>JASDFA010000010.1:117100000-118350000 GCA_035772735.1 Datura wrightii | reverse complement strand
GAATATGCTAAGTTAGAAGAGGGATTTTCGGGAAAATGCAATTGGAGAATTACATAGGTTATTGAAAAATTGCTAAGTGCTATGATGATGTAATTGAATTGATGGAGAAATTTGTATTCATTGTATGAAGTCTGAGTAGTACATAGTACTATTCCATCGACTTATATAAATTCACTAAGCATGTTGAATGATAAGAATGGCAAAAGCATGAATGTCTTGTCGAATTATTTTGATTGCGGCTAAAGACTAAGTGTGGGGTGCCCCAATTCCACCCAACCTTAGTTGTAGCTGATTATGACTTGAATAACATTGCGACTGTATGTTTGAATGTACAGGAACAATGTCAGGCAGACAAGACAAGGGCAAGGGCGCATCCACATCGGGCGCCTGCAGAAAAAGGGTCAGATTGGGAACAACAGTTCCATCAGCACCAGTGGTTCCTATAGGCCAACGCCGACAATATGAAACCAGATGGGTGAGTGATAAGGGGAAGAAGTGGTAGGCTAAACCTAAAGAAACCAAATACTTCCCGGAGGAGCAGATAGCACGAGAGCCGCTGGCATCGTAATTCCTGCGGATTGTACAAAGGATTGACACAGCTGGCCTTAACTTCATCTTTGAAGAGCCCAGGAAGTGCAATCTCCATCTTATCCGGGAGTTCTATGCCAACTAGAACCCGACCTTAGGCAGTCACACCGTCAAAATCAGGGGGCAGGTTGTCACTTTTGAGCCCCATCACTTGAATGCAATCCTGGGGGTGCGGGACACTGACGCTCATGTCCTCCGAAAGATGAACATCACTCCACCATATGCGGACATCAGACGCACCTTATGTGGAGCCCGATCGATAGCCAGGTGGGGTAGGCACGAGGAGAGGGGCTACCATCAGACATTGCCTTACTCATAGATGAACCGGGCAGCCCGGATTTGGTTGAAGATTGTGTGTTCTTTCCTGATCCCGGGGGTGCACATGACAGATGTCACCCGGGATAGAGTTTGCTTGGTGTATGCCCTGATGATAGGGCTGGAAATCAATGTGGGGGCGGTGATCATCTCCGCCATGAAGAGAGCCCGACTACATCAGGGGCATAGATATGGGTTCGGTGGTCTGCTTACCACGTTCCTGAGGGGACATGATATTGAGGAGGATGCCCTGGACTACATCCCACAAATCGACAGGCGTGCCTTGGATGTCACTAAAACCAAGGCACCTGACACTACTTATGTGCCGGTGCTCACACTAGCTGAGCGACATGCTTGGGATGATCAGTACATGGCCCGCATGTACGGGATGCAGATGTTGCAGCTGCGCATAGGCGGGAGGCCGGCAATAGAGGATGAGCTTTGGCAGCTCGAGTTGGACTACCCTTTCGGCGAGAATGCTCGGACTCTATGCAGAGTGGGGCTTGCATTTGTGGATCCTGTAGATGATGATGTCCCTACCAATGAGGAGACACACCGAGAGGACTCAGATGTTGAGTCAGACGAGTACGACGGGGGCGATTCTGATATGGGAGATGAAGCAATGGCTCCTAATGAAAAAGTTTAATACTTCGATTGATTAGGGAGTTTCACCACCCAACCTTTGTGATATGTTGAAATTATGTGAACACTGGGGACAGTGTTCAGTTTAAGTCTGGGGTGGGAGTAGTTAGGTGCTAGCTGCTTTGTTTATGTTTTGTTTTTTGCTTTGTTTATGTTTTGTTTTTTTGTTATTGTGCCTGTGCTAAATGTGACCTTGTGACTCTGTGTTGTGTGTTCTATAATTAATTTGGTGTTGTAATGAATTTTGAGCTGCTGTTGGTTGTATTGTGTAAATATTTTTCAAATTAATATTTTTTATCTTTTTCTATCGGAATTTTTTTTGAATTTCTTTTATGTTGGGTTTCTCGGCCTTTATTTTCGGTGCTTTTACCGAGAATAGTGCCATTGAACCGAAGTCGTAGATAGCAACCATTCCCTATGATGGATGGATGACGACAGTCTTAAGAGAAATGTAGTCTGTAGGAGTAGTTTTTTTCTTTCTTTTCTTTCTTGTGTTTGTTTCCCAAACATGTCGCTACTTCATGGTTTAGAATTCTTGTTACGTGTTGTACATGATATTCAGATGCAAAGGTGATTCGTATGAAAGCATGCAAATGTGTAAACATGTTGACATACCTAGGCCATAGAGTTCGATTCGGTGTGATCGAGGCTTAATAGTGAATTCTTGAAATTAGCTGATTGAAGAGTTTGTGAATATGTCTTGAGTTGAGCATGTGCAATGAGTGTGAGGTGAGGTTTCGACTATTCCATGCTATTGTGAAGTGTATAGAACTTTCTTGGTGTGTGTGCTAAACGAAATGAAGGATGTGGATTGTAGGAAAGGATGTAGGCATTTCTTTGAATAAACCGAAACTTTCTCCTTTATCATACCTACCTTGAATGTACATCCTAGTTAGCCCCATTGAGCCTTTAGCCTATCTTTTCTTTCTTTGAAGAGGTACAAACCAAGCTTAATCCCTTCTTTTCATTAGTCGTGAATTTGATCCATAACTCTTAAGTGCTCAAGAAAAACAATTTTCCCACAGTGTAACGGAGTGAGAATTGTGAAAAGGAAGGAAAGCGGAAGTGGTGAAAATTAAAGAAAAGGTCAAAGGTGCGCTTATTGAAATTAAAAAAGATAAAGATGCATGACTAATCTTTTCTAGTAAGTCGAGTGTTCTTAAAGAAAAGGGAACAAAAACAAAGAAAAATTTCAAGAATGAGAGGATGGAGGAAGAAACAATGCCCGTAATGAAGGTGGGATGTATTGAAAAGCGCTTAAGGAAGCTAGTGCTATTATTGGTTAGCCCAGTATTTACTAGTTCCTTAGCTTACATTACAACCCGTTAAATCCTACATGATCTTACATCACGCGTCCTTATATTAGTGGAGTAATATACTAGAGGCAAGCCTATGGTTCATGACATGATGCATGTGAATTCTTTGGGAGAGAGAGCGAAATCATATTCATATACCCCTACATGTAGTGCTTTGGAAATCATATGATGGCAAATGGGGTAATTCTCTTGTGTTGTGAGGGCACATTCTTGACGAAAGATTAAATTTCGTGGCGGATGTCTTGATCAGTTGATTTGCACGTGTTTTCCAAGTTCGAGAATCGATTCTTGAGTTTAGGAGGTCTTAATGTGGTGTACTTCATTGTGTTGGTGAGACCATGCATGTTTTCTTGATGATTTTCTATATTAAATAATCGATACAGTTGTGGCTTGAATTGTCGAGCCATATTAGCTATGCGTGGGTGTCAATTGCATGAGATGTAAGAGTATTATTCGAGGACGAACAAGGTTTTAAGTGTGGGGTAAGTGATCTTTGGCAGAATTGCATGCCCAAGTGATACTCAAACGCTTCATTTCGACTTGTTTATCTATTGTTATGTATATTCTCATGTGACTTTTAGTTAAATGTGAATTTATACTAACCAACATGATTAGTGTTGTTTTGCGGGTAAATGGAAATTTTGGAAAGCTAATATACATGTTGGTGAAGATCGGGAATGGACTTGGAAAAAAGGAGTGGAAAATGACAAGGGAGAGCAACAAAAATAAGGGCTCCGTGATACCCCCGTGGCATGGAGGGAGTGCTCCGCGATACACTCCGTGCCACATTGCTTGTTATTCTGGGAAAAATACTCAAGAGTATAAATAGCACACTTAGGTTTTATTTTAAACATTCTGACTTGGTTGAGCAAGAACGTGGGTTATAGGCAGTTGAGAGGACAAAAATTCTAGGGTTCTTCTCTTTCTCTTTCTCTTTAATCTCAATTGTTTGTATGAATTCTACTTATTTGATGATGTTTAATTCACAAATGAGTGGCTAAATTCACTTCTTGCTGAGGTTAAGAACAATTGTAGTGGAATGTAATTGTTGATCATTTCAGTTTTCATCTTTTCTTAAATGGTTGTTCTATCAATTCTTGTTTTTACTGCATTAATGTTTGGCCAATGTTAATGTATATCTAGAAATCCAATTTAGATTTTTAAAAGGAAAGAAATTGGAAAGATGTGAATTGGTAGGATATGATCTTTTCTTAGTTGTAAAAAGATTGAGAAAAGATTAACATTCAGAATAGAAATATATCTAAAAGTCTTATTAGTCAATTAAGGAATCGGTTATGTATGGCTAGAGCATGAAATTCTTTTATCACAGAAATGTAGATCAAGCTTCATGATTCTTAAATTGGATAGGAGTCGAAAGATCCAATCCATAGGCAATAAATCTTGACTAGCAACCGAAGAAAAGATTATCTGAATTGAATTGAAAAATTGCTTCCGTGCATGTTTGTTTTAACCTCAGCTTGCTCATTGCTATTGTTCAGACTCAAATTATAATCATAACTTATATTTTTATCACATAGTAAACTTTAACTCTCAAAACATTATTTGTTTGGTTGTCTGCATTCATAAAGATAGAGTTCACAAATGCTTAAGTTAATTAATACTGTAGTTCAGTCCCTGTGGGATCGATACTTGGCTTGAAATAAGCCATTTTACTACTTGTTCGACCACGTGCACTTGCGTGTAGTCACCACAACACCGAACACTAACCAATGCCCCTACAGCTTTTATGGATCTAATGAATAGGGAGTTCAAGGCATATTTATACATGTTTGTGAATGTATTCATTTATGACATCCTTATATACTCTCGAAGCGAGGAGGACCATGTCGCTCACTTGAGAATGGTGCTTCAGACCCTCAAGGACTAGCAGTTGTATGAAAAGTTAAGAAAATGCGAGTTTTGGTTGGATTTTGTGGCATTTCTAGGCCATATGGTGTCAAGCGAGGGTATAAAAGTAGATTCACAAAAGATCGAGGCGGTAAAGAATTGGCCCAGACCAGTGAATCCATCAGATATTAGGAGCATTTTGGGCTTAGCGGGTTATTATCGAAGATTTGTTGAGGGTTTTTCATCCATTGCAATCCCATTGACTAGGCTGACTCAGAAAAAGTTGATGTTCCAATGTTCGGAGGCTTGCGAGAAAATCTTTCAGGAGTTGAAGACTCGACTCACTTCAGCACCAGTATTGACTCTACCTGAGGGTACCGATGGTTTTGTGGTGTATTGTGATGCTTCACAAGTTGGACTCGGGTGTGTGTTGATGCAGCATAGGAATTTGATAGATTATACCTTGAGACAGTTGAAAGTTCATGAAAATAATTATTCGACCCATGATCTGGAGTTGGCTGCGGTGGTGTTTGCATTAAAGATATGGCGGCATTATTTGTATGGGGTGCACGTGGATGTATTCACGGATCACAAGAGCTTGCAATATGTGTTTACACAGAAAGGCCTCAATCTTCGGAAAAGGAGGCGGTTGGAGCTACTAAAGGACTACGACATGAGTGTCCTTTACCAACCTGGTAAGGATAATGTGGTAGAGGATGCACTTAGAAGACTCTCTATCGAGAGTGTGTCCCACGTGGATGAGGGAAAGAAAGAATTGGTGAAGGATGTCCATCGACTTGCGAGGTTGGGAGTTGGATTGGTCGACTCGACCAATGGCAGCGTTGTGGTGCAAAATGGATCAGAATCATCCTTGGTGACGGATGTGAAGGCTAGGTAAGATGAGGACCAAGCTGAAGGAAGCCGTTGGAAGTCAGAAGGTGGAGGTTTTCTCCCAAGGGGGAGATGGGGTGCTGCGGTACTAGGGTCATTTATGTGTTCCAGATGTTGATAAATTGAGGGACCAGATATTGCATGAGGCATATGGGTCCAGGTACTCCATCCATCTAGGATCCACGAAGATATTTCATGATTTGCGGGAAATATATTGGTGGAACGACATGAAGAAGGATATTGCAGAATTTGCAGTCAAGTGCCCAAACTGTCAACAAGTGAAGGTCGAGCATCAAAGGCGGGGAGGCGTATAACAAGATATTAACATTCCTATGTGGAAGTGGGAAGAGATTAATATGGATTTCATTACAGGCCTACCTTGTACTCGACGACACTATGATTCCATTTGGGTGGTGGTCGATAGGTTGACCAAGGCTGCACTTTCTACTAGTCAAGACCACAGATTCATCAGATGATTATGCCAAATTGTATATTCGGGAGGTGGTTCGACTTCATGGAGTGCCCTTGTCTATATTTGAGACCGAGGTACTCAGTTTACCTCCCAATTCTGGCGTTCTTTTCAAAAGGGGCTCGGGACTCAAGTTAATCTCAGTACAGCCTTTCATCCGCAAATATATGGCTATGCCAAATGAACAATTCAAACCCTTGAGGATATGTTGAGGGCATGTGTGATGGATTTCCAAGGTAGTTGGGATGACCACTTGCCCTTGATCGATTTTTCCTATAACAATAGCTATAACTCTAGCATAATCATTACTGGAGGAGGTGTAGATCACCCATCGGATGGTTTGAGGTTGGGGAGGCTGCTATGATAGGGCCTGATTCGATTCATGAGTCCATGTTAAAGGTTCAGTTGATATGGAACTGGCTGAAAACTACTCAGAGTCATCAAAAGTCATATGTAGATGTTAGAAGAAGGGATTTAGAGTTTGAGGTGGAAGATTGGGTATTTCTAAAGGTATCTCTCATGAAGGGAGTCATGCGGTTCGAGAAGAAAGGAAAACTCATTCCTCACTATTTGGTCCCTATCGGGTTGTGGGAAGAGTCGGTAAGGTAGCGTATGAGTTGAACTTGCAATTAGAGTTATCTTCAGTTCAACCCGTGTTACATGTTTCGCTCTTGAAAAAGTGCATGGGTGATCCATCTTTAGTTGTCCCGGCGGAAGGTGTTGGTACGGGAGATAGCCTCAGTTATGAGGAAATTCTAGTTGCAATCTTAGATCATCTGGTTCAGAGGCTGAGGAACAAAGAAATAGCTTCGATGAAGGTGTTGTGGAGAAACTAGCAAGTTGAGGGAGCTACGTGGGAAGCCAGAGCGGCTATGATGGCTAAATAACCCCACCTATTCCCTACTAGCTCAGTTTCAGTTTGAGGTATCAGTTTTTGCCCTAATTATCTAATCAGTTTCCATATTTAGTTCATGTGTGCAAGTTTGAATTATGTTATGATAAATGTATGTGATGTCTGAATTTAGTTCAGCTATGTAGTTCTTTCGGAGGTTGTCATTCCGTTAATTTTCGATTTTAATAATCAGTATTTGCATATGATGATTGCATTACTCTATGTTTTCTGTGTGTTTCTAACATTAGAGGATGAATGTTCCGAAAGGGGAGATATTGTTATACCCCCGAAGCTCAAAGATCGAACCTAGGAGTTGAAATGGGAAAATTGTGAAATTGATGTTGCAAGCATAGGACGAGTCGTGAGGTGGCTCGTGGGGAGGCCTGGGAAAATGAAGGATTGAGGTCCCCACAAGTAAAGGGAACGACTCGTGGTCAACACCAAGAGTCGTCATGTCAATTGTGGGGTGGAGTTGGACTTTATACAGGACGATGTCCAAGTACCTAACAAATGGGATCCCACAAGTCGTGGCCAGTCCCAGCGACTCGTGAGATGAGTCATGATCAAGAAATATGATTTTCATGAATGTTAAGTGTACCTGATGGGAGGTGACCATGTGTCGTGGCCACAAGGGATGAGTCATTAAGTTATCCACTATGAGCCCAGCAGACTTGCTATCCAGTGCACTTGACGTGAGACTCGATGAGTCGTTGCCCGTTCTGACGAATCGTTAGGTCACCTGTTAGGGTCACCTAGCAGTGTTTTCCTACAAATTCAGTAAGGGTCTTTTCGTAATTCCTAAGTTCCTAAGACCTATACTACGTCCTTTAAGGCACGTTTTAGTGGGTTTTTGGTAGGGGAAAACCTATCCTAAGCCATTATTCTCATGCATGCAAGTTTGAAGGTTTGAAGAGGAGGTTAAAGGTGAAATCTTAAGGTTTCCAATTGGAATCTCAACTGGGCAATTAGAGGGTGTTAGAATTCACCATTCCCAAGTATGTAGTCTATGAGTGGGTGTTTTCTTCCACACCCATGCCCAATCCCTATCAAAATGTGATAAATTATCTATGATCAAGTATAGGGTTTTACTCAATTGCATGATTCCTCAATCTCTATACATGGGTATGATTAGATTGTATTTATATTGATGATTTATGAAGCTTTGGACGATTCTAAATTGTTTTTTCCTAATAAAAATTTTTTTTCAAAAATTTGAATCTAAAATGCCTATGGGTGAAGAGTTCATAAAAGAGGTGATTTATGGTAAATGTGTGATGATGATGAAGTTGATGATAAAAAGCATGTTTGTAAAACTATCCATGATTATGTAGTTGTTTTCAAAGTGAATTGATTAGATCCAAGTATGATAGAGCTTTGGATGATGCCCACATGTCGATTTAAAGTTATGATTTTCTTGACATAAGCTTACGACATTGTTCGAAGTGAAATTTTCCAATTTTTATTATAAATTCTAGCTTGTGGTATGTTGCGTAAATATTTCTATATGTATCCTACCACATGATTTGGAGTAGATGCTCCCACCTATGATTGAGCTTTTGGTATGTTTCGAAATAAAGCTTCTCATATGCATAATTTCATAATTGAGATGTAGGCCATTATTGAGCTTTGTCAATAGACATGAGCTTCATATCCATATGATGTCTAGTCTATACATGATCCCATTATGAGCTTTGTCAATAGACAATGTTGAGCTTCGTTTCACAAAATGTTGAGTTATGCATGATTTCATGTTGAGCTTCATTTCACACTATGTTGAGTTATGCATGATTTCATGTTGAGCTTCGTCAATAGACGATATTGAGCTTCAAATATACGATGTAGAGCATTGCATGTTTTGGGAGAAGAGTTTAGCACTGAGCAGGTTAAGGGTTGATTACCCTATTCCCCAAAACTATGCGCCAACGTAGGTTGATACTATTATATTATTGGGACCTCCCTTGTGAGCTATCCCCGACCCTATTGGCCCATCGGCTTGATATCGATATCATGGTATCGTCCATCACCCTGGCAAGGTTATGGATAGCTCTACCCACTTGAGTGTGATAGTTGGGACCACGTAATCTCTATCGTGATATGTCGGTTAAGTAAAGATTCTTCAACTGTCTATATCATTCTGTTTTGCATATTCATTACTCATGATGATTACTTATTCCTGATGTTCAAAAAGCAAGATTCGACTTATTGTTCATCTTTTGATATAAATGTTACATTTCATCTTTGAGTCATTCGAGTCAGTCATGATGTTCTAAAGCTATGCATGAACGCGTTATGATAATAGTACTATTTCAGAATGAATGCATGTATCCTTCTACTTATACTTAAAATCTTATGATATGTTATAAAATATTATAAATGAATTATTTTACTTAAGAGGTTTTACTGTTTTACTTACTTTGCATACTCCGTACATTCCACGTACTGACCGCATACTTTCTATGCTGCATCATTTCATGATAAACGATCTGGTTCTCAAGTTCATCCCCATTTGTAGTGTTGTTCAGAGTTAGCACCTACTTTATTGGTGAATCCTCATCTTTCAAGGACTAGACCTTCAAATTTTCTAGATTTCCTTTCAGTTTTAGTATTATTGAGTTGTTGGGGGTGTTCTCCCATTAGCTCACCCAGATTAGAGGCTTATCAGACTTAGACGTGTATTCAGCTTCAGATATTTATTTTGTTGTTTTATTAAGTTTGACTTCTGTTGAGTTTATAATTATGTTTGTTTCATTTTTATTGAATGATTTAGTTGAATGCTTATGCCATAGCTCGACTTGGGGTCTCTCGGGGTCCCTTGTCCCGTGTCTAGGATTCGAGTCTATGCTAGGGTCGTGACAACTGGACCATGGGAGGATTCAACGGTCCGTTCGAGAAACAAATGAGCCGTTGGTTCCTGTCGTGGTTTAGGATATGTAAATCTGGTCCCTAAGACAACGGACAATACAACGACTCGTTGGTACCACCAACGGGTCATTGCTTCAAATCGTAGTCTACATTGGTAGGGCTTGGATCTTAACTATGGGTGGAAGCAACGGTTCGTTGGTTGCTACCACGAGCCATTGATTCCATTCGTGGCATCAAGGAACAATCCCAACCCTCAGGGGAAACCCTAACAGCGGCTATCTACCGCGGATTGTTGGAGCTACCAAGGACTCGTTGGTTGGCTCTTTTTTTTGGGAGGAATGCCTACTGGAAAACCACAACCCCGTACAACGGTCCATTGGTTCACCAACGGCCCTAGCCTGGATCATCTAAGACAAAAAGTTTTCTTGTTTTCCTTCTGAATTTTCCTTAAGTGTCCGAGTCTAGTCTAGGAAAGTTTTTGGGTGTTACAATATCTCCTCCTTGGGATCATTCGTCCTCGAATGAATACTAAACTAGGAAAAGAGTTGAAATTCACAAACTGAGGTTATGAACAGATTTCTGAAGGGGTAACTGAATCCAAACTAATTTAACCATACTAATAGAGCTGATGCAACTAGAATGCACATCAAAAATCTAAACAGAGCTGATGAGTATGAAACTGAATAGAATACTATGAAAAGATCTAGTATCTGACACTGGAGCTAAACTAGAAGGGAATAAGTGAGGGTATCTAGCCATCATGACTGCTTTTGCTTTCCATGTGTCTCCCTTAACTAGTTGATTCCTCCACAAAACTTTCACCGAAGTGATTTCTTTGTTTCTCAACTTACGAACCTGATGCTCAAGGATCTAAACTGGGACCTTTGCGTAAGAGAGACTGTCTTTTATGTACACACTATCCAATGTCACCACTGATGTTGGATCACCAATGCACTTCTTCAGTAGAGATACATGGAAGACTGGGTGCACAGATGCTAATTCTGAAGGTAGTTCTAACTCATAGTCCACATTGCCGATTCGCCTCAGAATTCTGTAAGGTCCCACATACTTAGGACTGAGTTTACCTTTCTTCCCAAATCTCATCACCACTTTCATGGGTGAAATTTTTAGATAGACCCAATCATCAACTGCAAACTCTAATTCTCTTCTCCTCACATCGGCATAAGATTTCTGATGGCTCTGAGTTGTTTTCAATCTTTCTTGAATATATTATACTTTTTGCATTTCCTCGTGAACTGATTCTGGCCTAATTAAAGTTGCTTCACCAACCTCAAACCACTCGATAGGAGATCTGCACCTCCTACCATATAATGCCTCAAATGGGACCATCTGAATACTAGAGTGGTAGCTATTGTTGTACGCGAATTCGATGAGAGGCAAGTGATCGTCCCAACTGCCCTTGAAATCACGCAGGCCCTCAATATATATTCTAGGGTATGAATAGTCCGCTCTGCTTGTCCATCTGTCTGCCGGTGAAAAGCTGTACTGAGCTTGGCTTGGGTACCAAGTCCCTTTTGAAAGGACATCCAGAAGTGATAAGTGAATTGGGTACCTCTGTCTGCAATGACGGATAAGGGAACTCCATGAAGTCTGACCAACTCCCGGATATAAAATAGCATAGTCCTTAGCTGAATCTGTGGTTTTGACTGATAGGAAGTGTGCTGACTTAGTCATCTGGTTTGCTATCACCCAAATTGAATCATGCTGCCAACCAGTCCGAGGTAGACCCGTAATGAAGTCCATATTTACTTATTCCCACATCCATTTGTGTATGTTGATATCCTGAGTCATACCTCCTGGTCTCTGGTGTTCTACTTTAACTTGCTGGCAATTCGGGTACTTGGCTACAAATTCAGCAATATCTCTTTTCATGTCATTCCACCAGTAGATATCCTATAAATCATGGTACATTTTGGTAGCACCAGGGTGGATGGAATATCTAGAACTGTGTGCTTCATCCAATATCTAATGTCTTAACTCATCGACGTCCGGTACACACAATCTACCCTGGTAACGGAGCACACCATCTCCCACTTTGGAGAAAGCCTTAACCTCTTTCCTGACAACTTCTTCTTTAAGTTTAAGTAGAATGGGATCTTCGTCCTGTCTGGACTTAACTTCAAATACCAAGGATGAATCCGACCCACTTTGCATTACCACTCCACCTTCGGCTGAATCCACCAACTGCACCCCTAACCGGGCTAGTCTTTGAATCCTTTGCTTACTCCTTTTTGCCTTCCTAAATGTGAGCCATACTCCCTATAGACCGTCTGCTTAGGGCGTTAGCCACCATATTGACTTTTCTCGAGTGATACAACACACTCATGTCATAGTCCTTTAGTAGCTCCAACCACCTTCACTGATGCAAATTTTGGTCCTTCGGACTGAACACATACTGAAGGCTCTTGTGATTTGTAAATACATCCACGTGAGCTCCATATAAGTAATGTCTCCATATTTTTAGTGTGAATACCACTGCTGCCAAAAACAAGTCATGAGTTGGATAGTTCATCTCATGAACCTTGATCTATCTGGAGGCGTGGGCTATCACCTTGCCCCGCTGCATTAGAACACAACTGAGACCAACTCGAGAAGCGTCACAATAGACAACCAACCCATCTGTTCCTTCTGGCGAGGTCAAAACTTGAGAGGTAGCGAGTTGAGTCTTCAACTCCTGGAAACTCTTCTCACACGCATCCGATCACTGAAATTTCACTTTCTTCTGAGTTACTTAGTCAGAGGAGATGCTATATAGGAGAAGCCATCCACAAACCGTCAGTAATAACCGGCTAGGCCCAAGAAACTTCTGATTTCAGTCGGGGAGGTGGGTCTGGGCCAATCTTTCAATGCTGCTATCTTGTGAGGATCTACCTATATTCCCTCACCTGAGGCTATGTCACACAAGAAAGTCAAGGACTTCAACCAGAATTTATGCTTGCTGAACTTGGCAAATAACTAGCGATCTTTGAGTGTTTTGTAGTACTAATCTCAGGTGGTTATCATGCTCTTCATCATCTCTGGAGTATACCAGAATGTCATTGATAAATACAATGGCGAACATATCTAGATACTGTTTGAAGACTCTGTTCATCAAATCCATGAAGGTTGCGGGGGCATTTCTTTACCTAAAGAACATCACCACAAACTCGTAGTTATCATACAAAGTTCTGAATGCTGTTTTTGGTATGTCACACTCTCTGACCCTTAGAGGATTGTACCCCGACCGGAGATCGATTTTTGAGAAATAGCTGGCTCCCTGAAGTTGGTCAAATAGGTCGTCAATTCTGGGTAGGGGATACCTATTCTTGACTATTACTTTGTTCAACTGACTGTAATCTATGCACATTTTGAGGGTACCGTCTTTCTTACGCACGAATACTACTAGAGCACCCCAAGGAGAGATGCTGGGTTTGATAAAACCCTTGTCTAGAAGGTCTTTTAGTTGCTCCTTCAACTCCTTAAGCTCAACTGGAGCCATTCTTTAAGGAGGGATGGAGATGGTCTGAGTATCTGGGAAGAGGTCTATTCCATAGTCTGTTTCCCTTTCAGGGGGAACTCTTGGAAGATCCTCAGGAAATACATCTGGGAACTAGCTAACCACTAGAACTGACTGGATAGTTGGGGTCTTAGAGTTGGAATCTTTGTCCCGAATCAGATGATAAATACATCCCTTGAAAATAAGCTTCTGGGCCTTAAGGTAGGAAATAAACGGACCCTTAGGCGGTGAACTACTGCCCATCCATTCTAACACTGGCTCATTAGTGAATTGAAACTTGACAACACTAGTTGTGTAGTCAACTGAGGCATAACCGGAGTGTAACCAGTCAATGCTAAGGATAAGCTCAAAATCAACCATGTCTAACTCTACGAGATCAGCTGGAATGACTTTATTCAGAATTAAGACTGGGAAGTTTCTATACACCTGGCTGGCTCTAACTGACTCGCTAACAGGGGTGGAAACTGAGAATAGTTCTAAGAGGACCTCTGGACTGATATTGAACTGGAATGCTACGTAGGGAGTCACAAATGAAATGGTGGCTCCTTGATCTAGGAGGGCATACACGTCTAGATGGAAGAGGCGAAACATACCCGTGACTACGTCAGGTCAGCTCTCCTGGTCCTGAGGGGAAAACAATACATAAAAACGGTTTTGGCGTTGACTGCCATCCGTACCTAATGTGTTGTCCTGTTGAGCTGGTCGGCCTATTGGAGCTGAGGATGTTGGATTGTGCTCTACCCCATCCTGCTAACAGACATCTTTTAGCCGATGACTAAGCTGTCCACAACAAAAACATCCCTCTCGACCCTGAAGACACTCTCCTGAGTGGTTGTTACACCACTTAGGGCAAGTTGGATATCTGTTGTCTCAACTGTAGCTCTGGGACTGAGAGCCAGATGTTCTGCCTCCCTGA
Source organism: Datura wrightii (assembly GCA_035772735.1). Taxonomy (NCBI): domain Eukaryota; kingdom Viridiplantae; phylum Streptophyta; class Magnoliopsida; order Solanales; family Solanaceae; genus Datura; species Datura wrightii. The sequence continues at coordinate 118,335,744 of JASDFA010000010.1, read as the reverse complement.
TCCTGGAACGACCAAAAGGTCGGGGCACTGGCTGAGCTGGGTGCTAGGGCTCTTTGTTGTTGCTGCTGCTGCTGTGGGCGGCTACTACAGCCAGACCTCTGATGGCTATAATTTGAATGGCTAGTCCTTGCTCGCTTGTTATTTTTCTCCATGTCTTTCAATTTCTCTAGCTCAATCTGCTGTGCATAGACGATCAGGCTGGAGAGGTCCATGTCTTTAATCAGCATCACAGTCCTGCACTCTGTGAGGACTAGGTTCGACACTTCAATCACAAAATTCATCATGCGATCCCTTGGCTCGGCTACCATCTCTGAAGCATATTTTGACAACCTGGTGATCTCTAAAGCATACTCTTCTACTATCCAGTTTCCCTATCTTAGCTTCATGAACTCCGCTACCTTTGCCTCCCTGAGCTCCAGAGGGAAGTTTGTTTAGGAAGGCTGTAGTGAACTCCTCCCATTCCACTGGTCCTGCTTCTGCTGGCCTTCCCTTCTTCCACTGCTCGTACCAGACTTGGGCTACCCCTTTCAGCCGGTAAGCAGCCAAGTCGTCACTCTCTGAGGGATTGACACCCATAATTAGGTTCCTCTCCCACCTTTGTTCCATTAAAATTTGGAGGATTCATCCGGGTAAAATCCCACACCCAAGCAGCTGCGAGGCGGACCCGTTTGTGGCTACCGGAACCATCTTCTGATTCACCTGGTTGGTGACTATCTGAGCGAGCAGCTGGATAGCCATCCTGAACTTCGCGGTGGACACTGTGTCATCCTGAGGGGCTGATGGGGTTTTTCTGTTGGCGTTACCGGCCCTTCTTCCATTAGTGTGTCTGGGAGTCATGATTCACTAAAATGAAACAGAGCCCAAGTTAGAAGTACATTTCTGGAAGTGAACTTGAACGCATGATAAAGAGTATGAACATAAAGGAGTTTTCCTAATAACATCTCATAGCCTCCTCATCATAAGTGTGGCGCACTTCACACCAATGATAAGGACTTAACTCAATGCGGCTTTCAGACATTTCAAGGATACTCTAAACCTAGTGTTCTGGTACAAAGTTTGTCACGCCCCGAGTCTACACCCTGGATGGAACACGGTACTTGGAGTGACAAGTAACCCCAAGTCAACCCTAGTCTATCATACACTGGTATTCTGAGTAAACCATGCATAGCGGAAGCTTTGAAATAATAACATAAAACATTTAAGAACAGCTAAAACTGATACATAAAGTTTAAAACGTCTGAACGTTTTGAAAGTCTGAAATCAAGTCTATGTCTGAAAGCCGTCTAACTGATGAGTTGCTGGGACAATCCCCCAGCTAAGTCTGAGTCTAACTGAATGTAATGAAATGACTGAAAGAATGAAATAATGCCCTCGAAAGATGAGGACTTACACTTTTGCTGCTAAGGAGGATCTGAACTGCGGCGACTAACGACACTGAGTCTGAGGACCTACGGTTGTATCATGAAATGATACAACATAAAAGTATGCATCAGTACTTTGAATGTACTGAGTAAGTAAGAGAAAACATGATGCTGAATATAAATGACTGAACTTAAATGACATGCAATGAACAACTAATATACTGAACTAAAACAATATAAGTAAATTGAGATGGCCAAGATGACCCTGTCTGGTTGTCAAAGACATGTCCTAAGTCTATACTACTGAGTATGAAATGCTATACTTAACTGATCTGACTAAACTAAACTGAACAGCCTAATCTTAGACTGGACTAAGATGAATAGTGGGAGAGTCTATAACCGAAATATAACCACGTAAGCTAGATGTGTAGTCCGACGTATACTCCCCACTGGTAGGACCCAATGGACTGTGAGATCGCTATCTGGGGCCATAAGGCTAATAAAACTATCACCTGTGGTGGCAAAGTAGTTCTAGGAACCTGGGTGCGCTAGAACCCCGGCCCTTTTCGGTGCTTAGTCGTATTCCCACTTGATGGTCCTAACATGACTGCTACTACCAAGCTGATAGCTGAAACTGGGGCCCAAGAATAAGTTAGGGATACATATCTGGAATGTATCCTGATAGTCTTATCGGACCAGATTTAGTAACTACTGTTCTAAGACTGTCCAGAGCTGCTTAGCTAGAAGTGTCGTAACTGTCTAAAGAACAAACTAAAATCTAGAACTGGGGTCCTAAGGCTAGTCAGAGTTGTTTATTTAAAGTGTCATGACCGGCTAGTGGACCAATGAAACTTATTTCTGAGTCCTATTCTGATAACTGGGAGGTATCATAGACACCTCAAAGATTTCTATAGTCAAACTGATCAGCTTACGTTGTTTTGGTCAACCCGAAGGTTGCTAAGAACTGACTTAGACTAGGCTGACATTCTGAGCAATACAGAGTGTATAAACTTTTTGACTGGAACTGACTAACATACATGTGACCGAGTTCCTAACACATACAAATATTATAGCAACCCCTAACTCTGAAAGATTCAAGCAATTTTCGAGAATTCAACACTTAAGCAGGATTCTAGTTTCTGATTTTCAAGAGCTAGGGATAAAATTCTACTTCACTGGAATAGCATCATTTTATTCACAAACTAATGGAAAACGTCTACAATTAACATAGAATAAGATTCCACATGAGTTAAGCAAAGTATGATAACAATATCTTCACATTCATAAACTCCGAGCTAGAACTATTAGTGAATAGAGAAAGAGTTCTGTTGGACACAATGGGAGAAAAATATCCTTGTTGAATTCCCACATACCTATAGAAGAAATCCTGGTGAAAATCTATGAGAAAGATTGAGAGGAATTTCGAACCCTTGCTTCTGCTCTGTGCTTTCTGCTAAGTTTTCTACGTACTGTTCTTGAGGGAATTGAGAGGAATGAATGAAAAGGGTCATTCTAACCCTTTAAATCCCTCCTATACGAACCCAAAAATATGGGGTTTCAAGGTTAAAAACCTAGGAAAATACTAAAATACCCCTGGCAGAGAGAACTAAAAACTGCCCGAATGGGTATCACAACGGGTCACTGGTAGATACCACGGCCTATTGGAACCATCCATTGGTTCTGGGTTCAGGAATTGAACCTACTGGATTGGACCACAAGAAGATACCATGGTCCGTTTGAGAAACAAATGAGCCATTGGATCCTGCCATGGTTTAGGAGAGGGAAATCTAGGGCCTAAGACAACGGACAATACAATGACTCGTTGGTACCACCAATGGGTCGTTGCATCGACTCGTGGTCTACACTTGTAGGGATTGGTTCTTAACTACGGATGGGAGCAATGGTTCATTGGTTGATACCACAAGCCGTTGATTCCATTCTTGGCATCAAGGAAAAATCCCAACCTGTAAGGGCAACCCTGATAACGACTGTCTACCACAGCTTGTTGGAACTACCAACAACTCGTTGGTTGGCTCGTTGTTTCTGGGAGGAATGTCTACTGGCAAACCACGACCATGTACAATTGTCCGTTGGTTCCACCAACAGCCCGTAGTCTTGTTCGTCTGAGACAGAAAGTTTTTTCTTGTTTTCCTTCTGAAGTTTTTTAAAGTGTCCGAGTCTGGTCTAGGAAAGTTTCAGGGTGTTACACCTAACTTTCTCTACCAAAACTACAAACCAAAAGACATAAACGAAGAAACAACTATGAAAACTGCAATACTCGGATCATGAGGATTCACCAAAACATAGGCTAAATTGGACAGATACGGGAATGAAGCTAATGTCGGGACTGAGACTGGTCTCACGAACCTATATCAAAAAATAATATAGCATAAAAATATGTGGTCAGTACTTTGAATGTATGAAGTATGCAAGGTAGGTAAAACATAATAGTTGATGTTGCCCAAATTACACCTCTTAATGAGATATAAAGCAGTCGATGTTCAAATATAGAACCCAACAAATGTTGGGGTCGAATCCCACGATGAATATGGTGAGGACCTCAGTTAATGCATTTAACTAATACTATTGGTTTGCTTATTTCCTAAGGAGAAAATTGTAACAAGAAATAATGTAAAACAATATTAGAAATGAGTAGATTCTTTATTAAAATTGATTTTATTCAATTGGAGAGTTAACTAGGATTGTGTTCCCCATGACTTCATAACAACAAGACATTTTATTTTAGTGATCTATTCAGGTGTTTAGCATGCAATATCGGTAAGTTAACTTTATCTAAATGGTTGGTCCCCTAGTTAGATGATTATCACCATGCAACTTGATATGTATGTGGATATATACTTGATTAACCCTTACCCTTGATATCGGCTTAGCTATTCCTGGGCAAGGTCAAGCAACTAGATGAGAGTTGATAGACTCAAATCTCCGTTGTTAATCCCTTTTCCCATTTATTACACCCTTGTTCCAGTGAGTAAGAATAAGACAAATTCCAAATGTTCACGACCGTTAAGAAGCAATCAAAATGAAGGGAAAAACAATACATGTATAAACTCCATTCAAGATTCACTAAGTATTTTTGCCTATATGTGTTAATTCATCATGGTTCCCACAACCCGAGTTACGAGTTTAGCTACTCATGCATGAAAAATCACAATTAAGAATTATAGAATAAATCATAATTATAAACTTAGAATAATTTGTAGAAGAAACCACACATCTTGAATTAATCAACAAAAATCTAAAATAAATAAGTCCAAAGTTGTTTGAATCTTAAAGCTCAAGAACAAAATTATGAAAATTGTTTCTTGAACCTTAATGTCAATCAACAACAATGAAAATGTGATAATAATTTGTTAATTGTAAAAAGAAACCTACATAAAGTATTTATAGACACTAAATAAATCCTTTCCTAATTAAACAAGAATGTTAGGTCGGCAATGATGATGACCTCGTAATGGCTCGTGCTCAGCAAAACATTCTTTTGGACGACAGTTCACCTAACAACTAGTTAAGTGACAAGATCATTCTTGAAGTCCCCCATTTCTTCTGAATCATAAGGTTCCAGTATTCGGAAAGACTGCTCATAACTGCTTGTGACGAGTCATTGAGTCTCATAACGACTCGTTACCTCTTCTGTCACCACTGTCAGTACTTTGGCTTAAATTCTGAACTTCTAGTAATGAGTGCTCTTGATGAGTCTTGGGGTCGTATGGCGATTTGCTTCTCCTCTTATGTTAACTCATAGGACTTATGATCTAATTTAGCTTCCAATCCTCATGACACACCAGATGACTCGTGACCGGACTCAAAAAGTTGTGGTGTCAATCCGTTGTCACTGCTGTTTCTAGCCTAGGTTTGATGCTTTAAGACCATCTTCTCCTAATGACTCAGGGAACAAGTCTTCGGGTGACATGACGACTCGTTACCTTGCTGGAACTCCAGACTTACCCATTTTTTGCACATTATGCCCATTTCACATTCCAAACCTATTTCTCTACAACACTTAACAAAAAACCACATTATATCTATATAAACACACCCGAGATTAGCATATTTTCTTAGTTTTAAGCATCGAAAGTGTCGTAAAACCATGACACATCAACACCCTTAATTTAGAACTTTTGCATGTCCTCAGGCAAAAATGCAAAAAAACTAAAACTAACCCGATGCTTTAACTAAAAGAAATCTATGGAACCTATGGCAGTCTCAAAATCATAGCATACTCAAATCAAACATTCTAACCCTTCCTAGATCATCAGAAATAAAATAACAGTGCCTATGCAAAGCTTTCTACAATGACACAAAGGAATCAAAGAATGGCATTACACTATCAACCTGCAACCATGCATAAACTCCTATGACACTGACCCAGACAATTAGCAAACGATGTTGTTGCCCATATTCCCTCACTGCAAAGAAGTCCCAATAACTCATAGCTCTCAATCATTACAATTTAATATAGGGAATGTGTCAAGTACACTCACTCTCACAAAGAAATTCATACAGTGCACACACAAAACCATAGGCTTGCCCTTATTTTCTAAACCTCAGCCAGTCAAAAGGTTGTATTTGGATCATTATAAGATTTTCTTAAGCATTTAATGTAGGCTCGGGGAAAGGTATGGTAGATATGGACATAGTGACTCAACCCTCCTTGGCACTACACTAACTTTTGCTCCAATTAACATTTTTTTCCACTCGCCTTTTCCTGAGGTCTCTTTCCTTTTCCTTTGGCCATGGGCTGCTTGGTAATAAAATCAACAACGGGAGGCATATTCTCCTCACTCTTCTCCTCCGCATTTGGGATCACCGGGGGTGGTATAGTCGAGATCTACCATGCCGATAACCCACACAACTTGGTTCTGCGGGCATCAACCTCAGATACCACTGCGTGAGCTAAGGCACTTGTAGTTGAGTGAGGCGCTCATCCAACGCCTCTCAAACACATCCAACAATCCTTGCAATGTCCTCAATAAGATCTCCATCTCCTCGATCACCTAGGGCTTTACTTGCTCCATTAGTACTTTCATCTGATGTGCTGTGTGAGACTGCTGCTTTTCTTCTTTGGCCAGCCACCTAGCCATGTCAGTAATGAACTCCTATTAGATCGTGACTAGGCCAGCCAATGAGAAATGAAGAGCAAACATTGGTAGTCTAGTTGCTGGTATGGTGGAAGACGATACTAGGGCCTCAGTGGCCACAGGAACATCTACTGCGGTGGTGGTATCAGGCTGACCACCTATCTCGTGGGTTGATACAGGATCTATCTCAAATTTGGTGAACCCCAAAATATCACTACAAGGACCCCTACTCAATGCCTCGGCTAATATTGCAGCCCCTGTGGCTATGACAACCTGACTCCTTACCCTGGAGAATGAATTTGTATCATCCTTGATGAATCTGATATCTATAACTTTGAGCACCTCGACCTTCTAGTCAACCGTGGGCAACTTGGGGACCTATGACTCCCTATAAAGCCATGCTATAAGGCATGGAAATTGAATGCTCGTGCTGTCCATGAAATCGCTCTCTCGAATCTCCTCAGCTATGTATCTTGGTATGTTAATTGCATATCCCTATATAATGTTGGCTACCAATGCAGCTCAGTCTGATAACACGACATTGTCATTTTTGGTTGGTACCGGCTTGTGTTGCACTAAGTACCACCAAATATTTTCCTGGAGGTTTAGTATGGCCTTGTTTATCTGCACCTCCAGTCTATTTAGCCACTCCACCAATGTACCCCTGGTTGCTATGATCTATGCCAGCCCTGTATACTTTAGTTTTATGTCCTTGTGACTCAACTTCTTGATCTTAATCTTCTGCAGCTCAATTAGCTGATAATTAACTTGTTTTTGTTATTTGGAGTCTTAAACTATGGACCATATAGCATGTGCGAGATGGTGTGCTCAGATATGTTCATTGGTGTCTCCTGCACCATTACTCGAGTTAGTGCGGGTCACTGTACGGTGCTGTGTTGGGGTATAAAACCGACACGCAAGTGCACGTGGTCAAACAAGTAGTAAGTGGCTAAGTAAGCCAAGTATCGAACCAAGGAGACTCTGGATAAGTAAAAAATGCTCAAGTATACTATATTCTATCTTACTTCTATATATGCTGACAACAACGTAACCAAAAGTTAATTAATTTGTTTATAACTTATATACTAAAACTATTAACAAATATCTACTTTGAATTGAAACTATGGATATGAGCATGCCAAGGTTAAGAACAAGTAATGAACTTGATTATAATCCTAATTTGGTTAATCTTTCTCTTCCAGTTGCTAGCCAAGAACATTAGCCAAGAGATTAAAACTCTCGTATTTAATCTCACTTAAGAATCATAAACCATCCGTCTACATTTCTGTGATCAAATGCAATTCATGACCTAGCAATACAATTCCAGTTCCTAAATTGACTAATACGACTTTCAAGTATATTTCTATCAGGAAAGCACATCAAAAACCAATTTTCCCAAATCAAGTTAAGAACAATACCCTATTAATTCACAACTTTCCAATTTCGTGTTGTCTCGAGTGAAATCGGACTTTTTAGATGTACATTAATGTCGGCCACACACCAATGCAGTAGAAACAAGAATTAATAGAACAACATGGAAGAAGAAGATGAAAAACCATACAATTCAATAATCAAAATTCATCACCATTGTTCATAACTTCAGCAAGGAAGAGAATTAGCCACTCATTTATGGATTAATCATCCTAAAACAAGTGTTAATCATACAAACAATTGATTGAAAGAAGAAAGAAAGAGAGAAAAACCCTGAGCTTTTTCGTCCCTCAACTGCCTGTAACCCACGTCCTTGCTCCACCAAGTCTGAATTAATTAAAAATAAGCCTAAGTGTTCTATTTATAATAGAGGGAATTTTTCCTGGAATAACAAGCAACGTGTCACGGAGGCCAACGCGAAGCACTACCTCCGTGTCACGGCGTGGACGCGGACCCTCACTGGAAATCTGGGGTCCGGGAATAAACCCTCAACGTGGCACAGCATGCAACGCGGAGGCTTGCCTCCGTGCCACGGAGCTGTCGCGAGGCTTCACTGGAAATTGACAAATTAATCACCCTCCAGGCAGTGTTCCTCCGCGATGGTAGCGTGGCACGGCTCCATCGCGGAGCCCCTTTACATTGTGCAGTCCAATGTCTTTTTCGTGCTCGCATCCAAGTCCAACTCCGATATTGTTCCAACATGCATTTTAGCTCGTCAAAATCATATTTTACCTACAAAACAATGCTAATCATGTTGGTTAGTATAAATTCACATTTTATTACCAATTACATGAAAATGTATACACATTGCACAATAAACAAGGCGAAAATGATACGTTTGAGTATCACTTGGGCATATAAATCTGCCCAAGATCAGTCACTTCCTCCAGTCTTGTCCTCCCAAAGCCTTATTTTATAGGGTGGCCATGTATGCTGCATAGAACTCTAAGACTAATGGCAGGCTATAGCTACCAGACAGTTTACTCAACCAGCCAAATCGGTACTTGTCAAACAAGGCTTAAATATATGGGAGGTCCTTGAACCCAGTAGTGACCAACCTCGGCTCTTTATAAATACTCCTGTTCAGATCGCTCTGATTATTTAGAGGAATATAACGATTGTATATCACCCTTATGCCTAGGACCACACCACCTATTCACCAACCTCCGAGTCTGAGCTGGGAATGTGTCTAAGGTTTCAGTCTCCTCATTGGCATTACATTCCTGTCAGGTATTGGATTCGTCCTCACCCACTTCTTCATTCGCAACTTCTGCACCCTTATGATCCTCTGGGGATGAGTCCTCGTTATTGCCTTTCTCATGGCTGGGTAGATCCCTTGCAAGTAGAGTCAGAGATACCGACCATGGATCTCAGATTAATGGGGAGTTTAGTCCCAGCCCTAGTCAATCGTTGTTCCAATTGTTCCTCATCTATCTAATACTCTTCAACTGAGCCACTCAACTCTTCTAAGGATGATGGTTTGTCTATCAATATATGAGTCGAGGGCAGTCCCTTTTCCATCCTCTGTTTCGAGGCCTGACCCTTCTTGGAATTTCCTTTGGGTGCCATTGTACCTGCGGAATAAATGTTATTACCCAAAATACAAGTATAACTTGTGCAAAAATAAGTGTTTGAGGACAGTTTGGATGAGAGATTTAATGAGTCGTTGTCACTGAAGATGGCTCATTTAGTCCTACATTATATTTACTTGAAGATTTTTCCATTTTTCTAGTAAACTTAATGCTTGACTTGATGAGTCATTACATGTGGCGATGAGGCGTTAAGTCAGCCATTGTCCTCCTCTTTAGAAGTTACCATTTGTTCTCCCACTCAGAAAGAGTCACGCCACAAGTTGTCAAGTGAGACCATAACTCGTCAAGTGACGCGTTCATAAGAGTCTTCTAGTGTTACATTTTTTCTTAGTGGTGACAACACAAGTGACAACTCGTTGAATTATCAAATGAGTCGTTACTGGAGGTGTCATCATTACTTGAGTTATCAAACAGATTGGGTTACTCAAACTTCACCCATTTCAAACTTTTGCACTTTATTTAGGTGGAAGTTAGGCAGGCAAAACAATTCAAGCTTCGTTGCCAAAGCAATTACAGATCGTAATTCCCGCTTACTCAATGTGTATAGACAACCAAACCATCCTCTGCTCAATCACGGTAAAGAGTTCCTAAAATGCAATTATTCCACAAACATCATAATATATCCGTTTTAGTCCATTAGCAAACTACCCAAGCAATTAATTTAGGTCACAAATTCAATTATTCATGTGTATATCATCCTAGGGTTTATCATGTGAGTAACTTCGGGATTACACAAACATTATGCAAGCACTGAGGATGTCAAGTTAGTACTAGAATCAATTCAAAACTTACATTGATGAAGACATATGTAACTTTTGGCATAAATAAGGTGAGAAATTGAGTGATGTGCTCGCCAATTCTGATGGTGTCATCGTGATGCTGTGCCGGTGTGTTGGTTTGTGTATGTAGGTGAAGATGATAAGTGGGGAAGTAGGAGGGAACCAATTAAACCTTTTAAGATTTGAATGAGGAGTAACTTTGGGGAAATTATGGGTTTTTGCGGCAAACATATCAATTTAATCCTTTTCCTCGTGGGCCGGGTCGGGAGATTATCAACTTAACATGTGGATCACAACCCATAATGAGTTGTTTTCAGCTGCCATGACTCGTTATGATGCTTAGTATGTGTTTTTGATAAACGCATAGCTTACATGGGACCAAATGACCCAGGTAACGACTCGTGATGTTACCCAATGAGTTATGTCTTGAATCATTGGCCCTGTGTCCTTAGTGAATTTTCAGCTTCGTCAGGACGAGGCACATAACAACTCGTGGAGGGACACCACGATTCGTTAAGTGACCCGCCACTTACACTTCAGAGCTTACTATGTTCTGCTTAAGTGGCCATGACTTGTAATGACGAGTCGTTACGTCTGGTAATGACTCATTCTGTGCTTTTTGACACCAGACTCTAATGCTCAAAATTTTTGTTCCAAGTACAGATTTCCCATCTTACTCACCTTCACAAATCAACACACGTGAACACTATATTTGTATTACAATTACAACTTAGGTTTCCTCCCATGAACGGCCTGATTTAGCATCGCGGCACGACGCGGGTATCTTGATAACTCATACTTCACAAAGATACCTCCATTGGTTGCCTATCATGTAGTGCTTGATTTAATGTCGCAGCATGACGCAAGTCCACGGGTTACTCAGATTTCTCCACAGCCTAAAGGTCCACCAGTTTGATTTCTTTTCTTTTCCCCAGATATAATTTCACCCCTTGGCCATTCACTTTAAACCATTTCCCTTCATGATTTTCCAACTCAATTGCACCATATGAGAATACTTGGACAACTTGGAATGGTCCCAACCATTAGGCTTCAACTTTCCAAGAAACAAGCAAAGACTAGAATTCAATAACAACACCATATCCCCATGGCTGAACTCTATTTGCTCAATTTTCTAGTCATGTTGTATCGTCATCCTCATTTTTTAAGTTTTTGAACTTTCATAGGCCTTCAAATGAAATTCATCTAACTCATTCAACTGATCAAGCCTCAAGTTCACAGCGTCACTCCAATTCATATTCAGCTTTTTGAGCGCCCACATGGCTTTGTGCTTAAGCTCGACTGAAAGATGACATGATTTCCCATACACAAGCTAATAAGGAGACATACCTATAGGGGTCTTGAATGCAATTCGTTAATCCCATAACGCATCATCCAGCTTCCTAGACCAATCTTTCCTATTAGCATTTACCATCTTTGCTAAGATGGTCTTTTATTTCCCGATTGGAGACTTTAACTTGCCAACTAGATTGTGGGTGATAAGGTGTTGCCACCCTATGCTTCACCCCATGTTTTTCTAGCAAGGTCCGGAACAACCGGTTGCAAAAGTGCGAATCCCCCATCCCTAATGATTGCTCTAGGAGTCCCGAATCTGGAGAAAATATTTCGCTTCAAGAATGCTGTGACACTTTTACCTTCATTGTTTGGAAGTGCAACTGCCTCAACCCACTGAGAAACATAGTCCATATATAAAAAGTATGTACTTTATCTCATTTGATCTCACAAACGATCTCATAAAGTCAATGCCCCGAACATCAAACAACTCAATGACAAGGATGCGAGTAAGAGGGAGCTCATGCCTTGTTATATGCCTCCTTGCCTTTGGAATGCATCACATTGCTTTGCAAAATCATGTGCATCTTGGTGAATAGTGGGCCAATATATACCAACATTGTAGAATTTTGTGGGCTGTGCAAATCCCACTATGATGACCCCTCACAGGGGATGAGTGGCAAGCCTCTAATTTTCCCAACATTTCACCCTCGGGCACACATCTCTGAATTACCCCATCAACACATATGCGGAACAAGTAAGGCTCATCCAAGAAGAACTTCCACACATCAGACATGAATTTATTTGTTTGGTGAAAAGATAGATCTTCTGGTACCACTTCACTTACCAATAATTAGCGAAGTCCGCAAACCATGGAAGGAGATCCTGGGAAGCAGCCAAAACCTGCTTGTTGGGAAATGTGTCATCTATATCAAGCTCATCTCTAAGTGCTGCATCTGCCTCTAATATCGATAAATGATCCGCCACATGATTTTCAGTCCCCTCCAGGTCCTTAACCTCAAACTTAAACCCCTTCCAGCCCTTAACCTCAAACTTGAACTCTTGCAGCAATAGAACCCATCTAATCAGCCGTGCTTTGGAATCCTTCTTTGCCATCAAATAACACAGAGATGCATGGTATGTATGAACTATCACCTTATTTCCAAACAAGTATGCCCGAAACATCTCATGAAATGCAAATACCACAACCAACAACTCTTGTTCCGTCATTATGTGATTTTTTTGAGCTGCATTAAGTGCCTTGCTAGCATAGCAAATCAGATGGAAAATCTTCTCATGCCTTTGGCCCAAAACCGCACCCAGGGCCACTCTGCTAGCATCGCACATAACCTCAAATTTTAAGGACCAGTCAGATGCCACTATGATCGGGGCAGTAGCCAATCTCTCCTTCAAACATTAAAAAGCCTTAAATTAAGCATCATCAAACATGAACTTCACCTCTTTCTCAAGTATCTTGCACAAGGGATGTGCAATCATTGAGAAGTCCTTGAAGAATCTCCAATAAAATCCTGCATGGCCCAAAAAGCTTCGAACACCCTTCATAGAAATAGGAGGTGGTAAACTAGCAATCACATCAATCTTTGCTCTTTCCACCTCAGTACCCTTACCTGAAATTCTGTGGCCTAGTGATAATGCTCAAACTCACACTTCCTGACAAAGTATGAAGCGACCATTTTCAATAAAGAACCCAACTAAGAGGTTGGGGTCGAATCAACAGGGAATAGGGTAAGATCTAGACTAATGCCGGTAGTTGAACTTGTTGGTGAATTACCTCCAAATTGGGGGGTTTTAAAGAAAACAATATCAAAACAAGATTATATTCGTGATTTAAATCAAGATTTGCAAACAACTAGGGTTGGTGTTCCCCATGGGTGCATAACTACTTCGGGTAACACACGTGATCAATCCCAATGCTTACTTGTAAAACAGATAACTAAGGTTCATCCAAACGACTGGTTCTTCCCTATTGGATAACTCGGGTTAGGTCTCATGAGAGATTTAAAACTAACCATTATAAACATGTTCCAAATTTAACTATCATGCTACCACAGTTCAAGTTAATACAATGATCATAAAGACCAAGACTTTGTTGTAATTCTCTTTACCTAATCTCTATTTCTCTAGGTTCAAGCATGTAAATAATTTTGGAAAGTTCTAACATTGTAAACCGTTAAGAAATATTTAAAGATGAAGAGAATACAATACAAGCTTTTAGTATTGGTTTTGAATCATTTTTGTGTAACCCTATTTTGCTAATCCACCATGGTTCTCACAACCCCTAGTTGTGGAGGTTTTAGCCTCTCATGGTTGTAAGATTATAATTTGCGTTCATAGGCAAACAAATAAATACTTACAATAACAATTGGAAGAAAACCAGATTTGATTATCAAAGAACAATCTCAAGAACAATGTACGAATTCATGAATTTGATCCTAAGAATTTCTCTCCAAAACATGATAATTTCACAAATAATATTCTTCATGCGTCTACTTCTTTTATATGTTCTCTGACTAAAATAACATATAAAAGATATTTATACATACATTAGAAACCTTTTCCTAAGCTAACAAAAAATTTTCCATCTCTGGCGCCGATTGTGTCATGATTGGACCTACGACCCGTAGCAAGATTGTACGGGTCATACCTACTTTCGTAGGTCCCTGGCTACTACAAATTTGTGTAAGTGTTGGCAAGCTGGTAGGACTCATACCATAGTCATACGAAATGTACAATGCATCCTTGGGTTGCCCCTGAGAACTCTAACATCGTCTATAATTTTCCATGAGTGTTGTGGTACGACTCATATTGTTTGTTGTGTCTGAAGTTCTGCCAAGTATTAAAGAATACTCCGAAGCTCTCCATGGCTCATGGTACGGGTCATATGTTCCCACTACGATCCGCGAGTCCATCTGTACCAAGAGACTACCTTTGTGCAATTTTCTCTTAACAATTCCACGACTCCAATTATGGCTCGTACCATCTTGGTATGGCTCGTACTAAGAGTCTTATGTAGCCTATCCCTCATTCCAGCCTTCTGACTTTCACGGTTCTCAGTACGGCTCGTACGATCAAGGTACGACTCGTACTAAGACTTGTACTTCGGATGATTTTCTGCATTTTTAGGCTTCTTTTGTAGATTTTTGCTCCAACACTTATTTTCCCTGAAATCAAAGTAAAAGTGCCTCACATCCATATAAACGTACCTAAATCCATGCTCTTTTCTCATCTTTAAGCACTGAAAATAGTGTAAACTCACAGCACATCAACACCATCAACTTAAGACTTTTGCATATTCTTAGGCAAGGAAAATAAAAACTAAACACGACTCTTTAATAGGATATAAACCTAGGATACTATAGCCAACATCAGCCAAAACTTGCACCATAAACTCAAAAAGCTTTAAACCCTTTTTCTGTGAACCAAATCAGCACATGGACTACAAGAAACCACAAAACATGGTAAGCATGATCAAGATATGTCATCTAGCTATTAACAGATAGTCAAGTCATCACCAATGCTTTTCACATAGATAATTGGTAGAGTTAAACACAAACCATGTACCCTCACAGCAAATGAAGTGCCCCACTCAGAGATATAGTAAAATATGAATTATGGTACTGATCAAGTATGATTCTCACTCTCACAAAGAAGTTCCAAATACTGCATATCGGATACCATAGTCTTGCCCTTATTTTCTCTACTTTGATTTGTCAGATGGTCAGGCTAGGATCACTATAGGACTTGCTTTGTCTTGTAATGTAGGCTTTCGGACTGGTATGGTAGAAATGGGATCTTTTTAAGTGACTAAACCCTTCCTCAACACTACATACATGTGGCTCCCTTTTTTACTTTTTTCACCCTTTTTGCTTTTTTCACTTTTTTCTCCCTTTTCACCCTTTCTATGCACTTGTATGAATGTGGTGGGTTTCTTCAAGCTTTTCGTACATCATTCTCTTTTTGTATTTTTCT
The DNA here is from genome assembly GCA_035772735.1 of Datura wrightii. Taxonomy (NCBI): domain Eukaryota; kingdom Viridiplantae; phylum Streptophyta; class Magnoliopsida; order Solanales; family Solanaceae; genus Datura; species Datura wrightii. The sequence goes on along the minus strand of JASDFA010000010.1, from coordinate 118,320,202 downwards.
TTCAATTTTTTTCTTTTTCTTTTATCACACCACACCTCATTTTCACTTTTTTTTCTTTTCTCTCCCTTTTTCACCTTCCCATTATTTATGCACCCCTACTATAGCCACCCTCAACTTAGGCATTTTCCCAATGTTGTAGGTTCACAATGTTCAAGGAGGGAGCAGGGCCAAAACAGGTTCATTATAAAAATGGGTACGTTTAATTGGTTAATCAAAGAAAAATAGTCTATTTGCAGCTCAAATCATGATCAAGGGAATCATATCATTTTCGATAGGATCATTTAAGCTAAAAATAGGCTAAACAAAAATGGTCTATGATCCTTTCCTAACCAACCATCCTAAAACCTATGTAAAGACCAACCAGGCAAGTTCCAGATCCTCTACGGAGTATTGAACTACGTATTAGACCTCACTCACTCATGGTACATGTCTTGCATTCACTCTACCTGTCCGGTTTATTCATGGCTTAGCAAAAGTATACATGGTAATATACTAAATTAAATAAAAATATCCACAGAAATCATGCTTGCAATCACAAATACACAACTAATCATCAAAATATTGTAAAACGGGGTTAGTTTTTTACAACTCCAAAACTAGCCAATTTGTTGGCTGAGTACTCCTAAGCTACTTTCTAATTAAGCAAAAATAACAAAAAATAAAATCCTAAACATGTCAGTTCTACTAGAAAGCATGCCCGAGGGAAAAGAAACACATGAAGAAAAACCCTCGGATGAATAAAAAACCGAAAAATGACAAGTACATCCCCTCCCCTTTTTTAAAAAGCATGTTTCGTCCCCAAAATATAGAATGTAAAAACATAGGGAAGAGAACATACATGCGGCTACTCAAACTTCACCATCCATGGGTTGCCTCCCATGCAGTGCATGATTTAATGTTGCAGCATGATGTCATTTTTGTGATTCTTCAGGCATCATCAAGGTACACCGCCTCAATTCCTCTTATTTTCTCTATATCTCCCAGATATAGCTTTATTCTTTTCCCGTTCACCTTGAACCTTTTTTCATCTTTGTTCTCAAGTTCCACTGCACCATATGGTGACATATTAACCACTTTGTATGGTCCAATTAACCTACATTTGAATTTTCTAGGATGCAAACGAAGCCTTGAGTTGAACAGTTGGACCAAATCACCAGTGTTGAACTCCCTTTTTACAATATTCTTATCATGATAAATATTCATTCTTTCTTTATAAATGGCCGCACTCTCATAAGCTCTAAGTCAAAATTCGTCCAACTCATTAAGCTGGTCAAGTCTCAACTTGGCTGCTTCATTCCAATTTAAGTTAAACTTTTTCAGAGCCTATAGTTCGTTATGCTCTAATTGAACCAATAGGGGTCTTATAAGCTATTCCAGAGGCCCACAACACATCATTGAGCTTCCTAGATCAATCTGTCCGATTAATATTCATTATTTTGGCAAGAATGGTCTTTATCTCCCTGTTTGAAACTTCTACCTACCCGCTTGATTGAGGATGGTAAGGTGTTTCCACATTATGCTTGATGGCAAATTTCTCCAATTGAGTTCTAAAAAGGCGGTAACAAAAGGGTGATCCACCATCACTGATGATTGCTTTGCGAGTACCAAATCTAGCAAATATGTGCTTCCGCAAAAATGCTATGACACTTTTTCCTTCATTGTTAGATAGTGCAATAGACTCCACCAATTTGGAGACATAATCCATTGCCACAAAGATGTATTTCATCCCATATGAGCTAACAAATGGGCCCATGAAGTCTATACCCCATACATCAAATAATTCAACTTCCATAATAGGGGTCAATGGTAACACATGCTTACGGGTAATGCCTCCCTGTCTTTGACATTGATCATATGCCTTGGCGTAATCATAAGCATCTTGGTGAATAGAGGGCTAGTAATACCCGCATTGCAAGATTTTATGTGTAGTTATGATACCATTATGATGACCCCTAACTAGAGATGGGTGACATGCCTCCAAAATACTCGACATTTCTATCTCTGGCACACACATACAAAGGATTCCATCTACAAAAATGCCAAATAAGTATGGTTCATTTTTTCTTCTTTTGTTGGGGGAATCATGTCTGTAGGGATCATGTTGCTGTCCAAATAATTTGCAAAGTCCGTGAACCAAGGAATCAAGCCCTGAGATGTAGTTAGTACCTACTCATTTGGAAAGCGTCATCAATATCAATCTCTTCTCTTGCCCTAGTGTCAGACTCTAGTCTCGATAAGTGATCATCTACCTGATTTTCAGTTCCTTTCCGGTCTTTGACCTTAAACTCAAATTCTTGGAGAAACGATACCCACCTAATCAACCTGGGTTTAACATCCTTTTTAAACATCATGTATCTCAAAGCGGCGTGGATGATTACCTTTGTTCCAAGTGAGTATGCTCGAAACTTCTTGAATGTAAAGACCACTGCTAGCAGCTCCTGTTCTGTGACAGTGTAGTTCTTTTGGACTTTGTTGAGTGTTTTACTAGCATAATAGATAGGATGGAAAATCTTCCCTCTGTTGTCCCAAGAAAACACCGAGAGCAACCTCGCTAGCATCATACATTACTTCAAATGGAAGAGAGCAATATGGAGCTATGATAATAGGAACAGCGGTGAGTTTCTCTTTCAAGAACTCAAAAGCCTTTAAATATGCCTCAGCAAATACAAACTTTACCTCTTTCTCAAGTAATTTGCACAATGGCTGGGCAATCTTTGGAATGTCCTTAATAAATCGCCTATAAAATCCTACATGCCATAAAAAGCTTATGACCCTTTTTATGAAAATGGGTGGTGGCAAACCAGCTATAAATTTAATTTTTGCCTTGTCTACCTCAATAACTTTTCTAGAGATTTTGTGACCCGACACTATTCCTTCCTTTACTATAAAATGACACTTTTCCTAATTTAGGACTAGATTAGTTTCTTTGCATCTGTTCAACACTTTGCCCAAGTATTTGAGGCAAGATTTGAATGAGTCACCCACAACTGAGAAGTCATCCATGAATACCTCGATGGTGTCTTCCACCATATTGGAGAATATCGACATCATGCAGCGCTGGAATGTGGTTGATGTATTGCACGATCCAAATGACATTCTTCTGAAAGCAAATGTTCTATACGAGCAGGTGAAGGTAGTATTTTATTGATCTTCTAGGGCTATAATGATCTGATTTTACCATGAGTAGCCATCGCGAAAATAATACCAGCCTCTACCTTCCAATCATCAAGCATCTGGTTCGTGAATGGCATTGGAAATCGGTCCTTCTGGGTCCAGTGGTTGAGCTTCTTGTAATCCTTTCTTACACGCCATACGGTGACGGGTCGTGTCGGTATCAGCTCATTCTTCTTGTTGGGTACCATTATGACCCCCTCTTTCTTTGGCACACACTGTACCAAACTTACCCACTTTCTATCCGCAATTGCATAGACTACACAAGCGTCTAGCCACTTTATAATCTCCTTTTTCATTACTTCTAACATTGGTGGGTTCAGATGTAGCTGAAGATCTATACTTGCTGTGCAGTTTGGGTCGAGCTATATTTTATAAGTACATATGCCTAGAGGGATCCTGATGATATAGCTATGGTCTAGCCAATTCCCTTTTTGTGCCTTTTTAATACTGTGACAAAGCTTCTACTTGCCAGTTTGTTAAATCTGCTGCAATAATAAATGGCAAAATGTTGTCTTCACCCTAGAATGCGTAATTGAGATTGGGAGGCAGTGACTTCAATTCAAGGACTGGTGGTTCCTCTATTGATGGCTTCACTGGCGAGTCAACCGATTCTTCAAAACAAGGTCTAACTTCTTTGGTCTGAAGTTATATGACCCTATGTCGTCTAAGGAATTCACCAACTCCGAGTACCTCGGTACCCCATCTCCTTCATAGTTTATCAACATAGCTGCTAATGTGTCAATATTCATCATCTCTTCCACGGGTGCTAGCTGCCTCTTGTCTTCCATCTGGGTGTTTGCAAAGGTAGCTCCCTTGGTGTTGGCCTGAATGAATCACAAAAGAAAAACAAAGAAAACATAAACGGGAAAATAACAACCAAAAGTCAAATACAGGCCATTAATATAATCTTATCCATGGTTTCCAGCAACGACGCCACTTTTTGATAACACTCAAACTCACACTTTCTTACAAAGTATGAAGTGGTCGTTGTCAATAAAGAACCCAACTCAGAGGTTGGGGTCGAACCCACAGACAATAGGGTAAGATCTAGACTAATGCCGATATTTGAACTTATTGTTGAGTTATTCCAAATTGGGGGTTTTTAAAGAAAACAGTATTAAAACAAGATGATATTCATGATTTAAATCAAAATTTGCAAAGAACTAGGGTAAGTTTTCCCCGTGGGTTCATAACTTCTTCGGGTATACACATGTGATCAATCCCAACGCTTACTTGTAGAACTGATAACTAGGGTTCATCCAAATGACTGGTTCGTCCCTATTGGATGACTATACTCAATCACCGAGTTAGGTCTCATGAGTGATTTAAAACTAACCATTATCAATATGTTCCAAATTTAACTATCCTGCAACAACAACTCAAGTTAAAACAATGATCATAAAAACCAAGGCTTTATTGTATTTCTATTTCTTCTGATCTGTAATTCTATAGGTTCAAGAAAGTAAAGATTTTGGGAAAGTCCTAACATTTTACGCCATTAGGAAACGTTTAAAGATGAAGAGAATACAATACAAGCATTTAGCATTAGTTTTCAATCACTTTTGTGTAATCCTATTTCGTTGATCCACCATGGTTCCCATAACCCCTAGTTGTGGAGGTTTTAGCCTCTCATGGTCATAAGATTACATTTTTCATTCACAAACAAACACATAATTAAATACCTACAACAAAAGTTAGAAGAAAATCATATTTGATTACTAAAGAACAATCTCAAGAACAATGTATGAATTCAAGAATTTGATCCTAAGATTTGCTCTCTGAAACTTGATAAAAATTCACAAATAATATTCTTCACATGTCTACTACTTCATTTCTATGTTCTATGACTAAAATAGAACATAAAAGATATTTATACATACATTAGAAACCTTTACCTCAACTAACAAGGAATTTTTCATATCTAGCGTTGACTGTGCCATGACTGGACCTATGATCCGTAGCAGGATTTACGGGTTGTACTTGCTTCTTGTACATCCCTGGCTGGTACATATTTTTCTAAGTGTTGGTGGGATGGTACAACTTTACCCCAGTCCTACATGTTGTACAATGCATCAGTGGTTTGGCCCTGAGAACTCTGACATCTTCTAAAAGTTTCCACGAGTGTTGTGGTACGATTCGTACCTTCTTCCTATGACTCATACTATTTGTTGTGTCCGAAGTTCTAGCTAGTATTGAAGAATCTTCTTAAGATCACTGTGGCTCATGGTATGATTCATATGTTCCTACTACGATCCGTGAGTCCATCCGTACCAAGAGACTACCTTTGTGCAATCTTCTCTTAACAATTCGATGAGTCCAATTATGGCTCGTACCAGCTTGGTGCGGCTCATAGTAAGAGTCGTATGTTTCCTTCCCCTCATTCCAGCCTTTAGAATTTCATCAAGTTTCTCAGTATGGCTCGTATAATCAAGGTACGACTCATACTGAGACTTGTAGTTTGGTTGATTTTTTACATTTTTAGGCTTCTTTTGCACATTTTTGCTCCAACACTTATTTTCCCTGAATTCACGTAAAAGTGTCTCACATCCATATAAACATACCTAAGTCTATGTTATTTTCTCAGTTTTAAGCATCGAAAGTACTGTAAACTCACAGCATATCACCTAGCACAATGCCTTCTTCGACCATGAAATGGCACTTTCCCAATTAAGCACCAAGATGGTCTCTTGATACCTCTACAGCACCTTGCTCAAGTGAGCCAAACAATCATCAAAAGGGTCACCGACCACAAAAAAGTCACCCATACAGACTTTGATGATGTTCTCCACCATATTAGAGAATATAGACATCATAAAGTTCTGAAAAGTGGTGGGTGCATTACATAACCCGAACGACATCCTCTTGAAAGAAAATGTCCCATAGAGGCAGGTGAAAGTGGTTTTCTTTTGGTCTTCGGGGACTATAGAGATATGATTGTACCCCGAATAACCATCAAGAAAACAGTACCACCCCCCTTCCTGCAAGTCGGTCTAGCATCTGATCCATTAATGGCATTGGAAAATGATCTTTCTGCATCTAATGGTTTAACTTCCGATAGTCCATGCATACTCTCGAACCTGTGACTGGCCTCAATGGAATGAGCTCATTATTAGCATTCAGAACCATAGTGATTCTCCCCTTCTTTGGCACACACTTAACTAGGCTCACCCATTTGCTGTCAGCAATAGGATAAAGCACACCTGCATCCAACCACTTAACAATTTCCTTCTTTACCACCTCTTGCATAGGCGGATTCAGCCTATGCTGATGCTCGATACTCGAAATATAGTCTGGCTCAAGATGGATCTTATGTGTTCAAATACTTAGTGGGATCCAAATAATATCTGCTATGGTCCATCCAATGGCCTTCTTATATGTCACGACCTGAACATAAGCCCATATTGAGACACGGGACAAAGAACCCCAAGAGGCTCCAAGTCAACCAAGGGCATTAACATAACATCTAAACTCAACAGAATAATGTAGAAGTCTACAAAATATAAAAGAGTAGAAGTCTGAAAATCTGAAAAAATCGAATGTCTGAATACATAACAGCGATCTAAAACTGAAAACATATTATGTTTGATAAGCCTCTATATACTGACGAGTTGATGGAATAAGACCCCTACTAACTCACTAAAGACTAAAACCGAAAATACAAAATACAGCTGATACAAATGCTCCTCGTAGGATGAGGTCTCACCAACTCTGGATGAGAGATGCTACTCTGAGAATCTGGCTAACAGTGGGGCTGAACCTGAATATCGAAGCCTGTATCATGAAACGATACAACATAGAGTATGCGGTCAGTACGTAGAATGTACCGAGTATGCAAGGTAAGTAAAATTGCTAAGCAAGTAAAGCAGAAATCATGTATATCATAAAACATTTCATCATAAGATTCTGAGAGTAGGGCTTGCATGCTAGTATTTGAAAACATGATTTAAACATAACTGAATATCATAACTAAATCGAATGACCCAAATCTGAAACTGATTAATTATAAGTAAAACTGAACCTTTGGGTCAAACCCGCTGAAAACATAATATCATGAATGATAAACATGCATAACTGAAATCATGAGGAACAATGGGAGACTGGTCATAAAATTGACATTACCACGATATAGCTTACACGGTCCTGACTATTACACTCAAGTGGGCAGAGCCGTTGCCGTGACCTGAACGTATACCCGGATCGTAGACATGGGATAAGGGATGCCGAGGGACCCCAAGTCGACTCATGGCTCATGCATACACTAATCTTATTCAAATAAGCAAAATGATAATCATAAAAACATTGCGGAAACGTAACTATAGGGTAACATCATTAAATACTGAACATATACACAGTTGAGCACTAAATACTTGTCTAAAAGCCTTTACTACGTAATATGGGTTGATGGGACAATATTCCCAACTAACCCAACCAATACTGAAACATAATCAACATGAATGTCTATCAAACGGCCCTCGGAACATGAGGACTCATGAATAAGTTGAGAATCTAAGCTGAGAAGGACTAAGGATGAGGATGAGCCTGAGATCCGGACCCTGTATCATGAAAGGATACAACATAGAAAGTATGCGGTCAGTACGTGAAATGTACTGAGTGTTCAAGGTAAGTAAAATAGACATTTCAAAGTAAATAAAACTCATAAATAATATAAGAGATGGACATCATGCTTACATCAAAATATTTGTATAAAACATAAGGCTAAGGCTTTCAAATCATTCATAATCATTCATTTTCATAATCATAAGTAAACTTTATCAAAACATAACTTGAGCCAACACATAAAAGTAACAATGCATAAAACATGCGGAACAGTGGGAGGATTCTTCATAAACGACACCATCATGGTAGAAGCCTTTCCTGATGCCCCAATTATCTCACTCAAGTGGGCAGAGCCGACCCTGGCTTGCTAGGCAAGGGTCGTGCATTAGGCGTGATATCACATTTGAGGGGATAATTATCAATACAATATATCATTAGAAACCCACGGTGGCACGTGGTTATGTGACACTGGTGTAGTTCTTTGAACGCCGGGCTGCTCGGTGCCAGACACGGCTCCCAAAAGCATGCATATCGGCTCATACGTAAATCAATAACATCATGCATTAAAATTCATTGGATAAGATATAACATTAATCATCATTTCTCCCCTTTAAAACATGCTTAGCAAAGAATCAAATCCCTTTTCATCGACCAACATTATAAGTCGTTAAATCAAGTAATTCGCTTCATCAGTAATAAATCATTCTTCAACATGTGGGCATTGCCCAATACTTCATCATGTTCAATTAATTAAAAATATGCTCATAAACATGGATAACTTGGAAATCATGCTTTTCCATCATCAATAAACTCAAATTGTAGAGTAGTCATCGTAAATCATAACTTTCATGAACTTTCATTAAATGGGCATTTTGGATTTGAAAGCTTGAAACATGATTGAAAGAGAATAATAAGAAAATCTGCCCATCATTCATAATTCAATAATTAAAACTCAATTAAATCATACCCATAAAGAGAAATCACATTTTTTTCATGCATTTGAGCAAAACCCCATAGACCTGAAAAGGAGAATTCATGATTTAAATTGAGATTTGGGCATGGGTGGGGAAGAATTTCACCCATTCTAAAATCCTACATACCTGGGAATGGATTGATTTTGAGGTTCCTTGAATACCCACAAAGAAATTGATGGTTATTTGGGGAAGAAGACCTTAAACCTCCCAAAAATCTCTCTAAGCTTTTGCATGAGAATGGGCATGCATAAAGAACTTAACCCATCTTATCTCACTCTAAAAGATATCCAAAACGACGTAGTTTAGGATCCAAAAGCGTGGAAGAGTCCAAAATTCCCTTAAGATTATTTCCCTAAAAATTGTCCCGGACGGACCAACGAATGACCCAACGGGTCGTGGCAACATACCATGACTCGTGGTACGGGGTCGTTTGGTCCACTTCCTCATAAAACATCTCAGATCCTTCCCACAACTCATCAGGATGAGTTGTTACTTCGAACCACGGGTCTTTACTTCAACCGTCGTTAACTCCTTTACCAAATCTGGCTTCCTCACCACGAGTCGTGGTGGCTTCCAATGGGTTGTGGTCTCAATCCGTTGTCTGCACTGGAAACCTCAACCCACAAGCAACGACTTGAAACAATCGATCGTTCCTCCTCACCACAAATCGTGGGATGCCCCATTGTTTCTCCCTCAGCCTAAGCTCAATCCTTCTAACGACTGGTAACAACGACTCGTTGTTCCTAACAACAAGTCGTTACACCGTCCGTTGTCACCACTGCTCTCCTGAACCCCCATTCCATGATTGTTTTGCCGACTCGTGGTACCCTACCACGAGTCGTAGGTTCACCCGTCTTGTGAGATTTTGCCAGTTTTTCTGCACTTTTCAAATTCAACTCCCGGGTCTATTCTTAGGCCTTTCCGAGGTATTACAATATCTCCCCCTTGGAAACATTCGTCCTTGAATGCAGGAAACATGCATCAAACAGAAACATGCATCAAACAGAAACATACAATTTATTATAGCCATATACTGATCATTTTAATCGAAATTTTCATGGAATGACTACCTCTGAGTAAAAGCACATAGCTGAACTGATCTTATACTTCACATACACATTCATACATATAAAAGAAACTTGCGTACGTAGACTGAATATGGAAACTAGATAGAGTCATAAGGAAAAACTTATACCTCAAGTAGGAACCGAGCCGGTAGAGAACAGATGTTGATATCTAGCGATCATATCTGCTTCGGCTTCCCACGCAGCTCCCTAAACATGCTGATTTCTCCATAAAACATTAACTAATGCTACTTCTTTTTTTCTCAACTTCCGAACCTGACGATCCAAAATTTCAACGGTAATTTCTTCATAACTGAGGCTATCTTTCACCCCAATGCTGTCTATCGGAACTACCAAAGCTAGATCACCCAAATACTTCTTCAAACGTGACACATGGAAGATGGGATGAACCGAAGATAACTCCGATGGAAAGTCCAACTCATACGCCACCTTACCAACTCTTCTCACAATCCTGTAGGGACTTCATGGGAGATAACTTTAGAAATACCCAGTCATCCACATCAAACTCCAGATCCCTTCTCCTCAAATCAGCATATGATTTCTGACGACTCTAAGCAGTTTTTAACTGGTCCTTTATCATTTGGACCTTTACCTTGGCCTCATGAACCGAATCAGGTCCTATTATGGTTGCCTCACCAACCTCAAACCATCCAATGGGAGATCTACACCTCCGCCCATAAAGAGCCTCGAATGGTGCCATCTAGATACTAGAGTGATAATTGTTATTATAGGCAAACTCGATCAAGGGAAAATGATCATCGCCACTACCTTTGAAATCCATAACACATGCCCTCAACATATCCTCGAGGGTTTGAATGGTTCGTTCTGCCTGGTCGTCTCTTTGCGAATGGAAGGTTGTACTGAGCTTAACTTGCGTCCCAAGTCCTTTTTGAAAAGAACGTAAGAATTGAGAGGTAAACTGAGTACCTCGGTCTGAAATAATAGACAAGGGCACTCTATGAAGTTGAACCAACTCCCAAATATACAACTTAGCATAATCATCCCGCACAATAATGCCACCATCCGTCAAGTCGATCAATCTAACTCCTAGTCCATCGCCAAATCCTTCTTTCCCTCATCCACGTGGGACATACTCTCCATAGAGAGTCTACTAAGCGCATCTGCAACCACATTTTCCTTGCCTGGGTGGTAGTGGACACTCATGTCGTAGTCCTTTAGCAACTCCAACCACCTCCTTTGCCGAAGATTTAGATCCTTCTGTGTGAACACATATTGCAAGCTCTTATGATCCGTAAATACATCCACATGGACCCCATACTAGTAATGCCGCCATATCTTCAATGCAAACACCAACACGACCAACTCGAGATCATGAGTCGGGTAATTCTTTTCATGAACTTTCAGCTGTCTCGAGGCATATGCTATTACCTTCCCACACTACATCAACACACATCCTAGTTCGACTCTTGAAACATCACAATACACTACAAAGCCATCAGTGCCCTCTGGTAAAGTCAACACTTGTGCTGAAGTGAGTCGGGTCTTTAACTGTTGGAAGCTTTTCTCACAAGCATTTGACCATGGGAACTTCACCTTTTTCTGAGTCAACTTAGCCAAAGGTGTCGCCACAAACGAGAAACCCTCGAAAAACCTCCAGTAGTAGCCTGCTAGGCCCAACAAACTCCGAATTTTTTAAGGATTCACCGGTCTGGGTCACTCCTTCACCGCCTTAATCTTCTGGGAATCTACCCTTATACCTTTGCTTGATACCATATGACCCAGAAATGCCATCGAGTTTAGCCAAAATTCACACTTTCTAAACTTTGCGTACAACTGAAGATCCTTGAGGGTTTGCAGCACTATCCTCAAATGAGTGGCATGCTCCTCCTTACTTAGGGAGTATATAAGAATGTCATCGATGAACACGATCACGAACATATCCAGATATACCTTGAACACCCTGTTCATTAAATCCATAAAAGTTGCAGGGGGATATGTTAGTTTGAAAGACATAACAACAAATTTGTAGTGACCATACTGAGTCCTGAAAGCGGTCTTTGGGATGTCAATCTCCCGAACTCTGAGCTGGTGATACCCGAACCTGAGATTAATTTTGGAGAAGCACTTGGCACCCTGAAGCTATTCAAACATATAATCGATCCTGGGTTAGGGGTACCTTTTCTTTACGGTAACCTTGCTCAACTGGCTATAGTCAATACACATGCGAAGGTAACCGTCCTTCTTTCGAACAAATAGAACTAGTGCACCCCATGGAGACTAGCTCGATCTAATGAAGCCCTTATCCAACAGATCCTTTAACTGATCCTTCAATTCCTTTAGTTCGGCTGGGGCCATCCTATAGGAATGAAATAGAGATAGGTTGCGTATCGGGTAATAGATCAATACGGAAATCAATTTCTCTCTCTGGAGGAACACTAGGAAAATCATCGGGAAACACCTCCGGGTATTTGCACACCACCGGAATTGCCTGAATGGTTGGGGTTTCGGACTCTACATACTTAACTCTTATATGCAACCTTTGGAGATCATAGGTGGTATATGCAACCTTTGGAGATCATCTTCCTAGCTTAAGATAGGAAATAAACCGACCAGCTGGTACCGCCGAACTACCCTTCCACTTCAACATTGACTCACCCCGAAAATGAAATTCCACCATATGAGTCCTACAATTAATCGAAGCATAACATGAAACAACCAATCCATGCAAAGAATAATGTCAAATTCAGTCATGGCTACAAGGTGTGTGGAGGTAACCTTAAGCAACACAATGACCGGGAATTCTCTATATACTCGTCTAGCTATGACTGAATCACCAATAGGGGTCAAAACTGAAAATGGTTCTGACAAGGTCTTGGGACTAACTCCAAGGATACTAGCAATGTGAGGAGTAACGAAATAAAAAGTAGCTCCTGGATCTAGCAAGGAATAAACATCAATATGAAAGACATGCAACATACCAGTGACCACGTCTGGCGAAGTCTCCTGCTCCATGCGCGAGGCAAGGGCATCGAATTGATTTTGGCGCTGTCCGCCACCTCCATTATTCGACGCTCCCTACGGAGCAGAACGGGCTGGAGCTACTGCTGTCCTAGTGGTCTGTGCACGACCCCTATCATCACCCTATCTAGAATATGGGCGCGCTCGGCACATGTGACCATATCTACCACACCCATACCAGACATCTAAGCCGAGCAGGCACTCCCCGATGTGACTCTTGCCACACTTCCCACAGGCGGGAGTTGTATACTAAAACTAGGTGCCCCTTGTTCGGGTGTTCCGGTAGGGGTTAAAAACCGACACGCAAGTGCACGTGGTCAAACAAGTAATAAAGTGGCTAAGTAGCCAAGTATCGATCCAAGGAGGCTCAAGATATGTAAAGTTGCCTAGTTTACTATATTCCTATTTCACTTCTAATTATGCTAACAACAATGTAACCAACAGTTACTTGAGTTTTTGTTTCTAAATTATATATACTAAAATTAATAACAACTATTTACTGTGAATTTAGACAATGGATATGAACATGCCAAGGTTAAGAACAAGTAATGAACTTGATAATCATGATAATTTGGTTAATCTCTTCTTCATGTTGCTAGCCAAGAACATTCGCCTAGAAATTAAAACTCTCGTATTTAATTTCACTTAAGAATCATAAACCATCCGTCTACATTTCTGTGATCAAATGCAATTTATGACCTAGCAATACAATTCCGGTTCCTAAATTGACTAATACGGCTTTCAAGTATATTTCTATCAGGAAAGCACATCAAAACCCAATTTTCCCAAATCAAGTTAAGAACAATACCCTATTAATTCACAACTTTCCAATTTTTTGCTCTTTCGAGTGAAATTGGACTTTTTAGATGTACATTAATGTCAGCCACACACTAATGTAGTAAGAACAAGAATTAATAGAACAACATGGAAGAAGAAGAAGAAAACCATATCAATTATAATCAAAATTCATTACAAGTGACAAAACCTCAGCAAGGAAGAGAATTAGCCACTCATTTGTGGATTGATCATCCTAAAATGAGTGTAAATCATACGTACAATTGATAGAAACAAGAAAAGAAGAGAAGAAATCCCTTAGCTTTTTCGTTCCTCAACTGCTCCTAACCCACGTCCTTGCTCTCCACTTCTGAACTCAGTCTAAAAACTAAAAACTACTTTAAATAAACCTAAGTGTGCTATTTATAGTAGTGGGAAATTTTTCTCGGAATAACAAGCAACGTGTCACGGAGGCCAACGCGGAGCACTGCCTCCATGACACGGCGTGGACGCGGACCTTCACTGGAATTTCAGGGTCCGGTAAATTAGCCTCAACGTGGCACGGAGGCCAACGCGGAGGCCTCTCTCCGTGCCACGAAGCTGACGAGATGGCACACTGGAAATTGCCATTTTAATTCCTGTTCAGGCAGTGTGCTACCGCGATGGTAGCGTGGCACGGCTCCATCGCGGAGCCCCTATAAAATGTGCATTCCAATGTCTTTTCCACGCTCGCATCCAAGTCCAACTTCGATATAGTTCCAACATGCATTTTCGCTCCTAAAAATCACATTTACCTGCAAAACAAATGCTAATCATGTTGGTTAGTATAAATTCGCATTTTATTACCAATTACATGATATTATATACACATTGCACAACAAACAAGGTAAAAATGATACGTTTGAGTATCACTTGGGCATATAAATCTGCCCAAGATCACTTACCCCACACTTAAATCCTTGTTCGTCCTCGAACAACATCTACACAAATCATGCAAATTACATCCCAACCTTCGTCACTATGGTGCAACAATTTACGCTACGGTCATACCGATTATTCAATTTTTGCAAATCATCACGAAAACATGCTTGGTCTTATAATACAATGACCTTTAATACATCAAGACTTCCTAGACCTTTAAGAATTTATTCTTGATATCGGCAAACTCATGCAAATCAGCTAATCAAGAAATCCGACACGAAAATCAATCTTTCCTCAAGCATGTGCCCTCACAACTCGAGAGAATCTTCCCCTTTATGTTCATGCAGCACACAAACATTCAAGTAGGGGCATACAAAAATTAATTTCACTCACTCTCCAAAAAGAATTCACATGCCTCATGTCATGACCCATAAGCTTGCCCTTAGTGTATTACTCCACTAATATAAAGAAATGCAATGTAAGATCACGTAGGACTTTAATGGGTTGTAACGGGGCTATGGATCTAGTATATATATATATTGGATTAGCCAATAATAGTCGCTAGCATCCTTAAGCGCCTTTTCAACTCATTCCCATCGACTTATGGACATTGTTCCTCTCTTTCCTCTTTTTCTCCCATTCATGTTGGTTTCCTTTCATACAGCCCATTTCATCAAACACACTTGACACAAAACAAAGGGTTTTCATGTACCCTCACTATCATTTAATTATAGCAAGTGCCTCTTCAACATCATCTTTTCTTTCTTCACTCTGCTTTTCTTTTTCTTTTCACTCTTTAACACTTTGGGAAACATTGTCTTTTCTTTGTAAGCGCTTAAGAGTTTCGTATAGACGTTAAGGCTAATGAAAAGAAGGAATAAAGCTTAGTTTATACAAGTTTGGACAAAAGAAACAAAGAAATCGGCTAAAGGCTCAACGGGATGACTAGGGTATACAACATATAAAAAGGTAGAATTTGACAAGAAAAAAATGGAATCTATCGGTTAAAACAAAGAAATGCCTACATCCTTTCCAACACAACACCTCCTTCATTTCGTTTTGTATACACACCAGGCAAGTTCTAGACAATTCACAATGGCATGGAATAACAATACCTCACTTCACACTTCGTGCACATGCTCGAATCAAGATGCATTCACAGACTCTCTAATTAGCCAATTACATGAATTCAAAATTAAGCCTCAATCATACTGAATCAAATTCTATAGCCTAGGTAACACAACATATTTATCAAATTGCATGCTTTCAAACGAATCATTTTCACATTTTGAACATCAGTTACACACGCAACGAAATTTTAGCAACCATAAGCAACTACAGTTTATTGATGCAATCCACCAAAGAAAAACTAAAAACAAATAAAAATCCTACTCCTACCGACTACATTTCCCTTAAGACGGTCGTCATCCATCCATCATAGGGAATGGTCACTAACTATGACATCAGTTCAATGGCACTATTCTCGGTAAAAGAACCGAAAACAAACTCCGAGAAACCCAAAAAAATAAAAATCGAAAAATTTTGCAACACATCGATCATTTCGATAGAAAGAAAATATTTACAAGTGCAAAATATTTTCGCGCAAATTTGTGAAAAATATCGATCATCTCGATAGAAAAAAATATTTACAAACTATTTACAAAATATTTACACTGACAACCATAACTTTTCATAACACACATCATTAGCCACAAAACAAATATATACAGATACATCACCCAACAGTTCACAACAGGGAAAGCACAAACATTCATCCAAACAAAGGAAAAACATACAGCAAATTAGAGCCCAAGTCCCAGCACCTAGCTACTCCCCACCCCACACTTAAATTGAACACTGTCCCCAGTGTTCACAAAAATTACAACACAAAAAATTCGGGTGGTGGAACTCCCTGATTAGTCGAAATATTCGACTTCTTCATCCGGTGCTACGGCCTCATCGCCCAAGTCTGAATCAGCTCCATCGTCGTCATCGGACTCCACATCGGAGTCCTCCCGACGCGTCTCCTCATCAGTAGGGACATCGTCATCCGTCGGCTCTACGAAGGCTGGTCCCACCCGACATAAGGCTCTAGCGTTCTCGCCAAAGGGGTAGTCCAGCTCCAGCTGCCATAATTCTTCCTCGGTGGCTGGTCTCCCACCAATCAGTAGCTGTAGCATCTGCATGCCAAACATACGGGCCATGTACTGATCGTCACGAGCATGTCGCTCGCCCAAAGTCAGTACTGGTCTGTGTGTAGTGTCGGGGGCCTTAGTCTTTGTCACATCGAGGGCCCTCCGCTCCAACTTCGGAATGTAGTCCAAGGCTTTTTCCTCAATGTCGAGGCCTCGGAGGAAGGTGGTGATGAGTCCGCCAAACCCGTATCTGTGGCCCTGGTGTAGTCTGGCTCTCTTCATGGCGGATATTATTACCGCCCCAACATTAATCTCAAGCCCTTTCATAAGGGCATACACCAAGCAGACACGGTCCCGGGTCACGTCCGTCATATGAACTCCCAGGATCAAACACAAACACACAATCTTCAGCCATATTCTGGCCTCCCTGTTCATCTGCGAATAAGGCAGCGTCTAGTGGTAACCCCTTTCCTTATGTCTACTCCATCGGGCTGTGGATCGGGCCCCACACAACGTACGTCTGATGTCGGCGTATGGTGGGGTGATGTTTAGCTGGCGGAGAATGTGGGAGTCTGTGTCCCGTGCTCCAACGATGGCATTCAGCTGCTGGGGTTCCAGAGTGACAATCTGCCCTCTGATTTTCACTGTCTGGCTTCTGATAGCCGGGTTCCAATTTGCGTAGAACTCTCGGACCAAGTGAAGGTTGCACTCCTTGGGCTCCTGAAAGATAAAGCTGAGCCCAGCTGCTTCAATTCTCTGTACAATGCAAGGGAACTCCTGTGCGAGTGGTTCCCGTGCAATATGTTCTTCCGGGAAGTACTTGCTCTCCTTATGCTTATTATACCATTTCTTTCCTTCCTCGGTTACCCATCTTGTTCCATATTGGCGGCGTTGGCCGCGCGGAACAGCGGGTGCAGCTGGGACTGCGGTGCCCAGTCTCATCCTTTTCCTACCGGTGCCTGAGGTAGAAGCACCCTTGCCTTTATCTTGTCTGCTCGCCATTGTACCTGTCAATTTACACAAACAAGCACAAAGTTAAGCTAAAAACTTGTTAACTTCGGCTAAGGTCGGGTTACACAACATTTACCCCACACTTAGGCCTTAGCTACTTCTACGAATTACGGCAAGGATAACTCTAATTACACCACAGACAACACTATACACTTCATGCTTAGTGCGTTCACAAAAAAATTTGGACAGCATAACGGTTAGCGTACTACTCAGACTTCATACAGCTAATCCCAATCCTACTATCGCTAACAATTCACACATCGCACTTCGCAACAAAAACAACAACAAAATAAAAACAACGATAAAAACATTCTATATTCAATCTAATCCAAACAATCTAACCAATTTACACACTTTTTGCATTTTCCCAAAAAAATTAGAGAATTTGTCGTCTTTTAACATTTACACAATATTTACCACGACTTCTCTCAAATTACAAACACACCCCGGCATCTAATTTGCCGACTTATCAAGTCACTCAAGTTAAATTCAAGAACTCATGCCCTAGAATACAATTCTATAATCAAATTAGAATTATTTATGCAATCGATAAGTTCAAACGCTAAATACAACAATCCAAACATATATCAATCACAAATAACTCAATATCCATGTTTAATTTCTACCTAGGGTGATATATCTCACCTCACATGCCCAAATTTGACTAAAATCGCCAAAAAATTGAGATAGATGATGAAACCATACCTTTGAATTGAGAAACTGAAGAAACTTGACGTATTCCTTGCCTAGGAATGTGGCACGGTGCTTGAGGAGGGGGAAATAGGTTTTTTGGTCACGGAGGGAAGAGGGAATGGGAAGAAATGGGGCGAAATCGGGGGTTTTAATTTAAGAAAACACGCGGGTCACCCGGCAACCCGGTGTGACCCGGCACCAAATACACGGCAACGTGTCACGGAGGGTAACGCGGAGACCCTCCTCCGTGACACGGAGCCAACGCGTTGGCTTACTGAAATTTTTAAAAAATTCAGATTTTTCCTTCAACGTGTCACGGAGGGTAACGCGGAGCCCTACCTCCGTGACACGGCGCCAACGCGCCAGTGCACTGTTTCTTTAATTGATTTAATTTTTCATACCTTGCCTCATTTTCTCGATTCCATGTATATTTCCTCCATTATACCTGAAAATCACCTCACTAAATAAAAATTGGTTAGATTAATAGATTTCCCTAACTAAAATAAAAAATACTAACTAAAATGAAAATCTAAACCTAATCAAGAAAAGAAAAAGAAAAATAAAAAAAATTATTTACACTAAGAAAAGAAAGAAAGAAAATATTTTTCACGGGTTGCCTCCCGTGCAGCGCCTGGTTTACCGTCGCGGCTCGACGTACCAAGTTTCACCGCTTCTTCCTCCGCCTTGAGGATATGAATTTCACCCCTAATTTCTTCTCTAATTTCCTCTTATGCTCCTGGGGTGGTGGTGAAAAATTGTAAGGACCAAGCAGTAGATGTTTTCTTTTGACTTTATTGGCCCTTGAGTAAGTGAAGTCATTTCGTTGCTTCGAGTTAGCAAATTTCAGAATATACGGGGCTTGGTCCTCCTCTAGACATTTCTCTATAATCCTGGAAGACTCTATTTCTATGTTGTCGACCAAACTTAATGTCGAAAAATGCTTCGAGTGTGGTCCAATCAACCTCAACTCTGAAATTGCATTGTGCTTGACTTCCTTACTTGTGTACACCTTTTCAACATCGACATCTATTTCTCCATTAAGGTCAAATGGGAGATATTCTTTCTCTTCTTCCATGAATAGATTTTCTATAGGTATGAGCCGATCACGGGGACACTCAAGAGATTCTAATTGTTGGGCTTCATCCAAAAATTCACCCTTGTATTCCTCTTGTAGTTCCTCTTGAATATCGGCTAAAACTGTCACCTGCGAATTATCACAAGCTTCAGCCTCATCACACATCTCCGTGAGTTTGACGCTCATCCTGCTTACGGCCTCTGCATTCTCCTTTTGCTGAATTATCAATTCTGCCACCGACTCCTTCATTGCTTCTGATTGCTCCAAGAGTTGTTTCATCATGTCCTCTATTTGAACTTGGCGTCCCAAGTCCTCATTTTCGACATGCCTATATTCAGCAAAAACAACAGAATGATCATAGCGGGGGCTTGGGGGAAGGGAATATGCCTTTGGACAATCACCCCAATGGCCATATTGACACCCACATATATTGCACGTGTTACAGTTTTGCCACAAGTGGGGTCCTCCGCAATTCATGCAAGATTCGCCGAAATATGCGTATCCACCATTTATATTCCAAGATGTCATGTCAATGAGGATATCCAAAAGAGAGAAAAATTAAAATGAACAAAGAATTAAAACAAATACTAAGACCAAGTTGTCAACACTTAAGAAAATAAAACAAAAATACAGTAAATTTACACTTATCACAATTTCACCAATTGTCTAGCCGCCCCGGCAACGGCGCCAAAAACTTGTTCGGGTGTTCCGGTAGGGGTTAAAAACCGACACGCAAGTGCACGTGGTCAAACAAGTAATAAAGTGGCTAAGTAGCCAAGTATCGATCCAAGGAGGCTCAAGATATGTAAAGTTGCCTAGTTTACTATATTCCTATTTCACTTCTAATTATGCTAAAAACAATGTAACCAACAGTTACTTGAGTTTTTGTTTCTAAACTATATATACTAAAATTAATAACAACCATTTACTGTGAATTTAGACAATGGATATGAACATGCCAAGGTTAAGAACAAGTAATGAACTTGATAATCTTGATAATTTGGTTAATCTCTTCTTCATGTTGCTAGCCAAGAACATTCGCCTAGAAATTAAAACTCTCGTATTTAATTTCACTTAAGAATCATAAACCATCCGTCTACATTTCTGTGATCAAATGCAATTTATGACCTAGCAATACAATTCCGGTTCCTAAATTGACTAATACGGCTTTCAAGTATATTTCTATCAGGAAAGCACATCAAAACCCAATTTTCCCAAATCAAGTTAAGAACAATACCCTATTAATTCACAACTTTCCAATTTTTTGCTCTTTCGAGTGAAATTGGACTTTTTAGATGTACATTAATGTCGGCCACACACTAATGCAGTAAGAACAAGAATTAATAGAACAACATGGATGAAGAAGAAGAAAACCATATCAATTATAATCAAAATTCATTACAAGTGACAAAACCTCAGCAAGGAAGAGAATTAGCCACTCATTTGTGGATTGATCATCCTAAAATGAGTGTAAATCATACGTACAATTGATAGAAAGAAGAAAAGAAGAGAAGAAATCCCTTAGCTATTTCGTTCCTCAACTGCTCCTAACCCACGTCCTTGCTCTCCACTTCTGAACTCAGTCTAAAAACTAAAAAGTAATTAAAATAAACCTAAGTGTGCTATTTATACTAGTGGGAAAATTTTCCCAGAATAACAAGCAACGTGTCACGGAGGCCAACGCGGAGCACTGCCTCCGTGACACGGCGTGGACGCAGACCTTCACTGGAATTTCAGGGTCCGGTAAATTAGCCTCAATGTGGCACGGAGGCCAACGCGGAGGCCTCTGTCCGTGCCACGGAGCTGACGCGATGGCACAGTGGAAATTGCCATTTTAATTCCTGTTCAGGAAGTGTGCTACCGCGATGGTAGCGTGGCACGGCTCCATCGCGAAGCCCCTATAAAATGTGCATTCCAATGTCTTTTCCATGCTCGCATCCAAGTCCAACTCCGATATAGTTCCAACATGCATTTTAGCTCCTAAAAATCACATTTACCTGCAAAACAAATGCTAATCATGTTGGTTAGTATAAATTCACATTTTATTACCAATTACATGATATTATATACACATTGCACAACAAACAAGGTAAAAATGATACGTTTGAGTATGACTTGGGCATATAAATTTGCCCAAGATCACCCCTTTAATCCCTCATCCCTGAAAGTCTGTTCCTCTGATCACCACTGGGGCTAGTGACCTCTACTAAAACTGTGGACAGTAGCCACCATCGAACCTCTGATTTGAAAACCCACGGTTGTCCGTCTGAACCCTTTTTGCCTCCCTCTCCCTCGTATGAGCCGCCTCCATCTGCTGGGCATACAACACTATGCGAGGAAAGTCCATATCTTGGTGGAGCATAGCAGTCCTGCAATCCTTGTCTAAATTACTGGCCACACCATGAACAAATCAGCTCACCCGCGCCCTCTGATCCATCACCATCTCTGGGGCGTACTTTGACAAACGAGTGAACTCAAGAGAATACTCCAACACCGTCATCTTTCCCTGCTAGAGGTTCACAAACTCAGTTGCTTTCAACTCCCTCATCTCCCGAGGGAAGAACCTGTCGAGAAAGGCCATGTGGAACTCATCCTAGCTGATAGGGCCTGCTCTCGCTGCCCTGCTATCCTTCCATTGCATGTACGAAATATGAGAGACCTCTTTTAGCTAATAAAAGGCCAAGTCAACACACTCCCTATTTGTCACCCCCATAACCTGAGTGTCCTTCTAGATCTCTTCAATGAACTCGTGTCGATCCTCATCCACCTTTGATCCCGTGAACTCAGGAGTGTTCATCCTCAAGAAGTCTCTAATCCGAGCCGTGGCTGCAATGCCATTCTGTGGGACCTGCGCAATAGCCTGCTGGTTGACCTGTGCGGTCAAGGCCTGTGGCAACGTCTGAATAGCCACCTGAAACTCAGCGTGGGCGGCTGGATCTACTGCTTGGGGCTCCTGAACAGTTGGCGCTTGCTAATGCCCATGGTCATTGCCATCTCTGTGGCCTTCATCATTTCCATTCCTCCTTATGTTCATTCTTCTAGGATCCATAATTTTGCAATCACGAATCACACGAATTAGAAGGGTGGAAAGGCTTTTTATCGCACGACATAGAACATGGAAGAAGGGAACACTTCCTAAACATCTAGTAGCCTCTCCGTCATAGGTGTGGCGCACTTCACACAATGAAAAACACTCTACTTAACGCGACTTTCAGACACCCTAGGACACTTCAAACCTATTGCTCTGATACCAAGTTTGTCACGACCTGAACGTACACCCGAATCGTAGACATGGGACAAGAGACCCGAAGGGACCCCAAGTTGACCCATGGCTCATGCATACACTAATCTCATTCGAATAAGCGGAATGATAATCATAAAAACATAGCAGAAATGTAATTATAGCATAACATCATGAAATACTGAACATATACATAGTTGAGCACTACATACTTGTTTGAAAGCCTCTACTACATAAGATGGGTTGATGGGAAAACATCCCCAACTTACCCGAGCAATATTGAAACATAATCAACATGAACGTCTATCAAACCGGCCTCGAAACATGATCACCAATAAGAATAGAACGTAAGTTGACAAGGACTAAGGATGAGGATAAGCCTGAGATCCGGACCCTATATCATGAAATGATACCGCATAGAAAATATGCGGTCAGTACGTGGAATGTACTGAGTATGAAAGGTAAGGAAAATGGACATTTCAAAGTAAATAAACCTCATAAATAATATAAGAGAAGGATATCATGCTTACATAAAAATCTTTGTAATAAAACATAAGGCTCAAGGCTTTCAAATAATTCATAATCATTCATTTTTATAATCCTAAGTAAACTTTATCAAAACATTACTTGAGCCACAACATAAACATAACAATGCATAAAACATGCAGAAAAATGGGAGGACTCATCATAACCGACACCATCATGGTAGAGCCTTTTATGATGCCCCAACTATCTCACTCAAGTGGGCAGAGCTTACCCTGGCTTACCAGGCGATGGTCGTGTATTAGGCATTATATCAAATTTGAGGGGATCATTATCAATACAATATATCATTAGAAACCCATGGTGGCACTTGGTTATGAGACACCAGCATAGTCCTTTGAACAACGGGCTGCTCGGTGCTAAACATGGCTCCCAAAAAAACATGCATAAGGCTCATATGTAAATCAATTAAATCATGCATTATAATTCATTGGATAAGATATAACATTTATCATCATTGATCCCCTTTAAAACATACTTATCCAAGAATCAAGGCCCTTTTCATCGACCAACATCATAAATCATTAAATTAAGTAATTTGCTTCATGAGTCATAAATCATTCTTCAATATGTGGGCATTGCCCAATAATTCATCATGTTCAATTATTTAAAAATATTCTCATAAACATGGGTAACTTGGAAATCATGATTTTCCATCATTAATAAACTCAAATTATAGAGTAGTCATCATAAATCATAACATTTATGAACTTTCATTAAATGGGAATTTTGGATTTAAAAGCTTGAAACATGATTAAAGAGAATAATAATAAAATCTGCCCATCATTCATAATTCAATAATTAAAACTCAATTAAATCATACCCATAAAGAGAAAAATCACATTTGTTTTCATGCATTTGAGTAAAACCCCATAGACTTGAATAGGAGGATTCATGATTTAAATTGAGATTTGGGCATGGGTAGGGAAGAATTTCACCCATTCTAAAACCCTACATACTTGGGAATTGATTGATTTCAAGGTTCCTTGAATAACCACAAAGAAAATGATGAAAATTTGGGGAAGAGAACCTTGAACCTCCCAAAAATCTCTCTAAGCTTTTGCATGAGAATGGGCACGCATAAAGAACTTAACCCATCTTATCTCACTCAGAAAAATATCCAAAATGACGTAGCATAGGGTCTAAAAGCGTGGAAGAGTTGAAAATGCCCTTAAAATTATTTCCCTGAAAACTATCCTGGATGGACCAACGATCGACCCAACGGGTCGTGGAAACATACCACGACTCGTGGTATTGAGTCTTTGGGTCCACTGCCTCATAACACAACTCAGATCCTTCCCAAGAATTGTCAGGACGAGTCATTACTTTGAACCATGGGTTTTTACTTCAACCGTTGTTAACTCCTTGACCAAATCAGGCTTCCTCACTACGAGCCTCACCACGACTCGTGGTGGCTTTCAATAGGTCGTGGTCTCAATCTTTTGTTCACACTGGAAACCTCAACCCACAAGAAATGACTTGAAACAACGGGTCATTCCTCCTCACCACGAATCGTTGGATGCCCCGTTGATTCTCTCTCAGCCTAAGCTCAGTCCTTCTAAAAATATGCATATGCTGTCCATAATTTTTCAACGAAGCTGAATCATAACATGATATACATAATATGACAACATAATATGAGGAGTCTTGGCTAAAATCATACCACAAGCTGAAAAGCATGGGAGTCTAGACTCCAAAATCCATGTGGTAAGCTAATAACATGAAATCGAGATAAATCATGAAAAATACTTGATCATATGGGCTTTCCAAAATTAAACATACTTAGGATAGACTTTGATAGTCAAAAAATGGATATAGAAATGGGTAATTTTAAATCATAGTCGCATCATAAATATCTCATCATACTTGAAAACATATATCATAACCTCAACCTTTCAAGAACTTTCATAATTGGGCATCATAATTTGTTAAACTTTGAGAATATGATTTGTAATGTAAAACATCATAAAACATGGCCACGAATCATAATTCAACATTAGAAACATGATTAGAATATGCCCATAATAGATACTTATAGAATTCACAAGTTGGGATAAAACCCCATAGATTCATCAACATATAATTTCCATGAATTTGACAAGGGATTGGGCATGGGAGTGGATGGATACACCCATTCATAACCCTACATACTTGGGTACTCCTAATTTCTCAACCTTCTTGAACGCCCAAAGGAAATTGGAGAAAACTTGATGAATTTCTAAATTTGATCAGCCTTAGGAACTTCTAGGCTTGCATGCATGGAGAGGGATAGGTTTAGAATGAGCTAAACCCTCTTAAAATACCCTTATCTGAGCTTTAAATGACGTAGTTTAGGTCTTAAGAACTTAGGAATTATATAAAAACCCTTAATAAGTTCATAGGAAAAAACACACTGCCTGTCCCAATGAGGCACTGGATGACTTGTTTCCTAAGGGATGACTGGTGGTGACGAGTCGTTGGGTTCACTGCCTAAAATTTCCATCTTCAAACCAGCTCCTGACCAAGGCTGACTCCACAACTCGTTTCCTTGACCATTAGTCATGGATTGTCTTGTGGTCAACCCCAAATTTTAAAAATCCAACCACTCTCCCTTAACTCCATGAGTCACCTAACGACTCGTGGTGCACCTCATGGTTCACTGGACGACTTGCCCTGTGACCTGGTGCAGAAATTTTTGTTTTCTCCGTTAAACCCTCTAGTCTGATCTTAGGGCTTTTGGAGTATTACAATATCTCCCCCTAGGGAACATTCATCCTCGAATATGGATTAACATATTGAAAAGCTGAGAATTGCGGCTATCATACCAAATACTGAACATTTAAAGTTGAAAACTAATTGAGTGGCTGACACTGGACTGAAAGACATGACTGAACTAAATTCATGAACCACACATACATACATTGACATGAAAGAAACTGGGGCACCTGATCTGAACATGAAGATGAATAGAGTACTAGGGAGAAAACTGATATCTCAAGCTGAAACTGAACCGGGAGGGAATAGATGCGGGTATTTAGGCATCATATCTGCTTCGGCTTCCCATGAAGCTCCCTCAACATGTTGATTCCACCATAAAACCTTTACTAAAGCTACTTCTTTTTTTCTTAGCTTTCTAACCTGACGATCAAATATTTCCACCGAAACATCCTCATAGCTAAGACTATCCTTCACACTCACGCTCTCAACCGGGACAACCAAAGTTGGATCACCCATGTACTTCTTTAAATGTGACACATGGAAAGCTAGATGTACCGAAGCCAATTCTAAGGGCAACTCCAACTCATACACTACCTTGTCAACCCGTCTCATTATCCAGAACGACCAACATAAAGGGGACTGGGTTTCCCTTTGTTTCCGAACCTCATCACTCCCTTCATGGGAGATACCTTCCGAAACATCCAATCATCAACTTCAAACTCAATTTCTCTCATCCTCACATCCACATAGGACTTTTGGAAACTTTGGGTTATTTTCAACATTCCCTCATAAACTAAACCTTCTCCATAGCCTCATGGACCGAATCTAGCCCTATCAACGCAGCTTCACCAACATCAAACAAACCAATAGGTGATCTACATCTCCGCCCATATAGAGCCTCAAATTGAGCCATCTGAATGCTGGAATAGTAGTTGTTGTTATATGCAAACTCAATAACAAGCAAATGATCATCCCAAATACCCTTAAAGTTAATAACACACGCTCTCAACATGTCCGCAAGAGTTTTAACGGTCTGCTCAGCCTGAACATCTATTTGTGGGTGAAATGTTGTGGTAAGCTTGACCTAAGTACCAAGTCCTTTCCGAAACGATCTCCAAAACTAGAAGGTAAAATGAGTACCTCTATCTAATATGATGTAAAAAGGCACTCTATGAAATCAAACTAACTCCAAAATATACAATTTAACATAATACTCCGCTGAATCGTTAGTCTTAATTGGTAAAAATTAAGCTTCTCTAGTCAACCTGTCTACAACTACCCAAATAGAGTCATATTGTTGACGAGTAAGAGGCAACCCCGTAATGAGGTCCATATTGATTTCCTCCCACTTCCAAGTAGGGATACTAATATCTTTGTTATACCCAGATAATTAAAGGATCGGACCCAAAAGTGAATCGGAGAAAAACTGGAAAAAAAATATAGCAGCAGTTGTAGAACGAGTCACTGAATGACTCGTGAGAAACCCCACAAGTCGTCAAGTGACCCATGGGAAGGGCTGGAGTGATCAAGGGATTGAGTTCCCCACGAGTGAAGCAATGACTCATGGTCAACCACCACGAGTCGTCATGTCAATTGTGGGGTGGAGTTGGAATGTTAAAGGAGGAATTATCCAGTGTACTTAACGGATGGGACCCCACGAGTCGTGGCCAGTCCCAACGACTCGTGAGGAGAGTCGTGAGGAAGCATGTGGATTATTATTGGGAAATAAGGCAGTGTACTTGACGGAAGATGATCATGAGTCGGGGTATCGAGGAACGATTCGTTATCTTCCCCATTACGAGCCCTAGTAGATCTGTTGACCAGTGTACTTGACGAGCGACTAGACAAGTCATTGCCCGTCCTGACGAATCGTCAGGTTACCCATTAGGGTCACCTGGCAGTGTTTTCCGGTGAATTTAGTAAGGGTCTTTTCCTAATTCCTAAGTTCCTAAAACCTATACTACATCATTTTAAGCTCATGTTAGTGGGTTCTTAGCAGGGGAAAACCTATTCTAAGCCATTACTCTCATGCATGCATGTTGAAGGTGTGAAGGGAAGTATCAAGGTGAAATCTCAAGGTTACCAATTGGAATCTCAGCTGGGCAATTAGGAAGGGTTAAAATTCTTCAATCCCATCTTTGTAAGGCTATGAGTGGGTACTTTCTTCCATACCCATGCCCATTCCCTGTCTAAATGTGATTAAATTGCCTATGACCAAGTATAGAGTTTTTGCCCAATTGCATGATTCTTCAATCTCTATACATGGGTATGATTGGATTGTATTTATGTTGATGATTTATGGAGCTTGCCAGATTCTAACTCGTTTTCCCTTAAAAAATTTTTTTTTTTTAAAATTGAATCTAAAACACCCATGGGTGAAGAGTTCACAAAGGAAGAGCTTCTTGATAAATGTGTGATGATGATGAAGTTGATGATAAAAAGCATGTTTCTAAAACTACCCATGACTATTTTGATGTTTTCAAAATGAATTGATTAGTTCAAGTATGATAAAGCTTTAGGTGGTGCCCATACGTTGATTTAAAGTGATGAACTTCCTGACAGAAGCTTACCACATGGGTTGAAGTGAATTTTCCTCAATTATTATTATTATAAATTCTAGCTTGTGATATGTTCAAAGTAAAGCCTTCTATATGTGCAAATCCTTAATTTTTATGCATATTATTATCGAGCTTTGTCAAGGACAATGTTAAGCTTCATTTCACATGATGTTGAGTCTAAGCATGATTTCATTCTAAGCTTTGTCAAAGCGACATTGTTGAGCTTCATATTTATATGATGTCTAATATATGCATGATTTCATAATGAGCTTTGTCAATAGAAAATGTTGAGCCTCGTTTCATACGATGTTGAGTTTATGCATGTTTTCATGTTGAGCTTCGTCACTAGACGATGTTGAGCTGCATATTTATATGACGTAGAGCATTGCATGTTTTGGGAGAAAAGTCTAGCACCGAGCGGGCTAAGGGTTGATAACCCTATGCCCCAGAACTACGCGCCAACATAGGTTGATTTTATTATATTATTGGGACCTCCCTTGTGAGCTATCCCCGGCTCGATTGGTCCTTCAACTTGATATCGATATCATGGTAGCGTCCATCGCCCTGGCAAGGTTGTGGATGGCTCTTCCCACTTGAGTGTGATAGTTGGGACTGCATAAGTTCTATCGTGGTATGTCGGTTAAGTGAAAGTCTCCCACTATCTATATCATTCAGATTTGCATATTTACCACTTATGATATTTATTCATGCATGCATGTTCAAGAGGTAAGGTTTCACTCATTGTTCAGCTTTTGATATAAATGTTACGTTTCATCTTTGAGTCATTCGAGTCAGTCATGATGTTCTAAAGCCCTGCATGATCATGTATAAAAATAAAGATGATTTCATAATGATGTATGCGATCTTCTTCTTATCCTTAAAGGCTTACTATATATGTATGACTTTCCTTTGAAGATATATATTGCT
The DNA here is from genome assembly GCA_035772735.1 of Datura wrightii. NCBI lineage: Eukaryota > Viridiplantae > Streptophyta > Magnoliopsida > Solanales > Solanaceae > Datura > Datura wrightii. The sequence goes on along the minus strand of JASDFA010000010.1, from coordinate 118,290,858 downwards.
CTAGCGGTTTTACTTACCTTGCATACTCAGTACATTCCATGTACTGACCGCATACTTTCTATGCTACATCGTTTCATGATGCAGGATCCGATTCTCAAATTCAGCACCGTTTGTCGTCGCCTATCAGAATTAGCACCTGCTAGATTGGTGAGTCCTCCTCTTTCGAGGACTAAACTTTCAGTTATCTTGGATGTAATTTCAGTTTCAGTATTTCTGAGCTAGTTGGGGGTGTTGTCCCATCAGCTCGTCCAGATTAGAGGCTTATCAGACTTATAGATGTATTTAGCTTCAGATGTTCATTTTTGTTGTTATGTTAAGTTAGACTTCTGCTGAGTTTTTAACTATGTTTCTTCATATTTATTGAATGAGTTAGTGAATGCTTATGTCATGGGTAGACTTTGGGTCTTTCAGGGTCCCTTGTCCCGTGTCTACAATCCGGGTCTCCTCTCGGGTCATGACAGTCTTGAAGCACACCTCTCTTTGAAGCTCAATCTTCACCTGTTTACAATTCGGACACTTAGACACAAACTCTGCTATGTCCTTCTTCATGCCATTCCACCAACAAAATTCCCGTAGGTCACGCTACATTTAGGTGGCACTTGGATGAATAGAATATTTGGAACCATGAGCCTCATGCAACATCTTCTCCCTCAAGTTATCAACTAACGATATACACAAATGACCCTGATATCGTAGCACACCGTCTCCCCCTTGGGAGAAGACCTCCACCTTTTAATTCGGAATGGCTTCCTTCAACTTTACTAAAATAGGATCCTCGTCTTGTCAAGCTTTGGCCTCAGTCACCAAGGAAGATTTAGATCCATTCTGAACAATGACACAAACATCCATCGAGTCAAGAAGACGAACTCCTAATCGTGCACGCTGATGCACATCCTTCACTAACTCTTTCCTCTCCTCATCTACATGGGTCACACTCTCTATAGAAAGCCTTCTAAGAGGGTCTGCCACCACATTAGCCTTGCCCGGATGATAAAGGACACTCATATCATAATCTTTAAGAAGCTCCAACCATCTTCTTTGACGTAGATTTAGATCATGTTGGGTAAACACGTACTACAGAGTTTTGTGGTCCGTAAACGCATAAGAATGGACCCCGTACAAATAGTATCTCCAAATCTTCAAGGCAAATGCTACTGCTGCCAATTCGAGGTCATGAGTCGGATAGTTCTTTTCGTGGACTTTCAGATGCCTAGAAGAATAAGCTATAACTTTACCATGATGTATTAATACACAACCATGCCCTATCCTCGAGGCATGACAATATACCACAAACCTATTGGTACCCTTAGGTAGGGTCAACACTGGTGCTGAGATGAGTCGAGTCTTCGACTCTTGGAAGCTCTTCTCACAAGCCTCCAACCATTGAAACTTCACTTTTTTCTGGGTTAACTTAGTCAACGGTGTTGCAATGGATGAAAATCTTTCCACGAACCTCCTGTACTAACCGGCTAAGTCCAAGAAACTCCTAATATCTGAAGGACTCACTAGTCTAGGCTAATTCTACATAGCTTCTATCTTCTGAGAGTCCACCTATACACCCTCACTTGACACCACATGACACAAAAATGCTACTGAGTCTAGCAAAAAATTGCACTTGCTAAACTTAACATATTATTGGTGATCCTTAAGAGTCTGTAGCACCACCCTCAAATGAGCGGCATGCTCCACCTCGCTCCGAGAGCATATGAGAATGTCATCTATGAACACAATCACGAACATGTCCAAATACGCCTTGAACACCCTATTCATCAAATCCATAAAAGCTGCAGGAGAATCCATTAGTCCAAAAGACATAACTACAAACTCATAGTGGCCATACCGAGTTCTAAAGGCTATCTTCAGAATGTCACTCTCTCAAACCATGAGCTGATGATATACGGATATGAGGTATATCTTTGAAAAATATTTAGCACCCTAAAGTTGGTAAAATAAGTCATCGATTCGAGGGATAGGATACCTATTCTTGATTGTCACCTTGTTGTCATGACCCGAACATACGCCCAGATTGAGACACAGGACAAAGAACCACGAGAGGCTCAAAGTCGACCCATGAAATTAGCACAACATCTAACTCATTCAAATAAAGAGGAAGATCAACGTAATTAACATAGCAGAAGCCTGAACATAACATAACATTTGAATACATACATAAGTTTGAAGCTGAATACATACTATGTCTGAAAAGCCTCTAATACTGATGTGTTAATGGGACAAGACCCCAACTAACACACTAAAGTCTGAAACTAAAAATATTAAATATAACTGATAAGAAGGGCCCTCGAAAGATGAGGACTCACCAATTAAGACTGAGAAATGTTAACTCCGAAAATATGACTAGTGGTGGGACTGAGCCTGGATACCGGAGCCTGTATCATAAAATAATACAACATAGAGTATGCGGTCAGTATGTGGAATGTATCGAGTATGCAAGGTAAGTAAAACCGCTAAGTAAAGTAAAATCCTAAATCATGCATATTGTAAAACATATCAAGATAAGATTCTGAGAGTAGGGCTTGCATGCTATTTTCTGAAATCATGATTTGAACATAGCTGAACATCATAACTGAATTGAATGACCCAAAATTGAAAACTAATAATCATAAGTAATATTGAACATTGGGTCAAACCTTCTGAAAACATAATATCATAACTGATGAACATGCATAATTGAAATCATGAGGAATAATGGGACACTCGTCATATAACCAACATTACCACCATAGAGCTTACGTGGTCTCGACTATCACACTCAAGTGGGAAGAGCCATTCAAAGCTTTGCTATGGATAAGGATGCTACCATGACATGATATCGATATCAAGCTGAATGCCTCTTAGGGGCAGGGGAATCTCACAAGGGAGGCCTACGTCGATGTGTAGTTCTGAGGCATAGGGTTGACTAGCCCTTAGCCTACTCGGTGCTAGACACTACTCCCAAAAACATTTATATGCTCTCCATTGTTTTTCAATGGAGATGAACCATCATCTAGTGATGAAGCTGACTCATAAAATAGATACATAAATATGAAATCATAACATGAGGAGTCTTCGTTCAAACCATACCACAAGCTAAAAATAGTGGGAGTCTAGACTCCAAAATCCATGTTGTAAGCTAATACATGAAGTTTCAATAAGTCATGAAACATACTTGATCATATGGGCTTGCCCAATACCTAAACATGCTTGACATAGACTTGATCATTTGAAAACATGAATATAGACATGGTTAATTCAAAACCATACTATCTTCATAAACATCTCATCATGCTTGAATACATATTTCTAGATCTCAACTTTTATGAACTTTCATGGATGGGCATCATAATTTATAAAACTTGAAACATAATTTATAATTGAAAACATTATAGAATATGCCCATTAATAATAATTAAATATTATAAACATGCTTAGATCATACCCATGATTGAAACTTAGAGAATTCACATATTGAGTAAAAACCCCATATATTCATCAATTAGAATTTTCATGAATTGAGAGGGGATTAGGCATGGGTGTGGACAATTACACCTACTCATAACCCTACATACCTAAAGAAATCTAATTTCATAACTTCCTTGATTACCCAATAAAATTTTTGGGGAAGAACCTTGAAGAAGCTAGGCTTGATCACTCCTTAAACCTCTAAGCTTGTATGCAGGAAAGTGAATAAGCCTAGAATGAACTTACCCCTCTTAAAACACTCTATCTGATCTTAAAACGACGTATTTTAGGCCTTAGGAACATAGAAATTACGGAAAAACCCTTAATAAAATCTTAGGAAATTGTACAGTGCCAGTCCAAACGAGGGACTGGATGACTCATGCCCACTGACCATGACTCGTGGTCACCTTCTCATGACTAGCATTGGAACTTGACTTGCCTTGGTCACCACGGGGGACACCACAACTCATGGTGTAGCCAACGATTTGTGGTGATGAGCCATTAGGTACACTTACCATTTTCATTCATCCTTCAGACCACCTTTGACCACGGTTGACCTAACGAATCGTGGTGCTGACCATGATTTGTGGTCACACTCGTGGCCACCACAAATCTGAAAATTCCAATCATGGAAAACCCCTCCGCACGAGTCACTTAACGACTCGTGGTGTTCCTGACCGATTATTGGATGACTCCTCCTATGAACTGATGCAGAAAATTCTGTTTTCTCCATTTCAACTTCCGTATCTGATCTTAGGATATTCAGGGTATTACAATATCTCCCCCTTGGGGACATTCATCCTCGAATGTGGGAAAACATACTGAAAAGTAGAGAAATGCAATCATCATATTTAAATACTGAATATACAAGCTGAAAACTGATGGAATGGCTGACTCTGCACAAAACTACATGGCTGAACTGAATTCCTAAATCACACACATTCATTGACATGAGAGAAAATTGGGCACATGAGCTGAACATGAAACTGAATAGGATACTTAAGGAGGAAACTAATACTTCAAGCTGAAACTGAGCCAGAAGGGAATAGATGTAGGTATTTATCCATAATATCTGCTTCGGTTTCCAACGCAGCTCCCTCAACAAGTTGATTCCTCCAAAAAAACATTGATTGAGGTTGCATCTTTGTTTCTTATCTTACGAACCTAATGATCAAGTATTTCTACCAGAACCTCCTCATAATTAAGGCTATCTTCCACACCAAAACTGTCCATTGGAACAACCAGAGCTGGATCACCCAACCACTTCTTTAAGAGCGATGCATGGAAAACTGGATGAACTGAAACTAATTCCGAGGGCAACTCCAACTCACATGCTACCTTGCCAATCCGTTTCACAATTTGATATGGACCGACATAATGGTGACTGAGTTTCCCTTTCTTTCCAAACCTCATCACCCCCTTCATGAGAGACACCTTTATAAACATCCAATCATCGACTTCAAACTCAAGATCCCTCCTCCTCACATCCGCATAGAACTTTTGGCGACTCTGAGTTGTTTTCAATCTGTCCCTTATAATATGAACCTTCTCTATAGCCTCATGGACTTAATCTGGTCCTATCATCACAGCTTCACCGACTTTAAACCAACCAATAGGCGATCTACATCTCCACCCATAAAGAGCCTCAAACAAAGCCATATGAATGCTAGAAAGGTAGTTGTTGTTATAAGAAAACTCAATGAGGAAAATGATCATCCCAACTACCTTTGAAATCAATCACACACGCTCTCAACATATCCTCAAGAGTCTGAATAGTCCGCTCCGCCTGACCATCTATTTGCTAGTGAAAAGTTATGATACGCTTGACCTGAGTACCAAGTCCCTTTTGAAATGATTTTCAAAACTAGGAGGTAAACTGAGTACCTCTATCTGATATGATGGACAATTGCACTCGGTGAAACCGAACAAGCTTCCAAATGTACAATTTAGCATAATCCTCCGCTAAATCGATAGTTTTGATCGGTTTGAAATGAGTTGTCTTAGTACCCAAATAGAGACATGCTGTCGAAGAGTGCGAGGCAACCCTGTAATGAAGTCTATATTGATTTCCTCCCACTTCTAAGTAGGAATGCTAATATCTTGAAGCACACCTCCAGGCCTTTGATGCTCAACTTTCACCTGTTGACAATTTGGACAATTAGCCACAGATTCTGCTATGTCCTTCTTGATACCGTTCCACTAATAGACTTCCCCTAGATCATGGTACATCTTGGTGGCACCTGGATGTATGGAATATCTAGAACCATGAGCCTCGTGCAACATCCAATCTCTCAAATGATCAACATCCGAAATATATAAGTGACCGTAATAGTAAAGAACACCATCTCCCCCTTTGGAGAAAACTTATACCTTATGATTCTGAATGGTTTCCTTCAGTTTCACCAAAATAGGATCCTCTTCTTGCCTAGCTTTAACATCAGTCACCAAAGATGATTCTGACCCATTTTGAATAATAACTCCACCATCGGTTGAGTCAACCAGACAAACTCCCAACCATGCAAGACTATGCACATCCTTCACCAGCTCCTTCCTCACCTCATCTACATGGGAAACACTCTCCATAGAAAGCCTATGAAGATCGTCCGCTACCATATTATCCTTGCTCAGATGGTAAAAGATACTCATATCATAATCCTTGAGTAGCTCCAACCACCTTCCTTGACGTAGATTTAGATCCTTTTGGGTAAAAACGTATTGTAGTATTTTGTGGTATGTAAACACATCTACATGGACCCCATACAGATAGTGTCTCCAAATCTTCAGGGAAAATACTATCGCCGCCAATTCGAGATCATGAGTCGGGTAGTTCTTTGCATGGACATTCAGTTGCCCGGAAGCACAGGCTATAACTTTACCGTGCTGCATCAATACACAACCAAAGCCGATCATCAAAGCGTCACAATACACCACAAACCCATTGGTACCCTCAGGCAGGGTCAACACTGGCTGCATATCAGGAAGAAGGTCAATACAAAAATCAATCTCATGCTCGGGAAGGATTCCTGGTAAATCATCTTGAAAGACCTTTGGATACTCACACACTATTGGAATTGACTGGATTATTAGGGTTTCAGACGTAGCATCCTTGACCCTACTAGATGGTACACGCAACACTTAAAAATCAACTTTCTAGCCTTAAGGTAGGAAATGAAGCGACATACAGGCACAACTGAACTACCCTTCCACCCTAGGACTGACTCACCCAAAAATCTAAACTCTACTGCACAGTTTCTATAATTAACTGAGGCCTAACATGCATATAACCAATCCATGAGAAGGATGCCACGACTCGAACGGAGGCCCGGATCGTAAACACAAGACAAGGGGCCTCGAGAGATTCCAAGTCGACCCAAGGCATAAGCATACATCTAACTCAATATATATACAGAAGAATCAACGATATAAACTCAGCAGAAGTCTAACTCAACATAACATCAGAATAAGCATCCGAAGCTAAACTCATACATAATTCTTAAAAGCCTCTAATCTGGACGAGTTGATGGGACAAGACCTCCACTAACTCAATAATACTGAAACTAAAAATACATACGGGAAACTAAAAGTCTAGCCCTCGAAGGATGAGGACTCAACAACCAAGAAGGTGCTAACTCTGACAACTAATTACGAATGGGTCTGAGCCTGCGAGCTATGTCCTGTATCATGAAACAATACAACATAGAAAGTATATGGTCAGTACGTGGAATGAACCGAGTATGCAAGGTAAGTAAAATCGCTTAAGTAAAGTAAATCATTTAAAACATTTCATATCATATCATAACCTTTCAAAACTGAGAGGAAGGCTCGCATGCATTCTTTCTACAAACATGATCTTTTCACAATATGACAATGCATAGCTTCATAACATCATAACTAACTCGAATGAATCAAAGCTGAAATATGTCATTCATAAGAAAAGCTGAATGATGAGTCAAACCTTGCTTTTAGAACATGAATGTGTAAAATAATAACCATGAGTAATGAATATGCAAATCTGAATCATATAGATAATGGGAGACTCATCACATAACCGACATACCACGATAGAGCTTACGTGGTCCCGACTATCACAGTCAAGTGGGCAGAGCCATCTAAAACCTTGCCAGGAGATAAGGACACTACCATGATATCGATATCAAGCTCATGAGCCATTAGGGCCGGGGATAGCTCACAAGGGAGGTCCCAATAATATAATAGTATCAAGCTACGTTGGCGCGTGGTTCTGGGGCATAGGGTGATCGACCCTTAGCCCGCTCGGTGCTACACTCTTCTCACAAAACATGCAATGCTCTACATCATATATAACGAAGCTCAACATCATCTATTGGCAAAGCTCAACAGTGATATCATGCATAAACTCAACATCATATGAAAACAAAGCTCAACATTGTCTATTGATAAAGCTCAATACTAAAATCATGCATAGACCCGACATCGTATGAAAATGAAGCTCAATAATAATATACATCTCAATTGTGAATTCATGCATACGAGAAGCTTTATTTTGAAACATAACACAAGCTCAAAGATAAGTGGGAGTCTTTACTCCAAAACTATGTGGTAAGCTCACTTTAGAGATACTACAACATAATACTCGATATAAGGGTCTTGTCCAAAACTTTATCATGCTTGGATCTACTCAATTCAGTTTGAAAAAAGTATCATAATCATGGATAGCTTTAGAAACATGCTTTTCATCATAAAATCTCATCATTATCATACAGGCATCATCATTCTCTTCTTTCATGAACTTCTCATCCATGGGCATTTAATTTCATAATTTCAAAAACACAATTTTGATTTAAAACAACTTAAAATCTGCCCAAGCTTCATAATCCATCAATAGAAACATAATTTAATCGTACCCATGTATAGAAGTTGAAGAATTATGCAATTGGATAAAAAACCCATAACTTGATCATAGGAATTTCCTCACACTTAGATAGAGATTGGGCATGGGTGTGGAAGGAAACACCCACTCATAGCCCTACATACTTGGAATGGATTGATTACACCAAATCTTTGATTACCCAAGAGGAAATTTGTTGGAAACCTTGAATACTAGCCTTGAATCACCTCTTCAACCTGTCAAGCTTGCATGCATGTAATGAATGACTTAGAATAGGTTTTTCCCTCCTTAAACCCCCCTAAAATGAGACTTAAACGACGTAGTATAGGCATTAGAAACTTAGGAATTACGAAAAGACCCTTACTGAAACCGTATGAAAATACCGCTAGGTGGTCCTAAGGGACGACCTGAAGACTCGTGGTCCATGGCAACGACTCGTCACCTAGCTTGTTAAGTACAATGCCTGCCTGATCTCCTAGGATAATAACGACTGACATAATGACTCATTAGGGGTGACCACGAGTCATGGTCACCGGTCGTCAGGTTCACTACCTCAACTCATCATTTCACACTTGACTCATACCACGACTCGTTACCACATCCAACGAGTCGTGGTCAGCTTCCGTTAAGTGCACTATCTTGCCTTCTTCTATTTTCCTTCTCCCTTACCCCAAGGATGACCTAACGACTCGTGGTGTCTACCCACAAGTCGTTACCATGCCCATAGGGACCCCTTTTACACCAAACTTCCCAACTCTTTCCTAGCCTCCCCACGAGTCACTAGATGACTAGTGGGTAGTCCTCATGAGTCATCCAATGACTCGTTCTGTGCCTTCAACACTAGTTTTACATTTTCCCCATGTTGACTCCCGGGTCCGATCCTTAGGTTCCTGGGGTATTACAATATCTCCCCCTTAGGAACATTCATCCTTGAATGTTAGAAACACACAGAAAACGTAGAAACATGCAATCATCATATGCAAACACTGATCATTTAAACAAAAAAATGACGGAATGACTACCTCTGAAAAGAACTACACAGCTGAACTGAATTCAGACACCGCATACATCAATCATAACCTAAAACAAACTTGCGCACATGAACTGAACATGGAAACTGATTAGAGAATTAGGGAAAAAACAGATACCTCAAACTAAAACTAATTCAGTAGGGAACAGGTGAGGGTATTTAGCCATCATATCTTCTTCGGCTTTCTACGTACCTCCCTCAACATGTTGATTTCTCCATAACACCTTTACTGAAGCTACTTCTTTGTTCCTCAACCTCTGAACCTGACGATCCAAGATCACAATTGGAATTTCCTCATATATGAGGCTATCTCTCACACCAACACTGTCCATTGGGATAACTAAAGTGGGATCACCCAAGCACTTTATAGAGAGCGATACATGAAATACAGGATGAACTGAACTCATCTCACGAGGGAAGAATCAATCTAGAAAAGTGGCATGAAACTCATTCCAACCAATAGGGCTTGCTCCAACTACCCTGCTATCCTTCCATTGCTTGAACCAGACGTGAGCAACCCCTTTCAACTGATACAAGGCTAGATCGGCGCACTCCTCTCCGGTCACCCTAATGATTTGGGTGATATTTAGAACCTCATTAAACTCATGTGGATCCTCGTCTATCTTTGATCCAAGAAACTCTGGAGGGTTCATCCTCAGAAAATCTCTGACTCTTGCCGCTACTCCATTCTCGTTCTGAGGGACATGCGCTACTGCCTGTTGATTGACCTGAGCGCTCAAGGCCTGAGCTAGCATTTGAATGGTTGTGCTGAACTCGGCGTGGGCAACCTGCTCGGGTACATGCTCCTCATGGGCTGGTGGGGCTTGCTGGTGCCCATGTCCATTTCCATTCTCGTGGCCGTTTTTGTTTCCATTTCTTCTTTCTTTAACTGGACGAGGAGGCATGATTTTGCAAATGCATATAGTAGGAGTTAGAAGGATAGAGATACATTTCATCGCACGACATAGATCATTAAAGAAAGAAACATTTCCTAAATGTCTCATAGCCTCTCCGTCATAAGTGTGCTGTGCTTCACACCCATGAAAAAGACTCTACTTAATGCGACTTTTGGACACCCTAGGACACTTCAAAACCTAATGCTCTGTTACCAAGTTTTTCACGACCCAAACATAGGGCCGGATTGAGACACGGGATAAAGAACCACGAGAGGCTCCAAGTCGACCCATGACATGAACACAACATCTAAGTAATTCAAATAAAGTAGAATATCAACATAATTAATATAGCGAAAGCCTGAGTATAACATAACATCTGAATACATACATAAGTCTGAAGCTAAATACATACTATGTCTGAAAAGCCTCTAATACTGACGTGTTGATGGAATAAGACCCCAACTAACTCACTAAAGTCTAAAACTGAAAATACGAAATATAACTGATAAGAAGGGCCCTTGAAAGACGAGGAATCACCAACTAAGACTGAGAAATGCTAACTTCGAAAATTCGACTAGCAGCGGGACTAAGCCTAGATACCGAAGCCTGTATCATAAAAAGATACAACATAGAGTATGCGTTCAGTACATGGAATGTACCAAGTATGCAAGGTAAGTAAAACCGCTAAGTAAAATCATAAACCATGCATATTATAAAACATATCAAGATAATATTATGAGAGTAGGGCTTGCATGCTATTTCCTTAAATCATGATCTGAACCAAACTAAACATCATAACTGAATCGAGTGACCCAAAGCTAAAAACTGATAATCATAAGTAAAACTGAACATTGGGTCAAACCTATTGGAAACATAATATCATAGATGATGAACATGCATAACTGAAATCATGAGGAACAATGGGAGACTCATCATATAACCGACATTACTACGATAGAGCTTACGTGGTCTTGACTATCACATTCAAGTGGGCAGAGCCATCCAAAGCTTTGCCAGGGCTAAGGACGCTACCATGATATTGATATCAAGTTGAAGGCCTCTTTGGGTCAGGGAAATATCACAAGGGAGGTCCCAAATAATCTGAACATAGCTAGGTTTGCGCGTAATTCTGAGGCATAGGATTGAATGACGCTTAGCCTACTCGGTTCTAGACACTACTCCCAAAAATATGCATATACTCTCCATCGTTTTTCAATGAAGCTAACTCATAAAATATATACATAAATCGGAAATCATAACATGAGGAGCCTTGGTTCAAACCATACCACAAGCTGAAAATAGTGGGAGTCTAGACTAAAAAATCCATGTGGTAAGCTAATACATGAAGTTTTGATAAATCATGAAAAATACTTGATCATATGGGATTGCCCAATACTTAAACATGCTTGATATAAACTTGATCATTTGAAAACATGAACATAGACATGGTTAATTTGAAATTATACTTTCTTCATAAACATCTCATCATGCTTGAATACATATTTCATAGATCTTAACTTTCATGAAATTCATGGATGAGCATCATAATTTATAAAACTTGAAAACATAATTTATAATTGAAAACATTGTAAAATATGCTCATCAATCATAATTTAACATTATAAACATGCTTAGATCATACCCATGATTGAAACTTAGAGAATTCACACTTTGGTTAAAAATCTCATAGATTCATCTATTAGAATTTTCATTAATTGAGAGGGGATTGGGAATGGGTGTGGACAATTACACCCATTCATAACCCTACAAACCTGAAGAAACCTGATTTCACAACTTCCTTTATTTACCAATGAAAATTTTGGGGAAGAACCTTGAAGAAGCTAGGCTTGATCACTCCTTAAACCTGTAAGCTTGCATGCATGAAAGTGAATAAGAATAGAATAAACTTACCCCTCTTAAAACACTCTATTCTGAGCTTAAAACGACTTAGTTTAGGCGTTAGGAACTTAGGAATTATGGAAAAGCCCTTAATAAATTCGCAGGAAATTGTACATTGCTAGTCCCAATGAGGGACTGGAAGACTCGTGCCCACTGACCACGACTCATGGTCACCTTTTGGTGATTAGCACTGGGAACTTGTCTTCCTTGGTCACCATGGTGGACACCACGATTCATGGTGTACCCAATGATTCGAGATGATGACCTGTTAGGTACACTGCCCATCTTCCTTCATCCTTCAAACCACCCTTGACCACAGTTGACCTAACAAATCGTCGTGCTGACCCCAACTCGTGGTCACACCCATTGTCACCCCAAATATGAAAATTCCAATCATGGAAAAACCTCTCCCCACGATTAACTTAATGACTCGTGGTATTCTTTATGGGTCACTGGACGACTCATCCTGTGAGCTGATTTAAAAAATTCTATTTTCTCTATTTCAACTCCTGGGTTCGATCTTAGGGTTTTTAGGGTATTACACTTGTTCAATTGCCGATAATCAGTACACATCCAAAGAGAACCATATTTCTTCCAGACAAAGAGGACAGGTGCACCCCACGAGGATTTTCTAGGTCTGATGAAACCCTTGTCTAAAAGATCCTTCAACTGCTACTTCAACTCCTTTAGCTCAGCTGGAGCCAGTATGTATGGAGGAATAGAAATAGGCTACATATTAGGAAGAAGGTCAATACCAAAATCAATCTCCCGCTTGGGAGGGATTCCCGATAAATCATCTGGGAACACCTTTGGATATTCGTACACTACAAGAATTAACTAGATAGTTAGGGTCTGAGATATAGCTTCATTAACACGAACTAGATGGTACATACAACCCTTAGAAATCATCTTTCTAGCCTTAAGGTAGGAAATGAAGTGACCTACAGGAATATCTGAACTACCCTTCCATTCTAAAATTGGCTCACCCAAAAGCCAAAACTCTATCGCACGGGTGCTATAATTTACTGAGGCATAACATGCATGTCGCCAATCCATGCCAAAGATAACATCAAAATCTATCATGACTAGCTCTAGTAAATTTGCTGAGTTGACTTTTTGAAGGACTATGATAGGGCTATTTCTATATACCCATCGAGCTATAACTTAATCACAAACTAGTGTAGAGACTGAGAAGGGTTCTGATAGGATTTCTTGACTGACTCTGAAACTACTAGCAACATAGGGCATCAAAAAATATAATGTAGCCCCTGGATCTAAAAAAGCATATACATCAAGATGGAATACTCGTAACACACTAGTGACTACATTTGGAAAGGCCTCCTGCTCCTGACGAGGTGAAAGGGCATAGAATCTATTCTAACGCTGACCACCACCTGCCCTAGTAGAGGCTCCCTACTGAACTAAGCATGCTGGTGGAGCTGCTGAACTAGTGGATAGGTCTCAGCCTCTACCATGTCCCTATCTAGCTGCTGGGCATTCTCTGAGAATATGTTCGGGCTTCCCACACCCAAAACAAGAACCTGTACCTGCTAAGCACTGGCCAGTGTGCCTTCGGCAACACCTGTCACAAGATGGAATACTGGGCTCCACAGATCTGCTCCGTTGACCTCAAGAGCATGATGCTCGTCCCCTCTAGTCGTGTCTAGATCTAGAGGGAAAAATCGCGGCTGACAACGCTGGGGCTGTGATCTCTGGTTGGACTGCTGATGGTATCAACCACTAGGTCTCTGCTAGTAGAATCCACATCTGTCAGTCCTAGCCCTCTTGGCCTTTCTCTCCCGCTCACTCACCTATACCACCTCCATCTGCTGGGCGTACAGGACTATCCATGAGAAATCAATGTCCTGATGAAGCATCACGGTCAGACAATCCTTGACCAAATAGTCTTCTATCCCATGCACGGATCAACTCACGCGATCCCACTAGTCAACCACAAGCATCTTAGGTTCATATATGCATAGGTGGGTGAACTCTGGAGCATAATCCTAGACCGTCATGTTGTTTGGTATGAAGTTCACAAATTCAGATGCTTTAATATCTCTCATCTCACGGGGAAGAATCGATCGAAAAACACGGTATGGAACTCATCCCAACCAATAGAGCCTGCTCCAACTACTCTACCATCCTTCCACTGTCTTAAACAAATATATGCAACCCCTTTCAGCTGATAAGAGGCTACATCTGTGCACTCCTCCCCTATTACCCCATGATTTGGGTGATTTTCTGAATTTCATCAATAAACTCATGCGGATCCTCATCTGCCTTCTATCCGAGAAACTCTGGAGGGTTCATCCTAAGAAAATATCTGACTCTCACTACTGCCAAATTCCCAATCCGAGGGACATGCGCTACCTCCTATTGGTTGACTTGGCCAGTCAAAACCTGAGCTAGCATCTGAATAGTAACCATAAACTCTGCATGGGCCACCTGCTCGGGCACATGATCCTCGGGGGCTGGTGGGGCTTATTGGTCCCCATCTCTATTGCCATTCTCATGGCCATTCCTATTTCCGTTTCTTCCTTCATTAACTCGGTGAGGAGGAATGATTCTACAAGTGCGTATAACACGAGTTAGAAGGAGAGAGAGACATTTCATTGCACGACATAGATCATGAAAGAAGGGAACATTTCCTAAAACATTTCGTAGCCTCTTCAGCATAAGTGTGGAGCGCGTCACACCCATAAAAAAGACACTACTTAATGTGGCTTTTAGACACCCTAGGACACTTCAAAACCTAATACTCTGATACCAGGTTTATCATGACCCGAACATAGGCCCAGATCGAGACACGGGACAAAGAACCATGAGAGGCTCCAAGTCGACCCATGGCATGAACATGACATCTAAACTAAACATAATAATATGAAAGTTTACCATATATAAAATAGCGGAAGACTAAAATTTTGATAACATCAAATATTTGAATACATAACAACGATCTAAAACTGGAAACATACTATGTCTAATAAGCCTCTATATACTGACGAGTTGATGGGACAGGACCCCAACTAACTCACCAATGAATGAAACTGAAAATACTAAATACAGTTGATACAAATGGTCCTTGAAGGATAAGAACTCACCAACTCTGGCTGAGAGATGATACTCTGAGGATCTAGCTAATGACGGGGTTGAACTTGAATATTGCAGCCTGTATCATGAAATGATACAACATAAAGTATGCGGCCAGTACATAGAATGCACCGAGTATGTAAGGTAAGTCAAACTGCTAAGTAAGTAAAAACAGAAATCATGCATATCATAAAATATTTCATTATAAGATTCTGAGAGTAGGGCTTGCATGCTAGTATTAGAAAATTATTTTAATAGAACTGAATATAATAACTAAATCAAATGACCCAAAGATGAAACTGAATATTTATAAATAAAACTAAACATTTGGGTCAAACCTGCTGAAAACATAATATCATGACTGAAGAACATTCATAACTGAAATCTTGAGGAAGTATAGGAGACTCGTCATATAATCAACACTACCATAATATGGAGCTTATGTGGTCCAAACTATTACACTCAAGTAGGTAGAGCCGTCCAAAGCCTTGCCAAGGCTAAGGACGCTACCATGATATTGATATAAAGTTGAAGGCCCCTTGGGGGCAGGGAAATCTCACAAGGGAGGTCTCAAATAATCTGATCATACCTACGTTGGTGCGTAGTTCGGAGGCACAGGGTTGACGGATGCTTAACCTACTCGGTGCTAGAAACTACCCCCAAAAACATGCACATGCTCTCCATTATTTTTCAATGAAGCTGAACCATTGTCTAGTGACAAAGCTGAATCATAACATGATATACATCATCTCAAAACATAATATGAGGAGCCCTAATTTAAACCATACTACAAGCTAAAAAGATTGGGAGTCCGACTCAAAAATCCATGCGATAAGCTAATAACATGAAATCGAGATAAATCATGAAACATACTTGATCATATGGGCTTTCCCAAACTTAAACATACTTAAGATAGACTTTCATAGTCAAAACATGGATATTTACATGGGTAATTCGAAATCATACTTGCATCATAAATATCTAATCATACTTGAAAACATATATCATAACCTCAAACTTTCATGAACTTTCATAATTGGGCATCACAATTTGTAAAACTTTGAAAACATAATTTGTAATTTAAAACATTATAAAACATGCCCACGAATCATAATTCAACATTAGAAACTTGATTAGAATATACCCATAATAGATACTTATAGAATTCACAAGTTTGGTTAAAACCTCATAGATTCATCAACATAGAATTTCCATGAATTTTAGAAGGGATTGGGCATGGGAGCAGATGGATATACCCATTCATAACCCCACATTCCTGGGTACTCCTAATTTCTCAACCTTCTTGAATTCCCAAACGAAATTGGAGAAGACTTGATGAATTTATAAGATTGATCACACTTAGGAACTTCTAAGGTGGCATGCATGGAGAGGGATAGGCTTAGTGTTCGGCTTTTTGGAATAACTACACGCAAGTGCACGTGGTCGAATCGATCCCACAGGGACTGGACTAAGATATCAATCTAATCAAGTGTCAATAAACATTAACTCTAAGCTACAAACTACAGTGTGAAGAAGATTTTGATATTTTTGTTTCCTAATTTTATACTAAGTCTAAAATGAATATACAATTTGAGTCTGAACTATAAGTATGAGCATGCTGAGGCTAAAATGAACATGTAGAGAAATAAATTATCGATACAATTTGATTAATCTTTCCTCCAGTTTCTAGTAAAGAATTATTGCCTATGGATTAAAACTCTCGTATTTAACCCAACTTAAGAATCATGAACCTTCCACCTACATCTCTGTGATAAAAAGAAATTCATGTTCTAGCCATACAAAACCGATTACTTAATTGACTAATACAACTTTCAGGTATATCTCTATCCTGAAGGTAAATCAATTCTCAATTTTCCCAAACTAGAAAAGATCATATCCTATCAATTCACAACTTTCCAATTTCTTGCTCTCTCGAGTGAAACCGGACTTTTTAGATAGACGTTAACATTAGCCACACATTAATGCAGTAAGAACAAGAATCAATAGAACAACCATGGAAGACAAGATTAAAAACCAATTGATCAATAATTACATTTCAATACAAATGTTCTTAACCTCAGCAAGAAGTGAATTTAGCCACTCATTTGTGGATTAAACATCATTAAATGAGTGTAAATCATACAAATAATTGAAATAAGGAAGAAAGAGATAGAGAAGAACCCGAAGAATTTCGTCCCCTCAACTGCCTGTAACCCACGTTCTTGCTCAACCAAGTCAGAATTATTAAAAATAAAACCTAAGTGTTCTATTTATACTAGTGGGAATTTTTCCCAGAATAACAAGCAACATGTCATGGAGTGCATCGCGGAGCACTGCCTCCGTGAAACGCCACCAACGCGGACCCTTACAGGAATCCGGTCGTCCAGGTATTTAAGCCCAACGTGGCACGACGTGCAATGCGGGGCTAGGCCAATGTGCCATGGCCCCAATGCGCACCTTCACCAAAATTTGGCTCATCTTCAGCATCCGGGCAGAATGCATCCGCGATGGCAGCGTGACACAGCTCCATCGCGGAGCCCCTTTACTTCATGCTTTCCTTGGCCTTTTCCTTGCTCGCTTCCGAGTCCAATCCCGATTTCTCCCAACATGCATGTTAGCTTCCTAAAATTATATTTTTCCTGCAAAACAACGCTAATCATGTTCGTTAGTATAAATTCACATTTGACTGCAATTCACATGAGAATGTACAAACATCGATAGATAAACAAGACAAAATGACGCATTTGAGTATCACTTGGGCATATAAATCTACCCAAGATCACTTAGAATGAGCTAAACCCTCTTAAAACACATTTATTTGAGCTTAAAATGATATAGTTTGGATCTTAGGAACTTAGGAATTATGAAAAAGTCCTTAATAAATTCGCAGGAAAAAACACACTGCTAATCCCAACGAGGGACTGGTCGACTCATTGCCTGAGGGACGAGTCACTGGGTTCACTGCCTAAAATTTCCATCTTCATACCGGCTCCTGACCACAACTGACTCCACAACTCATTACCCTGACCACCAGTCATGGCTTGTCTCGTGGTCAACCCCAAATTTCAAAAATCTAACCAACTCTCCCTTCACTCCATGAGTCACCTAACAACTTGTGGTGCAACTCACAGGTCACCGGACGACTCGTCCTTTGACCTAGTGTAGAAATCTCTATTTTCTCCATTTAAACCCTCAGGTCTGATCTTAGAGCTTTCGGAATATTACATTATATTTCTTCAGAATAGAGACCAAAGCCTCTACTTGCCATTCCACCAAGTCTGCTTCTACTATAACCGGTAATATGTTTCTGATCCCTTGAAGTACATATCACAAGTGAGATGGGAGTGCCTTGAGCTCTAATACTGGAGGCTCCTAAATAGATGGCTTGGCTAGTAGGGTCACATGATTTTTTAGAACAAGATCAATCTTTCTCAGGGCATAAATGTACGACCCCATACCTTCAAGTGCATTAACTATCTTATTATCCCCTTTTATATTCTAAGCATCAACATTCATCAAAACTGCTGCTAAATCCTTAATACTCAACCTCTCATCAATAGGCGTATATAGGAAGCTCAGCCTCCTCAATATCAATCACTGAGGCCACCCGCATATTATTTGGTTTTTTCTTAGATTGGCACACATTAAATGTCACTTCTTCATTGTTTATTAAAAACTTTAGTTGTCCAGTCTCCATGTCCACAAGAGCAGGACTAGTGGCAAGGAATAGTCACCCCAAGATAATGGGGACCTCGAAATCCACCTCACAATCAAGAATAACTAAGTTGTCTAGAAATATAAAGGACTTAACCTTCACCAAAACATCAAAAAGAATCCCCGCTAGATTTTTCACCATGCAATTTGCCATTAATGGCAGCATTATAGTCGGTTTGGGGGCTCCCAAATCCAATTGTGTAAACATTGCCAGCAGCATCAGATTAATACTAGTGCCAGATCACATAAAGACTTAGAAAAGTTAAAAGCTCCAATGGTGCGCGGTATGGTGAAAGCTCCAGGGTCTTCCTTCTTCTACACAAGAGATCAAGATGCTATTACGTTATAGTGGTGCAAGATATCAGTAGGCTCAAAGCTCATGGTACACTTCTTAGTGATGAGATACTTCATAAATTTTGCATAGCTAGGCACCTGCTCAAGTGCCTCTACTAAAGGCATGTTCACAGATAATTGTTTCAGCATTAAAATGAATTTATGATACTTGCAATCTTTGACCTTCTTCTTTAGCCTCTGCAGGAAAGCGGGAGGAGGTCCAGAAATGGGTGTTAACTTTTGAGATACCTCCTTCTCCTTCCCTTTTTAAAAACCATGCTCCTCTATATTACTAGGAGCTGTCTTCTGAACGACATTATCAACCAAAACCTGATCCTCAGAGTCCGCCACCTTCTCATCATCAATCAATGTGAGCTCAACTACCTCATTAGTCACAACCGGCATAGGAGGGTCAACTATTTACTTCCCACTCCTAGTAGTAACAACCACGTTCTGACTGTCATTTTTCAGATTCTAAACTATGTTATTAGGAAGTGTTCCCTTTTGCCTCATGTTCATAGCAACAAATATTTAACCAAGAAACTGCTCAATCTTCATAATGGCAACAACATGTGACTCCACCTTTAGGTTCATCCCCGAAATAACAGTGCGATGTTTCTTAAAATGTCCATCCATCACCTCCATCTTCTTGAGTACTTTTGATAACATATCTTCCACCCTCAAACGACTAGATTTCGGTTCATGGTTTGTTGGAGGAACATAAAGACCTCTTCTATCATTTATTTACTCCTTAAGCTTTTTCTAGTCACCATTATCTCTACCTCTACTCCTATCCATGCATTGGCCTCGGTTGTAATTGTTGTCTTTGTAATAGCTCCGACCTTTATTTCCTTGACCTTGAAGCTAAGAGTCTTGGCTAGACCCTTGTGTATTGGCCCTGAAATCCTTCCCCTTGATCATTCAAATAATTGGCTTCCTTCACAGATTCTAACTCTCCTCCATCATTACGGGGCCTTTCCCTGAGAACCAACTGCATTCACCTTTTCTATCTCGGCTCCCATAATATGTTTCGCAAGGAATCCCATCATGGTTTTCATCTCAGAAATATCATGATCTCTCTCTTTAATGTCCAAATTGCACTCCTCATTATGAAAGGACGTAGACAATAGTTATCAGAATAAATATTCCCAACAAGTGTCGAGGTTGAGCCCCACAAGGAATTGAGTCGATAATCCAAGAGTTGTAAAATAATTCAAACTAGAATGCATCATTGTTCAACATCTGAAAAGTAAACTAAGGGAAAAGGCAAAACACTATTGAATTTTAATTTAAAAACTAAGTGGGGGGAATTCCAATTATGGCATTGTCAAGTGAATTGGCTAGGGGTGTGCTATGCATGGTCTAACATCTACCATGGGATTACTTCATTCTCTTGGATTTAAATTCAACTTAAATATCTGTGGATAAAACACATTCTCTTCTTTCTCAACCACAAGAATATTTATGACTTGGGTTTTCTCAAACCAAGGCCCAAATAAATTTATTAACCACAAGAGCTTGAGGAAGTGTCAACTATCTCTAGCATAGATATTTCAATGGAGTAAAAATATGGGTGTTGACTATCTCTATCTCTACCCAACACATCCACACTCCAAATCCTCCCTATCGTCTTCTCACCCATTTCTCACTTTTCTATCTCAAGCAAAAATATGGAAAGTAGAGAAAAATTCAAGTTTGGAACCATCAATTTTTACAATTAAAACATGGGATAAGACAATAGATATAAGATTTTAATAAGATATAACATCAAATTATAAGTACCCATTCTTAATTACAAATACACCATGCATACACCTGGAGCTAGGAAGTTAGATTTACATACTTAGAGAGAGAGAAGATACCAAGAGAACATTTCTGAACATTCATACCCTGGGTTCATCAACTTGCTTCACATGATTTGCAACAATGGTGGAATTCCCCCACACGAGGGGTTCCTCAAGAAGAAGAACTTTCTATTCTATAATTCTATGTTGAGAAAAATCTACCATTTCTATGGATTAGTTCATGAATGAATGAGTGGTGTACAATGAGGGTGATATAAATATCTGTACTTTCATGTGTACAACTTTCCATAAGTGCTGTTGGGGCTTCTAGGTGCTTTGGAAACCTTTATGGATGTTTTTACCCCTCCTTGGAAGGCCTCACTTCTGAAGCATTAGCGTTTCTCTGGTGCTAATCTTCGGAGCACAGATTACTCACCGAAGGAAAATAGTGTTGGAGCAGTGAGAATCGGCGACTCGCCAAAAGTTGACCAGCGATTCGCCGGTGGCAGATTGCCAAATGCCGGTGGGAGCTGTTTTTAGGCATTGGATCTTGCGTTTCGCCCACGTTTTGCACTTCCAGATCCACATTTAGTTGGTTCAAAGCATTTCCTTAACACCACTTTTTGAGTTCAAATCTCCCATTATCTTTGTTTCATTTCCTTTAAATATCAACTCATTGAATTTCATCTCGAATTTCATGCATTTTTTTTCTCGATTTTATGCTTTCTCGACTCATATTAAGTAACTACAAAGATAAAATATAAAAGGAATAAAATCCACATAAATGACTTTAAAACTAAATAAAAACTCATGTTTAAGAGCCTAATGAGTTGGTAAATTACCAACTCATAAAACCCCCAAACTTGAACCATTGCTTGTCCTCAAGTAATGCAATTCTTATAGATGAGAAAATGAAATACCACATGTTATATATGAGTATGTGCATCAAGGATCAAGAAAGACATTTCTTCACAAAAAGATTTTTGATAAAGCTAAGAGCATTATGAATGTTGCACACACAACCATCGAACCTCAAGATAACCCAAAAATTATACACCGACTCAAGAAAAAGAAAAGACTCAAACCATGTTGCACAAGATTCAATAGGTGACCACAATCATTATGCATATCTTGCATGCATTCATTTCATTCAAACAACGTGCATATTTCATCAAAGCAACTTCAAGGAGCCATCTCAAGTCATTGACAATTCACATTCAAAGTTTGCCTTAAAGTTCGCTATATGTTTGTCTCAATCACACCTTTCACTTTGAACACATTGAAGCATGTATCTTAAGAAAGTGATGCTACTCACAACAAGAGAGAATCCCATACATGTTAAGCATTTCACACATAGGGATTATAAGATAAGGCAAATATGCTCACTCTCACAAACAAATTCAAGTGCATACAAATTGACTCATAGGCTTGCCCTTTGTGTAAATAGCCACTAATGTAGAGTTTCTACACTCAAATTCACCAAGGACTTATGGGTTCTCATGAAGGCTATGGGTATGGGTAGGAAAAAGGTTTAGCTCTAGGGACTTGAACCTTCCCAGTACCTTTTGTAAGCACTTGCAACATCCCATCACACTATTTGAAACCACCTCTCCTTATCTATCCTCATTTATCATTTTCCTCTTTTGTGTATAAGAGCCACCCTTATAACACCTTGGGATTCCATCATTAGCCTCATATAAGAAAGAGGTAGTATCATTCAGCAATTCTTTTCTTATAATGATTAGAGATTGTTCAACCTACCAATTCACTTATTTATTTGGGTGCTATGTCACCTTGAAACTCACATTTTTTTCCTTTTTTTAAACCCCCAAACTTAGGTTTTTGCCTCATTTCAATTCATTTCCTTATCTCTACCCATATTTTGGGCTTTAAGTCCCATTTTTAATTATTTTGTCACTAGCAATTAAGGAGGATAGGTGTCAAAGAATAGGATTAAGAAATGTCATTAGTCTTGTAATTTGGTTTACAAGAAAGGGTCTAAGGCTCAAACATTGGCTATAAAATATTGATGTTCAAGGACTTCATTTTTGGTGAAGTGACAATTAATAGAAAGCCTCAGGTCACTTTCTAAGTATAGCCTCATCTAAAATTTCACTTTGAATCACACTAGGGGCAAGTTCTAGATAATCATGCATACACAAGAATTTAGCTAAAGGACTCACGCCACAAGGCATCACAATCAGAGGAGTTCGCACACTTTCTTCATCAAATTAAGAGTATGACTTTTGAAAAGCTAGTTTATGAATCAAAAATCCAAGCAATAAACGTATAATTCGTGAGAAGAGAGTGCTTATTTTCACATTTAAATGCCCCCCCCCCTTTTATTTTCAAAACACATGCACAATGCCAAGAAAGAAATGTTTGTGTTACCTCTTCAAACAAGTGCACAAAAGACTCAACATGACTATAGAATGGACATTTTCCCTTAAGAAAGATGCCTTTCAATCCATCATTAGGAAATGTCACCCAGTTCGACACAAAAATAAGATAAGAAAAATTTGCTCCCTAGGAAAGAATCGTAGTATGAAAAAAAAAACCCTTGGAGTTTATTCATAGACTACTATCTACAAAGATGATGCTAATTAGCAAGTAATGACAATTTTCCTTAAGAATGTTTCTACCCAATCTATCATAGGGCCATGTCATATATCACTCACAAGGGGATTATTCAGACTTCACCCCCCAATAAAATGTCAAAACTACAAAACAAACAAAATAAAAATAGAACAAAGCATTGCCTTTGATACACAAAGTTGTACACAATAAGGAAGGAGTGGGTGCAAGAACTCCCCAGTATGATGGAGGCGTTTAATTTGGAATATTTTCCTTCCATGTATTCTTGTTATAACCTGCGTTTCGTGTCCCTCGACCTATGTTTCATGTGTCTAGAGCCGATTTCAATATTTTTCTCCTTCCACTTGTCATCCCATTCCACATTATGTTCAACTTTAAAACACTCATAGACAACACCACTGTGAAGTAAAAAGAAGTAAAACAAATAAGATGCAAAAATGTCCAAACTACACTTTTTAGCACGAAAGAGCGTATATGATCATTGTGAAAACAAATATTCTCAATGAGTGTCAGGGTCGAAACCCACAAGGAATTGAGTCGATAATCCAAGAGTTGTAAACTAATTCAAAATAGAATGCATTGTTGTTCAAAATTTGAAAAGTAAATTGGGGGGAAAAGGGAAAAATTATTGAATTCTAATTTAAAACAAAGTAGTTGGGGGGTTTCTAATTATTGCATTCTTAAGTGAATTGGCTAGGGTTGTGCTATGCATGGTCTAACAACTAGCATTGGATTACTTATTCTCTTGGATTCAAATTCAACTTAAATAGTTGTGGGTAAATCAAAATTCCTCTTGTTTCTCAACCACAAGAATGTTTCTTCCATGGGTTTTCTCAAACCCCAAGGCCCAAATGAATTTATCAACCACAAGAGCTTGAGGAAGGGTCAACTATCTCTAGCATAGACCTTTTAATGGAGTGAAAATATGGGTGTTGACTATCTCTAGCTCAACCCCACACATCCACACTCCAAATCCACCATATCTCCTTCTCACCCATTTCTCCTTTTTCTCTCTCAAGCAAAAGTAAGGAAAGTAGAGCAAAATTCATGTTTGTAACCATCAATTTTTATAATTAAAACTTGGGAGTAGATAATAGATATAGGCTTTTAATAAGAATCTAAGAGAAAACCATAAGTACCTATTCATAATTACAAACCCACCATGCACACATCTCTAGCTAGCAAGTTAGATTTACATACTTAGAGAGATACAGAGGAAAGATACCAAGAGAACTTTTCTCGACATTCATACCCTGGGTTCATAAACTTGCTTCACGAGATTTGCAACAATGGTGGAATTCTCCCACAAGGGGGGTTTCTCAAGATGAAGAATTTCTATTCTATAATTCTATGTTGAGAGAAATCTACAATTTCTATGGATTAGTTCATGAATGAATGAGTGGTGTACAATGAGGGTGATATAAATATCAGTACTTAAATGTGTACAACATTCCACAAGTGCCCTTGGGGCTTCTAAGTGCTTTGGGAACCTTTCCAGATGTTTTTCCCATAGCTTGGACGACCTCACTTGCAAAGCACTAGCGTTTCGCCGGTGCCAATCCACGGGGCACTAATTACTCACCGAAGGAAAATAGTGTTGGAGCAGTGAGAATTGGAGACTTACCGACATTAGGCCAGTGATTCACCGGTGGTAGATTGCCAAATGTCGATGGGAGCAGTTTTTAGGAATTTCGCCCGCGTTTCGCACGTCCAAATCCGAGTATAGCCGGTTCAAAGAATGTCCTTAATACCTTTTTTTGAGTTCAATCTCCCATTATCTTTGTATCCTTTCCTTCATATGCCAACTCATCAAATTTCATCTTAAATTTCATGCATTTTCTTGCTCGATTTCATGCTTTCTCGGCACAAGTTAAGTACCTGCAAAGATCAAAGAGAAAAGCATAAAATCCACCTAAATAACTTGAAAACAAAACAAAATATCATGTTTAAGAGCCTAATGAGTTGGTAAATTACCAACTTATCAGCTCTTCATCCTTCCTCCTCTGCTCTGCAGAAATACTTACCACATAAGTACCAGCCGAAACTTTTGACTCTCTTGTGTGCCATGCACGGTTGGTTTTGGTGATCCTATCAAGTATCTCAGCAGCCTCAACATATGTATGACTCATGAATGTTTCACCAGAGATAGTATCTACCACTGCCTTGATATTGGCATTCAGAGACCTATCGAATATCTCCAATAGTGTATCATCTGGGATTCTATGGTTGGGAACCTTCTTCATCTTCTTGTTAAATCGTAACCAAGTATCATGGAGTGTTTTATAATTCAACTGTCTGAAGTTGTATATCTCTTCCTGCAGCTATAATGATCTAGAAGGTGGAAAGAATATCACTAGAAAAGCCCTTTTAAGCTCTCTCAAGTAGTAATAGAATCATTGGCAATTCATCCAACCACAACATTGCCTCACTCCCTAGTGAAAAGGGAAATAACCTCATCCATATTGCATCCTGACTGACCCCCGGTTGTTTGTATTCCTTGCAGATACCCACAAAAATTTTCAAGTATGCCATGATCAGAAGGATGACCAAAAAATATCCCTTTCATATTGAGTAATTGGATTATTGCACTAGTAATATCAAACTTTGCCCCTGCAGGCAAAGGGGGAGGTACAATAACTCTAATGGTACTAGCCTCATCAAGATCAGCATCATCAAAGTACGGATGCCTCTGCTGGTATGGACCTCTATTCCTTCTAGCTCGCTCAGGTTTGATAGCTTGGCATTTCTCTTCACCAAGCCTAGTTTTCTCTCTTTCTCTTGCGTGAGCTTGTTCCTTAGCCAACATTTGGGCTGTTTCTTCTTCCACTGTCTCTTGCCCATGTGCGTTGGCCATTTTCCTTATATTCCTTAGTGTTTGTTCACGTTCGTGATTGGTTGGAACCAGGGATGTTCCTTGGCTCCGAGTACTGAGCATACGCGAACCTGAGAGCTATAAACAAACAAAAACAATAAAGAAAAATAAAAAGGAAATAAGGACTAAGAGCAAAGCAAACACAATGAACAAAAGCCTAAGCCATAAGAAATAATGTATAACAATATAGAGCAATGACAAGATTTTTGACTAAACTTAATTTTATACAATTAGTGAGTTGACTAGGATCGTGTTCCCCATGACTTCATGACAACAAGACATTTTATACTAGTGATCTATTCTAGTATTTAACATGCAATATCGGTAAGTTAACTTCATCTAAATGGTTGGTCCCCTAATTAGATAATTATCACCATGCAACTTGACCCGTATGTGGATGTATACTTGATTAACCCTTACCCTTGATATTAGATTAGCTATTCCTAGGCAAAGCCAAGCTATTAGATGTGGGTTGATAGCCTAAAATCTCCGTTGTTAATACATTCATTACCCCTTTGATCCAGTGAGTAAGAATAAGACAAATTCCAATGTTTGCTACTATTGAAAAACAATTAAAATAAAGGGAAAAACAATACATGTATAAACTCCATTCAAAATTTACTAAGTATTCTTGTCTATGTATGTATTCATCATGGTTCCCACAACCTCAGTTATGGGTTTAGCTACTCATGCTTGAAGAATCACAATTAAGAATTATAGAAGAATTCATAATTGTAAACTTACAATAATTTGTAGAAGAAACCACATGTCTTGAATTAATCAACAAGAATCTAAAATCAATAATCCCAAATTTTCTTTAATCACTAAACTCAAGAAAAAAATTATGAAAATTCTTTCTTGAACCTTAATGTCAATCAACAATAATGAAAATATGGTAATAATTCATAAATTGTAAAAAGAAACCTAGATAAAGTATTTATAGACACTAAATAAATTCTTTCCTAATTAAACAAGGAAGTTAGTTCGACAATGATAATGGCTCGTGCTCAACAAAACTTTCTTTTGGATGAGGGTTCACCTAATGAATCATTAAGTGACAAGACTAATCATGAAGTCCTCCATTGCTTCCGAATCCTAAAGTTTCGGTATTCTGAACGACTGCCCATAACTGCTCATGACGAGTCATCGAGTCTCATAACAACTCGTTACCTCTTCCGTCAAAACTCTTAATATTTTGGCTTAAATTATTAACTACAACTAACGAGTGCTCTAGATGAGTCTTGGGGTCTGTTATAACTCGGGAACCCAAGGATCAAACTCGGGAGTCCAAATGGTGAAAAACTAAAATTTAACACCATGTCACAAGGCGATTCGTGAGGAGGCTCGTAAGGAGTGACCATGAGTCGTGAAGTGACTCGTGGTCCAACAGGATTAGCAAGATGTGGTGAGAAGACCATGGGCATGACCACGAGTATTGGTCAGGCCTCACGACTTGTGAGGTCTCCCATGGCCTAGACTGGTTGTTTGGCAAAGAGGCAGTGGGTCATAGAAGCCACGAATGGTGACCATAAGTTGTGGTCTCTTCCGTGAGGTCCCCTTGTTGTTTTGAGTAGTGTACCAGACGAATCTTGACCATGAGTCATGGACGGTGAGCACTAGTCGTCCAGTCCCTCGTGGGGATTAGTAGCCAGTCAAATTCTGATATTTTAGTAAGGGATTTTTCATAATTCCTAAGTCCTAGGGGCCTATACTACGTCATTTAAGGCTCGTTTTACAGGGTTTTAAGAGGGGAAAACCTATTCTAAGCTAGTTCATAGAATGCGTGCAAGTTTGAAGGGTTGAAGAGGTGATTCAAAGCTAAATTGCAAGGTTTCCATTGGAATCTCATTTTGGGTAATCAGAGCAGCGTTAGAATCATCCTTCCCAGGTATGTAAGGTTATGATTGGGTGTATCCTTCAACACCCATGCCCAATTTCTATCAAATCATGAAAATCACCTATGATCAAATATGGGGTTTTTACCCAAATTGCATAATTCTTCCATCTCTATACATGGGTATGATTAGATTATATTTATACTGATGAATTGTGAAGCTTGGGCTGATTTTAAATTGTTTTCAATCCAAATTATGTTTTCTACATTATGAAATTGAATGCCCATGAATGATAAGTCCTTAAAAGAAGAGAATAATGATGAATATATGATGATGATGAGATTAGATGATGAAAAGAATGTTTCTAAAACTACCCATGATTATGATGTTTTTTCCAAAAAGAATTGAATAGATCCTTGTGTGATAAATTTTTTGGGAAATGCCCACATGTTGATTTAAAATAATGAGTTTTCCTGAAATGAGCTTACCACATTGTTTGGAGCGAAGTGTCTCAAATTTTATATTATTAGCTTGTGGTATGTTGAGTTAAATATTCCTACATATAGCTTGCCACATGAAATGGAGTAGATCCTCCCACTTATATTTGAGCTTGTCGTATGTTCATAATAGAGCTTCTCATATGCAAAAATTCATAATTGAGATGTATGATAATGTTGAGCTTCATTTTCATGTGATGTCGAGTCTATGCATGATTTCATTATTGAGCTTTGTCAAAGGATAATGTTGAGCTTCATTTCATACGATGTTGAGTTATGCATTATTTCATTTTGAGCTTCGTCAATAGACAATGTTGAACTTTGTTACATACAATGTAGAGCATTGCATGTTTTGGGAGAAGAGTCTAGCATCGAGCGGGCTAAGGGTCGATCACCCTATGCCCAAAACTACGCGCCAACGTAGGTTGATGTTATTATGTTATTGGGACCTCCCTTGTGAGCTATCCCATCCCTAATGGCCCACGAACTTGATATCAGTGTCATGCTAGCGTCCTAGCCCTTGGAAAGGTTTTGGACAGCTCTGCCCACTTGAGTGTAATAGTCGGGACCAAGTAAGTTCTATTGTGGAATGTTGGCTGAGTGACGAGTCTCCCATTGTCTAAGATTTGCATATTCATTATCCATGATTATTACTTTAAGCATGCATGTTATAAAAGCAAGCTTTGACTCATTGTCCAGCTTTTCTATAAATGTTATATTTCAGCTTTGAGTCATTCGAGTCAGTAATGATGTTATGAAGCTATGCATGGTCATATTATGAAAAGGTTACGATTTCAAATTGAATGCATGTAGTCCTTCCTCTCAGATCTGAAAGATTTTGATATGTTATGAAATGGTTTAAATGATTTACTTTACTTAAGCGGTTTTACTTACCTTGCATACTCGGTACATTCCGTGTAGTGACCGCATACTTTCTATGCTGTATTATTTCATGATACAGGACCCAACTCCAAGGCTCAGCCCTCTCGTAGTCGATTGTCAGAGTTAGCTCCTACTTGGTTGGTGAGTCCTCATCCTTCGAGGGCTAGACTTTCAGGTTCCTTATGTATTTTCAGTTTCAGCACTATTGAGTTAGTTGGGGTCTTGTCCTATCAACTCATCAAGATTAGAGCCTTTTCAGACTTATGTATGTGTTAGCTTTTGATGATTATTCTTATGTCATGTTGAGTTAGACTTCTGCTGAGTTATCTTGATGTTTTCTTCAATTTATTGAATGAGCTAGTTGTATGCTTATGTCATGGGCCGACTTGGGGTCTCTTGGGGTTCCTTGTCCCGTGTCTATGATCTAGGCCTCCGTTCGGGTCGTTTCAAACTTTGTATCAGAGCAATAGTTTTGACGTGTCCAAGGGTGTTTGAAAGCCGCGTTGAGTAGAGTCTTTTTCATGGGTGTGAAGCATGCCACACTTATGAGGAAGAGGCTACGAAACGTTTAGGAAATGTTCTCTTCTTTCATGATCTATGTCGTGCCATGAAAACTCTTTCTATCCTTCTAATTCATGCTATTCGCCATTGAAGAATCATGGACTCTCGAAGAATGAACAAAATGAGGAATGGAGGTGGTGAAGGCCACGAGGATGGAAATGGTTATGGGCATCAGCCAGCCCCACCAGTTTAGGAGTCTCAGGCATCGGAGCCAGCCGCTCATGCTGAGTTGTGGGACGCTATTCATATGCTTGTGCAAGCCTTGACCGCTCAGGTCAATCAGCAGCCTATTGTGCATGTTCTGTAGAATGGCAATGCTGCGGCGGCTCGAGTGACTTCTTGAGGATGAACCCGCTGGAGTTCTTGGGGTCCAAGGTAGATGAGGACCGGCATGATTTCATTGATAAGATTGTCAAGATCACCAAAGTCATGGGTGTGTGTTTTGTTGAGTGCGTAGAGTTGGCCTCCTACCAATTAAAGGGGTTGCGCATATCTGGTTTCTCCAGTTGAAGGATAACAGGGTCGCAGGAGTAGGTCCGATCACGTAGGAGGAGTTTCAGTTTGCATTCCTAGATCGGTTCATCCCTCGAGAGATGAGGGAGTTAAAAGCAGCTGAGTTTGTTGATTTGAAACAAGGGAGGATGAATGTCCAAGAGTATGCCCTTGAGTTCACTCGCCTATCAAAATATGCCCCGGAGTTAGTGACCGACCAGAGGATGCGGGTGAGCATCTTTGTGAATGGTACAGCAGATTACTTAGACAAGGACTACAGGACATCCATGCTGCATCAAGATATGGATTTCCCTTGCATAGTGTTGTACGCCCAGTAGATGGAGGCAACACATTCTAGAGAGAGGGAAGCCAAGAGGGCTAGGACTGAGGATCACAGATTCTCTCAACAGAGGTTCGGTGGTAGGCACTGATAGCAGACTCACCATAGATCATCAGCCTCGGCATTTTCGGCATTGAATGTGTCATCCAAGCCAAGAAATGATCAGAGAGGGTGGGCACTAGGCTCGAGGGGTCAGAGCAGCAGACCCATAGATTCTAGCATCCCAACTTGTGGCAGATGTGGTCGGGGCTACACATGCTAGTGCTTTGTAGGATCAGGTGCTTTTTTCGTGTGTGGGACGCCTGGACACATGCTTCGAGATTGTCCAGCAGTGAGGCAAGATCAGGCTGGGGGCCGAGGCCCAGCTTCTAGTTCAGAAGCTCCTCCCCCACGCTCAGCACATCAAGGGGCATTACTAGCACAGCTAGCGGTCAGCGCCATAACAAATTCTATACTTTAGCTTCCCGTCAGGAGTAGGAAATCTTCCCGGATGTGGTTACTGGTATGTTGCGAGTTTTCCATATTGATATTTATGCTTTCTTAGATCCGAGGGCTATCTTGTCTTTTGTGACACCATATGTGGCTAGTAGCTTCGCAGTCAGTCCCGATGTCTTGTCAAAACCATTTTCAGTTTCCACTCCAGTAGGTGGCTCAGTTATAGATAAACCAGTGTATATAGGTGGCCCAGTCTCAGTCCTTCATAAGGTCACCTCAGCAGACTTGATAGAGTTAGCCATGATCGATTTCAATGTTATTCTCGGCATGGATTGGCTATTTGCGTGCTATGCTTCAGTTAATTATAGAACCCGGGTAGTAGAGTTCAGATTTCCATGTGAGCTAGTCTTAGAATGGAATGTAGTTCAATTGTGCCTGTAGGTCGATTCATTGCCTACCTTAAGTCCAGGAAGATGATTCTTAAGGGTTGTATGTACCATCTAGTTAGGGTTAAGGATGTTGAGTCTGAAACCCCGACTTTTCAGTCAATTGCAGTAGTATGTGAGTATCTAGAGGTCTTTCCTGATGATTTTACAAGTGTTCCTCCTGAGCGGGGGATTGATTTTGGTATAGATCTTTTTTTTGACACGCAACCTATATCTAATACACCCTACAGAATGGCTCCAGTTGAGCTATAATAGTTGAAGGATCAGTTGAAGGACCTGTTATATAAGGGCTTTATTAGGCCAAGTCTCCATGGGGTGCACTAGTGTTATTTTTCTAGAAGAAGGATGGTTCACTTCGGATATGCATTGGCTATCGGCAGTTAAACAAGGTCACCGTCAAGGACAGGTATCCTTTTTCCAGGATCGATGATTTGTTTGACCAGCTTTAGGGATCCAAGTGTTTCTCCAAGATTGATCTCAGATCTGGGTGCTATCAGCTTAGGGTTCGGGAGAGTGACATTCCGAAAACTGCTTTTAGGACTCGGTATGGTCACTACGAATTTGTTGTTATGTCTTCTGGTCTAGCCAATGCCCCTCAAGCTTTTATGGATCTAATGAATAGGGTGTTCAAGGAATTTTTGGACATGTTCATGATGTGTTCATTGACGACATTCTTATATACTCTCGGAGCGAGGAGGAGCATGCCGCTCACGTGAGAGTAGTGCTTCGGATCTTCAAGGATCGTCCATTGTATGCAAAGTTCAGCAAATGTGATTTTTGGTTGGACTCTGTGGCATTTTTGGGCCATGTGGTATCTACTGAGGGCATAAAGGTAGATTCTTATAAAATTGAGGCGGTGTAGAATTGGCCCAGACCGGTGAACCCATCAGATATCAGGAGCTTTTTTGGCTTAGCGGGTTACTATAAGAGATTTTGTTGAGGGCTTTTCATCTATTGTAGAACCTTTGACCAAGTTAACTCAGAAGAAGGTAAAGTTCCAATGGTCGAAGGCTTGTGATAAAAGTTTCCAAGAGTGGAAGACTCGACTCACTTCAGCACCAATGTTGACCTTACCCGAAGGTATCGATGGTTTTGTGGTGTATTATGATGCTTCGAGAATCAAACATGGGTGTGTGTTGATACAGCATGGGAAAGTGATAACATATGCCTCAAGACAGTTGAAAGTCCATGAGAGGAATTACCCGACCCATGATCTTGAGTTGGCCTTGATGGTGTTTGCATTGAAGATATGGCGGCATTACTTGTATGGGGTCCACGTAGATGTGTTCATAGATTACAAGAGCTTGCAATATGTGTTCACATAGAAGGATCTCAATCTTCGGCAAAGGAGGTCATTGGAGCTACTAAAGGACTACGACATGAGTGTCCTTTACCACCTGGGTTAGGCTAATATGGTAGTAGACGCACATAGTAGGCTCTCTATGGAGAGTGTGCCCCACGTAGATAAGGGAAAGAAGGAGTTGGTGAGAGATGTCCATCGACTTGCGAGGTTCAGAGTTAGGTTGGTTGACTTGTCCGATAGCGGCGTTGTTGTGCAAAGAGGATTAGAATCATCCTTGGTGACGGATGTGAAAGCTGGACAGGATGAGGATTCGATTTTGGTAAAGGTGAAGGAAGTCGTGGAAGTCAGAAGGTTGAGGTCTTCTTCCAAGGGAG
Organism: Datura wrightii; assembly: GCA_035772735.1. Classification (NCBI taxonomy): domain Eukaryota; kingdom Viridiplantae; phylum Streptophyta; class Magnoliopsida; order Solanales; family Solanaceae; genus Datura; species Datura wrightii. The sequence goes on along the minus strand of JASDFA010000010.1, from coordinate 118,257,151 downwards.
AGATGGGGTGTTGCGGTACCAGGGCCGTCTATGTGTTCTAGATGTTGGTAATTTAAGGGACAGGATATTGCACGAGGCACATGGATCTAGGTATTCTATCCATTCGGGTGCCACCAAGATGTATCATGATTTGCTGGAAATATATTGGTAGAACGACATGAAAAAGGATATTGCAGAATTTGTAGCCAAGTCCCTGAACTGTCAGTAGGTGAAAGTCGAGCATCAATGGCCGAGAGGCATACGTCAGGATATTAGCATTCCTACTTGGAAGTGGGAAGAGATTAATATGGATTTCATTACAGGCCTACCTCGTGCTCGCCAACACTATGTATCTATTTGGCTGGTGGTAGACAGGTTGACTAAGGCTGCACACTTTCTACTAGTCAAAACCACATATTGAGTAGATGATTATGCCAAATTGTATATTTAAGAGTTGGTTCGACTTCATGGAGTGCCCTTGTCTATTATTTTATACCGAGGTACTCAGTTTACCTCTCAATTTAGGTGGTCTTTCCAAAAAGGGCTTGGGCTCAGGTTAAACTCAGCACAGCATTTCATCCGCAGACGGATGGTCAGGAAGAGCGGACAATCCAGACTCTCGAGGACATGTTGAGAGCTTGTGTGATAGATTTCAGAGGTAGTTGGGATGATCACTTGCCCTTAATCAAGTTTTCTTACAAAAATAGCTATCACTCCAACATATAGATGGCACCGTTCGAGGCTCTTTATAGCGGAGGTGTAGATCACCCATCGGATGGTTTGAGGTTGGTGAGGCAGCAACGATAGGAGCTGATTCACTGCATGAGGCTATGGTGAAAGTTCAGTTGATAAGGGATCGGTTAAAAACCGCTCAGAGTTGTCAGAAGTCATATGCTGATGTGAGGAGGAGAGAGTTAGACTTTGAGGTGGACGATTGGGTGTTTCTTAAAGTGTCTTCCATGAAGGGAGTCATGCGGTTCAGAAAGAAAGGAAAACTCAATCCCTGCTATGTTGGTCCCTACCGGGTTATTAGAAGAGTTGGTAAGGTAGCGTATGAGTTGGACTTGCCATCAGAGTTATCTTCAGTTCATCCCGTCTTCCACGTATAGCTCTTGAAAATGTGCTTGGGTGATCCAGCTTTAGTTATCCCGGTGGAAACCGTTGGTGTGGGAGATAGCCTCAGTTATGAGGAAATTCCAGTTGAAATCTTGGATCGTCAGGTTCGGAGGTTGAGAAACAAAAACGTAGCTTCAGTGAATGTGTTATGGAGAAATTAGCATGTTGAGCGAGCTACGTGGGAAGTCGAAGTGGCTATGATGGCTAAATACCCTCACCTGTTCCCTACCGACTCAGTTTCAGCATGAGGTATCAGTTTTTTCCCTAATTCTCTATTCAATTTCCATGTTCAGTTCATGTGCGCATGTTTGTTTCAGGTAATGATAGATGTATGTGCAGCCTAAATTCAGTTTAGCTATGTATTTCTTTTCGGAGGTAGTCATTTTGTCAGTTTTCAGTTTAAATCATCAGTGTTTGCATATGATCATTGCATTTTTATAGGTTTTCTATGTGTTTCTAACATTTTAGGATGAATGCTCCTAAGGGGGAGATATTGTTATACCCCAAGAACCCAAGGATCAGACTCGAGAGCCAAACGGTGAAAAACTAAAATTTTGCACTAGGTCACAGGCTCGTGAGGAGGCTCGTAAGGAGTGACCACGAGTCGTGAAGTGACTCGTGGTCCATCAGGGTTAGCAGGATGTGTTCATAAGACCACGGGCATGACCACAAGTGGTGGTCGGGCCTCACGACCCGTGAGGTCTCCCGTGGCCCAGGCTAGTTGTTTGGTAAAGAGGCAGTGGGCAGTAGAAGCCACGGATGGTGACCACGAGTCGTGGTCACCCACCATGAGTCATGGTCACCCACCACGAGTTGTGGTGTGTTCCATGAGGTCGTCTTGTTTTTTTGAGCAGTGTACCAGACGACTCTTAACCACAAGTCGTGGCCGGTGAGCATGAGTCGTCAAGTCTCCTCGTGGGGACTGGTAGTAAACCAAATTCTGCGATTTTAGTAAGGACTTTTTCGTAATTCCTAAGTCCTAGGGGCCTATACTACGTCATTTAAGGCTCTTTTTATAGGTTTTTAAGAGGGGAAAACCTATTCTAAGCCATTTCATTGCGTGCATGCAAGTTTGAAGGGTTGAAGAGGTGATTCAAGGCTAAATTGCAAGGTTTCCGTTGGAATCTCATCTTGGGAAATCAGAAGAGTGTTAGCATCATCCTTCCCAGGAATGTAAGGTTATGAGTGGGTGTCTCCTTCCACACCCATGCCCAATTTCTATCAAATCATGAAAAATCACCTATGATCATGTATGGGGTTTTTACCAAAATTGCATAATTCTTCCATCTCTATACATGAGTATGATTAGATTCTATTTATATTGATGAATTGTGAAATTTGGGCATATTTTAAATTGTTTTCAATCCAAATTATATTTTCTAAATTTTGAAATTGTATGCCCATGAATGAGAAGTCCATAAAACAAGAGAATTGTGATGAATATATGATGATGATGAGGAGATTTGATGACGAATAACATGTTTCTAAAGCTACCCATGATTATGATGTTGTTTCAAAAATGAATTGAGTAGAACCTCGTGTGATTAAGCTTTGGGAAATGCCCACATGTTTATTTAAAATGATGAGTTTTCTCAAAATGATCTTACCACATTGTTTGGAGCAAAGTCTCCCAAATTTCATATTATTAGCTTGTGGTAAGTGGAGTTAAATATTCCTACATATAGCTTACCACATGATTTGGAGTAGATTCACCCACTTATATTTGAGCTTCTGGTATGTTCGAAATAGAGCTTCTCATATGCATAAATTCATAATTGAGATGTATGTTAATGTTTAGCTTTATTTTCATATGATGTCGAGTCTATGCATGATTTCATTGTTGAGCTTTGTGAAAGGACAATGTTGAGCTTAGTTTCATACGTTGTTGAGTTATTCATGGTTTTATTTTGAGCTTCGTCAATAGATGATGTTGAGTTTCGTTATATATGATGTAGAGCATTACATGTTTTGGGAGAAGAGTCTAGCACCGGGCGGGCTAAGGGTCGATCACCCTATGCCCCAGAACTACGCGCCAACGTAGGTTGATACTATTTTGTTATTAGGACCTCCCTTGTGAGATATCCCTGGCTAATGGCCATGATCTTGATATGAATGTCATGGTATCATCCTTAGCCCTGGCGAGATTATGGGCGGCTCTTCCCACTTGAGTGTAATAGTCGGGATCACATAAGCTCTATCGTGGTATGTCGGTTAAGTGACAAGTCTCCCATTGCCTACACGATTCAGATTTTTATATTCATTACCCACGATTATTACTTTAAGCATGCATGTTCTAAAAGCAAGGTTTGACTCATTGTCCAGCTTTTCTATAATGTCATATTTTAGGTTTGAGTCATTCGAGTCAGTTATGATGTTTTAATGTTATGCATGGTCATATTATGAAATGTTTACGGTTTCAGAATGAATGCATGTAGTTCTTCCTCTCAGATATGATAGCTTTTTATATGTTATGAAAGTTTTAAATGATTTACTTTACTTAAGTGGTTGTACTTACCTTGAATACTCGGTACATTCCACGTACTGACCGCATACTTTCTATGTTGTATCGTTTCATGATACAGGACCCAGCTCCCAGGCTCAGCCCCGCTTGTAGTCGGTTGTTAGAGTCAGCTCCTACTTGATTGGTGAGTCCTCATCCTTTGAGGGCTAGACTTCCAATTTCCTTATGTATTTTTAGTTTCAGTACTGTTGAGTTAGTTGGGGTCTTGAACCATCAACACATCCAGATTAGAGGCTTTTTAGACTTATATATGTGTTAGCTTCGGATGCTTATTTTGATCTCATGTTGAGTTAGACTTCCGCTGAGTTATATTGATGTTTTATTTAGTTTATTGAATGAATTAGTTGTATGCCTATGCCATGAGTCAACTTGGGGTCTCTCGGGGTACGTCTTCCCGTGTCTACGATCCGAACCTCCGTTCGGGTTGTGACAGGGTCGTATGAAGATTCGTTGCTCCTCTTGCTCTGACTTATAGGACTTGTGATCTAATTTAGCTTCCATCCTCACGACACACCAGATGAATCGTGACTAGAATCAACGAGTCAAGGTGTCAATCCATTATCATCGTTATTTCCAGCCTAGGTTTGATGCTTTAAGACTATCTTCTCCTAATGACTCAGGGAACAAATCGTCAGGTGACATGACGACTCATTACTTTGCTGGCACTCCAGACTTAGCCCATTTTTGGGTCATTATGCCCCTTTCACAGTCTGAACCTATTTTCCTGCAACACTTAATAAAAAAAAGAACATTAAATCTATATAAATATACCTGGGATTAGCATAGTTTCTTAGTTTTAAGCATCGAAAGTGCCATAAAACCACGACACATCAATAGTAAAATAGTCAGATAAGATCATGAGTATAGGAAAAAATTAACTCAAGAGTTTCAGATCATAAGATAAGTATAATGGGTCTGGGTTTTTAAAACTGAATCATAAAGCTGATCAAGACTGAATTCATAAGTAAAACCTCATAAAACGTATATTGAGACAAGATATCATAGTAGTAAAGTCATAAGTCATGAACATAAGTATATATAAAAAATCAAGGATCAATAGGAGATTCTTATAACTGACATACCTTACTTGAGCATACATGGACCCCAACTAGTAACCTAGCTGGGAGGTGGGTCCATATCTTGCAAAGAGAATGGACCATGAAAGCGTGATAGCACTAACGGGTGGCCCATTCAGGCATAGCAGACACTCTCGTGGAGGACCCCATCATGGCTATGGTGGAACGTAGTTCTAAGACTAGGGTGCATTAGAACCCCGGTCTACTCGGTTTTAAATACTACTCTAAAACATATACAGTGCTCATTTCATAATAATGAACATAGGTTTTACATGAGCTAGTTTAAATCATGAAATCCATAATATCTTAACATACTTGAACTAACCATGAAAACAATGCCAAGGATTGGCCATGACACATAAACATGAGATTCGTGATATTTTTGCTTACTTGAATAAATCATCATAATATGAAATTATAGGTTCATAAGCTTGAAATTCATAAGATAATACATAATTGAGTAAAAACATCATAAACTTGAAAACATAGACTCATGAGAGATCTTAGTAGAAGACATGCATTCATGATTATAAAACATGGATTGAATCATAATAGACTTGAATTCAAAGAGATCAAAAGAGATTTCATCAGAATTAGATCTAACCCTAGAATTTCAATAAATCATGTTTGGAGACTTTAAATCATGAAATAGAGATGAAATTGGGCATGAGGGTGGAAGGATTGCCCCATTCATTACCATACATACTTGGGCTTGGTGGAATTGTTACTAGGGTTTGATGCCCAAGAGATTTGGAGAAGAGGGAGGACGTTGATGCTTGAGGGCTTGATATTCAACTTAGAGGTGTTAAGAGTAGAATGGGGCTTAGGAATGAATAAAACCCTAGAATATACCCTCTTAGGAGCTTAAAATGACTTAGTTTAGGGGCTAAGTACATATGAAGTACGGAAATACCCTTAATGACTCGGCTTCAAAAATAATACTAGTAGACTTAATGGGTCACATAACAACCCGTTAGAGGACTTGACGGGTCATCAAGTGCCACTCATTGCCACTGGGAAGAAATTCCAACTTTCTAGTATTTTCTTGATGCCTTCACTTAACGATTCATCATGACACTTAAAAGATCACTTCACCAATCGTCAATACTCTTTGAAACTCAACTTTTCACCAACTTTCCATACCTAATGGATCACCTAACAAGCCATTAGGTGACTTGAAGAGTCACCTGAAGATTCATTTAATGATCTAGTGCAATTTTAGTTGTTTTCTCCATTTCATGCCTGGGGTTTGATCTTAGGTTCTTTTGGGGGGTTACATTATCTCTCCTTTGGGAAAATTCCTCCTCGAATGTAGGTTAAGCATATTGGAAGGATAGGGATGGAACTACTATCCCGACACTTAAGAACTATACCTAAAAACTGAGGGAGTGACTGACTCCGAACTAAAATACATGACTGAACTAAATTCAGGAAACACACATGCATACCATGACATGAAAGGAATTGAGAGACATGAATTCGGCATGAAACTTAATGGAGTACTAGGATAATATTGGTACCTCATTCTGGAAATGAGTCAGAAGGGAAAAGATACGACTGTCTAGCAACCAAATCTACTTCGGCTTCCTAGTAGCTCCTTCAATAAGCTGATTTCTCCACAAAACCTTCACTAAAGCTACCTCCCTGATCCTCAACTTCTAAACCTGTCGATGAAGGATATCAATGGAAACCTCCTCATATGTAAGGCTATCCTTCACATTAATTCTCTCTACTGAAACGACCAGAGCTGGATCCCCAATGCACTTCTTCAACAAGGACATATAGAAAACTAGATGTACCAAAGCTAACTTTGCTGGTAGCTCTAACTCATAAGCCACCTTGCCAACTCATCTAAACATCCTATAAGGACCAACATATCGGGGACTAAGCTTCCTTTTCTTACCGATCCTCATAACTTCATTCATAGGAGACACCTTCAGAAACACCGAGTCATCAACCTCAAACTCAAGCTCTGTCCTCCTAATCTTTGCATATGATTTCTGATGACTGTGAGTTATTTTTAGGATGTCATCTATAAAGATTATGTAAAACATATCAAAATAGTACTTCAACACCCTGTTCATCAAATTCATAAAGTTGTAGGACCATTCATTGGTCCAAAAGACATAACCACAAAATCATAGTGACCATATAGAGTCTAAAAGGCTGTCTTCAGGATGTCACTCCTGCTAATCCTGAGCTGGTGATAGCCATATCTGAGGTCTATCTTAGAAAAGCACCTAGAACCCTGAAGCATATCAAACAAGTCATCAATCTTGGGAAAGGGATACTTATTCATTATTGTGACCATATTCAACTGCCGATAATTAATGCGCATCCCGAGAGAACCATTCTTATTCCATACAAAGAGAATTGAAGTACCCTATGGGGACTTACTAGGTCTGGTAAAACCCTTATCTTGGAGATCTTTCAACCCCATTATCTTGGAAAGAGCCATTGTGTAAGGAGGAATGGATATGGGTTGTGTATCAGGGAAATGGTTAATACTAAAGTCAATCTCCCGCTCGGGAGGGAATCCTGGTAAATCATTTGGAAATACCTTTGGATACTCACACACAATGGGAACTGACTGGAGAGTTGGGGTGTCGGACTTAGAATCACTAACCTGAACTAGATGATATACACAATCCTTAGATATTAACTTCCTAGCCTTAAGGTAGGAGATAAAGTGACCTACAGGTACTATTGAACTACACTTCTACTCTAGGACTGGCTCACCTAGGAATTGAAACTCTACTAATCGAGTTCTAAAATAAAATTAAGAATATAAAGAATATAAACAATCCATACAAAAGATAATGTCAAAATCTGGCATATCTAACTCCACTAGGTCGACTAAGGTGACCTTTTGGAGAACTATGACAACGCAATTTCCATAACTATTTGTTTGTCTATGAATGCAAATTGTAATCTTCCTATGACTCATACTATTTGTTGTGTCTGAAGTTCTACCAAGTCTGAACAAATCTACTGAAGTTCACAACGGCTCATGGTACGGGTCGTATGTTATTGCTACGATTCGTGAGTCCTCCCGTACCAAGAATCTGCCTTTGTGCAAATTTCTCTAAACAATTCCACGACTCCAGTTACGGCTCATACCATCCTTGTACGACTCGTACTGAGATTCTGTTGCCTTCCTCTTAATCCATCCTTCTGACTATCACCATGGTTTTCAGTATGGCTCGTACAATTAAGGTAAGGCTCGTACTGAAACTTGTACTTCGCTGTTTTTTCTGCATTTTTAGGCTTCTTTTGCACATTTTCGCTTCAATATTTATTTTCCCTTAAACAAAAGTAAAAGTGCCTCATATCCATATAAAAATACCTAATTCTATTCTATTTTCTTAGTTTTAAGTGTCGAAAGTGTTGTAAACTCACAGCACCTCAAAGCTGCTGAAGTGATGGCTAGGGCACGACCTCTACTGCAGCTATCTGGTTGAAGGACAATCCTTGAGTTTTTGCCCAAGCATACCATATCTGAAACAAGCATCCTTGCCAATCCAATGCTCTTTCGGGTGGTTCCTATTGTACGTCTTGCAAACTGGGAAAGTGTGCTCCATAAACATGCTCCTTTAGACCCTAGAGCCTAATGCTCTACTTCTCTGATCACCTCTGGGACTGGATGAGACACTGGATAATGATGGAGCTACGGCTGATGACCTTTTGGGACCCTACCGAGAATACCCAATGTTCCTTGTCTTGGACCTCTTGGCCTCTTTCTCCTTCACTTTCATTTGCTCCTCCTCTATCTACTGGTATAAATTATCAATTGGGAGATGTCCATGTCACCGATAAGCATGGTGGTCCTGCACTCCTAGCCTCGAAAATCTGCAACCCCTGATACAAACTTGCTCATACAATCCCTTAGCTCAGCAACCATCTCCGGGGGATACATGGATAGCTAGGTGACCTTCAGCGCATACTTCTAAACAGTCATGACATTCCGCTTCAAATTGGTGAAATCTGCTGCCTTTGCTTCCCTCAACATTCGTGGAAAGAACCTATCTTAGAATGCCATGATGAACTCATCCCAACAAATAGGAGATGCACCTACTCCAAGACGCTTCTTCCAGTGTCGAAACTAGATTTGAGATACCCCCTTCAGCTAATAGGAGGCCAAGTACTCTCCTCTCCCAAAACTCCTATAATATGGGCAATCATCTGGTCTCTTGAATGAACTTTTGTGCATCCTCTTCCACCTTAGAACTATGAAACTCTAGCGGTTTCATCTTGGTGAAGTCTTACACCCTAGCTGCCCATCAGAACCATGAAACTCTAGTGGTTTCATCTTGGTGAAGTCTTGCACCGTAGCTGTGGCTGCATTCCCATTCATGTGCACATGAGCCACTGCCTGCTGGTTCACCTGGGCTGTCTAGCCTATTGCAACATCTTAAAAGCTGCCCGGGACTCAGCACGAGTCACCTGCTCATGTAAAGGATCTGCTAGAGCTAGTGGGGCAAGTTTATGCCCATCTCCGTTGCTATTTCCATGGCCATTGTCGTTGCCATTCCTTCTTTCGTTAACTCATTAGGAAGGCATATTTCTTCCAACGCGTATAGCATGAGTTAGAGAAATAGAGAGAGTTGACTTTATCACATGACATACATCATAAAAGAAGAAACATTTCCTAAAACATCTAGTAGCCTCTTCCTTATAAGTGTGACGCGCTTCACACCCATGAAAAATAGTCTACTTAACGCAGCTTTCAGACACCCTAGGATAAACCTAAACCTTGGCTCCAATACAGAGTTTGTCATGACCTGAGCATTGACCTCCGACCACAACACGGGACCTAGAACCATTAATGGCTTCAATCTAATCCATGGCACGTATACATCATAATTTGAGCATAAATTAAGCTGATAGGAATATTGAACATAACATAAATAGAGTCTGAATATTATAAATCATGAACGTAGACAAAAAGTCAATAACGCTGAACCATCTAATATATAGTTGTTTGAAAAGCCTCTAGTCATAAGCTTATGGGTAACATCACCAACTAGCTCTACCAAAACTAAAAACTAAAAGACATAAAAGAAGAAACAAATATTAAAACTGCCATCCTCAGATCATAAGACCTCACTTAAGCTGAGCTCTGGGGTTCAAGGTACCTGCCTTACATTGTTAATAAGGTTACTGGTCAAGTCTTAGCTTATACTTATTTTGGCTCACAGTCAGACCCATCTGATTCACATGACCTCCCTACACTTCGGTATCACAACTGAAATCATAATTATTATCTTGTAGGTATATCCTACCGTTGTTAGCGTGTTATGGCAGACTTGGCCTTTTTCTGACTTGAACTTAACTATTACTGGGAGTTCATCACTGACAGGTCTTTTACACCCATTTCAAGTAAGCTAGTATTCTTACTCGTTCTTCTGACTTATTACCGTAAGGGTCTGCACAACTTACGTAATCAAAGGGGCTCCTTACTCTTTTTAACACTTTCTAGAATCAACCAATCCATCTTCACTTATTGCCTACTTTGGGCAACATTGCCTCAATCCTTATGCCCCTTGCTATACTGGAATCAAAACTAAGAGGTAGGAAAAGCCTTTTCTTACTGCAACGAAACAAAGACATGGAACTGTACCACATCTCAAAGGATGGAGGTGGGAATCCTGCATTTCCCTCTTTTTCTCACATCTATGCGATAATCCAATATTATCTTTCATCTTAGTTAGATCTTATATATCTAACAAATAAATCAACTCATATATACGCTATGTTTCTAACTTCCTACTCTGAAGTTATAGAAATATACTGGGGATAGTATCGATAGAGGTATCACATTGGGAGGTCCCTGATACCTCCTCCTGCTGCTGTAGTTACCCCGCAACTGGCTGGTGCCCTCTTCTGCTGCTATATCCAATCTTTTGCCTGTGATAGGGTGTCGCTGATCTGACTTTATATTTGTAACCAAAGAGTATGATAAGTTTTAGGGACTCAACCCTATACTGTACCGCTCTATAGCACGACTGAATAAGCAGAAAGAGTAACAATCCTATCATGCCTTGTAGCCTCCTATCTATAGCATGTGGTGAACAACACATCTATAGAAAAGACTCTACTTAGCACGGCTTGCAGACTCCCTGGGATACGACCTGCTCTGATACCAAGTTTGTCACGCCCCTCCTTGGGAGGCATGACTGGCACCTGATGCCCTACTAGGACCTGGACTGCTGGACTAGCTAGGCCTAAGCACTTCTGGTGCCAAGCTAGCTCTAACTCTTGATTTAAGAAACCGACGGGCTATATAACAGCTGTAAATATAGCCTCCGGCCGACTAGTCCTATAGCCACCTGTAAGAAATCAACAGCTACCCAGAACAACTGAATTAATAGGGAACCTATGCGGGCCGACAAGGCCCCCATATTGTCTAGTTACTTTTGAATCAAGAAAATAAGTGCTAAACTGCTACGTGACCAGCAAGGTCACCACTACTAACTGGATAAGGCCCCACATGGACATAATAAACAAACTAAAACATACACACGGCCTCACACGACTGGTATAGGTAACCACAGGGAATATACAATCTGCAAGCCTCTAAGAATACTGATAAGATGGTCGGGACAAGGCCCCGACCTACCCATACACTACAACAAAAGAAAAGGAATAAACCTCTAGCTGTCTAGCTCCGGATGACAAGATATGATGACTCTATGTGCTGGCTGGAATTACGAGGGATCAGCTCCTCGTCTATGAGTACATGCAGGCAAGTAATGCAGCGCCCCAAAATGGGTGTCAGTACCACTGGTACTGCGTATGCAAAGCAACAACTAGAAAATAACTGAAGACAAGCAATATAACTGATAAAACTGAAATAGAAAGAAATAGACTGTAACTGACTGAAAGTATGAGTTTAAGACTGTCCTCAACTATGCTGAAAGGAGTAGGAGTCATACCTTGTAACGTGGCATTCTACTGTCTGCCTATTCATAACTAACATAACTAATCATAATACAACATAACATAACATAACATAACATAACATAACCTTACCTGGCCCCCATAAGTCGGAAGGTACAACCAACACGCAATCTATAGCACTACCCCGGTCATCCCATCTCCCTTGGCAACTATAAGCACCCTGCCGGTCCCCTGGGTATGCACTTGGGCCCGTTGAGCCCCTGACTATAACTTTACCTAAGTGCGGAGGACTTCTAGAATCAACACCCCGGGCGTACCCGCTCGACGGGGGTGTATAAAAGCCGACCAAGGAAAAATATGGGGAAATTGGCATCCTATCTTCGTCCCCTAGGGGATGGCATGCCACTCCGTTGAGTGACGTATCCTCGCCCTCTGGCGGATGAGTCGATACAGCTATTAACCCTGGGGTGGTCATGGGTGCAAGGTAATCCAACCCAAAACAATATAGTCAAGTCTCAACTGATAATACTAACTGTGTGCGATACATGCTTAAACTAGTGATAGTGAGGTGTATATATATAATACATGCTGAAACTGATAATGGTATATATATAATTTCTGTCATACTGTGCTGAATCTGATACTAGAAACAAGATATAATATTTCTGCTGAGAATCATGTTGTATAACTAAGTTTCATGGTAAACATGATTTACTATTTCTAACATGCTTTCTAAAATTCATATTAAGTTACTATTCTACTTCTGAAATACTTTACGGGAACTTATATTGCTTTACTAAGTTTCGGCTAAACACGATAATATCCTGACGTACTTTACTAAATTACATACTGGGCATGTTGTACTATTTCTGAAACTTTCTACTAGAATTTATACTAGTTTGCTCTACTGGAATTACTAACTTGCCGAAAGAAACTAGCTTCACATACCTTGGCCATTAACTTTCTGAGTATCTGGCGTAACTCAGCTAATTTTCAGCTATTTCTTCCAACTGCATTCATATCCATAGCAATTAGAACTAAATTCATCAATATTCCGGAAGGAAATGCTACTTTGATTATATATATATAGCCCAAACTTTGACTTATCGGAAAACACCCGAAAACTAGCTATTCCTCGGAAGTACAGAAGGGAGAAATACTCACTTTAGGGCTAGGAGTACATTGACACTAATTTGGAGAAATTCCACTTACCTTAGCTCGGTAGAACAATGGTTCGCTGGCCGAATTTCACGAAAATAACTCTGTAGGAATGTTCTCCGCAGCTTTATACTTCGGTATCTGAGGTTAATTTGAGTTTGGATTACATTTGACGGCGTAATCAGACGAATATTTATCAAAACCCTTTGTCCCTTACTGTTTTCCTTCATTTCTACTTGGAATTATACAATGAAATAAATTAAAAACGAAGTGGGGGCTTTATATAGTTAAGGCCTGGACCTCACCTCTGTGACACATTAGCCATCGCGGAGGTCAGCCCTCCATGACACGTTGGCCATCGCGGAAGGGGTCTGCCGTGCCTCCTCCTGCGATGGTTCGACGTGGCACTTGTCCGGTCTTTCCCCGGGCCTTTTTCTAGCATGTATGGTATTCTAAAACTCTTAACCAACATGCAAATAGTCCATCTAAATGTCAAAAATTTACGGGGTGTAACATAAAGCCTAATTATGCATGATTTATGATGAATCGATTTATGATTTACTCTCTTATTTTTGATATTTAAAAACTCATCGTGATTTATGATTTCAAATATGAATTTACTCAATTACCCATCATTATTTGAGGATTTACAAGTTATATGTATGATCTACAAGTATGCATGGATCCTATGATTTATGAATTTATGTTTTGGCTGACTCACAGGACTTGATTCAAGGCTAGTTCACGTATTTACAAGCATGTTTATGATTATCATGATTTTACTGGCCCATGAACTCATGCATGTTATACTATGAGCACTATATATGTTTTGCGAGTAGTATCGAACACCGGGTAGGTTCGGGGCCTAGGTTCTGCCCTAGATCGCATAAACTACGTGCAATCATACGTATGTTGGGACCTCCCTTGTGACTGTCCCCGGACCCTGTTGGCCATCTTATGGTGATGTCACACTTTTATGGTTCTACCCTTGGCAAGGTACGAATGGCCTCCCAATTGGGTTTACAAGTCGGGCTCCATGTGTGCTCATATGAGGTATGTCATTTAAGAGAAGTCTCCCACTGTTCCTCATGATTTATGCATTTTATGATTATGTTCTTTGGCTCAAGTTATGTTTTATTATGCTTTCCACTCCTGTCTATGAATACAATAAGTTATGAATGTTTTGAAAACCTTGAGCCTTATGTTATATAATGATACTTATGTTATGAGCATGATGTCCTACTCTTTTATGATTATTTATGAACTTCATATATCTTAAATGTCCATTTTACGTATCTTGCATACTCGGTACATTCCAGTACTGACCACATACTTTTCTATGATGTATCGTCTTATGATAAAGGTTTCGGCTCTCAGGCTCATCCTCATATCTAGACCCCTTCAGAGTGTACTTTTAGCTTACTAGTGAGTCCTCATGTTCAGAGGGCCATTTGATAGACATTCATGCTACTTATGTCTCAGTACGTTCCCGGGTTAGTTGGGGGTGTTGTCCCCTCAACCCATCATATGTAGTAGACACTTTCAGATAGTGTGTAGTACTCAGCCTGTGTATGTCTAGTGACTTCATATGTCATTATATGATATGTCACGATTACATTTCCGCTATGTTTTATCTTTAGTCTTCCGCTTAATGTGAATGAAGTTAGATACGCTTATGCCATGGGTCAACTTGGGGCCTCGCGAGATTCCTTCTCCCGTGTTTACGATTCAGGTCTACTCTCGGGTCGTGAGAAACTTGGTATTAGAGCAATAGGTTCAAGTGCCCTAGGGTGCCTGAAAGCCGTGTTAAGTAGATTCTTTTCCATTAATGTGAAGTGCGCCACACTTATGATGAAGAGGCTATGAGATGTTTAGGAAATGTTCCCTTCTTTCATGATCTATGTCGTGCGACGAAAAGTCCTTCTGTTATTCTAAATTTGTGTTATTCGTGATTGAAGAATCATGTCTTCCAGATGAATGAATGGCGAGAGAAATGGGAACGGTGAAGGCCATTGAGATGGCAATGATCATGGGCATTAGCAGGCCCCACGTGTTCAAGAGCCTCAGGCACCATAGCCAGTTGCCCACACTGTGTTCTTGGTGGCTATCAAGATGTGGGTGCAGACCTTGACTGCTCAGGTCAAAAGCAGGCTATTGCGCATATCCCACAAAATGGTAATACGGTAGCGGCTCGGATTAGAGACTTCTTGAGGATGAACCCTCCGGAGTTCCTTGGGTCCAGGGTGGATGAGGACCCGCATGATTTCACCGAGGAGATTCTTAAGATCACCTAGGTTATGGGGTGATCAATGGATATTGGGTTGATTTTGCCACCTATCAGCTAAATGGGGTGTCTCACATATGGTTCAAACAGTGGAGAGATACTAGGGCTAGGGGTGCAGGCCCTATCTGTTGGGAAGAGTTCACACAACATTCTTGGATCAATTCTTCCCTCGAGAGATGAGGGAGAAAAATGTGGCCGAGTTTGTTAACTTGAAGCGGGATGACATATTGGTTTAGGAATACACATTGGATTCACCCAACTATCTAGATATGCACCAGAGTTGGTGGTAGACCAAAGGACTCGAGTGAGTCAATTTGTGCACGGGGGGTGGACTACTTGATAAGGATTGTAGGATCTCCATGTTGCATTGGGACATAGATTTTCTCTGTGTTTTGTTGCATGCTCAGAAGATGGAGTCAGTATATTAGAGAGAGAGAGAGGCCAAGAGGGCTAGGTCTAATAGTTACGAGACTTCTCAGGTCAGGTCAGGGGGTGGACAGTGTCAGCAGTCCCAGCACAGGTCTATTATTCCAGCCCCATCATCGGCTAGCACGTCATCTTGATTCAGAGGAGATCGAAGGAGCTGGGTTTCAGATTCGAGAGAATAGGTAGCATGCAGGTGGAGCGTACTTTCCTAATTTTTGTGAGGAGCGGAAAGAATCACACCGGGAGGTGCCTAGTAGGCTTAGATGCTTGTTTTGGTTGTGGAGAACCCGAACGCGGACTCAGGGATTGCCCTTCAGCTAGATTAGGGGTTGGTGGAGCCTGTATGCCAGCAGCCAGTTCTACTGCTCCAGTAGCACGTCCCTCTCATTAGGGTGCCTCAACCAGTTCAGCCGACGGTCAGCATCAAAACAGATTTTATGCTTTAGCACCTCATCAGGAGAAGGAGGTCTCTGCGGATGTGGTCACTGGTATGTTGCGTGTTTTTCATATTGATGTTTATTCTTAACTAGATACGGGAGCTACCTTGTCTTTTGTAACCCCTTACATTTCTAGTATCTTTGAAGTTAGTCCTAAGACTCTGTCGGAACCATTTTAGGTTTCTAATCCTGTCGATGATTCAGTTGTAGCTTAGTGGGTGTATAGAGGATGCCCGGTCACTGTATTGCATAAACTCACCTCCGCAAACTTGGTAGAGTTAGCCATGACCGACTTTTATATTATTCTTGGCATGTATTGGTTGTATGTTGTTATGCCTCTGCAAAATGGTTGGACCCGTGCGGTGGAATTCCATTTCCTGGGCGAATCATCTTCAGAGTGGAAGGGTGGTTCGGCTATACCAACAGGTCGATTTATTTCACATATTAAGACCCAACAGATGATTTCTAAGGGTTGTGTGTACCATCTAGTCAGGGTTAGGGATGTTGAGTTCGAGACCCTGACTATCCAGTGAGTTCTGGTTGTGCATGAGTATCCAGAGGTCTTCCTCGATGATTTGCCAGGTGTTCCTCTCGAGCGGGAGATTGATTTTGGTATTGACCTGCTACCCGATACACAGCCTATATGTATTCCTCCTTACAAGGTGGCTCCAGTCGAGCTAAATAAGTTGAAGGATCAGTTGAAGGACCTGTTAGATAAGGGTTTTATCAGACTGAGCAAGTGTCCTTGGGGTGCACTAGTGTTATTTTTCTGGAAGAAGGATTGGTCACTTCGGATGTGCATCAACTATCGGCAACTGAAAAAGGTCACCGTTAAGAATAGGTATCCTTTGCCCATGATTGACGATTTGTTTGATCAGCTTTAGGGTGCCAGGTGTTTCTCTAAGATTGATGTTAGGTATGGGTATCATCAGCTCCATATTCGGGAGAGTGATATCCCAAAGACAGCCTTTAGGACACAGTATGGCCCTTATGAGTTTGTAGTCATGTCTTTTGGACTAACCAATGCTCTTGCAGCTTTTATGGACAGGGTGTTCAAGCCGTATCTGGACATGTTCGTGATTGTGTTCATTGACGACATCCTTATATACTCTCAGAGCGAGGAGGAGCATGCCGCTCATTTAAGAGTAGTCTTCAGACCCTCAAGGATCGTCAGTTGTATGCCAAGTTCAGCAAGTGCGAGTTTTGGTTGAACTCGGTAGCATTTTTGGGCCATGTAGTATCAGGAGAGGGCATAAAAGTAGATTCTCATAAAATCTAGGTGGTGAAGAATTGGCCTAGACCGGTGAATCCTTTGGATATTCGGAGTTTCTTAGGCCTAGCTGGCTACTACCGGAGATTTTTCAAGGGTTTTTCATCAATTGCAGCACCTTTGGCCAAGTTGACTCAGAAAAAGGTGAAGTTCTAATGGTCGAAGGCTTGTGAGAACATCTTTCAAGAGTTGAAGATTCGAATCACTTCAGCACCAATGTTGACCATACCCAAGGTTACCAATGGTTTTTTGGTATATTGTGATGCTTCGAGAATCGAACTCGAGTGTGTTTTGATGCAGCGAGGAAAAGTGATAGCATATGTCTCTAGATAGTTGAAAGTCCATGGGAAGAATTACCCAACCCATGATCTTGAGTTGCTGCAGTGGTGTTTGCATGAAGATATGGCGGCATTACTTGTATGGGGTCCATGTTGATGTGTTCACTGACCACAAGAGCCTGCAATATGTGTTCACACAGAAGGACCTCAATCTACGACAAAGGAGCTAGTTAGAGCTACTTAAGGACTACGATTTGAGTGTCCTTTACCATCCTGGTAAGGCTAATGTGGCAGCAGGCACACTTAGTAGACTCTCTATGGAGAGTGTGTCCCATGTAGATGAAGGAAAGAAGAAGCTGGTGAGAGATGTTCATCAACTTGCAAGTTGGAAATTAGATCGGTTGGCTCGACCGATGGCGGTGTTGTTGTACAAAATGGATCAGAGTCGTCTCTAGTGATTGATGTGGAAGCTAGACAAGATGAGGATCTAATTTTGGTAAAGCTAAAAGAAGTCGTTCGGAGTCAGAAGGTGGAGATGTTCTCCCAAGAGGGAGATGGTGAGCTACGGTACCAGGGTCATCTATGTGTTCCAAATGATGATAATTTGAGGGGATGGAAAGTGCATTAGGCACATAGATCCAGGTATTCTATCCATCCAAGTTCCACAAAGATGTATCATGACTTACGAGAAACCTATTGGTGGGATGGCATGAAGAAGGATATTTCAGAATCCGTAGCCAGCTGCCTGAACTGTCAGCAAGTAAAGGTGGAGCATCAAAGGTTGGAGGCATACTTCGGGATATTTGCATTCACACTTAGAAGTGGGAAGACATTAATACGTATTTCGTCACAGTCCTACCTTGTACTCGCCGACAATATGATTCAATATGGGTGGTGATAGACAGGTTGACCAAGGCTGCACGCTTTCTACAGGTCAAAACCATAGATTTAGCGAATGATTATGCCAAACTGTATATTTAGGATTTTGTTCGATTACACGGAGTTCCCTTGTCCATTATTTCAGATGGGGGTACTCAATTTACCTCTCAGTTTTGGCGGTCTTTTCAAAAAGGGCTTAGGACTCAAGTTAAACTCAGCACAATATTTCGTCGACAAACGGATGGTTAGGCGGAGCAGACAATCCAAACTCTCAAAGACATGTTGAGAGCTTGCGTGATGGAATTTAAAGGTAGTTGGGATGATCACTTGCCGTTGATCGAGTTTGCTTACAATTATAGCTATCACTCCAGTATCCAAATGGCACCGTTCAAGGCTCTCTATTAGCGGAGATGTAGATCGCCCATTAGATGGTTTGAGGTTTGTGAGGCAGCTATGATAGGGCCAGATTCGGTTCATGACATTTGGTGAAGGTTTAGTTGATAAGGGACAGGTTGAAAACCACTCAGAGTAATCAAAACTCATATCCTGATGTGAGGAGGAGAGAATTGGAGTTCGAGGTGGACGATTGGATATTTCTGAAGGTATCTCCCATGAAGGGAGTCATGCAGTTCAGAAAGAAAGGAAAACTCAATCCCCGCTACATTGGTCCCTACCGGATTATCATAAGAGTTGGTAAGGTAGCGTATGAGTTGGACTTGCTCTCAGAGTTATCTTCCTTGCATCCTATGTTTCATGTATCACTTCTAAAGAAAGATTTGGGAGATCCATCTTTAGTAGTTCCGGTGGACAGTGTTGGTTTAATGTATAGCCTTATCTACGAGGAGGTTCCGGTGGAAATACTAGATCGACAGGTTCGAAGGCTACGGAACAAAGAAGTTGCTGCAGTTAAAGTTTGATGGAGGAATCAACATGTTGAAGGAGCTATGTGGGAAGCCGAAGAGGACATGATGGCTAAGTACCGACATTTATTCTCTACCGGCTCAATGTCAGCTTGAGGTATCAGTTTTGACCTTAAACTCTATTTAGTTTCATTTTCAACTCATGCACGCAAGTTTCTTTATGTATATGGGTGTGTATGTGATTTGAAAATTCAGTTAAATTGTATATGTTGAATCGGAGGTAGTCATTCCGACAGTTTACGGTTTAAATAATTAGTATTGACAGTGATAATTGCATATTTTTGCTTCCTTGGAGTTCTCCAACATTCAAGGACGAATCGTCCCAAAGGGGAGATATTGTTATACCCCACGAGCCAAAAGATCAAATCCAGGAGTTCAAACGGGAAAAACTGGAATTTTTGCACCAGGTTACAGAATAAGTCATTCTGTGACCTGTGAGAATGGGCCACGAGTTTAGGGTGACTCGTGGTAAGGGGCTGGGCCAAGTTTGAAAGATGGAAATTTAAGTCACCATGAGCCTGACCACGAGTTGTGGTCAGTCCTCACGACTCGTGGAGTTAGTCATGCTCAAAGGAAGTAAGCTGAGGAAATTGGGTTGGCAGCGTACTTAACAGAAGCTGACCACGACTCGTTGAAGAAGGTGAAGAGTCGTGGTGAGAGTCGTGGGAAGGGGGTGAGTGAGAAATGAAGAAGTAGGGTAGTGTACCCAACGAGTGGTGACCACGAGTCGTGGCCTCCCCTAGCGAATCATGAAGTGACCCATTACGAGCCCAGCAGACAAGGTAAAACAGTGTATATGACGAGCCATGTAACGAGGCGTGGCCTGTGAGGACAAGTCGTCAGGTCGTGCGTTAGGACCACCTGGTAGTTATTTTCTGCGAATTTAGCAAGGGCCTTTTCATAATTTCTAAGTTCCTAAGGCCTAAACTATGACGTTTTGGGGTATGAATAATGACCATTTTTGGGGTTAAGTTCAAATTACTCATTCTTCTCACCCATGCATGCAAGTTAGAACAATTGTAGAGAAATCAAGCTATTCTTCCAGCTTCTCTCAATCAATTCATCTTTGGGTATTCAAGAACTTTAGAATCTAATCTCACCCAGATATGTAAGGTTTCAAATGGGTGTTTCCGTTCACACCCATGCCCTTTCTATATAAATTCAGGAAAATCTATCAAAAATCTTTTGGGGTTTTGAGATCAAGTTTTTGAAAAACTAATGAATTGCTAATGGGTTTTTATGATTTATTATATATATCATATTTTTATGGGTTTAGATCAGATTCTACCATTAATTTCAATTTTAAATCCATTGATTTCGATTTCTACTAAATCAAGCCTAATTATACATGATTTATGATGAATCGATTTATGATCTACTCTGTAATTGTTGATATTTACAAACCCATCATGATTTATGATTTGAAATATGAATTCATTCAAATACCCATCATGATTTGAGGATTTAAAAGTTATATTTATGATCGACAAGTGTGCATGGATCCTACGATTTATGAATTTATGTTTTGGCCGACTCACAAGCCTTGATTCATAGCTAGTTCATGTATTTACAAGAATGTTTATGATAATCATGATTTGTCTAGCCCATGAACTCATTCATGTTATACTATGAGAATTATATATGTTTTGGAAGTAGTATAAAACACCAGGTAGGTTCGGGGCCTAGGTTCTGCCCCGGATCTCATAAACTACGTGCCACCGTAGATACATTGGCACCTCCCTTGTGACTGTACCCGGATCAGATTGCCCTCTTCATGGTGATATCATACTTTCATGGTTCTACCCTTGGCAAGGTCCAAACGGCCTCCCGACTAGGTTTATAATTTGGGCTCCATGTGTGCTCATATGGGGTATGTTGGTTAAGATAAGTCTCCCACTATTCCTCATGATTTATGCATGTTATGATTATGTTCTTTGGCTCAAGTCATGTTTTATAATTCTTTCCACTCATGTCTATGAATAAGATAAGTTATGAATGTTTTGAAATCCTTGAGCCTTATGTTATATTATGATACTTATGTTATGTGCATGATGTCCTACTCTTATGATCATTTATGAGTTTTATATATATTAAATGTCCGTTTTACTTACCTTGCATACTCGGTAGATTCCACGTACTAACCGCATACTTTCTATGTTGTATTCTCTTATGATACAGGTTCTGACTCTCAGGCTCATCCTCATATCTAGACCGTTCAGAGTGTACTTTCAGCTTACTGGTGAGTCCTCATGTTTTGAGGGCCGTTTGATAGAGGATTCAATGTACTTATGTTTCAGTACTTGCCCGGGTTAGTATAGGGTATTGTCCCATCAACCCATCGCATGTAGTAGAGGCTTTCAGACAGTGTGTAGTACTCAGTATGTGTATGTCTAGTGACTTCGTATGTCATGATATTCTATGTCACGATTACGTTTCCGCTATGTTTTATGTTTAGTCTTCCGCTTAATCTGAATGAAGTTAGATATGCTTATGCCATGGGTCGACTGGGGGCCTCTCGGGGTTCCTTGTCCCGTGTTTACAATTTGGGTCTACTCTCGGGTCCTGACAATAAATCACCTAATGTTTCATTTGGTAACTTGCTAACTAACCAGATGATTCGTTTTGTGATCTAGTGCAATTTCATTTATTTTATCTGTTTCATGCCTCAGGTCTCATCTTAGGGACTTTTGGGGTGTTACATCAAAACTAGAGTTTTTACCCGACTCTTCAATTGTCTTCTTATTTCAAGACTCAAGAACACGTAGGGTTCCTCTCCAAGTGCTTCAAGATCTAGTAGGGATTTCTCCAAGCCAAGTATGTGGAACTTCAACAAGGGTTTTCTTTAACTCTTGTGTCCCAATTATTTTCAGAAATCCTAGCAAATTCAATTCTCTATAAACCATGTCTTAGGGTTTCCATTCTATGAATGATTTCTCTAATGTCTTCCACATTTGTAAGGGTCTCATTATAATAACATATAATGTTCATGATTTCACTCTCAATTGCATGATGCATACATGATTCCTAAAAATTTAGCCAATGATTTAGTAAGGTTTTCAAAAAATATAGTCCGTTTTAAATATATGATTCTACCATGATCTCAGTATGCATGATTTATTGTACGATTTAAACCTATGATTTTAGTATGATTAGTATGTTATGGTTCTTTATACTCTCAAGACACTTTTAGATAAAGTAATTCAACTAGTCTAGAACACCAGTTTTGAGCTAGCATTATTAGTATGTTTATGATCCTTTAGGCTCTCAGGATACTTTTAGATATAGAAGTTCTAACTAGTCTTAGGACATTCATTATAGATTTTTAGTATTTATGTTCAGATGGGAGTAGTCCTTAACATCGGGTAGGAAGGGCGTCTAGCACATCCAGGTCTCAAAACTACATGCCATCTTTGGATAAGTGGTCCTTGATAGTAAAGAGTGTCTCCCGTTCTCCGAGGAATATGAGATCCTCTTTAGGTGACAATGTTTCCCTTGCCTCAGTAGGCTTACGCAGGGATCCTCGTTAGTTTAGAGTGTCTCCCTTAAATTATGAGTGATATCATACTAATCATGGTTCTTATCCTTGGCGAAGTATGAACACCCTCCCAACCAGGGTTATAGGTTGGGCTCCATGAGGCTCACATTGGAGTTTGTCGGTTAATAGGATCTCCCATAGTACAGTTTCATTTCAGTTCCAATAGTCCTTACCAGTTATAGTTTTTAGTTATAGTTATAACTTCAGTTGTTAGTGCATGAACATGATCCTTTAAATTAGTTTTACTCATATTTTCATTAACTTTTGTAAAATTAGCATGTCATTACAATATATATGCATCTCAGATCGGGTCATTATGATATACCTCAACTTATGTATTCAGTTATATAATTAGTATAGACTTTCTAAGATTATTAGAATACTTTAAACTTCCATTGCATATCCCATATACCCAGTACATTCAAAGTACTAACCGAACACTCTCTATGCTATATTATTTCATGATATATATTTAGGTGTTCAGACTTAACCCCGCGATTTTACATGTTCAAAACTTGATCAGCTAGCAGTGGTGAGTTATCATCTTTCAAGAACTGGGTTATTTTTTTTATTTAAGTTATTTTGTCTTGTTTTAGTTTTAACACTTTGGAGTTAGTTGGAAACTTGTCCTAGTAGCTGATCAGCCAATAGAGACTTTCTGACATAGATTTAGTATCATCAACTTTGTGACTTGGTGCTTTTATTAGACTATATCCTTATGATAAATGAATGGTCTACATTTCATCTTTTTTCCGCCAAGTTTTTTATTTAAATTCAAATCATGTTAGTAATATTCTATGCCATGGATTAGTTTGGGGTAACTTGTGGCTCTAGGACCGTATCGCATCTAGGTTATAGGCTCGAGTTGTGATAATGACACCTATTAGTACATAGTGTTTGTACTGATGCTACTCCTGCACTTTCTTTTACTGAGTACAGACCGTGACCTAGAAAGCTCATCGAGACCCCACCTCAAACGTTGACCACACTTGATCCGAGGGTGAGCATATTCATCTCTAGGATGCCACTGATCCTCTTTATTTCAGATATCTATTCCTTCATACATTGGTTATAGTTTGTTGTTTAGGAAACTCTTAGATAATTACGTTAAGAGTCCTGTACAATTACTTGCAATTCTTGGATCTGCAATAAATGGCTTCCGCATAGGGTTGATTTATTATTTGTTATTATGGACTTCTATTATTCTTTTATCATGCTTCTTTGATTAAAATGAATAAATAAATGAAATGGTTAGTTGGAAAATGATGATTTACCCACTGGGAATTAGTGTTGGTGTCAATCACGGCCACTTGGGTCGTGACAAATATATTAAAAGAGGTTTTAAGCTATCATAATTTAATATGATTAAGTCACACTTAGATGGTTATGTTATATTCCGGAAGAAAGAGAACTTTTTGTTAGAAATATAGATCTAATACTGATCCAACTACTGAAATGAATGTGACAATAACAGGTTGTAGTAAATATGAAGGCTACAAACAAAATTGTTAAGACTATAAAGAATTGGAAGATTAAATATTTTATAATTACTATGGGTAAGAAATATGTATATGAAATATTACCCGAGTTGTGCTACAAATATAAGCATGATGAAATTACATGTTATAGTAAGTCAGAAGCTTATTGATGTGAAGTAAACCTGAAGTTTACTAGTACAGAAAATTTTATCAATTGAAATGACCATTTTGTTCTTCCTGATATGATGTGTTAATGAAGAATTCTAAATATATTGAAAAACTAGAAGATTCTTCAAAAATCTTTTGTGTTGCTTGTTCTCATGATAAGTTGATTGTAAAAATTAATGTTGGAATTAGATTTTTAATACCCCAAAAGTAGCTAAGATCATACCCCATGCGAAAGACGGAGAAAATCAAAAAATCTGTACCCGGTCATAGGAAGAACTATAAAGTGAGTCGTTAAGTCACTTGAAGGGTTGTTAAATGACCAATTAAGTGGAAGTTGGTGAATATCATGAGTTTCAGAGAGTCCTAATGTCCGGTGAAGTGATCCGATAAGTGTCATGATGAATGATTAAGTACAGGCATCAAGAAAAGATCAAAAAGTCGACTTTTTTCCCAGCGGTAAAGGATGGCATCAATTGCAGCAGAGTTCATCAAGAGCCTAATGTATCATTAGGTGATCCATTAAGTCTGCCAGAGTAAATTTTCTAGCCAGGTCATTAATGGTGTTTCTGTATTTCTATGTACTTAACTCCTAAACTAAGTCATTTTGAGCTCTTAAAAGGGTATGTTATAGGGTTTTATTCATTCCTAACTCTCATTCTACTTCTAACACCTAAAATTGAAGATCAAATCCTATTAAGGCAAAACTAGGGCTCTTTATCCTCTTCTTCTCAATTTCTCTTGGGTCTTCAAGACAAGTTAAGGATTCATCAAGCCCAGGTATGTAGGATCATGAATGGGGGATTTCTTCTACCCTCATGCCCAATTCCATCTCAATATCATGAATTCAAGTCTCCATCCATGATTTTATTAAATTGTAGGATTAGACTCAATTTTGATGAAAACTCACATGATCTTCAATGAATTTGATTCTCTTATGATTTAACCCATGTTTTATGATTGTGAATGCATGTTTTCTACAAGTATCTCTCAAGAACCTATCATTTCCATGTTATGATAATTTAATCAATTATGTATAATTTCATAAATCTCAAGCTTAAGTATCATGAACGACTCAGCGGCATTGTCTTCATAGCTAGTTCAAGTACGACAATTATGATTATGATTTTCAACTAGCCCATGCAAAACCAAGTATGTTTCATGATTATAACTATGAGCAATGTGCATGTTTTGGGAGTAGTATCTAGCTTCGAGTACGCCGGGGTTCAACATACCTAGGTCTCAGAACTACGTGCCATTGTAGGTATATATTCATGTTTGGGGCCTCGCTAAAGAGTGTTTCCCGCAGCTTGATACGACTCACAAGTGATATCACACCTGTTTTGTTCTTTGCCCTGAAACGGCTTAGGACGACACTGCCAACTTGAGCGAGATAGTTGGGCTTCATATGCTCATTCATGTGAATGTCGGTTATGATGAGTCTCCTATTATTCCCCATGATTGAAGATGTTCATGTTTAGGATTATCATATTGTATTTTATAGTATGATTGACCCATTGATAAGTTTATGAGTTTTACTTATGATTTCAAACATGTTAAACCATATTATTTACTTTCAAAAATCATGGGTCATTATGTGTTAGTAATGATGAATATTTCATGCTTATGACTATCTCATGACTATTCTTTTGGCATGTTGTCCTTACTCTCAAATTTTACTTTCCTTACATACTTGGTACATACAAAGTACTGACCACATACTTTTATGCTATATTGTCTCATGATATAGGTTCGGGTGATCAGTCTCATCCCCGACGTTAGCTCTGCTCCCGCGTCAGTCCGGTCCAGCCCCAGCTTCAGTGAGTCCTCATGATCTCAGGGCGTCAATTTTGTTACATATCCTATCTTTTACATCTTTTGACTTTTAGATTTCGATAGAGCTAGTTGGTGGTGTTATCCCATCAAATCATCTATGACTAGAGGCTTCTCAAATAGTTATGCATGGATATTTAGTGGTTTTGACTTGTATTTCCGTGCAAGCTCTATGAGATTCTAGATTTTCGCTCATGTTAAGACTTATGATTTACTTTCTCTTAGTTATGTGCTCTTAATCATGCTATGTATGTGCCATGGGTTAGCTTGAAGCCATTCGTGGTTCTAGACCTTGTGTCGCTGTCTGGGGTCTATGCTCGGGTCATGACAAATTTGGTATTAGAGCAATAGGTTTAGGTGTGCCGTAGGATGTTTGAAAGTCTCATTAAGTGGGGTCTTTTTTCATGGGTGTGAAGAGTGCCACACTTATGAGGAAGATGATACAATACATATTAGGAAACTTTCGTTCTTTCATGATATATGTCGTGCAATGAAGTTCCACCCTCTATATTCCTCTAACTCGTGCGCTACGCATTTGTAGAAATATACCTTCCCGCAAAGTCAATGGAAGAAGGAATGGCAACGACAATAGCCATGGGAGTGGAAATGGAGACGGGCGTCAGTCGACCTTAACAGCTCCAGCAGATCTTTTGCATGATCAGGTGACTCATGTTGAGTTCAAGGTTGCTTTCCAGATGTTGGCACAGGCTATAACAATTGAAGTTAACCAACATGTTGTGGCTCATGAGAATATGAATTTGAATAAGGCAGTGGCTAGAGTGTGATACTTTACTAGGATGAACCCGCTTGAGTTTCATGGTTCCATGGTGGACGAGGATCCACAAGAGTTCATTGAGGATATCTAGAAGATTACCCGAATTAAGGGTGTTTTGGGAGAGGAGAGTGCAAACCTGAGCTATTATCAGCTGAAAGGGTAGCTCAGATTTGGTTCCGATAGTGGATGGAGGGTTGTGGAGTAGATGCAACTCCTATCAATTGGGACAAGTTCATTTCAACATTGTTAGAAGGGTTCTTTCCCCAAGAGTTGAGGGAAGCAATTGCAGCAGAGTTCATCAATTTGATGTAGAATGACATGACTATTCAGGAGTATGCCTTGAAGTTTACCTAGCTTTCCAAGTATGCTCCAGAGATGGTTGTGGAGCCGAGGGACTACATGAGAAAGTTCATGAATGAGGTCTCAGATTTGCTGGTCAAGGAGTGTAGGACCGCTATGCTTATTGGTGACATGGGCGTCTCTCGATTGATGATATATGCATAGTAGATAGAGGAGGAACAGATGAAGGAAAGGGAGAGGAGGCCAAGAGGGCTAGGACATGGAGCTTTGGATATTCTCAATAGAGGTCCGGTGGTAGACATCACCCACAGTTCCATTAGAGGTCATTAGTCCCAGCTCCATCATTAGACAGTGTCCCATCCAGACCTAGAGGGGATCGTAGAGGTAGAGCATCAGACTCTAGGGGCCAGGGGAGCATGTTAGGAGAGTTCACTTTCTTAACTTATAGGAAGTGTGGTAAGAATCACCAAAGAGAGTGCTTGGTTGGCTTAGATGCTTGGCTGGGGTGTAGGAAGCTCGGACACAGACTCAGGGATCTTCAATCAACTAGATAGCACAACAGTAGAGGTTGTGCCCCAGCCACCACTTCAGCAGCCCCAGTAGCTCGCCACCTCAGCAGGGTGCATCTTTTAGTATAGGTGGCAGACAGTGCCAAAATAGGTTCTATGAACTATCATCTCTTTACGATTAGGAGAGCTCACAAAATATGGTCATTGGTATGTTTTGAGTCTTTCATGTTGATGTTTATGCATTGCTAGACCCAGGGTCCATATTATACTTTATGATTCCTTATGTTGCTATTACTTTTAGTGTAATTCCAACGATCATCAAGAACCTTTATCAGGATCTACTCCGATAGGTGAGTCAATTATAACTCGACAGGTATACAAAAATTGCCATGTACAAGTTTTTCAAAAAGTCAGCTCAATCGACGTAGTGGAGTTATATATGATAGATTTTGATATTATTTTTTGTATGGATTGGTTTTATGATTTCTATGCTTCAGTTAATTGTAGAGCCCGATTAATAGAGTTTCAATTTCTGAGTGATCCAGTCCTAGAAAGGAAGGGTAGTTCAGTTGTGCCGATAGTTGAAAGGGTAGTTCATCTATGCTTGTAGCTCACTTTGTCTCCTATCTTAAGGCCAGAAAGATGATCTCCAAGGGTTGTGTATATAATATGGTTTGGGTTAAGTATTGCCGATAGTTGAAAGGGTAGTTTAGTTGTGCCTGTACCTCTCTTTGTCTTCTACCTTAAGGCCAGGAAGATGATTTCCAAGGGTTGTGTATATCATTTGGTTAAGGATAAGGATTCTACATCTGAAACCCTGACTCTCCACTTAGTTCCTATTTTATGTGAGTATCTAGAGGTGTTTCCAGAGGATCTACCAGGAGACCCTCCCGAGCGGGACACTAACTTTGGTATTGACTTTCTCCCTGATACGCAACCCATATCCAGTCCTCCTTACAAGATGGCTCCAACTGAGCTTAAGGAGTTGAAAGAACAGTTGAAAGATCTCTTAGATAAGGAGTTTATTAGGCCTAGTTAGTCCTCGTGGGGTTCTCCAGGTCTCTTTGTTCAAAAGAAAGATGGTTCTCTCAGAATGTGCATTTACCATTGTCAATTGAACAAGGTCACAATCAAGAATAAGTATTCCCTCCCTAGGATTGACAAATTGTTCGACCAACTTCAGGGTTCCAAGTGCTTCTTAAATATAGACCTTAGATCCGGCTATCACCATCTCAAGGTTAGGGAGAGTGACATCTCGAAAACAACATTCAAGACTCGGTATGGTCACTATGAGTTTGTAGTTATGTATTTTGGACTAACGAATACTCCTACAACTTTCATGAATTTGATGAACAGGGTGTTCAAGCCATATTTAGATATGTTCTTTATTGTCTTCTTAGATGATAGCCTCATATACTCTCAGAGTGTGGAGAAGCATGCTGCTCATTTCAGGATTGTGTTGCAGACTCTTAAGGATTGTTTTCTAAGTTTAGCAAGTGTGAATTGAAGTTAGTTGCATTTCTTGTTCATGTGGTGTCTAGTTAGGGTGTTCAGATGGACTCCCAGAAGCTAGACGCGGTGAAAAACTGGCTAGACCTGTTAGCGCTACTAATATTAGGAGGTTTTTGGGCTTATCAGGCCACTACAGGAGGTTTGTAGAGGGGTTTTTGTCCATTGCAGTACCTTTAACTAAGTTGACCTAAAAGAAGGTCATGGTTTAGTGGTCCAATAAGTGTAAGAAGAGCTTTCAGGAGCTAAAGACTCGACTTACTTCAGCTCCAATTTTGACCCTAACGGAGGGCACATATAACTTTGTTGTATATTATGATGCTTTGAGGATTGGCCTTGGATGCGTGTTGATACAGCACAAAAAGGTGATTTCTTATGCTTCTAGATATCTTAAGACTCATGAGAAGAATTACCAAACGCATGACCTTGAGTTAGCAACAATGTTATTTGCCTTGAAGATTTGGAGGCACTATTTGTATAGGGTGCATGTGGATTTGTCACGGATCACAAGAGCTTTCAGTATATGTTTACTTAGAAGGATATGAATTTTCGGCAAAGCAGATGGATTGAGCTTCTCAAGGACTATGACATGAGTGTCCTTTACCATTCGGGCAAGGCCAATGTAGTGGCAGATGATCTTAGTAGGTTGTCAATAGAGAGTGTATCCCATGTTAAGGATGAGAGAAAAGAATTGGTGAAGGATATCCATAGGCTTGCTTGCTTAGGGGTTCGCCTTATCGATTCAGTAGATGGTAGTGTTATTGTCCAGAATGGGTCAAAATCTTCATTGGTGATAAAGGTAAAGGCAAGGAAAGATGAGGACCCTATTTTGGTGAAGCTGAAGGAAACTATTTGAAATTAGAGTGGAGGTTTACTCCCAAGGGAGAGATGGTTTACTCTGATATCAAGGCTGATTATGGGTTCTAGATGTGGATGATTTGCGTGAGAGGATGTTGAGAGAGTCTCATATCTATCCGTATTCTATCAATCTAGGTACCACCAAGATGTAGCATGACCTACAGATAGTCTATTGCGGAACGACATGAAGAAGGATATTGTAGAATTTGTGGCTAAGTGGCCAAACATCTAATAGGTAAAGGTTGAGCATCGCAAACCTAGAGGTATGCTACAAGATATCAGTATTCCTACTAGGAAGTGGGAAGAGATCAATATGGACTTCATTACAGGATTACCTCATACACGTTACATTCAGGAGTTAGTCTAGTTGTATGGAGTTCCATTGTCTATCATCTCAGATAGGGGTACTTAGTTCAATTCTCAGTTTTGGAAATCCTTTTAGAAGGGCCTTAGTACTCAAGTGAAGCTTAGCACAACTTTTCACCCGCATACAGATGGTCAGGCTAAGTGGATCATTCATACTCTCGTGTACATGTTGAGAGCATGTGTGATTCATTTTAAGGGTGGTTGGGATGAACACTTGTCTCTTATTGAGTTTGCCTATAATAACAGTTATTACTCCAGCATTTAGATAGCTCTATTTGAGACTCTTTATAGGAAGAGATGTAGATCACATATTGGATAGTTCGAGGTAGGTGAAACTATGTTAATAGGGCTAGAATCAGCGCATGAGGCTTTGAGAAGGTTCAACTTCTTAGGGAAAGGTTGAAAATCGCTCGAAGTCATCAGAAATCATATGCGGATGTTAGAAGCAGAGAGCTTGAGTTTAAGGTCAATGATTAGGTGTTTATGAAGGTATTTCCCATAAAGGGGGTCATGAGGTTTGGAAAGAAAGGGAAGCTTAGTCACTGATATATTGGTCCTTATAGGATTTTGAGTCGAGTTTGCGATGTGGCTTATGAGTTGGATCTACCAGTGGAGTTACCTTTGGTACATCTGGTTTTCTATGTGTCTATGTTGAAAAAGTGCATCGGTGATAGTTGTTCCGGTAGAGAGCATTGATGTGAAGGATAGCCTACCCTATGAAGAGGTTCCGATTGAGATCCTTGATTATCAGGTTCACTAGTTGAGGAAAAATGAGGTAGCTTTAGGGAAGATTTTATGGAGGAATCAGGTAGTTGAGGGAGCTACTTCAGAAGTTGAAGCAGATATAAAGGCTAGATACCCCCATCTTTTCCCTTTTGTCTTAGTTCCAACATAAGGTACCAGTTTCCTCCTTAGTACTCTATTCAATTTCATGTCAAGTTTATGTCTCTCAGCCCCTTTCATGCCTTAATATGCAGGTATGTTTCATTAATTCAGTTCAGTCATGTATCTCATCCCCTTTGTTATCATTACATGCATGTATGTTTCATGGATTCAGTTCAGTCATGTATCTCAGTTCGGATCGATCACTTTGTCAGTTTTCAGCTATAGCTTTTAAGTTTTGGGATTGTAATTCCTTCCCTATCCTCCCAGTCTACTTAATCTATATTCGGGGACAAATGTTCCCAAGGGGGAGATAATGTAATACCCCAAAAGTACCTAAGATCAGATCTGAGGCATGAAATGGAGAAAACAGGATGAATTGTCAAGCGACCCATTAAGTCACTTGATGGGTCGTTAAGTATGGAAGTTGGTGAAAATCATGAGCTTCAATGAGTCTTAACAACTTATGAAGTGATCCATTAAGTGTCATGATGAGTCGTTAAGTAGAGGGGTCAAGAAAATATCTTAAAGTTGGTTTTTGTTCTAGTAGTAACGGATGGCTTCTGACGACCCGTCAAGTGTTCGAATGGGTCGTTAGGTGACCAGTTAAGTCTGCCAGAGTAAATTTTCCAGCCGGGTCATGAACGGTATTTCCTTACGTTCTGTGTATTTAACTCGTAAACTTGGTTGTTTTGAGTTTCTAAAGCGGTGTATTATAGGATTTTATTATAACCACCCATCCGATCATTATAGAACCCTAATGACCTAAGCATGGAAAAATTTAAATTTTTACAAGAATGGGATAAGTCCCCGAATTTAAAGAATTATGCAGCCGAAGATTTCAATAAGGTTGAGTTAAAAACAGGTGGGCCCAAGCAAAGGTCTGCTACGGTAGACTGTGTTTGTTATTAGTGATCGCTGTAGAAAAAATATACTTGCTGTAGGGAGCGAAGTAGACCAGAACCCTGTAATTTTGTCCTGGTTAGGATTTAAAAACCTATTTCAACAAGGGGTGCTGAATAAAAATTCCTAGGAATAGAAATTAGGATTTTTAAACAAGGGAAGTGAAACACGGAGGCTAGAGAATGAAAGACTTCACCCTCCATCGTGACAATTTTCAACAAGAACTCAGAACTTTAGGCAACCACGTAGCTGGGAACTTCTTGACGATAGCTTACCACCAGGTAGGCTATGGCTTACTTAGTTACTCGTAAGACTTTGATTAGAAAATTGTATATGTGCATATGTTTGACGTGCCATTGATGTGTAGGGATAAATTTTATGTTCTACTCTAGCATGTAGAATATAATCAGTAGGTATCTCTTAGAAGAATGAAATTGGAACGAAATATGAAGGAGATGACAAAATCACCATAATGTGAAATTCTGTGGGTACGAATGGTGTTGAACTTAGACCGTTTTATTTTTTTCTTAGTTGGAAAACCATGAGGGCTACCTCTAAAGTATTCCCCAAATAAGGGAATGGAGTATGGTTATAGACATGGGGATCGTGTAGTGCCTGCATTCGAAAGAGGTTAAGGGACTAGTAAGTCACTTTATTTACGTTTGTGTTCTGTGATTGCTTGGTTCGAGTCAGGTTGATTATCGTTACTTTAGGAAGAAAGGTATACTAATGATAGGGATTAATTAATGAAGTCTATTTATAATGGGTGAGATGACTGTGAGGAAACAATTCGAGAGAAATCTAGGTGGATAACTGGGTCAGAGTACTGCCTGATTAGTAAAACTGCAGCGACACTGGATCCACTGTAGCGAGACCTCCATGGCGGCATCAATGCTGCTGCAGTGAAGCCTAACGGAGGGAGAATATTACACCTCGGAAATTTTTTTGGGTGATTATTTGATGTTTGTATTCTATGTTAAAGGAAGTATGGGTTTTATATTGGTCGTAGATGACAAGGGAAATGTGTGCGAACGGAAAACCAAAGAGTATGTGAAGTTTATAAGTAAGGGTCAATTTTAAACGATCATATCTCCCAATATACAATGAATTAGAAGCTGCAAAACTATCAAATTAAAATTCTTTGAGTCTATTTTTCAGAACATCAAATCGTTTGTCAATTTGAGTTCGGAGTAAGAAGTTATGGGCATTTTCCCAAAGCACCCTGAGCAGTGACGCGGACATGACGCGCTAGCGCCTCCACCGCCCTATTTACTTAAAATATGATTTTTCACTTGTAGAAAACATTTTCATCTAAATATAAACCTACCATATTGCTAAGTATTCCATTTCTCTCTCAATTCCAACATCTAGGATAGAGAAAATCAAGGAGGAACATCAAGCAAAGTCCAAGCAAATCACAAGATAAGTTGAGATTACTTTGCCAAGTTCGCTAGGGGCTGTTTCGGAGCTCGTTTTTGAAAGATTTTGAAGGGTTTTTCT
Organism: Datura wrightii; assembly: GCA_035772735.1. Classification (NCBI taxonomy): domain Eukaryota; kingdom Viridiplantae; phylum Streptophyta; class Magnoliopsida; order Solanales; family Solanaceae; genus Datura; species Datura wrightii. The sequence continues at coordinate 118,223,294 of JASDFA010000010.1, read as the reverse complement.
GCTTTTAAAAATCTATTTGGAATTCCTATAAATACATCTTTGAGTAGGTGTTGAAATCAGGAGGAAAGGTAAGGATTTCGCCCCTTTCAACCTCTCAAATTGCAAAGAGAAAATATGGAAATTGGCAGCTAAGCGAGCTGCTGATGGACTGTTTGTCAGCTGAGTTATTCTCATTTTCCTTAGACTTTTTTGCTGTTTTTTTTTCTGGAATTATACTTCATATTGAGGGGAAGAATTACAGCAAAACTAGGGTAAAATTTCCTATTGTTTCTCCCTCAAATGCAAGTGAAAACTAGCTAAGAAAATGCCTGAATGTTGTTGATGTGGCCGTGTGTTGTTGTTGCTATTGTTACTGCCTTTTGTTAGTTATTTTGGGATGCATTTTGTGATAGATATTAAGCTTGTTGTTACCCTACAAAACCACTGGATTAAGGAGGTTGAAGGTTAATCATTTAAATAGGAAATTAGCTAAAGAAAAGTTCATCGGAGAAAGGTATATAAGGAGCCCTGTCTATAATTCTTTTAAGCACGATTTGTGCATTGTAAATTGAATGAGGCAGCAACTTATTTTCTAGTTTTGAGCTAGTGTGTTAAGCTTCATTTAAGCTTTAAAGTTTAATATTTTATTTAGGTTAAATGTTAAAGATTATGCCTAGCCGAAGTGGGGCATTTAAAGTGTGATATTGTATTGATTATTGTTGTAGTTGTACATCAAATTGGAGACCCCTCAGTGTGGGCAATGTTAGCTGGTCCTTAATGTTTGTTATATATATATATATATATATATATATATATATATATATATATATATATATTTGTGTGTGTGTGTGATGTTAAATGTGTTTAAAGGTTTGGTTGCTAATTGAAATTGGTGAAAGATCCAAGATGACGACGTGTAAATGATTTTAAGCTAAGTAAAGACGTCACAAGCTATTAAGGGTGAACAAGCTTATTAAATAAGGATTACATGGTTAATCACTATCCTTTATCTCATGTGTACGTTATGAAATATGCCAGGCCAAGGGGAGAATCCATAATACCTTTCTCTTTTGCCGAACAACAAGCTATCAAGTCTCTCAGTTCTAATGTCCCTTGAACATGATCTATAAATTTATTGAAACTCTTATGTCATCCGCAGTTCCTTACGATTTATACAAGTTTTGAATACATGCATTTAAGTGCTATTTTCTAGCTTTACATATTATATGTGCTCACTTGCAGTTATGTATTACGAAGGAGGCCTATGCAGGACACATATTTAGTATTCATCACTTCTATGCTATATGTATTATGTTGGTCTAGTATAAGCCATATCGGCTCCATTTATGATTTTGTTTAAGATTTATTGATTTTACCCTGGTGTGGTACACCAGCTGGATGTATTGTTATTTTACCCCTGTGCGGTACATCGGCTGGAAGAATTTTACCCCGGTGTGGTACACCAGTTGGAGGCATTTTTATTTTTAACCCGGTGTGGTACACCAGCTGGAGACATTTTTATTTTTACCCAGGTGTGGTACACTAGCTGGATGAATTGTATATAGATTTTATGATCGGCAGGCCACTGGCATTTTAGTTATAGTCTTTGTTGTGCATTAGATGGTTGCATTTAAAATTCAATAGTGAGTTATTGTTAGGTTTCTATTTTTTGGATTCTAGGTTGTTGCTATTATAGCAGTACATTTTATTCGTACTAATGTCCCTTCATCTTCAGACCCTTCCTGAAATCATGCTGCAAGTACAGGCCGAGGCTCAGATCATCAGACGCAGTAGGAACCATATTTCAGCGGAATAGTGGTATGCTCTTCTCTTCCAGGAGTCGTGTCCTAGTTTTGGCTATTTTGAGTTTTATGTACAATATGGTAGGCCGGGGCCATGCCCCGTGCATTTCAGTTTGTTTACTCTATAGAGGCTAATGTGGACTAGTTTGTATAGTAATGTTGGTTGTGTAGTCGTGTTGGCTTTCCATTGCTCTGTTTAGCTTTATAGTTTCCTTGTCGGCTTTCCAGTTTTGCATATTTATTATTGTCAAGGAATTATGGGTCCAGTATTTTTCTTTGTTGGTTGTGACAGGTGGCTTGGTCAGCCTTAGTGTTACATTTATAGATTCTATATAGCCAGCTTCTCGATCAATCATGAATTGAGTGCCAGTTGTGCCCTACCCAATTTTAGGGTGTGACACTCTAAGAAACTACGAGTCTAAAAACTGCTCATTAATTCATTCAACGGGTCATTGTAGGGAGTAGTTAAGTGGAGTTCAAAAGAAGGGTTGAAATTGGTTCAAGGACAATGGACGGATACCATGACTCATTGAGGCGAGAAACGATCCGTGGTATGGATCTGTTGTCTTGAGATAGAAATCAAGCAAGCGAAGCAATTTGATGACGAGAGGAGTGACAAGTCATTGTTTCATATAACGACTTGTCCTGTCCAGTCATTGGTCAGGAACTCAGAAGAGTACCATAAGTACTCTGCAAGCAACAAATGGATCCATCAAGTCATCAAGTCTACAATGACTCATTGGATAGGTCATTGTAGCTGACATTCAAGAATTTTATGTGATTTCCCAAGGATAGTTTTGTAAATACATAAGATCCTAACTCCCTAATGACATCATTTTAAGCTTCCTAAAGAGTGCTTTAAGAGGGTTTAACCTAGCCTAAGTCATTATATTCTCATGCATGCATTGAATTGAAATTCTCTTCCAAGATCAAGCTAGAGTTCCTCCTCAATTTCTTCCTCAATTCTCTTGGGCTTTCATGACCAGCTTAGAAATCGAGTTACCTAGGTATGTAGGGCCATGAATGGGGGATTTCTTCCACTCTCACGCCTAATTTCTTCTCTAATTTGTGAATTCAAGTATTCAATCAGGTGTATTGAAATTCTAGTTTTTTACCCAATTCTATGTAAATATCCATGCTATGTCTATGGGTCCAATTCCCTCAAGTTTCTATTAATGATTTAAAACTAATGGGAATATTTTACAGGTAATTTGATTATCAATTCATGTTTTCATGTTTCATGAAAATTATGCCCAACTATGCATGATTTATGAAATTAAGCTTATGAGTCTATGATTTCAAGTATGATGAAGTAAATTATGTTTTATGATTAAAATGCATGATTTCAATAAGAACCCTTAATGAATTTATGGATTTTAGAGTATTATAATTTCCTCAAGTATGCATGGCTTTTATGAATTTCAAGTTTATGATCATGGTTGACTCATGACCAATTTTATTGCTAGTTCACGTATCTAAAGCATGTTATGAATCTCATGATTTCAGCATATCCCATATACTTCAAATATGTTTCATGATCAAAATATGAGCATTATATATGCCTTGGGAGTAGTATTTACTACCGAGTAGACTAAGATCCCTGCGTGCCTAGGTCATAGAACTACATGGCAACATACCCATGATGGAGTCCTCCATGTTAGTGTCTCCCTTGCCCTTATGGGCCACCCATGAGTGATATCAGACCTTTTTCATGGTTCTACCCTTGGTAAGTACAAAAATCCTCCCAACTAGGGATTTACAGGTTGGACTTTATGTATGCTTACATGGGGTATGTCGGTTATAAGAATCTCACACTGTTCCTCATGTTTTCAGCTACTCATGTTCATGATTTATGATATTATATTTCTATAATATACTTGACCCATTGATCTATATATGAGTTTTCACTAACGATTCAAACATGATAAGTTATAAGATTTTTTATTCTAAACCTTGGGTCATTATGTTCAGATTATAATGAATAGCTTATGCTTATGTATGATTCATGGCTTAAAGAATGTTGTCCTTACTCTCCCAATCCTTTGATTTATATGCATCATTTTGTACTATTGTTTTGCTAGCATGTTTTACTTACCTTACATACTCTGTACATATCACGACTCGAGCTGGGACCCCGGATCGAGATACGGGACCTAGAACCACGAATGGCTCCAAGCTAACCCATGGAACATTCATAGCATGACTTAATAGCAAAAAGAAGTGGAAATTAAATTATAAGTATGGATAAGTGGAAGTCTATATAACATTAGAAGTAAGTAAAATGATAATATCATAACATTGAGTCGCAAAGCTGAATATACTAACTCTATGTCTGAAAGCCCGTACTAACTGATAAGCTGCTAGGACAAGCCCCCAGCTAACTCCAAAGTCTGAAACTAATGTAGGTAAGAGAACTGAAATGAAGTAGATAACTCTAGTCATTGAAAGATAAGGACTCACCCCTGCTCGCTGATCAAGTTTGGAATTTTCTAACTGTGAGCTGAGTCTGAGTACCTGGATCTATATAATGAAATGATATAGCATAGAGTATATGGTTAGTACTTTGAATTTACTGAGTATGTAAGGTAAGTAAAATATGCTTAGTAACATTTTAGTTAAAATTATGCATATAAATTAAAAGAGCATGAGAGTAACGGCTGCATGCTAAAAGCCATGTATCTATAATATTCATAATCATAAGTTATGCATCATAATTGAACATAATGACCCAAGAATTGGAAACTAGAAATCATCTAACTCGTCATACTTGAAATCATAAGTAAAGTCATAAACTGATCATTTGGGTCAAATCCACTGTAAAACATAATATCATAAGTCATGAACATAAGTAACTAAAATCATGAGGAACAATGGGAGACTCATCATAACCGACACCATCATGATAGAGCTTACTTGATGCCCCAACTATTACACTCAAGCAGTTAGAGGTGTCCAAAACCTTACAAGAGCTAAGGACGCTAAGAAACCATGATATTAATATCAAGATGTGCCTCTTGGAAGAGGTCCCAAATATATACATACCTCTATTGGCACGTAGATTATTAGACCGAGGAACCTCAGAACCCCAAGCCTACTCGGTGCTAGACACTATTTCCAAAACATGTATAGTGCTCATATAATCATATTCTCAAAACATAGCTTGAATCTGAACATTGGGAGTCTTGACTCCATATCATTATCAAAAGTTGCATTGGGAGTCTTGACACCAAATCATATCATAAACTGATCTTATTAGACTTGGCTAAATCATAATAAACGTACTTAACTTGCATGGGATTGCCCAGATCATAAAATCATACATACTTGAAATAGACTTCATAAGTCAAATTTATGAAATCATAAGTCGAGAGTCCGTAAACATTCATGTATACTAGATATCTCATCATTCTTTAAATCATAAATCATAAGCTTAAATTTTCATAAATTGTACATAATATGGCATAATTTCTAATAAATTAAAATCATGAATTTACAATCAACTTGAGTGTAAAAAATGTCTATTAGACTTAAAAAAAACATACATTTGAACCTGAGGGGATTAGAGCGATAAATGTAGCATAGATAGTTTAATAAAATTGGGTTAAAACCCTAGGAATCAATACACTTGATTAAGAACTTGAATTCATGAATTTGAGAAGATGTTTGAGCATGAGGGCGGAAGAAATCCCCCATTTATAGCCCTACGTACATGAGTTGATGGTCCCTTGACTTTTCTTAAAGAGCCCAAGAAGATTTGAAGAGGTTTGAAGAAGAACCCTAGCTCCCTTCTTGAGAGACAATCCAACTATCGTTCTTTTGGAGAGGGTGAGGATTTAGGATAGGTTAATCCCTTTAATCTAACCTTAAGGAAGCCCAAAACAATGACATTAGGAGTTAGAAGCATAGGAGTTTACAAAAATGCTCCAAAACTACTAAATTAAAGCTTGAAACTAGCAGTTACAATGAACAACAGGACAAGTTGTTGTTTGATAGGACGACCTGTACCAAGGTTCATCCAATGCATGTTGTTGTTTCACTAAACTGCTCATACCGTTTTACTCCGATCTCCGATTGATGCAAAGTTTGATGCGTTGGAAAGAAGGATCAAAGGGATTAAGTTGCAAAATCACCCATAAACATTTTTTAAAAAGTAAGCTATGATCGTTTGAAGTTGACCCTTTTAAGAACGTATACGTAAACTAATTCAGTAAGAAGGCTCTCAACTCAACTTTGTACTAGAGGTTTCTTATGATCTTAATTTGTATCAATGATGATGTTCAAATTCACTCCTCACTAGGAGAAAGTGTAAACTATCATCACAATATAAATTCCCAACTAAGAGTCAGGGTCAAATCTAAAGGAGTTGCAATATGGCACAAAAGTTGACTATAGAATTAAACTAAATTGCATAATTGCATTAAAACTGGAAAAAATAAGCATTGGGGGAAAGTAAAATCAAATACCAATTAAAAATAAGGCAACCAAATTGAATAAACAAATATGAGCAAGGGCCAGGGGTGTGATATTGATGGGGAATCAATTGAATTGGATTTAACTAGAAAATCAAACTATTACTCGCAAGCATAAATAACCATGGACAAGGTGGCACCCGATGTTTTTCAACCACTTGGGTGCCTTTTTTTCTCAGGTTTTCTGAAAACCCAAGGTCTCAATTTATTCAACCACTATGGCTTGGACAAGAATTGAACTATCTCTAGCCTAAAATCTTTGATGGATGTATGAAAATGGGTTTTGGCTATCTCTAGCCTAACCCACATAATTAAGACCCAAATACCCATCATTGTTTTCTCAACCATATTCTATTCCCCTTTTTTAAGTAAAAATAAAATAAGTCAACATAGCCCACATTTGCAACTATGAATAATTCAATTATAATTTGTAGAAAACAATAGATTTGTACAGAATGAGTAATTATAAGGTCAATCTAGTAATAGCAAATCCGATTTAGCCAAAATCATGCACATACCTATAGAAAAAATATTTAGCTACTCATGGATGAAAAATACAAAATAATATTAATAAATAAATTCATAAAATTCATCATTAAGAGTAAATTGCAAGCTCAAATTTGTCTTTAATGGAGGTTTTTTTTACCTTGAGTAAGAAGAAGATGAAGATGAAGAAAGGGTAACTCTATTCTTTCTGTCCCTAGAAAATTTAAAAACTATTCAATACAATATAATTCAATACTCTAATAAGAAGGAATGTTAGGTACTGTTCAAAGAATGTATAAATGTAGGTTAAAGTTGCTCCTCTTTTCTTGTGCTGGATGATTTTACCCTTCTGATGACGGGCTCACTTGTAATACCCTAGAAGTGCCTAAGAGTATACCTAGGAAGCTAAAATGAGAAACTACTGAAAGTTGGGGAAAAGTTGCAGGACGAGAGGTACAATGACTCGTGGTATGTAACCACGAACTTTTGTTGGCAGTCGTGGGTTCGGGTGTTCAGGAGGCAATGGAGACAATGATTGATGTAACGACTCGTTGTACGAAACAACCGGTCATTGTTAGTGGTTCTGGTAAGAGATGGGCTTAGCAGTTGGGGAGTTTAGGAAGTCATACAACGACCCATTGTTCCTTACAATGACCCGTTCTGAAGAGTCATGATAAGGGATCCCAGATCTCCAGTGGGAAATGACGGATGGGAACCACGACCCGTTGTATCTTACAACGAGTCATGGTGAGGATCGTTGAATAGAAGTGTAGAGTTTCAGAAGAAGGAAGTAACGACTGAAGGAATGACCGGTTGAAACTTAGGACGACCCATCTTGTATGTTTGTGGTTTGATTCTGAGTAATGGATTGGGGCAGTGCTTAGCACGGGCTGATACCACGGGTCGTGCTATCTTCCAACGGCCCGTTGGTTCATCCGTTGTTTGGTCTAGTGGAAAATTCTCTGCTTAATCAGTTGGTATTTCCGTCATTTTTTCATCCTAGGGCCCTATACTGTGTCGTTTTAATCTCGTTTTAGTGGGTTTTTAGTAGGGGAAAACTTATTCTAAGTGTGTTCCTTCCACGCATGCAAGTTTATGACATTTAAGAGGTGATCAAGAGCTTCTCGAAGGGATTCTTCTTCCAATTTCTCCTTGGGCAATCGGTGAGGTGGTAGATTCATCCTTCCCAGGTATGTAGGGTTTAGAATGGGTGAATTCTTCCACAACCATGCCCAAATTTTGAATTTAATCCTGAATCCTCCTATTTGATTCTATGGGGTTTTACCCAAATGCATGAAAATGTGATTTCTCTTTATGGGTATGATTTAATTGAGTATTAATTATTCAATTATGAATGCTAGGCAGGTTTTTGTACTATTTTCTTCAAAATCATGTTTCAAGCTTTTTAAATCTAAAATGCCCATTGATGCAGGTTCATGAAAGTTATGATTAATGGTGAACATTCAATATTTTGAGTTTATTGATGATGGAAAAACATGATTTCAAGTTATCCATGTTTATGAGCATATTTTTGAAAGAATTGAGTATGTCAAAGTATTGGGAAATGCCCACATGCTGAAGAATGATTTACGGTTTATGAAATGAATTACATGATTTATCGATTTATGATGTCTGCTGATGAAAAGGGCCTCTTATTCTAGGCTAAGCATGTTTTAAAGGGGATCAATAATGATAAATGTTATCTTTTATCCAATGAGTCTTAATGCATGATGTTATTGATTTACGTATGAGCCTATATGCATGTTTTTAGGAGCCGTGTCTAGCACTAAGTAGCCTGGCATTTAAAGGACCACATCGGTGTCTCATAACCACGTGCCACCGTGGGTTTCTAATGATATATTGTATTGATAGTGATACCCTCAAATGTGCTATCACGCCTAATGCACGATCTTCGCGTGTCAATCCAAGGTCAGCTCTGCCCAGTTTAGTGAGATAGTTGGGGCATCATGAAAGGCTCTACCAGGATGGTGTCGGTTATGACGAGTCCTCCAATTGTTCTGCATGTCTTATGCATTGTTATATTTATGTTATTGGCTCAAGTCATATTTTTATAATGTTTGTTTATGATTATGATGATGAATTATTTATGAATGATTTGAAAGTCTTGAGCTTATGTTTACTTATGATGTTTATGATACAAGCATGATGTCCTCCTTCTATGTTTATTTATGAGTTTATTTTACTTTTAGTGTATGTTTTACTAACCTTGCATACTCGGTACATTCCACGTACTGACCGCATACTTTCTATGTTGTATCATTTCATGATACAGTGTTTGGATCTCAGGCTCATCCTCATCCTTAGTTCATCTCAGCTCTTTCTCTTAGCTTATTGGTGAGTCCTGATGTTCCGTGGGCCATTTGACAGACTTTCATGTTATTTATGTTTCATTTGGTTGGGCTAGTTGGAGATGTTATCCCGTCAACCCATCTTATGTAGTAGAGGCTTTCAGAAAGGATGTAGAAATCAGCTTATGTATATGCCCAGTTGTTCGGTGCGTTTGTTGGGTGTTAAAAACCGACACGCAAGTGCACGTGGTCAAACAAGTAGTAAGTGGCTTAACTAAGCCAAGTATCGATCCAAGGAGACTCTGGATAAGTAAAAATTGCTTAAGTATGCTATATTCTATCTCACTTCTGTATATGCTGAAAACAACATAACAAACAATTGAAAAGTTTGCTTTATAAATTATGTACTAAAACTACTAACAATTATCTACTTTGAATTTAAACTATGGTTATGAGCATGCCAAGGTTAAGAACATGTAATGAACTTGATTATAATCATAAATTGGTTAATCTTTCTCTTCCAATTGCTAGCCAAGAACATTAGCCAAGAGATTAAAACTCTCGTATTTAATCTCACTTAAGAATGATAAACCATCCGTCTACATTTTTGTGATCAAATGCAATTCATGACCTAGCAATACAATTCCGGTTCCTAAATTGACTAATACGGCTTTCAAGTATATTTCTATCAGGAAAGCACATCAAAATCCAATTTTCCCAAATCAAGTTAAGAACAATACCCTATTAATTCACAACTTTCCAATTTCGTGCTCTCTCGAGTGAAATCGGACTTTTTAGATATACATTAATGTCGGCCACACACCAATGCAGTAGAAACAAGAATTAATAGAACAACATGGAAGAAGAAGATGAAAAACCATATAATTAATAATCAAAATTCATCACAAATGTTCATAACCTCAGCAAGGAAGGGAATTAGCCACTCATTTGTGGATTAATCATCCTAAAACAAGTGTTAATCATACAAACAATTGATTGAAAGAAGAAAGAAGGAGAGAAAAACCCTGAGCTTTTACGTCCTTCAACTGCCTGTAACCCACGTCCTTGCTCCACCAAGTCTGAATTAATTAAAAATAAGCCTAAGTGTTCTATTTATACTAGTGGGAATTTTTTCCGGAATAACAAGCAACGTGTCACGGAGTGCATTGCGAAGCACTGCCTCCGTGACACGGCGTGGACGCGGACCCTCTCTAGAAATTTGGGGTCCGGGAATAAAGCTTCAACGTGGCACGACATGCAACGCGGAGGCTTGCCTGCGTGCCACAGAGCTATTGCGAGGCTCCACTGGAATTTGACTAATTATTCACCCTCCAGGCAGAATGCCTACGCGATGGCAGCATGACACGGCTCCATCGCGGAGCCCCTTTAATTGGTGCAGTCCACTGCCTTTTTTGTGCTCGAATCCAAGTCCAACTCCGATATTGTTCCAACATGCATTTTAGCTCCTCCAAATCACATTTTACCTAGAAAACAATGCTAATCATGTTGGTTAGTATAAATTCACATTTTATTACCAATTACATAAAAATGTATACACATTGCACGATAAACAAGGCAAAAATGATATGTTTGAGTATCACTTGGGCATATAAATCTGCCCAAGATCACTTACCCCACACTTAAATCCTTGTTCGTCCTCGAACAACAAACACACACTTCATGCAAATTACATCCCAACCTTCGCCACTATGGTGCGACAATTTGAGCTACGGTCATACCTATCATTCAATATTGCAAATCATCAAGAAAATATGCATGGTCTTAACAATGCAATGACCTTTAATACATCAAGACTTCCTAGACTTTAAGAATCGACTCTCGATATCGGCAAACTCATGCAAATCAGCTAATCAAGATATCCGATACGAAAATCAATCTTTCATCAAGCATGTGCCCTCACAACTCAAGAGAATCTTCCCCTTTATGCTCATGTGACACACAAACATTCAAGTAGGGGCATGTAGAAATTAATTTCACTCTCTCTCCCAAAAGAATTCACATGCATCATGTCATGACCCATAAGCTTGCCCTTAGTGTATTACTCCACTAAAATAAAGAAATGCAATTTAAGATCACGTAGGACTTTAATGGGTTGTAATGGAAGCTATGGAACTAGTACATATTGGATTAGCCAATAATAGCCACTAGCATCATTAACCGCCTTTTCAACACATTCCCATCAACGTATGGACATTGTTTCTCTCTTTTCTTTTTTCATCATCCCATTCATGATGATTTACTTTCGTCTGGCCCATTTCATTAAGCACACTTGACACAAAAACAAAGTTTTTTCATGCACCTTCACTATCATTTAATTATAGGAAGTGCACCTTCACCCTTCTCTTTTCTCTCCTCACTCTACTTTTGTTTTTCTTTTCACCATTCTCACTCCTTGACACTTTGGGAAAATTTTTGTTCTTCGTAAGTGCTTAAGAGTTTTGTATAGACTTTACGGCTAATGAAAAGAAAGAATTAAGCTCAGTTTATACATTTTTGGACAAAAGAAAGAAATAATAGGCTAAAGGCTCAACGGGCTGACTAGGGTATACAATCACATGAAAAGGGGAGTATGACAAGAGAAAAAAAAATAGAAACTCTCGGTTAAAACAAAGAAATGCCTACATCCTTTCCAACACTACACCTCCTTCATTTCATTTTGTACACACACCAGGCAAGTTCTAGACACTTCACAATAGCATGGAATAACAATACCTCACTTCACACTTCATGCACATGCTCGACTCAAGATGCATTCACATACTCTTTAATTAGCTAATTACATGAATTCAAAAATTAAGCCTCAATCACACCGAATCGAACTCTACAGCCTAGGTATCTCAACATCTTTACAAAACTGCATGCTTTCATACGAATCACCTTTGCATTTTGAATATCAAGTACAACACGCAACCAATATTTCACAACCATATAGTAACTACAGGTTCCGTGATGCAATCCACCAAAGAAAAAAACTGAAAATAAATTAAAATCACTACTCCTACCGACTACATTTCCCTTAAGACGGTCGTCATCCATCCATCATAGGGAACGGTCACTAACTATGTCGTCGGTTCAATGGGACTATTCTCGGTAAAAGAACAGAAAACAAACTCCGAGAAACCCAAAATAAACATTGAAAAATTTTGCAAAACATCGATCATTTCGATGGAAAAATTATTTACAAAATATTTTAAATATAAACAAAATATTTTCGAAAAATTTTAAAAATATCGATCATTTCGATAGAGAAAAAAAACATAAGAAATAAGAAAATATTTACAAAATTTTACAGATTTACAGACTTAGCTGGCAACAACAACATTCCACAACACACATCAATACCACAAATATGTACAGATACAGAACAATTTGCAATTCACAAACACAGGGAAACATACATACAAAACAGAGGAAAGCATACAAGCAAACCAGCCCAGCCCCAGCACCTAACTACTCCCCACCCCACACATAAATCGAACACTGTCCCCAGTGTTAACAAAAAATTAAAAATCACAAAATTTGGGTGGTGGAACTCCCTGATCAGACAAAGTATTCAACTTCTTCATTAGGTGTTGCTGCCTCATCGCCCATGTCCGAATCACCTCCATCGTCGTCATCGGACTCCACATCGGAGTCCTCCCGACGTGTCTCCTTATCCGTGGGGACATCATCATCCGTGGGCTCTACAAAGGCTGGCCCCACTCAGCATAGAGCCCTGGCGTTTTCGCCAAATGGGTAATCCAGCTCGAGCTGCCATAACTCCTCCTCCGTGGCTGGTCTCCCACTGATCCGAAGCTGGAGCATTTGCATTCCAAACATCCATGCCATGTACTGGTCGTCACGAGCATGTCGCTCGCCAAGCGTCAACACTGGCCTGTGTGTGCTATCGGGGGCCTTAGTTTTGGTCACATCAAGGGCCCTCCACTCCAACTGCGGGATGTAGTCCAAAGCCTCTTCCTCGATGTCGAGGCTCCGGAGAAAGGTGGTGATTAGACCCCCGAACCCATACCTGTGGCCCTGGTGTAGTCGGGCTCTCTTCATGGCGGATATGATGACCGCCCCAACATTAATCTCCAGCCCTTTCATCAGGGCATACACCAGGCAAACCCGGTCCCGGGTCACATCAGTCATGTGCACCCCCGGGATTAGGCACGAGCAGACTATCTTCAGCCATATTCTGGCCTCCCTGTTCATTTGAGAATACAACAGAGTCTGGTGGTAACCCCTTTCCTTATGTCTGCTCCATCTGGCTGTGGATCGAGCCCCACACAATGTGCGTCTGATATCGGCATATGGTGGGGTGATGTTTAGCTGGCGGAGAACATGGGCGTCTGTGTCCCGTGCTCCGATGATGGCATTTAGCTGTTGGGGTTCCAGAGTGACTATCTGCCCTCTGATCTTGATTGTGTGGCTTCTGATTGCCGGGTTCCAATTAGCATAGAACTCCCGGACTAGATGTAGGTTGCATTCCTTGGGCTCCTGAAATATGAAGCTGAGCCCAGCTGCCTCGATCCTTTGCACTATGCGGGGGAACTCCTGTGCTAGTGGTTCCCGTGCAATATGCTCCTCGGGGAAGTATTTATTCTCCTTGTGTTTGGTGTACCACTTCTTCCCCTCATCAGTTACCCATCTAGTTCCGTATTGGCGGCGTTGGCCGCGCGGAACTGCTGGTGCAGCTGGGACTGCTGTGCCCAGTCTAAGTCTTTTTCTCCCGGTGCCTGAAGTTGATGCACTTTTACCCTTATCCTGCCTACTTGCCATTTTACCTATCAACACAAATAAACAAGCGGTCAAGCTAAATGAATATTAACTTCGGCTAAGGTCGGGTTAACTAAGTTTACCCCACACTTAGTCCTTAGCTACGGTTACGATACTACGGCAAGAATAACTTTATTTACACCAAAAACTAACAACTATACAACTCATGCTTTGTGCGTTCGCAAAGAAAAATTCGACGGTATAACTTTAGCGTACTACTCAGACTTCATACAGCTAATCCCAATCACTACCATCTCTAGCAATTCAATCATCGCACTTAGCAAAGACAAACAACAAACAAAAACAACAACAAAAATTCTATATACACATGAACCTATATAATCAACCCAATTTGAACAATTTTCAACATTTTCCCAAAAACCCGAGAATTCGTCGTCTATTAACATTCAAACAATATTCTACAACGACTTATCTCATTCAATACATACAACCCGGCATATATTTCACAAATTTAACAAGTTACCAATTTCGATTCCAACAACCAAGCCCTAGAATTGACTTTCACAATCAAATTCGAATCATTCACGCAATCGACAAGTTCAAACGCTCCTTACAACATTCCGAACATTTATCAATCAAGGAATAACTCAAATTCATGCTAGATTTCGAATTAGGGTGATTTAGTTCACCTCCCATGCTTAAATTTGAATAAAAGCGACAAAAACTTGATAGATAATCGGAAAACATACCTCGTAGTTGAAGAACCGAAGAAAACTTGATAATTCTTTGCTTTATACCATGGCACGTTGATGGGCAAGGGAATTTTGGGTGTTTGGTCGAGGAGAAGTGTAAAAATGAGGGAAAAGGGGGTAAAATCGGGGGTTTAAAATGAAGAAAACACGCGGGTCACTCGGCAACCCGGTGTGACCCGTCACAATTTATATGGCAACGTGTCACGGAGTGCATCGCGGTGCACTGCCTCCTTGACACAGAGCCATCGCGACAGCTTACTGGAATTTTTGAAAATTCTAGATTAAACCTCAACGTGTCACGGAGGGTAACGCGGAGGCCCTCCTCCGTGACACGGAGCTATGGCCCCAACTCACTGTCTCTGCATTTTATTAATTTTTTCATACCTTGCCTTTTCCTTCACGATTCCGTGCACATTTTTCTCCGTTTGACCTGAAAATCATCTCACTAAATAAAATTGGTTAGATTAATAGGTTTCACCTAACTAAAATAAAAATACTAACTAACACCAAAATTTTGTACTAAATCAAGAAAAAGAAAAATAAAATAAAATCTATTTACACTTTACAAAATGAAAGAAAGAAAAACAAATTTCACGGGTTGCCTCCCGTGCAGCGCCTGGTTTACCGTCGCGGCTCGACGTCCTTTATGCTCAATTGTCCGCTAGGGTGATGGATGATTTCTCACGATCATTTTCCTCCCCCCAGTAGTGCTCACACCTATCCGGTGGTCTTCCCATCAACTCTCGGGAATCATCCATTTGTCTAGCATTCCCATGATCAATTACATTGATCACCGAGAGTTCTTCATTCACCATCGGGAGCTTGGGTGCTTTGTACACATCGAACACCTCTACCTTGTCATGTGCTCGCATTATAAGTTGACCCGCAGCTACGTTGATTAATGCTTTCCCGGTTGCCAAGAAGGGTCGTCCCAAAATAAATGGGACTTCCGCGTCTGGTTCAAAATCCAGAATAATAAAATCTACCGGGAAAATGAGGGAGCCCACTTGCACAAGCACATCCTCAACAATGCCATCCGGCCTAGCTAAGGATCTGTCTGCCAACTGCAAGATTACTGTTGTAGGTCTAGGACTCCCTAGACCCAACTTTCTGAATACCGAAGATGGCATCAGATTTATGCTCGCTCCCAGGTCACCCAATCCACGAGCTCGGATACTCTGCCCAATAGTAAGCTGGATAGTAAAACTTCCAGGGTCTTTTAGCTTCGTGGGCAGTCTATTTTGGATCCGGGAAGTGCACTCCTCCGTCAAAGCTACTGTGGCATACTCATTCAAACGACTTTTGTTGGCCACGATGTCTTTAATGTATTTGGCATATTTAGGCACTCCCTGCAAGACATCAACAAGAGGTAAATTAACATGTACTTGTTTAAGCACCTCCATAAATTTCTTGAAACACACCTCCTCCTTGTGTTTCTTGAGTCGTTAAGGGAATGGGGGTGGAAGTCTTTCTGATTCAGCTTCTTTGGTCTTCCCCCTTTCCGCACTTTGCTCCCCCTCAACTTCTGCTGCTCCTGACTTTTGAGGTGGTCTTTCTGGTTCCACCTCCTTCAGCTGCAAACCACTCCTTGTGGTCACTGCATTTACCTACTTCGGATTTGGATCCGTGTCGCTAGGTAGTCCTCCTCTGGGCCTTGCGTTTTGGGCACTAGCAAATTGCCCAAATTGATACTCAAGAGCCTTGGTCGCTAATTGATTATTTTTCACTTCGGCTGCCAATTTAACATAGTCAGCCTGCAATTGCGCCTGGTTAGCGATCATGGTCTTGAACATTTCCTCGATGCTAGGTGATGGTGGTGGAGGAGGGGCATTGTGATTTCTGAATTAAGATTGGTAGTTCTGTTGCCCTCCTTGATTTCTTTGCATAACCTGACCCGAACTTTGGCCTTGTTGGTTGTTGTTACCCCATGAAAAATTTGGATGGTTCCTCCAATTTGAGTTGTAGCCACTACCATACTGCTGCTGATTTCTTTGTGCATTGCCCACTAAGTTAACCGAATCTGGGTTTGCTCCACAGCACTCAGCTGAGTGCTCACTGCTTCCACACACTTCACACCACATTTGCTAGACCGCATTGACTGATGCTGAAGGCTGGTTCAAATTCATGTTGCTGAAGTGGTTGTTCAATTGATTCTGCAAGGCAGCTATCTGTGCAGCGATAGCTGTAAATCCATCCACTTCAAGCACTCCTGCTGCTTTCCTTGCTCCACCTCGTGATGAATCAGCATTCCATTCTAGATTTCCCCGTGAAATCTGGTTTTGCAAAGTGTACAGCTCCTCATAAGTCTTTTCCAGCGCTTGCCCTCCAGCTGCTGAATCTAGCAAAATTTTAGTATGGGGTTCTAAACCCTCAATAAATGTGTGCACCAACACCTCATTGGACTGATGATGATGAGGACAGTCCCGCAACATGGATTTAAATCTTTCCCAGGCTTGATACAAATTTTCTCCCTCCCTATGTTTGAAACTTAGAATTCGACTTCTAAGTCTGGCTGTTTTACCAGAGGGAAAAAATCTTATCAAGAACTTTTGTGAAAGATCATCCCACATTGAAATAGAATTTGGTGGCTCAGCTTTTAACCACCTCTTGGCTTCACCAAGTAATGAGAACGGAAATAATGTAAGCCGAACATAATCAGGTGACATTCCAGCGGGTATATAAGTGTCACTTATCTCCAAAAAGTTTTGGAGATGCTGTTGTGGGTCTTCATGAGGGAGACCGGTAAATTGCCCGCTTGTGTGCAACAGTTGCACCATATTTTTCTTGAGTTCAAATCTCTCTCCAGGCTCTGGTTTGCAGATACTGGATGTTACATTATTGGCATGTGGGATTGCCACCTCGCGAACCGGCCTTGCTGCTGCTTCTTCGGGCACTAACACTGCCCTCACAACTGGTGGATTTTGTTGCTCCATAATAGTCTGTCTGAGCAACTGCAGCTTCTTTTGTAGAGCTTCTCTGCGTTTACTATGAAATATACGTTCAGGCTCTATATAAGATTCCACCAGCTCTTTGTCTCTTGCCAGTGTTCACAGAAATCAAGTCTGCAAAATACAGGCTAAGACCAAGTTGTCAACACTTAATAAAATAAAATAAAAATACAATAAATTTACACTTAATACAATTTCACCAATTGGCTAGTCTCCCCGGCAACGGCGCCAAAAACTTGTTCGGTGCGTTTGTTGGGTGTTAAAAACCGTCACGCAAGTGCACGTGGTCAAACAAGTAGTAAGTGGCTTAAGTAAGCCAAGTATCGATCCAAGGAGACTCTGGATAAGTAAAAATTGCTTAAGTATACTATATTCTATCTCACTTCTGTATATGCTGACAACAACGTAACCAACAATTGAAAAGTTTGTTTTATAAATTATGTACTAAATCTACTAACAATTATCTACTTTGAATTTAAACTATGGTTATGAGAATGCCAAGGTTAAGAACATGTAATGAACTTGATTATAATCATAAATTTGTTAATCTTTCTCTTCCAATTGCTAGCCAAGAACATTATCCAAGAGATTAAAACTCTCGTATTTAATCTCACTTAAGAATCATAAACCATCCGTCTACATTTCTGTGATCAAATGCAATTCATGACCTAGCAATACAATTCCGGTTCCTAAATTGACTAATACGGCTTTCAAGTATATTTCTATCAGGAAAGCACATCAAAACCCAATTTTCCCAAATCAACTTAAGAACAATACCCTATTAATTCACAACTTTCCAATTTCGTGCTCTCTCGAGTGAAATCGGACTTTTTAGATATACATTAATGTCGGCCACACACCAATGCAGTAGAAACAAGAATTAATAGAACAACATGGAAGAAGAAGATGAAAAACCAGAAAATTAATAATCAAAATTCATTACAAATGTTCATAACCTCAGCAAGGAAGGGAATTAGCCACTCATTTGTGGATTAATCATCCTAAAACAAGTGTTAATCATACAAACAATTGATTGAAAGAAGAAAGAAGGAGAGAAAAACCCTGAGCTTTTTCGTCCCTCAAATGCCTGTAACCCACGTCCTTGCTCCACCAAGTCTGAATTAATTAAAAACATGCCTAAGTGTTCTATTTATACTAGTGGGAATTTTTCCCGGAATAACAAGCAACGTGTCACGGAGTGCATTGCGAAGCACTGCCTCCGTGACACGGCGTGGATGCGGACCCTCTCTAGAAATTTGGGGTCCGGGAATAAAGCTTCAACGTGGCACGACATGCAACGCGGAGGCTTGCCTGCGTGCCACGGAGCTGTCGCGAGGCTCCACTGGAATTTGACTAATTATTCACCCTCCATGCAGAATGCCTACGCGATGGCAGCGTGACACGGCTCCATCGCGGAGCCCCTTTAATTGGTGCAGTCCACTGCCTTTTTCGTGCTCGAATCCAAGTCCAACTCCGATATTGTTCCAACATGCATTTTAGCTCCTCAAAATCACATTTTACCTACAAAACAATGCTAATCATGTTGGTTAGTATAAATTCACATTTTATTACCAATTACATAAAAATGTATACACATTGCACGATAAACAAGGCAAAAATGATACGTTTGAGTATCACTTGGGCATATAAATCTGCCCAAGATCACCAGTACTTATGGTTGTTACACTATGATTACGTATCCGCTATGTTTTATGTTATGTATTTCGCTTATTTAAATGAGAATAGTTGTATGCATGTGCCATGGGTCGACTTGGGGTCTCTCGGGGTCCCTTGTCCTATGTCTAAGATCCGGGTGTATGTTCTGGTCATGACAAACGTGGTTTCAGAGAAATAGGTTTGAAGTTTCCAAGGATGTCTGAAAGTCGCGTTAAGTAGAGTCTTTTTTCATGGGTGTGAAGCACACCACACTTATGACAAAGAGGCTACTAGATGTTTAGGAAATGTTCCCTTCTTTCATCTTTTATATCATGCGATGAGAAGTCTCTGCATCCTTCTAATTCATGCGATTCTCGAATGCAGAATTATGGCTCCTAGAAGAATGAACGGAAGAAGGAATGGAAATGATGAAGGCCACGGGGGTGGTAATGAGCATGGGCATCAGCAAGCCCCACATGTTCAGGAGCCCTAGGTACTAGAGCTAGCTGTCCACTTCTAAGTTTCGGGTGGCTATTCAGATGTTAACGCAGGCCTTGACCGCTCAGGTCAACTAGTAGGTTGTTGCATAGGTCCTACAGAATAGCACTGTAGTGGTGGCTCAGATTAGAGACTTCTTGAGGATGAACCCTCTTGAGTTCACAGGATCAAAGGTGGATGCGGATCCACACGAGTTCATTCAAGGGTTCTTGAAGGTCACTCAAGTTATGGGGGTGACAAATAGGTAATGTGTTGACTTGGCCTCTTATCAGCTAGAGGTCGCTCATATTTGGTACAAGCAATGGAAGAACAATAGGGTAGCGGGAGAAGGCCCTATAAGCTGGAATAAGTTCCACATGGCTTTTCTGGATAGGTTCTTCCCTAGGGAGATGAGGCAGTTGAAAGAAGCGTAGTTTTTGAACCTCAAGCAGGGAAAGATGACAGTGATGGAGTATTCGCTTGAGTTCACTCATTTGTAAAAGTATGCCCCAAAGTTAGTGATGGATCAGAGGGTGGGGGTGAGCCGATTTGTTCATGGTATGGCTGGTTAATTAGAAAAGGATTGCAGTACTTCCATGCTCCATCGAGATATGTACTTTCCTCGCATAGTGTTGTACGCCCAGCAGATGGAGGCGGCTCATGCGAGGGAGAGGGAGGCAAAGAGGGCTCGGACGGATAGTCATGGGTTTTCGCATCAGAGGTCTAGCGGTGGTTACTGTCCGCAGCTTCAGCAGAGGTCACTAGCCCTAGCACCATCATCAGTTAGTGTCCCATCCAAACCTAGGAATGATCAGAGGAGCAGGGCTTCAGGGTCGAGGGATCAGAGGGGAACCCAGTTAGAGTATACCTCTATAGCCTGTGGGAAGTGCGGCAAGAGTCATACGAGGGAGTGTTTGCTCGGTTCAGATGTCTATTATGGGTGTGGTGGATCTGGGCACATGCGCCGAGGGATTCCATATGCTAGATAGGGTGATGATAGGGGTCGTGTACAGACCACTAGGTCAGCAGCAGCTCCAGCCCGTTCTGCTTCGCAGGGAGCATCGACTAGTGGAGGTGGCATATAGTGCAAGAACCGATTCTATGCCCTTGCCTCACCCCAGGAGAAGGAGACTTTGACATACGTGGTCACCAGTATGTTGCGTGTCTTTCATATTGATGTTTATGCCTTGCTAGATCTTGGAGCTACCTTGTCTTGCGTGCCTCCTTACATTGCTAGTAGCCTTGGAGTTAGTCCCGAGACCTTGTCAAAACCATTTTCAGTTTCAACCCCTATTGGTTATTTGGTCATGGATAGACGAGTATATAGAGAATGCTCGGTCACTGTGTTACACAAGGTTACCTCCGTAGACCTTGTAGAGTTATCCATGACTTACTTCGATGTTATTCTTGGCATGGATTGGTTGTTTGCATGTTATGCTTGATCAATTGTAGGACCCATATTATGGAATTTCATTTTTCGGGTGAGTCAGCGTTGGAGTGGAAGGGTAGTTTAGTGGTACCGACAGGTCAATTTATTTCCTATCTTAAGGCCAAGAAGATGATTTCTAAGGGTTGCATGTATCATCTAGTAAGGGTTAAGGATGTTGAGTCTGAGACCCTTACTATTCAACAGTTTAGGGGGTGTGTGAGTATCCGGAAGTTTTTCCCGATGAATTGCCAGGTGTTCCTCATGAGAGGGAAATTGACTTCGGCATTGATCTCTTACCCGATACGCAGCCTAGAAATTGACTTCGGCATTGATCTCTTACCCGATACGCAGCCT
Organism: Datura wrightii; assembly: GCA_035772735.1. Classification (NCBI taxonomy): domain Eukaryota; kingdom Viridiplantae; phylum Streptophyta; class Magnoliopsida; order Solanales; family Solanaceae; genus Datura; species Datura wrightii. Next base: position 118,201,893 of record JASDFA010000010.1, on the reverse strand, counting down.
ATCTCTATTCCTCCCTATAGGATGGCCCCAGCCGAGCTAAAGAAATTGAAGGATCAATTAAAGGATCTGTTGCATAAAGGATTCATTAGACCGATCCAGTCTCGATAGGGTGCACCAGTTCTATTTGTTTGAAAGAAGGACAGTTCCCTTCGAATGTGTATTGACTATCAGCAGTTGAACATGGTTACCATCAAGAATAGGTACCCTTTACCCAGGATCGATGATTTGTTTAACCAGCTTCAGGGTGCCAAGTACTTCTCCAAGATTGATCTCAGGTCCGGGTATCACCAGCTCAGGGTCCGAGAGAGTGACATCCCGAAGACCGCTTTCAGGACTCGGTATGGTCACTATGTTTTGTTGTTATGTCTTCCGGACTAACCAATTCCCCTAAAGCTTTTATGGATCTAATGAACAAAGTGTTCAAGGCATATTTGGACATGTGCGTGATTGTGTTAATTGATGACATCTTGATATACTCGCGGAGCGAGGAGGAGCATGTCGTTCACTTGAGAGTAGTGCTTCAGATCCTCAAGGATCGTCAGCTATATGCAAAGTTTAGTAAGTGTGAATTTTAGTTGGACTCAATGGAATTTCTGGGTCATGTAGTAACAAGCGAAGGCATAAGGGTAAATCCTTCAGAAATTTAGAGTTTCTTGGGCTTAGCAGGCTACTACTGAATATTCGTTGAGGGCTTTTCATCAATTGCAGCCCCATTGACCAGGTTGACTCAGAAAAAGGTGAAGTTCCAATGGTTAGATGCTTGTGAGAAAAGCTTCCAAGAGTTGAAGACCCGACTTACTTCAGCACCAGTGTTGACTTTACCTGATGGTACTGATGGATTTGTTGTATACTGTAATGCTTCGAGAGTCGGACTGGGGTGTGTGTTCATGCAACGTGGGAAGGTAATAGCATATGCCTCGAGACAACTGAAACTTCATGAAAAGAATTACCTGACCCATGATCTTGAGTTGTCCGAGGTGGTGTTTGCATTGAAGATATGACGACATTACTTGTATGGGGTCCACATGGATGTATTTATGGATCACAAGAGCTTGCAATATGTTTTCACACAGATAGACCTTAATTTTCGGCAAAGAGGTGGTTGGCGTTTCTAAAGGACTACGACATGAGTGTCCTTTACCATCCGGACAAGGCTAATGTGGTTGCATATGTGCTTAATAGCCTCTCTATGGAGAGTGTGTCCCACGTGGATATGGGAAAGAAGGTGTTGGTGAGAGATGAACTTGGGCAGAATTATATGCCCAAGTGATACTCAAATGCTTTATTTTGTCTTGTTTATCCATCTATATTTGTACATTCTCATGTGATTTGTAGTTAAAATGTGAATTTATACTAACCAACAGGATTAGTGTTGTTTTGCAGGAAAAATGTAATTTTAGGAAGCTAAGATGCATGTTGGGAGAAATCGAGAATGGACTCAGAAGCGAGCAGTGGAAAAGGCCAAGGAAATGCAACAAATTAAGGGGCTCCGCGATGGAGCCGTGTCACGCTACCATCACGGAGGCATTCTGCCCCGGATGATTAAAATAGGCAAAGTTCCAGTGAAGGTTCGCGTTGGTGTCGTGGCACGTTGGCCAAGCCACGCATTGCACGCCGTGGCACGTTGGGCTTAATTAACTGGAGGACCGGATTCCAGTGAGGGTTCGCGTTTGTGGCGTGTCACGGAGGCAGTGCTCCGCGATGCACTCCGTGACACGTTGCTTTTTATTCCGGGAAAAATTCCCACTAGTATAAATAGCACACTTAGGTTTATTTTTAATAATTCTGACTTGGTTGAGCAAGAACGTGGGTTACAGGCAGTTGAGGCGACGAAATTCTTAGGGTTCTTCTCTAACTCTAAACCTTGTCCTAATTGTAAATTGAGCTTGAATTCATTTAAGTTATTGTTGATTGATGTTCGTAGTATCATTTTGATCGTATGAACTTGATAAATACATGCTTGATCGAATTTTGGTGAAATATGTAGCTAGGGTTAGAATTTGACCGCGAAGAAACTAAATGTGATTGAAAATATGAAAATTATGGGTTGGGCATGTTGGGTAAGGTTTATTGTGTTGTGCTTGATGTGAATATTCTAAATAAACGATGGATTTTCTGGAAAATGAAATTGTTGAATTGCATAGAAGGTGTTGAGAGAAGTTTTTGCTAAGTGCTATGTGATGAAATGGTATCGATGGTGATATTTTGATTAGCTGTACGAAGTCTGAGTAGTACGTAGAATTTATTCCATCGGATTCTCTGAATTCACGAGGCATGTTGTTGTTTTTTTTGTAAATTGGAAAGTGAGAATTGTCTTGCCGTAATGTCGTAATTGTGGCTAAGGACTAAGTGTAGGGTGGCCTAGCTTAACCCAACCTTAGTCGAAGCTAATTTTGATTAGAATAACATTAGGACTGTCTATTTGATTTGACAGGAACAATGGCAAGCAGGCAAGACAAAGGAAAGGGCGCATCTACATCGGGCGCCAGAAGGAAAAGAATTAGATTGGGAACAGCGGTCCCAGCAGCACCAGCGGTTCTGCATGGCCAACGCCGTCAATACGGAACCCGATGGGTGACTGACGAAGGGAAGAAATGGTACGCAAAGCACAAGGAGAACAAATACTTCCCCGAGGAGCACATTGTAAGGGAGCCGTTGGCGTAGGAATTCCCCAGAATCGTACACAGGATTGACGCTGCCGGGCTGAACTTCATCTTTGAAGAGCCCAAGGAGTGCAATCTACACCTGATTCGGGAGTTCTATGCCAACTGGAACCCGACACTCCGCAGTCACACCGTCAAGATAAGGGGGCAGGTAGTCACCTTTGAGCCCCATCACCTTAATGCCATTTTGGGGGCGCGGGACACAGACGCCCATGTACTCCGGCAGCTGAACATCACTCCACCATATGCAGATATCAGACGCACTCTGTGTGGAGCCCATTCTACAGCACGGTGGAGCAGGCATAAGGAGAGGGGCTACCATCAGATGCTGCCCTACTCTCAAATGAACAGGGAAGCCAGAATTTGGCTTAAGATCGTGTGTTCCTGCCTAATCTCGAGGGTGCACATGACAGATGTCACCCAAGATCGTGTGTGCTTGGTCTACGCTCTGATGAAAGGGCTGGAGATTAATGTTGGGGCGGTGATTATCTACGCCATGAAGAGAGCCCGTTTGCATCAAGGGCACAGGTACGGGTTTGGTGGCTTGCTGACCATGTCCCTGAGGGGCCTGGATATTGAGTAAGAGGCCCTAGACTACATCCCGCAGATGGATTGGTGTGCCTTGGACGTCACCAAAACTAAGGCACCCGACACCAATCATGGGCCAGTTCTCACATTAGCCGAGCAACATGCTCGGGATGACCAATATATGGCCCGCATGTTCGGCATGCAGATGCTGCAGTTGAGAATAGGCGGGAGGCCAGCAATAGAAGATGAGTTGTGGCAGCTCGAGCTAGATTACCCCTTTGGCAAAAATGCCAGGGCTCTATGCCGAGTGGGGCCAGCTTTTGTGGTGCCTATTGATGATAATGTCCCCACAGATGAGGAGACACGCCGCGATGACTCAGATGTTGAGTCAGATGAGGATAGCGGGGGCGATTCAGATATGGGGGACGAGGCAACCGCACCTGATGAAGAAGTTGAATACTTCGATTGATAAGGGAGTTTCACCCCCTACTCTTGTGCTATGCTGAATTTTGTGAACACTGGGGACAGTGTTCGATTTAAGTGTGGGGTGGGAGTAGTTAGGTGCTGGTTGTTTTGTTGTTGTTTATATTCATGTTTTGTTGTGATGCCTGTGAAAAAATTGTGACCCTTTTTATGTTTTGTATGGTAATTCGGTGTTGTAATTAATGTGAATCTGTTGTGTGTTGTAGGGAGTTGTTGTTAGCTGGGTATGTAAATATTTTTGTTTTATCGAAACTATCGATATATTTAAAAATTTTCGTTGAAATATTTTTATGATTGGGTTTCTCGGCGTTTGTTTTTGGTGCTTTTATCGAGAATAGTCCCATTGAACCGAAGTCGTAAATAGTGATCGTTCCCTATGATGGATGGATGACGACCGTCTTAAGGGAAATGTAGTCGATAGGAGTAGTTTTTTTCCTTATTTTAATTTTTCTTTTGTTTGTTTGTATCCCAAACGTGTCGTTACTTTATGGTTCGGAATTCTTGTTACGTGTTATACATGATATTTAGAATGCAAAGGTGTGTCATATGAAAGCATGCAACTTTGTAAACATGTTGAGATACCTAGACCATAGAGTTCGATTCGGTGTGATTGAGGCTTAATGTTTGAATTCTTGCAATTAGCTTATTGAAGAGTCTGTGAATATGTCTTGAGTTGAGCATGTGCAATGAGTGTGTGGTGAGGTTTCAATTCTTCCATGCTATTGTGAAGTGTCTAGAACTTGCCTGGTGTGTGTACGAAACAAAATGAAGGATGTGTATTGTAGGAAAGGATGTAGGCATTTCTTTGAGTCAACCGAAAGTTTTTTTTCCATTATAATACCTACCTTGAATGTACATCCTAGTTAGCCCATTGAGCCTTTAGCCTATTTTTTTCTTTTGTCAAAAATGTACAAACCGAGCTTAACCCCTTCCTTTCATTATCCGTGAATTTGATCCAAAACTCTTAGGCGCTCAAGAAAAATAATTTTCCCACAGTGTCAAGGAGTGAAAAGTGTGAAAAAGAAAGGAAAAGCGGAAGTGGTGAAAGTAAAGAAAAGGTCAAGGGTGCACTCGTCAAATTTAATAAAATGAAGATGTATAACTATTCTTTGTTATTAATCAAGTGTGCTTAAAGATATGGGAACAAAAATAAAGAAAGACTTCAAGAAAGGGGAGGATGAAGGAAGAAACAATGCCCATAATGTGGTGGGATGTATTGAAAAGCGCTTAAGGAGGTTAGTTTCTATTATTGGTTAGCCTAGTACTTACTAGTTCCTTAGCTTACATTACAACCCGTTAAGTCCTACGTGATCTTACATCACTCGTCCTTATATTAGTGGAGTAATACACTAGAGGCAAGCTTATGGGTTATGACATGATGCATGTGAATTCTTTGGGAGAGAGAGCGAAATCGTGTTCATATGCCCCTGCATATAATGTTTTTGAGATCATATGATTCAAACGGGGGAAATTCTCTTGTGTTGTGAGGGCACATACTTGACGAGAGACTGAATTTCGTGTCGAATGTCTTGATCAGCTGATTTGCATGAGTTTGCTGAGATCGAGAGTCGACTCTTGAGTCTAGGAGGTCTTAATGTGTTGAGTGTCATTGTATTGATGAGACTATGCATGTTTTCTTGATGATTTGCTATGTAAATAATCGGGATAACCGTATCTTGAATTGTCGAGCCAAAGTAGCTATGATTGGGTGTCAATTGCATGAGATGTGAGATTATTGTTCAAGGACGAACAAGGTTTTAAGTGTGGGGTAAGTGATCTTGGGCAGAATTATATGCCCAAGTGATACTCAAATGCTTCATTTCATCTTGCTTATCCATCTATATTTGTACATTCTCATGTGATTTGTAGTTAAAATGTGAATTTATACTAACCAACATGATTAGTGTTGTTTTGTAGGAAAAATGTAATTTTAGGAAGCTAAGATGCATGTTGGGAGAAATCGGGAATGGACTCAAAAGCGAGCAGTGGAAAAGGCCAAGGAAATGCAGAAAATTAAGGGGCTCTGCAATGGAGCCGTGTCAAGCTACCATCGCGGAGGCATTCTTCCCCGGATGATTAAAATAGGCCAAGTTCCAGTGAAGGTTCGCGTTGGTGCTGTGGCACGTCGGCCAAGCTACGCGTTGCACGCCGTGGCACGTTGGGCTTAATTAACTGGAGGACCGGATTCCAGTGAGGGTCCACATTTGTGGCGTGTCACGGAGGCAGTGCTCCGCGATGCACTCCGTGACATGTTGCTTGTTATTCCGGAAAAAATTCCCACTAGTATAAATAGCACACTTAGTTTTATTTTTAATAATTCTGACTTGGTTGAGCAAGAACGTGGGTTACAGGCTGTTGAGGGGATGAAATTCTTAGGGTTCTTCTCTAACTCTTTCTTCTTTATTTCAATTGTTTGTATGATTTACACTCATTTAACGATGTTTAATCCATAAATGAGTGGCTAAATTCACTTCTTACCGAGGTTAAGAACATTTGTAGTGGAATGTAATTATTGATCATCTTGGTTTTTCATCTTTTCTTCCATGGTTGTTCTATTAATTCTTGTTCTTACTGCATTGATGTTTGGCCAATATTAATGTATATCTAAAAAATCTGGTTTGCGCTCGAAAGAGAAAGAAATTGGAAAGTTGTGAATTGGTAGGATATGATCTCTTCTTGGTTTGAAAAAATTGAGAATTGATTTACCTTAAGAATAGAAATATATCTGAAAGTCGTATTAGTCAATTAAGGAATCGGTTTCGTATGGCTAGAACATGAATTTCTTCTTATCACAGAAATATAGGTGGAAGGTTCATGATTCTTAAGGTGGGTTAAATACGAGAGTTTTTTTCCATAGGCAATAATTCTTGACTAGCAACCGAAGGAAAGATTAACCAATTTGTGTCAATAAATTGCTTCCATGCATGTTCGTTTTAGCCTCAGCATGCTCATTACTATAGTTCAGACTCAATTTGTACATTTGTTTTAGATTTGTATTAATTAGGAAACAAACTCCCAAAATCTTCTTGAAAATGTTGTCTACATTATTAGAGTTAGAGTTTATTAACACTTGATTCGATTATTACCTTGGTCCAGTCCCTGTGGGATCGATACTTTGCTACTCTAGCTATTTTACTACTTGTTCGACCACGTGTACTTGCATGTTGGCATTCTAAAACACCGAACAAGAGACGTCCATCGACTTGTAAGGTTAGGAGTTAGATTGATCGACTTGACAAATGGCAGCATTGTTGTACAGAATAGGGAAGAATCGTCCTTGGTGATTGACTTTAAATCCAAGCAAGATGAGGATCCAATTTTGAGGAAGCTGAAGGAGGCGGTGCGGAGTCAGAAGTGGACGTTTTCTCCCAAGGGGGAGATGGTGTGCTACGATACTAGGGTCGTCTATGTGTCCCAGACGTTGATCATTTAAGAGTTCAAATATTGCGTGAGGCACATTGTACTAGATATTCCATTCACCCAGGATCCACACAGATATATCAGGATTTGCGGGAAATCTATTAGTGGGATGGTATGAAGAAGGATATTAAGGAGTTTGTAGCCAAATATCCAAACTATCAGCAACTGAAGGTCAAACTTCAAAGGCTGGGAGGCGTACTTCAGGATATCAACATCCCCACTTGGAAGTGGGAAGAAATTAACATGGATTTCATTACAGGTCTACCCCGTTCTCGCCGGCAATACGACTCCATTTTGGTGGTGGTTGACAGGTTAACCAAGGCTGCACACTTTCTATCGGTCAAGACCACAGATTCAGTGGATGATTATGCTAAGTTGTATATTTGGGAGTTAGTTTGACTTCATGGAGTGCCCTTTTCTATTATTTCAGACTGAGGTACTCACTTTACCTCTCAATTCTGGCATTCTTTTCTAAAGGGACTTGGGACGCAAGTTAAGCTCAGTACACCCTTCCATCCGCAAACAAGCTGTCAGGTAGAATGAACCATTCAGAACCTCGAGGATATGTTGAGGGCATGTGTTATGGATTTCAAAGGTAGTTGGGATGATCATTTGCCCTTTATTTAATTTGCCTATAATAACAGTTATCACTCTAGTATCCAGATAGCACCGTTCGAGGCTCTTTACGGGTGGAGATGTAGATCGCCCATCAGTTGGTTTGAGGCTGGTGAGACATCCATGATAGGACCTTATTCGGTTAATGAGGCCATCGTAAAGGTCCAATTGATAAGAGACCAGTTAAAAACCGCTCAGAGTCATCAAAAATCATATGCTGATGTGAGGAGAAGGGATTTGGAGTTTGATGTGGATGACTGGGTATTTCTGAAGGTATCTCCCGTGAAGGGAGTCATACGGTTCGGAAAGAAAGGGAAACTCAGTCCCCACTATGTTGGTCCCTACCGGGTTGTTAGAAGAGTTGGTAAGGTGGCATATGAGTTGGACATGCCATCGGAGTTATCATCAGTTCACCCCATCTTTCATGTGTCACTTTTGAAGAAGTGTTTGGGTGATCCAGTGTTGGTAGTCCTAATAGACAGTGTTGGTGTAAAGGATAGCCTCAACAATCACGAAATTTCGGTGAAAATCTTAGATCGTCAAGTCCATAAGCTAAGGAATAAATAAGTAGATTTAGTTAAAGTATTGTGGAGAAATCAGCATGTTGAGGGAGCTACGTGGGAAGCCGAAGCAGATATGAAGGCTAGATACCCATATTTGTTCTCCACCGGTTTAGTTCTGACTTGAGGTACCGGTTTTTGGCCTATGTCTCTATCTAGTTTTCATGTTTAGTTCATGTGTACAAGTTTCTTTTATGTGTATGAATGTGTATGTGGAGTATGAGATCAATTCAGCTATGTGGTTTTATTCGGAGGTAGTCATTCTGTGAAAATTCGGTTAAAATGATCAGTATATAGCTATGATAAATTGTATGTTTCTGTTTTCTGCTTGTTTCCTACATTCGAGGATCAATGTTCCCAAGGGGGAGATATTGTAATACCCCGGAAGTGCCTAAGAGTATACCCAGGAAGCTAAAATGTGAAACTGCTGAAAGTTGGGGAAAAGTTGTAAGACGAAAGGTACAATGACTCGTGGTATGTAAACACGAGCCGTTGTTGGCATTCGTGAGTTCAGGTGTTCAGGAGGTAGTGGAGACAACGATTGATGTAACGACTCGTTGTAGAAACAATGAGTCATTGTTAGTGGGTCGTGGTAGGGGATGGGCTTAGTAGTTGGGGAGTATAATGTGTCATGCATTGACCCGTAGTGAAGAGTCATGATAAGGGAGCCCAGATCTCCAGTGGGAAATTACGGATGGGAACCATGTCCCGTTGTATCTTACAACAAGTCGTGCTGAGGCTCGTTGAATAGAACTGCAGAGTTTCAGAAGAAGGAAGCAACGACTAAAGGAATGACCCATTGAAACTTAGGACGACCCGTCCTGTATGTACGTGGTTTGATTCTGAGATATGGATTGGGGTAGTGCTTAGCACGGGCTCATACCATGGGTCGTGGTATCTTCCAATGGCTCGTTGGTTCATCCACTGTTTGGTCCGATGGGCAATTTTTTGCGTAATCAGTAAGGGTGTTTCCGTCATTTTTTTATCCTAGGGCCCTATAGTACATCGTTTTAAGCTCGTTTTAGTGGGTTTTTAGCAGGGGAAAACCTATTCTAAGTGTGTTCCTTCCATGCATGCATGTTGATGAAATTTATGAGGTGATCAAGAGCTTCTCTAAGGGATTCTTCTTCCAATTTATCCTTAGGCAATCAGTGAGGTGGTAGATATCCTTCCCATGTATGTAGGGTTTAGAATTGGTGGTTTCTTCCACACCCATGCCCAGTATTGAATTTAATCATGAATCCATCTATTTTATTCTATGGGATTTTACCCAAATACATGAAAATGTGATTTCTCTTTATGGGTATGATTTAATTGAGTTTTAATTATTGAATTATGAATTATGGGTAGGTTTTATGTTATTTTCTTTAAAATCATGTTTCATGCTTTTTAAATCTAAAATGACCATTGATGAAGGTTCATGAAAGTTATGATTTATGATGAACATTCAATATTTTGAGTGTATTGATGATGGAAAAGCATGATTTCAAGTTATCCATGTTTATGAGCATATTTTTGAAAGAATTGAGTATGTCAAAGTATTAGGCAATGCCCACATGTTGAAGAATGATTTACGGTTTATGAAATGAATTACATGATTATTGATTTATGATGTCAGCCAATGAAAAGGGCCTTTGATTCTTGGCTAAGCATGTTTTAGAGGAGATAAATAATTTTAAATGTTATCTCTTAGCCAGTGAATCTTAATGCATGACGTTATTGATTTACGTATTAGCCTATATGCATGCTTTTGGGAGCTGTGTCTAGCACCGAGTAGCCCGACGTTCAAAGGACTACGCCGGTGTCTCATAACCACGTGCCACCGCAGGTTTCTAATGATATATTGTATTGGTAATGATGCCCTCAAATGTGATATCACGCCTAATGCACGACCCTCGCCTGGCCAGCCAGGGTCGGCTCTGCCCACTTGAGTAAGATAGTTGTAGCATCATGAAAGGCTCTACCATGATGGTGTGGGTTATGACGAGTCCTCCCATTATTCCGCATGTCTTATGCATTGTTATATTTATGTTATTGGCTCAAGTTATGTTTTGATAAAGTTTGTTTACGATTATGATAATGAATGACTTATGAATGATTTGTTAATCTTGAGCCTTATGTTTACTTACGAAGTTTATGATACAAGCATGATGTCCTCCTCCTACGTTTATTTATAAGTTTATTTTACTTCTAATGTCTGTCTTACTTACCTTGTATACTCGGTATATTCCACGTACTGACCGCATACTTTCTATGTTGTATCATTTCATGATACAGGGTCCGGATCTCAGGCTCATCCTCATCCTTAGTTCATCTCAACTCTCGCTCTCAGCTTATTGGTGAGTCCTCATGTTCCGAGGGCCATTTGACAGGCTTTCATGTTATTTATGTTTCAGTATTGGTAGGGTTAGTTGGGGATGTTGTCCCATAAACAAATCTTATGTAGTAGAGGCTTTCATACAGGATGTAGAACTCACCTTATGCATATGCCTAGTACTTCCGATTGTTACACTATGACTACTATCCGCTATGTTTTATGCCAAGTATTCCGCTTATTTAAATGAGAATAGTTGTATGATGTGCCATTGGTCGATTTGGGGTCTCTAGGGTCCCTTGACCCATGTCTACGATCCAGGTGTACATTCGGGTCATGACAGCCTATCCACGGGGCACCTCTCTATCTATCACGACCCGAGTCTATATCCTGGATGAGACACGGTACTTGGTGCCACAAGTGACCCCAAGCTAACCCATGGCCTAACATTTCACTGTAAACTAAGTAAAACATAAGCAGAAACTGAATAAAAATAATTATGTAATCAATGCTGCTGAAAGTGTAAACATAACTGTAAGGAATACTCAATATCTGAATTTGAGAGCCAACTAATATCTGATGATTTACTCGGACAAGCCCCCAGCTAACTCTAAAATCTGACTAAAAAGAAACTAATTGAAAAGAAATATCATCCTCGGAAGATGAGGACTCACAAAATGGACTGTTGCTGCTAAAAGTGTTGGAGGGAACTACTAACGATTACTGAAACTGAGAACCTGCGCTTGTATCATAATTTGATAAAGCATAGAAAGTATGCATCAATAATATGAATGTACTGAGTAAGTTAGATATACAATAAGCATGGAAAATAAGCACTAAACTGAAAAAACATGAAATGACCAACTGATACTGAATACTGCTGAAAGTTGAGCTATAACTTATATAGTCAATAATGATCCTGACTGACGGTCATAAACATGTCCTGGAAATGACTGACTGAACTGATCTAAACAGAATTGAACTGAACTGAGCCTGTACTAACAAGTTGGAGAGTCTATAACTGACATATAACTACGTGAGTTAGACGTGGAGTCTAATGTGTACACCCTATCGAAGAAATCCTATTGTACCTTACCAAGTTATAGTGGTTGAGCTGGGTGATAACACGTCTGGGGCCCGTTGGGACAATAACCTACGGTGGAAACGTTGTTCTAGGAATCTGGGTGTGCTGGAACCCCGATCTAGTCGGTGCTAAGTACTACTCCGACTTGATAGTCCTAACTTGACGTCTAAGATAATAGCTCAAAGTTGGGGTCCTGGACTAAGTCAGAAATAGTTATCTTGAAGTAACCTGAGAGTCTGTGGGACAGGATAACTAAAAATTGGTGTTCTAAGACTGGTTAGAGCTGCTTATCTGGAAGCATCGTAACCGTCTAAAGAACTAACAGATAACTGATACTGCTAGTTGTACGACTGGTTAGAGCTGCTTATCTGGAAGAAGCATAACCGTCTAGAGGACTAACTGATAACTGAAACTAGGGAGTATTACTGAACTAAACTCCTCAAAGATACTAAAAAAGGCTTATTGCTAACTTAGATTGAACTAGCATTCAAACTGACTATAAATCCAAAAAGTGGTAATAATATGAAAATTCAGGATCTAATAGAGTCAAGCAGTATTTGTTTCTAGGAAATTATGCAAGACTTGGTTTACTTTATTTGAAGAGCTAGGGCTAAACAATATCTCATGAAGAGAATAACAACATACTTGAGAAATGATGAAAACATTGCAAAATTTCACAAGGATTCCAATTCACAAAAATTAATCAGGATCTGGCTATGAATTTACCTTCATTCAAAACTTCAAGGCTAGAACAGATAAGAAATTACAGAAGGGTTCTGGGGAACAAGGGAAGAGAAATTCCCTTGTTAATTCCCACATACCTGGTGTAGAAATCTCTGAGAAAAACCCTTGAGAAATCATAGAAGAAAATTGTAACCCTTGACCCTGCTCTATGCTTCTTGGCTGAGTTTTCTATGTTCTAACTTTGGGAGAATTAGAGGAATGAGACAAAACTGTCGACTAACTCCCTAAATCCCTCTAAAAATAACCCAAACGACATAGTTTAGCAATTAAAAATGTGGGAAGATAGAAGTACACCCCCAAAATGAAAAACTAGTAAACTGCCCGACTGGGACCAAAGGGTCACACAACGAGTCAACGGTTAACACCACGACTCGTTGGGACCAGTCATTAGTCCTAGGCCTAAAATCTAGCTCACTAGAAATGTACCATGAAAGGGAACCATGACTCGTTGGATGGAACAATGGGTCATTGGTTCCTCTCATGGCCACTAACAGGAAAAGCTTGGACCCTCTGCTAATGGATGACACAACGACTTGTTGGTAGAACCAATGGATCGTTGTGTCTGCTCGTGGTCAACACTGTCTTGACCTAAAGGGTTGCTGATTCAGGCAACGGGTAACAACAAAAACTCGTTGGTATGGACCACGAGTCGTTAGTTTCACTCATTGGTTTCGAGGGCAGGTCTAGCAGGTTTCCGGACCTGGGATACAACGGATGACAGGACGACTCATTACCCTTTCAATGGGTCATCCTATGCCTCATTGGTCCCCGAAGGGAAATCTGCAAAACAGGAAATGACCCATTCAATGATCCATTACAGGTGACAACAATCAATTTTCTGGGTCGTTCTGTGACAAAATTATTTTGGTTTTTTCCCTAGTTTTTCATGCAAGGTATGAGTTTGGTCCAAGAAAGTTTTCAGGTGTTATACTATCGCAACTGGGGCCAATGACTTCTGTAGCAATCCGGTGTGGCAATCGGCGATTTGTAGGTGTTGACCCGCGTTTCACTGGTGCACCTTCTACTTCAACACAATGTACTCCTGCTTTTGTGTCATGACCTGAACATAGGCTCGGATTGAGACACAGGACAAGAAGCCCTGAGAGACTCAAACTCAACACATGGCATGAACATACATCTAAATAAATCCAATAAAGCGGAAGACATAATACAATAAATATAATGAAAGCCTATTCATAACATGACATCAGAACTGTGATGCACTTCATACACAACAAGCTTATTACTACATATATATTGAAAGCCTGTAAAATATCTAATGGGTTGATGTGACAACGCCCCCAACTAACCCAGCAAGTCTGAAAACTGAAAAAATACAAGATAACTGATAATGAGTAGTCCTTGAGAGTTGAGGACTCACCACTGAAGTTGAATGCTAACTTCAGAGGACTAGATAGTGATGGGGCTAATTATGAAGATCGGAGTCTGTATCATGAAATGATACAGGATAGAGTATGCGGTCAGCACGTGGAATGTACCAAGTATGCAAGGTAAGTAAAATGGACATTTAAAATACATAAAAGTTCATAAGAGTAGGACAACATGATCATAACATAAATATCATAATGCAACATAAGGCTCAAGGTTTTCAAAACATTTGTAAATAATTTATAATCATGCTCATGATAGAAAAGATTTATTAAAAATTACGTGAGACAAAGTATATAATCATAATCATATATAAATCACCAGGACCGGTGGAAGATTCTTATAACCGACATACCCATATGAGTAGACATGGAGCCTGACCTATAAACCCCTAGTCGGGAGGATATTTTTACCTTGTCAAGGGTAGAACCATGAAAAGGGCATGATATCACTCACGAAGGGCCCATTTAGGAAAAAGGGACAGTCACAAAGGAGGTCCAATCATGGCTACGTTGGCATGTACTTCTGACACTCGGGGTATGCTTGGACCCCAAGTCTACTAGGTGTTAAATACTACTCGCTAAATGTATATAGTGCTCATAGGGTAATATACATGAGATTCGTAGTCTAGTTAAAATCATGATAATCATAAGCATGCTTGAAATATGTGAAATAGCCATGAAAGTAAGACCCGTGAGTCGGCCATAATCATAAATCATAAATCATGTGGTTCATGCATACTTGTAAAACATGTATATACTTGATATTCATAAATTCATGATGATCATTTGAGAGAAATCATATCATAAGTCATAAATCATAATGGGTTAATGAACATCAACATCAGGTAGAATAATAACTTGAACTTCCATAAAACATGCATAATTGGGCATAGTTTTGTATAAATTTAAATCGATAAGTTTATAATTGAAATAGTTGTAAAATCTACCCAAGATTCACATAATACAAATTGATACATGAAGAAGATTAACCCATAGATAGATCATAAGGATTTCTAAGAAAGGGATAAAACCCCATAAAATTGTCAATAAAATTTCATGGATTAGAGAGAGATTGGGCATGGGTGTGAACAAACTCACCCATTCATAACCCTGCATACCTGAGATGGACTTATTTCACCACTACCTTGATTGCCCAATGAAGAATTCCGGAATAACTTAAAGGAATTAAGCTTGATCACTTCCTTAGCTCTCTAAGTTTGCATGCATGAGTAGGAATAGTCTAAAATGAACTTGACCCTCTTAATACTCACTGTTAGCTTAAAACGACGTAGTTTAGTCCTTAGTATCACAGAAATTATGGATAAGCCCTTACCAAATTCATAGAAAATAACTGACAGTCAGTCCCCACGAGGGACTAGACAAGTCTTTACCATGGGAAATGAGTCGTCGTCTGCTATCGTGAAGTCCACTGCCACTTTTCCTCGTGGGGGACCTAATGACTTATGGTCACCACTCATTGCCTCCATTTCCAAAATCTCAAGTCATTCACCAAATGCTGACCACGACTAACCTAACGAATTGTGGTGTCTGACCACAACTCACCTAACGAATCGTGGGGTCTGACAGTAGGGAACACTGCCAACTCAATCTTTACCTTTCATTAGCTCTTGACCACGACTGACTCAATGAGTCGTGGGTGCTGACCACGAGTCGTGGGTGCTGACAATGACTCGTGGTTATTCCCGTAGGGACTCCAAACTCAACAATTCCAACTTAAGCCTTGCACCTTACCATGAGTCACTTCACAACTCGTGGTCTACCCCAGGGGCTATAGGATGACTCGTTCTGTGACCTGTTGAAGAAAATTGTATTTTCTCCATTTCACTCCTGAGTCTAATCTTTGGTCTATCAGGGTATAACAATATTTCCCCCTTGGGAACATTTGTCCTTGAATATTGAAAATCATACAGAAAAGTAGAGAAATGCAATCATCACATTCAAATACTGATCACATAAGCTGAAAACTGACGGAATGACTAAATCCAATTCAAACTACATGGCTGAACTGAATTCATGAATCATACATACATACATAGACATGAAAGAAACTGGGGAACATGAACTAAACATGAAACTAAATAGAGTTTTAGGGCGAAAACTGATACCTTAAGCTAGAACTGAGCCGGTAGGGAATAAACGTGGGTATCTAGACATCATATCTGCTTCGGCTTCCCATGTAGCTCCCTCAACATGATGATTCCTCCATAAAACTTTAACTGAAGCTACTTCCTTATTTCTTAGCCTTCGAACCTAACAATCCAGTATTTCCACTGGAACCTCCTCATAACTAATGCTGTCTTTCACACCTACACTCTCCACCTGAACAACTTGAGTTGGATTTCCCAAACACTTCTTTAAGAACGATACATGAAAAATAGGATGAACAGAAGCTAATTCGGAGGGAAACTCCAATTCATATGTCACCTTGCCAACACCCTTCACAATCCAGTATGAGCCAACATAATGGGGACTGAGTTTTTCTTTTTTTTTAGGAACCTCATCCTCCCTTCATGGGAGATACCTTTAGAAACACCCAATTATCAACTGTGAACTCAAGTTTCCTCCTTCTCACATCAGCATATGACTTTTGGTGACTTTGAGTTGTTTTCAACTTGTCACGTATGAGCTGAACCTTCTCCATGGCATCATGGACTAAATCTGGTTCTATCATCGCAACTTCACCAACTTCAAACCAACAAATAGGCTATCTACATCTCCGCCTATAAAGAGTCTCAAATGGAGCCATCAGAATGTTGGAATGATAGTTGTTATTGCATGCAAACTCAATAAGAGGAAAATGGTCATCGCAACTACCCTTGAAGTAAATTGCACATCCTCTCAACATGTCCTCGAGAGTCTGAATTGTCTGATCTGCCTGACCATCCTTTGTAGGTGAAATGCTGTACTGAGCTTGACCTGACTACTAAGTCCTTTTTGAAATGATCTCCAGAACTGAAAGGTAAATAGAGTACCTCTGCTTGAAATGATGGACAAGGGCACCCCATGCAACTGAATTAGCTCTCGGATGTATAGTTTTGCGTAATCCTTCGCTAAATTAGTAGTCTTGACAGGTAGACTTTGGTCAACCTATCCACGACCACCCAAATGGGTCACACTACTGACGAGTGCGAGCTAACCCTGTGATGAAGTCCATGTAAATTTCTTCCCACTTCCAAGTAGGGATACTAATATCATGAAGCACACCTCCCTGCCTCTTGTGCTCAACCTGCACTTGCTGACAAATTGGACACTTAGTTACAAATTCTGCAATGTCCTTCTTCATGTCATTCCACCAATAAACTTATTGTAGGTCACGGTACATCTTGGTGGCACCCGGATATATCGAATATCTGGAACCATGAGCCTCATGCAACATCCAACTTCTCAAATCATCAATGTCCAAGACACACAAGTGACCCTGATATCGAAGCACACCATCGCCCCCTTGGGAGAAGACCTCTACCTTCTGATTTTGAATGACTTCTTATAACTTTACCAAAATAGGATCCTCGTCTTGTCTAGATTTGACATCAGTCACCAAGGACAATTCTGATCGGTTCTGAACTATAACATCGCCATTGGTATAGTCAGCCAAACGAACTTCCAATCTTGCAAGTCGATGCACATCCTTGACCAGCTCCTTTCTCCCCTTATCCACATGGGACACACTCTCCGTAAAGAGTCTACTAACTGCATCTGCTACTACATTAGCCTTGCCGGATGGTAAAGGACATTCATGTCATAATCCTTGAGTAGCTCCAATCACCTTCATTGCTGCAGATTTAGATCCTTCTGGGTAAACACATATTGTAGGCTGTTGTGGTATGTAAACACATCTACATGGACCCCATACAAATAGTGTCTCCAAATATTCAAGGCGAATACCACCGCCGCCAATTCAAGATCATGGGTCGAGTAATTCTTCTCATGAACTTTCAGCTGTCTGGAAGCGTATGCTATCACTTTCCCATGCTATATCAATACACAACCAAGGACTATTCTAGAAGCATCGAAATACACCACAAACCCATTGGTACCCTCTTGTAGGGTTAACACCGGTGCTGAGGTAAGTCGAGTCTTCAATTCCTAGAAGCTCCTCTCACAAGCCTCCAACCATTGGAACTTCACTTTCTTTTGACTCAATTTGGTTAATGGCGCTGCAATGGATGAAAAACCCTCAACAAATCTCTGATAGTAACCAGCTAAACCCAAGAAACTCCTAATGTCTAAAGGATTCATCAATCTAGGACAATTCTTCACTGCTTCAGTTTTTTGAGAGTCCACCTTTATTCCCTCACTGGACACCACATCATCCAAGAATGTCACTGAATTTAACCAAAACTCGCACTTGTTGAATTTTTCATATAATTGGCAATATTAGAGAGTCTGTAGTACCATCCTCAAATGAGCAGGAAGCTCCTCCTCGCTCCGAGAGTATATCAGGATGTCATCAATAAACACTATAACGAACATATCCAAGTATGGCTTGAACACCCTATTTATCAAGTCCATAAAAGCTGCAGGAGCATTCGTTTGTCCAAAGGACAAAACTACAAACTCATAATTACCATACCGCGTTCTAAAGGCTATTTTCAGGATGTCACTCTCCTGAACACTGAGTTGATGGTACCTGGATTTGAGATCTGTCTTCGAAAAGCACTTAGCACCCTGAAGCTAGTCGAATAAATCATCAATCTTGGGAAGAGTATATCTGTTCTTGATGGTAACCTTGTTCAATTGCCGATAATCTATATACATATGAAGAGAACCATCTTTCTTTCGAACAAAGAGAACTGGTACACCCCATGGGGATTTGCTCGGTCTGATGAACCCCTTATCTAAAAGGTCTTTCAACTACTTCTTTAACTCCTTTAGCTCTGCTGGAGCCATTTTGTAAGGAGGAATAGATATAGGCTACGCGTTGGGAAGAAGGTCAATACCAAAATCAATCTCCCGCTCGGGAGAGATTCTCGGCAAATCATCTAGGAAGACTTCTGGATACTCACATACTTCTAGGACTGACTAGATAGTCGGGGTCTCTGACAGAGAATCCTTAAACCTAACTAGATGGTACATGCAACCCTTGGAGATCATCTTTCAGGCCATAATACAGGAGATGAAATGACCTACAAGCACAACTGAACTACCCTTCCATTCTATGATTAGATCGCCCGAAAATCTGAACTCTACTACCCTGGTTCTATAATTAACTGAGGCATAACATGAAAATAGCCTATCCATGCCAAGGATAACATCAAAATTAATCATGGCTAACTCTACTAGATTTGCTGAGGTGACTTTTCGAAGGACCATAACTGAGTAACTTCTATACACCCATCTACCTACAATTGAATCACCCACTGGAGTAGAGACTGAGAAGGATTCTGAAAAGATTTTGGGAGTGACTTTGAAGCTACAAGCAACATAAGGTGTCACAAAAGACAAGGTAGCTCCTTGATCTAACAAAGAATATACATCAAGATGGAAAACTTGCAACATACCAGTGACTATGTCTGGGGAGACCTCCTGGTCCTGGGGGGATGATAGGGCATAGAATTTGTTTTTGCGCCATCCTCCACCTGTGTTAGTAGAAGGCCCCTATTGAGCGGGGCATGCTGGTGGCACTGATGAATTAGAATCTAGGGTACGGGCTCCACCTTCGCCTGATCTGGCTAAAAGGCAATCTCTAAGCATGTGTCCTAGTTTTCCACACCTAAAACAAGCATTTGAACGAACTAAACACCTCCCTAGGTGGTTCTTGCCGCACTTTGCATAGGTTGGAAAAGTGTGATATAGTGAAATGCTCCCCTGGACCCTCAAGCCTAGCGCACTGCCTCTCTGATCACACTTGGGTCGGGACGGGACACTAGATGATGATGGTGCTGGGGCTAAAGATCTCTTTTGGGACTGCTGACGGTACCTACTAGTCCTTGACTGGGAGAATATGATGCTATCAGTTCTATGCCTCTTAGCCTCCCTCTCCCGCTCACTTATCTATATCGCCTGCATCTGCTAGACGTACAGGAAAATTTGGGTAATGTGTCAATATCCTGGAGGAGCATCGTGGTAAGGCAATCCCTGACTAAGGAGTTTGCTATCCCATGCATGAACTTGCTCACACAAGCTCTCTGACCCACCACCAACTCCGGTGCATACCTGGACAGACGTGAACACCAAGGAATACTCTTGAACCGTCATCTGTCCCTTCTTAAGATGCACAAACTCTACCACTTTCATCTCCCTCATCTCCCAAGGGAAGAACTGATCAAGAAAGGCGACACGAAACTCATCCCATCAGACAGGGCTTGCTCCCACCACCCTACTATCCTTCCACTATATGAACAAAATGTGTGCAACCCCATTTAACTAATATGAGGCCAAATCGGCAAACTCCTCTCCAGTCACCCTCATAATCTGGGTGATCTTCAAAAATCTCCTCTATGAACTCGTGTGGATCCTCATCCACCTTCAATCTAAGAAACTCGGGAGGGTTCATCCTCAGAAAGTCTCTAACCCTTATTGCTGCCGCATTCCCATTTTATGGGACATGCACCACTACTTGCTGGTTGACTTGGGTAGTTAAACCCTATGCTAGCATCTGAATGGCTGCCCTGAATTAAGCATGGTCAACCGACTCCAGCGCATGGTACTCATGGGCTGGTAGGGCTTGTTGGTGCCCCCCTCCAATGCTATCCTCATGGCCATTTCCATTTCCCTTCCTTCTACAGTTAACTCTGCAATCGCGAATAACATGAGTTAGAAGGATAGAGAGATTTTTTACCACATGACATAGATCATGAAAGAAGGGAACATTTCCTAAACGTCTCATAGCCTCTTCATCATAAGTGTGCCACTCTTCACACCCACGACAAAGACTCTACTTAATGCGGATTTTAGACACCCTAGGACACTTCAAAACCTATTTCTCTGATACCAAGTTTGTCACAACCTGAACATAGGACCGAATCGAGACACAAGACAAGAAGCCCTGATAGACTCCAACTCGACCCATGGCATGAACTTACATCTATCTTAATCCAATATAGTGGAAGGTTTAACATAATAAACATAATAGAAGCCTATTCATAACATGACAGCGTAATCGGGATTCACTTCATACATGAGAAGATGATTACTACATATAGTCTGAAAGAGTCTAACATATCTAATGGGTTGATGGGACAGCGCCCCTACTAACCCGCCAAGTCTCAAAATTGAAATTACAAGATAGCAGATAATGAGTAGTCCTCGAGAGATGAGGACTCACCACTGAAGCTGAATGCTAACACTGGAGGACTGGGTAGTGATGGGGTTGAGTTTGAATATTGAAGCCTTTATCATAAAACGATACAACATAGATATTTGGTCAGTACAAGGAATGTACTGAGTATGCAAGGTAAGTAAAACATACATTTTCAATACATAAAAATTCATAAGAGTAGGAGAACATGATCATAACATAAATATCATAATGCAACATATGGATCAACATTTTCAAAACATTTTCAAATCATTTATAATCATGCTCATAAGAGAAAAGCTTTATTAAACATTACCTCATTCAAAGAATATAATCATAATCATACATAAATAGCACACATGGAGCCTGACTTGTAAACCTCTACTCGGGAGGGTATTCGTACCTTGCTAAGGGTAGAACTACGAAAAAGGCGTGATATCAGTCATAAGGGCCCATTTGGGGAAAAGGGACACTCATAAAGAAGGTCCCATCATGGCTACATTGGTGCATAGTTTTTAGACTCGGGGTATGCTTGGACCCCGGGTCTACTCAGTGTTATATACTACTCCCAAAACATATATAGTGCTCGTAGGATAATATACATGAGATTCATAGACTAGTTAAAATCATGATAATCATAAGCATGCTTGAAATGCGTGAACTAGCCATGAAAGTAAGGCCTTTGAGTTGGCCATAATCATAAATGATGATGTGCATGCATACTTGTAAAACATGTATATACTTGATATTTATAAATTCATGATGAACATTTGAGAGAAATCATATCATAAGTCATAATCAAAATGGGTTAATGAACATCAACATCATGTAGAATCATAACTTAAACTTCCATAAAACATGCATAATTGGGCATAGTTTTGTAGAAATTTAAATCCATAAGTTTATAATTGAGATACTTGTAAAATCTGCCCATGATTCAATAATTTATAAATTAATACATGAAGGAGATTAACCCATAGATAGTTCATAAGAATTGGGATAAAACCCCAATAAAATTATCAATAAAATTTGATGGATTAGAGAGAAATTGGGCATGGGAGTGAACAAATTCACCCATTCATAATCCTACATATCTGAGAATGGACATATTTCACTACTCACTTGATTGACCACTGAAGAATTGAGGAAAAACTTTAAGGAATTAAGCTGGATCACCGCCTTAGCTCTCTAAGTTTGCATGCATGAGTAGGAATAGTCTAGAATGAACTTGACTCTCTTAATACTCACTATTCATATCTTAAAACAACGTAGTTTAGGTATTAGGAACATAGGAATTATGGATAAGCCCTTACTAAATTCACAAAAAATAACTAACTGCAAGTCCCCATGAGGGACTGGATGAGTTGTTACTAGTGGAAACGAGTCATTGTCTACTGTCGTGAAGTCCAGTGCCACTTTTCCTCGAGAAGTCCCCACGAGGGACCTAACCACTCATTACTAGTGACCACAACTCGTGGTCACCACTCTTTACCTACACTGCCAAATTATTAAGTCATTCACCA
This sequence comes from Datura wrightii, assembly GCA_035772735.1. Taxonomy (NCBI): domain Eukaryota; kingdom Viridiplantae; phylum Streptophyta; class Magnoliopsida; order Solanales; family Solanaceae; genus Datura; species Datura wrightii. The sequence goes on along the minus strand of JASDFA010000010.1, from coordinate 118,179,307 downwards.
GATGCTGACCATGACTCACCTAATGAATCATGGTGTCTGAGCATGACTCGTGTTGTCCAGCTTTAGGAAACACTGTTAGCTCAACCTTCACCTTTTGTTAGCTCTTGACCACGGCTGAGTTGATGAGTCATGGGTACTGACCATGACTCATGGTCATGCTCGTGGGCACTCCAAACTCAAAATTCCAACTTAAGTCGTGCACCTCACCATGAGTCACTTCATGACTCATGGTCTATTCCACGATCCGCATGATGACTCGTTTTGTGACCTGGTGTAGAAAATCGAGTTTTCTCCATTTCAACTCCTGGGTCTGATCTTTGGGCTCTCGGGATATAACAGTTTGGCTGGCTTTTTGTCGTTCTCATCCGGTGGAATACAGATCCTCTTCTTTTTCTCCATGCTTCTATTCAATTCCTTTCTTTCTCTCTTTAATGAGTTCTCGCAAAAACCAAAGAGAAAAATTATAAAATCTTCCTAAATGACTTGAAAACCAGAAAAAGCTCATCTTTAAAAGCCTAATGAGTTTGTAAATTACCAACTCATCAAACCCCCAAACTTGAACTGTTGTTTGTCCTAAAGCAAGGCAACACTTTACAGATGAAAAATTAAAGTAAGCATATCACACTACATGAGATGTTGCACAAGGGACCACTAGGACTAAGACAACCCTAAAATCGCTCACCGACTTAGAAGAAAAAGAGGACACTAAACACTATATGCAAATTCTTCAAGAGATGACCACAATTAATTGGAATGATTCATAGTTGATTACTTCATCCAAAACAAGGGGCATGGTTGATCAAAGCAAGCTTATATAGCATGTTAAGTCATTAAAAACTTCACATTCAATGTTTGCCTTAAAGTTCAGTGCATTGTTGTCTCAATCACCTCTTCTAGTAAGTGCAAGCATGTTCCACAAGGAAGTGATGCCACTCACATGAAGAGAGAATCCCATTTAATTTTCAAGCAATTCACTCTCAGAGGGATTATACAATGAAACAAATACACTCACTCTCATAAAGAAATTCTCATGCACACAACATGACCCATAGGCTTGACTTCGTGTAACTTGCCACTAATATAGAGTTGCTGCACTTAAAATCAATTAAGACTTGGAGGTCATAATGAAAGCTTATTGTAAAGATAGGATGACCTTTTAGTTCTAGTGACTAGAACCTCCCTAATACCCTTTTTGTGAGCATTTTTGCATACTCCATTTTCTCTTGAGATCATCCCCACCTTATCCCTCCTTAATCAACATTTTCAGTTTCAAAATAGGAGCAACCCTTATCTCTCCTTAGTTACAACTTTTAAACTCATCTAAGCAAGAGGTAGCACCTTTTAAGAATTCCCCCTTTAGTTTTAACTTCTTTTTTTTAAGGGTTCAAGGTTCTTTTATATATTACCCTGAAAGCCGTAAGATCAAACCCGATGGTTGAAATGGAGAAAACAAGATTTTCTTCTCCAGGTCATAGGAGAAGTCGTCTAGTGACCAGTGAGGTGCACCACAAGTCATTGACTAACTCGTGGGAGAGGAGGGAAGATTTGGTTGGATTTCTTTGTTTGGGGGTTGACCACGATTAAGTTCACGAGTCATGGTCAGCACCACGAGTTGTTATGATAGCCGTTGTCAATAATTTGACTCAAGGGTTGAAGGTTTTGTCAGTGCTCCTAATGGCCAGTCACCATGAGTCGTTGGCCACACCACGAGCCGTGGTGTCCCTCGTGGTGACCAGTGATGATGAGCTTTCTGCTGGCAATAGGAGATGACCACAAGTCATGGTCCTTGACAACGTGTCGTCTAGTCCCTTGTTGGGACTGGTAGTGTCTATTTTCCTACGAATTTATTAAGGGTTTTTCCATAATTTCTACGTTCTTAAGGAAAAAACTATGTCGTTTTAATCTCAGATAAGTTTGTTGTAATAGGGTTTAACTCATCCTTAGCCTATTCCTCTCCATGCATGAAAGCCTAGTAGTTCTAAGGGGTGAACAAGCTTAGATTCATCAAGTTCTTCCCCAAATTCCTTTGGACTCTTAAAAGGGTTGTGAAATCAGATTCTCCCAAGTATGTAGGGTTATGAATGGGTGTATCCATCCAGTCCCATGCCCAATCCCTCTTTAATTTCATGTGATTTCTATGTTGATGAATCTACGGGGTTTTAACCCTACATGTGAATTCTCTAAGCATCTATCAAGGGTAACCTCTACGCATGTTTCTAATTTTGAATTATCATTTATGGTCCTATTTTATAGTGTTTTCAATTACAAAATTTGATTTTAAAGTTTTACAAATAAGATGCCCATCTATGGAAGTTCATAAAAATATGAGATTATGATCCATGGCTCTACTTATGATGAGATGTTCATGATGAAAGTATGATTTTGAATTATTCATGTCTATGTTCATGTTTTGAGTAATCAAAGTCTATTTCAAGTATGTTTAAGTATTGGGCAAGCCCATATGATCAAGTATGCTTCATGTTTTTATCTAATTTTCATGTTATTAGCTTACCACATGGTTTTGGAGTCTAGACTCCCACTCTTTTTTGGCTTGTGGTATTGTTCGAGCCAATTCTCTTTTGTATGTTATTAGAATATGAATGTCATGTCATAAATCAGCTTTGTCACTAGACGACGGTCAGCTTCATTGAAAAGCGATGGAGAGAATATACATGTTTTTGGGAGTAGTATATAGTAGTGAGTAAGCTAAGGGTTAGTCAATCCTATGCCTCAAAACTACATGCAACGTAGGTATTTTCAAATTATTTGGGACCTACCTTGTGAACTTCCCCTGCCCCCAAGGGGCCTTAAGCTTGATATCGATATCATGGTAGCATCCTTAGCCCTGACGATGCTTTGGACAGCTCAACACACTTGAGTGTAATAGTTGGGACCATATAAGATCTATCGTGGTAATGTCAGTTATATGTCGAGTGTACTAATATCCTCATTATTTCAGTTATGTATGTTTATCAGTTAAGATATTATGTTTTCAGCAGGTTTGACGCAATGTTCAGTTTTACTTATGATTATCAGGTTTTAGCTTTGTGTCATTTGATTCAGTTATGATATTCAATTATGTCTAAGTTATGTTTTAGATTATTACGTGCAAGCCTTACTCTCACTCTCTTATAATAAATTATTTATGATATGCATGATCTCTAATTTTACTTACTTAGTGGTTTTACTTACCTTGCATAATCGGTATATTTCATGTATTGACCGCATAATCTATGTTGTATCATTTGATGATATAGGCTCTGAAATTTAGGCTCAGTCCCGCCGTTAGCCAGATCCTCAGTTTTAGCATCTCCCCACCATAGATAGTGAGTCCTTAATTCCCGAGGGTCCTTAATCATATGTATTTAGTATTTCTAGTTTTAGACTTTAGTGAGTTAGTTGGGGTCTTTTCCCATCAACTCGTCAATAGTAGAGCTTATCATATATATTATGTATTCAGTTTTAGATTAGCACTATATAATAAGATATTAAAGGTTATCATGTTTTCAAACTTCCGCTATTGCTTATGCTAGAATTCTGCATTTGTGTTGTTGAGCTTTATATGTCATGTTCATGATATCGGTCGACTTAGAATCGCTCAGGGTTCTTTATCCTGTGTCTCGATATCGGGCCTATGTGCGGGTCGTGACAAACTTCATATCAGAGCATTAGGTTTAGAAGTGTCCTAGGGGGTCTGAAAGTTGTGTTAAACTTTTTCATGGGTGTGAAGTGCACCACACTTATGATGATGAGGCTATGAAATGTTTTAGGAAATGTTCCCTTATTTCATGATCTAAGTCATGTGATGAAATGTCTCTCTATCCTTCTAACTCGTGCTATATGTGTTCGCAGAATTATGCCTCCTCATTGAGTTAAAGGAAGAAGAAATAGGAATGGAAATGGCCATGAGAATGGAAATAGGGATGGGCACCAGCAGGCCCCACCAACCATAAAGGATCATGTGCTCGAGCAAGTGGCCCATGCAAAGTTTAGGGCTGCCATTCAAATTCTACCTCAGGCTTTGACCGCCCAGTTCAACAACTAGGCAGTAGTGCATGTCCCTCAAAATGGGAATGTGGTAGTGGTGAGAATTAGAGATTTTATGAGGATGAACCCTCCAGAGTTCCTCAGGTCAAAGGTGGACGAGGATCCATATGAGTTTATTCATGACATTCTGAAGATCACCCATATCATGGGGTGACCGGGGAAGAGTGCGTAGATTTAGCCTCATATCAATTGAAAGGGGTTACGCACATCTAGTTCAGGCAATGGAAGGATAGCAGGATAGTTGGAGCAAGCTCCATTAGATGGGATGAGTTCTATACCGCATTTCTTGATTGGTTCTTCCCTCGTGAGATGAGGGAGATCAAAGAAGCTGAGTTTATGAACCTAAGGCAGCATAACATGACGGTTTAGGAGTATTCTTTGGAGTTCACTCGCTTGTCCAAGTATGCACCTGAGATGGTAACAGACCAGAGAGCCCGAGCGAGCCAGTTCTTGCATGAGATAGTAGACTATTTTGTAAAAGAATGCAAAATTGTGATGCTTAATTAGGACATTGATTTCAAATGGAAAGTTTTATACACCAGGCAGATGAAGCTGGTGCAGGTGAGTGAGTGGGAGAGCGAGGCGAAGAGGGCCAGTACTAATACCTTTTGATTCTCCCAATAGATACCTAGTCGTGGGCATCATCAGCAGTTCCACAAGAGATCATCAACCCCAGCGCTATCACCTATAAGTGTACCATCCAGATCTAGGCACGATCAGAGGGGACGAGCTTCAGGCTCTCGAGGTCAGGGGAGCCAACCCATAGAGTCTAGCATCCCGAAGTGGCAGGTGTGGCCGGAGACACACGGGCCAGTTTTTAGCCGATTCAGGTGCTTGTTTCGGGTGTGGGAATCCCGGATGTATTGTTAGAGATTTTTTAGTAGCCAGACAGGGCCATGATAGGGGTCGAGGCCCAGCCACTAGCTCAGCAGCCCCACCAGTATGCATAGCTTTGAAGGGTGCATCCACTAGTGCAGGTGGTGGTCAGCGCTAGAATAGATTCTATGCCCTCGTATCCTGTCAGGAGCAGGAGGTTTCCCCAGATATAGTCACTGGTATGTTTATTCCACCTTTATGTGTATGAATTGTTAGATCTAGGGGCTACTTTATCTTTTCTGACACCCTATATTGCTACATAGTTTCAAAGTCAGTCCTAAAATCCTATCAGAACCCTTCTTAGTCTTTACTCCAATCGGTGATTCAGTTATAACTCTATGAGTACATATAAACTGACCTATCATAGTCCTTTAGAAAGTCACCTCAAAAGATTTAGTAGATCTAGCCATGGAAGATTTTGATGTTATCCTTGGCATGGATTGGCTACATGCATGTTATGCCTCAGTAAATTATAGAACCCATGCGGTAGAGTTCCAAATTCCGGGTGAGCCAGTCCTATAGTGAAAGGGTAGTTTAGTTATGCCTGTAAGTCGCTTCATTTCCTACCTTAAGGGTAGAAAGATGATTTTTAAGGGTTGTGTATACCATCTAGTTAGGGTTAAGGATGCTACGTCTGAAACCCTCACTATCCAATTAGTTCCTATGGTGTGTGAATATCCAGAAGTGTTTTAGGATGATTTATCAAGAATTCCTCCCAAGCGGGAGATTGATTTTGGTATTGACATTTTTTCTGATACGTAGCCTATATCTATTCCTCCTTATAGAATGACTCCAGTTGAGCTAAAGGAGTTGAAGGAGCAGTTGAAGGACCTCTTAGACAAGGATTTCATTAGGCCTAGCAAATCCTCGTAGGGTGCACCAGTGTTCTTTGTCTAAAAGAAGGATGGTTCCCTTCGGACGTGCATTGATTATTGGCAATTGAAAAAGGTTACAATCAAGAACAGGTAACCTCTCCCAAGGATTGATGATTTGTTTGACTAGTTTCAGGGTGCTATGTTCTTTTCAAAGATAGACCTTATGTCCGGATACCATCAGCTCAGGGTTTGAGAGAGTGACATTCCGAAGATAGCTTTTAGGACTCGGTATGGTCGCTATGAGTTTGTAATTATGTCTTTTGGACTAAAGAATGCTCCTACAGCTTTTATAGATTTGATGAACAGGGTGTTCAAGCCAAATTTGGATATGTTTGTGATTGTGTTCTTAGATGACATTCTCATATACTCTCAGAGCGAGGAGGAGCATGCCTCTTATTTGAGGGTGGTACTGCAAACTCTAAAGGATCACCAGTTGTATGCTAAATTCAGCAAGTGTGAGTTTTTGTTGAACTCAGTAGCATTTTTGGGTTATGTAGTGTCAAGTGAAGGTGTATAGATGGACTCTCAAAAGATAGAAGCGCTAAAGAATTGGCCTAGACCAGTTAGTCCTTCAGATATCAGGAGTTTCTTAGGTTTAGTTACTTACTACAGGAGGTTTGTTGAAGGGTTTTCATCCATTGTAGCACTGGTGACTAAGTTGACTCAAAAGAAAGTGAGGTTTCAATGGTCGGAGGCTTGTGAGAAGAGCTTCTAAGTGTTGAAGACTCGACTCACCTCAGCACTTGTGTTGACCCCACCTGAAGGTACCGATGGGTATGTGGTATTATCGTGACGCTTCGAGGATCAGCCTTGGTTGTGTACTAATGCAACACGATATAGTTATAGCCTATTCTTCTAGGAAGCTAAAAGTTCATAAAAAGAACAATCTGACTCATGACCTCAAGTTGGCGGCGGTAGTATTTGCCTTGAATATTTGGAGACACTATCTGTACGGGGTCCATATGAATGTGTTTATGGACCACAAAAGCCTACAGTACATGTTTACGCAAAAGGATCTGAATCTATGTCAGAGAAGGTGGTTGGAGCTTCTTAAACATTATGATATGAGTGTCCTATATCATCCGGACAAGGCAAATGTGGTGGTAGACGCTCTTAGCAGGATCTCTATAGAGAGTGTGTCCGATGTAGATGAGAGAGGAAAAAGTTAGTGAAGGATGTGTGTCGGCTTGCATGGCTAGGAGTTCATCTTGTTGACTCAATGGATGGTGGTGTCATTGTTCATAATGGGTCATAATCTTCCTCGGTGACTAAGGTCAAATCTAGATAGGAAAGGATCCTATTTTGGTAAAGTTGAAGGAAGCCGTTCAGAATCAGAAAGTGGAGGTCTTCTCCTAAGGGGGAGATGGTGTGCTTCGATATCAGGGTCATCTGTGTGTTCCATGTGTTGATGATTTGAGAGATCGAATGTTGCACGAGGATCATGGTTCCTGTTATTCTATATATCTCGGTGCCACCAAGATGTGCCTTGACCTATAGGAAGTCTACTAGTGGAATAATATGAAGAAGGACATAGCAGAGTTTGTGGTTAAGTGTCCGAATAGGTGAAGGTTGAGCATCAAAGACCTGGAGGAATGCTCCAAGATATTAGTATCCCTACTTGGAAGTGGGAGGAGATCAATATGGACTTCATTACAGGGTTTCCACGTAACCATCGATAGCATGACTATCTTTGGGTGGTTGTAGATAGGTTGACTAAGGCAACTCGTCTTCTACCGATCAAAACTAACGATTTAACGGAGGATTTGCTAAGTTGTATATTTGGGAGTTAGTTTGGTTGCATGGAGTGCCCTTTTCCATCATATCAAATAGAGGTACTCAGTTTACCTCCCAATATTGGAGATCATTTCAGAAGGGACATGGTACTCACGTCAAGTTTAGAACATCATCTCACCCGTAAACAGATGATTAGGATGAGCGGACCATTCAAACACTTGAGAACATGTTGAGATTGTGTGTAATTGATTTCAAAGGTAGTTGGGATGACCATTTAACTCTCATTGAGTTTGCATATAACAACATCTACCATTCCAGCATACAAATGAATCCGTTTGAAGATCTTTATGGGCGGCAATGTAGATTGCCTATTGGTTTGTTCAAAGTCGGGGAAACTGCGTTGATATGACCAGATTCCATACATGAGGCCTTTGAGAAAGATCAGCTTATAAGGAAGAGGCTGAAAATAGCTCAGAGTAATCAAAAGTCCTATGTGGATGTGAGGAGGAGAGAACTTGACTTTGAAGTGGATGATTGTGTGTTTCTTAAGGTATCTCCCATAAAGGGAGTGATGAGATTCAAAAAGAAAGGTAAACTAAATCCCGATTATGTTGGTCCGTATTGGATTTTAAGATGGGTTGGCTAGGGAGCATATGAGTTGGAGTTGCCTCAGAATTGTATTCAGTGCATCTAGTGTTCCATGTGTCACTTTGAAAGAAGTGCTTTGGTGATCCGGCATTGGTTGCCCCAATAGACAGTGTAGGTGTGAAGGATACCCTTAGTTGTGAGGAGGTTCAGGTGGAAATACTTGATCATCAGGTTCGAAAGCTAAGAAACAAAGAAGTAGCCTTAGTCAAGGTTTTGTTGATGAACCAGCATGTTAAGGGAGCCATATGGGAAGCCGAAGTAGATATGATGGCTAAATACTTGCATCTATTCCCTCCAGGATCAGTTTCAGCTTGAGGTACTAGTTTCCTCCATAGTACTCCATTCAGTTTCATGTTCAGTTCACGTGCTCCAGTTTCTTTCATGTCAATGAATGTATGTATGATTCATGAATTCAGTTTAGTCATCTAGTTCAATATTGAGATAGTCACTCCGTCAGTTTTTAGCTTTAAATTTTTAGTATATGGTATGATTATTGCATTTCTCAGCTTTTCGATATGCTTATTAATTCGAGGATGAATGTTCCCATGGGGGAGATATTGTAATACCTCGAAATCCCTAAGATTAGACCCAAGGGTTGAAACGGAGAAAAGAGGATTTTCTGCACAAAGGTCATAAGACGAGTCATCTAGTGACCCGTGAGGTGAACCACGAGTTATTGAGTGACTCATGTGGGAGGAGGGAAGACTTGGTTAGATTTCTTTGTTTGGGGGCTTACCACGGGTGAGGTCAAGAGTCATGGTCAGCACCACGAGTCATTATGTTAGCTGTGGTTAGGAGTTTGACCCAAGGGTTGAAGGCTTGGTCAGTGCTCCTAACGGCATGTCACCATGAGTCATCGACCACACCACGAATCATGGTGCCCCTCATCGTGAGCAGTGATAATGAGCTTCCAATTATAGCAACGAGAGATGACCACGAGTCACGGTCCTTGACAATGAGTCATCTAGTCCCTCGTTCGGATTGGTAGTGTTTATTTTCCTTCGAATTTGTTAAGGTCTTTTTTGTAATTCTTATGTTTCTTAGGCCTAAACTACGTCATTTTAAGCTCATATAAGTGTGTTTTAAGAGGATTTGACTTATTTGTTATATCCTAGAAGTCCAAAGATTAGACCTGGGAGTTGAAATGGAGAAAAGATTAAAAGCTCGCACTAGACTTACAACGAGTCATAGGGAGACTCGTGAGATCCACCCACGAATCGTCATGTGACTCATGGGGAAATCCATGGAATGAATTTTAAAACTAGAGAAATGAGACCCCAAGGGCATGACCACGACTCGTGGTCAGGTCCCACAAGTTGCTAGGTCAGCTGTGAGGAGGGGGAATAAGAAAAGAAAAGAAAAGGGATAGTGGACTTGACGAAAGGTCCCTACGAGTCGTGGTCAGCCCCTACGATTCATGGGGTGAGTCGTGATCAAGCATGGAATAAATTTTATCGAGGCAAGGGAGTGTACTTAACGAATGACTCCACGAGTCGTGACCCTGAGCAACGAGTCATTAGGTCCTCCGTTACGACCACCTAGCAGTTATTTTATTTGAATTCATTAAGGGCTTTTTCGTAATTCCTAATTTCCTAAGGCCTAAACTACGATGTTTTGAGTTATGACTAGTGTCTTTTAAAGGGATTAAGTTCATTTTAGGCTTCATTCATTCATGCATGCAAGGTAGAGGACTTGAGAGGATGATCAAGCTTAGCATTCATCAATTTCATTTCAATTTTCTATTGGACATTTAAAGAAGTGTTAGAATCAGCTACTAACAAGTATGTAGGGTAATGAATGGGTGACTTCCTTCACACCCATGCCCAATCCCTCTCTAAAGTATGAAATTCTATGTCTAATCTATAGGGTTTTAACCCAAATGCATGAATCCTCTATTTTCTTTATATGGGTATGATTTGATTATGATTCTACCATTGAATTATGAAGCATAGGCAAATTTAATATGGTTTTCAATTTAAAATCATGATTTTAGTTTTATGAATTAAAATCTGATAGATGAGATGTTCATGAAAGATAAGATTTGTGATGAGTACATGATGATGGTGGGGTACGTATGAAAAGCAAGATTTGAAGCTACCAATTCTTACAATAAGGATTTCGATCAGAATTGAGTATTTCTAAGTATGATAAAGCTTTGGACAATGCCCACATGTTAACTATGGATGATGATTTCCCTGATTTAAACTTACCACATGGTTTTGGAGCGAAGACTCCCAATTATATTTTAATCTTGTGGTATGTTTTGAGTTAAAGTTTTCCTATGTATATCTTATCACATGGTTTTGGAGCGAAAGCTCCCAATTATATTTTCATCTTGTGGTATGTTTTGAGTAAAGTTTTCTAATGTATAGCTTACCACATGGTTTTGGAGCGAAGGCTCCCAATCATATTTTTAGCTTGTGGTATATTTTGAGCTAAAGCTTCTCATACACATGATTTCATATTTGAGATGTATTTGATTATTGAGCTTCATCAATAGACGATGTTGAGCTTCACTATAAAACGACGTAGAGCACATGCATGTTTTGAGATTAGTGTCTAGCACCGAGTAGGCTAAGGGTCGATCACCCTATGCCTTAGAACAACACACCAATGTAGGTTTACATTATTATATATATATTACTTCGGGACCTCCCACATTAGCTTCCCCTACCCCAATAGTTCTTCCGCTTGATATCGATATCATGGAATCATCCCTATCCCTAGCAAGGCTTAGGATAACTCTACCCACTTGATTGTGATAGTTGGGACCACGTAAAGTGTATCGTGGTATGTTGGTTAAAAGACGAGTCTCCCATTATTCCTCATGATTTAAGATAAGCATATTTCATTACTCTTGAGATATATATATTTATGTATGTTTTAAATTAAGTTTGACTCAATGTTCAGCTTTACTTTTAAATGACAGAATTTAGCTTTGAGTTAATAGATTCAATTATGAGTTTATGAAGTTATGTTATGTTATGTTATGAAGAGATCATGATTTATGAAAGAATGCATGCAAGCACTACTCTCAAACTCTTAATGTCTATGTTATATTATGCATTGTCTTTAAATGATTTTCTTTACTAAGTGGTTTTACTTACCCTGCATACTCGGTACATTCCACGTACTGACTGCATACTCTACGCTATATCATTTCATGATACAGGACCTAGCGTGCAGGTTCAACCCCGCTCATAGTGAGCTTATCAGAGTTACCATTCATATTGTGGGTGAGTCATTTTCATAGGTGTGAAGCGCGTCAAACTTATGAAGGAGAGGCTATGAGACATTTAGGAAATTTTCTCTTCTTTCATGATCTATGTCATGCGAGAAAAAGTCTTTCTATCCTTCTAATTCGTGTTATTCGCATTGCAGAATCATGGCTTCCAGAAAAATGAATGGTAGGAGAAATGGAAATTGTGAAGGCCACGAGGATGGCAATTGGAACGTGCACCAGTAGGCCCCACTAGTTCAAGAGCACTAGGCAACGAAGCCAGTTTCTCATGCTGAGTTCTGGGCTGCTATTCAGATTCTTGCGCAGGCCTTGACCGCTCAGGTCATTAAGCAGGTCGTTGTGCTTGTTCCACAAAATGGCAATGCAGCGGTGGCTCGAGTTAGAGACTTCTTGAGGGAATTCCTTGGGTCCAAGGTAGATGTGGACCTGCATGAGTTCATAGATAAGATTGTAAAGATCACCCAAGTCATGGGGGTGAATAAGTTTGAGTGCACGAAGTTGGCCTCTTACCAGTTAAAAGGGGTCACGCATATCTGGTATCACCAATGGAAGGATAGTAGGGTCACCGGAACAGGTCCTGTCAGTTGAGGAGAGTTCCATGTTGCATTCTAGGATCGGTTCTTCCCTCGTGAGATGAGGGAGCTGAAGGCAACTGACGTTGTGAATTTGAAGCAAGGGAGAACGACATTACAAGAGTATGCCGTCGAGTTCACTCGCCTATCAAAATATTCCCTAGAGTTAGTAGTTGATCAGAGGGTGCGGGTGAGCAAGTTCATGCATGGAGTGGAAGGCTATTTGGACAAGGATTGTAGGACCGCTATGCTCCACTAGGACATGGATTTCCCATGGATAGTGTTATACGCCCCGCAGATGAAGGCAACACATTTGAGAGAGAGGGAGGCCAAGAGGGCCAGAGTCGACGACTATAGATTCTTAGAAACAACGTCAGGTGGTGGGCATCGATAGCCGACCCACCAGAGATCATCAACCCCCGCATCTTTAGCATTGAGTGTGCATCCAGGCCTAGACATGATCAGAGAGGGCGAGCATCAGGCTTGAGGAGTCAGAGCAATAGACCGACGATTCTAGCATCCTAGCTTGTCGCAGATTGGTCGGGGGAACTGCTGGGCAGGTTAAGGTGCATGTTTTGAGTCTGGGAAGCCCAAAAACATACGTAAAGATTTCCCAGCAGCGAGACAGGATCAGATTGGGGTCCGAGGCCCAGCTTCTAGTTCAGCAGTCCCTCCTTCACGCTCAACCCATCAGGAGATTCAATGCCTTAGCATCCCATCAGGAGCAGGAGGTCTCCCTGGATGTGGTCACTGGTATGTTATGAGTTTTCCATATTGATGTTTATGCCTTGTTAGATTCGGGGGCTACCTTCTCTTTTGTGACACCTTATGTGGCCAGTAGCTTCAAAGTCACTTCTCAGTTTGTACTCCAGTAGGTGACTCAGTTATAGCTAGACGGGCAAATAGAGGTTGCCCAGTCTCAGAAGGTCACCTCAGTAGATTTGATAGAGTTAGACATGACCGATTTTGATGTTATTCTTGTCATGGATTGGCTATTTTCATGTTATGCTTTAGTTAATTGTAGAACCCGGGTAGTAGAGTTCAGATTTCCAAGTGAGCCAGTCTTAGAATGGAAAGGTAGTTTTTTGTGCCTGTAGGTCATTTCATTACCTACCTTAAGGCCAGAAAGATGATTTTTAAGGGTTGTGTGTACTATCTAGTTAGGGTTAAGGATGTTGAGTCTGAGACCCTGACTATCCAGTCAATTACGATAGTATGTGAGTATCCAGGAGTATTTTCAGATGATTTACCAGCTTTTCCTCCCGAGAGGGTAATCGACTTTTGTATTGACCTTCTTCCCGACATGCAACCTATATCTATTCCTCCCTACAGAATGGCTCTAGCCGAGCTAAAGGAGTTGAAGGACTTGTTAGATAAGGGTTTCATTAGACCGAGCAAGTCTCCATGGGTGCACCAGTCTTATTTTTCTCAAAGAAGGATGGTTCCCTTCGAATGTGCATTGACTATCGGCAATTGAATAAAGTCACCATCAAGAACAGGTATCCTCTACCTAAGATTGATTATTTATTTGACCAGCTTCAGGGTGCCAAGTGTTTCTCAAAGGTAGATCTCTGATCCGGGTATCATCAACTCAGAGTTCGACAGTGCGATATCCCGAAGACAGCCTTCAGGATGCGGTATGTTAATTATGAGTTTGAAGTTATGTCTTTTGGACTAATGAATGCTCCTAAAGCTTTTATGGACTTGAACAGGGTGTTCAAACAATACTTTTACATGTTCGTGATCATGTTCGTTGATGATATCCTTATATACTCTCGTAGCTAGGAGAAGCATGCCACTCATTTGAGAATAGTGCTTCAGACTCTTAAGGATCGCCAATTGTATGCCAAGTTCATCAAGTGCGAGTTTTGGTTGAACTCCGTAGCCTTTTTTGTCCATGTGGTATCAAGTGAGTTCACCAAGGTGGATTCTCAGAAAATAGAGGCAGTGAAGAATTGGCCTAGATCGGTGAATCCTTCAGATATTCAGAGTTTCTTAGGTTTAGCTGGCTATTATCGGCGATTTTTTTAGAGTTTCTCATCTATTGCAGCACCTTTGACCAAACTGGCCTAGAAGAAGGTGAAATTCCAATGGTCGGAGGCTTGTGAGAAGAGCTTCACAGAGTTGAAGACCCGACTTACCTCAGCATTGGTGTTGCCCCTACCCGAGGGTACCGATGGATTCATTGTGTATCTTGATGCTTCAAGAATCTGATTGGGGTGTGTATTTATGCTGCATCGGAAAGTCATAGCCTATGCCTCTAGAAATTTGAAAGTCCATGAGAAGAATTACCCGACCCATGATCTTGAATTGGTCACGGTGGTGTTCGCATTGAAGATATGGCAACATTACTTGTATTGGGTCCATATGGATGTGTCTACAGACCATAAGATCTTACAGTATGTGTTCACGCAGAAAGATCTCAATCTTCGACAAAGGAGGTGGTTGGAACTACTCAAGAACTACAATATAAGTGTACTTTAACATCCGGGTGAGGCTAATATGGTAGCTAACGCACTTAGTTGACTCTCTATGGATAGTGTGTCCCATGTGAATGAGGGGAAGACGGAGCTGATGAATGATGTGCATCGACTTGCAAGGTTGAGAGTTAGGTTGGAAGACTCGGCCGATGGAGGTGTTTTTGTACAGAACGGATCAGAATCATCCTTGGTCACTGATGTGAAAGCTAGACAAGATGAGGACCAAATTTTGGTAAAGTTAAAGGAAGTTGTTCAAGGTTAGAAGGTGGAGGTCTTCTCCCAAGGGGGAGATAGTGCGCTTCGGTAACAGGGTCACTTATGTGTTCCAGATGTGGACGATTTGAGGAGTCGGATGTTGCATGAGGCTCATGGATCAAGATATTCTATCCATCTAGGTGCCACAAAGATGTACCGTGACTTATAAGAAATCTATTGGTGGAATGGCATGAAGAAGGATATTACGGAATTCATAGCCAAGTGTTCGAACTATCAACAAGTAAAGGTTGAGAATCAATGTCCGAGAGGCATACTTCAGGATATCAGCATTCCCACTTTGAAGTGGGAAGATATTAACATAGATTTCATAACAGGATCACCTCGTACTCTTTGACAATATGATTCTATTTGGGCTGTGGTAGACAGGTTGACTCATTTTCTACCAGTTAAAACCACGGATTCAGCGGAGGATTATGCCAAACTATATATCCTAGAGTTGGTCCGATTGCATGGAGTACCCTTATCCATCATTTTAGATCAAGGTACTTATTTTACCTCTTAGTTTTGGAAGTCGTTTCAAAAGGAATTGCGTACACAGATTAAGCTCAGCACAGCATTTCACCCACAAATGGATGGTCAAGCGGACCGGACAATCCAGACCCTCGAGGACATGGTGAGAGCACGCATAATTGACCTCATAGGTAGCTGGGATGAGCATTTGCCACTTATTGAGTTTTCATACAATAACAACTATCACTCTAGTATTCAGATGGCGTCGTTCGAGGCTCTCTACGTGCGTAGATGTAGATCATCCATCGGATGGTTTGAGGTCGGTGAGGTGGCGATGAAAAGGCCGGTTTCTATTCATGAAGCAATGGAGAGGGTTCAGTTGATAAGAGACAGGTTGAAAACTACCCAGAGTTGCCAAAAGTCTTATGCGTACGTGAGACGAAGAGAGTTAGAATTTGAAGTCGATGACTGGGTATTTTTGAGGGTGTCTCCAATGAAGGGAGTGATGCTATGTCAGCCTATATCGGATAGTGAGATGTGTTGGTAAGGTGGCTTATGAGTTGGAGTTTGTTCGGTGCGTTTGTTAGGTGTTAAAAACCGACACGCAAGTGCACGTGGTCAAACAAGTAACAAAGTGGCTAAGTAAGCCAAGTATCGATTCAAGGAGACTCTGGATAAGTAAAATTGCCTAAGTACACTATATTCTTTTCTTACTTCTAATTATGCTAACAACAACGTAACCAACAGTTAAATAAGTCTTTTTTTAGAAATTATATATACTAAAACTATTAACAATTATTTACTGTGAATTGAAACTATGGATATGACAATGCCAAGGTTAAGAACAAGTAATGAATTTGACGATAATCACAATTCGGTTAATCTTTTCTTCATGTTGCTAGCCAAGAACATTAGCCTAGAAATTAAAACTCTCGTATTTAATTTCACTTTAGAATCATAAACCATTCGTCTACATTTCTGTAATCAAATGCAATTTATGACCTAGCAATACAATTCCAGTTCCTAAATTGACTAATACGGCTTTCAAGTATATTTCTATCAGGAAAGCACATCAAAACCCAATTTTCCCAAATCAAGTTAAGAACAATACCCTATTAATTCACAACTTTCCAATTTCGTGCTCTCTCGAGTGAAATTGGACTTTTTAGATGTACATTAGTATCGGCCACACACTAATGCAGTAAGAACAAGAATTAATAGAACAACATGGAAGAAGAAGAAGAAAACCATATAATTAACAATCAAAACTCATCAGCATTATTCAAAACCTCAGCAAGGAAGAGAATTAGCCACTCATTTGTGGATTAATCATCCTAAAACAAGTGTAAATCATGCATACAATTGATAGAAAGAAGAAAGGAAGAGAAGAAATCCCTTAGCTTTTTCGTCCCTCAACTGCTTCTAACCCACATCCTTGCTCCACCAAGTCGGAATTACTTAAAAATAAGCTAAGTGTTCAATTTATACTAGTGGGAATTTTTCCCGGAATAACAAGCAACGTGTCACGGAGGTCAACGCGGAGCACTGCCTCCGTGACACGGCGTGAACGCGGACCCTCTCTGGAATTCCAGGGTCCAAAGTTATAGCCTCAACGTGGCATGGAGGCCAACGCGGAGGCCTATCTCCGTGCCACAGAGCTGTCGCGAGGCCACACTGGAATTTGCCATTTAAGTTCCTCTCCAGGCAGTGTGCCTCCGCGATGGTAGCGTGGCACGGCTCCATCGCGGAGCCCCTTTACTTTGCGCATTACATTGTCTTTTCCATGCTCGCATCCAAGTCCAACTCCGATATAATTCCAACATGCATTTTAGCTCCTAAAAATCATATTTTCCTGGAAAACAAATGCTAATCATGTTGGTTAGTATAAATTAACATTTTATTACCAATTACATGAGAATATATACATATTGCACACAAACAAGGCGAAAATAATACGTTTGAGTATCACTTGGGCATATAAATCTGCCCAAGATCACTTACCCCACACTTAAATCCTTGTTCGTCCTCGAACAACACCTACACAACTCATGCAAATTACATCCCAACCTTTGCCACTATGGTGCGACAATTTACACTACGGTCATACCGATTATTCAATTTTTTCAAATCCTCAAGAAAACATGCATGGTCTTACAATGCAATGACCTTTCATACATCAAGACTTCCTAGAATTTAAGAATCGACTCTCGATATCGGCAAACTCATGCAAATCAGCTAATCAAGATATCCGACACAAAAATCAATCTTTCATCAAGCATGTGCCCTCACAACTCAAGAGAATCTTCCCCTTTATGTTCATGCAACACACAAACATTCAAGTAGGGGCATGTAGAAATTAATTTCACTCTCTCTCCCAAAAGAATTCACATGCCTCATGTCATGACCCATAGGCTTGCACTTAGTGTATTACTCCACTAATATAAAGAAATGCAATGTAAGATCACGTAGGACTTTAATGGGTTGTAATGGAAGCTATGGAACTAGTATATATTGGATTAGCCAATAATAGTCACTAGCATCCTTAAGCGCCTTTTCAACACATTCCCATCGACTCATGAATATTGTTCTTCTTTTTCTCTTTTTCATCATCCCATTCATGCTTGTTTACTTTTGTATGGCCCATTTCCTCAAACACTCTTGACACAACAACAAAGGGTTTTCATGCACCTTTATTATCATTTCATTATACCAAGTGCCTCTTCAACCTCTTCTTTTCTTTCTTCACTCTGCTTTTCTTTTCTTTCCACTCTTCTCACTCTTTGACACTTCGGGAAAAGAATTTTCTTTTCTTCTTAAGCGCTTAAGATTTTTGTATAGACTTTATGGCTAATGAAAAGAAGGAATAAAGCTTAGTTTATACAATTTTGGACAAAAGAAAGAAAGAAACGGCTAAAGGTTCAACGGGCTGACTAGGGTATACAATCACATAAAATGGTAGAGTATGACAAGAAAAAAATAGAAACTCTCGGTTAAAACAAAGAAATGCCTACATCCTTTCCAACACTACACCCCCTTCATTTCATTTTGCACACACACCAGGCAAGTTCTAGACACTTCACAATAGCATGGAATAACAATACCTCACTCCACACACTTCATGCACATGCTCGATTCAAGATGCATTCACAGACTCTTTAATTAGCCAATTGCATGAATTCACAAATTAAGCCTCAATCATACCGAATCAAATTCTACAGCCTAGGTAACTCAACTTATTTACAAAATTGCATGCTTTCATACGAATCACTTTTACATTTTGAACATCAGTTACAACACGCAACGAAATTTTTGGCAACCATAAAGCAACTACTGGTTCATTGATGCAATCCACCAAAGAAAAACTGAAAATAAATTAAAATCCTACTCCTACCAACTACATTTCCCTTAAGACGGTCGTCATCCATCCATCATAGGGAACGGTCACTAACTATGACATCGGTTCAATGGGACTATTCTCGGTAAAAGAACCGAAAACAAACTCTGAGAAACCCAAAAATAAAAACCGAAAAATTTTGCAACACATCAATCATTTCGATAGAAAAATATTTACGAAATATTTTGATAAGTGCAAAATATTTTTGCAAAAATTTTGAAAAAAAATATCGATCATTTCGATATACAGAAATATTTACAAACTACTTACAGCATACACAAAATTTTTACCTTGGCAACCACAACTTTTCACAATACACATCATTAACCACAAAAAATATACAGCTACAACACAAATCAGTTCACAACAGGGAAACACAAACATACATACAAACCAAGGAAAAAGCATACAGCAGATTAGAGCCTAAGTCCCAGCACCTATCTACTCCCCACCCCACACTTAAATCGAACACTGTCCCCAGTGTTCACAAAAATACAAAGCATAAAATTTCGGGTGGTGGAACTCCCTGCTCAGTCGAAATATTCGACTTCTTCATCCGGTGCTGCTGCCTCGTCGCCCATGTCTGAGTCAGCTCCATCGTCGTCATCGGACCCCACATTGGAGTCCTCCCGACGTGTCTCCTCATTAGTAGGGACATCGTCATCAGTAGGCTCAATGAAGGGTGGTCCCACTCGGCATAAAGCTCTGGCGTTCTCGCCGAATGGGTAGTCCAGCTCCAGCTGCCATAACTCTTCCTCGGTGGCTGGTCTCCCACCAATCCGTAGCTGAAGCATCTGCATGCCAAACATACGTGCCATGTACTGATCGTCACGAGCATGTCGCTCGCTCAAAGTCAGCACTGGCCCGTGTGTGGTGTCGGGGGCCTTAGTTTTTGTCACATCGAGGGCCCTCCGCTCCAACTGCGGGATGTAATCCAAAGCCTCTTCCTCGACATCGAGGCCTCGGAGGAAGGTGGTGATGAGTCCGCCGAACCCGTATCTGTGGCCCTGGTGTAGTCTGTCTCTCTTCATGGCAGTTATGATAACTGCCCCAACATTAATCTCCAGCCCTTTCATAAGGGCATACACCAAGCAGACACGGTCCCGAGTCACATCCGTCATGTGAACTCCCGGGATCAAGCAAGAACATACAATTTTCAGCCATATTCTGGCCTTCCTGTTCATCTGCGAATAAGGCAGAGTCTGGTGGTAACCCCTCTCCTTATGTCTGCTCCATCGGGCTGTGGATCGAGCCCCACACAATGTACGTCTAATGTCGGCGTACGGTTGGGTGATGTTTAGCTGGCGGAGAACGTGAGCGTCTGTGTCCCGCGCTCCAACGATGGCATTAAATTGCTGGGGTTCCAGAGTGACAATCTGCCCTCTGATTTTTATTGTGTGGCTTCTGATGGCCGGGTTCCAATTTGCATAGAACTCCCGGACCAAATGTAGGTTGCACTCCTTGGGCTCCTGAAATATAAAGGTGAGCCCAGCTGCTTCAATCCTCTGCACAATACGGGGGAACTCCTGTGCTAGTGGTTCCCGTGCAATATGTTCCTCCGGGAAGTACTTGCTTTCCTTATGCTTAGCATACCACTTCTTCCCTTCCTCGGTTACCCACCTTGTTCCGTATTGGCGGCGTTGGCCGCGCGGAACAGCTGGTGCAGCTGGGACTGCGGTTCCCAATCTCATTCATTTTCTCCCGGTGCCAGAAGTAGAAGCACCTTTGCCCTTATCCTGCCTACTCACCATTGTACCTGTCAATATACATAAACAAGCACAACGTTAAGCTAAATACATGTTAACTTCGGCTAAGGTCGGGTTACACAACGTTTACCCCACACTTAGTCCTTATCTACTTTTACAAACCATGGCAAGGATAAGTCAATTTACACCAAAACAATCAACTATCCAATTTATGCTTAGTGCGTTCACAAAAATTTCGACAGCATAACGCTTAGCGTACTACTCAGACTTCATACAGCTAATCCCAATCCTACTAACGCTAAAAATTCAACCATCGCACTAAGCAACAAAAACAACAAATAAAAACAACGACAAAAGTTCTATATATACATACAAATCCAAATAATCAAACCAATTTGCACAATTTCCACATTTTCCCCAAAAATTCAAGAATTCGTCGTCTTTTACCTTCAAACAATATTTACACCGACTAATCTCAATTCCCAAACACACCCCGGCATCTAATTCACCGAATTATCAAATTACCCAAGTCAATTTCAACAACCTAAGCCCTAGAATTCAATTTTACAATCAATTCCGAATTATTCACGTAGTCGACAAGTTCAAACGCTAATACAACATTCCGAACATTCATCAATCACAAATAATTCAATTTCATGCTCAATTGCTACTTAGGATGATATATCTCACCTCACCTGCCCAAATTCGACTAAAATCGCCAAAATTTAGAGAGAAACGAGGAAAACATACCTTTACGTTGAAGAACCGAAGAAACTTGATGATTTCTTTGCTTAGTGGTGTGGCACGTTGATTGGGGAGGGGGATTTGGGTGTTTGGTCGCGGAGAGGAAAAGAAATGGGGAGAAAGGGCAAGAAAATCGGGGTTAATTTAAAGAAAAACACGCAGGTCACCCGGCAACCCGGTGTGACCCGGCACCAAATATAAGGCAACGTGTCACGGAGGGTAACGCGGAGCCCCTCCTCCGTGACACGGAGCCAACGCGTTGGCTTACTGGAAATTTTTAAAAATCTGGATTTTACCTTTAACGTGTCACGGAGGGTAACGCGGAGCCCTTCCTCCGTGACACGGAGCCAACGCCCCAGTGCACTGTCTCTTCATTTTAATTATTTTTTCATACCTTGCCTTATTCTTCCCAATTCCATGCATATTTTTCTCCGTTATACCTGAAAATCACCTCACTAAACAAAATTGGTTAGATTAATAGATTTCCCTAATTAAAATGAAAAGTATTAACTAAAAACGAAAAATTTATACCAAATCAAGAAAATAAAAATAAAAATAAAAATTATTTACACAAAAAAAAGAAAGAAAGAAAGAAAATATTTTTCACAGGTTACCTCCCGTGCAGCGCCTGGTTTACCATCGCGGCTCGACGTACCAAGTTTCACCGCTTTTTCCTCCACCTTGAGGATATGAATCTCACCCCTAATTTCTTTTCTAATTTCCTCTTATGCTCCAGGGGTGGTGGCGAAAAATTGTATGGACCAAATAGTAGGTGTTGCCTTTTTACTTTATTGGCCCTCAAGTAAGCAAAGTCATTTTGGCTCTCTGAGTTAGCAAATTTCAAAATATACGGGGCTTGGTCCTCCTCTAGACATTTCTCTATAAGCTTGGAAGACTCTACTTCTACGTTGTCAACCAAACTTAATGTCGAAAAATGCATCGAGTGTGGTCCAATACACCTCAACTCTGAAACTGCATTATGCTTGACCTCCTTACTTGGATACACCTTCTCAGCATCGACATCTGTTTCTCCATTAATGTCAAATGGGGGATACTCTATCTCTTCTTCCATGAATGGATTTTCCATAAGTGTGAGCCCATCACGGACACACTCAAGAGATTCTAATTGTTGGGCTTCATCCAAAAATTCACCCTTGTCTTCCTCTTGTAGTTCCTCTTGAATATCGGCTAAAACTGTCACCTGCAAGTTATCACAAGCTTCAGCTTCAGCGATCATCTCCGTAAATTTAACACTCACCCTTTCTAGAGCCTCTGCATTCTCTTCTTGCTAAATTCTCAATACTGCCATCGCCTCCTTCATTGCTTCTGATTGCTCCAAGAGTTGTTTCATCATGTCTTCTATTTGAGCTTGGCGTCCCAAGTCCTCATTTTAAGCATGCCTATATTCAGGAAAAACAACAGAAGGATCATAGTAGGGGCTTGGGGGATGGGCATATGCATTCGGACAGCCATCCCAATGGCCATCTTGACCACCACATATATTGCACGTGTCACAATGTTGCCACGAGTGGTGTCCTCCACAATTCAGACAAGATTCACTAAAATATGAGTATCCACCATTGAAACCATTTATATTCCACGATGTGATGTCAATAAGGGTATTCGAAAAAGAAAAAGTAAAATGCAAAAGAATCAAAACAAACACTAAGACTAAGTTGTCAGCACTCGAGAAAAATAAAAATACAATAAATTACACTTAAAACAATTTCACCAATTGCCTAGCCTCCCCGGCAACGGCGCCAAAAACTTGTTCGGTGCTGTGGTAGGGGTTAAAAATCAACACGCAAGTGCACGTGGTCAAACAAGTAATAAAGTGGCTAAGTAAGCCAAGTACCGATCCAAGGAGACTCTGGATAAGTAAAATTGCCTAAGTACACTATATTCTTATCTTACTTCTAATTATGCTAACAACAACGTAACCAACAGTTAAATAAGTCTTTGTTTAGAAATTATATATACTAAATCTATTAACAATTATTTACTGTGAATTGAAACTATGGATATGAGCATGCCAAGGTTAAGAACAAGTAATGAATTTGACGATAATCACAATTCGGTTAATCTTTTCTTCATGTTGCTAGCCAAGAACATTAGCCTAGAAATTAAAACTCTCGTATTTAATTTCACTTTAGAATCATAAACCATTCGTCTACATTTCTGTGATCAAATGCAATTTATGACCTAGCAATACAATTCCGGTTCCTAAATTGACTAATACGGCTTTCAAGTATATTTCTATCAGGAAAGCACATCAAAACCCAATTTTCCCAAATCAAGTTAAGAACAATACCCTATTAATTCACAATTTTCCAATTTCGTGCTCTCTCGAGTGAAATTGGACTTTCTAGATGTACATTAGTATCGGCCACACACTAATGCAGTAAGAACAAGAATTAATAGAACAACATGGAAGAAGAAGAAGAAAACCATATAATTAACAATCAAAACTCATCACCATTATTCAAAACCTCAGCAAGGAAGAGAATTAGCCACTCATTTGTGGATTAATCATCCTAAAACAAGTGTAAATCATGCATACAATTGATAGAAAGAAGAAAGGAAGAGAAGAAATCCCTTAGCTTTTTCGTCCCTCAACTGCTTCTAACCCACGTCCTTGCTCCACTACTTAAAAATAAGCTAAGTGTTCTATTTATACTAGTGGGAATTTTTCCCGGAATAACAAGCAACGTGTCACGGAGGTCAACGCGGAGCACTATCTCCGTGACACGGCGTGGATGCGGACCCTCTCTGGAATTCCACGATCCGGGATTATAGCCTCAACGTGGCACGGAGGCCAACGCGGAGGCCTATCTCCGTGCCATGGAGCTGTCGCGAGGCCACACTGGAATTTGCCATTTAATTCCCTCTCCAGGCAGTGTGCCTCCACGATGGTAGCGTGGCACGGCTACATCGCGGAGCCCCTTTACTTTGCGCATTCCTATGTCTTTTCCATGCTCGCATCCAAGTCCAACTCCGATATAATTCCAACATGCATTTTAGCTCCTAAAAATCATATTTTCCTGCAAAACAAATGCTAATCATGTTGGTTAGTATAAATTAACATTTTATTACCAATTACATGAGAATATATACATATTGCACACAAACAAGGCGAAAATAATACGTTTGAGTATCACTTGGGCATATAAATCTGCCCAAGATCAGAGTTGCCTTCAAAATTAGCTATTGTGCATCCTGTGTATAATGTATCGCTTTTGAAGAAGTGTTTGTGTGATCCAGCTCTAGTTGTTCCAGCGGACAGTGTTCGTGTGAGAGACAACCTTAGCTATTAGGAGGTTCCGGTGAAAATATTGGGTCATCAGGTTCGAAGGCTAAGGAAAAAGGAAGTAGCTTCAGTTAATGAGTTATGGAGGAATCAACATATTGAAGGAGCTACGTGGGATGTCGAAGTGGATATGATGGCTAGATACCTGCATTTATTCTCTACCGGACGAGTTTTAGCTTGAGGTATCAGTTTTTCGCTCAGACTTTATTTAGTTTTCATGTTCAGTTCATGTGCATAAGTTTCTTTTATGTATATGGATGTGTGTATGATTCATGAAATCAGTTCAGTTATTTGATTCGAATGGGAGGTAGTCATTCTGTTAGTTTTCGGTTTAAATCCTCAGTATTTGAATATGATGATTGGATTTTCTCTACTTTTCTATGTTTTTTCTAACATTCGACGACAAATGTTCCAAAGGGGGAGATAATTTTTATACCCCGGAAGCCCAAAGATCAGACCTGGGAGTTGAAATAGAGAAAAGCTTAAAACACTAGCACCAGACTCGGAACGATTGGTAGGGAGACTCGTGAGATCAACCCAAGAGTCGTGATGTTACTCGTGGGGAAAGCCATGGAATGAATTTGAAAACTGGAGAAGTGAGACCCCACGGGCATGACCATGACTCATGGTCAGGTCTCACGAGTCGTTAGGTGAATCGTAGGGAGGGGGAATAAGAAAAGAAAAGAAAAGGGGCAGTGGACTTGACGGAAGGTCCCCACAAGTCATGGTCAGCCCCAATTATTCGTGGCATGAGTCTTGATCAAGCATGGAATAAATTTTGTCCAGGAAAGGCAGTGTACTTAATAGACGACTCCATGAGTCGTGACCCTGAGCAACGAGTCGTTAGGTCCTCCGTTAGGATCACCTGGCAGTTATTTTCTTAAATTTTAGTAAGGGCTTTTTCGTAATTCCTAAGTTCCTAAGGCCTAAAATATGACGTTTTGAGTGATGAATAGTGTCTTTTAAAGAGGTTAAGTTCATTTTAGGCCTTATTCATTCATGCATGCAAGGTAGAGTACTTGAGAGGGTGATCAAGCTTAGCATTCATCAATTTCTTTTCAATTGTCTATTGGGCATCTAAGGAAGTGTTATAACCATCTACCAACAGGTATGTAGGGTTATGAAAGGGTGATTTAGTTTACACCCATGCCCAATCCCTCTCTAAAGTAGAAAATTCTATGTCTAATCTTTTTGGTTTTAACCCAAATGCATGAATCTTCTATTTTCTATACATGGGTATGATTTGATTATGATTATCCCATTGAACTAAGAAGCATAGGCAAATTTTATAATGTTTTCAATTTAAAATCAAGATTTTAGTTTTATTAATTAAAAGCCCATAGAAGAGATGTTCATGAAAGATGAGATTTGTGATGAATAGATGATGATGATGGGATATTACGATAAAGAGAATGATTTTAAAGTACCCATGTTTACAATTATGATTTCGATGAGAATTGAGTATTTCTAAGTACGATAAAGCTTTGAGAATTGCCCACATGTTAAGTACGAATGTTGATTTTCCTGAATTAAGCTTACCACATGGTTTTAGAGCGAAGACTCCCAATTATATTTTCATCTTGTGGTATGTTTTGAGTTAAAGTTATCCTATATATAACTTACGATATGGTTTTGGAGCGATGACTCCCAATTATGTTTTCAGCTTGTGGTACGTTTTGAGCTAAGGCTTCTCATACACATGATTTCATATTTTAGATGTATTTGATTATTAAGCTTCATCAATAGACGATGTTGCGCTTCATTATAAAATGAAGTAGAGCACATGCATGTTTTAGGAGTAATGTCTAGCACCGAGTAGGCTAACGGTCGATCACCCTATGCCTCATAAATACACACCAACGTTGGTTTACACTATTATATATATTACTTCATGACCTCGCTCATGAGCTTCCCCTACCTGAGTGGACCTTTAGCTTGATATGGATATCATGGTATCGTCCCTAGAAATGGAAAGGCTTTGGACGACTCTACCCACTTGAGTGTGATAGTTGGGACCGCATAAGCTCTATCATCGTATGTTTGTTAAAAGACGAGTCTCCCATTGTTCCTCATGATTTCAGATATGCATATTTCATTACTCCGGAGATTGATATATATATGCATGTTCTAAATCAGCTTTGACTCAATGTTTAGCTTTACTTTTAAATATCAAAATTCATCTTTGAGTTAATAGATTCAATTATAATGTCATGAAGTTATGTTATGTTATGTTATGAAGCGATCATGATTTAAGAAAGAATGCGTGCAAGCCCTACTCTTAGACTCTTAATGCTTATGTTATACTATGCATTTCAATTATTTTCTTAAGAGGTTTTACTTACCCTGCATACTCGATACATTCCACGTACTAACTGCATACTCTACGATGTATCTTTTCATGATACAGGACCCAGCTCCCAAGTTCATCCCCGCTCATAGTCAGCTTGTCAGAGTTAGCATTCATATTGTGGTTGAGTCCTCATCTCCCGAACACTATACTATTCTAATCTCTTATATGTATTTTAGTTTTAGATTTGTTGAGTTAGTTAGGGTCTTGTCCCATCAACTCTTCATTTTAGAGGCTTTTCAGACATATGTATGTATTCATCTTTGGATTTCATATTCTGATGTTTTATTCAAGTTAGACTTCCGCTATGAGTATTTTATTGATTATTCAATTCTTGATTAAGATTATATGTATGCTTATGCCATTGGTTGACATGGGGTCTCTCAGGCCTCCTTGTCCCGTGCTCCGATCTGGCCCTCCGTTCTGATCGTGACATTATCCTTATCCTATTCCTGTCCATGCATTCAATCCTAGTAGTTCTAAGGGATGATCAAGCTTAGATTCATCATGTTCTTCCACAAATTCCTTTGGGATCCTAAGAGGGTTGTGAAATCAGATTCTCCCAGGTACGTAGGGTTATGAATGGGTGTAACCATCCACTCCCATGCCCAATTCCTCTTCAATTTCATGTGATTTCTAAGTTAATGAATCTATGGGGTTTTAACCCAACTTGTGAATTCTCTATGTATCTATCATGGGTAATTTCTATGCATGTTTGTAATGTTGAATTATGATTTATGGGCCTATTTTATAATGTTTTCAGTTACAATTTTTTATTTCAAAGTTTTACAAATAAGATTCCCATCTATGGAAGTTCATGAAAAGATGAGATTATGATCATTGCCTCTAGTTATGATGAGATGTTCATGATGAAAGTATGATTTCAAATTACCCATGTCTGTGTTCATTTTTTGAGTAATCAAAGTCTATTTCAAGTATGTTTAAGTATTGGGCAAGCCCAAATGATCAAGTATGCTTCATGTTTTATCTAAATTTCATGTTATTAGCTTACCACATGGTTTTGGAGTCTAGACTCCCACTGTTGTTTAGCTTGTGGTATGTTTCGAGCCAAGGCTCTTCATGTATGTTATCAGAATATGAATGTCATGTCATGAATAAGCTTTGTCACTAGACGATGGTCAGCTTCGTTGAAAAATGATGGAGAGCATAAAGTTTTGCACCTAGTAGCCTAAGGGTCAGTCAACCCTATGCCTCAGAAATACATGCCTACGTAGGTATGTTAAGATTACTCAGAACCTATCTTGTGTGCTTCCCCTGCCCCCAATGGGCCTTCAGCTTGATATTGATATCATGGTAGCGTCCTTAGCCTTGGCAAGGCTTTGGACAGCTCTGCTTACTTGAATGTAATAGTCGGGACCACGTAAGCTCTATTGTGGTAATGTCGGTTATATGACGATTCTCCCATTGTTCCTCATGTTTTTAGTTATGCGTGTTCATCAGTTAAGATATTATGTTTTCAGCATGTTTGACCCAATGTTCAATTTTACTTATGATTATCAGTTTTCAGCTTTGGGTCATTCGATTTAGTTATGATATTCAATTATGTTTAAGTCATGTTTTAAGATAATAGCATGCATGCCCCACTCATGGACTCTTATGATAAAATGTTTATGATATGCATGATCTCTGATTTTACTTACTTAATAGTTTTGCCTACGTTGCATAGTCAGTAAATTCCACGTACTGATCGCATACTCTATGTTGTATAATTTCATGATTCAGGCTCAAATATTCAGGCTCAGTCCCACGGTTAGACAAATCCTCAGTTTTAGCATCTCCCAGCCAGAGTTGGTGAATCCTCATCTCTCAAGGACCCTTTTGTCAACTGTATTTAGTATTTCCAATTTCAGACATTAGTGAGTTAGTTCAGGTCTTGTCCCATCAACTCGTCAGTAGTAGAGGCTTATTAGTCATAGTATGTTTTTAGTTTCAGTCTAGCGTTGTATAATCAGATATTCAAAGGTTATCATGTTTTCAGACTTTCGCTATTGCTTATGCTAGATTTCCGCATTTATGTTGTTGAGCTTTAGATGTCATGTTCATGCCTTGGGTCGACTTGGAGCCTCTCAGGGTTCTTTCTCCCTATCTCAATTTGGGGCCTATGTGCGGGTCGTGACATTTTAAATCAACCAATTCATTCATTTTCTTATAATTTGGTGCTACCTCAACTTGTGTCCCGTGGGATAGGCCACAAGTCGTTAAGTGACTCGTGGTAAGGTGTTTGAACTTGGTGGAAAAATTTGGAAATGGGGTGACCACGGGCGTGACCACAAGCCGTGGTCAACACCACAAGTCGTGATGTGATCCATGGTCATGAAGTTATTGAAGACTGGAGAATTGGGCAGTGTTGGCGATGGGTGGGTAGCCACGGGTCGTTGGGTACACCACGAGTCATGGTTTCCCTCATGGTGACCAACATAGAGAAGTTGACAGTGCACTAGACGGTTGTGACCATGAGTCATGGTCACTAGGCACGATCTATTGAAGCCCTCGTGGCGGAATAATAGTAAGTTTTCCCTGCTAATTTGATAAGGGTCTTCCCATAATTTCCTAAAGTTCTAGACTCTAAGCTACTCTATTTTTGGTTTAATCAGGGTTTTTAGAGGGGGAAACTGACGATTTCTCTCATTTTTTTCTCATCTCTTCATCAGTTCAACGTAAAGTTCTCTCAGAAAGGTTCAGAGTAGAAATTAGGAATATCAATTCTTCTCATATTTCTTTCAAGAAATTCTCTTAGGGATTTCCATCACCAGGTATGTAGGAATTCAACAAGGGAATAGTTCTTCCCTTGTATCCCCAAAATCCTCCATGTCTTCTTAATTAGTTCTAGCACTAAAACTTTCGAATGTGAAGAAATTACCTGTCAGAATTTTTTTAATTCATGTGGAATATTACACATGTTAATTGTTGATATTTTTCCACCAGTTTGTGACTATGTTGTGGCTTGTCCCTATAAAGTTACTTCTAGCCCTAGCTAATGAATGCAGAAAACCTAGAGCCTTGCATAATTGACTTATTTGTCGAAATTTCTTGATTCTTTCAGTGTTGGGGGTTCCCATATTGTTATTTTGTATTGAACCCTTAGTCAGACATTGGTCAGTTCAGTTTTAGTCGGAATGTTAGAATTCTCAGTGTTAGTCAGAAATGTTAGTTGATCAGTTTGATTACAGAAATTCTCAAGATGTCAGTAGTGCCTCCCAGTAATCAAAATTAGACCCAATATCATATTTTAGTGGTTCTTTGGGGAAACTTCCACATAAGTAGCTCTAACCAGCCTTGGGACCCTAGCTTCAGATTAAAGTTTGTTCTTTAGACGGTTATGATGCTTCCAGATAAATAACTTTGACCAGTCTGTGAACCCATTTAAAAAATCCAATCCGATAAGACTCTCAGGGTGCTTACAAATAGGTATTCCTGACTTATTCTTGGGCCCAGTTTCAACCTATCAGCTTATTAGTTAGTCTACAACTATCCAGTAGGAGTAGGAGTTAGCACCGAGTGGACTGGGGTTTCAGCTCACCCAGGTTCCCAGAACTACGTTACCACCGTAGGTTATATTTTATTTGCCTTATGGCCCTAGAATTGTGATCATCTAGTTAATGCCTCTACATTCTGGCAAGGTATATTGGGTCCTAATGATAGGGTGTATACATCAGACTCCACATCTAGCTTACGTGGTTATATGTCGATTATAGACTTTCCACTAGTCATCTTAGTTCAGTCTCAAATTAGTCAGTTTAGATTAGTTCATTACAATATATCAGATTAGTACTTTAGACTTAGGGCATGTCCTTGATCATCAAATAGGGTCATTTAGGCCATCTCAGTTATTATAGTTATTCAGTCCCGCAGTTTCAGTTGGTCATTGCATGTCTTTTCTGTTCGGCATTTTTATTCCTTGTGTGTGGTTTCTCTCACTTACTCAGTACATTCAAAGTATTGATGCATACCTTTTATGCTATATCATTCAATGATACAACTTCAAGTTCTCAAACACAACACCATTAGCAGACCCCGCTCAGACTTTCTCAGTAGCATCAGTGGGAAGTCCTCATATTTCAAGGACGAAGATCATCTCATTCATTTCTATTTTCTTTTATCTAGACTTAGAGTTAGTTGGGGGCTTGTCCCAGCAACAAATCTGTTGTAGTGGCTTTTAGACACATACATGGTTTTAGACATTCAGTTTTGATCAGATGTTTTTTTACTTTATGATTCTGCTTTATTCTCATAAATGTTTTACATTTTACTTTAAAGCTTTCACTATACTTACAGTTACTCAAAATTTCAGTGTTATAATAAACCATGAGTTGACTTAAGGTAACTTATGACTCCAAGTATCGTGTCCCGTCTAGGTGTAGACTCGGAGCGTGATAAACTTGGTATCAGAGCACTGGGTTTAGAGTATCATTAGATGTCCGAAAGCCGCATTGAGTAGAGTCCTTTTCATGGGTGTGAAGCGTGCCACACTTATGATGGGAAGGCTATGAGATGTCATTAGGAAAACTCCCTTTTGTTCGTACTCCTTATCATGCATTGAAATTCAATTCCAGAATCATTCTCCTAACTCGTGCTCTATTTCATTTCAGTGAAATATGCCTCCGCGATATGGTAATGGAAGAAGGGCCCATAATGCTTACCGACCTATCCCACCCAGCCTAGTAGCCCCTCAAGACGACTCAGTGTCCACTGCCGAATTCAGGGCAGCTATTCAGCTGCTCGCACAGTCAGTTACCAACCAGGTGAGCCAATAGGTGGTTCCAATCAATAATAATTGGTCTGCACCAGGTGCCTGAGTTTGGAACTTCACTCAAATGAACCCTCTAGATCTCCACGGATCTAAGGTGGGAGAGGACCCATAGAGTTCATAGATGAGATTAGGAAGATCACCCAGATTATGGGTGTCAGTTCTTTGGAGAGTGTCGACTTGGCTGCCTTTCAATTGAAAGGGGTAACCCAGATCTGGTATGAACAATGGAAGGAGGGGAGACCAGCAAGAGCAGGACCGGTAGAATGGGAAGAGTTCACTATAGACTTCCTAGATAGATTCTTCCTTCGGGAGCTCATAGAGGCAAAAGTTGCGGAGTTCATGAATCTAAAACAGAGAAATCGAACGGTGGAGGAGTATGCACTAGAGTTCACACCAGGTTGTCTAAATATGTTGCAGAGATGGTAGTCGAGCCGAGGGCTCGCATGCTGATGTTTGTGAATGGAGTTTCAAATTTGGTCCTTAAGGAGTGCAGGACAGCAATACTTATCAAGGAAATCGATTTCTCCAGCCTCATAGTTCACGCCCAGCAAATTGAGGAAGAAAAATTGTAAAGATTTGTAGCAGGAGAACAAATGGGCAAGAACCAGCCTGTCAGATATGGCCATCAAATATCTGCCAGTAGTAGCCGCCCACAACAACAATAGTAAAGGGCTCCAACACCCAGCTCAACCAACGCTCCTACTTTTTAGTCCTATAAGGATCGGAGGGGTGGAGCATCTGGCTCTCATTCCCAAAGCTTCAGTGCCAGCAATCGCTACCCAGCTTGCCCTAAGTTTGGCAAGAAACATCTAGGAGAGTGTTTTCAAGGTCGAGAGGGCTTTTTTGGTGGTGGATAGCTTGGTCATAGGCTTAAAGAATGCCCATCAACAGGACGAGGAAGGTCACAATCCACAACTTCAGCAGCTCCAATAGGCCAACACTTCTAGTATTGATGGTGACCAACGCTAAAATCGTTTTATGCATTATCTTCTCATCAAGATCAGGAGAGCTCATGTGATGTGGTTACGAGTATGTTACGCCTTTTTCATCTAGACGTGTATGCCCTACAAGTCCAGGAGCCCCACACTTTCGTTTGTGACTCCCTATGTAGCAGTCCAGTTAGATATTAGTCCAGAGGTCCTCTTAGAACCATTCTTAGTCTCCACCCCACTTGGCCCGTCAGCTAGAGCCAGCCGGATGTATAAAAACTGCCCAATTTAATTCCTGAATAAAGTCATTCCAGCTGACCTGGTAGTTTTATACATGGTTGACTTTGACCTCATTCTTGGCATTGATTGGTTACACTCCGGTTATGCCTCAGTCAAATGCAGAACTAGGGTCGTCAGGTTTCAATTTCCTAATGAGCAAGCTTTATAATGGACGGGTAGCAGTTCAATGCTTAAGGGTTGGTTTATTTCCTACCTTAAGGCCAGAAATCCTATTTCCAAAGGGTGTATTTATCATTTAGTTCGGATCAAAGATTCCAACTCTGACACCCCAACTATACAGTCAGTCCCAGTTATCAGCGAGTTTCCTGAAGATCTTCCAGGAGTACCTCCTGAACAGGAAATAGTCTTCAGTATAGACCATCTTCTAGATACTCAACCCACATCCATCCCTCCTTAAAGAATGGCTCCAGCTGAGATTAAAGAGTTGAAGGAGCAGCTAAAATACCTTCTTGATAAAGGTTTTATCAGACCCAACATCTCTCTCTAGAGTGCTCTAGTACTATTCATGCAAAATAAAGATGGTAACCCCAGAATGTGCATCTATTACCATCAATTGAACAAGGTCACACTCATGAACAAGTATCCCCTACCCAGGATTGATGACTTGTTCGATCAACTTCAAGGAGCCAGTCATTTCTCCAAAATAGATCTCAGGTCGGGGTATCATCAAATAAGAGTTAGAGAATGTGACATACTGAAAAAAAATTTCAAAACTCTCAGTATGGTCACTACGAGTTCGTGGTTATGTCCTTCGGACTAACTAATTCCCCCACAACTTTCATGGACCTGATGAACAGTCATCAAGAAGTATCTGGATATGTTCATCATTGTATTTATTGATGAAATTCTAGTATACTCCAGGAATGAGGAAGAACATGCTAACCACTTGAGAATGGTGCTTCAGACACTCAGAGACCCCTAGTTGTTAGCTAAGTTCTGCAAATTCGAATTCTGGTTGAAGTCTGTGACTTTCCTATGTCATGTGGTCTCGGGTGAGGGTATTTAGGTAGATCCTCAAAAGATAGCATCGATGAAAGACTGGCCCAGACCTACTTCCCCAACCAAACCCAAAATTTTCTTGGGTCTAGCCGATTATTACTGACGTTTTGTGGATGGTTTTTCCTCTATAGCATACCATCTTACTAGGTTGACTCAGAAGAAGGTGAAATTTCAATGGTTAGATGCATGTGAGAAGAGTTTCCAGGAATTAAAAACTTGACTCACCATTGCTCCAGTGTTGACCCCGCCGGAAGGAACAGAGAGATTAGTTGTTTATTATGATGCTTGCAGAGTTGGGCTCGGTTGCATTCTAATGCAGTGAGGTAAAGTGATAGCTTATGCCTCCAAACAGCTCAAGATTCATGAAAAAAATTACCCGACTCATGTGTTGGAGTTGGCAGAGGTGGTGTTTGCACTAAAAATATGGAGACATTACCTGTACAGGGCTCACATGGATGTTTTCACTGATCATAAGAGCCTTTAGTATATGTTCAGTTAGAAAGATCTAAATCTTCATCAGAGAAAGTGGTTAGAGCTATTGAAGTACTATGACATGAGCGTGTTGTATCACCCGGGCAAAGCCAATATGGCGGTTGATGTCTTGAGTAGAGTTTCTATGGGGAGCGTGGATCATGTTGAGGAAGGCGAAAAAGATCTGGCAAAGGATATCCACATATTAGCTTAGTTGGAAGTAGAGTTGGTTGATACTACTAAGGGTGGAGTAATTGTTCAGAGTGGATAGGATTCCTTGTTGGTGGTTGAATTTAAGTTAAGAAAGGATGAAGATCCCGCACTACTTAAATTGAAGGAGGCGGTTCGCAAAGAAGAAGTGGAGGCTTTTTCCCAAGGGGGAGATAGTGTACTTCGATATTAGGGTAGATTGTGCGTACCAGATGTGAGTGATTTGAGACAATAGTTACTGGCTGAAGCACATAGTTCGAGATATTCCATCCACCCTGGTGCTACTAAGATGTACTGTGATTTACGGGATATTTACTAGTGGAACGGCATGAAGAGAGACATAGCTGAATTTGTAGCTAAGTGCCCGAACTGCCAGCAAGTCAAAGTAGAACACCATAGGCCGGGAGGTATGACTAAGGATATCAACCACCAACATGGATGTGGGAAGAAGTAAATATGGATTTTATTAAGGGTCTACCTTGGAATCGTTGCCAACATGATTCAATATGGATGATTGTAGACTGGATGACTAAGGCAGCACACTTCCTCCCAGTTAAAACTATAGATTCACTTGAGGACTATGCTAGGCTTTATATCCGGGATTTAATCAGACTTCATGGGGTACCCTTATCCATTATCTCAGACAGAGGAACCCAATTCACCTCTCACTTCTGGATGTCTTTTTAGAAGGGACTTTGTACTCAGGTCAAGCTCAGCACAACTTTTAATCTGCAGACAGATGGACAAGCTGAGCAGACTATTCAGAATCTAAAAGATATGTTAAGGGTGTGCATGATTGATTTCAAGGGATGTTGGGACGATCACTTGCCTCTCATTGAGTTTTCATACAACAAATGCTACCACTCCAGTATTCAGATGGCCCCATTCGAGGCATTGTATGGTAGGAGGTGTAGGTCTCTTATAGGGTGGTTTGTGGTTGGTGAAGCTACTCTAATTAGGCCGACTCAGTTCATGAAGCTATTATCCCTGGAAAGGCTTTGTAGACACTGCCCACTTGAGTTTAATTGTCGGGACCACATAAGCTCTATCATGGTAATGTCGGTTATATGACGAGTCTCCCATTGTTCCTCATGATTTCAGTTTTGCATGTTCATCAATCACGATATTATATTTTCAGCAGGTTTGACCCATATGTTAAGTCCTATTATTATTTATTTCAGCTTTAGGTCATTCGATTTAGTTATGGTATTCAGTTATATTTAAATCATGTTTTTAGACAATAGCATGGAAGCCTTACTCTTATAATCTTACACTAAAATGTTTTATGATATGCATGATTTCAATTTTATGTACTTTGCAGTTTTACTTACCTTGCATACTCGGTACATTTCAAGTACTTACCGCATACTCTATGTTGTATCATTTCATGATACAGGCTCAAACATTTAGGTTAAGTCCCATCGCTAGCCAGATCCTTAGAGTTAACATTTTCTTAGCTTGTTGGTGAGTTCTCATCCTTCGATGACCTTCTCATCAGTTTATCATCAGTATGTTCAGTTTTGATTTATTAGTAAGTTAGTTGGGGTCTTTTCCCATCAACTCGTCAGATTGTAGAGGCTTTTCAAACATAGTATATACTTATCTTCGGATTAGTGTTATATATTTTGTTGTTTAGATGTTATTAAATTTTTAGACTTCTACTATTTCAAATGTTAGATTTCTACATTTATTATTTTGAACTTTAGTTGTCATGTTCATGTCATGGGTTGACTTGGAGTCATTTATGGTTCTAGGTTCTGTGTCTAGATCGGGGCCTATGCTTGGGTCATGATAAACTTGGTATCAGAGCATTAGCTTTTGAAGTGTCCTAGGGTGTCTGCAAGTCGCATTAAGTAAAGTCTTTTTCAATGGTGTGAAGCGTGCCTCACTAATGACGAAGAGGCTACGAAACATTTTAGGAAATTTCCCTTCTTTCAGATCTATGTCGTGCGATGAAATGTCTCTCTATCTTTCTAACTCATGCTACACGTGCTTGCAGAATCATGCCTACTTGTTGAATTAACGAAAGAAGAAATGGGAATGGAAATGGCCATAAGAATGGCAATGAAGATGGGCACCAGCAGGCCCCACCAGCCCCCGAGGATTATGTGCCCGAGCAGGTTGCCCATGCTGAGTTTAGGGCAGCCATTTAGATGTTGGCACACGCATTGACCCACTGGGTAAACCAGTGGAGGTAGTGCATGTTCCCTAGAATGGGAATGGGGCAGCGGCAAGAGTCAAGGACTTTCTCAGGATGAACCATCCGGAGTTCCTCGGATCGAAAGTGGATGAGGATCCACACGAGTTTATTGATGAAATCCAGAAGATCACCCAGATTATGGGGTTGACAAGGGAGGAGTGTGCAGAACTAGCCTCTTATCAGTTGAAAGGTGTTGCCGGGCAACTATTTTAGACAGTGGAAGAATAGTAGGGCAGGTTGAGCGAGTCCCATTGGTTGGGATGAGTTTCATATTGCATTCTTGGATTGGTTATTTTCCCGAGAGATGAGGGAGATCAAGGCTGCTAAATTTGTGAACCTAAGATAGAAAAACATGACGTTCTAGGAGTATGCTTTAAAGTTCACCCGCCTGTCCAAATATGAACCAAAAATGGTGGTTGATCAAAGGGCTCGAGTGAGCAGGTTCATACATGGGATAGCTAACTATTTGGTCAAGGATTACAGGACCGCTATGCTTCATCAGGCTATGGACTTCTTCTAGTTTGTTCTATACGCCTAAAAATAGAGGCGGTATAGGTGAGTGAGTGGGAGAGAGAGGCCAACAGGTCTAGGACCAATAGTTTAGGATTCTCCCATAAGAGGCCTGATCGTGGACATCATCAGTAGTCCCACCATAGATCATCAGCCCCGGCGCCGTCTCCAAATCTAGGCGTGACTAAAGGGGACAAGCATAAGGCTCTCGAGATCAAGGGCGCACACATATAGAGCCTAATATTCCAAGTTGTGACAGGTGTGGTAGAAGGCACACTAGTTAGTGCTTAGCAAGTACAGGTGCTTATTTCAGGTGTGGGAAGCTCGAACATATGCTCGGAGATTTTCCAGCACAGGGCCAAGATGGAGGTTGAGACCCAGCCACTATTTCAGCAGCCCCACTAGCATGCTCAGCTCAGTAGGGTGCCTCCACTAGTATAGGTTGTGGTCAGTGTCAGAACAATTTCTATGTCCTCACATCACACCAGGCGCAGTAGGTCTCCCCAGATGTAGTCTGTTCGGCTTTTGTGGTGACTACACGCAAGTGCACGTAGTCGAACAAGTAGTAAAGTGGCTAAAGTAAAGCCAAGTATCGATCCCACAGGGACTGAACTAAGGTAATAATTAACTTAAGGATTAATGAACTATAACTTTAAGAATGCAGACAACCAATTAAACAATATTTGGAGAGTATAGTTTCCTAATTTATACGAATCTAAAGCAAAATTATAAAATGAGTCTGAACTATAGTAATGAGCAAGCTGAGGTTAAACGAACATGCAGGGAATTAATTTATCGATACAATTTAGTTAATCTTTCCTTCGGTTGCTAGTCAAGAATTATTGCCTATGGATTGAAACTTTCGTATTCTACCCAACTTAAGAATCATGAACCTTCAACCTATATTTCTGTGATAAAAGAATTTCATGTTCTAGCCATACAAAATCGATTCCTTAATTGACTAATAAGACTTTCAGATATGTTTCTATTCTGAATGTAAATCAATTCTCAATTTTTCCAAACTAAGAAGAGATCATATCCTACCAATTCACATCTTTCCAATTTCTTTCCTTTTCAAAATCAAAATTGGATTTTTTAGATATACATTAAGATTGGCCAAACATTAATGCAATAAGAACAAGAATTGATAGAACAACCATTGAAGAAAAGATGAAAACTAAATTGATCAACAATTACATTCCACTACAATTGTTCTTAACTTCAGCAAGAAGTGAATTTAGCCACTCATTTGTGAACTAAATATCATCAAATGAGTATAATCATACAAACAATTGAGATAAAAGAGAAAGAGAAAGAGAAGAGCCCTAGAATTTTCGTCCCCTCAATAGCCTGTAACCCATGTTCTTGCTCAACCAAGTCAGCATGTTTAAAAATAAACCTTAGTGTGCTATTTATACTAGTGAGAATTTTTCCCGGAATAACAAGCCACGTGGCACGGAGTGTATCGCGGAGCACTCCCTCCGTGCCACGGGGCAAACACGGACCCTCACTGGAATCAGGTTCCTCAGCAATTTCTCCTTGGCGTGCCACTACCTGCAACGCGGAGCCACGCCAACGTGTCATGGCGCAATCACGAACCTTCACTGGAATTGGCCAAAATAAATCACCCGAGGTAGACTGCCTCCGCGATGGCAACGTGACACGGCTCCATTACGGAGCCCTTATTTTTGCTGCTCTTCCTTGACCTTTTCCACTCCTTGCTTCCAAGTCCATTCCCGATTTTTACCAACATGTATCTTAGCTTCCCAAAATTACATTTTACCTGCAAAACAACACTAATCATGTTGGTTAGTATAGATTCACATTTGAATTACAAATCCCACGAGAATGCATACATAACGATAGATAAACAAGACGAAATGAAGCATTTGAGTATCACTTGGGCATATAATTATGCCCAAGATAACTTACCCCACACTTAAAACTTTGTTCGTCCTCGAACAGTACTCTCACATCTCATGCAATTGACACCCACGCATAGCTACTTTGGCTCGACAATTCAAGCTACGACTATACCGATTATGTCATATAACAAATCATCAAGAAAACATGCATGGTCTCATCCATATAATGACATACACCACATTAAGACCTCCTAAACTCAAGAATCGACTCTCGATCTCGGCAAACTCATGAAAATCAACTGATCAAGACATCCGACACAAAATTCAATCTCTCGCCAAGCATGTGCCCTTACAACACAAGAGAAATTTCCCCCTTTTCAATCATATGATTTGCAAAGCATTACATGTAGGGGTATATGAACACTATTTCGCTCTCTCTCCCAAAGAATTCACATGCATCATGTCATGAACCATAGGCTTGCCTCTAGTGTATTACTCCACTAATACAAGGACGCATGATGTAAGATCATGTATGACTTAACGGGTTGTAATGTAAGCTAAGGAACTAGTAAATACTGGGCTAACCAATAATAGCAACAAGCTTCCTTAAGCGTTTTTCAATACATCCCACCATCATTATGGGCCTTGTTTCTTCCTTCATCTTCTCATTCTTGAAAATTTTCTTTGTTTTTGTTCCCATTTTGTTTAAGCACACTCGACTTAATAACCAAGATTAGTTATACATCTTTATTTTATTTAATTTCAACAAGTGCACCTTTGACCTTTTCTTTAACTTTCACCACTTCCTCTTTTCCTTTCTTTTCACTGTTCTCACTCCTTTACACTGTGGGAAAATTGTTTTTCTTGAGCGCTTAAGAGTTTTGGATCAAATTCAAGGCTAATGAAAAGAAGGGATTAAGCTCGGTTTGTACCTCTTTAAAGAAAGAAAAAAATAGGATAAAGGCTCAAAGGGGCTAACTAGGATGTACATTCAAGGTAGGTATGATAATGGAAAAACCTTTCAGTTTAATCAAAGAAATGCCTACATCCTTTCCTACAATCACATCCTTCATTTCGTTTCGCACACACACCAGGCAAGTTCTAGACACTTCACAATAGCATGGAATAATCGAAACCTCACGTCACACTCATTGCACATGCTCAACTCAAGAGATATTCACAGACTCTTCAATCAGCTAATTACATGAATTCAATATTAAGCCTCAATCACACCAAATCGAACTCTATGGCCTAGGTATCTCAACATGTTTACATATTTGCATGCTTTCATATGAATCACCTTTGCATCTTAATATCATGTACAACACGCAACAAGAATTCCGAACCATGAAGTAATGACACGTTTGGGAAACAAACAAAAGAAAGAAAATAAAAGAAAGAAAAACTACTCCTATTGACTACATTTCACTTAAGACGGTCGTCATCCATCCATCATAGGGAACAATCACTATTTACGACTTTGATTCAATGGGACTATTCTCGGTAAAAGCACCGAAAACAAAGGCCGAGAAACCCAAAATAACAAAAATTTAACGAATATTTTTTTAAAAATATCGATAGAAAACAAAAATATTTACACAACAACCATTCAACAACAACTCACACAACCACAACAGCTTAACATTCATTACAACACCACTTAATTAAAAAGCACATCACAAAGAGTCACAGGGTCACATTTTTTTTCACAGGCACAGCAACACAAAACATAAACAAAAACAAAAACAACAACGAAACAACCAGCACCTAACTACTCCAACCCCACACTTAAACCGAACACTGTCCCCAGTGTTCACAAAATTCAACATATCACAAAGGTGGGTGGTGAAACTCCTTGATCAATCGAAGTATTCCACTTCTTCATCAGGTGTCGTTGCCTCGTCTCCCATATCCGAACCCCACCCCCACTGTCCTCATCTGACTCAACATCTTAGTCCTCACGGCGGGTCTCCTCATCAGTGGGGACA
The DNA here is from genome assembly GCA_035772735.1 of Datura wrightii. Lineage (NCBI taxonomy): Eukaryota > Viridiplantae > Streptophyta > Magnoliopsida > Solanales > Solanaceae > Datura > Datura wrightii. The sequence goes on along the minus strand of JASDFA010000010.1, from coordinate 118,138,367 downwards.
TCATCATCTACGGGCTCCACAAATGTTGGCCCCACTCGGGATAGAGCCCGACTATTCTCGCCAAAGGGGTAATCTGGCTCAAGCTGCCACAACTCATCTTCTGTTGCTGGCCTCCCGCCTATGCGCAACTTAGATTCTGCATCCCGTACATGCGGGCCATATATTGATCATCCCAAGCATGTCGCTCGGATAGTGTGAGAACAGGCCCGTGAGTAGTGTTGGGTGCCTTGGTTTTTATGACGTCCAGGGCGCGCCTGTCAATATGTGGGATGTAGTCTAGGGCCACCTCCTCGATGTTGTGGCCCCTCAGGAATGTGGTAAGCAAACCACCGAACCCGTACCTGTGCCCTTGATCCAAGCGGGCTCTCTTCATGGCAGAAATGATTACCGCCCCAACATTTATCTCAAGCCCTTTCATCAGGGCATATACCAAACATACTCCATCCCGGGTAACATCTATCATATGCACCCTGGGATCAGGCAGGAACACACAATTTTTAGCCAAATCCTGGCTTCCCTATTCATCTGAGAGTGAGGCAGTGTCTGATGGTAGCCCCGCTCCTTGTGCCTGCTCCACCGTGCTATTGAATGGGCTCCACACAGAGTGCATCTGATATCCGCATAAGGTGGAGTTATGTTCAGCTGCCGAAGTACATGGGCATTTGTGTCCCGCGCCTCCAATATAACATTCAGGTGATGGGGCTCAAAGGTGACAACTTGCCCCCTTATCTTGTGAGTGTGACTGTGGAGGGTCGGGTTCCAGTTGGCATAGAACTCCCGAATCATATGGAGATTGCACTCCTGGGGCTCTTCGAAGATGAAGTTCAACCCGACAGTGCCAATACAGTGTACGATCCTCGAGAATTCTTGTGCCAACTCCCTTGCTATATGCTCTTCCGGGAAGTATTTGGTTTCTTTGTGTTTCGCATACCATTTCTTCCCTTCATCAGTCACCCATCGGGTTCTGTATTGTCAGCGTTGGCTTCTTGGAACTGTTGGTGCTGTTGGGACTGCTGTTCCCAACCTTATCCTTTTTTTGCCGGCGCCCGATGTGGATGCTCCCTTTCCTTTATCTGGTCTGCCCGACATTGTTCCTGCACATATAACCATACAATCCCCATGTTATTCAAATCATCACCAGCTACGACTAAGGCTGGGTTTAATTGAATCAGCCCACACTTAGTCTTTAGCTGCACTTTAAAATAATTCTTCAACACATTCATGATTTCACAATTCTTATCAATCAACATGCTTAGTGCATTCAGATAAGTCAATGGAATAATTACTATGTACTACTTAGACTTCGTACAACGAATAACAATATCGCCATCGGTTCCATTACATCACATAACACTTAGCAAAAGTTTTCTTTTTTCTTCAACAACCTATGCAATTCACCAATTTCCTTTTTTTCGAAATTCCCTTGTCTACTTACCATTTTCAACCTTAATCACGACATAATTCACATCACCCAACATGCACAACCCCATCTTGTTCAACATTTCAAACAATTTTTATTCTCTTCATATTCACATTCCAACCCTAGCTAACAATTTCGCAAAAAATCATTAAAACATGCATTCATCGAGTTCATATACTCACAACGATATTATGAACATCAATCAATCATAACTTAAATAAATTCAAGATTAATTTTCACTTACCGCAAGTTTCAATCACTACCCATGCTCAAAAATTGAAATTTCAAGTAAAAACGAGGTAAAGTTCAATAACATACCTTTAATCCGATGAAATTTAAGAAAACTTGAAGAAATCTTGTGCCTTGGTCCGTGTCACATTGGGGAGGAGGGAATTTGGGGTGTTGGTCGCAGAGGGAATGGAAAATGGGGAAGAATAGAGGGGGATCAGGGTTTAAAGGGAGTTTTTCGCGCGGGTTACCTGGCGACCCGGTGTGACCCGATGCGAATTACACCTCAACGTGTCACGGAGGGTAACGCGAAAGTCACCCTCCGTGACATGGAGCCATCACGTAGGTGTTCTGGAAATTTTATAAAAATTCCAGAATACCTTCAACGTGTCACGGAGGGTAACGCGGAGGCCCTCCTACGTGACACGGAGCCGACGCGTAGGCTCACTGTTATTCCATTTTTTATTTTTCTCACCTCGAATTTTTTCCTTTGCGCTTTTTTTCATTTTTGCCCTCCATTTCACCTGAAAATTATTTCATAGCAAGAAATTGGTTAGAATTCATAGGTTTCAATGCAAACACACTTTTTTTTTCTATTTATATTTTTTTTCTCTTTTTTTTCTTTTCTTTTTCAACTAATTCTACTCATCTAGTACAACAGTTTCACGGGTTGCCTTCCGTGCAGTGCCTGGTTTACCGTCGCGGCTCGACGTCATTGATGCTCAATCATCCTCTAAAGTGATGGACGTCTTCTCTCGAATAACGTCCTCACCCCAGTAATGCTTACAACGTTGCCCATTAACCAAGAACGTGGCACTTCGATCTTCTTGCCGCAACTCCACTACCCCGTGCAGGGTCATTCTCACTACCTCAAACGGCCCTGACTATTTGGACAACAATTTTCTTGGAAACAACTTCAATCTTGAATTGAAAAGCAACACTTTCTACCCCGGGTCGAAAATACGATGCACCATATGCTTGTCGTGCCACCTCTTTGTTTTCTCTTTGTAGCACTTGGCACTTTCATAAGCATGCCAACGAAACTCATCAAGTTCGCTAAGTTGCATCAGCCTCTTCTTACCCGCTAGCTCTAGGTCCATATTCAATTTCCTCATGGCCCAGAAAGCTCGGTGTTCTAGCTCCACCAGCAGATGACATGCTTTTCCATAGACCAATCAGTATGGAGAAGTTCCAATTGGTGTCTTGCAAGCAATTGTAATATCCCACAACGCATCGTCGAGTTTGCTTGACCAATCACTACGTTGTGCATTCACTATTTTTTGGAGAATCTGTTTCACTTCTTTATTCGACACCTCAACTTGCCCACTAGTTTGGGGATGATATGTTGTTGCCACCTTGTGGCGCACCTCATACTTAGCTAGAAACTTCTTAAAACTTGCATTGACAAAATGAGCCCCTCCATCACTTATAATGGCTCGGGGTTTCCCGAACCTGGTGAAAATGTGCTTTTTCACAAATTTTGTTACCACCTTGTTGTCATTCTTGGGGAAAGCTATCGCTTCAACCCACTTTGATACATAATCAAATGACACCAAGATGTAACGATTACCAAATGATTGTGGGAACAGGCCCATGAAATCAATACCCCATACATAAAAGATCTCCACTTCTAGTATATGCTACAACGGCATCTCTTGCCTCCTACCAATTGTGTCTGTCCTTTGACATCTATCACACATTTTGACATATGCCATAGAGTCTCTGAACAGTGTAGGCCAAAAGAAACCTGACTGTAGCACCTTGTGCGCTGTCCGCTCGCCTTCGTGGTGCCCTCCATACAATGAAGAGTGACAACTCCTCAAAACTTCTACAATTTGGCTCTTCGGGATGCATCTTCTCATAACCTGATCTGGTCCCTGTTTAAACAAGTATGGCTCATCCCAAATAAAATACCGGCAATCATGCCTCAATTTTTTTCTCTGCTGAGTCGTAGCCTCCGGTGGATAGACTCCACTCACTAGCAAATTTACTATGTCTACATACCAAGGGATCTCAGCTTCCCCTATTGCCAAGAGCTGCTCATCCAAGAACTCCTCTTTGATGCTGTCACCTTCCTTCATATGCGACCGACTTTGCAATCGCGATAGGTGATCTGCCACTTGATTCTCACTCCCCTTTCTTTCCCTAATCTCTAGGTAAAACTCTTGCAACAACAACATACATCTGATCAGCCTGGGCTTTGCATCCTTTTTGTTAAACAGATACCGAATCGCTGCATGATCGGTATACACCACTACACTAGAACCCACCAAATAGGACCTGAATTTATCAAACGCGAACACCAATGCTAGCATCTCCTTTTCTGTGACTATATAATTAATCTGGGCAGCGTCCAGTGTTTTTCTTGCATAATGAACAGAATGAAAAATTCTATTCCTCCGCTGCCCCAATACAGCTCCCACAGCCACATCTCTTGCATCACACATCAGTTCAAATGGTTGTTCCCAATCTGGAGAAATAAGGATAGGTGCTTCTATCAATTTCTGCTTCAACTCCTCGAATGCTTTGACACCCTCATCATTAAACTCGAACAACACCTCTTTTTCTAGCAACCTGCATATTGGTCTAGAAATTTTGGAGAAGTTCTTGATGAACCGTCTGTAGAACCCTACATGCCCTAGAAAACTGCGAACACCCTTCACTGACACAGGTGATGGTAGCTTTTCAGTAACTTCAATCTTAGCACGATCGACCTCCAACCCCTTGCAAGACACTTTATTACCAAGGACAACACCCTCCTTGACTAAGAAATGACATTTCTCCCAGTTGAGTACAAGGTTGGATTCTTCACAGTGAGCTAGCACCCTATCATGATTCTGCAAACAAGTAGCGAACAAGTTACCTAAAACAGAAAAATCATCCATAAATACATCTACAAAATCTTCCACCATGTCGTGAAAGATAGCTATCATGCATCTCCGGAATGTGGCGGGCGCATTTCATAATCCAAATGGCATCCGCCTAAAAGCGTATGTCCCATAAGGATATGTGAAAGTAGTCCTCTCCTGGTCCTCCAGTGCTATGGCTATTTGGTTATAGCCAAAGTACCCATCAAGGAAACAATAATATTCTTGTCTAGCCAATCTGTCCAATATCTGGTCAATGAATGGGATAGGATAGTGATCTTTCCTTGTGGATTCATTTAGCTTTCTGTAGTCCATGCAAATCCGCTAGCCTGCGACGGTGCGTGTAGGGATCAGCTCATTTTTCTCATTGGTGACCACGGTCATCTCTCCTTTCTTTGGGACACACTGAACGGGGCTGACCCATTCGCTGTCCGAAATAGGATAGATCACACCTGTATCAAGCCACTTAATTACTTCTTTTCTAACCACATCCTTCATCATCAGATTCATCCTCCGCTGAGGCTGTACAGTCGGCTTTACTCCTGTCTCCATGAAAATTTTGTGTGTGCAAAAAGCTAGATTGATACCCCGAATATTTGACATCTGCCAGCCCATTGCTTTCTTCCTTCTTTTGAGGACCACCAATGCTTCCTTTACCTGTGCCTCCGTCAATTCTGCGGAGATGATGACTGGCAAAGTATCATCTTCCCCCGAAAAGACTTATTTTAAATGGTGAGGTAATGTTTTCAACTCCAGCTTTGGTGCTTCCTCAATAGATGGTTTCGACAAGGGTTCCACGGACCTCATTAAAGGCTGAAAGTCATGCTTCCTGAGATACCATTGTGGTTCATTCAACATTTGCACTATTTCATAAGTATCTTTATCTCTGAAATGATCGGAGCTCATCAATGCTTTTTCCAATGGATCTCGAGATTCAACAATCTGAAGAATTTCTACTTGATTTAACACATTGATTGCTGAAAGATCCTCATGTATGGCCGGAAGCTTCATGGCCTTATATACATCAAATACCTCCACTTTGTCATGCCCCCGCATTGTTAGCTGCCCTACAACTACATCAATTAAAGCTCTCCCAGTTGCCAAGAAAGGACGTCCCAAAATAAATGGGACTTCCGCATCCGGCTCAAAATCCAGAACAATAAAATTTACCGGGAAGATAAGGGAGCCCACTTGCACCACCACGTCCTCCACAATGCCATCTGTTCTGGCCAAAGAATGGTCCGCTAATTGCAAGATCACTGTAGTTGGTCTAGGACTGCCCAGCCCCAACTTCTTGAACACCGATGTCGGCATCAACTTAATGCTCGCTCCCAAATCGCATAATCCGCGAGCTCGGATACTTTGCCCAATTGTGATTTGAATTGTAAAGCTCCCAGGGTCCTTGAGCTTTGTTGGCAACCTTTTCTGTATCTGGGAAGTGCAGTCCTCAGTAAACGCCACCGTAGCATACTCCGTCAATCTGCTTTTGTTAGCTACGATGTCCTTGATATACTTTGCATATTTAGGCACTCCCTGCACAACATCAACCAAATGTAAATTAATGTGTACTTGTTTAAGCACCTCCATGAACTTTTTGAAACAAGCTTCCTCCTTGTGTTTCTTTAATCGTTGAGGGAACGAGGGTGGTGGTCTTTCTGCTTCAACTACCTTCTCCTTCCCCCTTGCATCATCATGTTCCCTCTCTTTTTCCACTGCTCCTGACTGTTGAGGTGGTCTTTCTGGTTCCACCTCCTTGAGTTGTAAACCACTCCTTGCGGTCACTGCATTAACCTGCTTGGGATTCAGGTCAATGTCACTCAGTAGTCCTCCTTTCAGCCTGGTGTTTTGAGCTCCAGCTAGTTGTCCAAACTGGTACTCCAACGCCTTTGTAGCTAACTGATTGTTCTTTACGTCTACTGCCAATTTCACATAATCAGCCTGCAATTGAGCTTGGTTAGCTAACATTGTTATAAAAATTTCCTCAATGCTGGTGGGTGGTGGAGGAGGTGCATTGTTTCCTCTATATTGAGTCTGATAGTTCTGCTGCCCTCCTTGATTTCTCTGCTCACCCTGATTTGAACTCTTCCCTTGATGGCTGTTACTACCCTAAGAGAAATTCGGATGATTCCTCCAATTCGAGTTGTAGTTGTTGCCATACTGTTGATGATTATTTCTCTGTACATTCCCCACAAAATTCACTGAATCTGGATTTGCACCACAACACTCAGCTGAGTGTTCATTACTACCGCATACTTCACACCAAATCTGCTGCACTACATTGACTGGGGCTTGAGGTTGATTCAAGCTCATATTGTTGAAGTGGGTGTTAAGTTGATTTTGCAACACAGCTATCTGTGCAGCGATAGCTGTAAAACCATCCACTTCAAAGACTCCTGCCGCTTTCCTTGTTCCTCCTCTAGAAGAGTCCGCATTCCACTCTGGATTTCCCTGCGAAATACAATTTAACAAAGTATACAGCTCCTCATAAGTCTTTTCTAATGCTTGTCCCCCAACTGCTGAGTCTAGCAAAATTTTTGTGTAGGGTTCCAAACCCTCTATGAAAGTATGCACCAGCACATCATTGGACTAGTGATGGTGAGGAAAATCCCTAAGCAATGATTTGAACCTTTCCCAAGCTTGATACAGATTCTCCCCCTCTCTTTGTTTAAAACATAGAATCTGACTTCTAAGTCTTTTGTTGTTTTCCCGGATGGAAAGAACCGTATCAAAAATTTTCTTGCAAGATCATCCAAGTGGTGATAGGGTTAGGTGGCTCAGCTTTCAACCACCTCTTTGCTTCTCCCAATAATGAGAATGGAAATAATGTAAGCCTTACGTAATCGGATGATACTCCAGCGGGGATGTAAGTGTCACTTATCTCCAAAAAGTTTTGGAGATGTTGTTGTGGATCTTCGTGAGGGAGACCTGTGAATTGCCCGCTGGTGTGCAGCAATTACACCATGTTCTGTTTAAGCTCAAACCTCCCTCCTAGCTCAAGTTTCTGAATACCTGATGTAACATTGTTAGCATGTGGGATTGCCACTTCACGAACCGGCCTAGCTGCCATTTCCTCTGGCTCTAACACTGCCATCACAAGTGGTGGATTCTGTTGTTGCTCCGGGATTGACTATCTGAGGAACTGCAGCTTCTTCTCTAGAGCTTCCCTTCTATGACGATGGAACTGTCTTTCTAGCTCTAAGTATGAATCCACCAGCTCCTTGTCTCTTGCCTGTGTTCAACAGAATTCGATATCTGCAAAACACAGGCTAAGATCAAGTTGTCAGCACTTATATAGAAATTGTAAACTAACACTAAGAAAACAATTTTACAAATTGCCAGTCCCCGGCAACGGCGCCAAAAACTTGCTCGGCTTCTGTGGTTACTACACGCAAGTGCACGTAGTCGAACAAGTAGTAAAGTGGCTAAAGTAAAGCCAAGTATCAATCCCACAGGGACTGAACTAAGGTAATAATTAACTTAAGGATTAATGAACTATAACTTTAAGAATGCAGACAACCAATTAAACAATATTTGGAGAGTATAGTTTCCTAATTTATACGAATCTAAAGCAAAATTATAAAATGAGTCTGAACTATAGTAATGAGCAAGCTGAGGTTAAATGAACATGCAGGGAATTAATTTATCGATACAATTTAGTTAATCTTTCCTTCGGTTGCTAGTCAAGAATTATTGCCTATGGATTGAAACTTTCGTATCCTACCCAACTTAAGAATCATGAACCTTCAACCTATATTTCTGTGATAAAATAATTTCATGTTCTAGCCATACAAAACCGATTCCTTAATTGACTAATAAGACTTTCAGATATGTTTCTATTCTGAATGTAAATCAATTCTCAATTTTCCCAAACTAAGAAGAGATCATATCCTACCAATTCACATCTTTCCAATTTCTTTCCTTTTCAAAATCAAAATTGGATTTTTTAGATATACATTAACATTGGCCAAACATTAATGCAGTAAGAACAAGAATTGTTAGAACAACCATTGAAGAAAAGATGAAAACTAAATTGATCAACAATTACATTCCACTACAATTATTCTTAACCTCAGAAAGAAGTGAATTTAGCCACTCATTTGTGAATTAAATATCATCAAATGAGTATAATTCATACAAACAATTGAGATAAAAGAGAAAGAGAAAGAGAAGAACCCTAGAATTTTCATCCCCTCAACTGCCTGTAACCCACATTGTTGCTCAATCAAGTCAGCATGTTTAAAAATAAACCTAAGTGTGCTATTTGTACTAGTGAGAATTTTTCCCCGAATAAACAGCAACGTGGCACGGAGTGTATCGCGGAACACTCCCTCCGTGCCACGGGGCAAACGCGGACCCTCACTGGAATCAGGTTCCTCAGCAATTTCTCCTTGGCGTGCCACAGCCTGCAACACGGAGACAGGCCATTGTGTCACGGCGCAATCGTGAACCTTCACTGCAATTGGCCAAAATAAATCACCCGAGGCAGAATGCCTCCGCGATGGAAATGTGACACAGCTCCATCGCGCAGCCCTTATTTTTGCTGCTCTCCCTTGACCTTTTCCACTCCTTGCTTCCAAGTTCATTCCCTATTTTTACCAACATGTATCTTAGCTTCCCAAAATTACATTTTACTTGTGAAACAACACTAATCATGTTGGTTGGTATAAATTCACATTTTAACTAAAAATCACATGAGAATGAACACATAAAGATAGATAAACAAGACGAAATGAAGCATTTGATGATCACTTGGGCATATAATTCTACCCAAGATCATAGTCACTGGTATGTTATGGGCATTCCACCTTGATATATATGCATTGTTAGACCCAAGGGCTCCTTTATCTTTTGTGACACCATATGTTGCTAGTAGTTTTAGAGTCAGTCCTAAAATCCTATTAGAACCCTTCTCAATCTTTCCTCCAGTCGGTGATTCAGTTATAGCTCGACGAATATATAGAAATTTCCCTATCACAGTAGTTCATAAAGTCACCTCAGCAGACTTAATAGAGCTAGCCTAGCGGATATTGATGTTATCTTTGGCATGGATTTGATACATGCATATTATTCCTTAGTGAATTGTAGAACCCGTGCGGTAGAGTTCTAGTTTTCTGGTGAGCTAGTCCTAGAATGAATGGGTAGTTTAGTTATGGCTATAGGTCATTTCATTTCCACCTTAAAGCCATAAAGATAATCTTTAAGGGTTGTGCATACCATCTAGTTAGGGTTAAGGATGATACATCTGAAACCCCTACTATCCAGTCAGTTCCTGTAGCATGCGAATATCCACAGTTGTGGGATGAAGAGCAGGCTTGTGGGCTTCAGTGGCAATGGAAGGAGTAACGAGTGGTTTGGTCGGGTAAAAACTCGTGAAGTCAGTCATCGTCAAATTCGAGGAAATGTTGATAAATCATTCAGTGCACTCCATGACTGGGCACCACAAGTCACTGCCAAGCCCACGACTCGTGGAGTAGCTCGTGGGGACTGGCAGGTGGATTTTTCCAGTGTTTTTCCAAGGGTATTTTCATAAAAACCTATGCTTCTAACTCCTAAACTACACCATTTTCAGTATTTAATGGGAAGTTTTAAGGGGATATCTAGCCTAAACCCTCATTCTATATCAAAACACTCTCAAACTCTTCTTCCTCCTCTCTTTCTAGACTCAAGGATTCATCAAGGTACCTCAAGACTTCAAGGTGCAAGTTCAAGTGGGGTATCTTTCTAATCAGGTATTTGGGCTTTTCAACAAGGATATCCTTCCATCCTTGTGCCCCATATTTTTATACTAAAACCCCAAACTCACAGATTTCTAGTAAAGTATGATCTAGTGTTTCAATTTATGGATGATTCCTTCTATGTCTCCTATGAAATTCTAAGACCCATTATGCTTGACAGTAATGTTCTCTTATAAGATTACTTTTAATATCTCAAATTATATACTTGTTATAAGATATGCATGATTATAGAATTTTCACCATGAGATAGCCTTGAATTGTGAATGGGACTTCGCTAATTATTTACATGCTCTTATCATGAACTTGTTTCCATGTATAAACTATAGAAAGATCATATGAATTCTCTCAAACCTAGAATATATGATTTAATAGATGGATCGTGATGTGATTAGACCTTATGGGCTTGATCAATGTAAAGTATATATATGTTTTCACTATGATTTTGATGTAAATGGTTTGGGTATGTGTTGACCTATGGTAATGGCATGATTATGGACTTTTCTTCACGAATTAGAGTAAATATCAAAATGGAGTCTAGGAAGATGTTATATGCTATTACCATGAACCCATTATACATGCTAAGGTATGAGTTCAACCCATTGATCTTATATGAATCTGAGATATACGTCATATGCTATGTAATGTGAATTTGAGATTCAAATATGGTGGACCTGTTTAAAGTATGATCTAATCTTATAAATGCTTATGAAAGTAGAATGTATGCTTTAAACAATGATTCGGGACTATGATGATATGAGTTATAATGATAAGCATGAGAATGATCCTTCAGACCTTGGGCTTGTTGTTAGTAGAATGCAGCCCTAATCAGTTCTAAATGATTCAGTATGATATCCAGTATGAGGTAAACAGTTGCATTCTGATGTCTCTGATTAGCTGAAGTGACTTAGACTAAATGAATGACGTCAGACCAGTGACCTCCATGTTCTAGTTTATCGGGACTCTCCATAGCCGAGAATGTTTCCTCTCAGCCAGTCAGGGATTCTCATTAGCAGAGAATGTCTCCCTTAGAGAAGTCAAGGATTCTCATTACCAGAGAATGTCTCCCTTAGCGCAGTCAAGGATTCTCATTAGCAGAGAATGTCACCCTTAGCTCAGTCAGGGATTGTCATTAATACAGAATGTCTTCCTTAGCTCAGTCAGGGATTCTCATTAGCTGAGAATGATTCCCTTAGTTATGTTGGGACTCTCAATAGCTGAGAATGTTTCCCTTAGTTAGTTAGGGACCCTCCACAGTGGAAAATGACTCCCTCAGTTCATGTTATCAACTTGTTTCAGTTCTATATAGTTCAGACTTCAGTTTAAATCAAATATAGCAGAATGCAGTCTTATTTATCAATGGATAGACAATATAGTGTATAATATCAGTTTCAGCTTCAGCTTTCACTATATGTTCAGTACATGACCCTTATGCATGAGTTAATGATACTTCAGAATTTGAGTTCCAAATAAAAGTTTCATGTCGAGATCTGTATGTAACTCAGAAAGGGTTGTTGCATTCTAATTCAATTATATTTAGATGTACTCAGTTTATTTCCTTCTTGTATGCATATACGTTTTACTTTATTTATGCTTCCCGCATAATTAGTCCATTTCAAGTACTGACCGCATACTTTATGTGCTATATCGTTTCATGATACAGGTTCAGGTTTTCATACTCATCCGCGTGATTAGATGCGCTTCCTTCCTATTTCAGTTGCTTGTGGTGAGTCCTCATCTCCCGAGGATGCTATCTATGCTTTCTATTTTCACTATGTTCCAGTTATCAGACTTTAGGAGTTAGCTAGGGACCTGTTCCAGCAACTCATCAGTTTAGTAGAGGCTTTCTGACATGTGTAAACAAATTCAGTCTATATAGCTTTCGCACATGTGTAAACAGATTTAGTCTATGTATCAGAGTTTTTGTTAGATTATATCCTTTGAGTTTTAAATTTTACTCTTACAGTTAGCTTCTGCTCATTTATTTTTCCGTTAGTTGTTTCTATTATTATGTGTTATGCTATGTTTATTCCATGGGTCAACCTGGAGTCTCTCGAGGTTCCTTGTCCCGTGTTACGGCTAGGGTATAAACTCGGGCCGTGACACTTGATTACCACAAATATTAATAAAACAAAAATAAGTTAGAGAATTGGACAATGAGAATGAGACAATGAGAGTAGTAGATAGATGATTGTGAATTTCAAAGAAATTGTGAAGGGGTTGGGGGAATTTATAGTTATTAGAATGGATTTAAGTGTAGTTTTTGAAAGTTCGTGTTTAAAAATAAGTTAAGGGGGTAGGGGGTTAAGGGGGCTATTGGGGCTTGATTAGTTGTTGGGGGACCCACTCCAACGGACCTCAACGACTACATTTTATTTTCTAAAAAAAATTAAAATTTTTCATGAGACAAACCAGGACGGCCAGTCCGATACTACGACGGATCATGTCGGGTCTACCGGTTAAAAAATTCATCCCGTCCCATTTCGTGCTCCCCCTAACCCATTTCCCCTAACCCACTGGCCAACTGGAATTCAGACAACTAGTAATGCTCAAACTACAATCCTCATTTAGAGAGAATGTAAAGGATCATTGCATCAACACAAATAACCCGACAAGTTCAGAGTCGAATCCCACAAAGAATAGAGAATGATTTACACAAGAGTTATTTAGTTAATTCAATTGATTCACATCCAAGTAATGAAGACGTAAATGTAAATTTTTGGTGAAGTAAATACAATAATATTGTGGACTCTAAAATTAGCTAATCAAGAGAGAAATATAACAAAAATTTAGATCAACAATGACCAAAGGATAGAAGTGTGGTGCAGATGGGATGTCAATCAAATCGGGACTTACTAGATAGTCATGTTATTACTAATATGTGTAATTAACCTTAGAAAAAGATGGAGCACGATGTTGTTCAACCACTTGATCTCCTTATCCTCAAGTCCTTTCGAACCTCAAGATACAATTCAACTATTCCAATACGTTTGGGTTAGGGGTGAGCTATTTCTAGCCATCAACCAATGATCATGGGTTTTGGCTATTTCAAGCCCAGCCGCACATAATCAAATCTCAATCCACTATTAAATTCTCCCTCATTACTTAATTCTTCTTTTTCAAGACAAAATCAAGTAAGAAAAATAATACCCATATTTTCAACTATGAGCAATCAACTATAATTATAGGAGAATTCAATAGCTTTACATTGATTATGTAATGACACGACAAATCTAGCAATACCCAATTAAATTAATCACCCATCAACCCACACCTCTATCTATACATTTAGCTACTCGCAATAGAGAAACACAAGAGCATATTTATCAATAAACTCAATAATTTTAGCATTTAGAGTAAGCAATATCAAGCTCAAAATATCTCTACAATGGTGGTTATATCTTGTTGAAGAAGATGAAGATTAAAAAGTAATATTCAAAATAATTCTTCTCTTCTCCAGTGGAGTTCTCTCTCTCTCTCAAAAGTAAGGGAAATATCCAATGATATGCTCAGAGTACTTTTTATAGAATATACACAAAGTAGGTCATAACATTCTCCTCTTTTAAGGGCTGGACATTTTTGCCTCTTTTCAGGCTTTTTTCACATGTGATAGAACCAGTGGTTCTCCAGATGCTATCTGCGAGCCCACGATTGCTTTCCTTTGTGGTCCATTGAAATCCAGAGCATTTCGGAGATTTCTTCTGGTAATTTTCTGGTTGCTATCTGATGTGCTATGAGTTTACAGCATTTTCGATGCTTAAAACTGAGAAAATAACATGTACATAGGAATGTTTACATGTATATGAGGCACTTTTACTTTGATTTTAGGGAAAATAAGTGTTGGAGCATAAATGTGGAAAAGAAGCATAAAAATACAGAAAATCAGCCAAAGTACAAGTCTCAGTATGAGTTGTACCCTGATTGTACTAGCCGTATTGAGAACGATGATGAAAGTGAGAAGATTGAAATGAGAAGAAGGTAACATATGACTCTCAGTGCGAGCCCTACAAAGATGGTACAAGCCATAACTGTAGCCGTGGAATTGATCATAGAAAATTGCACAAAGGCAGACTCTTGGTATGGATGAAGTCACGGATCGTAGCATCAACATACGAATAGTACTATGAGCCGTGTTGAACATCATAAGATTCTTCAATACTTGGAAGAACTTAAGACACAAAAAACAGTAGGATTCTTAGGAAGAAGGTATGAGTCATACCACAACACTCGTGGAAAATTTCAGAAGATGTCAGAGTTCTCAGGGCCAAACCATGAAAGCATTGTACGACTCGTAGGATTGAAGTATGAGTCGTACTATCCTTCCAACATTTATCCAAATCTACTACAACCAGGGACATACAAGAAGCAAGTACGACCCCGTACAATAATGCGACTGGTCAAAGGACCAGCCATAACATAGTTGGTACCAGATATGAAAAATTCCCTATTATCTTAGGAAAAGGTTTCTAATATATGTATAAATATCTTTTAAATTTTATTTTAGTTAGAGAATGATAGAAACGAAGTAGTAGATGTGTGAAGAATAGTATTTCCAAATTTTTATCAAGTTTTGAGGAGCAATTCTTGGGGAAACAATCTTGAATTTCTTCATTGTTCTTGAGATTGTTCTTTGATATTCAAATATTGTTTTCTTCCAATTGTTTCTATAAGTGTTTAAATGTGTTTGTCTATTAATGTAAATTGTAATATTACAATCATGAGTTGGCTTAAACCTCCATAACTAGGGGTTGTGGGAACCATGGTGGATTAACGAAATAGGGTTACACAAAAGTGATTTAGAGCCAATGCTAAACACTTGTATTGTATTCTCTTAATCTTAAAATGTTTCCTAATGGTTTACAATGTTAGTACTTGCCCGAATTCTTTACTTTCTTGAACCTAGAGAAATAGAGATTAGGAATATAGAATTACAACAAATCCTTGGTCTTTATGATCATTGTATTAACTTGAGCGCTGGTGGCAGGATAGTTTAATTTGAAACATATTGATAACGGTTAGTTAGAAATCCCTCATGAGTCCTGACCCAATGATTGAGTAATGTCATCCAATAAGGACAAACCAGTCATTTGGATGAAGCCTAGTTATCAGTTCTACAAGTAGGCATTGGAATTGATCAAGTGTGTATACCCAAAGTTGTTATGAACCCATGGGGAACACCTACCCTAGTTGTTTGCAAATCTTGATTTAAATCACAAATATAATCTCGTCTTAATCTGGCTAATTTAGTAAGGGCTTTTCCATAATTCCTGAGATCCTAAGGCCTAAACTACATCGTTTTAAGTTATGAATGATGTCTTTTAAAAGGGTTAAGTTCATTTTACGCCATATTCATTCATGCATGCAAAGATAGAAGGTTAGAGATGGTGATCAAGCTTGTTCTTCTTCAAATTCTTTTCAATTTCTTCTTAGGCATTCAAGGAAGTGTAAGAATTAGCTACCATCAGGTATGTAGGGTTATGAATGGGTGAATCCTTTCACACCCATGCCCAATCCCTCTCTAAATCATGAGTTTCTATGTCTAATCTATAGGTTTTTACCCAATGCATGATATTCCTAATTTCTCTACATGGGTATGATTTAAATATTTAAATACTATTGAATTATGAATCATGGGCAAGTTTTATATCTTTTTCAAATAAAATCATGTATCTTATTTTATGAATTTAAAAGCCCATTGATGAGAAGTTAATGAAAGAAGAGATTTTGTGATGAATGTATGGTTATGATGAAATGTTATGATGAAAAGAATGTTTTCAAGATACCCATGTTTATAATCATGTTTCAATGTGAATTGAGTATTTTCAAGAATGTGAAAGTATTCGGCAATGCCCACATGTTCCAGTATGATTTATGATTTCTCGAATTAAGCTTACCACATGGTTTTGGAGCGAAGGCTCCCAATTATCTTTCAGCTTGTTGTATGGTTTGAGTTAAAGCTTCTCATATACATGCCTTTAGATTTAAGATGTATTTGATTATTGAGCTTTGTCAATAGACTATGTTGAGCTTCGCTGAAAAATGCTGGAGAGCATATGCATGTTTTTGGGAGTAGTGTCTAGCACCGAGTAGGCTAAGGGTCGATCACCCTATGCCTCAGAACAACGTGCCAACGTAGGTTTATTCTTATATATATTACTTCGGGACCTCCCTTGTGAGCTATTCCCTACCCTATTATGCCACGAGCTTGATATCGATATCATGGTACCGCTCCTAGTCCTGGCAAGGCTTTGGTCGACTCTACCTACTTTAGTGTGATAGTTGGGACCACGTAAGCTCTATCATGGTATGTCAGTTAAAAGATGAGTCTCCCATTATGCCTCATGATTTCAGTTATGCATTTTTATCATTTAGGAGATTTATATATCTATATATGTTCTAAAGCAGGTTTGACTCAATGTTAGTTTTACTCATGACTATTAGATTTCAGCTTAAAGTCAATCGATTCAGTTATAATGTTATGTTATGTTATGATGAGATCCTGATTTCAGAAAGAATGCATGCAAGCCCTACTCTCATATTCTTATAGTTTATGTTTTACATTATGCATGTCTTTCAATAATTTTACATACTTAAGTGGTTTTTCTTACCTTGCATACTCGATACATTCCACATACTGACCGCATACTCTATGTTGTATCGTTTCATGATACAGGACCGGACTCTCAGGCTAAGTCCAGTTCATAGTCAGTCTTCAGAGTTAGCACCTTACGTTGTTGGTGAGTCCTCATCTCCCGAGGACTAGACCTATTCGAATTTCCTTTATGTATTTTCAGTTTCAGCTTTATTGAGTTATTTAGGGTCTTGTACCATTAACTCGTTATGTTTAGAAGATTTTTAGAAAAAGGATGCATTCAGCTTCAGATTGTGTATTATGATGTTATGTTTAATTTAGACTTACGTCGTGATTATCTTGTTGATTGTTTAGTTTTATTGGTTGAGTTAGATTTATATTCATGCCATGGGTCAACTTGGAGTCTCTTAGGGCTCATTGTCCCATGTTGCGATCTGAGCCTCCGTTCAGGTCGTGACACCATGTAACCAAACTAACTCATGAATATACAATTTAGCATAATCCTCTGCTGAATCAGTAGTTTTGACCGGTAGGAAATGAGCTGCTTTTAGTCAACCTCTCCATAACAACCCAAATAGAGTCATATTGTCGATGAGTACGAGGCAAACCTATAATGAAGTCCACATTGATTTACTCCCACTTCCAAGTAGGGATACTAATGTCTTGAAGAACACCTCCGGGCCTTTGATGCTCAACCTTCACCTATTGACAATTCAGACACTTAGCCACAAATTCTGCTATGTCCTATTTCATGCTATTCCAATAATAGACTTCCCATAGGTCACAGTACACCTTGGTGGAACCTGGATGTATAGAATATCTGGAACCATGAGCCTCATGGAACATCCTCTCCCTCAAATCTTCAACTCCCGATACACACAAATGACCCTGATATCATAGTACACCATCTCCCCCTTGGGGAAAAACCTCCACCCTCTGTGTCTGAACAGCTTCTTTCAACTTTACCAAAATGGGATCCTCATCTTTTCTAGCTTTGACCTTAAAAGATTCTGATCCATTCTGATCAATAAAACCACCATCAGTCGAGTCAACAAGACGAACTCCTAGTCGGGCAAGCGGATGCACATCCTTCACTAACGTTTTCCTCTCCTCATCTACGTGGGACACACTCTCCATAGAACGCCTGTTAAGAGCGTCTTCCACCACATTAGCCTTGCCCAATGTTAAAGAACGCTCATATCATAATCTTTGAGAAGCTCCAACCATCTTCTTTGACGTAGATTTAGATCCTTTTGGGTAAACATGTACTATAGGCTTTTGTTGTCCGTAAACACATCCATATGGACCCCATAAAGATAGTCTCTCCAAATCTTCAAGGCAAATACTACCGCCTCCAACTCAAGGTCATGAGTCAGATAGATCTTTTCACGGGCTATAACCTTTCCGTGCTACATTAATACACGACCAAGGATGATCCTCGAGGCATTTCAATTTACCACAAACCCATCGGTACCCTCAGGTAAGGTCAGCAGTAGTGTTAAGGTGAGTCGAGTCTTCAACTCTTGGAAGCTCTTCTCACAAGCCTCCGACCATTGAAACTTCACCTTTTTCTAGTTCAACATAGTCAACAGCGTTGTAATGGATTAAAACCCTTCAACAAACCTCCGGTAGTAAATAGCTAAACCCAAGAATCTCCTAATATTCGAAAGACTCACTGGTCTAGGCCAATTCTTCACAGCTTCTATCTTCTGAGAGTCCACCTCTACACCCTCACTTTACACCACATGACCCAAAAATGCTACCAAGTCTAGCCAAAACTCACACTTACTGAATTTAGCATATAATTGGCAATCCTTAAGAGTCTGTAGTACTACCCACAAATGAGCGGCATGCTCCTCCTCGCTCTGAGAGTATATGAGAATGTCTTCTATGAACATGATCAAGAACATATCCAAATACGGCTTGAAAACCCTGTTCATCAATTCCATAAAATTGCAGGAGCATTCGCTAGTTCAAAAGACATAACTACAATCTCATGGTGACCATATCGCATCCTGAAGGTTGTCTTCAGAATGTCACTCTCCCGAAGCCTAAGCTGATGATACCTGGATCTGAGGTCTATCTTTGAGAAGCACTTGGCACCCTGAAGTTGGTGAAATAAGTCACCTTGTTCAATTGGGATAGTCAACGCACATCCTAAGTGAGCCATCCTTTATTCGAACAAAGAGAATTGGTGCACCCCATAGGGATTAGCTAGGTCTGATAAAACCTTTGTCTAAGAGATCTTTAAACTGCTCCTTCAACTACTTTAGCTCAGCTGGAGCCATTCTATAAGGAGGAATAGATATAGGCTAAATATCGGGAATAAGGTCAATAAAAAAATCAATCTTCTACTCGAGAGAAATTCCTAGTAAATCATCTGGAAACACTTTTGGATATTTATATACTACAAGAACTGACGGGATAGTCGGGGCTTCGAATGTAGCATTCTTAACCCTAACTAGATGGTACACAGAACCCTTAGAAATCATTTTTCTATCATTAAGGTAGGAAATGAAGAGACCTATAGGCACTGCTGAACTACCCTTCCACTCTAGGATTGGCTCACCCAGAAATGAAACTCTACCACACGGGTTCTACAATTTACTGAGGAATAACATGTATGTAGCCAATCTATGACAAAGATAACATCAAAATCTATCATCGAAAGCTCTACTAAATCTGTTGAGGTGACTTTCTGAAGGACTGTGACAGGGAAATTTCTATATATATGTCGAGCTATAACATAATCACTGATTAGAGTAGAGACTGAGAAGAGTTCTGATAGGATTTCTGGACAGACTCCGAAACTACTAGCAATATAGGGCATCATAAAAGATAATGTTGCCCTTGGATCTAATAAAGCATATACATCAAGGTGGAACCTCATAACATACCGGTAGCTACATCTGGTGAAGCCTCCTACTCCTTGCGAGATGCAAGGGCATAAAACCTCTTCTGGCGCTAGCCAACACCTACATTGGTGGATGCACACTGCTGAGTTGTGCATGCTGGTGTTGTTGCTGAGTCAATATCCTGAGCACGATATCTACCATCATCCTATCTAGCCAGAGGACATCCCTACACTTGTGCTCGGGTCTACAACACCCAAAATACATATCTAACCCAATCAAGCACTCCCTATGGGATTCTTTACACAATCTCAGATCGAAAAGGTATACTCTGCCTGCATGCTCCTCTGTCCCCTCAAACCTGATGCTCCGCTCCTCTGATCACCACGCCATCTAGATGGAGCATTCACTGATGATGGCGCCAGAGCTAATGACCTCTGATGAGACTGCTGGCGATGCCCGCCTCCCGATCTTTGCTAAGAGAACCCATAATTGTCTGTCCTAGCCCTCTTGGCTTCCCTCTCTCTAAAATGCACCGCCTCTATCTTTTCGGCATACAAAATCAAGCGAGGAAAATCGATGTCCTGGTGAAGCATAGCGGTCCTACAATCCTTGACCAGGTAGTCTGCTACTCCTTGCACAAACCTTCTGAACTCTCTGATCAGCCACCATCTCTGGTGCATACTTAGACAAGCGAGTGAACTCTAAAGCATACTCCTTGACTGTCATATCATTCAGCTTCAGGTTCATAGACTCAACTTATTTGATTTCCCTCATCTCTTGTCAAAAAAACCTATCCAAAAATACGGTATGGAAGTCATCCCAACCAATGGGCCCGCTCCAACTATCCTGCTGTCCTTCAGTTGCCTAAACCAGATATGCGCAACCCCTTTCAACAGATATGAGGCTAGATCTGTGCACTCCTCTCCAATCACCCCCATGATTTGGGTGATATTTAGAATTTCATCAATAAACTCATGTGGATCCTCACCCACATTTGATTTGAGAAACTCTAGAGGGTTCATCCTCAGAAAATCTCTGACACTCGCTGCTGTCGCATTCCCATCATGTGGGACATGTGCTAGCGCCTGTTGGTTGACTTGGGTGGTCAAAGCCTGAGCTAACATCTGAATGGAAGCCCTAAACTCTGCACGGGCCATTGACTCAGGCACATGATCCTCGGGGGCTTGTGGGGCCTGCGGGTGCCCATCCCCATTGGCATTCTCGTGGCCATTTCCATTTCTATTTATTCTTCCATTAACTTTGCAAGGAGGCATGAATCTAAAAATGTGTATAGAATGAGATAGAATGGTAGAGAGACATTTCATAGCATGGCATAGATCATGGAAGAAGGAAAGTTTCCTAAATATTTTGTAGCCTATTCATCATAAGTGTGGCGCGCTTTACATCCATGAAAATGAGTTTACTTAACGCGAATTTCAGACACCCTAAGATACTTCAAAACCTAATGCTCTGATACCAAGTTTTGTCATGACCCAAACATAGGCCCAGATCGAAACACGGGACAAAGAACCCCAAGAGGCTCTAAGTCGACCCATGGCATGAACATGACATCTAAAACTCAACATAATAATGTAAAAGTCTAACATACGCAGTAGTGGAAGTATGAAAATTTGATACATCGAATATCTAAGCACATAACAGTGATCTGAAACTGAACACATACTATGTCTGATAATCCTCTACATAATGACGAGCTGATGGGACAAGACCCCAACTAATCCACTAAATTTTTGAAATTGAAAATACTAGATATAAGCTAATAAAAGGGTCTCAAAGGATGAGGACTCACAAACTATGGCTGAGGGATGCAAATTTTGAGGATGAGGCTAACGACGAGAGTGAACCTGAATGTTCGAGCCTGTATCACGAAACGATACAACATAGAATGTGCGGTCAGTACTTTGAATGTACTGAGTATGAAAGGTAAGTAAAAATGGACAATAAAATACGTAAGAGTTCATAAGAGTAGGACAACATGATCATAAAGTAAATATCATAATGTAAGCATAAAGGCTCAAGGTTTTCAAACCTTTCGTAAACCAATCATAGTCATAGTCATAGTCATAAGAGAAAAATTTATAAAACATATCTTAAGCCAAACTAACATAATCATAACCATGCATATAAGGAACAATGGGAGGACTCATCTTAACCGACACCATCATGATACAGCCTTAAATGATGCCCCACTATTTCGCGCAAGTGGTTGGACCGTCCCCGGCTTGCCAGGTAGGGGGACGTGCGTGCATGGTTATATCAAAGGGATCAAATAATAAATATATATACCTACTGTGCCATGTAGTTCATGGACCACTGGATTTACCTGAACGCTGGGTCTACTTAGTGCTAGACACTGCTCTCAAAAACATGCACGTGAGGGCTCATAGAGTAATCGTAAAACCATTCATGAAATTCATGGCTAAATAAAGTATTAACATGGTGAATCCCATTTGAAATACATGATTAGCCATGAATAGGGGCCCATGATTTGTCCAAGAGTCATCAATCCATAAATCATGAAATCCGTGCATACTTGTAAAATATTTATATACCTGATATTCATAAATCCATGGTGAGCTCTTGAGAGGAATCATATCATAAATCATAAATCATAATTTAGGGCTTAAGAAGATCAAGATCATAATGGAATCATAACTTGACTTTTCATGAAGAGTACATAATTGCGCATAATTTAATTAAAATTTGAATCTGTAAATTAATAATAAAAATAGTTATAAAATCTTTTCATAGATGACAAAACATGATCTGATACATGAGAGGAAATGACCAATAGATAGATCATAGATAATCTCACAAGAATTGGGTAAACCCTATAAGATCATGAATTGTAATATAGAATGGAAATCCATGGAGAGAAGAACTTAGGGAATGAGAGTGAAAGGAACTCTCATTCATAGCCTCACGTACCTCTTACACTCTCTCTTGAAAGCCTAAGGGAAATTGGAGAGAAATTGTAGAAATTCTTCAAGCTTGATCTCCAAGGAAGAGCTCTAATTTGCATGCATGGAATGATAAGGATTAGAATAGTTTAACACTCTTAAAACACTTCTAACTGAGATTAAAATGATGTAGTTGAGGACCTTAGGACTTAGAAATTATTAAAATAACCTTAATGAAATGTCTGGAATTTCTACACTGCTAGTAACAACGATTTATACTATGGGTCGTCCCTTGATGCCATGACTCATAGTATCCATTCGTTACTTCTTCCATAGATTCCAAAATCCTTAGATCCTGACACAATGACTAGAAAGAATGGGTCATTACTCCAAATGATGACCTGTTACTGCCTCCCATTCTCTCGTTACATTCCAACTCAGGTCTCCAACCACGACTGTCAGGACGAGTTGTTACTTGTCCCAATGACTTGTCGTTTCTGACCGTTGCCACCATTACTCACCTTCTGGAAGTCCCCGCCTATAGAAAGCTACCATATCTCGTTGTTACATATATTGAGTCATTCTATGACTCGTGCCAACCACCTTGATAAGAACCACCATCACAACGACCCCTACCTACAATTCATTACATCTTCCTATTGGTCGTACCATGGACCCATTACCCTTGAGTCTATTTCTGTAGGACCTGACCACGAGTGCCTCCAACGGGCCATTAGACCCTCCAATGACTCATACCACGAGTCATTTTAGTAAAATCTCAGATTTTTCTACTGCTTCTCATTTTAAATTCTCGAATCTAGTCTTATAAAATCTTGGGATATTACATTTGACAGCCATGGAGTAGAAAGCAAAGAAGGGGAAAAGTTGAAAGATCAGCCCAAGCTGGAGAGCGTCCTGGTTAGAGGCCGAGAGGTTGATATATCTGAGTGCACTATTTCTCGGATATTATATGGGACCAGTTCATACCACCACATGCTACGCCATAATACGATTATTGAGTGGAAGCTTTGAAATAGATCAAGCAGCTCAATTTTGATTAGAGTCAGAGGCAAATACAATGGTTGTCCGATGTGATCGCTGAGGACAAAGAAAAGGTAGAGTGGGTCATTAGCAGCAACCACGTCACAAGAATTCCTTAAATTTCATAGAAAAGGGTTGTTGGATGTTAGAGCACCATCGATTGGCACCGACGGTGAATGAAAATACCCTCAGTGCAGACAAAGCAGCTTTGGTGGCCTTCATCATGTCCAAATATCCCATTAATATCTTGAGGGTCATTGTAGAAGAGATACGTGATCAGGTTATAGGATTGAGAAGTACCATCCGATTCCTAAGTCTTGTTTTTTATTGTGTATAGAGGCAGGCATCAAGGTGCCTCATGGTAAGGAGCACCTGATCGGAGGACAGCGGATGGTTGACATTGCCCTAATCCGGGATGAGATGAACCAGATAAGTTGGGCTCGACTTTCCACCACAATCCCACTATCACAGCCATTTGGGGGCGCACAGGTGAATGCTCCCACTTCAAAGGAGCTGGGAGAGACACCGACTATAGATGTCGGTCATTCAAATGCAGCTCTAAGTACCTCTACCGCACCACCCATGAGCATCTCGAGCCATACTCCAGTCGGGTACATCCTAGTGCCTCAGGAATCTCTCCAAAAGCTAGACAAGAGACTAACCATAGTTGAGAGGAAGGTTTAGTCAATGATGGAGAATGTCAAGGCATGGGTGAAGGTTGAAATAGAGATAGTTGCGCAGGCCCTACATGCAAAATTAGATAGGCTCGAGAGTAGATTCAATATGTGTATGGCTAAGCAGACTGATACGAGCATCCTCCGTGAGGAGTTGGGGGATCTTCGGAGTCATGTGACCGAGCTATCATCATGACAGTCGGCAGTCATAGCAGCGCCCACTCTTTCTATCCTTGATGCTGAGTAAACGAGGAGCTTGATCTGGTGGCTTACTAGGAACCCACAGGAGCAAAGAAAGAAAAAGGGAAAAAAAAGGTTTTTAAGGATGTTGTAGATGAGACCCCGAAATAGAAAAGAAAAGAGAGCACAAGTTGGCAAGACTAGAGAATTAGTAGACTCACAATGTGCATCAGTTTGAGCTGCTTGAGAGAGCTAGAGAAGCAAGTAGCTCCACCAAAGCCTAGGCTGAGCTTGCGAGTGGCAGGGACCCTTTGGGCAAGCCACATTCAGCCCCCACAATTCTAGAGGTTGTAGAGACGGGCGACACTACTGAGGGGGTAACCACTTCCCCTATTGATACACCAATGAGTGCGTCGACTGCAGCTAGTGCTATGATTGCAGTAGAGGTACCCCCTTCATAGGACGACATGAGCACTTAGTGCGCCACGGGTATGTTCCCTTCCCTCTATTTTTACATTCTATGCTTCAGGGATGAAGCACGCTTTGGGAGGGGGTGTGCTTTTCATTTTTGGATTTTTTATTTATCTGAGGATCTTTCTTGTCGTGTTTCTCATCCCTCGAGCATGCTATCTAGTATAACTGGCATGTTTAGAATTTTATCTTTTTTGATATTTTGGTTTATTAGAAAGTAGTTTAGGAGTACTTAGCCAATAAATTGCACTAGCTATGGATTTGCAAAAAGTTTGACCCTATTTAAAAAAAAATTGATGATTAGCTGTGTACTTGTGATTGCAAGTATGATTTTTGTGGATCTTTGTACGTCATTTAGTATATTATCATGTATAGGTTCTGTTAAGCCATGAATAAATCAGATAGGTAGAGTGAATACAAGTCTTGTACCATGAGTGAGTGAGGTCTAATACTCAGTTCAATACTGTGTAGAGGATCAAGAACATGCCCGATTGGTCTTTGCATAGGTTTTAGGATGGTTGGTTAGGAAAGGATCATAGGCCATTTTTTTCCCATTTTTAGATTAAATGACCCTACCGAAAACGATATGATTCCCTTGATCCCAATTTTGAGCCTCAAATAGACCATTTTTCTTTGATTTAAAAATTAACCATACCCATTTTATGTTACACCCCGGAATTCTTTGTGATGATTATTTGATGGTTATATGTCATATTAAGGGAATTATGGGTCGTATGTTGTCCGTAGGTGAGGAGGGAAACATGTGCAAGGCAAAAGCGAAGAGTATGTGATGTTTGTAAATAAGGGTAAACTTTAAAAGGACAGATCTCCAAATATATAATGATTCAGAGGTCCTATATCCTATAAAATAAAGGATATTTGAGTCTAGTTTACAGTGAAAAAACCGCTCATTAATCGGAGTTCGGAGTAAAAAGTTATGCTTGTTTGAAGACAGCACTGCCGGCTAGAAAAGCGCCCATGCACGCGGGTGCCGAGACAGGCAGGCAGCAGGCGCGCGTGCGTGCACGAGGGCACGTCGCACGGGCGCCGCACGCTGGCACCGCCCAGCCTACCTATAAGAACTAATTTTTAGCTAAAAAGCTCATTCCTACTCCGTTTCACCTCATTTTTTTTAAAATTCGCAGAATTAATATCTCTATCCAATGGTGAAAACAAATTCCAGGTAATAAATTGTATATATAGGTCAAATTTCCTTATAGTCCAAGCTTGGAAAGGGTTTGTTATGTCGTGAGCTTCTAATCGTCGAGTTGTTGCGTTTTTAGCTGCCAAGATGCTGCATTTTTGGGCAGTAGGTAGGTGAACTTCTACCTCAATATTGGTGAGAGTTGAGTACAAAAGGAGGTGGTTTTTTTACTCTTTAAATTATCATGAATTAACAAGTTATATTGGAAGTGAAGTTGGAACTTATGTGTTGCTTGGGTGTGTGTTGTTGCTGCGGTTTCGCAGCATGGTTGCTACATTTTTGGAACGGAATTTAGCTGAAGCGGAACCCCATATGGGAAGGGTTTATACACAAGTGAACGGTAAGTGTTCCTACTTGGTTCATCTGCTCAAATTCGCAAGCTAAAGTTAGGAAATGACATAAAGTCAATATGTGTTTTATGTGATATTTGACTGAGGTTTCTGCCTGTTTTTGGGAGGTTGTTACAGCTTTATAGATGCTGGAATTTATCCAAAAGATGGAAGGAATACACCGCACCTTTTGGGGAGGTTAAACACCAAAAGAACGTAAGCAAAACCCTCTTGAATTGCTTCAAGTTTAAGACGCCTAAGGTATGTAGGATTGCTGAAAATTATATTATGATGTGGCTGTTTGGTTGTACGTTTTGGGACATGAATTGTGACTGGGACTTGGCATAAAAAGTACTCATTCCATGTAGTGTAATTAAGAAAATTGAAGTTGTCGGAGTTTCTAGCAAGCGGAAGAAATTGGATAAAAAGACGCAACGAAGTGAGGTATGTAAAGGCGTCCATTTCTTTGTTTTTCAAGCACGAAACTAAGTTACTGAAAGGATCAATATTCCTATGTTTTTAAAATCATATTGAGGAATGTATTATCCTTTCCAAAGGTTTGGAACTACTTTGCATAAAGGTTGAATCGTTAAGAATGGTTGAAGCGAACAAACGTGAAGCGAAAGGCATAATTTTTATACAATTGTTGCCGTAGTTCTAAATCGCGTCTGAAGTCCCCTTAATGTGGGCACCGTGAGCTGGTCCTTTTCAGCATACTATATATGTGATGTTGAATATATGTTAAGATCTGGTAACTTAGTGAAATTGGTACGAAATGCTAAGACGACAACATGTAATTGAACTAAAGCTAAGAAGATGACGCTAAGCCGATTGAGGGTAAACGAGCTAATTGAAATGACGTTTGAATAATATTGTTAATCCCTCCTATGTCTTTATGTTTTAAAGTGCTTAAGGTAAAAAGTAGATTTTATATTTTTTCCTCTTTAATGCTAAGCAAGCGTCACATAGCGAATAAGCTAAATCGATACATGTTAACGGGGAAAGCGTGGCTAAGTTGTCAATTAGGCAAAGAGGTGAGTGCGTATAACAATTGATGGAATAGTGAACATGAGGGTTAAAAATTGAGTGTATAGTGAATAATTTTTGGCAAAGAAGTTAAGATGAATAAGGAAAGTAGAGCTAAATATTTGTTAAATTAGACGATACGGGTTACGATGGTGAACGAGGTAGGCAACAGCTAGGAAGATTAACCCTGTTCTAAAAACGTTTAGCAAAAGAGTTATAAATTATGTTGTTTATGTTCAATATGTATTACGTTGATTAATAACCACTAAAGTGTTAACCTTCTATGAAATAATTAGAGTTGAACGTCTGCAAAATAGTAACTTAAGTTGAGAAGCTCTGTGCTATACCCCTAAAGGATTATGTTAATTTATCTATTCTAAGTGCTGAAATTTTCTACCATGTCTAAAAAGGGTAATCCTAGGATCTTCTAAGTCACTTATCATTACGGCTATATATCTTTATTTGCCTATAAGGAATCACGTAGAGAGTTACTCACGAGTTCCTAAGTTATAGAGCTCCAAGTCTCAGATCCTTAAGTTATGTCTTTACGTCTCTAATTTATGTTGAAATATGCTACCTGAACTGAGAAACTTTTGAGAGATCATATTTCGAGAATTATGCTAATGTCTCGGTCAAGTATCTTATGTTGTATACGAGTCTAAAAACTCAAGTCTTTATATGTATTTCTAGTAAGAAGTCTTAATGTATATGATTTTCATGTTATAACATACAGTTGAATTCTTTTAGTTATATTCAAGTCATGCATCTTTATGTTTAGCTCTTGTTGAGTTATCAGTTGAATTTCCTAAATTCAGAGGAGAGATTCTCCCATTTACCAATGTTCCTAATGTATAAGGAAGTGTAAGTGTAGGCTATGATAATAATCAGTTAAGCTCGGAACATTGAATACCAGGAAGTCTCCTGGAGGTCACCCAGTTAACTAAATACGAGTTATACATTATATAGAAGTCTCATATGTTTTATGTTTGTAGTTCAGTTCTCAGCTCTATGTATATGACAAATAACTCCAAGTTCCAAGTTATAATTTTCATGTTTTCCTACAAATAAGTCAAATGAATTAAGAACTATATGTGCTAATCTACATGATAAATTTGGCAATGAAATTCCAACATATAGTTGTCGATATAGGTAAAGGAACCACCTGGTAGGAAGTATATATTTGTAGTTCCCAAATGTTAAAGAATTGTGTATTAATGAGCTCTATGTGTTTCTATCCAAGTAATATGTTCAATTGGTAGGATTTTTTGTAGGACATTGTTTCTAAGCCTACAAAAGTTCTTATGTTGTCTAAACTTTTTTAAGGTCCTTCATGTAACTGAGTCGACATGTTCACGTATAATTTGACAACTTTACATGATATATATATAAATATTTTCTAGCTTTACATGATATGGGTACTCACTTGCATTTATGGGTTACGAAGGAGGCCTATTTCGGCCACAGATTTAACATTTGTCATTTATATGCCATACGTGTTAAATTGACTTAATATAAGCCATATTGACCCTATTTATGATTATGATTGAGAATTATTTTTATTTTACCCCGGTGTGGTACATCAGCTGGAGATATTTATATTTTACCCCGTTGTGGTACATCGGCTGGAGATATTTTTATTTTACCTCGATGTGGTACATTGGCTGGAGATATTTTTATGTTACCCCGGTGTGGTACATCGGCTGGAGATATTTTTATTTTACCCCGGTATGGTACATCGGCTGGAGATATTTTTATTTTACCCTAGTGTGGTACATCGATTGGAGATATTTTTATTTTACCCCGGTGTGGTACATCGGCTGGACAAATTTTATATATGGATTTATGGTTTGTTGGTTGTTGGCATTACAGTTTTAGTTTTTCCTGTGCATTACTTGGTTGCATTTGCACTTCAGTATTGACTTATTGCCAGGTTTCCGTTTCCAAGATTCCAGGTAGTTGTTATTCCTTATTTCTGGCTTAACTATCATTGCTATCTTACATGTTTACAATTTTCTGCCTTACATACCAGTACATTTCATTTGTACTGGCGTCCCTTCCCCTGGGGACCTGCATTCGTGCCGCAGGTGCTGGTAGAGGTCGGGATTACCAGTTGTAGTAGTAGTTCATGGGATTAGCGGATGTGTTGGTATGCTCCTTTCTTTCTGGAGCTAAGACTGGTTTTGTTTCAGTTAGAGTTTTGAGATGTAGTTATGGGTAGGTCAGAGCCCTGTCCCGACCATCAGTCAGTTTACTCTCTAGATGCTTTGTGGACTTAGTGTGTACAATGGTATTTAGTTTGTGGACTTGTCGGTTTTTTGTTGTTTAGTTTGGCATACTCATAGCCTTGTTTGCATTTCAGTTGTTTACCCTATATTGTTGAGACATTATGGGTCCAGTTTGTGCTCCAGTTGATTGTGATCGGTGTCTTGGACGGCCTAAGTATTACAGTTACAGATGTCATATAGTCGGCTTCCCAATTAGTCTGGTATGGGGAGCCAGTCGCGCCCTCCCCCCAGTTATGGGGCATGACATTTTATATAATGAACCTATTTTTGCCTTTGTCCTCCTTGAACACTATGAACCTCAACATAGGCAAAATTCCTAAGTTGAGGGTGGCTAGAGTAGGGATGCATAAATAGTTGGAACGTGAAAAAGGGATAGAAGAAAAAGTGAAAATGAGGTGTGGCGTGACAAAAGAAATAGAAAAAAAAGAAAAATTTAAAAAGAAAATTCAAAAAGTGAATGATGCATGAAAAATCTTGAATAAACACACCACACTCATCCCAGTGCATAAAAATGGTGAAAAGGGAGGAAAAAGTAAAACAAGCAAAAAGGGTGGAAATAGTGAAAAAATGGAGCCACTTGTATGTAGTCCCAAGGAGGGTTTAGTCACTTAAAAGAGATCCCATATCTACCATACCCAGCCCGAAAGCCTACATTATAAGCCAAAGTAAGTCCTATAGGGATCCTAGCCTAACCATCTAATTAACCGAAGTAGAGAAAATAAGGGCAAGCCTTTGGTAATCGCTACGCAATATTTGGAACTTCTTTGTAAGAGTGAGAGTCTTACTTGACCAGTCCCACGTTTCATATCTTACTACATCTATCATTGGGGTACTTCATTTGCAGTGAGGGTACACAGTTTCTGTTTAACTCTACCAGTGCTCTATGTAGAAAGCATTGGTGATTACTTGACTATCTATTAATAGCTAGATGATATATCTTGATCCCTGTTTATCATGTTTTATGGTTACTTGTAGTGCATGAGCTGATTTGGTTCACAGGAAAAGGGTCAAAAGCTTTTTGAGTTTATAGTGCAAATTTTGTTCGATGTTGGCTGTAGTATCCTAGGTTTGTTTTCTAGTTAAGTGTCGTGTTTAGTTTTTATTTTCTTTTCCTGAGTAAATGCAAAAGTCTTAAGTTGAGGGTGTTGATATGATGTGAGTTTATAACATTTTTGACGCTTAAAACTGAGAAAATAGCATGGATTTAGGTATGTTTATATGTATATGAGACACTTTTAGTTTGATTTCATAGAAAATAAGTGTTGGAACATAAATGTGCAAAGGAAGTCTAAAAATGCAGAAAATCAGCCAAAGTACAAGTCTCAGTATGAGTCGTACCTTGATTGTACAAGCCGTTCTAAGAACTGTAATGAAAGTAAAAGGGATGAAGTGAGAAGAAGGAAACATACGACTCTCAGTATGAGTCGTACAAAGATGGTACAATCCATAACTTGAGTCGTGGAATTGTTCAGATAAAATTGCACAAAGACAGACTCTTAGTACGGATGAAGTCACAGATCGTAGCATCAACATACGAACCGTACCATGATCCCTGGTGATCTTTAGAAGATACTTCGATACTGGTAAGAACTTTAGAAACAAAAAACAGTAATAGTCATAGGAAGAAGGTACGAGTCGTAGCACAACACTCGTGGAAAATTTTAGAAGATGTAAGAGTTCTCAAGGCCAAACCACGGAAGCATTGCATGACTTGTAGGATTGAGGTACGAGTCATACCAGCCTACCAAAACTTAGCCAAATCTTCAGCAGCCAGGGATGTACTAGAAACAAGTACGCCCCGTACAATCCTACTATGGGTCGTAGGTCCAGTCGTGACACAATCGTCACCAAATATAGAAAATTCCCTATCAGCTTAGGAAAAGGTTTCTAATGTTGTATACATAGATTTTATGTTTTATTTTAGTTAGAGAAGGACAAAACCAAAGTAGTGGACGTGTGAAGAATATTATTTGTGAATTTTTATCAAGTTTTAAGGAGAAATTCTGGGGATAAAATTCTTGAATTCCTTCATTATTCTTGAGATTGTTCTTTGATATTCAAATCTAGTTTTCATCCAATTGTTGCTTCAAGTGTTTAATTATGTGTTTGTCTATGAATTCAAATTGTAATCTTACAACCATGAGAGGATAAAACCTCCACAAATAGGGGTTGTGGGAATCATGATGGATTAACGAAATAGGGTTACACAAAAGTGATTCAAAACCAATGCTAAACGCTTGTATTGTATTCTCTTCATCTTTAAATGTTTCTTAATGGTGTACAACGTTAGGACTTGCCTAAATTATTTACTTACTTGAACCTAGTGAAACAGCGATTAGAAAATGAGAATTACAACAAAACCTTGGTCTTTATGATCATTGTATTAACTTAAGATGGTCACATGATAGTTAAATTTGGAACATATGATAATGGTTAGTTAGAAATATCTCATGAGACCTGACCTGGTGATTGAGTAAGGTCATCCAATAGGGACAAACAAGTTGTTTGGATGAACCCTAGTTATCAGTTCTGCAAGTTGTCATTTGGATTAATCACGTGTGTATACCCAAAGTAGTTATGAACCCATGGGGAACACCTACTCTAGTTGTTTGCAAATCTTGATTTAAATCACAAATATAATCTTGTTGTAATCTTGTTTTCTTTAAATTCCCCCAATTTGGAGATAACTCACCAACAAGTACAATTACTGGCATTAGTCTAGATCTTACCCTATTCCCTATGGATTTGACCCCAACCTCTTAGTTGGGTTCTCTATTGACTATGATCCCTTCATACTTTGTCAGGAAGTGTGAGCGTTATCACTATCTGCCAACCACGGGTTGATCTGATCAGTTGTCCTTTAAAGTCCAACACATTTCAGCAATGGAACCAGCGAATTGCCGGTTGCTGTCTGCAAACCGCCCATTGCAGTTGTTCATTAAACTAGCGAGTCTCTGCGGTTGACCGACATTTCGCTAGTGTCCTCCGATGGAGTGCCAGTTTTCACCTGAATCTCATCTTTTTTACTTAACTTCATGCTCCTTCTCTTCAAGTTAGGTACCTGCACATCCAAAGGATAAAAGGGCACAAAATCCAACAAAAAGTCTTAAAAACTAATTCAAAGCTCACGTTTAAAAGCCTAATGAGTAGGTAAATTACCATCTCATCAAACCCCCAAACTTGAATCATTTCTTGTCCTAAAGTAATGCAACTCCTATCAATTGAGCAAACGGAATGGCATGTCACTCAACAAGAATCTATGCATCAATGATCGCTTAATCTATGACAACCAAAAATTCTCACCCATTCACAGAAAAAGAGAACCAATTTCCCCCCAAAAATGTAGATAAGTTTCAAGAGGCAACCATAATTCATAGGCATGATTCACAACTGCTTTCATTTTGCAAAACAAGGGAATAGTTTATCCAATCAAATACACATAGCATCTCAAATCATAATCACTGCACATTCAAGGTTTTCCTTGGAGATCACATTATTGATGCCTCAATCACACCTTTACTTTAATGCAAGTATGCCCCCAAAATGGAGTGATTCATCTCATTATAAGAGAGAATCCCTTTTCTTTATCATAAATCAAAGCACACATAAGGGATTATAGAAGAAGATGATCACACTCACTCTAGCAAAAGAAAATCTCCATGCACGCAACTTGACCCATAGGCTTTCCCTTCATGTGATTCACCACTAATGTAGAGCAACTACGCTCAAAATCAATTAGGGCTTACGGGTCATAATTTAGGCTAGGGGTAATGGTAGGACAAATATTTAGCTCTAGAGACTAGAACCTCCCTAATGCCTTTATGTGATTACTTTTATCCTCCCCATCCAACTCTTTAGATAACCCCATCTTTTTCCTCCTTTTTCATCCATTTTCATCTTTTATTTCTCAAAGGCCTTCCTTGTAGCTCATTTGGCTGTCACATTAAGCCTTTTCTAAGAAAGAGGTAATACCATTTCACTATTCTTTTCTCTATTGATTCCTCAAGGTTTTTCAACCAATCACTTTATTCCTTTTGATCACAATTTGGTGCTACCTCAAATTTAGGCTCATCATATTTCTCCTTTTCATGTAAACCCATAAACATAGGATTTTTGCCACTTTTGCATTGATTTTCTTGTATCTCCCTTTATCTTGGGATTAAAGCCCCCATTATTATCATTCATTAATCACTAGCAAACTAGCAATTAGGGAAGATGGGTTCCAAGAATAGGGTTACAAAAAGGGACATTGGCTTGTAATGTGGTTTCCAAGAATAAACAGTTCAAACGCTCAATATTGGCTAGCAAGGGAAGACATTTTCGGAGGTCATTTTAGGGTGAAGTGACTAGTCAAATGAAAGCCTAAAACCATATTCTACGCGCAGCTACATCTAGGATTTCACCTTCAGTCACATTTAGGGCAAGTTCTAGACAAGAAGAGATGCATGAGATTCATTCAAAAATCCTCATCACACCTAAAGAGTTTACACAAGTCAGTATTATCACAAAATTTTGATTCAAGACATGGGAGCATGTAAATGCACAAGCCAAACAGGGAATGTGTAATGTATGACAAGAGAATGCTACAATTTTCTTATCAAATGCCCAGCTTCTTTTTTTTTCATGCCATACAAGAAATTTTGGTGGTACCTTTGAAAAATAGTTCCACAAAAGACTCAAAGAAAAACATGGCGTTTTCCCTTAAGAGTGTCGCCCCACAATCTATCATTGGGAAATGTTAACCCGATTCAACAATTAAAAGAAAGAAAAAGAACATGCTCCTTGGGAATGAACCGTGGTAAAAATAAAACCCTTGGAGTTTGATTACTATCTACTATTTACACAGGCAACAACAAAAATTTAGATCTTCTAGAAAATCAAAGGCCTGGATATGCTTTTGCTTAATCTTGGGCACATCTGTGTCCCTTTTATGATATACTGTGACTACTCCAGTAGCAGCGCTAGGGGCTTCGTCTGGGAACAGTGGCACTTGGGCTTGCAGGCAAAGTTGAGAGATGAGCACAACATATGGAATGGAGGTGTTGGTTTTCCTTTCTTTCCTCTTCATTTGAATATCCACAATTTTCAAAGTTTACGGGGACCCCTCTCATGATGAGGGTGATAAGGATAACTACTCCCAAGCTTACTCGTTGCTCATTCTTTGAAGGTATGATTCGGCCACAAATGAAATCTAACTATATCTTGGCCTCAAACTTGAGATCATGGTGAGAATTATCGCCACCCATTGTGGCCCTGAAAGGTGTGTCTGTGGCAATTAGCGGAGCTATCCATGAGGACTGATTCTGCTTGTCAGCAATTCTTGCAATATATTCTGTGCCGATTTCATGCTCATCCTTTAAAAGTAGACAATTAATGGCTGCTGGAGTGATTTCAACCTCCATACCTCGCACCCTAACTAAAGGCAGGTAGGGAAATTCTTCCACCTTGCCCTTATGGTGCATTCTCTCCTTCCTAACCTAGTAGGAAGTCTAAAATTTTGAGACGAGGCTAGGGTAATAATGCGAGAGTGGATTGGGAAAAACATGCCATTGCCTATAAATGAACTGAGCTATGACATTGGGGAGCTCACCTCGCAGCCCCACCAAGTCAAACCTTTTCTCCACGGTGATTGAACGGCCTCTGCAAATGGCATAATGCCCCTTCTTGTCGGACACAAAGAAAATTATGGCCTCTCAAGAGTTGGTGGCTGTTGTGGATGCCTTTGCTTTCACCTTTTCTTTTGTGGAAAAGGAGGCTGGGGCCTTTCCCTTCTTGGGTTCATGGGTGAAGTCATATTCTACAAAAACTGTGTTAGTGCCAAACAATCATATTTTCTTTTTGTGTTTTTGTATAAGAGAAAATAAAACAAAAGTAACAAAAACTTTTATCTATTTCTAAACTAAAACAAGGAATTGTAATAGTTGACTCATTGGCGAGTTGGCGATCAAGATCCACAAAGCGCCGATGCTATACAGGCTAAAGGTAGTGGCCCGAAGCCATTTCTCCTGAACCGGCGTTCCAGTTGGTGTTTCACCGGACCTGACCGGTGATTAGCCAGTGGTCATCATCCCGAATGCCTCAAAATAGCAGTCAAACATCTTAATCTAAAAAACACTTACTCACACCATTTTAACAATAACTACAGACAATCTTCCCTTAAGAACGACATTACCTGATCTATCATTGGGCAAATTGGGTATTATAAGCACACATGTGGTTACTATCACGACAAAAATGTACACTCGGATCGTAGACACAGGACAAGGAGCCCCGAGAGACCTCAAGTCGACCCATGGCATGAGCATACATCTAATTCAATCACATGAGCCGAAAACTTTGCATAGAGAAAGTAGTCATAACACAACATGAGGGAAAACAATACAATACGACCGAACACAACTTTTAGAATGATGAGCCTCTAAACATGAAAGGCGGATTGATGGTACAACTCCCCAATGAATCAAACATCCAAAAACTGAAGGAATAGCATAGAGTGTGAATATGTAGCCCTTGGAACATGAGGACTCACTCAATACATAGAGAGAAAGTCCGAGTCTATCTACGGGTGAGGATGTGCCTTAGAACTGGAACCTGTATCATGAGATGATACAGTATAGAAAGTGTGCGGTTAGTACGTGGGATGTACTGATTATGCAAGGTAAGTAAAAAGGACACTTAAAATATGTACAAAACTCATCAGTGATCATAAGAATAGGACAACATGCTCATAACATAATTGTCGTAATACAATATAAAGCTCAAGGTTTTCGAAACATTCGTCACATAAACATAATCATAATCATAATAGAAGAGTCTTACTTAACATAACTTGAGGAAACATTCATTATCATAAACATGCATAAATCATGAGGAATAGTGGGAGATTCTCTTAACCGACATACCGCATATGAGCACACATGAAGCCCGACTTGTAACCCTAGTCGGGAGGGTGTTCGTACCTTGGCAAAGGTAGGAACCGTGAAGGGCGTGATCACACATGAAAAGTGCCAATTTGGCCAGGGACAAATGTGAATGGGTCGCAACATACCTACAGTGGAACGTAGTTCTTGAGATTTGGGGCTTAACATGGGCCCCGAACCTACTCGGTGTTCGATACTACTCCCAAAACATATATAGTGCTCATAATAAATACATGCATAAGTTCATGGGCTAGTCAAATCATGATAATCGTAGACATTCTTGAACATACGTGAACTAGCCATGACTTGGGCGTGTGGGTCGGCCAAAAATATAATTCATGATTGATAAAATTCATGCATACTTGTAGATCTTGCATGTAGCTTGAAATTCATAAGTTCATAATAGATAAAAAAAATAAATTCATAATTCATGTTGCGCTTATCAAAAATACCAATGGATCATTGGATCATAAATCGACTCATCATGGGGCATGAATAATCAAGCTTAATTATTTAGAAATTCAAAATCAACAATATTATACTCAATTTAAATCACAAAGATTATAAAAATCAGTATATTATGATAAGATTTCAAAATCACAAGACCCATAATTAAATCATTTAATTTTATACAAATCAAATACAAACCCGATGAGTTTTTGATAATTTATAAGTAAAATCGTTGATTAGGAGAATGGGTGTGGAAGAAACCACCCATTGAGGACCTTACATACCTGGGATTATCAACTCCTAACCCTCCTTAAAAGCCCAAGAATGAAATTGAAGGTATTGAGGTGAAAAGCTTTAAATCTCCCCTTGAATCCCCTCTCAAAGTTCTTGCATGCATGAATGGGAGTTTAGAATGGGTCATCCTATTAAAACCCAACTTTTCCCAAGCCAAAATGACGTAGTTTAGGGCTTTATATCGTGAAAAATTCAAAAATACCCTTAATAAACCTTCCCTAAAAATGGGTCAGATGGAACCCACGAGTGGTACCAACGGGTCGTGGGAACCACCAACGACTTATCATGTCCCTCGTTGAATGGGCTGCCGAATGACCTAGTCTTGGATCCAAACAACAGGTCGACAGGATGACCCGTGCCTTCAACCCATGACTCGTTATACTATCCATTGCTTGCTCATCAAAAAAAACTAAACCCCCTTACCACGAGCCTCACCACTACTTGTGGTTCCATCCAACAAGTCGTGGTCTCAACACATCACCCACACTAGAAATTCTTACTCTCCAACAACGACCACAACCAACGACCTGTGGCTTCTCCTAACGGGTTGTTGGATCTCCCATTGTTTACACTTCTGCCCAGCCTGACCGTAACTACGATCGCAAAGGATGACCCATTGTATCCCAAAACGAGTCGTCATACCTCTCATTGTCTCCACTGCCACCATCCTTTCCTCATCCAACGACAGCATACAACGACTCGTGGTTTGATACCACGAATCATTTTGTGGTCCGTTATGTGATATTTTTCCAGTTTTCTGCACTTTTGAAAATCACTCTCGGGTCTATTCTTAGACCATCCCGGGGTATTAAAATATCTCCCATTTGAAAACATTCACCCTCGAATGTAGGAAAATAGCAGCAAATAGAAACACATAATTATCATACTCAAATTCTAACTATTTTAACCGAAATTTTCACGGAATGACTACCTCCTAACAAAACCACATAGCTAAATTGATCTCATACTTCACATATACACTCATACACATGAAAGAAACTTGAGCACATGAATTGAACATGAAAACTAAATGGGATCATAGAGTAGAACTGATACCTCAAGTCGGAACTGAGCCGGTAGCGAACAAATGTGTTATCTCACCATCATATCTGCTTCGGCTTCCCAAGTAGCTCCCTCAACATGTTGATTTCTCCATAAAACCATAGCTGAAGCTACTTCCTTGTTTCTCAATCTCCGAACCTAACGATCCAAGATTTCAACGGGAATTTCTTCATAACTTAGTTGTCTTTTACTCCAATGTTGTCTACCGGGACTACCAATGTTGGATCACCCAAACACTTTTTCAAAAGAAACACATGGAAGACAGGATGAACTGATGATAACTCTGATGGCAAGTCCACCTCATACGCCACCTTACCAACTCTTTTTATAACCCGGTAGGTACCAACATAGCGGGGACTTAGATTCTCTTTCTTTCCGAACCGCATGACTTCCTTCATGGGAGATGCCTTTAGAAATACCCAGTCGTCCACATCAAACACCAAATCCCTTCTCCTCACATCAGCATACGATTTCTAACGACTCTGAGCAATTTTTAATCTATCTCTTATCAACTGGACCTTTACCGTGGCGTCATGAACCGAATTAGTTCCTATCATGGCTGCCTCACCAACCTCAAACCATCCAATGGGAGATCTGCACCTTCGCCCATAAAGAGCCTTGAACGGTGCCATCAGATACTAAAGCAATAGCTATTATTATAAGCAAACTTGATTAAGGGCAAATGATCAACCCAACTACCTTTGAAGTCCATAACAAATGCCCTCAACATATCCTCGAGGGTTTGAATGGTTCAGTCTACTTGGCCGTCCATTTGCGAATGGAATACTGTGCTGAGCTTAATCTGAGTCCCAAGTCCCTTCTGAAAAGACCACCAAACTTGGAAATGCTAATATCCCAACGTACATCTCCCAGCCTCTATTTCTCGACCTTAACTTGCTGACAGCTTGGACACTTGGCTACGAACTCTGCGATATCCTTC
Source organism: Datura wrightii (assembly GCA_035772735.1). NCBI lineage: Eukaryota > Viridiplantae > Streptophyta > Magnoliopsida > Solanales > Solanaceae > Datura > Datura wrightii. The sequence goes on along the minus strand of JASDFA010000010.1, from coordinate 118,098,876 downwards.
TTCATACCATCCCACCAATAGATTTCCCTCAAGTCCCGATACATCTTAGTGGATCCCGGATGGATAGAATATCTAGTACCATGTGCCTCATGCATTATCCGAACTCTCAAATTATCAACGTCTGAAACACATGAACGACCCTGGTATCCTAGCACACCATCTCCCCCTTAGGAGAAAACCTCTACCTTTTGACTCTGCACCGCCTCCTTCAGCTTCCTCAAAATTGGATCCTCATCTTTCTTAGATTTCACATCGACCACCAAGACGATTCTAACCCATTCTGCACAACGCTGCCATCGGTCGAGTCGACCAATCTAACCCCCAACCTTGCCAGTCGGTGGACGTCCCTCACCAACTCCTTCTTTTCCTCATCCACGTGGGACACACTCTCCATAGAGAGTCTACTAAGCGCATCCGCAACCACATTTGCCTTGCCCAAGTGGTAGAGGACACTCATGTCGTAGTCCTTTAACAACTCCAACCACCTTCTTTGTCAAAGAATTAGATCCTTCTGTGTGAACACATTGCAAGCTCTTGTGATCCGTAAATACATCCACGTGAACTCCATACAAGTAATGCCGCCATATGATAAATGCAAATACCACTGCAGCCAACTCAAGATAATGGGTCGGGTAATTCTTTTCGTGAACCTTTAACTATCATGAGGCATATGCTATCACCTTCCCACTCTGCATCAACCCACATCCTAGTCCAACTATCGAACTATCACAATATAAAACAAAGCCATCGGTACCCTCCGGTAAAGTCAACACTGGTGCTGAAGTGAGTCGGGTCTTCAATTCCTGGAAGCTTTTCTCATAATCCTCTGACCATTGAAACTTCACCTTTTTCTGAGTCATCCTGGTCAAAGGTGCCGTAGTAGATGAGAAACCCTCAACAAACCTTCGGTCGTAGCCTTCTAAGCCTAAGAAACTCTGAATTTCTGAATGATTCACCGGTCTAGGCCAATTCTTCACCGCATCGATTTTCTGAGAATCTACCCTTATGCTCTCACTCTACACCACATGGCCCAACAATGCCACCCAGTCCAGAAAAAATTCACACTTGCTAAACTTTGCATATAGATGACGATCCTTGAGGTTCTAAAGTACTACCCTCAGGTGAGTAACATGCTCCTCCTCGCTCCGCGAGTATATAAGGATGTCATCAATGAACACAATCATGAACATGTCCAAATATGTCTTTAATACCCTATTCATCAGGTCCATAAAAGTTGTAGGAGCATTGGTTAGTCAAAAATACATAACTACAAACTCATAATGGCCATACCGTGTTCTGAAGGCCATCTTTGGAATGTCACACTCCCGAAATCTAAGTTGGTGATATCCGAACCTGAGATCTATCTTCGGGAAACACCTGGCACCTTGGAGCTGGTCAAATAAATCATCAATCTTGGGCAAGGGGTACCTGTTCTTAACGGTGACCTTATTATGTTGTTGATAATCAATACACATCCGAAGGGAACAATCCTTTTTTGAACAAATAGAACCGGTGCACCCCATGGAGACTTGCATGGTCTAATGAAACCATTATCCAATAATCCTTTAACTGATCCTTTAACTCTTTTAGCTTGGCTGGAGCCATCTTGTAAGGAGGGACAGAAATAGGTTGCGTATCATGCAGTAGATCAATACAGAAATCAATTTCCCTATAAGGAGGAACACCTGTGGAAAACTTAGCATAGAGAAAGTAGTCATAACATAACATGAGGGAAAGTAGTACAATAATGATACAATATGGTGGAATACAACTTTTAGTTTGATAAGCCTCTATACATGAAAGGCGGATTTATGGGACAACTCCCCAACTAATCCAACACCCAGAAACTGAAGGAATAGCATAGAGTGTGAATATGTATCCCTTGGAACATGAGGACTCACCCAATACGCAGAGAGCAAGTCAAAGTCTATCTATGGGTGAGGATGTGCTTGAGAACTGTGACTTGTATCATGAGACGATACAGTATAGAAAGTATGCGGTCAGTACGTGGAATGTACTGATTATGCAAGGTAAAGAAAACAGACACTTAAAATATGTATAAAACTCATCAGTGATCATAAGAATAGGAGAACATGCTCATAACATAATTATCGTAATACAACATAAGGCTCAAGGTTTTCGAAACATTCGTCACATAAACATAATCATAATCATAATAGAAGAGCCTTACTTAACATAATTTAAGGCAACATTCATTATCATAAACATGCATAAATCATGAGGAACAGTGGGAGATTCTCTTAACCGACATACCCCATATGAGCACACATGAAGCCCGACTTGTAACCCTAGTCGGGAGGGTGTTCGTACCTTGGCAAAGGTAGGAACCATGAAGGGCGTGATCACACATGAAAAGTGCCAAGTTGGCCAGGGAGAAATGTGAAAGGGTCCCAACATACCTACAGTGGCACGTAGTTCCTGAGATCCGGGCTTAACATGGGCCCCGAACCTACTCGGTATTCGATACTACTCCCAAAACATATATAGTGCTCATAATAAAACATGCATGAGTTCATGGGCTAGTTAAATCATGATAATCATAAACATGAATGAACATAAGTGAACTAGCCATGACTTGAGGCCTGTGGGTTGGACAAAAACATAATTCATGATTGCTAAAATTCATAGTACTTGTAGATCATGCATGTAGCTTGAAATTAATAAGTTCATAATAGATAACAAAATAAATTAATAAATAAATTTATAATTCATACTGGGCTTATCAAAAGCACCAATGGATCATAAATCGATTCATCATGGGGCATGCATAATCAAGCTTAGTTATTTAGAAATTCAAAATCAACAATATTATATTCAATTTAAATCTCAAAGATGATAAAAATTAGTAGATTATGATAAGATTTCAAAATCACAAGACCCATAATTAAATTATTTAATTTTATACAAATCAAATACAAAACCCCATGAGTTTTTGATAATTTATAGGTAAAATCATCGATTAGGAGCATGGGTGTGGAAGAATCCACCCATTGAGGACCTTACATACCTGGGATTATGAACTCCTAACCCTTCTTAAAAGCCAAAGAATGAAATTGAGGTGAAAAGCTTGAAATCTCCCCTTGAATCCCCTCTCAAAGTTCTTGCATGCATGAATGGGAGTTTAGAATGGGTCATCCTCTTAAAACCCAGCTTTTCCCAACCCAAAACGACATAGTTTAGGGCTTTATATCGTGAAAAAATCAAAAATACCCTTAATGAACCTGCCCTGAAAATTGGCTGGATGAAACCCACGAGTGGTACCAACGGGTTGTGGGAACCACCAATGACCATTGTGTCCCTCGTTGAATGGGCTTCCAAATGACCTTGTCTCAGATCCAAATAACGGGTCAACAGGACGACTCGTGCCTTTAACCCACAACTTGTTATACCGTTTGTTGCTTGCTGATCACAAAAACTAAACCCCCTTACCACGAGCCTCACCATGACTCGTGATTCCGCCCAACAAGTCGTGGTCTCAACCCATCACCCACACTGGAAATTCTTACCCTCCAACAATGACCATAACTAATGATCCGTGGCTTCTCCTAATGGGTCATTGGGTCTCCTGTTGTTTACACTGCTGCCCAGCCTGTCCCTAACCACGACCGCAAAGGACGACCCATTGTATCTCACAACGGGTCGTCATACCTCTCGTTGTCTCCACTGCCACCATCCTTTCCCTAACCAACGACAGCATACAACGACTAGTGGTTTGATACCACGAGTCATTCTGTTGTCCGTTCTGTGATGTTTTGCTAGTTTTCTGCACTTTTCAAATTCAACTCCCGGGACTATTTAGGCCTTCCCAGGGTATTGTAGTTGCGCATACTTCACCCCCAACTCAAAGTCTACACACTAAGGAACAAGCATTTTATCTGAGGATAAACCCCTTTTGGTACCCACATGATACCAATACCCCCATATACTCAAGGAAAAATAGTACCAAAGTATCATCTAGCACAACAAGAGTGCAATGGGGATACATGATTTAGGGGCATTTCGGTGGACCCAATCTAAAAAAATTAATCATATTGCCCAATTTATAGTTAAAAATAAATAAGAATAGCATGCCAGATAGATTGGAAAGTACAAAGATGAGGAAGATCAAAGTTTGCACAAGAAAGCTTCACTCAAATTATTATTGCTTTAGTGAATGTCAGAGTAGAGTAAATGGTGAGGAAGATATGGGATGAAATGTGGGTTTTATAGAAGAGAAGGAGGAAAGGGGATTGGTAGGTTAAAAGGTGCTTTTAATGGTAGGAAGGTTGAAAGGTGGTGTATGGGGAAGGTGAAAAGGTATAATAGGGAAGTGTGATGGTGGAAGAAGAGGGTTTATGGGAATTTATAAGGGTTTGACTAGTGTTTTTAAATTCTCGGGTCGGGTCGATCTATGCATCAGTTAAAAATCTTGAGAAAATTTCACTTTCTGCATCGGAGCTCAACCTACAGTCGCCTGTAGGAACCGACAATTTGCCGGTTCTAGGGCTGGTGCTCCATACCTTTCCAGTTCATTAGGTAACGACCGACTATTAATCAATGACTTGCAAATTGGAATCGGGGAGACGCCGATTGGATAGCTGAGCACCCCTAAACTCTTAGGTGCACTATTTTGAGCTGGTGATTCAACGACAGTCCACGAATTGCTATCGGCATTCCATCGCTGATTCGACAATCTCCTATTCTTTCTCCCTTTTTTCTGTTCATGACCAACGACACAGTGGCATTTTGCATGTTGCCGCCGGCATTTTTCCAGTACGCTATGTCTGCGCTATTTTTCTTTTGCATTGTTTGTGTATCAAAGTTACCTAAAAAGTCAAGAACAACAAAACATCAAAATGCTCAAAATAAAATACTTGGGTTGCCTCCCAATGAGTGCCTTAGTTAACGTCAAGGAATGACGTATTACTCATTCATATTCCATTTTCCATAGGATCATCCTCCGACTCGTCCTCTTCAATATCAACTCCTCCATTTTAACTTTCATCACTCAACACTCCAATCACATTACATTAATCGGAAGGTTCAGCATTTTGGCATACTTTGAAGGTAACCTCTTCACCTCCCACAAGGAACTTGAGCTCACCTAGCTCTACATCTACCAAAGCTCTGCCTATGGTGAACAATGGTCTCCCTAAGATGATTGGGACTTCCAAATCCATCTCACAATCTAGAACCACAAAGTCAGCCGGCAGAATTAACATATCTACCCTCACTAACACACATCCCCCAAAACACCTACCGGTTTCTTGATAGAGCTATCAACCATTAACAATCTCATCAAGGTAGGTTTAGTATTGCCAAGCCCTAACTTCTTGAAGACTATAAGGGTCATCAAATTTATACTTTCCCCTAGATAACAAAGGGCTTTCTTGAACAAACGCAACCCTATGGTATATGGAATTGTGAAGGCTCTTGGATCCTCCCGTATTAGGGCAAGGTAGCTCATCATTACGGCGCTGCAATGATGTGTTGTCTCTCCGGTGCCCACATCCACTACCTTCTTCTCTTTTATTAGCTTTTCATAAATTTTGCATATTTGGGCATTTGGAGTAAAGCACCCACTAGTGGTACATTTATGGATAATTTGCTAGACATATCAATAAACTTGTTGAATTGATCATCCTTTTTCTTTTTAGCTAACTGCTATGGATAAGGAGGTGAAACTCTTGGTTCTTGTTCTTTCTTAATCGAGGCCTTCATGCTGATATCTCCTTTCTCAACCCTTGAGGGAGTCTCATCAACATCTCCTTCACCTTGATTGGTGCTTGTGGTATCTCATTCGATTTTGTTACATCATTTGCCATTGGGAAAATAACATTCTTGGATTTAACACTCGTATCTCCCAGCATCTTGCCACTACTAGTGACAATATCCATCCATTAATTATCCTTTTTGGGATTTGTCACTGTATCAATAGGGAGTGTTCCCTTCATTCTAAGGTTCATTTGAGAAGATAAGTGGTTCATTTGGTTCATAGAGGTCGAGTGTGTACTTACTGTTTGGGCAAGGTTAGACACCCCTCTTTAAGTTCTTTGACCCCGTTGTCCGTTGACTTTACCTTCTTGAGAACTCTTGCCAACATTTCTTCAATTTTTGAGTTCCCTACATCACTCACACCCAATTGGGATTAGACATTCTCATCTTTAGGAGGAGGAACATATAGATTTGTGCTTCTATGGTAGCAGTTTCTCTCAAAATTTTGATCTCTATTGCCCCATCTCTCATTCCAATCAGGCCACCCTTGTGCGTCACGATCCCTCCAACCTTGGTTCTCTTCCCTTGGGCAACAAGGGCCTTGATTAGTCTCTTGGTACCTAGGTTGATAACCCACCATCTGATTTGGCATATATTGGCACTCCTCCTCATACCTTGGTGGCGAAGACTATCCCTTGAAATGCATTGGACCTTGCATTCCCACAACATTTACACCTTTAGGCGCGACTCCCATCACATTTTTAGTCATTAAATCCAGCTGAGTCATCATTTAAGAAGGATTTTCATCTCTCTCTTCCTATTTCTTTCTAATTTTAGCTGTTACCAAATTATAACCAATATCATATAAAGATACAATTGTCTCCCTTGTATGCCATGGCCTGTTCATCTTTGTCATCCTATCCAAAAAGGCTTTAGCTAGACCATATGTCTAGTCCATGATTGAGCCTCCAGCAAGGTTGTTGGAGACTGATTTATTGATGCAATATAAGGCTCGATAAAAGCTTTGAAGTAGTACCCTATCGGGAAGACCATGGTTAGGACAAAGAGAAACCTTCTTCTTAAACCTCAGCCATGCTTCATGCAAAGGTTCACTCAGCTCTTGTCTAAAGTTTGTAATATCATCCCTCAGCGGTAACATCAATGAAGGGAGCAAAAGTAAATCAAAAAATGCTTCTGTCAACTCTTGCCACAAGGTGATGCATCCCAGAGGCAATTCTTCCAACCACATAGTTCCTTCTCCCATTAAGGAGAATTGGAAGAGCCTCAACCTAATAGACTCTTAGCTTATGTTAGTTATATTAAAAGGTTGGCAAATCTCGAGGAAGTTCCTCAAATGGAGGTTTGCATCCTCACTAGTTTTATCCCAAAAGAGTCCTTTTATCTGCAACAGGTGCAGCATCGTACTAGTGACGTGAAACATCGCATTCCCTACTGTAGCGGGTAGGCGAATGGCAGCTGCAACCTCAGACATGGAAGGGTTATCCTCTTCATATTCCATATTTTCTTCCATTAAACTATCACCCGCTTGTGAATGATGGCTCATATGAATACACCTTAAATGACCAACAACAAGAACAATTTCAAAACAAATAAGATGCTTAATCAATTAAAATTAACAAACAACTCAAGGATATCAAGCGCTATTCCTCGGAAATTGTGCCATTTTTATATCGCTCAAACTACACTCCTTATTTAGAGATAACGTAAGCAATCATTGTATTAAAACAAATAACCTATCGGGTGTCGGGGTATAATCCCACAGGGAATAAAGAATGATTTACACAAGAGTTGTTTAGTGAATTGAATTGATTCGCATCCAAGTAATGAAGACGTAAATGTAAATTTTGGGGGAAGTTAATGAAATAATATTGTGGACTAAAGCAAGCTAATAAGGAGAGCAAGATAATAAAATTGAGAAACAATAATGAGCAAAGGCTAGAGGTGTGGTGTAGATGGGATGTCAATCAAATCGGGACTTACTAAAGAGTCAAGTAATTTCTAATATGTGTAAATAACCTTGGTAAATGATGGAGACCGATGTTTCTCAACCACTTGATCTCCTTATCCTCAAGTCCTTTCGAACCTCAAGGTACAATTCAAGTATTCAAATATGGTTTGGGTTAGGGGATGAGCTATTTCTAGTTATCAACCTCTAAGTGATTATGATCATGGATTTTGACTTTTCTAGTACAACTCCACATAATAAAATCCATTCCACTATTAAATTCTCCCCCATTACTTAATTTTTTTTATCAAGCCAAAATCAAGTAAGAAAATAATACCCATATTTGCAACTATGATCAATCAACTATAATTTTAGGAGAATTCATTAGATTTATACTAATTAAGTAATAACAAGACAAATCCAGCAACACCCAATCAAATTAAACAACCATCATCACATACCTCTAGCTATTGATTTAGCTACTCATAATTGAGAAATAAAAGAGCATATTTATCAATAAACTCAACAATTTCATCATTAAGAATAAGCAAAATGAAGCTCAAAATATCTCTACAATGGTGGTTATACCCTAATGAAGAAGATAAACATGAAAAAATAATATTAAAAATAATTCTTCTCTTCTCCAATGGAGTTCTCTCTCTCTCAAAAGTAATGAGAATATTAAATGATATGCTTAGAGTACTTTTTCTAGAATATACACAAAAGTAGGTCATAACATTCTCCTCTTTTTTAGGGATGGACATTTTTGCCCCTTTTCAGGTGTCTTTCACTTGAGATGAAACCGGCAGTTCACCAGTTGCTATCCGCAAGCCACTACTTTCTTTCATTTGCTGTCTAGTGAAGTCCGGAGCATTTCGGTGATGTCTTCTGGTGATTTTCCAGTTGCTATCCGCAAGCCACTGGTTGATATTATCAGTTGTCTAGTAAAGTGTAGCACATGTTAGTGGTGGAACCGGCAGACCGCCGATTGCTGTCTGTGAGCCACCAGTTGTAGCTGCTCATTAGACCAATGAGTGCCTGCGGTTGACCGGCATTTCGCCGGTGTCCTCAGGTGGAAAGCTGATTTCCACCTCAATCTCATCCTTTTTACTCAACTTCATGCTCCTTCTCTTCAAGTCAGGTACCTGTACATCCAAAGGAAAAAAGGGCATAAAATCCAACAAAAAGTCTTGTAAACTAAGTCAAAGCTCATGCTTAAAAGCCTAATTTGGTAAATTACCAACTCAAATTGGAACCCAAACCAAAGACAGCATCAGGCTGGATCGGGATGTCCCCTTGACTTGTCCTAAGAGCGACTAAGACATGGACCACGTTTACCAATTGCGGTGGCAAATGCACAATGGATACAGTGATGGTGGCAATTTTATAAATACTTAGGGAACAAATTAGTTTCCTTTTTAAATACTTTGAAGGATTTATTTTGGAGGAACTCAGTTTTTGAATGAACCTTTCAATATTTTTTACTCTGAAAAATAAAAAATAGAGAAGAAATGTCATTGCTTTTGAATAGTTGTGGATTACAATACCAATAGAGGTTACTTTGAAATCTTTGTTAGTTCGTGTTAAATACTAATTATTTAATTTATCATATTTTGCATTATGAGCAGCTGATAACTCTCAAATACACTCCTTGTTTAGAAAAAGTATAAGCGATCATTTTATTAAAATAAATATTCTCGATGGATGTCGAGGTCAAATCCTACAGAGACTAGTGAAAGATGTGGGCAAGAGTTGTTTTAGGAAATTTTAATTAATTTGCACTAATGAAGGAAAATAGAACGGGAAATTCTTGGGGGCGAAAATGAGTTAACAATGTTGTGGATTTCAGACCAGCTTGCCAAAATAGAAAAATAATCAAAATTGATAGACAATAATGAGAGAAGACTAGAGGTGTGGTGTAGATGGGGTGCTAATCAAATAAAGATATGCAAGCTCATCAAATCATCGTGAATACGTGTAAATAACTTTGGGAAACATGGCATCCTATATTTTTCAACCTCATAGATGCCTTTTCCTTGAGTCCTTTCGAACCTCAAGACACAATTTAATTAGCCCAATAGAGTGTGGGTTAATGGTTGAGCTATCTCTAGCCATCAACTACTAATTAGGTTAATGAACATGGGTTTTGGGTATTTCTAACCCAAATCCACACAATAACATCCATTCTCACCATCAAATGCTCTCCCAATACTTGAAATCTACTTTTTCAAGCTAAATCAAGTAAGAAAAGTAAACCCACATTTGCAACTATGGATCATCAATTAATAATTGGAGAGAACTCAATAGATTTACATTTATTAAGCAATATTAAGATGAATCTAGCAATACCCAATATAATTAAGCACCCATTATCACACACCTCTTGTTAATGATTTAGCTACTCATGATTAATAAATTAAAGAGTATATTCATCAATAAACTCAATGATTTCATTGGTAAGAGCAAGCAAAATCAAACTCAAAATATGTCTGCAACAACGGTTATACCTTGCTAATGGAAGAAGAAGAAAATAAGAAAAGCAACATTCCACACTCTCCTCCAATGGAGTTCTTCTTTTTTCAAGGCAAGAGGAATGTTCAAAAAGCTAAAAAGTATAAGAGTTAAGCAAAGAGTACTTTCTTCTAGAATATATATAAAAATAGGGAAACCAATCTGCTGTTTTTCCATTGTTGAACATAATTGCCCCTGTTCGGGCATTTTATCACTTGCGGGGGAACTGGCGGTTCACCAATTGCATTATGCAAACTGCCATCCATCATTTGCTGCACATCCTTTACCTTTAGTTGTTCGCCGGCCTTCATCCATGATCCGCAATTTCATTCACTCCTTAGTTCGTAAAGTACAAGAACCAGTAAGTGCTTTGACCGGCGAGTCTCTAGTTGTTATCCGCGGCCAGCGGTTGCATATTATCCTCAAGTTAGTGGTCATTGGTGTTTTACCGGCATTTTGCTGATGTCCTCCGGTGGAACACCGGTTTTCAGCTGATTTCATCTTTTTTACTCCACTTGTTGACCTTTCTTTTCAACTCAGATAACTACACATAAAAAGGCAAAAAGGGCACAAAATTCATCTAAATGACTTGGAAACTAAGCTAAACCTCATGCTTAAGAGCCCAAAGATTTGGTAAATTACTAACTCATCAAACCCCAAAACAGGAACCATTGCTTGTCCTCAAGTAATACAATTCTCATTAGTTAGGAAGCATGCCACTCCACAAAAGTTAAGACACCAATGAACACTTTATCCATGACAACCCAAAAAATGCTTACTACTCATCAAAAAAGAAAAGCAAATTTTCCAAAGAAATCAAAGAATATATATATATATATATAGAAACATTTCAAGAGGCCACCACAATTCAATAGTATGGTTCACAAATGCTTTCGTTTTGCAAAACAAGGGCATGGATTATTCAAAGAAATACACATATCATCTCAATTCATAATCACTGCATATTCAATGCTTGCCTTAGAGATCGCATTACTCATGCCTCAATCATACCTTTACCATAATGCATGTGTGTCCTCAAAAGGAAAGATTCCACTCACCAAGGACAGAATCTCTTTTTCTATCATAAATTAGCTCACACACAGGGGGTTTTAGACAATGATAGTCACACTCACTCTTCCAAAACAAATCTTCATGCACACAACTCGACGCATAGGCTTGCCCTTTGTGTAACTCGCCACTAATGTAGAGCAGATACACTCAAAATCAATTAGGACTTGAAGGTCATGATGAAGGATAAGAGTAAGGGTAAGACAATTATTTGGCTCTAGTGACTAGATCCTTCCTAATGCCTTTATGTGGACATTTCAACTCTTCCAATAAGAATTTTTTATATCTCTTTACCTTATTCCTCCGTTCACAACTATTTTTCTCTTTTATTATTCAAAGATCGTTTCTGTAGCTCCTTTGTATATCACATTAAGCCTTGTCTAATCAAGAGGTAACACCATTCCAGTTCTCTTTTCTCTTTTGGTATCCTAAAGTTTCTTAGCTCATCATTTCATTCTTTTTCCCACAATTAGGTGCTACCTCAAATTTATGTTTCTTATTTATCCTCCTTTCTTGAAAACCCCCAAACTTAGGCCCTTTGCCTCTTACTCACAGATTTCCTTATATCTCCCTAGGCCTTTGAGCCAACATTTTATTTTCATTTTCTTACCACTAGAAATTAGGGAGGGTGGGTGCCAAGAAGATAGATTCAAGAAGGGGCATCGACTTGTAATGTGGTTTCCAAAAATAAATAGTTCAAACGGCTCAACATTGGCTAGCAACGGAAGACATTTTCAGAGGTCATTTTGGGTAGAGTGGCTGGCGAAATGAAAGCCTAAAATTATGTTCTAAGTACAACTGCATCTAGGATTTCGCCTTGAGTCACACTTAGGGCAAGCTCTAGATAAGAAGCTATGCATGAGATTAACAAATATCCTTACCACAAAAGGCATCACACCCAAGGATTCCAGAAAAAGTCATTATCCTCACCAGATATTGATTCAAGACATTAGAATATACAAATTCGTAAGCCAAACAAGAAATCTACAATGTATGACAAAAGATTGCTGCCTTTCTCGTTTTAAATGCCCTTTTTTTCATTTCTCAATTTCATGCCACATGTCAAAAATTTTGGTGGTACCTCTCAATACAACTCCACAGAAGACTCAAGAAAGACATGACATTTTCCCTTAGGAGAGTCGCTTCACAATCTATTATCGGGAAGGGCCATCCCAGTTCGACAATAAAGGAAATGAAAAAAAAGAAAAAGACAAACAGATATGATCCATGGGAAAGTTCAACAGTAAATGAAATGAAAAAAAATTAAAATGATCCTTGGGAAAGAACCATGGTATGAAGAAAACCATTGTAGTTTGATTACTATTCTACTATTTACATAGGGGAACAAAAGAGTTTGGGTTGCAAATCAACAATTGACGATTCAAAGCAAGGAACCATTTTCCAACACTAACACACTAAAATCATTCATTCAAAATTTCATCTACTGAACCAGGCCAGCAAGGATAATCATCAACAATACTAAAAAAACTTGTGAGCCCGACAAAGACTCACCACTTTTTATTAGATAATAAAGAACAAAGTCCCGACAAGGGCTACATCCAATCATCAATAAAATAATATCAACATGACCCCCCAGATAAAACACTCATCCCACCCTCAACTTAAAGGCTACATTGTCCCTAATGTAGGCATGCAAAATAAATAGGGTGAGAGACTCCTTGAGTGGGTCACTCCTCATCATCCATGTCATAGTCTGCACCCATTTTTACCTCACCATCAATACCTGCTTCACCTACATCCTCAGCGTCCTCTCCCAATCCCTCGAACAAATCATCTAGAGGGCCTCGAACTGTAGAAGGGGCAGCTATTGAAGCATTAAGAGCACTCAAATCAGGCACCTTCACGGATGTCCGACACTTCCACTCCCTTACTTCAGTTTGGAGAGAGGTGACAGCCCCCTCCACAGCATTTACCTGCTTGCATAGTGTGGTCAGACTCTCATACATAGATTTCATCTCCCTTTTAACCGTTCTGGTGATGAGAGCAGGGAGGCTCCTAGCAAACTTTTGAAGCTGACTCTCATGAGAGTTGGTCATTTTCACCATCTTGTGGAGACCGCTTGATTGGAAAGATGTTGGAGGGGGTGATGCTCCCGACATAGGTATGTCACCAGAGTATGGCCTGAAGCTTCTTGGTGAGGCATATTCAAATCTGGGGCTTAGGGAGATTTCTTTGAACCATGAGAACCCTCCGAAAAATCAAAATCCTACATCCTCTTCTGCTTCACTGTGTGTGCCTCAGCGTCTCTCTTCCGGTCTAATATGATCACACTTGAAGTAGGGATAGGGTCTCATCCTGGAATAGTGTCACTCCAGCATGCAAGCATAATTGAAAAATTAGCACGACATATGGCACAGAAGTGTTGGCCTTTCTGACTTTCCTCTTCATTTTCTAAGCCACAATCTCCCCAAAATTTATGGGGACCGCTGTCATGATGAAAGCTATAAGAATAGCTTCTTCCAAGGTGACTTGTTGCTCAGTTTTTGAAGCATGATGCGGCCACAGATGAAATCTATTCATAACTTGGCCTCAAATTTCAGATCATGGCAAGAAATTTAACCACCTATAGTAGCCCATAAAGGTGTGTCGGGCGCAATGATAGGAGTTATCTAAGTGAATTGGTCCTTCATGTTAGCAATTCTGGCCATGTACTCTAAACCGGTGTTGATCACGTCCTCCCAGAATAGATAGTTGATGGCTTCTAGAGTGATGTCCACCTCCACCCCTCACACCATCACTGAAGGTAGGCATGGGAATTTATCGAGTTTGCCTCTATGGTTCATGCTTTCCTGCCTAGTCTGGTAGGAAGTGCAGAACTCCGGCACCAAGCTTGCATAATAGTGTGGGAGAGGATTGGAAAAAGTGTGCTATTTCCTGTCCATGAGCTGATCAGTGATGTTAGTGAGGTCACCGTGTAGGCCCACCAAATCAAATATCTTTTCCATTGTGATTGATTGGCCCTTGCAGATGACATAGTGCCCCTTCATGTCGGGCACATAGAACATGATAGCCTCCCTAGAGTTAGTGGGCATTGCAGAGGCCTTTTCCTTTCCCTTTCCCTTTGTTGAATAAGAAGCTGGAGCTTTGCCCTTACCGGTGTTCCTGGATGAAGTCATTTTCTGCAAACACGATGTTAGTGGCAACTACAATGTATGTTTTTTGTATTTTATTTTTTTATTATGAAACGAAACAACAAAAAAATATGCTAAAATTTTAAAGGAGAAACAAAGATGAAGAATTAACATTCAAAGAACTGGCAGCACCGGCGAAACACCGGTGAACTGCAGGAGGGTATCCACGGACCGTCGTTGAATTGTCGGTGAGAAATAGAAAATTAGGGTAGCAAATATTCGATCGGTGATAGAGTCGCGAATTGCCTGTCTCAATCTGCAAATTGCTGATGTAACACGGGATTAATGCAGTGGCTCAAAGACAATATTAGCCCAAACCGGCATTCTAACAGTATTTTGTTGGACCCGATCGGCGAGTAGCCGATAGTTATCATCCCCAATTCATCACCCTGAACTCCAATATCACAATATCTCAAACACTCACACATAACATATTAAAGCAGTACCTCTACACATGAGAAGGGATAAAACAATGATTTACCCCTAAGAATGGTGTCACCCTATCTATCATAGGGCAAAGAAAGTCTCTTTACTCTCTTGGGGTTACTCAGACTTCACCCCACTTAACTATACAAGAATAACCATTTCCCCATACCCATCCCAGCATCAAGTCTCTATCATTCCACTAATTTCACATAACAACAAACATGCTATCAATCATGAAAATGTTTGGGCGAATTGCAATAAAAATAAGGAAAATGTATGTCATAACAATATCTATATGAAACCAAATTACCATTGATGAATAGATAAGGAAGTTAAGGGTACATTACCACTCTTAAGAGAATGCTTACAGAGGCTAGTTGTGGAAGCTGGGTAATGCTCAACAATGGCAGAATTTTGAAACTAGTCTAGTAGAGAGGAAGAGTGTGAGTATAGTGAGAATTAGGTAGAAGGGTTTGAGGGATTTTATAGGTGAGCAGGTGTGAAGGTGGTTGATCGAGGAGTAGGTGGATGGTTAGTGGGGTTTTAATTGAGTGGGAAGTGGAAGAGAGGGAGCTGAGGGAATATGGAAAGGTAGGATGTTGGGAAAATAAAATTGGTTGTGTGAAAGTGTTCAATGGGGAAAAAAGGAGGTCTAAGGGAATAAAAAGGAACTTTTGGCAGAGTAGGGTGGCTACAGATATATTCTGGGTTGGGTAGGTCCATGATTTGGTTAAAATTTTAAAATAGGACACGTACATTCACCGCCAGTACACCAATAATAGCCGGTTGGAGCTAATGGTTTGCCGCCTTACCATCACATGCTTAATTTTATGCCCAGTTCACTATTTTTGTACCGATAATTCACGATTTGGGTTTTGCATTCTGCTGGTTATTCATCATTGTTCCATCCACTATTTGGTATTCTAACATGTACCGACATTAAAGCTGTGGTTAGCGATTACTTATCAACAGTCCACCGATACCTTCATCGGTCTGACAAATTTTGTTCCTAGGTTTCTGCTTCCATGATCAAACGATCGGTGGGTCCTATAGCTAGATCAGCGGTTCACCGGTCTTAACACAATGCCAGCCTAGTTTTATTCTTCTTCTCCTTGCTTGTCACCTACTTAATCCTACAATATTTAAATCAATAATTGGAACATGAAAATGTGACTAAATTTGTCCTAGTTACTCTTCGAGGCGGAGTGAAATGACATCAAGAACTTTCAAAAGAAGACATTTGGGTTGCCTCCCAAGAGGCTCTTTAGTTAACGCTGTGGCATGATGTATTTCTCCTTTGACATTCAATCTTCTATGGATCATCCTTCAACTCATCTTCCTCCTTAAGCACTCCAACCATATTACATTCATCGCGAGGTTCAACAGATTGGCACACCTTGAAGGTGACCTTTTCACCTCTAACCCGAAACTTGAGCTCACCTAGCTCCACATCTACGAAAGCTCTACCTATGGAGAACAATGGTCTCCCAAAAATGATAGGAACTTCTACATCCATATCACAATCAAGGAATACAAAATCAGCAGGTAGAATAACCTTATCTACCCTCACCAAATACATCCTCTAACATCCCCACTAGTTTCTTAATAGAGCGATCAACCATTGACAATCTCATTGATGTAGGATTGGTATTCCCAAGCCCCAATTTCTTGAAGATTATAAGAAGCATCAGATTTATGCTTTCCCCAAGATCACAAAGGGTTTTCTTGAACACACACAACCCAATAGTGCATGGGATTGTGAAGGCACCTGCATCTTCCCATTGAGGGGAAAGGTTACTCAACATCACAACACTACAGTAATGTATTGTCTCTCTGGTGCCTATATCTACAACCTTGTTCTTCTTCAGCAGCTTTTTCATGAACTTTGCATATCTAGGCATTTGAAGTAAGGCATCCACCAGTGGTATATTTATGGAAAATTTGCTGAACATGTCGATAAACTTACTAAAATTATCATCCTATTTTTTTCTTGGCTAACTATTGTGGATAAGGAGGTGGAACTCTTGGTTCTTCTTCATTCATATTTGAGGGAACTTCCTCAACCTCTCATTTGTCTTTAGCCTCAGTGTTATCACCACCATTTGATGCTTTTGGCGCTGCCTCAGATTCTGTTTCATCATTATTCTTAGGAACCACCACTTCCTTAGGCTTAACATTTGCATCTCCAAGCATTTTTTTCACTCCTTGTGACAGTGGCCATGCATTGAATATCTTTGTTTGTGTTTGGCATTGTATCACTCGGATGTTTTCCCTTTATTCGGGGATCCATTTGAGAGAACAAGGGGTTTATTTGGGCTTCCAAATGCTTGATGGAAGCTGAGTGTGAACTCACGATTTTGACAAGGTTAGACACCTCCCCTTTCAATTCCTTGTCCCCGTTGTCGGTTGAATCTACTTTCTTAAGAACCCTTGCCAACATCTCTTTGATTTTCGAGCTCCCCACATTGCTCACACCTAGATGAGCTTAGGTGTTCTCATCTTTAGGAGGGGGGACATATGGATTCAAACTTTGATGGTATCGGTCACCCTCACGATTTTGCTCTCTATTGCCCCATCTCTCATTTCTCTCCGGTGATCCCTATACATCACAATTTCTCAAACCATGATTCTTTTCTTGTAGGTGCCAAGGGACTTGATTATCCCCTTGATACTTGGGTTAAGATCCCCCATATCATTTTCCATGTATTGACACTCCTCCTCGTATCGTGGTGGCGATGATTCTCCTTCAAACTGTATTTGACCTTGCATTCCTACAACATTCACAACCTTAGGCTGATCCCTATCACATATTTAGTCATTAACTCCAGCTGAGTCACCATTTTAGCAAAATTTTCATCTCGCTCTTCATCTCTTTTTCACATTTCAGCTACGAATGCACTAGAACTCCTATCATGTGTCGATACATGAGTCTCCCTAGTATGGCATGCCCGATTCATCTTCGTCATTCTATCTAAGATAGCCAACATCTGATCCATAATTGATCCTCTGGCTAAATTATTGGCAAAAGATTTTTTGATGGAGTCTAGGGCTCACTAAAAGCTTTGAAGGAGCACTCCATCGGGGAGACTATGGTTGGGACAAAGGGACCCCTTCTTCTTGAACCTAAGCCATGATTCATGTAAAGGCTCCGCAAGATCTTTCCTAAAGTTTGTAATGTCATCCCTCAACTACAACATCTTTGAGTGAGGGAAGAAATGATCCATGAATGCTTCAGTCAATTTTTTCCACGAGGTTATACAACCCGAAGGGAGCTCCTCTAACCACATACTAGCCTCTCCCAATAGGGAGAATGGGAAGAGCCTTAACCTGATAGACTCTTGACTGATATTTGATATGTTAAAGGATTGGCAAATTTCCAAGAAATTTCTCCAGTGGAGGTTGACATCTTTACTCGGTTTCCCCCTGAAGAGCCCTTTCATATACAACAAATGTAATGATGTACTTGTAACATGAAAAATTGCATCCCATATTGTGGCTGGTAGGCGAACGTCTCCTGCAACTTCAGGAATAACCTGGTTATCCTCTTCATGCTCCATGTGACCCTCAATTGAACTATCTCCTGCCTTCGAATGATGGCTCATATGAGCTCACCCTAACAACAAACAACAAAATCAATTTCAACAACTAAGATACAAGATTAACTCAAATTAACACACAACACAAGGATATCAAGTGCTAGTCCCCAGCAACGACGCTATTTTGATAACGCTCAAATACACTCATCGTTCAGAAAAAAGTGTAAGCGATCGTTGTATGGAAACAAATATTCGCAATGGATGTCAGGGTCGAATCCCACAGAGACTAGTGAATGTTGTGCACAAGTGTTGTTTTAGTAAATTAGAACTAATTTGCACCAATGAAGGAAAATAGAACAAGATATTTTTGGGGGGAAACTAGAGTTAACAATATTGTGGATTTCAGACCAGCTTGCCAAAATAGCAAATAACCAAAATTGAAAGACAATAATGAGAGAAGACTAGAGGTGTGGTGTAGATGGGGTGCTAATCAAATAAGGATATGTTATCTCATCGAATCATTGCAAATACGTGTAAATAACTTTCGGTAAGATGGCATCCTATGTTTATCAACCTTATAGATGCCTTTTCCTCGAGTCCTTTCAAACCTCAAGACACAATTTAATTAGCCCAATAGAGTTTATATTAACAGCTGAGCTATCTCTAGCCATCAACTACTAATTAGGATGATGAACATGGGTTTTGGTTATTTCTAGTCCAACTCCACACAATCACATCCATTCCCACCATCAAATTCTCTCCCCATACTTGAATTCTACTTTTTCAAGCTAAATCAAGTAAGAAAAGTAAACTCACGTTTGCAACTATGGATCATCAATTATAAATTGGAGAGAACTCAATAGATTTAGACTAATTAAACAATATTAAGATGAATGTCGCAATATCCAATCTAATTAAGCACCCATCTTCACACACCTCTTGTTGATGATTTAGCTACTCATGATTAAGAAACTAAAGAGTATATTCATCAATAAACTCAATTATTTTATTAGTAAGAGCAAGCAAAATCAAACTAAAAATATGTCACAATAATGGTTATATCTTGCTAATGAAAGAAAAAGAAAATAAAAAAGCAACATCTCACACTCTCCTCCAATGGAGTTCTTCTCTTTTTAAGGAAAAAGGAATGTTCAAAAAGCTAAAAAGTATAAGAGTTATGTACAGAGTACTTTATTCTAGTATATATATATAAATACGACAACTAATCTCCTCTTTTTCTAGTGTTTGATGTAACTGCCCTTGTTCAAGTGTTTTGTCACTTGCGGGAGCACCAATAGTTCGCCGGTTGCATTCCGCAAATCATTATCCATCATCTGCTGCACATCCAATGATTCTACTAATCCATTCGATGACACCTTCAGCGATTCGTCGGCCTTCATCCACGATCCACCGTTACATTCACTCCTTGGTCCAGAAAGTACAGGCACCATAGGCGCTTTGACTAGAGAGTCACATGTTGATGTCTACGGCCGTCAGTTGCATATTATCCTCAAGTCAGTGGTCACTTCTATTTGATCGGCGTTTTGCCCGTGTCCTGTGGTGGAACACTAGTTTTCACCTCATTTCATCCTTTTTTGTCATGCCCCAAGTCTACATCCTGGATGTGATACGGTACTTAAAGACACAAGTGACTCTAAGTCAACCCCTAGTCTATCATTCACTAGTATTCTGAGTAAACTGAGCATAACGGAACTTAAAATAATAACGTCAAATATTTAAGAAAGACAAATCTGAAAGTAAAAGTTCAAATCTTTAAATAACACTAAATAAATTGAAAGTCATGTCTGTCTGAAAGCCATCTATCTGAGGAGATACTGGGACAAACCCCCAGCTAACTCTATGTTTAAATTAAGCTAATCAGTGACTGAAAGAAACAAATTATGCCCTCGGATGATGAGGACTCACACTCTAACTGCTGAGGCGGGATACTTTGAAATGTGGTAGCTATCTGTATTGAGTCTAAGAACCTGTGGCTGTATCATGAAATGATACAGCATAAAAGTTTGTGTCAGTAATTTGAATGTACTGAGTATGTGAGAGAAGCATAACACGAGATAAGTACTACTAATAATGAATTGAGAAAACATGCAAGAATCAACTAAAACTGCTGAACTGAATAACGATAAAATTGGGAAGGTTTGAAAGGCCCTGTCTGGTGGTCTAGCTTGTTTTAAGTGTTATTCTGATCTGAACTGATCTAAACTGAATAGATACGACATGAAATGACCAACTGCAATACTTAAAAATTATACAACTGGTGGAGAACTGATATGGTCAAAAATGACCTTGAATGATGGTCATCAACATGTTCTAAGTCTAAGATACTAAGTCTGTACTACTGCACTATACTGATCTGGACAGAAGGATCTGAGAGTAACTGCACAGACTAGTGGGAGAGGCAATAACTAACATATAATCACGTGAGCTAGATGTGGAGTCCGATGTACACACCCCGTCAGTAGGACCCAATATACCTTCCTACGGTATAAAGGCATGGACTGTGAAAATCATAGTAAAAAGGGGGTCGTTAGGCCAAGTAAGTAAAATCTATGGTGGCAACATAGTTTTGGAACCTGGGTGCACTGGAACCCCGACCCTTTAAGTGCTAAGTCCTACTCCCACTGGAATAACCCTATTACTTCTACTACTGGCAAGAGAATAGCTCGATACTGGGGTCCAAGACTATACTGACCTAGGGATACTGTAAGAGAGTTCCCTGAGCGTCTTATAGGACCATATTTGGAAACTGAGTTCTAAGACTGATCAGAGTTACTTATCTAGAAGCGTCGTAACCGTCTACTGAACAACTAATAACTGAATTAGGGTCCTGGGGCTGGATAGATGTATGACTGAATATCATGACCTCCTAATCGACCAAATATCTAAAATCTGAATCTGAGTCTGGAAATTTGGAGGCACCACTGACACCTCGAAAATAAACTAGAGTCAAACTGATCAGTTGACATTTTCTGGACAACACTGAGTTTGCTAAAATCTAACTAAAGCTAGAATGATATGATTCTGACTGAGACAAAACAGATAGAGTTCTGTTTTCTAACCTATTAAATTACTAATAGCTAATAGAGAGCTCATCTGTGCCGACAACATGGACAATTTCATAATATAAGAAAATTTCAAGAATTTTTGGAATTTCATTCAACAGTGCAAAAAGTCATTTTTGTTTATGGAACATTTGCTCATAATAAGTATATATGTAGGAAATTCTAGAAAATTTCAACTCAAGCATCCTTCATTCACTAGAGAGAACTGAGCAAATAAAATCAATACTCGAAAACTGAATTTAGGCCTTCTCTGCAATTGTTGAAGGGAACTAATGTGTTTAATATGTTACAAAATGTTGAAAATGTGTTTGGGAAGAAGAAAAAGAGATCAAATTTCGGCCCTTCGAAGAAAAGGTCAATTGTTTTGAATTACCTTATTGGAAACACAACTCGCAACCCCACAAACTTGATGTAATGCATATTGAGAAGAACATATTTGATAACGTAATTGGAATACTTTTGGAAATATCTGGTAAGAAGAAGGATCATGAAAATGCTCGTTATGACCTCAAAGAGATGAGCATTAGGAAGAACCTTCTACCGATAGATACAAAGGATGGAAAGAAGATAAAGCTTAAACAAGCATGCCTCTTTATGACTAAGGTCGAAAGATCTACTTTTTGTAGTGTTTTGAAGAAGGGAAAGCTACCAGATTTTAGTGCTTCCAACATTTCTCGATGTGTGCAACTAGCTGAAAGAAAAGTTTCTAATTTTAAGACCCATGATGCCCATTTCATAGTGCATTACTTGTTGCCAATACCAATTAAAAGCATACTTCCTGATCATGTTTCTATTCCTTTGATTCGTTTAAGCTCTTTTTTCACATCTTATGTAAAAAATCTATCACACTGTAAGAGCTAGATTGTTTGGAAGCAGAGATTAGACAAATAATGAATCAATTAGAGCAGATATTTCATCCACGTTTTTTTATATAATGGTTCATTTGTCGATTCATTTGCCTAATGAGGTAAGATTAGGAGGTTTACTTCAGGGTCGATGGATGTATCCTTCTGAAAGATTTATGTGTAAGTTCAAGTCATATGTTCGCAGAAAAATTCATCCAAAAGGATCTATTACTAAAGCATATGTTATTGAAGAGTGTCTAAATTTATGCTCAAGATACTTTCATGGGGGCATAATACCAGATTTAATAGACGACCTGGAAACAATGATGAATGTGATTCAACTAATGTGAAAACTTGTAGTTTGTTCCTAACAGAGGTTGTCCTTTAGGAGGGAAAAAGGGTGAGCCAGGTAATCTAGATGATACCTCACTAAGTCAAGCACATAGAACATATTGAACAATTGTGATGAAATTCAAGACTATGTAAGGTAACTTAACTCACTTATAATATTTTCTTTTATATTATTAATTTTAAAGTTATTTAATGTATCTTTTTACTAACAAATAGCAATACTTGTTGTGTAGACAGCATGAACTTGAAGCTAATAGTCACGAACGACGATCTAAATGGAACAAGGCAAAAACTCATAATCAAAACTTCTCTTATAGCTTTGAAAACTGTGTTTTGCATGAGGATGTGCCTGATGTGATAAGACAATTGTCTAGAGGACAAACTTCAATTGCTAAAAGATATTCTAGATATCTAATTAATGGGTATAGATTCCATGAAAGGTGGTGTGATGCAAGGTGGAAAACACAAAATAGTGGTATTATGGTAGTTGCATTATCTACAAGTTTTGCAAGCTCAAAGGATAAAAGTACAGTTGATGCAAATTCGACTTATTATGGTAGAATAATCGATATAGTTGAGTTAGATTATTTTGGCCATTTTAAGATTTTGTTGTTTAAGTGTGACTGTTATGGGGCTGAAGAAGATGTTTATGGTCTTACTTCTGTCTACTTCAACAAGAAATGCTCTCAAGACGAGCCTTTTGTGCTAGCATCTCAAGCACACCAATGCTTCTATGTACAAGATCCACATGATCAAGATAAACATTATATTATGAAGATCGTCCCAAGAGACCTGTTTAGCATAGGTGACCAACTTGAAGATGAAACCCAATGTTATGGAGATGAGTCTTCTGAACTTTCAACATGTCCATCTATACCAAATGATAATGGTGAAGTTGACTTAGTAAGGAGTGATGTACCTGCAACCATTATTGATGTGCCTCCAGAAGGATTTCTTGTGCAGTAAGCTGAAAATGAAGCGGAAAATGAGTGATGTTTGAGGCCATCTGGAATTAGTTCTAATTTAGAAGCTTAATTTTTTTTACAATGTAATAGATAAAAAGTAGTTTAATTATTTTTTGGATTAACAACTAGAAAGACATGTCTACTTTTGACATAGTCGGGCTGCTTTATTGCCCTGCTGACTATCTCTTCTACTTAATTTATCTAGTCTTCTCATTTGTTTTCTACTTTATTGACCCTACTAACTATCTCTTCTTCCTGAAAAACTTTATTTTTTGTTTTCTACTGCAAAACGTATTTGGGGTTTTTCTAAATATTTGTTTTATTTAGTCTTTCTATTTATTATTAATTGGTTTTATTAAGATTGAAGACTGAAGTATTCTTTTTTTGAGATATGTAACATCTATATTATAATTAGGAAACTACATCACAGGTAACACTCCAACTTTGTTCTGTTTTGCACATTGACTAGAACTTGTAAAAGCTTCTTTTGAAGTAATTCTAGCCTTGAAATAACTTACATATTTATTATACACTCAATATATTCTACAAAAATCATCTTCCATTCGTAACTTAGGTCCTTTTTCTTACATATGTTAATGATAACTATGATTAGCTACACTTACAATATATCCTAGGAGCTCTAAAAGGTGAACTTAGATTTCGTTGGGTGTTTCTGTAAACCTTGGTTTGCTTCCATGTCAAAGGGTAGTGGCTGTGGTTGTGGTTGAACAATATTCATTAAATTGATAACTGATTGTATTGTATCACATTTGAGTCTTATAAAGTGCTTAAATATCATAGTTGTAGACTGTCTGAAACTGTTTTCTCACTTTTCTATACCATACTGCTGCCATTATATCACAGTTGAGTCTTACATTTGGCTATATTACCAGGCATGATGCTCTGCTCAAAGTATACATTTTCTTTTCTCTTTCAATTTTGTGCATGAACTTACTGAAGTTTGTCGGACTGATTCTATTATAATTAGTAATCCACCGCCGAAAGTAACTCAACAATTAACTCAATAACTGAATATCAATTATCCAATTACCTTTCAAAGTTAATCCTACTTTTGATATTTAATTTTGCAGAAACACTATTCTTGATAATGTTTGAACGACTTTTATGAGAAAATAATTTGACCTTTGGGAATTGACACTTTGGCTAGACTGATTGATCACCCTCTTTAATCTTAATAGTTGTACAAATTTAATGTGCAAAGGGCTTAAGTTATGTAATAGATGCTACCTCGGTCAAACAAATTGTGAAAGTTCTAGCACCTACTTCTACACTATCCAACTGCAAGAGAGATATAAAACATTTTAAACATCTGAATTTTATTTGGATAGTAACATTTTTGTGTTTGTTGGATCTAATTTATTTCTGTTAATGAAATCTTTACTTTATAAAAATAAATAAATAAAAGAAATAGGTATTTTGAAGGAGTAGCTTCTACTGTGCCCTCATTGAAGGTTAAACATCTGAATTTTATTTTGTTGGTATAATTTTGTGTTTTGGATCTAATTTATTATCTTTGCCTTCATCAAGCCCCTGATCATAGGGGAAACCTTTGAATACAGGTCCTCCAATTCTCATAACAGCTTGATATGCATATTCATCATCTCCCTCATCCACTGAAGTCACTCTTACACACTTGGATACAGCCGGTGCCCTCACTTGTCCTGGAAATGACACTTTAAAACTTGCATCTACAATGATTAACAAGCAAAAAAGGCATACCACATATTTACATGGAAAAAATAAAAGGTCTAGAAAATGAAGCTTTGGTAGATTGTTAGAGGTAGGGGAAAAATCAAAAACATCATAATTGAATAATCTGCATCTCAAGAAATAATACCAAGCAAGTTTGCCTTAAATAGTAAAGACTTTAAACAGTGTATAAATTACTTACAACGTCAATTTAAATCGACTTATAACAAGTATCCTTTCATATTATGTTTGATATGATAACATGAAAAGTTAGAGTAGTTACACGTATAACATGTCAGGTTAACATTATAATATACAAATTCTTTTACACTATTAATATATGTAACTTAAATTCAACAGTAAAGCATGCCACCTGTTAGTACATATCTAATAACAATCATAGTGTAAAAAAATTAAGTGCATATAAGTTAAATTAAAGTCATGCCAAAATTTCTTGAAAGTTCAAGATTGATGAGCATGAGGGCCTGAGAGAATGAAGAAGATCATATGTTATAACACAACTTTTTTAAATCCTGAAAATGATACAAAGTAAAAATAATTAGGGACATTTAAGTAACACATTAAAATAGCCACATCGCACATGTAATACCCTGGAAGTGCCTAAGATTATACCCTAGAGTTAAAAATTTAAAACTGCTGATACTGGGGAAATTGTTGCAGAACGAGGGGTTCAATGGATCGTTGGTTCAACCAATGACCTGTTGGAGTGAGCCGTGGAAGGTGTATGGTTTTGGGGCAGTGGAGATAACGACCGACATAACTACTCATTGTGGGAAACAGCGAACCATTGTTGGTAGCCGTGGTAAGATGTGGAGTTGAGATTCAGGGAAGTACGAGCCACCCAACGACCCGTCACGAGGTACCACGGATCGTGGTGAGCAGTCATTGTTAGGATGGTGAGATGGCCAGCGCATGTGACGGAATGAGACCACGACTCGTGGGTTCTAGTAATGAGTCGAGGTAAGGCTCATGGTTTGAGAAACTATAAAGTTGGAAGAAGGAAACCATGGTCGAATGATCAACTCGTTGAAGGTAGGAATGAATCAATATTTCAGTCGTTGTTTGAGCCAAGGCCTAATCTTGGACAGTACATAGCACGGAAAGATACCACGGGTCGTGGTATCCTCCAATGACCCGTTGGATCGTTCGTTGTTTGGTCTAGTAAGCACTTTTTCTGAGTGATCACTAAGGGTATTTTCATTATTTACACATCCTAAGGCCCTATACTACATCGTTTGAGGCTCATTTTAGTGGGTTTAAGGAGGGGAATGTTATACCCCGAAAGCTCAATGATCGAACCCGGGGGTTGAAACGGAAAAATTGTGAAATTTATGTTGCAGGCACAGGACAAGTCGTCAGGTGGCTCGTGGGAAGGCCTGGGGAAAAAGAAGAATCGAGATCCCCACGAGGGAGAGAATGACTCGTGGTCATCCACCACGAGTCTTTGTGTCACTCTTGGGGTGATGTTGGAATTAAATTGGAAGAAATAACTAGTGTACCCAATGAATGGGACCCCACGAGTTGTGGCCAGTCCCAACAACTTGTGAGATGAGCCGTGATCAAGAAAATGGTTTTTCATGAAGTTTAAGGTAGTGTACCTGATGGGAAGTGACCATGATTCGTGGCCATGTGGGATGAGTCGTTAAGTCATCCGTATTGAGCCCCCGCAGACCAGCTATCCACTGTACTTGGTGAGCAACCCAACGGATCTTTGGCCCTAGTAATGAGTCGTTAGGTCGTCTTTTAGGACACCCTGACAGTTATTTTCAACGATTTTATTAAGGTATTTTCCGTAATTCCTAAGTTCATGGGCCTATACTACGCCGTTTAAGGCTAATTTTAGTGGGTTTTTAGCAGGGAAAACCTATCCTAAGACATTACTCTCATGAATGCAAGTTTGAAGGTTTGAAGAGGAGGTTCAAGGTGAAATCTCAAGGTTTCCAATTAGAATCTCAAGTGGGCAATTGGAGGGTGTTAGAATTCATCATTCCTAGGTATGTAAGGCTATGAGTGGGTGTTTTCTTCCAAACCCATGCCCAATCCCAATCAAAATGTGATATTATCTATTATCAAGTATGGGGTTTTACTCAATTTCATGATTCTTCCATCTCTATACATGGGTATGATTAGATTGTATTTATACTGATGATTTATGAAGCTTGGGGGGATTCTAAATTATTTTTTCGTAAAAAAAATATTTTCTAAAATTTGAATCTAATCCGCCCATGGGTGAAGAGTTCATAAAAGAGGTGATTTATGGTAAATGTGTGATGATAATAAAGTTGATGATGAAAAGCATGTTTCTAAAACTACCTATGATCTATGTTGTTGTTTTCAAAATGAATTTATTTGATCCAATTATGATAGAGCTTTGGGTGATGCCCACATATCGATTTAAAGTGATGATTTTTCCAACATAAGCTTACCATATTGTTTGAAGTGAAATTTCCCAATTTTTATTATAAATTCTAGCTTGTGATATGTTGAGTAAATATTTCTATACATACCTTACCACATGATTTGGAGTAGATGCTCCCACCTATGATTGAGCTTGTGGTATGTTTCAAAATAATGTTTCTCATATGCATGATTTCATAATTGAGATGTAGGTCATTATTGAGATTTTTCAATAGACAATGTGGAGCTTCATATCCATATGATTTCTAGTCTATGCATGATTTCATTATGAGCTTTGTCAATAAACAATGTTGAGCTTCGTTCCATACGATGTTGAGTTATGCATGATTTCATATTGAGTTTCATCAATAGACGATGTTAAGCTTCATCAATAGATGATGTTGAGCTTCATTATATACGATGTAGAGAATTGCATATTTTGGGAGAAGAGTCTAGCACCGAGCGGGTTAAGGGTCTATTACCCTATGTCCCAAAACTACGCGCCAATGTTGGTGGATACTATTATATTATTGGGACCTCCCTTGTGAGCTATCCCCGGACGATTGGACCTTCAACTTGATATCGATATCATGGTATCGCCCATCGCCCTGACAAGGTTATGTATGGCTCTACCCACTTGAGTGTGATGGCAAGGTTATGGATGGCTCTACCCACTTGAGTGTGATGGTTGGGACCACGTAAGCTCTATCATGGTATGTCGGTTAAGTGACGAGTCTTCACTGTCTGAATCATTTAGATTTCATATTCATCACTCATGATAATTATCATATGCATGTATGTTCAAAAAGAAAGGTTTGACTCATTGTTCAGCTTTTGATATAAATGTTATATTTCATCTTTGAGTCATTCAATTTAGTCATGATGTTCTAAAGCTATGCGTGAACACGTTATGATAAGAGTACTATTTCAGAATGAATGCATGTAGCCTTCTACTTATACTTAAAAGCTTATGATATATTGTGAATTGTTTTAAATGATTTATGTTACTTAAGAGGCTTTACTTACCCTGCATACTCGGTACATTTTACGTACTGACCGCATACTTTGTATGCTGCATCGTCTCATGATACAGGATCCGGTACTCAAGTTCAACCCCGTTCGCAGACACTGTTCAGAGTTAGCACCTTCTTTATTGGTGAGAGGACTAGACCTTCTGTTGCTTTAGACGTCCTTTCAATTTCATTATTGTTGAGCTAGTTGGGGGTGTTGTCCCATTAACTCGTCCAGATTAGAGGCTTATCAAACTTAAATGTGTATTCAACTTCAGATATTTATTTTGTTGATATATTAAGTTTGACTTCCACTGAGTTTATAATAATGTTTTCTTCATGTTTGTTGAATTAGTTAGTTGAATTCTTATGCCATGGGTCGACATGGGGTCTCTCGAGGTCCCTTGTCCCGTGTCTACGATCCGGGCCTCCGTTTGGGTCGTGATAGAGAAAAACCTATTCTAAGTTATTTTCTTCCATGCATGCAAACTTGAGAGGTTGAAGAGGTGATTTAGAGAAATTCTTCAAGGTTTTCAATCAAATTCTTCTTGGGCAATCAGAGAAGTAGTAGAATCAATCCCTTCCAGATATGTAGGGTTATGAGTGGGTGTTTCCTTCCTCACCCATGCCCAATTTCTATCTAAATATAAGAAATTCCTATGATCAAGTATGGGGTTTTTACCCAAATGCCTGAATCTTCATTTTCCTTACATGAGTACAATTAGATTATGTTTCTATTGATGAGTTGTGAAGCTTGGGCTGATTTTAAATTACTTTCAATCAAAAATTGTGCTTTCTAGTTTTATGAAATTAAAGGCCCATGGATGAGAAGTTAATGAAAGAAGAGAATGATGATGAATGTATGATGATGATGAGGTTTGATGATGTAAACCATGTTTCTAAAGCTACCTTTGATTATGATATTGTTTTCAAAATGAATTGAGTAGATCCAAGCATGATAAAGTTTTGGGCCAAGCCCTTATATCGAGTATGATGATGTAGTATCTCTAAAGTAAGCTTAAAACATGATTTTGGAGTAAAGGCTCCCACTTATCTTTGATCTTGTAGTATGTTTCGAAATAAAGCTTCTCATATGCATGAATTCACAATTGAGATGTATGTTGTTATTTGAGCTTCGTTATCATACGATATCGGGTCTATGCAAGATTTCATTATTGAGCTTTATCAATAGACAATGTTGAGCTTCGTTTTCATATGATGTTGAGTTTATGCATGATTTCATTGTTGAGATTCGTCAATAGCCGATGTTGAGCATCATTATATATGATGTAGAGCATTGCATGTTTTGGGAGAAGAGTTTAGCACCGAGTAGGCTAAGGGTCGATCACCCTATGCCCCAGAAATACGCACCAACGTAGGTTGATACTATTATATTATTGGGACCTCCCTTGTGAGCTATCCACGACCCTAATGGCCTATGATCTTAATATCGATATCATGGTTGCGTCCTTAGCCTTGGCAAGGTTTTGGATGGCTCTGCCCACTTGAGTGTTATAGGCAGGACCACATAAGCTCTATCATGGTATATCAGTTAAGTGACGAGTCTTCCATTGTCTATATGACTTAGATTTTCATATTCATTACACATGGTTATTATTTTGTACATGCATGTTTTAAAAGCAATGTTTGACTCATTGTTCAGCTTTTCTTATAATTGTCATATTTCAGCTTTGAGTTATTTGAGTCAATTATGATGTTATGAAGCTATGTATTGTCATGTTATGAAAAGATTATGATTTCAGAAGAGAATGCATGGAAGACCTACTCTCAGATAATGATGTTTTTGTTTCAACTATTGCATTTTCTTAAAGTGATTTTACTTACTTTAGCTGTTTTACTTACCTTGCATACTCAGTACATTCCACGTACTTACCGCATACTTTCTATGTTGTATCATTTCATGATACAGGACCCGGCTCTCAGGTTCAACCCCGCTCTTATACTATTCATCGGAGTTAGCGTCTTCTCATTGGTGAGTCCTCATCTTTCGAGGACCAGAGTATACATCTTTTCCTTATCTATATCAGTTTTCCTTATGTATTTTCAGATTCAGTATTGTCAGGTTAGTTGGGGTCTTTTCCCATCAACTCGTCCAAATTAGAGGCTTTTAAGACTTACGTATGTATTCAACTTCGGATGCTTATTCTGATGTTATGTTGAGTTATACTTCCGCTTTGTTTATATTGTTGATTCTTTAGTTTATTGATTGAGTTAGATGTATTCTTATTCCATGGGTCGACTTGGGGTCTCTCGGGGTCCCTTGTCCCGTGTCTACAATCTAGTCTCCATTCGGGTCATCATAAACTTGGTATTAGAGCCATAGGTTTGATGTGTCAAAGGGTGTCTGAAATCCGCGTTAAGTAGAGTCTTTTTCATGGGTGTGAAACATGCCACACTTATGATGAAAAGGCTACGAGAAGTTTAGGAAATGTTCCCTTCTTTCATGTTCTATGTCGTGTGATGAAAAGTCTTTCTATCCTTCTAAGTTGTTCTATTAGCAATTGCAGAATCATGACTCCTCAAAGAATGAACTGAAGGAGGAATAGAGGTGGTGAACGCCACGAGGATGGAAATGATTATGCGCATCAATCAGCCCCATAAGTTCAGGAGCCCTAGGCACTGGAGCCAGCTGTCCATGCTGAGTTCCGGGCCGCTATTCAGATGCTTTTGCAGGCGTTGACCGCTTAGGTTAATCAGCAGGCCATTGTACATGTTCCACAAAATTGCAATGAAGTGGCAGCTTGATTCAGAGACTTCTTGAGTATGAACCCTCCGGAGTTCCTTGCATCCAAGGTAGATAAGGACCCACATGATTTCATTGATGAGATTGTCAAGATCACCCATGACATGAGGGTGAGTAGTGTTGAGTGCGCAAGAGTTGGCCTCCTACCATTTGAAGGGGGTTGTGTATATTTGGTTTTGCCAATGGAAGGATAGCAGGATTGCAGTTGTAGGTCCAATCACGTAGGAGAAGTTTCATGTTGCATTCCTAGATTGGTTCTTCCCTCGGGAGTTGAGGGAGCAGAAGGCAGCTGAGTTTGCAAACTTGAAGCAAGGAAGAATAGAATAATAGTACAAGAGTATGCTCTTGAGTTCCCTCGCCTATCAAAATATGCAACAGAGTTAGTGGCAGACCAGAGGACGCGGGTGAGAAGATTTGTACATGGTATAGCTGGGTATTTGGACAATTAGTGTCGGATCACTATGCGTCACTAGGATATGGACTTTCCTCGCAAAGTGTTGTACGCCCAATAGATGGAGGCGACACATTCAAGAGAGAGGGAGGCAAAGAGGGACAAGACTGAGGACCATAGATTCCCTCAACAGAGGTCCGGTGGTGGGCACCGATAGCGGAATCACAAGAGATCATCAACGCTGGGATCTTCAGCATTCAGCTTGCCATCCAGTACTAGACATGATCAGAGAGGGAGAGTATCAGGCTCGAGGGGTCAGAGCAGCAGACCAACATATTCTATCATCCCACCTTGTCGCAGATAAGGTTGGGGGCACACAGGCCAGTGCTTGGCAGGTTCCGGTTCTTGTTTAGGGTGTGGGCAGCCCGGACACATGCTTAGAGATTGTCTAGCTGCTATGCAGGATCAGGTTGGGGGCTGAGGCACAACTTCTAATTTAGCAGACCCTCCTGCATGCTCAGCACATCAGAGCGCCTCTACTAGCACAGCTGGCGGTCAGCACCAGAACAAATTCTATGCCTTAGCATCCCGTCAGGAGCAGGAGGTCTCCCTGGATGTGGTTGCTGGTATGTTGCGAGTTTTCCATATTAATGTATATTCTTTGATAGATCTGAGGGCTACCTTGTCTTTTGTGACACCTTATGTGGCCAATAGCTTCGGAGTCAGTCCCGATGTCTTGTCAGAACCCTTCTCAGTTTCCACTCCAGTACGTGACTCAGTTATAAATAGATGGTTGTATAGAGGCTGCTCAGTCTCAGTCCTTCATAAGGTCACCTCAGAAGATTTGATAGAGTTAGCCATAACTTATTTTAGTGTTATTCTCGGCATGGATTGGCTATTTGCATGCTATGCTTTAGTTAATTGTAGAATCCAAGCAGTAGAGTTTAAATTTCCAGGTGAACCAGTCTTAGAATGGAAGGGTAGTTCAGTTGTGCCTGTAGGTCGATTCATCTCCTACCCTAAGGCTAGGAAGATGATATCTAAGGGTTGCATGTACCATCTAGTTAGGGTTAAGGATGTCGAGTTGAAAACCCTGATGATCTAGTCAGTTCCAATATTATGCTAGTCTCCAAAGGTCTTTTGTGATGACTTTCTAGGTGTTCCTCCTGAGCGAGAGATTGATTTCAGCATAGATCTTCTACCCGACATGCAACC
This sequence comes from Datura wrightii, assembly GCA_035772735.1. NCBI lineage: Eukaryota > Viridiplantae > Streptophyta > Magnoliopsida > Solanales > Solanaceae > Datura > Datura wrightii. The sequence goes on along the minus strand of JASDFA010000010.1, from coordinate 118,065,750 downwards.
TGTTCGCGCTCTGCTGCTCGGTATATATTATACACCGACACGCAAGTGTACGTGGTCAAACAAGTAATAAAGTGGCTAAGTAGCCAAGTATCGATCCAAGGAGGCTGCTCTAGATATGCAAAACTGCCTAGTTTACTATATCTCTATTCTATTTCTAACTATGTTAACAACAATCCAACCAAGATTTGAGTAAGTTTTGTTTCTAAACTAATTATCTACTAAAATTAATAACTACTATTTACGTTGAGTTTAGACAATGGATATACACATGCCAAGGTTAAGAACGAGTAATGAACTTGATAATCATGATAATTTGGTCATCTTCTTCTTCATATTGCTAGCCAAGAACGTTTGCCTAGAAATTAAAACTTCCCTATTCAATTTCACTTTAGCTTCATAAACCATTCGTCTACATTTCTGTGATCAAATGCAATTTATGACCTAACACTACAATTCCGGTTCCTAAATTGACTAATACGGCTTTCAAGTATATTTCTATCAAGAAAGCACATCAAAACCCAATTTTCCCAAATCAAGTTAAGAACAATACCCTATTAATTCACAACTTTCCAATTTCATGCTCTCTCGAGTGAAATTGGACTTTTTAGATATACATTAATGGTGGCCAATCAAGAATGTAATAAGCACAAGAATTAATAGAACAACATGCAATAAGAAGAAGAAACCATATCAATTATTACCAACATTCATTTCACAAGTTCAAAACCTCAGCAAGAGAGGAATTACCCACTCATTCTTGGATTAATCATCCTAGAATGAGTGTGAATCATGCATACAATTGAAGGAAAGAAGAAGGGAAGAGAAGAAAACTCTTATCTTTTCTATTCTTCAACTGCCACAAAACCACGTTCCTGCTCCCACTTCTGAACTCAGGATAAAAAACTAAAACTAAAAAAACTCCCTTTAAAAATAACCTAAGTGTGCTATTTATACTAGTGGGAAATTTTTCCCGGAATAACAAGCAACGTGTCACGGAGGCCAACGCGGAGCACTGCCTCCGTGACACGGCGTGGACGCGGACCCTCTCTGGAAATTGCATGGTCCGGATAATTAGCCTCAACGTGGCACGGAGGCCATCGCAGAGGTCTGTCTCCGTGCCACGGAGCTGACGCGCAGGCACACTGGAAATTGCCACTTTTATTTCTGCCCAGGCAGTGTGCTACCGCGATGGCAGCGTGGTACGGCACCATCGCGGAGCCACTGCAAAATATGCCATCCGAGGTCTTTTCCACGCTCGCATCCAATTCCAACTTCGAGATAGTTCCAACACGCATTTTAGCTCTTAAAAATCACATTATCCTGCAAAACAAATGCTAATCATGTTGGTTAGTATAAATTCGCATTTTATTACCAAATACATGATATTATATACACATTGCACAACAAACAAGGTAAATCCTTGTTCGTCCTCGAACAACACATACACAAATCATGCACATCACATCTCAACCTTTGTCACTATGGTGCAACCATTTACGTTACGGTCATACCGATTATTCGATTTTTGCAAATCATCAAGAAAACATGCTTGGTCGTACAAGACAATGACCTTAATACATCGAGGCTTCCTAGACTTTTAAGAATTGATTCTTGATATCGGCAAACTCATGCAAATCAACTAATCAAGAAATCCGACACGAAAATCAATCTTTCATCAAGCATGTACCCTCACAACTCGAGAGAAACTTCCCCTTTTATTGTCGTGCAGCACACAAACATGCACGTAGGGGCATATAGAAATTAATTTCACTCTCTCTCCCAAAAGAATTCACATGTCTCATGTCATGACCCATAGGCTTGCCCTTAGTGTATTACTCCACTAATATAAAGAAATGCAGTGTAGGATCAAATAGGACTTTTAATGGGTTGTAACTGGGCTATGGATCTAGTATATATATATTGGATTAGCCAATAATAGTTGCTAGCATCCTTAAGCGCCTTTTCAACTCATTCCCATCTACTCATGGACATTGTTCCTCTCTTTTCTCTTTTTCTCCCATTCATGCTGGTTTACTTTCATACAGCCCATTTCATCAGGCACACCTGACCCCAAACGGAAGGTTTTCATGTACCCTCAATTTCATTTAATTACAACTAGTGCCTCTTCAACAGTATCTTTTCATTCCTCACTTTGCTTTTCTTTTCTTTTCACTCTTTTCACTCTTTAACACTTTGGGAAACAATTTTTTTTTGTTCTTTGTAAGCGCTTAAGAGCTTCTTATAGACTTTAAGGCTAATGAAAAGAAGGAATAAAGCTTAGTTCATACAATTCTGGACAAAAGAAAGAAATCGGCTAAAGGCTCAACGGGCTGACTAGGGTGTACAACATATAAAAAGGTAGAACTTGACAAGAAAAAAATGGAAACTAACGGTTAAAACAAAGAAATGCCTACATCCTTTCCGACACTACACCTCCTTCATTTCACTTTGTATACATGCCAGGCAAGTTCTAGACAATTCACAATGACATGGAATAGCAAAACCTCACTCACACTTCATGCACATGCTCGAATCAAGATGCATTCACAGACTCTTTAATTAGTCAAGTGCATGAATTCAAGATTAAGCCTCAATCATAATGAACCAAATTCTATAGCCTAGGTAACTCAACATAGTTACACAATTACATGCTTTCAAACAAATCACTTTCGCATTTCGAACATCAATTACACACGCAACAAAATTTTAGCAACCATAAGCAACTACAGTTTATTGATGCAATCCACCAAAGAAACTAAAAAAAAATCATCTACTCCTATCGACTACATTTCCCTTAAGACGGTCGTCATCCATCCATCATAGGGAATGTTCACTAACTATGACATCGGTTCAATGGGACTATTCTCGGTAAAAGAACCGAAAACAAACTCCGAGAAACCCAAAAATAAAACTTCAAAATTTTTGCAACACATCGATCATTTCGATGAAAAAATATTTACAAAATATGTTGATAAGTGCAACATCCTTTCGCAAAAATTTTGAAAAATATCGATCATATCGATAGAGAAAAAAATATTTACAAAATTTACAAAATATTTACAAAGGCAACCATAACTTTTTAAAGACACACATCATTTGCCACAAACAAATATATACACATCATTCACAAATCAGTTCACAACAATAGGGAAAGCACAGACATACACAAACGTCAAGGAAGAATATACAACAGATTTAGAGCCTATGACCCAGCACCTAACTACTCCCCACCCCACACTTAAATCGAACACTGTCCTCAGTGTTCACAAAAATACAAAGCACAAAATTTTGGGTGGTGAAACTCCCTGCTCAGTCGAAATATTCGACTTCCTCATCCGGTGCTGCGGCCTCGTCGCCCATATCTGAATCAGCTCCCTCGCCGTCATCTGACACCACATCAGAGTCCTCACGACGTGTCTCCTCATCAGTAGGGACGTCGTCGTCAGTCGGCTCCACAAAGGCTGGCCCCACCTTGCATAAAGCTCTGGCGTTCTCGCCAAAAGGGTAGTCCAGCTCCAGCTGCCATAATTCATCCTCGGTGGCTGGTCTCCCACCTATCCGTAGCTGCAGCATCTGCATACCGAACATACGGGCCATATACTGGTCGTCACGAGCATGTCGCTCGCCCAGAGTCAGCACAGGTCCGTGTGTAGTGTCGGGGGCCTTGGTCTTTGTCACATCAAGGGCCCGCCGCTCCAACTGCGGAATGTAATCCAAGGCTTCTTCCTCAACGTCGAGGCCTCGGAGGAAGGTGGTGATGAGTCCGCCAAACCCGTATCTGTGGCCCTGGTGTAGTCTGGCTCTCTTCATGGCGGATATTATAACCGCCCCCACATTAATCTCAAGCCCTTTCATAAGGGCATACACCAGGCAGACACGGTCTCGGGTCACGTCTGTCATATGTACTCCCGGGATCAAACACGAACATACAATTTTTAGCCAGATTCTGGCCTCCCTGTTCATCTGCGAATTAGGCAGAGTCTGGTGGTAACCCCTCTCTTTGTGTCTACTCCATCGGGCTGTGGATCGAGCCCCGCACAACATACGTCTGATGTCGGCGTACGGTGGGGTGATGTTGAGCTGGCGGAGAACGTGGGCGTCTGTGTCCCGCGCTCCAACGATGGCATTCAGCTGCTGGGGTTCCAGAGTGACAATCTGCCCTCTGATTTTAATAGTGTGGCTTCTGATGGCCGGGTTCCAGTTGGCATAAAATTTTCGGACCAAGTGAAGGTTGCACTCCGTGGGCTCCTGAAAAATAAAGCTGAGCCCAGCTGCTTCAATCCTCTGTACGATGCGAGGGAACTCCTGTGCAAGTGGTTCCCTTGCAATATGTTCCTCCGGGAAGTACTTGTTCTCCTTATGCTTTGCGTATCACTTCTTCCCTTCATCGGTAACCCATCGTGTTCCGTATCGGCGGTGTTGACCGCGTGGAACAGCAGGTGCAGCTGGGACAGCAGTGCCCAGTCTCATTCTCTTTCTGCCGGTGCCTGAGGTTGAAGCACCCTTGCCTTTATCTTGTCGGCTGGCCATTGTACCTGTCAATTTACACAGACAAGCACAACGTTAAGCTAAAAACTTGTTAGTTTTGGCTAAGGTCGGGTTAAACAAAATTTACCCCACACTTAGTCTTTAACAATATTTACAACATGTTAGCAAGGATAGATCTATTTACACCCCAAACACAATCACTATAAACATATTGCTTAGTGCGTTCACAAAAATTCGACAGCATAACGGCTAGCGAACTACTCAGACTTCATACAGCTAACCCAATCCTACCATCGACAGCTATTCACCCATGGCACTTAGCAATAATAACAACAACCAAATAGAAACAACAATACAAACATTTTGATATACACTAATGTAAGCAATTCAACCAATTCACATATTACGCAATGTCCCACTAAAAATCGAGAATTAGTCGTCTTTCACCAATTATACAATATTTACCACGACTTATCTCAACTAATAAACACACCCCGGCATCAATTTCGTCAAACTATCAAGTTACCCAAGTTAAAATTCAACAACCCCAAGCCCTAGAACTCAATTCGACAACCAACAATGAATTATTCAATCAATCGATAAGTTCACCCGTCAACTACAACAATCCGAACACAATCAATCGCAAAATAATTCACGTCATGTTTAATTTCTACCTAGGGTGATATATCTCACCTCACATGCTCAAAATTGACAAAAATCGCCAAAAATTTGAGATAGACGATGAAAACATACCTTGGAATTGAAGAATCGATAAAGACTTGACGTTTCCTTGCCTCTTAACGTGGCACGGAGCTTGGGGGTAGGGGAATGGGTGTTTGGTCGCGGAGGGAAGAGGGAATGGGGAAAATAGGGGCGAAATCGGGGGTTTTTATTAAGAAAACACGCGGGTCACCCGGAAACCCGGTGTGACCGGGCACTAGGATAAGGGCAACGTGTCACAGAGGGTAACGCGGAGGCCCTCCTCCATGACACGGAGCCAACACGTTGGCTTACTGGAATTTTAAAAAATTCCAGATTTGCCTTCAACGTGTCACGGAGGCCAACGCGGAGCATTGCCTCCGTGACACGGCGCCAACGCACCAGTGCTCTGTTTCACTATCAAATTTTATTTTCCATACCTCGCCTCGTTTTCTCGATTCCACGTATTTTTCCTCCGGTATACCTGAAAATCACCTCACTAAACAAAAATTGGTTAAATGACTAGATTCCCTACAAAAAGAATAAAAATTACTAATTAAAATGCACATTTAAACCTAGTCAAGAAAAAGAAGAGAAAATAAAATAAAAGAAAAACTTTACACTAAGGAAAAAGAAAGAAAAATATTTTTCACGGGTTGCCTCCCGTGCAGCGCCTGGTTTAACGTCGCGGCTCGACAGCCTTTACGCTCAATTTTCTACTAGGGAGATGGACGATTTGACCCGATCATGGTCATCTCCTCAGTAGTTCTCAACCTTGTCTGGTGGCCTACCTAGTAACTCTCGGGAATCACTCAATCCATTTGCATTCCCATGATCAATCACGTTGATCACCGAGAGTTCCTTATAGACAGTCGGGAGCTTAGGTGCCTTGTACACGTCGAACACCTAAACCTTGTCGTGTGCTCGCATCGTGAGTTGACCCGCAGCTACATCGATCAATGCCTTTCCGGTTGCCAAAAATGGTCTTCCCAAAATAAATGGGACTTCTACATCTGGCACAAAATCCAGAACAATGAAATCTACCGGAAAAATGAGGGAGCCTACCTGCACTAGCACATCCTCCACAATGCCATCCGGCTTAGCTAAAGACCTGTCTGCTAGCTGCAAGATCACTGTTGTAGGTCTAGGACTCCCTAGCCCTAACTTTCTGAATACCGAAGATGGCATCAGATTTATACTTGCCCCCAAGTCGCATAACCCACGAGCTCGGATACTTTGCCCAATCGTCAGCTGGATAGTAAAACTTCCAGGATCCTTCAGTTTAGTTGGCAACCTGTTCTGAATACAGGATGTGCATTCCTCCGTTAAAGCCACCGTGGCATACTCGGTCAAGCGACTTTTGTTGGCCACGATGTCTTTGATATACTTTGCATATTTTGGCACACCCTGCAAGACATCAACAAGAGGTAAGTTAACATGTACCTGTTTAAGTACCTCCATGAATTTCTGGAAACACGCCTCCTCCTTGTGTTTCTTAAGTCGTTGAGGGAACGGGGGTGGAGGCCTTGTTGGTTCAGCTTCTTTGGTCTTCCCCGTATCTGAGGTTTGTTCTCCCTCAACATCTGCTGCTCCTGACTTCTGAGGCGGTCTTTCCGGTTCCACCTCCTTTAATTGTAAACCACTCCTCGTGGTCACTGCATTTACCTGCTTAGGATTGGGATCCGTGTCGCTAGGTAGTCCTCCCCTTGGTCTAGTATTTTGGGCACTGGCAAATTGCCCAAACTGATATTCAAGAGCCTTGGTTGCCAATTGATTGTTCTTTACTTCGGCCGCCAGTTTGAAATAGTCAACCTGCAATTGTGCCTGGTTGGCAATCATGGTCTTGAACATTTCCTCAATAGTCGGTGATGGTGGTGGAGGAGGGGCATTGTGACTTCTAAACTGATTCTGATAGCCTTGTTGCCCTCCTTGGTTTCTGTGCATACCCTGCCCTGAACCCTGGCCTTGTTCATTGTTGCTACCCCACGAAAAATTTGGATGATTCCTCCAATTCGAGTTGTAGCCACCACCAAACTGCTGTTGATTCCTCTGTGCATTGCCCACAAAGTTGACAAAATCAGGATTTGCACCACAGCATTCAGCTGAATGCTCACTACTACCACACACTTCACACCACATCTGTTGGACTGCATTAACTGAGGCTGACGGCTGGTTCAAATTCATATTGCTAAAGTGAGTGTTTAACTGATTTTGCAAAGCAGCTATCTGTGCAGCGATAGCTGTGAATCCATCCACTTCAAGCACTCCCGCTGCTTTCCTTGCTCCACCTCTTGAAGAATCTGCATTCCATTCCGGATTGCCTTGTGAAATTCGGTTGAGCAAAGTGTACAGCTCCTCATAAGTCTTCTCCAGCGCTTGCCCTCCAGCTACTGAGTCTAACAAAATTTTAGTGTGGGGTTCCAAACCCTCAATAAAATTATGGACCAACACCTCATTTGACTGATGATGATGAGGACAGTCCCGCAACATGCACTTGAATCTTTCCCAGGCTTGATAAAGATTTTCTCCTTCCCTCTGTTTAAAACTTAGAATCTGACTTCTAAGTTTAGCTGTTTTACCTGAAGGGAAAAATCTGATCAAGAACTTCTTTGCAAGATCATCCCACGTTGATATAGAGTTGGGTGGTTCAGCTTTTAACCACCTCTTGGCTTCACCAAGTAAGGAAAATGGAAATAAGGTGAGCCGAACATAATCAGGTGACACTCCAGCGGGGATGTAAGTGTCACTTATCTCCAAAACATTCTGGAGATGTTGTTGCGGATCTTCGTGAGGGAGACCGGTAAACTGCCCGCTAGTGTGCAAAAGTTGCACCATATTTTGCTTTAACTCAAATCTCCCCCCAGGCTCTGGTTTGCGGATGCTGGAATGTACATTATTAGCGTGTGGGATTGCCACCTCGCGAACCGGCCTGGCTGCTACTTCCTCGGGCACTAACACTGCCCGCACAACTGGTGGATTGGGTTGCTCCATCATAGACTGTTTGAGCAACTGCAACTTCTTCCGAAGAGCTTCTCTACGTTGACTATGCAATTCACGTTCTGGCTCTAATTAAGATTCCACCAGCTCCTTGTCCCTTGCCAGTGTTCACAGAAATAAAAATCTGCAAAATATAGGGTAAGACCAAGTTGTTAACACTTAAGAAGATAAAAATACAAATACAGTAAATTTACACTAAACAAAATTTTACAAATCGCCTAGCCTCCCCGGCAACGGCGCCAAAAACTTGTTCGCGCTCTGCTGCTCGGTATATATTATACACCGACACACAAGTGTACGTGGTCAAACAAGTAATAAAGTGGCTAAGTAGCCAAGTATCGATCGAAGGAGGCTGCTCTAGATATGAAAAACTGCCTAGTTTACTATATCTCTATTCTATTTCTAACTATGTTAACAACAATCCAACCAAGATTTGAGTAAGTTTTGTTTCTAAACTAATTATCTACTAAAATTAATAACTACTATTTACGTTGAGTTTAGACAATGGATATGCACATGCCAAGGTTAAGAACGAGTAATGAACTTGATAATCATGATAATTTGGTCATCTTCTTCTTCATATTGCTAGCCAAGAACGTTTGCCTAGAAATTAAAACTTCCGTATTCAATTTCACTTTAGCTTCATAAACCATTCGTCTACATTTCTGTGATCAAATGCAATTTATGACCTAACACTACAATTCCGGTTCCTAAGTTGACTAATACGGCTTTCAAGTATATTTCTATCAAGAAAGCACATCAAAACCCAATTTTCCCAAATCAAGTTAAGAACAATACCCTATTAATTCACAACTTTCCAATTTCATGCTCTCTCGAGTGAAATTGGACTTTTTAGATATACATTAATGGTGGCCAATCAAGAATGTAATAAGCACAAGAATTAATAGAACAACATGCAAGAAGAAGAAGAAACCATATCAATTATTACCAACATTCATTTCACAAGTTCAAAACCTCAGCAAGAGAGGAATTAGCCACTCATTCTTGGATTAATAATCCTAGAATGATTGTGAATCATGCATACAATTGAAGGAAAGAAGAAGGGAAGAGAAGAAAACTCTTATCTTTTCTATTCTTCAACTGCCACAAAACCACGTTCCTGCTCCCACTTCTGAACTCAGGATAAAAAACTAAAACTAAAAAAACTCCCTTTAAAAATAACCTAAGTGTGCTATTTATACTAGTGGGAAATTTTTCCCGGAAAAACAAGCAACGTGTCACGGAGGCCAACGCGGAGCACTGCCTCCGTGACACGGCGTGGACGCGGACCCTCTCTGGAAATTGCATGGTCCGGATAATTAGCCTCAACGTGGCACGGAGGCCATCGCGGAGGTCTGTCTCCGTGCCACGGAGCTGACGCGCAGGCACACTAGAAATTACCACTTTTATTTCAGTCCAGGCAGTGTGCTACCGCGATGGCAGCGTGGCACGGCACCATCGCGGAGCCACTGCAAAATATGCCATCCGAGGTCTTTTCCACGCTCGCATCTAAGTCCAACTCCGACATAGTTCCAACACGCATTTTAGCTCTTAAAAATCACATTATCCTGCAAAACAAATGCTAATCATGTTGGTTAGTATAAATTCGCATTTTATTTCCAAATACATGATATTATATACATATTGCACGACAAACAAGGTAAAAATGATACGTTTGAGTATCACTTGGGCATATAAATCTGCCCAAGATCACAATCTATATCTATTCTGCCCTATAGGATGGCTCCAGCTGAGCTAAAAGAGTTGAAGGATCAGTTGAAGGACCTATTAGATAAGGGCTTTATTAGGCCCAGTAAGTCTCCATGGTGGGGGGGGCAGCAGTGTTGTTTTTTCCGGATGAAGGATGGTTCACTTCGGATGTGCATTGACTTTCTGTAGTTAAACAAGGTCATCGTTAACAAAAGGTATCCTTTACCCACGATCGATGATTTGTTTGACCAGTTTTAGGGTGCCATGTATTTCTCCAAGTTTGATCTCAAATCCGGGTATCACCAGCTCAGGGTTCGGGAGAGTGACATCCCAAAAACAGCTTTCAGGACTCGGTATGGTCACTACGAATTTGTTGTTACATCTTTTTAACTAACCAATACCTCTACAACTTTTATGGATCTAATGAACAGGTTGTTCAAGGCATATTTTGACATGTTTGTGATTGTGTTCATTGACATCCTTATATACTCTCGGAGCGAGGAAGAGCATGTTGCTCACTTGAGAGTAGTGCTTCAGACCCTCAAGGATCGTCAGTTGTATGCAAAGTTCAGCAAGTGTGAGTTTTGGTTGGACTCCATGGCATTTTTAGGCCATGTTATATCAAATGAGGGAATAAAGGTAGATTCTTAGAAAATTGAGGCAGTGAAAAATTGGCCTAGACCGGTGAATCCTTTGAACATTCGGAGTTTCTTGTGTTTAGATGGCTACTACGGAGGTTTGTTGAAGGTTTCTCCTCCATCGCAACACCTTTGACCTAATTGACTTAGAAGAAGGTAAAATTCCAATGGTTGGAGGCTTGTGAGTAAAGCTTCCAAGAGTTGAAGACAAGACTCACTTCAGCACCAGTGTTGACCCTACACGAGGGTACCAATAGTTTTGTGGTGTATTGTGATGCTTCGAGAATCGTACATGGGTGTGTGTTGATGCAGCATGGGAAAGTGATAGCATATACCTCAAGATAGTTGAAAGTCCATGAGAAGAATTACCCGACCCAAGATCTTGTGCTGGCCGTGGTGGTGTTTGCATTGAAGATATGGTGGCATTAATTGTATGAGGTCCACATGGATGTATTTACAGACTGCAAGAGCTTTCAATATGTGTTCACGCGGAGAGATCTCAATCTTCAGCAAAGGAGGTGGTTGGAGCTACTCAAGGACTACGATATCAGTGTCCTTTACCACCTGGGTAAGGCTAATGTGGTAGTGGACACAGTTAGTAGGCTCTCTATGGAGAGTGTGTCCCACGTGGATGAGCTAAAGAATGAGTTGGTGAAAGATGTCCATCGACTTTCAAGGATGGTTGTTAGATTGGTCGACTCGATCGATGGCGACGTTGATGTACAAAATGGATCAGAATCTTCCTTGGTGACTGATGTGAAGGCTAGATAAGATGAGGATCCGATTTTGGTAAAGCTGGAGGAAGCAATACAAAGTTAGAAGGTGGAGGTCTTCTCCCAAAGGGGAGATGGGGTGTTGTGGTACCAGGATAGTTTATCTGTTCCAGATGTTGATAATTTGAGGGGTCGGATATTGCATGAGGCACATGGATCCAGGTATTCTATCCACCCGAGTGCCACCAAGATATATCATGATTTGCAGGAAATATATTGGTGGAACGACATGAAGAAGGATATTGCGGAATTCATAGCCAAGTGCCCGAACTGTTAGCAAGTGATGATCCAGAATCAGAGGCCGGGAGGCATACTTCAGGATATTAACATTCCTACTTGGAAATGGTAAGAGAGGAATATGGATTTCATTAAAGGCCTACCTCGTACTCGTCGACACTAAGATTCTATTTGGGTGGTGGTACACAGGTTGACCAAGGCTGCACATTACCTACCGGTAAAAACCACAAATTTAGTGGATGATTATGCTAAACTATATATCCAGGAGTTGGTGCGATTACATGGAGTGCCCTTGTCTATTATCTCAGACTGAGGTACTCAATTTACCTCTCATTTTTGGCGGTCTTTCAACAAGGGCTTGGGACTCGATTTAAACTCAGCACAACATTTCATCCACAAAAAATGGCCAGGCGGAGCGAATGATTCAAACTCTTGAAGACATTTTGGGAGCTTGTGTGATGGACTTTAAAGGTAGTTGGGATGATCACTTTCCCCTGATTGAGTTTGATTGCAATAACAACTATCACTCCAGTATCCAAAAAGAACTGTTCGAGGCTCTTTATGGACGGAGATGTATATTGCCCATCAGATGGTTTGAGGTTTTTGAGGCAGCTATGACGGGGCCAGATTCGGTTCATGAGGCTATGGTGAAGGTTCTATTGATAAGGGATAGGCTAAAAATCGCTCAGAGTCATCAAAAGGCATATGCTGATGTAAGGAGGAGAGAGTTGGAATTCGAGGTGGACGATTGGGTAGTTTTGAAGGTATCTCCCATGAAGGGAGTCATGCGGTTCGGAAAGAAAGGAAAACTCAGTCACCGCTATGTTGGTCCCTACCGAGTTATGAGGAGAGTTGGTAAGGTAGCATATGAATTGGATTTTCCCTCAGAGTTATCTTTCGTGCATCCTGTGTTTCATGTATAGCTTTTGAAGAAATGTTTGGGAGATCTAGCTTCAGTAGTTCCGGTGGACAGCGTTGGTGTAAAGGATAGCCTTAGCTATGAGGAGGTTCTGGTGGAAATACTAGATCGACAGGTTTGAAGGTTACGGAACAAAGAAGTAGCTTCAGTTAAAGTATTATGGAGGAATCAACATGTTGAAGGAGCTATGTGGGATGTCGAAGCAGATACAATGGATAAATACCCAAACTTATTCTCTACCGGCTCAGTTCCGACTTGAGGTATCAGTTTTTCTCTATGACTCTATTTAGTTTAATGATCAGTTCATGCATGCAAGTTTCTTTTATGTATATGTCACGACACTAATGGAGGCCTGGATCTTTGACGCGGGACAAGGGGCCCCGAGCGACCCCAAGTCGACCGATGGAATAAGCATACAACTAATTCATTCAATAAATTGAAGAAATCATGAATATAATCTCAGCGGAAGTCTAATTCAACATCACATTAGAATAACATCCGAAGATACACATACGTAAATCTAAAAGCCTCTAATATGGACAACTTGATGGGAGAAGATCCTAACTAACTCAACAATAATGAAACTGAAATATATAAAAGAAACTGAAAGTCTAGTCCTCAAAAGATGAGGACTCACCTATCCTGAGAAGATATGAACTCCTAAAAGCTAATTAAGATCAGGGCTGAACCTACGAGCCGGGTCTTGTATTTGTCACGATCCAAACGGAGGCCCGGATCATAGACAAGGGACAAGGGGCCGCGAGAGACCCCAAATTGACCCATGGCATAAACATACAACTAATTCATTCAATAAACTGAATAAATCATGAATATAATCTCAACGAAAGTCTAATTCAACATCACATTAGAATAACATCCGAAGCTACACATATGTAAATCTTAATTTGGATGAGGTGATGGAATAAGACCCCAATTAACACAACAATACTGAAACTAAAATACATAAATGAAACTGAAAGTCTAGTCCTAAAAAGATGAGGACTCACCAATCCTGAGCAGATATGAACTCTAAAAAGCTGACTAAGATCGAGGCTGAAACTGTAAGCCGGGTCCTGTATCATGAATCAATACAGCATAGAAAGTATGGTCAGTATGTGGTATGTACCGAGTATGCAAGGTAAGTAAAACCGCTTACGCAAAATAAAACACTTAAAGCATCTCATAACATATCATAAGCTATCAAGTTTGAGAGAGCGCTTACATGCATTCATTCTGAAATTGTAATATTATCATGACATGACCATGCATAACATTATAGCATCATGACTGACTCGAATGACTCAAAGCTGATACATAACATTTATAATAAAAGCTGAACAATGAATCAAACCTTTCTTTTAGGATATGCACGCATATGATAACTTCTATGAGTAATGAATATGCAAATCTGAATCATATAGACAGCGGGAGACTCGTCACTTAATTGACATACTATGATAGAGCTTACATGGTCCCAACTATCACACTCAAGTGGGTAGAGCTGTCCATAGCCTTGCTAGGGCAATGGACGATACCATGATATCAATATGAAGCTCAAGAGCCAATCGGGCCGGTGATAGCTCATAAGGGAGGCCCCAATAATATAATAGTATCAACCTATGCTGGCGCATAGTTATGGGGCATAGGGTGATCGACCCTTAATCTGCTCGGTGCTAGACTCTTCTCCCAAAAAAACATGCAATGCTCTACATCGTATATAATGAAACTTAACACCGTCTATTGATGAAGCTCAAGATGAAAGCATTCATAACTCAACATCATATGAAATGAAGCTCAACATTGTCTATTGACAAAGCTCATTAATGAAATCATGCATAGACTCGACATCATATGAAAATGAGGCTCAAGATTGTCCTTTGACAAAGCTCAATAATGATATACATCTCAATTATGATTTATGCATATGAGAACTTTATTTTGAACATACCACAAGCTCAAGTATAAGTGGGAGCATCTACTCTAAATCATGTGGTAAGCTATATGTAGAAATATTTAACTCAACATACCACAAGCTAATAATATGAAATTTAAGGAGACTTTGCTCCAAACAAAGTGGTAAGCTTACTTCGGGAAAATCATCATTTTAAATCAACATGTGGGTCTTTCCCAAAGTTTTATCATACTTGGATCTTCTCAATTCTTTTTGAAAATAATATCATAATCATGGGTAGCTTTAGAAACATGCTTTTCATCATCATACATTCATCATCATTCTCTTCCTTCATGAACTCCTCATTCACGGGCCTTTAATTTTCATAATTTAGAAAATATAATTTGGGTTGAAACCAATTCAAAATCTGTCCAAGCTTCACAATTCACCAATATAAACATAATCTAATCGTAACCATGTACAAAAATTGAAGAATCATGCAATTGGGTAAAAACCCCATAACTTGATCATGTGAATTTCTTATAGTAGATAGAGATTGGGAATGGGTGTGGAAGAAAAAACCCACTCATAACCCTACATGCCTGGGAGCGATGATTTTAACACTTCTCTAATTTCCCAAGATAATATTCCAATTGAAACTTTCAAAACTTGCACTATATCCTCTCTTCAAACACTCAAGTTTGCATGCATGGAATGAATTAGCTTAGAATAGGTTTTCCCCTCTTAAAACCCCGCAAAATGAGCCTTAAATGATGTATTATAGGCCCCTAGGACTTAGGAATTACAAAAGAGCTCTTACTAAAATCGCTGAAAAGAACTGCCAGGTGGTCCTAACGGACAACCTGACTACTCGTTGCCATGGCAAACAACTCGTTGGGTTACTCGTCGGGTACACTGCTTGACAAACTCTTGGGGCTTAAAACGATGGATGTAACAATTCGTTAGGGTTGACCACAACTCGTGGTCACCAGTCGTCAAGTACACAACTTCTATCTTATCACTTTACTTACAAGTCACCCCATGACTTACACCATGACTCGTTTCCTAACAGGACGATTCATGGTCTGCTCCCGTGATGTACACTGGTTGACCTCTTTAATTCTTCACACACCCTTACCCCACGGTTGACCTAACAACTCGTTATGACTAACCACAAGTTGCTCCCTCATCCGTAGGGAACCCTTATCCTCGAACTTACTACTCTTCACTAGCCTTCCCTATGAGCCACCTGACGACTCGTGGGCTGGTCTCATGAGTAGTTCAATGACTCATTTTGTGCCTGCAACTTGAATTTTCAGATTTTTCTTATTTCAATTTTCGGGTCTGATCTTTGAGTTCTCGGGGTATAAAAGTATATTAGTGTGTATGTGATTTGGAAATTCAGTTCAGCTACATATTTTGAATCGGAGATAGTCATTCTGTTAGTTGTTGGGGTAAATGATCAGTATCAGAATATGATAATTTTGTGTTTCTATTTTCTGCTTGTTTCCAATATTCAAGGGCGAATGTTCCTAAGGGGGAAATATTGTTAAACAATGGAAGTGCCTAAGATTAGACTTGGGAGTTAAAAATTTAAAACTGTTAAAACTGGGGAAATTATTGCAAAATGTGTGGTTCAATGGTTTGTTGGTTCAACCAACGAACCGTTGGAGTGAGTCGTGAAAGGTGTCCGGTTTTGGGGCATGGGAGACAATGACCGGTATAGTGACTTGTTGTGGGAAACAACAAACAGTTGTTGGTAGCCTTGGTAAGATGTGGACTTGAGATTCATGGAATTAATAGGCCACCCAACGACCCATCATGAGGTACCCATGGTATCTCTAAAGTAAGCTTAGACATGGTTTTGGAGTAAAGGCTCCCACTTATCTTTGAGCTTGTGGTATGTTTCGAAATAAAGCCTCTCATATGCATGAATTAACAATTGAGATGTATGTTATTTTTGAGCTTCATTTTCATACGATGTCGGGTCTATGCATGATTTCATTATTGAGCTTTGTTAATAGACAATGTTGAGCTTCGTTTACATACGATGTTAAGTTTATGCATGATTTCATTGATCAGCTTCCTCAATCGATGATGTTGAGCTTTGTTATATACGATGTAGAGCATTGCATGTTTTGGGAGAAGAGTCTAGCACCAAGCGGGCTAAGGGTCGATCACCCTATGCCCCAGAACTACACGCCAATGTAGGTTGATACTATTATATTATTGGGACCTCCCTTGTGAGCTATCCCCATCCCTAATGGATCATGACCGTGATATCGATATCATATTACATCCTTAGCCCCAACAAGATTTTGGACGGCTCTGCCCACTTGAGTGTGATAGTCAAGATCACGTAAGTTCTATCATGGTATGTCGGTTAAGGGATGAGTCTCCTTTTTTTAATGTGATTCAGATTTTCATATTCATTACTCATGGTTATTATTTTGTACATGCATGTTCAAAAAGCAAGGTTTGACTCATTGTGCACCTTTCCCTATAAATGTCATATTTCAGCTTTTAGTCATACGAGTCAGTTATGATGTTATGAAACTATGTATTGTCATATTGTGAAAATATTATGATTTTAGAAGAGAATGAATGCAAGCCCTACTCTCAATTAATGATGTTTATGTTTGAACTATTGCATTGTCTTAAAGTGATTTTACTTACTATAGTTGTTTGACTTACCGTGCATACTCAGTACATTCCACATACTGACCGCATACTTACCATTCTATATAGTTTCATGATACAGGAACTGGCTCTTAGGTTCAGCCTCGCTCTTAGATAGTTCATCGGAGTTGCCGTATTCTTATTGGTGAGTCCTCATCTTCCGAGGACCAGAGTTTACTTCTTTTCCTTATCTATTTCAGTTTCCCTTATGTATTTTTAGATTCAGTATTGTTGAGTTAGTTGGGGTCTTGTCCTATCAACTTGTCCAAATTAGAGGCTTTTCAGACTTATGTATGTAGTTAGCTTCGGATGCTTATTCTGATGTTACATTGAGTTACACTTCTGCTGAGTTTATATTGTTGATTCTTCAGATTATTGATTGAGTTAGATGTATGCTTATGTCATTGGTCAACTTAGGGTCTCTCGGGGTCCCTTGTCCCGTGTATACAATCTGGGCCTCCGTTTGGGTCGTCAAAACACACTTCCAAACCCAAACCATTTAGAAGATGTGATTATCTTATAAGAATTCTTGAGAATTTTAACATTTAACATCTTGATAGCTAGAAGTAGTGATTAAGTAACAACATTTGTTGGATAGGGGAGAAATATAATTCATGTGAAAAATTAAGCGTACCTTGATGACTAGAGCTAGTGTCAAAACTTCTAGGAGGAGTATTATTTGACGTAGAAGTATGTGAAGCTGTCGTAGTGGTCTGAGAATTGACAATTCTAGGTTTCTTAGGACTTGAAGTAGACTAAGAAGAAGATCCAGCAGCTACAACATTTGTTGTTGCATCCCCCATTAGTTGTCTCTCATTACTTCTAGAAGTTGGTAACTATGTACTCTTTAAATGTGTTACAATCAAAACCTCTACTCTTACAACAAGTTCTGCATCTCCCGTGTGTACAATCTTTCTTTGCTTGGTTTCCACAATCTACTTTCAAGATTCTTACCATATCTCAACTTTAAAAATAAAGAATGAAGCAAATTAATGCAACTTTTCTTTCACATTACATACTTCTATTGAAACTGGTAAGAAGTAGTACCCTTCTATTTAATTTCAAGATTCTTATAACATTTAGCCTCTTTTACAATTTTCTTATGTCGTATCTACTGATGTCTCCATTTCTTTGATTTGTTTATTTTTGAGCCAAGAATCTATGAAAAATCATTATTTTGTCTATGAGGTAAAGGTTAGGTTTGCGTATACTCTTTCCTCTCAGGACCCTTTTTATTGAAACTACACTAGGTATGTTGCCGCTGTTGTGTCGTACTTTTGGTACATAATGCTTCACTTTATAGAGTACATTTAAAGATCAATTTTTTACCAAGTATTATTCGGCTTCAAATGGTAAAAATCCAATCTTGGAGACTGGAGGATCTGTGAAAAGCTTTTTGTTTGGAAAAAATAGGGGAGGGGAAGTTCAGCTTTCTAGTGCTGGTTGATCATAAGAACTTGATTCTACATGTGAGAATGTAAGGTAAAAGCATAGGAAGTAAAAAAGAAGAAGAAAAACACCAAAGGCAGTATGGGAATTCCTTTTCTTCGTTCTTTCTATCCTCTTGTACACATGTTTCTATTTCTCTCTTCTATTAGGGAATAGAATATTTTTCTGATATCATGATATGGCTTCTACACTATTATGTATTTTTTTGATTGTTGGCCTAAAGTAATGTTTCTCTTCATGAAGAATGAATCAGGAAGCACAGAAAAAGGTAATGGATTTAAACAAAGCTCATAGTCCAATTGAGAAACTAGGTTTTGATTTTCGATTTCGATCAAGTGTTGAATTGGCCAAGCACCTTAAGATTAAGAAGGAAAATCTTACCAATGGTCGGGAGTATAGTGTTTTTAAAGAGCAAGCACCAATGAATCTCAAAAGGAAGAATCTTATGCCTAAAATATAAAATATAATAAAAGGACAAAGTAGACAAAGGTTTATGCAATATGAGGAGTCCTTTCAGCGAGAAGGAAATGATAAATTACCTATGGACAAATGCACGATCCAACTGCCTTCAAAGAAAGTTCTTAGCAATTGACATATGATCAGAAGAAGACAAGGAGAGAAAAAAAAACTTGATATTAATGAGCTACAAAATGTCAAAAAGGTGAAGAGGAAGTTAGTCTTACCAGCAAAGAGTCTTGATCTTTTCCTACTACAAAAAGAGATAGTACGTGTGATTGGAGAAAAATAATTTGATATTCAACAAGTAAATGCTACCAAATTTCTGTCGTCCCCTCTTATTGATGAGCATAATAAAGAATTGGATAATTTTGATGCACAAAAAAATGTTGGCAAGGATGAGTGTGTTAGAGACGAAGTTATGGACATTGATTCACATACATATGGTATGTTTTAAATTCTGAATTTGCATTTGCATTAGCTGTGTTTTTTTCTTATATTTTGGTTGTTACATCAATCTAGGGATATCAGATAAGAAGAAAGATCGAGGGAAAACAAAATGTAAACTTATTAATGCAAGAAATTTTGGGGAAAGGGAGGACAAGCTGTAATGCCTTAGAAACCCTAAGATCAGACCTGAGAGTTTAAATGGAGAAAATAGGATTTTCTACACCAAGTGCCAGGATAAGTCATCATGTGACCCATCAACATGACTACAACTCATTGAGTGACTCGTGTTGCGGATTTTGACTTAAGTTGGAAATTCAAGTTTTTGGATAACCACGGACATGACCACGAGTTGTAGTCAACACCAAGTCTTGTTGATTTAGTCGTGGTCAAGGATGAGATTAAGGAAGGAGAAAATGGGCAGTGTTAGTGACGGGTCATCATCACGACTCGTGGTGTCAGAGTTGAGATTTTCCAATGCAGGTGACGGATGGCAGGCCACGACTCGTGGGCACGGTTGACTTGTCCAGTCCCTCATTGGGGCTGACAGTCTATTTTTTCCTGCGACTTTATTAAGAGATTTTCCGTAATTCCTATGATCCTAAGGCCTAAACTAAGTCATTTTAAGATCTGAATAGTGAGTTTTAAGAAGAGTAAGTTCATTCTAATCCATTCCTAATTCATGCATGCAAGTTTAGAAATATAGAGGGGTGATCAAGCTCAATCTCGTAAGGTTCTTCCTCAATTATTCCTTGGGCAATCAAATTGTCATAGAATCAGATTCTCTCAGGTATGTAAGTCTTTGAATGGGTGCAATTTCCACACCCATGCCTAATTCCCTCTCTATTCATGATTTTCTACTTGATGATTCCATGGGGTTTTTACCCAACACATGGATTCCTAAGTTTAATCATAGGTATGCCTGCTGATTCCAGTATCCTAGTTTGTGACTGGTGTGGTCAGAGGCACATGAGTCAGTGTTTGGCGGGTATAGGTACTTTCTTCAAGTGCGGGAAGCCCGTACATATGCTCAGAGATTTCCCAGAAGCTAGAAAAAGCCGTGATAGCGGTCGAGGGCCAGCTTCCGGTTCAGCAGCTCCACCCGCATGCCCAACCCAGCAGGGGGCATCTACTAGCATAGGTGGTGGTCAGCGCCAAAACAAATTCTAAGCCTTAGCATCCCGCTAGGAGCAGGAAGTCTCCCTGGATGTAGTCACTGGTATGTTACAACTTTTCCACCTTGATGTATATGCTTTGTCAGATCCAGGGGCTACCTTGTCTTTTGTGACGCCCTATGTGGCTAGTAGTTTCGGAGTTAGTCCGAAATCTTTTCAGAACCCTTCTCAGTCTCAACTCCAGTGGGTGATTCAGTTGTAGCTAGACGGGTGTATAGAAGTTTCCCGATCACAGTCCTACAAAATGTCACCTCAAAAGATCTAGTAGAGTTAGAAATGACCAATTTTGATGTTATTCTTTGCATGAATTCGCTATTTGCATGTTATTCCTATGTTAATTGTAGATACCGTGCGGTAGAATTCTGATTTCTAGGTGAACCAGTCCTAGAGTGAAAGGGTAGTTCAGCTGTACCTGTAGGTCGTTTCATTTCCTATCTTAAGGCCAGAAAGATGATTTCCAAAGGTTGGGTGTAGAATCTAGTTAGGGTTAAGGATTCTACGTCCGAGACCCTGACTATCCAATCAGTTTTGATAGTATGTGAGTATCCAGAAGTATTCCCAGATGATCTACCGGGTATTCCTCCCAAGAGGAAAAATGATTTTGGTATTGACCTCCTACCCGACACACAACCTATATCTAATCCTCCTTACAGATTGGTTCCAGCTTAGCCAAAGGAGTTGAAGGAGCAGTTGAAGGACCTTCTAGACAAGGGATTCATCAGACTGAGCAAGTCTCCATGGGGTGCACCAGTTCTATTTGTCTGAAAGAAGGATGGTTCCCTTCGGATGTGCATTGACTATCGGTAATTGAACAAAGTCACCATAAAGAACAGGTACCCTTTCCCCATGATTGATGATCTGTATGACAAACTTCAGGGTGCTAAGTGCTTTTCAAAGATAGACCTCAGATCAAGATACCATCAGCTCAGGGATCGGGAGAGTAACATTTTGAAGACAACGTTCAGAACTCGATATGGTCAATATAAGTTTATAGTTATGTCGTTTGGACTAACGAATGCTCCTGCACCTTTCATGGATCTGATGACAGGGTGCTCAAGCTATATCTAGAGATGTTCGTGATGGTATTCATAGATGACATCCTTATATACTCTCGAATCAAAGAGGAGTAAGCTGCTCATTTGAGGGTTATGTTACAAACTTTAAAGGATCGTCAGTTATATGCAAAGTTCAGCAAATGCGAGTTTCTGTTAAATTCCATGGCATTCTTGGGTCATGTGGTGTCTAGTGAGGGTGTGCAGGTAGACTCACAAATGATATCAGCAGTGAAGAATTTTCCCATCCCTGTAAACCCTTAAGATATCCAGATTTTCTTGGGCTTAGTTGGTTACTATCAAATATTTTTTGAGAGGTTTTCATCCATTGCTGCACTGTTGACTAATTTGACCAAAAATAAAATGATGTTTAAATGGTTAGAAGTTTGTGAGAAAACCTTCCAAGAGTTGAAGACCCGACTCACCTCAGCACCTGTGTTGACCCTACCCGAGGGCACAGCTGGGTTTGTGGTTTACTGTGATGCGTCGATGATCGGCCTCGGTTGTGATTTGATGCAGCATGGGAAAGTTATAGCCTATCCTTCTAGACAAATGAAAGTGCATGAGAAAAACTTGCAGACTCATGATCTCGAATTGGCGGCAGCGGTATTTTCCTTGAAGATATTGAGACACTATTTATATGGGGTCCATGTAGATATGTTCACGGACCACAAAAACCTACAATATGTGTTTACCCAGAAGAATCTCAATCTGCATCAAAGGAGGTGGTTGGAGCTACTCAAGGATTATGATATGAGTGTCCTTTACCACCTGGGTAAGGCCAACATGTTAGAAGACGCCCTTAGTAAGCTATCTATGGAGAGTGTGTCCCATGTAGATGAGGAGAGGAAGGAGTTGGTGAAAGACGTACATCGACTTTCACGGTTGGGAGTCCATTTGGTTGACTCGACAGATGGTGGAATGATTGTGCAGAATGGGTCAGAATCATCCTTGGTGACCGATGCTAAAGCTAGACAAGAAGAAGACCCTATCTTGGTGAAGTTAAAGGAGGTCATTCAGAATTAGAAGGTAGTGGTCTTCTCTAAAAGGGGAGATGGTATGCTTCTTATCAGCGTCGCTTGTGCATTTCGGATGTTGGTGATTTGAGAGACCGGATGTTGCACGAGGCTCATGGTTCCAGGTATTCTATACATCCAGGTGCCACAAAGATGTAGCATGACCTACGGGAAGTCTATTAGTGGAATGGCATGAAGAAGGACTGAGCAGAATTTGTGGCTAAGTGTCCAAACTAACAATAGGTGAAGGTTGAGCATCAAAGTCCCGGAGGTGTACTCTAAGAAATTAGTATTCCTACTTCGAAGTGGGAAGAGATCAACACAGACTTCATTATAGGCTAGCCTCGTACTCGTAGACAGTGTGACTCCATTTGGGTTGCTTTGGACAGGTTGACTATAGCGGCTCATTTCATACCAGTAATAACTACCGATTCAGCTAAGGATTATGCTAAGTTATACATTCAGGAGTTGGTTCAGTTACATGGAGTGCCCTTGTCCATCATATAAGATAGAGGTACTCAGTTTACCTCTCAATTTTTGGAGATCCTTTCAGATGGGACTTGGGACTCAAGTCAAGCTTAGCACAGCATTTCACCCGCAAACAGATTATCAGGCAGAGTGGACTATTCATAATCTTGAGGATATGTTGAGAGTCTGTGATATTGATATCAAGGGTAGTTGGAATGATCATTTGCCTCTCATTGAGTTAGCATACAACAACAGCTACCGTTCCAGTATTCAGATGGCTCTGTTTGAGGCTCTCTATGGGCGAAGATGTAGATTGCCTATTGGTTGGTTTGAAGTTAGTGAGGCTACATTAATAGGTCCATATTCGGTCCATGAGGCTACGAAAAAATTCATCTTATCAGGCGAATATGAAAAGGAGGGAACTTGAGTTTGAAGTTGATGATTGGGTGTTTTTGAAGGTGTATCCCATAGAATGATGAGGTTCGGAAAGAAAGGAAAACTCATTCCCCGATATGTTGGCCCGTACCGAATTGTGATACATGTGGGCAAAGTGGCTTATGAGTTAGAGTTACCCTCGGAGTTAGCTTCAATTCATCCATTCTTCCAAGTGTTTGGGTGATCCAGCTCTAGTTGTTCCAGTGGAGAGTGTAGGAGTGAAAGACAGCCTTATCTATGAGGAGATTCTTGTGGAGATATTGGATCATTAGGTTCGGAAGCTAAGGAACAAGAAAGTAGCTTTAGTCAAGGTTTTATGGAGAAATCAGCATGTTGAGGGAGCTACGTGGGATGCCGAAGCAGATATGATGGCTCGATACCTACATTAATTCCCTACCGGCTCAGTTTCAGTTTGAGGTATCAGTTTTTTCCCTAATACTCTATTCAGTTTCATGTTCAGTTCATGTGCCCCAGTTTCTTTCATGTCAATGTATGTATGTATGATTCATGAATTCAGTTCAGCCATGTAGTTCAGTTCAGAGGAAGTCATTCTGTTAGTTTTTCTGCTTTTCTGTATGTTTTCCCACATTCGAGGATGAATTTTACTAAGGGGGAGATATTGTAATGCCCTGGAAATCCGAAGATCAGACGCAGGAGTTTCACCGGAGAGAAGGAGATTTTCTGCACCAGGTCACAAAATGAGTCATCCTGTGACTCGCCAGCATGACCACGAGTCGTTAAGTGACTCATGGTGAGGAGTTTGACTTAAGTTGGCAATTCATGTTTTTGGGCAACCAAGGACATGACCATGGGTCATGGTCAGCACCACGACTCGTTGAGTTAGTCGTGGTCAAGGATGAGATGTAGGAAGGAGAAAATGGGCAGTGTTGGCGATGGGTTATCACCATAAATCATTGGGTGCACCACGAGTCGTGGTGTCTAGAGTTGAGATTTTCCAGTGTAGGTGATGGATGGCAGGCCATGACTCGTGGCTAGGGACGACGACTCGTCTAGTACCTCGTTTGGACTGACAGTCTATTTTTTCCTGTGAGTTTAATATGGGCTTTTTCATAATTCCTATAATCCTAAGGCCTAAACTATGTCATTTTAAACTCTGAATAGTGAGGTTTAAGAAGGGTAAGTTCATTCTAAGACATTCCTAATTCATGCATGCATGTTTAGAAATCTAGAGGGATTATCAAACTGAATCTCTCAAGGTTCTTCCTTATTAATCCTTGGGCAATCATAGAAGTTGTCGAATTAGATTCTCTGAGGTATGCAAGGCTATGAATGAGTGCAATTGTCCACACCCATGCCTAATTCTCTCTTAATTCATGATGTTCTACTTGATGATTCCATGGAGTTTTTACCCAACGCATGAATTCCTAAGTTTCAATCATAGGTATGATCTAAGCATGTTTCAAATGATCAATTATGATTAATGGGCAGATTTTACAATGTTTTAAATTATAAATTTTGTTTTCAAAGTTTTCTACACTATGATGGCCATACATGAATGTTCATGAAAGTTGAGATCCATGAGATATGTGTTCAAGTATAATGAGATGTTTATGAATAAAGTATGATTTCGAAATACCCATGTTCATGTTCATGTTTTCAAAGTGGATTGAGTTTATTTTACGCATGTTTAAGTGTTGGGCAAGCCCATATAATCAAGTATGTTTTATGATTTCATGAATTAGCTTGCCACATGGTTTTGGAGTAAGACTCCCATTATTTTCAGCTTGTGGTATGGTTTGATCCTAGGCTCCTCATAATATGTTTTCATATTTTTGCATGTATAATTTCATTCAGGTTCGTCACCAGATGATGGTTCAGCTTTGTTGAAAAATGATGGAGATATATGCATGTCTTTGGGAATAGTGTCTAGCACCAAGTAGGATAACGTTCAGTCAACCCTATGCCTCGAAACTACGCGCTAACACAGGTTATATATATATATATATATTTTTTTTTTTTTTTTTTGGGACTTCCATTGTGAGCTTCCCCTGCCCCAATGGGCCTTCAGCTTGATATCGATATCATGGTTTCGTCCTTAGCTCTAGCAAAACTTTGGATGACTCTACCCTTTTGAGTATATTAGTTGGGACTGCAAAAGCTCTATCGTGGTAATGTCAGTTGTTCGGGTGAAAACTACACGCAAGTGCACGTGGCCGTACAAGTAGTAAAATTGCTTATTTCAAGCCAAGTATCGATCCCACAGGGACTGAACTACGGTATTAAATAACTTAAGCGTCACTGAACAATATCTCTATGAATGCAGACAACCAAATAAATAATGTTTTAAGAGTTAAAGTTTACTAAATAATGAGAATCTAAGTCAAGATTATAATTTGAGTCTGAACAATAGTAATGAACAAGCTGAGGTTAAGACAAACATGCAGGTATGTAATTTATCAATTAAATTCAGCTAATCTTCTCTTCGATTGCTAGCCAGGAATTTATTGCCTATGGATTGGATCTTTCGACTCCTATCCAATTTAAGAATCATGAGACCTTAATCTGCATTTCTGTGATATAATAATTTCATGCTCTAGCCATACATAACCGATTCCGTAATTGACTAATAAGACTTTCAGATATATTTCTATTTTGAATGTAAATCCTTTCTCAATTTTTACAGCTAAGAAAAGATCATATCCAACCAATTCACATCTGTCCAATTCATATCCTTTTCAAAATCAAAAGTGTTTTTCTAGATATACATTAACATTGGCCAAACATTAATGCAGTAAAAACAAGAATTGATAGAACAACCATTGAAGAAAAGATGAAAACTGAAATGATCAGCAATTACATTCCTCTACAATTATTCTTAACCTCAGCAAGAAATGAATTAGCCACTCATTTGTAGATTAAACATCTTCAAATAAGTAGAATTCATACAAGCAATTGAAATTAAAGATAAAGAGAAAGAGAATAACCCTAGAATTTTCGTCCTCTCAACTGCCTGTAACCCACATTCTTGCTCAACCAAGTCAGAATGTTTAAAATAAAATGTAAGTGTGCTATTTATACTATTGAGAATTTTTCCTGGAATAACAAGCAACGTAGCACGGAGTGTATCGCGGAGCACTCCCTCCGTGCCATGGGGGTATCGCGGACCCTCACTGGAAATCGGCTCCCTATTGCACCTCAACGTGGCACGGCTTGCATCGCGGAGCCTTGCCTCCGTGCCACGGTGCTATCGCGCACCTTCACTGGAACTTGAGGTTCCAGGTAATCACACTCAATGTGAAACAGAGTGCATCGCGGAGCACTTCCTCCGTGCCACGGAGATAACGCGAACCTCCACTGGATTTTGGCATAATTAATTTATCCGAAGCAGAATGCCTCCGCGATGGTAGCGTGACACAGCGCCATCGCAGAGCCCTTATTTTGCTGCTTTCCCTTGTCAACTTCCACTCCTTGTTTCCAAGTCCATTCCCGCACTTCACCAACATATATATTAGCTTCCAAAATTTCCTTTTACCTGCAAAACAACACTAATCATGTTGGTTAGTATAAATTCACATTTAACTAAAAATCACATGAGAATGTACACATAACAATAGATAAACAAGTAGAAATGAAGCATTTGAGTATCACTTGGGCATGCAATTTTGCCCAAGATCACTTACCCCACACTTAAAACCTTTTTCGTCCTCGAACAATACTCTCGCATCTCATGCGATTGGCACCCACGCATAGCAAATTTTGCTCGACTATTCAAGCCACGACTATACAGATTATTTAAGATAGCAAATCATCAAGAAAACATGCATGGTCTCATCAATACAATGAAGTACACCACCTTAAGACCTCCTAAACTCAAGAATCGATTCTCGATCTTAGCAAACTCGTGCAAATCAACTGATCAAGAAATCCGACACGAAATTTTATCTCTCGTCAAGCATGTTCCCTCACAACACAAGAGAATTACCCCATTTGCCTTCATACGATTTCCAAAGCACTACATGTAGGGGTAATGAATACGATTTCTCTTTCTCTCCCAACAAATTCACATGCATCATGTCATGAACCATAAGCTTGCCTCTAGTGTTTTACTCCACTAATATAAGGACGCGTGATGTAAGATCACGTAGGACTTAATGGGTTGTAATGTAATCTAAGGAACTAGTAAATACTGGGCTAACCAATAATAGCAACTAGCTTTCTTAAGCGCTTTTCAATACATCCCACCTTCATTACGGCCATTGCTTCCTCCTCCATCCTCTCATTCTTGAATTTTCTTCATTGTTTTTGTTCCCATTTCTTTAAGCACACTCGACTTACCAGCAAAGAGTAGTTATGCATCTTTATTTTTTTTTCTCATTCATTGATTTTCTTACTCTCTACTATTAATTAATCAATTTCAACAAGTGCACCTTTGACCTTTTCTTTAACTTTCACAACTATCGCTTTCCTTCCATTTCACACTTCTCACTCCTTTACACTGAGGGAAAATTGTTTTTCTTAAGAGCTTAAGAGTTTTGGATCAAATTCACAGTTAATGAAAAGAAGGGATTAAGCTCGGTTTGTACCTCTTCAAAAAAAAAAAAATAGGCTAAAGGCTCAATGGGGCTGACTAGGATGTACATTCAAGGTTGGTATGATAAGGGTGAACTTTCGGTTTATTCAAAGAAATTCCTACATCCTTTCCTACCATCCACATCCTTCATTTTGTTTAGTACACACACAAGGCAAGTTTTAGACACTTCACAATAGCATGGAATAGTAAAAACCTCACCTCACACTCATTGCACATGCTCAACTCAAGACATTCACAAACTCTTCAATCAGCTAATTACAAGAATTCATT
Organism: Datura wrightii; assembly: GCA_035772735.1. NCBI lineage: Eukaryota > Viridiplantae > Streptophyta > Magnoliopsida > Solanales > Solanaceae > Datura > Datura wrightii. Next base: position 118,037,399 of record JASDFA010000010.1, on the reverse strand, counting down.
ATTAAGCCTTGATCACATCGAATAGAACTCTATGGCCTAGGTATCTCAACATGTTTAACACATTTGCATGCTTTCATATGAATCACACTTGCATCATTATATCATGTACAACACGTAACAAGAATTCCAAACCATGAAGTAGCGACACGTTTGGGAAACAAACAAAAGAAAGAAAAGAAAGAAAAAACTACTCCTATCGACTACATTTCCCTTAAGACGGTCGTCATCCATCCATCATAGGGAACAGTCGCTATCTACGACTTCGATTCAATGGGACTATTCTCGGTAAAAGCACCGAAAACAAAAGCCGAGAAACCCAACATAAAAAATTCAACAAAAAATTTCGATAGAAAAAGATAAAAATATTAACGTGAAAAATATTTACACAAAACACACACAACAACAACTCAACACAACACAATAGCAGCTCAACATTCATTACAAGACCAAATTAATTACAGAACACAAAACATAGAGTCACTAGGTCACATTTAGCACAAACACAACAAACATAAACAAAACATAAACAAAGCATCTAGCACCTAACTACTCCCACCCCACACTTAAGTTGAACACTGTCCCCAGTGTTCACATAATTTCAAAATATCACAAAGGTTGGGTGGTGAAACTCCCCGATCAATCAAAGTATTCAAATCTTCATTAGGTGCTAGTGCTTCGTCGCTCATGTCAGAATTGCCCCCGCCGTCCTCTTCCGACTAAACATCTGAGTCCTCCCGGCATGTCTCCTCATCGGTAGGGACATCATCATCTACGGGCTCCATAAATGCGGGCCCCACTCGGCATAAGGCTCAGGCATTCTCGTTGAATGGGTAATCTAACTCGAGTTGCCACAGCTCATCCTCTGTTGCGAGCCTCCCGCCGATGCGAAGCTGCAACATCTGCATCCCGTACATGCAGGCCACGTACTGATCATCCTGAGCATGTCGCTCGGCTAGTGTGAGCGCCGGCCCAAAAGTATGTCAGGTGCCTTGGTCTTGGTGACATCCAAGGCACGCCTGTCGATCTGTCGGATATAATCTAGGGCCTCCTCCTCAATACTGTGGCCCTTCAGGAACGTGGCAAGCAATCCAACGAACCCGTATCTATGCCCCCCTGATTTAGTTGGGATCTCTTCATGGCGGAGATGATCACCGCCCCAACATTGATTTCTAGCCTCTTCATCAGGGCATACACTAGAAAAACTCTATCCCGGGTGACATCTGTCATGTGCACCCCCGGGATCAGGCATGAACACACAATCTTCAACCAAATCCAGGCCTTCCGGTTCATCTGAGAGTAGGGAAATGTCTGATGGTATCCCCTCTCCTTGTGCCTACCCCACCTGGCTGTCGATCGCGCTCCACATAAGGTGCGTCTGATGTCCGCATAGGGTGGAGTGATGTTCAGCTGACGGAGGACATGAGCGTTTGTGTCCCCGCCCACAGGATTGCATTCAGATGGTGGGGTTCAAAAGTGACAACCTGCCCTCTGATTTTTATAGTGTGGCTGCGTAAGGTTGGGTTCCAATTTGCATAGAACTCCCGGATAAGATGAAGATTGCACTCCCTGGGCTCTTCAAAAATGATGTTTAGCCCAGCAGTGTCAATCTGGTGTACAATCAGCGGGAATTCCTGTGCCAGCGGTTCCCGTGCTATCTGCTCCTCTGGGAAGTATTTGGTTTCTTTATGTTTAGCATACAACTTATTCCCCTCATCAGTCACCCATCTGGTTTCGTATTGTCGGCGTTGACCTCTAGGAACCGCTGGTGCTGCTGGAACTGCTGTTCCCAATCTTACCCTCTTTCTACTGGCGCCAGATGTGGATGCGCCCTTGCCCTTGTCCTGTCGGTCTGACATTGTTCATGTACATTCAAACATACATTCCCAATGTTATGCAGGTCATAATTAGCTACAACTAAGGTTGGGTTTAATTGGATCACCCCACGCTTATTCTTAAATCAACACAATTCGACAAGACATTCCCGATCATGCCATTCTTAGCATTCAACATGCTTAGTGCATTCATATAATTCGATGGTATAATTACTTTGTACTACTCAGACTTCGTACAATGAATAAAAATTTCTCCATCGATTCAATTACATCATCATTAGCACTTTGCAATTTTTTTTACAACAACCTATGTAATTCTCCAATTACATTCTTCTGAAAATCCCTCTTCTAACTTAGCATATTCAACATCAATCTCGCTACATTTTACTTCACCCAACATGCACAACCCAATTTATGAACATTTCAAAGCATTTAGTCTTCTTCCTATTCAATCCTCAACCCTAGCTATCAATTTCGCAAGAATTTCAACAACTTAAGCATCTCCTTTTCCGTGACTGTATAATTGACTTTGGGCTGCGTCAAGTATTTTGCTTGCATAATGAATGGAATGAAAAATTCTATTCCTACGCTGCCCCAATACAGCTCCTACAGCCATGTCACTTGCATCACACATTAATTCAAACGGTTGCTCCCAATCCGGAGAAATGAGAATAGGTGCTTCTACCAGCTTCTGTTTTAACTCCTCGAATGCTTTAACACAATCTTCGTCAAGATCGAACTTCACCTCTTTTTCTAGCAACCGGCATATCGGTCTAGAAATTTTAGAGAAGTTCTTGATGAACTGTCTGTAGGACCCTGCATGTCCGAGAAAACTGCGAACACCCTTCACTGACACAGGTGGTGGTAGCTTTTCGATTACTTCGATCTTTGCATGATCGACTTCTAACCTTTTGCATGACACCTTATGGCGAAGGACGATACCCTCCTCGACTAAAAAATGACATTTCTCCCAGTTGAGTACAAGGTTAGAGTCTTCGCATTGAGCTAGCACCCTGTCAAGATTCTGCAAACATGTAACGAATTACCAAAAACAGAAAAATCATCCATAAATACCTCGACAAAATCTTCCACCATATCATGAAAGATCGCCATCATGCATCTCAGAAATGTGGCTGGTGCATTGCATAGACCAAATGGCATCCGCCTAAAAGCATATGTCCCATAAGGATATGTAAAGTTGTCTTCTCCTGGTCCTCCAGTTCTATGGCTATTTGGTTATAGCCAGAATATCCATCAAGAAAACAATAATATTCTTGACATGCCAACCTGTCCAATATCTGATCAATAAATGGGATAGGATAATGATCCTTCCTCGTGGCCTCATTGAGCTTTCTGTAATCCATGCAAATTGGCCAGCCTATGACTGTGTGTGTAGAAAATCAGCTCATTCTTTTCGTTGGTGACCACGGTCATCCCTCCTTTCTTTGGGACACACTGAATGGGACTGACCCATTCACTGTCTGAAATGGGATATACCACACCTGCATCAAGCCACTTGATCACTTCCTTCATAACTACATCCTTCATTACCGGATTCAACCTCCGCTGATGTTGAACAGTTGGCTTTGATCCTTCTTCCATAAAAATCCTATGTGTGCAAAAAGCTGGATTAATTCCCCTAATTTCTAACATTTGCCAACCCATTGCTTTCTTCCGCCTCTTAAGGACCACCAATGCATCCTTCACTTGTGCCTTTGTCAGTTCTACGGAAATGATGACTGGAAAGGTGTCATCTTCCCCCAAAAATACATACTTTAGATGTGGAGGCAATGTCTTCAACTCCAATTTTGGTGCCTCCTCAATTGATGGTTTTGGCAATGGTTCCAAGGACCTCATCAATGGCTGAAAGTCTTGCTTCCTGGGCAACCATTTTGGTTCATTCAGCATCTGTACCATCTCATACGTAGCCCTGTCTCCGAAATGCTCGGAGCCCATTAAAGCTCTCTCCAATGGGTCCTGAGAGTCAACAATCTGAAGAATTGCTTCCTTATTTAGCACATTGATCGCTGATAACTCCTCATAGATGGCTGGTAGCTTCATGTCCTTATACACATCAAACACCTCTACTTTGTCATATGCTCGCATGGTTAGCTGCCCAGCAGCCACATCAATCAACGATCGCCCAGTTTCCATGAATGGACGTCCCAAAATAAATGGGACTTGCACTAGCACATCCTCCACAATACCATCTAGTTTGGCCAAAGAATGGTCAGCTAGCTGCAATATCACAGTAGATGGTCTAAGGATACCCAGCCCCAACTTCTTGAACATCGATGTCGGCATCAAGTTTATGCTTTCTGCCAAATCACATAATCCGCGAGCTCGAATACTTTGACCGATTGTGATATGAATGGTAAAGCTCCCAGGATCCTTGAGCTTTTTTGGCAACTTGTTCTATATCCGGGAAGTGCACTCCTCACTAAGCGCCATCGTAGCATACTCCGTTAATGTGCTTTTGGTTGCTACGATGTCCTTGATATACATTGCATATTTCGGCACTCCTTACAAAAAATCAACCAAAGGTAAATTAATGTGTACCTATTTCAGAAGCTCCATGAACTTCTTAAAGCAAGCTTCTTCGTTGTGCTTCTTTATTCTTTGAGGGAACGGGGGTGGTGGTCTTTCTGCCTCAGCTGCCTTTTCCTTCCCCGTCTCATCATCATGTTCCCCATCTTTTTCCACTGTTCCAGATAGCTGAGGTGGTCTTTCTGGTTACACCTCCTTAAGTTGTAGTCCACTTCTTGTGGTCACTGCATTGACCTGCTTGAAATTTGGGTCAGTATCACTTGGTATTCCTCCACTAGGCCTAGTGTTTTGAGCTCCAGCTAATTGTCCAAACTGGTACTCCAACGTCTTTGTAGCTAACTACTGATTTTTCATGTCAGCCGCTAATTTCACATAATCAGCCTGCATTTGCGCTTGGTTAGCTATAATTGTTTTGAACATGTCCTCAATGCTATTGGGTGGTGGAGAAGGTGCATTGTTTCCTCTGTATTGAGACTGAAAATTCTGATGCCCCCCTTGATTTCTCTGCATGCCCTGATTCGAACTATGTCCTTGATGGCTATTACTACCCCAAGAGAAATTCGGATGATTCCTCCAATTTGAGTTGTAACTATTGCCATACTGTTGATTATTATTCCTCTAGACGGTCCCAACAAAGTTTACCGAATCTGGATTTTGACCACAACACTCAGATGAGTGTTCATTACTCCCACATACTTCACACCAAACCTGCTGAACTCCATTCACTGGGGCTTGTGCTTGATTCAAGCTCATACTGCTGAAGTGGGTGTTGAGTTGATTTTGCAACGCAGCTATCTGTGCAGCGATAGCTGTAAATCCATCCACCTCAAAGACTCCTGTCGCTTTCCTTGTTCCTCCTTGTGATGAGTCCGCATTCCATTCTGGATTTCCCTATGAAATATGATTTAACAATGTATAAAGCTCCTCATAAGTCTTTTCCAATGTCTGCCCCCCAGCTGCTGACTCTAGCAAAATTTTTGTATGTGGTTCCAAACCCTCAATGAATGTATGCACCAACACATCATTAGACTGGTGATGATTAGGACAATCCCTTAACATTGATTTGAACATCTCCTAAGCTTGATACAAATTCTCACCCTCTCTTTGTTGAAAACTTATAATCTGACTTCTAAGTCAGGCTGTCTTCCCAGATGGAAAGAATCGTATCAGAAACTTTCTTGCAAGATCATCCCAAGTAGTGATAGAGTTAGGTGGTTCAGCTTTCAACCACCTCTTTGCTTCCCCCAATAATGAGAATGGGAATAATGTAAGCCTCACATAGTCGGATGATACTCCAGCAGGAATGTAAGTGTCACTTATCTCCAAAAAGTTTTGGAGATGTTGTGGATCTTCATGAGGGAGACCTGTGAATTGCCCGCTGGTGTGCAACAACTGCTCCATGTTCTGTTTAAGCTCGATCGTCTCTCCTGGCTTTGGTATGCGAATACTAGATGTAACATTATTTACAAGTGGGATTGTTAGTTCGCGGACCGGCCTTGCTGCCATCTCCTCGGGCACTAAAACTGCCCTCACAAGTGGTGGATTCTGTTGTTGCTTTAGAATTGCCTGTCTTAGCAACTGTAGCTTTTTCTCTAGAGCTTCCCTTCTTTGGCGATGAAATTGTCTTTCCTTCTCTATAAATGAATCCACCAACTCCTTATCTCTTGCCAGCGTTCAGAAGAATTCAATATCTGCAAGAGAAAGGCTAAGATCAAGTTGTCAACACTTATATAGAATTTGTAAACTAATACTAAGAAAATAGATTTACCAATTGCCAGTCCCCGGCAACGGTGCCAAAAACTTATTCAGGTGAAAACTACACGCAAGTGCACGTGGTCATACAAGTAGTAAAATGTCTTATTTCAAGCCAAGAATCGATCCCACAGGGACTGAACTACGGTATTAAATAACTTAAGTGTCACTGAACAATATCTCTATGAATGCAGACAACCAAATAAATAATGTTTTAAGAGTTAAAGTTTACTAAATAATGAGAATCTAAGTCAAGATTATAATTTGAGTCTGAACAACAGTAATGAACAAGCTGAGGTTAAGACAAACATGCAGGGATGTAATTTATCAATTAAATTCAGCTAATCTTCTCTTCGATTGCTAGCCAGGAATTTATTGCCTATGGATTGGATCTTTCGACTCCTATCCAATTTAAGAATCATGAGACCTTAATCTACATTTCTGTGATATAATAATTTCATGCTCTAGCCATACATAACCGATTCCGTAATTGACTAATAAGACTTTCAGATATATTTCTATCCTGAATGTAAATCCTTTCTCAATTTTTACAGCTAAGAAAAGATCATATCCTACCAACTTACATCTGTCCAATTCCTTTCCTTTTCAAAATCAAAAATTGATTTATAGATATACATTAAAGAGAAAGAGAAAGAGAATAACCCTAGAATTTTCGTCCTCTCAACTGCTTGTAACCCACGTTCTTGATCAACCAAGTCAGAATGTTTAAAATAAAACCTAAGTGTGCTATTTATACTATTGATAATTTTTTCCGGAATAACAAGCAACGTGGCACGAAGTGTATCACGGAGCACTCCCTCTGTGCCATGGGGGTATCGTGGACCCTCACTGGAAATCGGCTCCTAGGTAGCTGCACCTCAACGTGGCACGAATTGCATCGCGGAGCCTTGCCTCCGTGCCACGGTGCTATCGCACACCTTCAGTGGAACTTGAGGTTCCAGGTAATCACACTCAATGTGACACGGTGTGCATCACGGAGCACTGCCTCCGTGCCACAGAGGTAATGTGAACCTCCACTGGATTTTGACATAATTAATTCATCCAAAGCAGAATGTCTCCGCGATGGTAGCGTGACACGGCGCTATCGTGAAGCCCTTATTTTTGCTGCTTTCCCTTGTCAACTTCCACTCCTTGTTTCCAAGTCCATTCCCGCACTTCACCAACATATATATTAGCTTCCAAAATTTCCTTTTACCTGCAAAACAATACTAATCATGTTGGTTAGAATAAATTCACATTTAACTAAATATCACATGAGAATGTACACATAACAATAGATAAACAAGTAGAAATGAAGCATTTGAGTATCACTTGGGCATGCAATTCTGCCCAAGATCATTAGTTACATGACGAGTCCTCCTACTGTTCCTCATGATTTATGCATGGTTATGATTAGGTACATTGGCTCAAGTCAGGGTAAATAAAGCTTTTCTCTATTGACTATGAATATGATTGATTTACAAATGTTTTGAAAACCTTGAACCCTATTTTTACATTATGATATTTTTGTTATGATCATGTTGTCCTACACTTATGAACTCTTATGTATTTAAACTGTCTAGTTTACGTAACTTGCATACTCGGTACATTCAACGTATTGACGGTATGCTCTATCATGTATCGTTTCATGATACAGGACCTGACATTAAGGTTTAGTGTCGCCGCTAGTCAGATTCCAGGAGTTAGCTTTTCTCATCTTCAGTTGGTGAGTCCTCATCTTTTGAGGGCCTTCTTATTAGTTGAATTTCGTCTTTTCAAAATGTTGGACTATAGTGAGTTAGTTAGGATCTTGTCCCATCAAATCGTCAGTGTCAGACATCACATACATCTATCATAACAAAAATCAAACTTGCACACATGAACTGAACATGGAAACTGATTAGAGAATTAGGGCAAAAACTGATAACTCAAACTGAAACTGAGCCGATAGGGAACAGGTAAGCGTATTTATCCATCATAGCCAATTCGGCTTCCCACGTAGCTCCCTCAACATGTTTGTTTCTCCATGACACCTTCACCGAAGCTACTTCTTTGTTCCTCAGCATCCGAACCTGGCGATCGAAAATTTCCATTGAAACTTCTTTATAGCTGAGGCAATCTTTTACACTGATGTTGTCCACCGGGACTACTAAAGATGGATCACCCAAGAAGTTTTTCAAGAGCGACACATGAAGCACGGGATGTACAGAAGATAACTCTGATGGCAAGTACAACTCATACGCCGCCATACCAACTCTTCTCACTACCCGGTAGGGGCCAACATAGTCGGGACTGAGTTTTGATTTCTTCCCAAACCGCATGACTCCCTTCATGGGTGATACCTTTAGAAATACCCAATCGTCTACCTCAAACTCCAAATCTCTTCCCCTCAAATCAAAATATGTTTTTTGATGACTCTGAGTGTTTTTTAGCCTGTCCCTTATAAATTGAACCTTTTCCCTCATGAACCGAATTAGGTCCTATCGTAGCTGCCTCACCAACCTCAAACCATCCGATGGGTGATCTACACCTCCGCCCATTGCTCGGTGCTTTGGTAGGGGTTAAAAACCGACACGCAAGTGCACGTGGTCAAACAAGTAATAAAGTGGCTAAGTAAGCCAAGTATCGATCCAAGGAGACTCTGGATAAGTAAAATTGCTTAAGTATACTATATTCTAGTTTACTTCTAATTATGTTGACAACAATGTAACCAAAAGTTAAATAATTTTGTTTATAAACTATATACTAAAACTATTAACAAATATTTACTTGAATTGAAACTATGGATAAGAGCATGCCAAGGTTAAGAACAAGTAATGAATTCGATAGTAATCATAATTCGGTTATCCTTCTCTTCATGTTGCTAGCCAAGAACATTAGCCTAGAGATTAAAACTCTCGTATTTAATCTCACTTTAGAATCATAAACCATTCATCTACATTTCTGTGATCAAATGCAATTTATGACCTAGCAATACAATTCCGGTTCCTAAATTGACTAATACGGCTTTCAAGTATATTTCTATCAGGAAAGCACATCAAAACCCAATTTTCCCAAATCAAGTTAAGAACAATACCCTATTAATTCACAACTTTCCAATTTCTTGCTCCCTCGAGTGAAATTGGACTTTTTAGATGTACATTAATGTTGGCCACACACTAATGCAGTAAGAACAAGAATTAATAGAACAACATGAAAGAAGAAGATGAAAAACCATATAATTCACAATCAAAATTCAATACACATGTTCAAAACCTTAGCAAGGAAGAGAATTAGCCACTCATTTGTAGATTGATCATCCTCAAATGAGTGTAAATCATACGTACAATTGATTGAAAGAAGAAAGAAAGAGAGAAAAACCCTTAGCTTTTTCGTCCCTCAACTGCTCCTAACCCACGTCCTTGCTCCACCAAGTCTTAATTATGAAAAATAAACCTAAGTGTGCTATTTATATTAGTAGGAATCTTTCCAGGATTAACAAGCAACGTGTCACAGAGTGCATCGCGGAGCACGACCTCCGTGACACGCTACGAACGCGGAGGCTCTCTGGAAAATCACCCGAAATCGGCCCTGGCAGCACCTTGCCGCGTTGGCAACGTGTCACGCTGCCTGGGCAGCGCGTTGTAGCCCCATGGTCGTGGAGTCCACCTGCCGTGGCACGTTGCCAACGCGCAGGTGGGCTGTTTTGAGTGGCCTGCCTGCCGTGGCACCTTGTCGACGCGCCGGTGGGCTGTTTTGTGCCTCTTCCTTGCCAACGTTCACGTGTTAATTCCGTTTCCAAGCTTCTACTTCACCAACTCATGGATTAGTTACTCAAACATCATCAAAACCTACAAAACAAAGGCTAATCATGTTGGTTAGCACATATCTCCACATTATATAAAATTACATGAAAATGTATACAATAAATTAAATAAACAAGACTAATTGAAGTAATAAAGAGTATCTTGGGCATATATTTTTGCCCGTTATCACAACCCCACACTTAAAGCCTTGTTCGTCCTCGAACAACCTTTTACATATCATGCAAATGGAGACTCCTACATAACTAATTTAGCAAGATAATTCAGGTTACGGCTATAATGATTACATAAGATACAAGCTAAAAATAGAGCATGCCTGATTTGATCATTGAAATGAAGTACAACCATGTTAAGACTTCTTAACCTCAAGAATCGACTCTCAATTTTAGCAAACTCATGCAAATCATCTGATTAAGAAATCCCACATGAAATATATCCTTCTTTCAACATGTGCCCCTCACGGAAAGAGAGTTACCCAATCACACGCAAAAAAAATTTTTTACATCACAACATGTGTGGGTACATAATAGAATTACGCTCACTCTCACAAAGAATTCACATGCATTATGTAATGACCCATAAGCTTGCCCTTACTGTTTTATTCCACTAATATAAGGATGTGTGAATGTAAGATCAAGTAGGACTTTTTAGGTTGTAATGTAACTCAGGTGCGGGTAGGTACTATTATGATTAGTAATAGTGACTATCTTTCCTAAGCGCTTTTAATACATCACGCCTTCATTACAAACTTCCCTTCCCTCACTTCACCTTTTTTCTCCTTTTAGTTTTCTTTTTCCTCTTTTGTTCCCCCATTTCTTTCGACACTTTTAGCTTATTAGTAAGGAGTACTTAAGCAATATGTTTCATTCATTCCTTTTCTTACTCCCTACTAATAACCAACCATTTTCACACAAATGCACCTTTTTCCTTTTCTCAACTATTTACAACTTGCTATTTTTCCTTCTTTTCCATTCTTCTCACTCCTTTACCCTTTCGGATTTTTCCTTTAAGCGCTTCGGAGTTTTGGTTCAATTTCAAGGCTAATGAAAGAAAAAGGATTAAGCTTATGTTGCAGCTGTCAAAGAATAGGCTCAAGGCTCAATGGGGTTAACTAGGATTAATTTTTCAAGGTAGGTATAATGAGGGATAAAAAGTAGGTTCATTCAAAGAAATGCCTAAATCATCCCCTACAATTCACATCCTTCATTTCGTTTTATATACACACCAGGCAAGTTCTAGACAATCCACAATAACACGGAATACTCAAAAACCTTACACTCATGGCACATGCTCAAATCAAGACACAATCAGTAGACTCTTACTCAGCTAATCACAAGAATTCAGAGTTAAGCTTCCATCATATTGAGTCAAATTCAAGAGCCTAAGTGTCTCAAACAGAGTTATACACTTGCATTCTTCACAGTGAACATACTTGCATCTTACAACCATGTATAGCACATAACAAGAACATCCAGCACCAATTAGTTATGGTTTCAAAACCCAAAACCTATCGACTAATTTTCCTCAAGACGGTCGTCATCCATCCATCGTCGGAAACAGTCCCTAGCTATGACTAAAAAAACTTTATATACAGACCAAGGAAAGAAAGAAAAAAGAAAAGAAAAAAAAATTTATTCTTCGGTTCAAATACCCCCCGTCGGAAAAGAACCGAAAAGAAAAACCAACGGGTGATGAAGTCATGCTTAATTCACAAAAAGTTTTCAAATTTTCCAAATTTTCAAATTTCTCACCAACTTTTGTACAAGCATTACATTCACCAAAAATCATTAAGCACAGAAATTTTGAAATTTCCTAGAAATTTCCCTCACCCCACACTTAAATCATGCTATGTCCGCATAGCATCAAACTAAAGGTTACAAAGGGTGAGAAATACTCCCTGAGGCCTTTAGGCCTAGCTGACAGCATGGTTTTCTTCAACTATGGACAAGTGGGTGTCTTGCTTGTTAGCTTCCTCCTCCACGGGTACTCAGACTTCCCCTCCATCTGTGCTTAACTTTCCACCAAAACAACACAAGATGAAAAATAAATAAAATAAACATAAATGCAAGAAATTAAAATGGTACCCTTTGGTTGCCTCCCAAGCAGCGCCTAATTTTACGTCGCGGCATGACGTACCAAGTTTCACCACTTTTTCCTCCACCTTGAGGATATGAATCTCACCCCTAATTTCTTCTCTAATTTCCTCCTATGCTCCAGGGGTGGTGGTGAAAAATTGTAAGGACCAAACAGTAGATGTTGCCTTTTGCATTTATTGGTCCTTAAGTAAGCGAAGTCATTTTGTCTTTCTGAGTTAGCAAATTTCAAAATATATGGTGGTTGGTCCTCCTCTAGACATTTCTCTACAAACTTGGAAGACTCTATTTCTATGTTGTCAACCAAATTTAATGTTGAAAAATGCGTAGAGTGTGGTCCAATACACCTCAACTCTGAAACTGCATTTTGCTTGACCTCCTTACTTGTATATACCTTCTCGACATCGACATCTATCTCACCATTAAAGTCGACTGGGGGATACGCTAACTCTTCTTCCAAGAATGGATTTTCCATAAGTGTGAGCCCATCACGGGGACACTCAAGAGATTCAAATTGTTGGGCTTCATCCAAAAATTCACCCTTGTATTCCTCTTGTAGTTCCTCTTGAATATCCGCTAAAACTGTTGTCTGTGATTTATCACACGCTTCAGCTTCAGTGATCATCTCCGTGAATTTGATGGTCATCCTTTCTAGAGCCTCTGCATTCTCTTCTTGCTGAATTCTCAATACTGCCATCGCCTCCTTCATTGCTTCTGATTGCTCCAAGAGTTGTTTCAACATGTCTTCTATTTGAACTTGGCGTCCCAAGTCCTCATTTTCAACATGCCTATATTCAGCAAAAACAACAAAAGGATCATAGTAGGGGCTTGGGGGAGGGGAATATGCCTTTGGACAATCACCCCAATGGCCATATTGACACCCACATATATTGCACGTATTACAGTTTTGCCACAAGTGGGGTCCTCCACAGTTCAGACAAGATTCACTAAAATATGAGTATCCACCATTGAAACCATTTATATTCCACGATGTCATGTCAATAAGGGTACACGAACAAGCAGAAAAAAATAAAATAAAATAAAGAAGAATTAAAACAAACACTAGACCAAGTTGTCAACACTTAAGAAAATAAAACAAAAATACAGTAAATTTATACTTAAAACAATTTCACCAATTGCCAAGTCTCCCCGGCAACGGCACCAAAAACTTGCTCGGTGCTTTGGTAGGGGTTAAAAATCGACACGCAAGTGCACGTGGTCAAACAAGTAATAAAGTGGCTAAGTAAGCCAAGTATCGATCCAAGGAGACTCTGGATAAGTAAAATTGCTTAAGTATACTATATTCTAGTTTACTTCTAATTATGTTGACAACAATGTAACCAAAAGTTAAATAATTTTGTTTATAAACTATATACTAAAACTATTAACAAATATTTACTTGAATTGAAACTATGGATAAGAGCATGCCAAGGTTAAGAACAAGTAATGAATTCGATAGTAATCATAATTCGGTTATCCTTCTCTTCATGTTGCTAGCCAAGAACATTAGCCTAGAGATTAAAACTCTCGTATTTAATCTCACTTTAGAATCATAAACCATTCGTCTACATTTCTGTGATCAAATGCAATTTATGACCTAGCAATACAATTCCGGTTCCTAAATTGACTAATACGGCTTTCAAGTATATTTCTATCAGGAAAGCACATCAAAACCCATTTTTCCCAAATCAAGTTAAGAACAATACCCTATTAATTCACAACTTTCCAATTTCTTGCTCCCTCGAGTGAAATTGGACTTTTTAGATGTACATTAATGTTGGCCACACACTAATGCAGTAAGAACAAGAATTAATAGAACAACATGAAAGAAGAAGATGAAAAACCATATAATTCACAATCAAAATTCAATACACATGTTCAAAACCTTAGCAAGGAAGAGAATTAGCCACTCATTTGTAGATTGATCATCCTCAAATGAGTGTAAATCATACGTACAATTGATTGAAAGAAGAAAGAAAGAGAGAAAAACCCTTAGCTTTTTCGTCCCTCAACTGCTCCTAACCCACGTCCTTGCTCCACCAAGTCTTAATTATGAAAAATAAAGATAATTGTGCTATTTATATTAGTAGGAATCTTTCCCGGATTAACAAGCAACGTGTCACAGAGTGTATCGCGGAGCACGGCCTCCGTGACACGCTACGAACGCGGAGGCTCTCTGGAAAATCACCCGAAATCGGCCCTGGCAGCACCTTGCCGCGTTGGCAACGTGTCACGCTGCCTGGGCAGCGCGTTGTAGCCCCATGGTCGCGGAGTCCACCTGCCGTGGCACGTTGCCAACGCGCAGGTGGGCTGTTTTGAGCGGCCTGCCTGCCGTGGCACCTTGTCGACGCGCCGGTGGGCTGTTTTGTGCCTCTTCCTTGCCAACGTTCACGTGTTAATTCCGTTTCCAAGCTTCTACTTCACCAACTCATGGATTAGTTACTCAAACATCATCAAAACCTACAAAACAAACGCTAATCATGTTGGTTAGCACATATCTCCACATTATATAAAATTACATGAAAATGTATACAATAAATTAGATAAACAAGACTAGTTGAAGTAATAAAGAGTATCTCGGGCATATATTTTTTCCCGTTATCACCCATAAAGAGCCTCGAACAGTGCTATCTGGATGATGGAGTGATAGCTGTTATTGTTAGCAAACTCGATCAAGTGCAAATGATCATCCCAACTACCCTTAAAATCCACCACACAAGCTCTCAACATGTCCTCGAGAGTCTGGATTGTCCGCTCTACCTGACCACCCATTTGCGGATGAAATGCTGTGTTGAGCTTAACCTGAGTCCCATGCCCTTTTTGGAAAGACCACTAAAACCGAGAGAAACTGAGTACCTCGGTCTGCAATGACAGACAAGGGCACTCCATTCAATCGCACCAACTCCCGGATATTCAATTTGGCATAATCATCCGTTGAATCTGTGGTTTTGACTGGTAGGAAGTATACAGCCTTGCTACACCTATCGACCACCACCCAAATGAAATCATGATGTCGGTGAGTACGAGGTAGGCCTGTAATGAAATTCATATTAATCTCTTCCCAATTACAAGTGGAAATGCTAATATCCTGAAGTACTTCTCTCGCCTTTGATGCTCGACTTTCACTTGCTGACAATTCGTGCACTTGGCTACAAGTTCTGCAATATCCTTCTTTATGTCGTTCCACCAATATATTTCCTGCAAGTCATGAGGCATCTTGGTGGCACCCAGATGGATGGAATACCTGAACCCATGTGCCTCATGCAGTATTTGGTACCGCAAATTCTCAACATCTGGAACACATAGACAACCCTAGTACCGCATCACCTCATCTCCCCTTTGGGAGAAGACCTCCACCTTTTGACTCCGAACGTCTTCCTTCAGCTTTATCAACATCGGATCCTCATCATGCCTAGCTTTCACATCCACCACGAAGGAAGATTCTGATCCATTCTGCACAACCATGCCGCCATCGGTCGAGTCGACCAATCTAACTCCCAGCCTTGCAAGTCAATGGACATCTTTCACCAACTCCTTCTTTCCCTAATCCATGTGGGACATAGTCTCCATAGAGATCCTACTAAGTGCGTCCGCTACCACATTGGCCTTACCCGGGTGGTAAAGGACACTCATATCATAGTCCTTTAGTAGCTCCAACCACCTCCTTTGCCGAAGATTGAGATCTTTCTACTGAACACATATTACAAGCTCTTGTGATCCGTGAATACGTCCATGTGGACCCCATACAAGTAATGCCGCCATATCTTTAAGGCAAATACCACCGTGGCCAACTCAAGATCATGGGTCAGATAATTATTCTCATGAACTTTCAATTGTCTCGAAGCATATGCTATTAATTTCCCATGCTGCATCAACACACATCCAAGTCCGACTCACGAAGCATCACAATACACAACAAAGCCATCTGTACCCTTGGGTAGGGTTAACACTGGTGCTGAAATGAGTCGGGTCCTCAATTCCTGGAAGCTTTTGTCACAAGCCTCCGACCATTGGAAATTTACCTTTTTCTGAGTCAACCTGGTAAATGGGGCTGCAATTGATGAAAAGCCCTCAATGATCTGATGGGTTCACTGATCTGGGCCATTTCTTTACCACCTCGATCTTCTAAGAATCTACCTTTATGCCTTCACATGGTACCACATGTCCTAGAAATCCATATAGTCCAACCAAAACTCAAATTTGCTGAATTTTGCATATAAATATGATCCTTGAGGGTCTGAAGCACTACTCTACACTGAGCGACATGCTCCTACTTGCTCTGAGAGTATATAAGGATGTCATTAATTAACATAATCACGAACATGTCCAAATATGCCTTGAAGACCCTGTTCATTAGATCCATAAAAGTTGTAGGGGCATTGGTTAGTCCAAAAGACATAACAACAAATTTTTAGTGACCATACCGAGTCCTGAAAGCGATTTTCGAGATGTCACTTTCCCAAACCCTGAGCTGGTGATACCCAGATATGAGGTCAATCTTAGAGAAACACTTAGCACCATGAATCTGGTCAAACAAATCATCGATCCTAGGTAAACGATACCTGTTCTTAATGGCGACCTTGTTCAACTGACGATAGTCAATGCATATCCGAAATGAACCATCCTTCTTCCGGACAAATAACATTGGTGCACCCAAAGGAGACTTACTCGGCCTAATAAAACCCTTATCTAACAGGTCCTTCAACTGATCCTTTAACTATTTTAGCTTAGCTGGAGGCATTTTGTAGGGTAGAATAGATATAGGCTGCATGTCGGGAAGAAGATCTGTACTCAAATCAATCTCCTGCTCGGGAGGGACACCTAGAAAATCAACAAGAAAGACCTATGGATACTCACGTACTACTGGAACTAATCGGATAGTTGGATTTTCGGACTCGACATCCTTAACCCTAACTAGATGGTACATGCAACCCTTAGAAATCATCTTCCTAGACTTAAGGTAGGAAATGAATCGACCTATAGGCACAACTGAACTACCCTTCCATTCTAACACTAGCTCACCCAGAAATCTGAGCTCTACTGACCGCGTTCTACAATTAACTTAAGCATAGCATGTGAATAGCCGATCCATGCCGAGAATAACATTGAAATTGGTCATGGCTAACTCTATTAAGTTTGTTGAGGTGAACTTATGAAGGATTGGGACTGGGCAACCTCTATACACCTATTTAGTTATAACTGAATCACTACTGGAGTAGAAACTGAGAAGGGCTCTGACAAGACATCGGGACTAAATCTAAAGCTGCTGGCTACATATGAGGTCACAAAAGGAAAGGTAGCCCTCGGATCTAGAAAAGAATAAACATTAATATGGAAGACTCGCAACATACCAGTAACCACATCCGGGGAGAGCTCCCACTCTTGATGGGGAACTAAAGCATAGAACTTGTTCTGGTGTTGACTGTCGCTATGCTAATAGATTCCCCCTGATGTGCTGAGCGTAAGGAAGGGGCTGCTGAACTAGAATCTAGGCCTCGGCCCCCAACTTGATCATGTCTTGCAACTGGACAATCTCTGAGCATATGCCTGGGCTACCCAAAACCAAAACAAGTTCCTACACTCGCCAAACACTGGCCTGTATGCCCACGACCATATCTGTGATAAGCTGGTATGCTGGAATCTGCGGATCTGCTGCTCTGACCCCTCGAGATTGAGGCTTAGCCTCTCTGATCATGTATGGGCCTGTATGGCACACTCAATACTGAAGATGCAGGGGATGATGATTTCTGGTCAGTCTGCTGTCGGTGCCCACCGTCGGACCTCTACTGAGAGTATCTGTGATCCTCAGTCTTGGCCTTCTTGGCCTTCCTCTCCCTCAAATATGCCGCCTCCAGCTGCTGGGCATACAACACCATGCGAGGGAAATCCATATCCTAGTGAAGCATAGTAATCTGACACTCCTTGTCCAAATACCCTTCTATATCATGCAAAATTTTGCTCACCCACGCCCTATGGTCAGTCAGCAACTTCGGGGCATATTTCGTTAGGCGAGTGAACTCAAGGGAATACTCCAGAACTATTATCCTTCCTTGCTTCAAGTTTACAAACTCAGCTTCCTTGAGCTCTCTCATCTCCCGAGGGAAGAACCGATCTTGGAATGCAATCTGAAACTTCTCCCACGTGATCGGACCTGCTCCTGTGAAACTGCTATCCTTCCATTGGCAAATCAAGATATGACCAACCCCCTTCAACTGGGAGGAGGCCAACTCTGCGCACTCAACACTACTTACCCCCGTGACTTGGGTGATCTGGACAATCTCATCAATGAAATCATGCGGGTCCTCAACTACCTTAGACCCTAAGGATTCTGACGGGTTCATTATCAAGAATTCTCTAAATTTGGCCGTTGTTGCACTTCCATTTTGAGGAAATGCGCAATGGCCTGCTGATTGACCTGAGTGGTCAGAGACTGTGCAAGCATCTGAATAGCAACCCAGAACTCAAAATGAGTGGCTTGCTCCGATGCTCCTGAAATGGTGGGGCTGGCTGATGCCCATAACCGTTTCCGTCCTCGTGGCCTTCACCACCTCCATTCCTCCCTCCATTCATTCTTCAAGGAGACATGATTTTGCAATCGCGAATGGCATGAAATAGATGGATGGAAAGAACTTTCATCACATGACCTAGATCATAAAAGAAGGGAACATTTCCTAAAACTCTAGTAGCCTCTTCGTTATAAGTATGGTGCGCTTCACACCAATGAAAAAGAATCTACTTAACGCGTCTTTCAAAAACCTTAGGACACTTCAAACCTATAGCTCTGATATCAAGTTTTTCACAGCCCAGACAGAGGCCCGGATCATAGACACGGGAAAAGGGACCCTGAGAGACCCCAATTTGACCCATGGCATAAGCATACAAGTAACTCATTCAATAAACTAAAGAAATCATGAATATAATCTCAGCAGAAGTCTAATTTAACATCATATTAGAATAACATCTGAAGCTACACATACGTAAATCTGAAAGCCTCTAATCTGGATGAGTTGATGGGACAAGACCCCAACTAACTCAATAATACTAAAACTGAAATACGTAAAAGAAACTGAATGTCGAGTCCTAAAAAGATGAGGACTCACCAATCCTGAGTAGATATGAAGTCCGAAAAGCTGACTACGATCGGGGATGAAGCTGGAAGCCGGGTCTTGTATCATAAAATAATACAACATAGAAAGTATGTGGTCAGTACGTGGAATGTACCGAGTATGCAAGTTAAGTAAAACCGCTTACACAAAATAAAACACTTAAAGCATCTCATAACATATTATAAGCTTTCAAGCATGAGAGAGGGGCTACATACATTCATTCTAAAATCATAATATTATCATGACATGACCATGCATAACATTATGACATCATGAATGACTCGAATGACTCAAAGCTGATACATAAAATTTATAATAAAAGCTAAATAATGAGTCAAACCTTGCTTTTAGAACATGCATGCGTACGATAACTTCTATGAGTAATGAATATGCAAATATGAATCATATAGATAGTGGGAGACTCGTCACATAACTGACATACAACAATAGAGCTTATGTGGTCCCAACTATCACAATCAAGTGGGTAGCGCCATCCATAGCCTTTCTAGGGTGATGGACGATACCATGATGTCAATATCAAGCCTAAGGGCCAATTGGTGCGAGGATAACTCATAAGGGAGGTCCCAATAATATAATAGTATCAACCTACATTGGCGTGTAGTTCTAGGGCATAGGGTGATGGACCCTTAACCTGGTCGGTGCTAGACTCTTCTCCCCAAAAATGCAATGCTCTACATCGTATATAACAAAGCTCAACATCGTCTATTGATGAAGCTAAAGATGAAATCATGCATAACTCAACATCGTATGAAATGAAGCTCAACATTGTCTATTGATAAATCTCATTAATGAAATCATGCATAGACTCGACATCATATGAAAATGAAGCACAACATTGTCCTTTGAGAAAGCTCAATAATGAAATACATCTCAATTATGAATTTATGCATATGAGAAGCTTTGTTTTGAACATACCACAAACTCAAGTATAAGTGGGAGCATCTACTACAAATCATGTGATAAGCTATATGTCGGAATATTTAACTCAACATACCATAAGCTAACAATATGAAATTTAAGGAGACTTCGCTCCAAACAATGTGGTAAGCTTACTTGGGGAAAATCATCATTTTAAATCAACATGTGGGCCTTGCCCAAAGCTTTGTCATACTTTGATCTACTAAATTCATTTTGAAAACAATATCATAATCATGGGTAGCTTTAGAAACATGCTTTTCATCATCAAATCTCATCATCATCATACATTCATCATCATTCTCTTCTTTCATGAACTGCTCATCCATGGGAATTCAATTTTCATAATTTAGAAACCATAATTTGGGTTTAGAATAATTTAAAATCCGCCCAAGCTTCACAATTCACTAATATCAACATAATCTAATCGTACCTATGTATAGAAATTGAAAAATCATGCAATTGGGTAAAAACCCTATAACTTGATCATGTGAATTCTTATACTTAATAGAGATTGGGCATGGGTGTTGAAGAAAAAAAACCCACTCATAACCCTACATACCTTGGAGGGATGATTTTAACACTTCTCTAATTGACCAAGATGAGATTCCAATGGAAAGCTTCAAACCTTTCTCTAAATCCTCTCTTCAAACTCTCAAGTTTGCATGCATTGATTGAATTAGCTTAGAATAGGTTTTCCCCTCTTAAAACCCTGTAAAACGAGCCTTAAACGATGTATTATAGGCCCCTAGGATTTAGAAATTATGGAAGATCCCTTACTAAAATCGCTGAAAATAACTGACAGGTGGTCCTAATGAACGACCTGACGACTCGTTGCCAGGGCCAATGACTCATTGGGTTACCCATCGAGTACACTGCTTGACAAACTCTTGGGGCTCATAACGATGGACGTAATGAATCATTAGGGGTGACCACAACTCGTGGTCACAAGTTGTCAAGTACAATACTTCTATCATATCACTTTACTTAAGAGTCACCCCACGACTTACACCATGACTCGTTGCCTGACCTAACAAGTCGTGGTCTGCTCCCGCCTAGTACACTGGTTGAGCTGTTCAATTTTTCACACACCCTTACCCCACAGTTGACCTAATGACTCGTCCTGACTGACTATGAGTCGTTCCCTCGCTTGTGGGATACCCTTATCCTCTAAAGTCCTGCTCTTCACTAGCCTTCCCCTCGAGCCACCTGACAACTCATGGTCTGGTTTCATGAGTCATCCAATGACTTGTTCTGTTCCTGCAACTTGAATTTTCAGCTTTTCCCCAATTCAACTCCCAGGTCCGATCTTTGAGTTCTCGAGGTATAACAGTATATGAGTGTGTATGTGATTTGAGAATTCAGTTTAGCTATATATTTTGAATCTGAGGTAGACATTTCGTTAGTTGTTTTGATAAATAATCAGTATCAGAATATGATAATTGCATGTTTCTATTTTTTGCTTGTTTCCAACATTCAAGGACGAATGTTCCCAAGAGGAAGATATTATAATACCCCGGAAGTTCCTAAGATTAGATCTGGGAGTTAAAAATTTAAAACTGCTGAAACTGGGGAAATTGTTACAGAATAAGGAGTTCAACGAATTGTTGGTTCAACCAACGACCCGTTGGAGTGAGCCGTGGAAGGTTTCTGGTTTTGGGGTTGTGGAGACAACAAATGGCATAGCGACTCATTGTGGGAAACAACAAACAGTTGTTGTTAGCCGTGCTAAAATGTGGACTTAAGATTCAGGGAAGTAACGGGTCATCCAATGACCCATAATGAGGTACCATGGATCGTGGTGAGTATTCATTGTTAGGATGGTGAGATGGCCAGTGTATGTAACGGAACGAGAACACAAATCATTGGTTCTAGTAATGAGTCGTGGTAAGGCTCATGGTTTGAGGAAGTATAAAGTTGGCAGAAGGAAACCATAGTCGAATGAATGACCCGTTGAAGGTAGGAAAAATCATTGTTTTAGTTGTTGTTTGAGCCGAGGCCTAAGCTTGGACGGTGCATAGCACAAACAGATACCACAGGTCATGGTATTCTCGATGACCCGTTGGGTCGTCCGTTGTTTGGTCCACTGAGCAGTTTTTTTGCATGATTAGTAAGGGTATTTTCTTTATTTCCACGTCCTAAGGCCCTATACTACGTTGTTTAAGGCTTGTTTTAGTGGGTTTAAGGAGGGGGAAAACCTATTCTAAGTTATTTTATTCCATGCATGTAAACATGAGAGGTTGAAGAGGTAATTTAAAGTAATTCTTCAAGGTTTTCATTCTAATTTTTCTTGGAAAATTAGAGAAGTAGTAGAATCGATCCATTCCAAGTATGTAGCATTATGAGTGGGTGTTTCCTTCCATACCCATGCCTAATTTCTATCTAAATATGAGAAAATCCTATGATCAAGTATGGCGTTTTTACCCAAATGCATGAATCTTCATTTTCTTTACATGGGTACGATTAGATTATGTTTCTATTGATGAATTATGAAGCTTGGGCAGAATCTAAATTATTTTCAATCAGATATTGTGTTTTCTAGTTTTATAAAATTAAAGGCCCATAGATGAGAAGTTCATAAAAGAAGAGAATGATGATGAATGTATGATGATGATGAGATTTGATGATGTAAAGCATGATTCTAAAGCTACACATCATTATTATATTGTTTTAAAAATGAATTGAGTAGATCCAAGTATGATAAAGTTTTGAGCAAAGCCCTTATATCGAGTATGATGATGTAGTACCTCTAAAGTAAGCTTACCACATGGTTTTGGAGTAAAGGCTCCCACTTATCTTTGAGCTTGTGGTATGCTTCTCAATAAAGCTTCTCATATGCATGAATTCACAATTGAGGTGTATGTTATTATTTGAGCTTTGTTTTCATACGATGTCGGCTCTATGCATGATTTCATTATTGAGGTATGTTTATAGACAATGTTGATCTTTGTTTTCATACGATGTTGAGTTTATGCATGATTTCATTGTTGATCTTTTTCAATAGACGATGTTGACCTTCATTATATACGATGTAGAGAATTGCATATTTTGGGAGAAGAGTCTAGCACCAAGTGGGCTAAGGGTCGATCACCCTATGCCACAAAACTACGTGCCAATGTAGGTTGATACTATTATATTTTTGGGACCTCCCTTGTGAGCTATCCCCAGCCCTAATGGGACATGGGCTTGATATCAATATCATGGTAGCATCCTTAGCCCTGGAAAGATTTTGAATGGCTCTGCCCACTTTAGTGTGATAGTCAGGACCACGTAAGCTCTATCGTGGTATATCGGTTAAGTGATGAGCTCTCATTGTCTATATGATTCAGATTTGCATATTCGTTACTCATGGTTATTATTTTGTACATTCATGTTCTAAAAGCAAGGTTTGACTTATTGTTCACCTTTTCTTATAAATGTCATATTTCAGCTTTGAGTCATTCGAGTCAGTTATGATGTTATGAAGCTATGTATTGTCATGTTATGAAAAGATTATGATTTCAGAAGAGAATGAGTGCAAGCCCTATTCTCAATTAATGATGTTTATGTTTAAACTATTGCATTGTCTTAAAGTGATTTTACTTACTTTAGTGGTTTTACTTACCTTGCATACTCGTTACATTTCACATACTGACCGCATACGTCCTATGCTGTATAGTTTCATGATACAGGACCCGACTCTCAGGTTCAGCCCCCCTCTTAGATAGTTAATTGGAGTTAGTATCTGCTTATTGGTGAATCCTCATATTTCGAGGACCAGACTATAAATCTTTTCCTTGTGCATATCAGTTTCCCTTAGGTATTTTCAGCTTTAGTATTGTTGAGTTAGTTGGGATCTTGTCACATCAACTTGTCCAGATTAGAGGCTTTTCAAACTTATGTATATATTCAACTTCGGGTGCTTATTCTGATGTTATGTTGAGTTAGACTTCTGCTGAGTTTATATTGTTGATTTTTTAGTTTATTGATTGAGTTATATGTATTCTTATGCCATGGGTCGACTTGGGGTCTCTCGTGATCTCTTGTCCCTTGTCTACAATCGGGGCCTCCGTTTGGGTCATGACAACACACTTCCAAACCAAAACCTTTTACATGATGGAATGATCTTATAATAATTCTTAAGAATTTTGACATTTAACATCTTGATGGCTAGAAGTAGAGATTAAGTAACAACATTTGTTGGATGGGGGAGAAATATAATTCATGTGAAAAATTGAAGCGTACCTTGATGAATAGAACTAGTGTCAAAACTTCTAGGAGAAGTGTTATTTGAAGTAGAAGTATGTGAAGCTGGTGTAGTGGTCTTAGAATTGACAAGTCCAGGTTTCTTAGCACTTGAAGTAGACTAAGAAGAATATCCAATAGCTACAACATTTGTTATTGCACCCCCTATTAGTTGTGTCTCATGCCTTCTAGTACCTGGTACCTAGGTACTCTTTACATGCTTTGTACAATCAAAACCTCCACTCTTGCAACAAGTTCTGCATCTCCTGTGTGTACAATCTTTCTTTGCTTGGTTTCCATAATATACTTCCAAGATTCTTACCATATCTCCACTTTAAAATTAAAGAATGAAGAAAATAAACGCAACTTTTCTTTTAGATTACATACTTCTATTGAAACTGGTAAGAAGTAGTACCCTTTTATTTAATTTCAAGATTCTTATAATATTTAGCCTCTTTTACAATATTCTTATGTTGTATCTGCTGATGTATCGATTTCTTTGATTTGTTTATTTTTGAGTAAAGGATCTATAAAATATCATAATTTTGTCTATGAGGTAAAGATTAGATTTGCGTATACTCTTTTCTCTCAGGCACCTTCTTTTTGAAACAACACTGGGTTTGTTGCCATTGTTGTGTCGTACTTTTGGTACATAATGCTTCACTTTATAGAGTACATTAAAAGATCAATTTTTTCTCCAAGTATTATTTGGTTTTAAATGGTAAAAATCCAATCTTGGAGACTGGAGGATCTTTGTAAAGCTTTTTGTTTGGAAAAAATAGGGGAGAGGAAGTTCAGCTTTCTAGTGCTTGTTGATCATAAGAATTTCATTCTACATGTGAGAATGTTAGGTAAAAGCATTGTAAGAAAAAAATAAGAAGAAAAACACCAAAGACAGTCTGGGAATTCCTTTTTTTCTTTCTTTCTACTCTCTTGTATACACATTTCTTTTTCTCTCTTCTATCAGGGAGTAGAATATTGTTCCAATCTCGTGATATGGCTTCCACACTATTATGTATTCTTTTGATTGTTAAGTAATTTTTCTCTTCATGAAGAATTAATCAAGCAACAAAGAAAAAGTTAATGGATTTAAACAAAGCTCAGAGTCCAGTTGAGAAGCTAGGTTTTGATTTTCAATTTCGATCAAGTGTTGAATTGGCCAAGCACCTTAAGATTAAGAAGGAAAATCTTACTAATGGTCGTGAGTATAGAGTTTTTAAAGAGCAAGCACCAATGAATCTGAAAAGGAAGAATCCTATGCCTACAATATAAAATATAAGAGAAGGAAAAAGTAGACAAAGGTTTATTCAATCTGAGGAGTCCTTTCAGCAAGAAGGAAATGATAAATTACCTATGGACAAATGCACGATCCAAACTGCCTTCGAAGAAATTTCCTAGAAATTGACATATGTTTGGAAGAAGACAGGGAGAGAAAATAAACTTGATATTAATGAGCTACAAAATGACAAAAAGGTGAAGAGGAAGTCAGTCTTACCAACAAAGAGTCTTGATCTTTTCCTACAACAAAAAGAGACAGTACATGTGATTGGAGAAAAACAATTCGATATTCAACAAGTAAATGCAGCCAAATTTCTGTCGTCCCCTCCTATTAATGAGCATAATAAAGAATTGGATAGTTTTCATGCACAAAAAGAAGTTGGCGAGGATGAGTGTGTTAGAGACGAATCAATGGATATTAATTCACTTACTGATGATATGTTTTAAACTCTGAATTTGTATTTGCATTAATTGCATTTTTTTCTTATGTTTTGGTTGTTAGATCAATCTAGGAATATCAGATAAGAAGAAAGCTCGAGGGCAAACAAAATGTAAACTTATTCATGCAAGAAATCATGGGAAAGAGAGGAGGTGACATTTTTTTTAAGGCCAAGTTGTAATGCCTCGAAAATCCTAAGATCAAACCCGGGAGTTTAAATGGACAAAATAGGACTGCACTAGATCATAGAATGAGTCATCCTATGACCCATCAGCATGACCATGAGTCGTTTAGTGACTCGTGGTGAGGAGTTTGACTTAAGTTGGAAATTCAAGTTTTTGGGTAACCACGGACATGACCACGAGTAGTAGTCAGCACCACGACTCGTGAGTTAGTTGTGGTCAAAGATGATATGAAGGAAGGAGAAAATGGGCAGTGTTTGTGATATATCATCATCACGACTCATGGTGTCCAGAGTTGAGATTTTCCAGTGCAGGTGACGGATGGCAGGCCATGACTCGTGGCTAGAGATGACTTGTCCAGTCCCTTGTTGGGACTGGCAGTCTGTTTTTCCTGCAAGTTTATTAAGGGATTTTACGTAATTCCTATGATCCTAAGGCCTAAACTATGTTGTTTTAAGCTCTGAATAGTTAGTTTTAAGAAGAGTAAGTTCATTATAAGACATTCCTAATTCATGCATGCAAGTTTAGAAATCTAGAGGGGTGATCAAGCTCAATCTCTCAAGGTTCTTCCTCAATTATTCCTTGGGAAATCAAAAAAGTCATAGAATTAGATTCCCTCAGGTATGTAAGGCTATGCATGGGGTAAATTTCCACACCCATGCCCAATTCCCTATGAATTCATGATTTTCTAGTTGATGATTCCATGGGGTTTTTACCCAATGCATGAAATCCTAAGTTTCAATCTTTGGTATGCCTGTCGATTCTAATATCCTAATTTGTGACAGGTGTGGTCAGAGGCACCCAAGTTAGTATTTGGCGGGAACGGGTGTTTTGTTCAGGTGCGGGAAGCCCGTACATATGCTTAGAGATTTCCCAGCAGCTAGACAAAGACATGATAGGGGCCAAGGACCAGCTTCTGGTTCAGCAGCTCAACCCGCACGCCCAACCCAGCAGGGGGCATCTACTAGCACAGGTGGTGCTTTTGTGCCAAAATTGATTCTAAGCCTTTGCATCCCGCTAGGAGCAGGAAGTCTCCCTGGATGTATTCACTAGTATGTTATAACTTTTCCACCTTGATGTATATGATTTTTTAGATTAAGGGCTACCTTGTCTTATGTAACGCCCTATAGGGCTAGTAGTTTCAAAGACAGTCACGAAATCTTGTCAGAACCTTTCTCAGTCTCAACTCCAGTGGGTGATTCAATTATAGCTAGACGGGTGTATAGAAGTTGCAGGGTCACAATCCTTCAAAATGTCACCTCAGCAGATCTAGTAGAGTTAGCCATGACTAATTTTGATGTTATTCTTTACATGGAATGGCTATTTTCATGTTATGCCTCAGTTAATTGTAGAACCCGTGCGGTAGAATTCTAATTTTCGAGTGATCCAGTCCAAGAGTGGAAGGGTAGTTCAGTTGTGCATATAGGTCATTTCATTTCCTATCTTAATGCTAGAAAGATGATTTCCAAAGGTTGGATGTACCATCTAGTTAGGGTTAAGGATGCTACATCCGAGACCCCTACTATCAAGTCAGTTTTAGTAGTATGTGAGTATCCAGAAGTGTTCTCAGATGATTTATCAGGTATTCCACCCAAGAGGAAAAATGATTTTGGTATTAACCTCCTACCTGACACGCAACCTATATCTATTCTTCCTTACAGATTGGTTCCAGCTGAGCTAAAGGAGTTGAACGAGCAGTTGAAGGACCTTCTAGACAAGGGTTTCATTATACCGAGCAAGTCTCCATGGGGTGCACTAGTTTTATTAGTTTGAATGAAGGATGGTTCCCTTCTGATGTGGATTGACTATAGGCAATTGAACAAAGTCACCATAAAGAACAAGTACCTTTTCCAAATGATTGATGATCTGTTTGACCAGCTTCAGGGTGCTAAGTGCTTTTCAACGATAAACCTCAGATCTAGAAACCATCGGCTTAGGGTTCAGGAGAGTGACATTCCGAAGACAACCTTCAGAACTCGGCATGGTCAATATGAGTTTGTAGTTATTTCTTTTGGACTAACGAATGCTCCTACAACTTTCATGGATCTGATGAACAGGGTGCTCAAGCCATGTCTAGACATGTTCATGATCATATTCATAGATGACATCCTTAAATATTCTCGGAGCAAGCAGTAGCATGCCGCTCATATGAGGTGGTGTTACAGACTTTGATGGATCTTCAGTTGTATGCAAAGTTCATCAAATGCGAGTTTCTATTAAATTTTGTGGCATTCTTGGGTCATGTGGTGTCTATTGAGGGTGTGCAGGTAGACATACAATAGATATCAGTGGTGAAGAATTTACCTAGCCCTATAAACCCTTCAGATATCAGGAGTTTCTTAGGCTTAGCTGGTTACTACGTAAGATTTGTTAAGGGGTTTTCATCCATTGTTGCACTGTTGACAAAGTTGACCCAGATGAAAGTAAAGTTTCAATGGTCAGAGTCTTGTGAGAAGATATTTCAGGAGTTGTAGACCAAACTCACCTCAGCACTTGTGTTGACCCTACCCGAGGGCACGGATGGGATTGTGGTTTATTGTGACACCTCGAGGATCGGCCTCGGTTGTGTTTTGATGCAACATGAGAACATTATAGCCTATGCTTCTAGACAGCTAAAAGTGCATGAAAAGAACTACCCGACTCATGATCTCGAATTGGAGGCGGCGATATTTTCCTTGAAGCTATTGAGACACTATTTATATGGAGTCCATATAGATGTGTGATCTTGGGCAAATTTATATGCCCAAGTGATTCTAAAAGATGTCATTTTAGCCTTGTTTATCTATCAATGTTTACACATTCTCATGTGATTGATAATAAAATGTGAATTTATACTAACCAACATGATTAGCGTTGCTTTGCAGGTGAAATATAATTTTGAGAAGCTAAAATGCGTGTTGGGAGAGATTGGGGTTGGACTCGGATGTCAACAAGGAAAAAATGCAAAATTTGGCCTGTGGTGGAACAACAACGTGTCACGGAGGCAGTGCTCCGCGATACACTCCGTGACACATTGCTTGTTATTCCGGGAAAAATTCCCACCAGTATAAATAGAACACTTAGGTTCATTTTTCAATATTCTGACTTGGTGGAGCAAGAACGTGGGTTACAGGCAGTTGAGGGGACGAAATTGTCAGGGTTTTTCTTTATCTCCTTCTTCTTTCATTCAATTGCTTGTATGTTTAACACTCATTTAACGATGTTTAATCCACAAATGAGTGGCTAATTCCTCTTCTTGCTGAGGTTAAGAACAATTGTATTGAAATGTGATTATTGATCAATTTGGTTTTTAATCTTTTCTTCCATGGTTGTTCTATTGATTCTTGTTCTTACTGCATTAATGTGTGGCCTATATTAATGTACATCTAAAAAGTCCGGTTTCACTAGAGAGAGCAAGAAATTGGAAAGTTGTGAATCAATAGGATATGATCTTTTCTTAGTTTGGGAATGTTACACCCCGTAAATTCCCGGCATATAGATGGCCTATTCGCGTGTTGGTTAAGAGTATTTGAAAACCATACATGCTAGAAAAAGGCCCGGGGAAAGATCGGACAAGTGCCAAGTCGACGCGTCGTAAGGCAAAATGCGACTTATAAATCGCATTCTGTGAATCCGACTTTTAAGTCCCAATTATATAAAGCCTCGAACTTCGATTTTTAATTAAAGTTTCTTATAATTTCCAGTGAAAAACAGAGGGTAAGCAGAGAGAAAGAGGAACGAGGATTATTTGATAATTTCCTTCCGATTACGCTGTCAAACGCGGTCCAAACTCGAATTAACCTCAGGTACCGAGGTATTTAGCAGCAGGGAGCATTCCTACGGATTTTATTTCGCGAAATACGGCCGACGAATCATCGAGCTACCGAGCTAAGGTAAGTAGTGTCTATGTGCTCCTAGCTGTGAAGTGAATACTTCTCCCTTCTGGACTTCTGAAAAATAGCGAGTTTTCGACCGTCTTTCGATCAGCCTAAGTTTAGGCTACAATTATATCAAAAGTGACGTCGTTCTTTAGAATAAAGCTATATTTAGTATTAATTAGCGTATACATGAATGCAGTTGGGAGAAATAGTTGGAATATTGACCGAGCCTCGTCCGACTGACGGATAACTCGAGGTTAAGGTATGTAAAGCTAGTTCCTTCGGCAAGTTAGTAGCTTTAGCCTTGTATAGTACAATAAACTCTGTAGTAGAATTCCCAAAGTTGAATGTTAAGTATTGTGCAAAGTTTAGTAAACCTAGTTTGCGTTGTTATATCGTATTCAGTCTGAAAGTTAGAAAAGTATGCGCCCGAAGGCAAGTTAGTATTTCAGGTTCAGTATAGCCTATTACGTGATTAGCAAGCATGTAGTAGAATAAAAGAAACTAATTTTCATAATAAAAGTTAATAAAGAAAGATCAGATAGACAGACAGTTATGGCTACAGATTAGCCATTCAGACAGACAGTATCTTGGCTACAGATTAGCCGTACAGTTAAACAGAGGTTACAGAATCAGTATAATTAGTAAGAATTAGCTCAGTTTAGAAACAGATTAGAATAAGAAGTAGATTTTAGATAGTCTTTTCAGTTATACATGCTTGCTATTTATATGTGTTATTTGTTTGTTGAGACTTACTATGGCATGTGGGTGTCCCGTTGCATGCCCACCGCCCCTGGGTTATAGTTGTGTCGATACCAGATTCAGACACCGCCACCAGCTGGGCGATGCCGTCCGCCTAGAGGACGATGATGGCCGACCACCATGATAATACGGTCCAGATTACCCTGCTTGCAGGGGCAGTTCAGTTCACTTTGTGCAGAGCCAGATTACCCTGTTTACAGGGGCAGATTACTCTGTGTGCGCTTGTGGCCGAGGGCAGTTTCACATACAAATTTTTATAAAGGTACCCTGTTGCGTGCTTGCACCTAGGGGCAGTTTCAATAACAGATACAACATCAGATTACCCCGTGAGCGCTTGCGCCCAGAGGCAGGAGTCTTCGGACTCAGACATAGTTTATTTTCAGAGGCCAAGGCCTGAGCTATGCACCCAAGGGGGCCGGTAGGAGGAGCTCACAGTTGTCAGATGAGTGGAGTGACTTATTTTTGGTTGGTTTAGACTCGGGTAGGGGTAAATAGATTGTTCTGTTGGTTGGCACCTTCCAGCTTATGAGGGTCGGTCAGGTTATGTGTGTATTTATATTTATATATATATGTGCTATTAGATACTGATAAACAGTAGGACGACACGTCTTCAGGTACGCTCAGTTTAGTTACAGAATAAATAAACTCTCCCCAGTTATCCTCAGCTAGATAGACACAGCTACTTCCTGCTTATGTCATGTTACTGTTGTTATTCATTTCAGTTGTGTATTTCAGTTGCTTTACATGCTCAGTACCTGTGGTACTGATGCCCGTGGGGCGCTGCATTACTTGCCTGCAGGTACTTACAGACGAGGAGCCGATCCCTCGTGATCCTAGCCAGCGCAGAGTTATCAACTCTTGTCATCCGAAGTTTGATATTCAGAGGTGTATTTCATTGTCTTTTGTCGTACAGTACGGTTAGGTCAGGGACCTGTCCCGATCATTTCTATTGTCATTCCTAGAGGCTTGCAGTCTATATATATTTCCCTGTGGTCAGTTGAGCCGGTCGTGTGAAGCCGTGCAGTTTGTTATAGTTAGTTAGTATTTCAGTTCCTGTTGGCCGTGTGTGGCCATAACCAGTCAGTAGTGGTGACCTTGCCGGTCACGTAATTATTTAGCATGCTATTGTTGAGTTATAGAGAACTAGACAACATGGTGGCCTTGTCGGCCCGCATAGGTTTCCCCCTTGTAAGTATGTTTCTGGTTAGCTGAAGTTCATACAGGTGGCTACAGGCCTAGTCGGCCGGAGGCTGTGTTTACAGACGTTATATAGCCCGTTGTTTTCCTGAATCTGAGTTAGAGCCAGCCAGGCACCAGATGTGCTTAGGCCCAGTAGTCTAGCAGTTCAGGTCCTAGTAGGGCACCAGGTGCCAGTCATACCCCCCAAGGCGGGGCGTGACAAGGTGCCAGTCATACCCCCCAAGGCGGGGCGTGACAAACTTGCTATCAGAGCAGGTCGGGTCCCAGGGAGTCTGCAAGCCGTGCTAAGTAGAGTCTTGTCTATGGATGTGTTGTGCACCACATACCATAGGCAGGAGGCTGAGAGGCATAATAGGATAGTTACCCTTCCTTTCATACTTAGTCGTGCCTAGCACAATACAGTATAGGGTCGGTTCTTTTGAAACTTACCACCTTCTTTGTTTACAGATACTATGGCAGACCAGTGGCACCCAGCTACAGGCAGGAGATTGGATATAGCAGCGGGCGAAGGCACTAGTGGGATTCCTCATTTATAGCCATATTTAGCCCGGTCTGAGAGTAATACGGAGGTGTCATCTCGACCCTCCCAGCAGTCTCCGCCTCGCCAGACACTATTTGAGGCAGCACCGCCTCCCACAACTCCTGCACCCACTTCATCTGATCAGAAGCTACGTAGTGCGGTGGTTATGTTGACCCAGATGCTAGCAACTCAGCGTCAGCCAGTACCACCTACAGCAGCAGAATCTCTAGGTAGGACAGGTAGTTCCAGGGTTAGGGAATTCTTGGCGTTGGGACCC
Source organism: Datura wrightii (assembly GCA_035772735.1). Taxonomy (NCBI): domain Eukaryota; kingdom Viridiplantae; phylum Streptophyta; class Magnoliopsida; order Solanales; family Solanaceae; genus Datura; species Datura wrightii. The sequence goes on along the minus strand of JASDFA010000010.1, from coordinate 118,004,591 downwards.
CCTCAGTTTACAGGGTCGGATTCAGCGGAGGACCCTCAAGACTTTCTGGACCAGATGTAGAGAATCTTTAGAGTCATGCACGTAACCCCAGCAGAATCAGTTGAGTTAGCCGTGTTCTGGTTAAGGGATATTGCGGTTTTGTGGTACGAAAGTTGGGAGAGATCTCGGGGAAGAGATGCAGCCCCTCCTACTTGGTCCAGCTTCTCAGAGGCCTTCCTGGACCACTACCTACCCCGGGAGGTCAGACAGGCCTGGATGGACCTGTTTTTACACTTAGAGCGGGGGGCCAGGAGCGTCCGTGAGTATTCTTTACAGTTCGACTCCTTAGCCCGCTATGCTCCAGCATTTGTGGACACCATGTCGTCCATAGTCCACCGTTTTATTATGGGCCTGAATCCATATTACATAGAGACGTGCATGACGGCTACTTTGAGAGAGGACATGGACATAGCTAGGGTACAGGCCTTCGCACAGACAATTGAGGGCCTGAGACAACGACAGCGGGGTGACAGACAGGCGACTTCAGAACAGCATCGTAGAAGCAGACCCGCTGAGATTCAAGGGGAAATCCCTAGGGGGCCGAGACCACGATTTTCAGATAGGCCACCCAGATCTTTACCTCCGGTACAGCAGTAGAGAGGCAAATTTGTTCGCCGGAGTCAATCAAAGTCCGGTAGCAGTTTACGAACAGTAGCATCACCTCAGCAGCGGAGGGTAGAATAGAGTAGATTTGCACCTACCCCTTTTCCTATATGCCACCGACCACATTCTGGAACCTGCAGGCAAGGCTTCCCAGGGTGCTATTACTGCGGACAGGAAGGGCATTTAATGAGAGATTGTCCATCTAGAAGACAGGGTAGCCGTGATAGTCTGGGTAGAGCATCAGCGGGGCCACGAGTTCCAGCAGCCTCAGCAGGGCGCAGACCCTCAGGTTCAGCAAATAGGGGCCGAGGTAGATCAGGAGCCTCTGGCTCAGGTGCAGGCCCCAGCCATACATATGCATTACCAGGGAGGCAGGATTCAGAGGCATCTCCCAACGTGGTCATAGGTATATTAATTGTCTGCTCATACCCTGTTTATGTACTGATTGATCCAGGATCCACCCTGTCATATATTACACCGTTTGTGGCACAAAAGTTCAATATTGCACCAGAATTATTACAGCAGCCCTTTTCGGTATCCACACCCGTCGGTGACTCGATCGTAGCTAGCAGAATTTACCGGGGGTGTACAGTAGAGGTTGCTGATCATCAGACCACAGTAGATCTGATCGAGAGAGAAATGATAGATTTCAATGCCATAATGGGTATGGATTGACTAGTGCCGTGCTTTGCCAATATTGAATATTGGACCAAGACAGTCCGATTCCACTTTCCAGGAGAAGCAGTGCGGGAGTGGAAGGGCAGCACCGCTACGTAAAAGGTAGGTTTATTTCCTACCTTCAGGCGAGGAAATTGATATCTAAGGGATGTATTTACCATCTGGTCAGAGTTCAGGATGTCCGAGCAGAATCTCCGACGCTCCAGTCTGTTCCGGTGGTCAATGAGTTCCCTGATGTGTTTCCGGATGAGTTACCTTGTATTCCCCCAGAAAGGGAAATAGATTTTGCTATTGATTTATTACCATGCATCCAGCCGATATCGATTCCTCCTTATCGCATGGCTCCTGCAGAACTCAGAGAATTAAAGGAGCAGCTGAAAGACTTGTTGGATAAAGGTTTTATTAGGTCGAGTACTTCACTATGGGGGGCGCCAGTTCTATTTGTGAGGAAGAAAGATGGCTCACTCCGTATGTGCATAGATTATCGGCAATTAAACAAAGTTACAGTGAAAAACTAGTACCCGCTTCCCAGAATTGATGACTTATTTGATCAGTTGCAGGGAGCCAGATACTTTTCTAAGATTGACTTGCGGTCTGGATATCACCAGGTTCGAGTTCGTGAAGGAGATATTCCCAAAATGGCGTTCAGGACCCGATATGGACAGTTTGAATTTCTAGTTATGTCCTTCTGGTTGACGAATGCCCCAGTAGTATTCATGGACCTGATGAACAGTATTTTCAGACCTTTACTGGGCTTGTTCGTAAGAGTATTTATTGATGACATTCTGGTGTAATCTCGCTCTGAAGCAGATCACCGTACTCATTTGCGGACAGTGCTCCAGATCCTCAGGGACCGCCAGTTATATGCTAAATTTTCTAAGTGTGAATTTTGGCTTAATTCAGTAGCCTTTTTGGAGCATATTGTGTCGAATGCTAGTATATAGGTTGACACGCAGAAGATAGAAGCAGTCAAATGATGGCCTAGGCCTACCACTCCGACCGAGGTCCGCAGTTTTCTGGGATTAGGGGGATATTATAGAAGGTTTGTTGAGGGATTCTCTACCATAGCAGCACCTCAAACCAAACTGACACAGAAAGCACCAAAGTTTCAGTGGACAGAGGCATGTGAGCAGAGCTTCTAGGAGTTGAAAGATAGATTAACCTCCGCCCCAGTGCTAGCCTTGCCGGAAGGTACAGAAGGTTATTCAGTATATTGCGACGCATCAGGTGTTGCGTTAGGTTGTGTGTTAATGCAGCATGGTAAGGTGATTGCATATGCCTCCAGACAGCTGAGGAAACACGAGAGGAATTATCCTACCCACGACCTGGAGTTAGCCGCAGTGATCCACGCCTTGAAAATGTGGAGACATTACCTGTACGGCGTCCATGTTGATATTTTCACAGATCACAAGAGCCTACAGTATATCTTCACTCAGAGGGAGCTGAATCTGTGGCAACGTCGCTGGTTGGAGTTGTTAAAAGATTATGATGTGAACATTCTGTACCACCTGGGAAAAGCTAATGTTGTAGCAGAGGCTCTCAGTCGAAAGTCTATGGGGAGCATGGCGTGTTTACAGCCCGAGCAGCGGGAATTGGTCAGGGAGATACATCAGTTAGCTAGCCTAGCCGTCCGTGTAGCAGAAACAGAGGACGGTAGAGCGGTAATTCAGAACACCGCCGTGTCATCGTTAGTTGTGGAAGTGAAAGAACGGCAATTTGAGGATCCTGACCTAGTTCAGCTTAAAGATTATATTCCGCTAGGGAAGGCGCCAGAATTTCGGGTAACAGAGGATGGAGTGCTTCGTTGTAAAGATTGTTTATGTGTTCCCAATGTTTCAGATCTCCACCGGCAGATTATGAATGAGGTACATTACGCCCGTTATTCTCTTCATCCCGGTGCGACAAAAATATACCATGACATCAAAGAGAACTACTGGTGGCCAGGTATGAAAAGGGAAATTGCTGAATTTCTAGCCCAGTGTCCGAACTGCCAACAGGTGAAAGCAGAACATCAGAAACCATGCGGGTTAACTCAGGACATAGTTGTACCTCTATGGCAATGGGAAGCAGTGAATATGGATTTTGTGGCGGGATTACCCCGTACCAGACACAGACATGACTCTATATGGGTGATAGTTGATAGATTGACTAAATCAGCTCATTTCCTGCCTGTAAGAACTACTTTCTCGGCCGAAGATTATGCGGAGTTGTATATCCGAGAGATAGTCAGATTGCACGGAGTGCCAGTATCCATTTTTTGAGACAGAGGAGCGCAGTTTACGGCTAGATTTTGGCAATCATTCCAGAAGGGACTGGGAACGCAGATTAATCTGAGCACTACTTTCCACCCTCAGACAGATGGATAGGCTGAGCGCACTATTCAGTTGCTCGAGGATAAGCTGCGAGCGTGTGTGCTAGACTTTGGTGGTAGCTGGGACGAGCATTTGCTGCTGATAGAATTTTCTTATAATAATAGCTATCACTCGGCTATTCAGATGGCACCTTTCGAGGCTTTATACGGGTGAAAGTGCAGATCGCCGGTTGGCTGGTTCGAAATAGGGGAATCAGCGATAATTGGGCCAGAAATTGTTCAGCAGTCTGAAGAGAAAGTAAAGCTTATCAGGGAACGCCTATTGACTGCACAGAGTCGCCAAAAATCATATGTGGACGTACGGCGCAGAGACCTAGAGTTTAATGTGAATGACTGGGTATTTCTGAAAGTATCCCCGATGAAAGGGGTGATGAGATTCAGCAAGAAGGGTAAGCTCAGTCCGAGGTTTGTTGGGCCTTATCAGATTCGCCGGAGGATGGCCGAGTAGCATATGAGTTGAACTTGCCTCCGGAGCTAGAGTACGTTCATCCCGTCTTTCATGTGTCTATGCTGAGGAAATGCATAGGAGACCCATCCAGAATAGTCCCAGTTTAGGATATCCAGGTTACAGAAGAGCTGGCTACGAAGAGGTTCCGGTAGCCGTCTTACACAGACAGATTCGTAGATTGAGAACTAAGGATATCGCGTCTGTCAAGGTATTGTGGCATAATAGGAACCGAGAGTAGATGACGTAGGAGGCTGAAGAAGATATGAAAGCTAGATATCCTCGCCTGATCTAGGCCTAGTCAGGCGACAGGTACGTCCGTGTTATTACTTATGCAGTACTTTATGGTTGTATATATATAAATGAGAAAGATTGATGTTTAGTTATCGAATGAGTCTTATAGTTTCGTGTGGAGTACCTGTATTGGACTTTTCTATGTTTCAGGATTTTGTGATAGTCCAGATTACAGGAGAAACTCTGCCGAAATTTTCCTAAGAACAAGTTAAGCTAATTGAGTAGTCCTCTATATAGCAGTTTACATTCGAGGACGAATGTTCTTAAGGGGGGGAGAATGTTACACCCCGTAAATTCCCGGCATATAGATGGCCTATTCGCGTGTTGGTTAAGAGTATTTGAAAACCATACATGCTAGAAAAAGGCCCAGGAAAAGATCGGACAAGCGCCAAGTCGGCGCGTCGCAAGGCAAAATGCAACTTATAAATCGCATTCCAGGAATGCGACTTATAAATCGCATTCCCTGAATGCGACTTATAAGTCCCAATTATATAAAGCCTCCAACTTCGATTTTTCATTAAAGTTTCTTATAATTTCTAGTGAAAAACAGAGGGTAAGCAGAGAGAAAGAGGAACGAGGATTATTTGATAATTTCCTTCCGATAACGCTGTCAAACGTGGTCCAAACTCGAATTAACCTTAGGTACCGAGGTATTTAGCAGCAGGGAGCATTCCTATGGATTTTGTTTCGCGAAATACGGCCGACGAATCATCGAGCTACCGAGCTACAGTAAGTAGAATTGCTCCAAACTAGTGTCTATGTGCTCCTAGCTGTGAAGTGAATACTTCTCCCTTCTGGACTTCTGAAAAATAGCTAGTTTTCGACCGTCTTTCGATCAGCTTAAGTTTAGGCTACAATTATATCGAATGTGACGTCGTTCTTTAGAATAAAGCTATATTTAGTATTAATTAGCGTATACATGAATGCAGTTGGGAGAAATAGTTGGAATATTGACCGAGCCTCGTCCGACTGACGGATAACTCGAGGTTAAGGTATGTAAAGCTAGTTCCTTCGGCAAGTTAGTAGCTTTAGCCTTGTATAGTACAATAAACTCTGTAGTAGAATTCCCAAAGTTTAATGTTAAGTATTGTGCAAAGTTTAGTAAACCTAGTTTGCGTTGTTATATCGTATTCAGTCTGAAAGTTAGAAAAGTATGCGCCCGAAGGCAAGTTAGTATTTCAGGTTCAGTATAGCCTATTACGTGATTAGCAAACATGTAGTAGAATAAAAGAAACTAATTTTCATAATAAAAGTCAATAAAGAAAGATCAGATAGACAAACAGTTATGGCTAAAGATTAGCCATTCAGACAGACAGTATCTTGGCTACAGATTAGACGTACAGTTAAATAGAGGTTACAGAATCAGTATAATTAGTAAGAATTAGCTCAGTGTAGAAACAGATCAGAATAAGAAGTAGATTTTAGATAGTCTTTTCAGTTATACATGCTTGCTATTTATATGTGCTATTTATTTGTTGAGACTTGCTATGGCATGTGGGTGTCCCGTTGCATCCCCACCACCCCTGGGTTATAGCTGTGTCGATACCAGATTCAGATACCGCCACCAGCTGGGCGATGCCGTCCGCCTAGAGGACGATGATGGCCGACCACCATGATAATACGGTCCAGATTACCCTGCTTGCAGGGGCAATTCAGTTCACTTTGTGCAGAGCCAGATTACCCTGTTTACAGGGGCAGATTACTCTGTGTGCGCTTGTGGCCGGGGGCAGTTTCACATACAAATTTTTATAAAGGTACCCTGTTGCGTGCTTGCACCCAGGGGCAGTTTTAGTCACAGATACAATAGCAGATTACCCCGTGAGCGCTTGCGCCCAGAGGCAGGAGTCTTCGGACTCAGACACAGTTTATTGTCAGAGGCCAAGGCCTGTGCTACGCACCCAAGGGGGCCGGTAGGAGGAGCTCACAGTTGTCAGATGAGTGGAGTGACTTATTTTTGGTTGGTTTAGACACGGGTAGGGGTAAATAGATTATTCTGTTGGTTGGCACCTTCCGGCTTATGGCGGTCGGTCAGGTTATGTGTGTATTTATATGTATATCTATATGTGCTATTAGATACTGATAAACCGTAGGATGACACGTCTTCAGGTACGCTCAGTTTAGTTACAGAATAAATAAACTCTCCCCAGTTATCCTCAGCTAGATAGACTCAGCTACTTCCTGCTTATATGTCATGTTATTGTTGTTATTCATTTCAGTTGTGTATTTCAGTTGCTTTACATGCTCAGTACCTGTGGTACTGACGCCCGTGGGGTGCTGCATTACTTGCCTGCAGGTACTTCCATACGAGGAGCCGATCTCTCGTGATCCTAGCCAGCACAGAGTTATCAACTCCTGTCATCCGGAGTTTGATATTCAGAGGTGTATTTCATTTTCTTTTGTCGTATAGTACGGGTAGGTCGGGGCCCTGTCCCGATCATTTCTATTGTCATTCCTAGAGGCTTGGAGTCTGTATATATTTCCCTTTGGTCAGTTGAGCTAGTCATGTGAGGCCGTGCAGTTTGTTATAGTTAGTTAGTATTTCAGTTCCTGTTGGCCGTGTGTGGCCATAACCAGTCAGTAGTGGTGACCTTGCCGGTCACATAATTATTTAGCATGCTATTGTTGAGTTACAGAGAACTAGACAGCATGGTGGCCTTGTCGGCCCGCATAGTTTTCCCCCTTGTAAGTATGTTTCTGGTTAGCTGAAGTTCATACAGGTGGCTACAGGCCTAGTCGGCCGGAGGCTGTGTTTACAGCCGTTATATAGCCCGTTGTTTTCCTGAATCTGAGTTAGAGCCAGCCAGGCACCAGATGTGCTTAGGCCCAGAAGTCTAGCAGTTCAGGTCCTAGTAGGGCACCAGGTGCTAGTCATACCCCCCAAGGCGGGGCGTGACAAGGTGCCAGTCATACCCCCCAAGGCAGGGTGTGATAGGGAAAATTGAGTATTGATTTACCTTCAGGATAGAAATATACCTGAAAGTCGTATTAGTCAATTTAGGAACCGGTTTTGTATGGCTAGAGCATGAATTTCGTTTAATCACAGAAATGTAGGTGGGCAGTTCATGATTCTTAAGTTGGGTTAAATACGAGAGTTTTAATCCATTGGCATTCGTTCTTGACTAGCAACTGGAGGAATAGTTAACCAATTTATATCGATAATTTATTTTCCTTACATGTTCAATTAACCTCAGTATGCTCACATTCATAGTTCAGACTCACATTAGATATTTGTTTTAGACTTAGCATAAAATTTAGAACCCAAAATATCTAACTCTTGGTTACACTGTTGTCTTCATTGTTAGAATTAATATATAGTACACTTGAGCAGATAGTTACCTCATCCCAGTCCCTGTGGGATCGATACTTGGCTTACTTAAGCCACTTTACTACTTGTTCGACCACGTGCACTTGCGTGTAGTTATACACCCATATAACAAACGATCGAACAAGTTTTTGACGTCATTGTCGGGGACTGGCAATTGGTGAATTTTTGTTAAGTGTAAATTTACTATATTTTTTTTCTAAGTGCTGACAACTTGGTCTTAGTGTTTGTTTTAATTCTTTTTTATATTTATTTTATTTTATTTTATTTTATTTAATTTTATTTTTCTTCTTTTTCGGATACCCTTATTGACATGACATCGTGGAATACAAATGGTTTAAATGGTGGATACTCATATTTTGGCGAATCTTGTCTAAATTGCGGAGGACCCCACTTGTGGCAACACTGTAACACAAGCAATATATGTGGTGGTCAAGATGGCCATTGGGATGGCTGTCTGAATGCATATTCCCTCCCCCAAGCCCCTACTATGATCCTTCTGTTGTTTTTGCTGAATATAGGCATGCTGAAAATGCGGACTTGGGACGCCAAGCTCAAATAGAAGACATGCTAAACAACTCCTGGAGCAATAAGAAGCAATGAAGGAGGCGATGGCAGTATTGAGAATTCAGCAAGAAGAGAATGTAGAGATTCTAGAAAGGATGAGCATCAAATTCACGGAGATGATTGCTGAGGCTGAAACTTGTGATAAATTGCAGGTAACAGTTTTAGCCAATATTCTAGAGAAACTACAGAAGGAAGACAAGGGTGAATTGTTGGATGAAGTCCAACAATTAGAATCTCTTGAGTGTCCTTGTGATTGGCTCACACTTATGGAAAATCTATTCGTGGAAGAAGAGATAGAGTATCCCCTAGCTGACATTAATGGAGAGATAGATGTCGATACTGAGAAGGTGTTTACAAGTAAGGAGGTCAAGCACAATGCAGTTTCAGAGTTGAGGTTTATTGGACCACACTCAAAGCATTTTTCGACATTAAGTTTGGTTGAAAACATAGAAATAGAGTCTTCCAAGCTTATAGAGAAATATCTAGAGGAGGACCAAGCCCCGTATATTTTGAAATTTGCTAACTCGGAGAGACAAAATGACTTCGCTTACTTAAGGGCCAATAAGTTCAAAAGGCAACATCTACTGCTTGGTCCTTACAATTTTTCACAACCACCCCTGGAGAATAAGAGGAAATTAGAGATGAAATTAGGGGTGAGATTCATATCCTCAAGGTGGAGGAAAAAGCGGTGAAACTTGATACGTCGTGCCGCGACGTAAAATTAGGCGCTGCTTGGGAGGCAACCCAAGGGTACCATGGGTACCATTTTAATTTCTTGCATTTAAGTTGATTTTATTTATTTTTCATCTTGTGTTGTTTTGGTGGAAAGTTAAGCACAGATGGAGGGGAAGTCTGAGTACCCATGGAGGAGGACGCTAACAAGCATGGAAGAGAAAAAGTGTGGGGTCGAACACCCACTTGTGCAAAGTTGAAGAAAGGCATGTTGTTAGCTAAGCCTAAAGGCCTCAGGGAGTATTTCTCACCCTCTTTAAATGTTAAGTTGATGCTATGAGGACATAGCATGATTCAAGTGTGGGGTGAGGAAAATTTTAAAATTTTTTGTGCTTAACAATTTTTGGTGAATGTAATGCTTGTGAGAAAATTTGGAAAAAAAAAATTTTTTGGTGAGTCAAGCATTCCTTCATCACCCGTTGGTTTTTCTTTTCGGTTCTTTTCCGACGGGGGGCCTTTGAACCGAAGAATAAAAAATTTTCTTTGTCTGTATATAATATTTTTAGTCATAGTTAGAGACTGTTTCCAACGATGGATGGATGACGACCGTCTTGAGGAAAATTAGTCAGTAGGTTGGTTTTTGAACCCGTAGCTAATTGATGGCTTGATATTCTCGTTATGTGCTATAAATGATTGTAAGATGCAAGTATGTTTAGTGTTGAAGCATGCAAGTGGTATACTTATGTTTGAGACACCTAAGCTCTTGAATTTGACTTGATACGATTGAAGCATAATTTTGAATTCTTGTGATTAGCTGAGTTAAGAGTCTGTGGAATGTGTCTTGGATTGAGCATGTGCTGTTAGTGTAAGTTTTTCGAATATTTCGTGCTATTGTGGAATGTCTAGAACTTTCCTGGTGTGTATATAAAACGAAATGAAGGATGTGAATTGTAGGAGATGATTTAGGCATTTCTTTGAATGAACATAAATGTTATCTCTCACTTTACCTACCTTGAATATTTAATCCTAGTTAGCCCTATTGAGCCTTGAGCCTATTCTTTGATAGCTACAACATAAGCTTAATCCTTTTTCTTTCATTAGCCTTGAATTTGATCCAAAACTCCTAAGAGCTTAAGTGAAAAAATTCCAAAGATGAGGGAGTGAGAAGCGTGAAAAAGAAGGAAAAGTAGAAGTTGTGAAAGTTGAGAAAAGGACAAAGGTGTAGTTGTGTAAAATGGTTGATTATTAGTAGGGAGTAAGAAAATAAATGAATGAAAAAAAAAATTTGCTTAAGTACTCCTTACTACTAAGCTGAGTGTGCTTAAAGAAATGGGAACAAGAAGAGAAAATTCAGGATTGAAAAGAATGAGAGTGAAGTAAGGGAAGAGATATCCTTAATGAAGGTTGAAGTTATTAAAAGCGCTTGGGGGAAGATAGTCACTATTACTGGCAAGAATAGTACCTACCCGTCCCTTAGCTTGCATTACAACCCATTAAGTCCTACTTGATCTTACATTCAAACATCCTTAAATTAGTGGAGTAAAACACTAAGGGCAAGCTTATGGGTCATTACATGATGCATGTGAATTCTTTGTGAGAGTGAGCGTAATTCTATTCATTTACCCATACATGTTGTGATTTAAAAATTTGCGTGTGAAAATGGGTAACTCTCTTGTTCTGAGGGCACATGTTTAATTAAGGATATAATTCATGTTGGATTTCTTGATCAGTTGAGTTGCATGAGTTTGCTAAGATAGAGAGTCAATTCTTGAGGTTAGGAAGTCTTAACATAATTGTATTCCATTTCAATGATTAAATCGTGCATGCTCTATTTTTAGCTTGCTGTCTTAAACAGTCATTGTAGCTGTAGCTTGAATTGTCTTGCTAAAATTAGCTATGTGTAAGTCTTCATGTGCATGAGATGTGATCTTGGGCAAATTTATATGCCCAAGTGATACTCAAAAGTACCATTTTCGCCTTGTTTATCTATCAATGTGTATACATTCTCATGTAATTGGTAATAAAATGTGAATTTATACTAACCAACATGATTAGAAGTGTTTTGCAGGTAAAATGTAATTTCGGGAAGCTAAAATGCATGTTGGAGGATATCGGGGTTGGACTTGGATGCGAGCAAGGGATAAAGCATTGGACAACATGAATTAAAGGGATAAAGCATTGGACAAGAAAGCTACAGTTGCTTAGACAGACGATCATGGAGCAACAACAGAATCCACCAATAGTACGGGCAGTGTTAGTGCCCGAAGAAGTAGCAGCTCGGCCAGTTCACGAGGTGGCAATCCCACATGCTAATAATGTCACATCTAGCATCCACAAACCTGAGCCAGGAGGGAGGTTTGAACTTAAACAGAATATGGTGCAATTGCTGCACACTAGCGGGCAGTTTACCGGTCTCCCTCATGAAGATCCACAGCAGCATCTCCAAAATTTTTTGGAGATAAGTGACACTTACATCCCCGCTGGAGTGTCATCAGATTATGTCCGGCTTACATTGTTCCCATTCTCACTATTGGGAGAAGCCAAGAGGTGGTTGAAAGCTGAGCCACCGAATTCTATTTCTACGTGGGATGATCTTGCAAGGAAATTCTTGATAAGATTTTTTCCCTCCGGTAAAACAACAAGACTTAGAAGTCAAATTCTAAGTTTCAAACAGAGAGAGGGAGAGAATTTATATCAGGCCTGGGAGAGATTCAAGTCCATGTTGCAGGATTGTTATCATCATCATCAGTCCAATGATGTGCTGGTGCACACTTTTATAGAGGGCTTGGAACCCCACACCAAAATATTGCTAGACTCGGCAGCTGGAGGACAAGCGCTGGAGAAAACTTATGAGGAGCTGTATACCTTGTTGAACCGTATTTCGCAGGGCAATCCAGAATGGAATTCTGATTCATCAAGAGGCGGGACAAGGAAAGCAGCAGGAGTGCTAGAAGTGGATGGGTTTACAGCTATCGCTGCACAGATAGCTGCATTTCAAAATCAACTTAACACCCACTTCGGGAATATGACAATGAACCAGCCTCAAGCCCCAGTGAATGCTGTGCAGCAAATGTGGTGTGAAGTTTGTGGAAGCAGTGAGCACTCAGCTGAGTGTTCTGGAGCCAATCCTGACTCGGTAAACTTTGTGGGTAATGCGCAAAGGAACCACCAACAGTATGGTAATAGCTACAATTCCAATTGGAGGAATCACCCTAATTTCTCATGGGGTAGCAACAACCATCAGGGGCAAAGTTCGGGTCAGGGTGTGCAAAGGAACCAAGGAGGGAAGCAGAATTATCAAGCACAATTCAGAAACAACAATGCACCTCCTCCACCACCATCACCTAGCATTGAGGAGATGTTCAAGACCATGATAGTTAACCAAGCTCAATTGCAGGCTGACTCTGTGAAATTGGCAGCCAAAGTGAAAAACAACCAGTTAGCTACCAAGGTACTTGAATATCAATTTGGGCAATTTGCTAGTGCCCAAAACACAAGGCCTATAGGAGGACTGCCGAGCGACACGGATCCCAATCCCAAGCAGGTAAATGTAGTGACCCCAAGGAGTTGTTTGCAGCTGAAAGAGGTGGAACCAGAAAGACCACCTCAACTGTCGGGAGCAGCAGAAGTTGAGAGGGAGCTAAGTACGAAAAGGGGGAAGACTAAGGAAGCTGAATAAGAAAGACCTCCACCCCCGTTCCCTCAACGATTAAAGAAACACAAGGAGGAGGCGTGTTTCAAGAAATTCATGGAGGTGCTGAAATAGGTACATATTAACTTACCTCTAGTTGATGTTTTGCAGGGAGTGCCAAAATATGCTAAGTATATAAAGGACATCGTGGCAAACAAAATTCGGCTGACTGAGTATGCTACGGTGGCTCTAACGGAGGAGTGCACTTCCCGGATTCAAAATAGACTGCCCACAAAGCTCAAAGACCCTGGGAGCTTTACTATCCAGATTACCATTGGGCAGAGCATCCGAGCTCGTGGATTGTGTGATTTGGGAGCGAGCATAAATTTGATGCCTTCATCGGTATTCAGAAAGTTGGGTCTAGGGAGTCCTAGACCCACAACAGTAATCTTGCAATTGGCGGATCGATCCCTAGCCAGACCTGATGGCATTGTGGAGGACGTTCTGGTGCAAGTTGGCTCCCTAATTTTCCCGATAGATTTTGTCGTGCTGGATTTTGAACCAGACGCGAAAGTCCCATTTATTTTGGGACGTCCTTTCTTGGCAACCGGGAAAGGACTAATTGACGTAGCTGCGAGGCAGCTAACAATGCAAGCACACGACAAGGTAGAGGTGTTCGATGTGTACAATACACCCAAGCTCCCAATGGTGCACGAAGAACTCTCGGTGATCAATGTGATTGATCAAGGTGAGGATAAGCAAATTAAGGATTCACGGGAGTTGTTGGGAAAACCACTGGATCGGTGTAGGCACTACTGGGGGGAGGACGGTGATCGAGAGAAATCGTCCATCACCCTAGAGGACAACTGAGCTTAATGACATCGAGCCGTGACGGTAAACCAGGCGCTGCACGGGAGGCAACCCGTGAAAAAATTTTCTTTCTTTTTTTAAAGTGTAAATAGATTTTTCTTTTCTTTTTCTTTTTCTTAATTTACTACAAAAAATGTTCGTTTTAGTTTCTATTTTATTTGTATTTAGAGTGAAACCTATAATTCTAACCAATTTTGGATAGTGAGATGAATTTCAGGTCAAACGGAGAAAAATATGCACGGAATCGTGAAGGAAAAGTTGAGGTATGAAAATTAACAAAAAGTGGCAAACAGTGAGCTGGGGCGACATCTCCGTGTCACAGAGGTGGACCTCCGCGTTACCTCCGTGACACGTTGAGGTATAATTTGGATTTTTTAAAAATTTCCAGAACAGGCTCGCGATGGCTCTATGTCACGGAGGCAGTGCACCGCGATGCACTCCGTGACACGTTGCCTTGTATATCGCGATGGGTCACACCGGGTCGCCGGGTGACCCGCACGATTTCCCTAGTTTTTAACCCCGAAAAACCCCTTCTTTTCCTTATTTTTCAATTACTCCGCGACCAAATCCCCCCAAAACCCATCCCCCTTCAACGTGACACGGCATTGGATAAGAAAATCATCAAATTTGCGTAATTTCTTCAACTTCAAGGTATGTTCTTCGATTCCACCTCAATTCTTGTCGATTTTCTTCGATATTAAGCATGTGAGGTGAGCTAAATTGCCCTAAGTAGAAATTAATCATGAATTCAATTTAAATTGTTATTGATGAATGTTCGAAATGTCGTTATGATTGCTTGAACTTGTCAATTACATAAAATAATCGAAGTTGCTTGATAATATCAATTCTAGGGCTTGTTTTGAATTTGAAGTTGAAAATGTAGTGAACTTGTGAGTTTCATGCTGGGATGTACATGTTGAATGAGATGAGTCGATGTACTAATTGTTAGGATGTTAATAGAACGATGGATTCTCGGGTTAAGGGAATGTTGAAATTTGTAAGAATTTGGTTGGTTGTATAGGTTCGTGTAGATACATTTTTGTTGTTGTTTTCATTTCTTTGTTTTTCCTTGCTAAGTGCGATGGGTAAAATGTTAGCGATGGTAGTGATTGTGATTGGCTTTACGAAGTCTGAGTAGTACACAGAAGATATACCGTCGAATTTTTCGAACGCACTAAGCATGATTGTATAGTTGGTTATTGTGTGTAAATAAAGATAACCTTGTCTTATTGTTGTAACTGTAGCTAAGGACTAAGTGTAGGGTAACCTAGCTTAACTCGACCTTAGCCGAAGTTAATATCCGTTAGCTTAACATTGATCTTGTCTACTTGGGTTGACAGGTAAAATGTCAAGCAGGCAAGAGAAAGGGAAAGGCGCATCAACTTCGGGCGCCGGAAGGAAGCGAATCAGACTGGGCACAGCAGTCCTAGCAGCACCAGCAGTTCCACGCGGCCAACGCCGCCAATACGGAATGAGATGGGTGAATGATGAGGGGAAAAAGTGGTACGCGAAGCACAAAGAAAACAAATATTTCCCCGAGGAGCATATAGCACGGGAACCATTGGCACAGGAGTTCCCTAGGATGGTCCACCGAATCGAGGCAGCTGGGCTCAATTTCATCTTTGAAGAGCCCAAGGAATGTAATTTGCACCTGGTTCGGGAGTTCTATGCCAATTGGAACCCGACTATCAGAAGCCACACCATCAAAATCAGAGGGCAAACAGTCACTTTGGAGCCCCACCACCTCAATGCCATCATAGGAGCGCGGGACACAAACACCCACGTACTCCGACAGTCGAACATTACCCCACCGTATGCGGACATCAGACGCACATTGTGTGGGACTCGATCAATAGCTAGATGGAGCAGACACAAAGAGAGGGGCTACCACAAGACTCTGCCCTATTCACAGATGAACAGGGAAGCCAGAATATGGCTGAAGATTGTATGTTCCTGCCTCATCCCGGGGGTACATATGACAGATGTAACCCGGGATCGTGTATGCCTGGTGTACGCCCTGATGAAAGGGCTGGAGATCAACGTGGGGGCGGTAATTATCTCCGCCATGAAGAGAGCCCGGTTGCATCAGGGGCACAGGTATGGATTTGATGGACTACTCACCACCTTCCTCAGGGGCCTAGATGTCGAGGAGGAGGCCCTTGACTATATCCCGCAGATGGAGCGGCGGGCCTTAGATGTTACTAAAACTAAGGCTCCCGACACCACCCACGGGCCAGTGCTTACACATGGCGAGCGACATGCTCGTGATGATCAGTATATGGCTCGAATGTATGGGATGCAGATGCTCCATCTGAGGATAGGCGGGAGGCCGGCGACAGAGGAGGAGCTATGGCAGCTCGAGCTAGACTACCCCTTCGGCGAGAACGCCAGGGCTCTATGCCGAGTGGGGCCAGCATTTGTAGAGCCCACAGGTGATGATGTCCCCATAGACGAGGAGACACGTCGGGAGGAATCCGATGTGGAGTCCGATAAAGACGACGGGGGCGATTCAGACATGGGAGATGAAGCAGCAGCATCCGATGTAGAAGTGGAATACTTTGACTAATCAGGGAGTTCCACGACCCGATTTTGTGCTATGTTAATTTTTGTGAACACTGGGGACAGTGTTCGAGCTAAGTGTGGGGTGGGAGTAGTTAGGTGCTGGGCTGTGATGTTTTGTATGTATGCTCTCATTTGTTGTCGTGCGTGTGAAATTTTGTGTTTCCTGTGAGTTGTGAATTGTTAAGTTGTTGTTTTGTATTTGTAAATTTATGTGAAATTGATGTGTGTTGCTGAATGTTGCTAGCTAATTCTGTACATATTTTTGTTATCGAAATGATCGATATTTTTTTAAAAAAATTTCAAAATATTTTGTACATATTTTTTCTATCGAAATGATCGATATTTTTGACATTTTTTTACTCTTCGATTTCTCGGCGTTTGTTTTCAGTTCTTTTACCGAGAATGGTCCCATTGAACCGAAGTCATAGTAGTGACCGTTCCCTATGATGGATGGATGACGACTGTCTTAAGGGAAATGTAGTCGTTAGGAGTAGATTTTTTTTCAATTATTTTTCAGTTTTTTTCTTTGGGGGGTTGCATCCCAAAACCTGTAGTTACTGTATGGTTGCGAAATTCTGGTTGCGTGTTGTACATGATATTTAAAATGCAAAGGTGATTCGTATGAAAGCATGCAACTTTGTAAATATGTTGAGATACCTAGGCCATAGAGTTCGATTCAATGTGATTGAGGCTATATGTTTGAATTCCTGTAATTAGCTGATTGAAGAGTCTGTGAATACATCTTGAATTGAGCATGTGCAAAAAAGTGTGAACTGAGGTGTTGTTATTCCATGCTATTGTGAAGTGTCTAGAACTTGCCTGGTGTGTGTACAAAACGAAATGAAGGTGGTGTATTGTAGGAAAGGATGTAGGTATTTCTTTGTTTTAACCGTGAGTTTCTATTTTTCCTTATTGTACCCACCTTGATTGTATACCCTAGTCAGCCCATTGAGCCTTTAGCCTATTTTTTTTTGTCATAAAGTGTAAACCGAGCTTAATCCCTTATTTTCATTAGCCGTAAAGTCTATACAAAACTCTTAAGCGCTTAAGAAGAGAAAATCATTTTCCCGAAGTGTCGAAGAGTGAGAATGGTGAAAAGAAAAAGAAAAGCAGAGTGAGAGAAGAAAAGAAAAGGTTGAAGGTGCACTTGCTATAAATAAACTATAATGAAGGTGCATGAATAATCTTTGTTGTTGCGTCAAGTGTCCTTAATACGATGGGCCAAACTAAAGAAAAACATCAAGAATGGGATGATGAAAAAAAAAGAAACAATGTCCATGAGTTGATGGGATGTGTTGAAAAGGTGCTTAAGGATGGTAGTGGCTATTATTAGCTAACCCAATATTTACTAGTTCCGTAGCTTCCATTACAACCAGTTAAAGTCCTACGTGATCTTACATCGCACTTCTTTATATTAGTGGAGTAATACACTAAGGACAAGCTTATGGGTCATGACATGATGCATGTGAATTCTTTTGGGAGAGAAAGCGAAAGTGTGTTTGCATGCCCCTCCTTGAATTATTGTGAGTCATATGAGCAAAAAGGGGAAGATTCTCTTGTGTTGTGAGGGCACATGCTTGATGAAAGATTAATTTTCGTGTCGGATATCTTGATTAGCTGATTTGCATGAGTTTGCCAATATCGAGAGTCGGTTCTTAAAGTCTAGGAGGTCTTGATGTATTGAAGGTCATTGTATTGATAAGACCATGCATGTTTTCTTGATGATTTGCTGTATTGAATAATCGGTATGACTGTAGCCTAAATTGTCGACCCAAAGTAGCGAGGTTGGGATGTAAATTGCATGAAGTGTAGGATTGTTGTTCGAGGACGAACAAGGATTTAAGTGTGGGGTAAGTGATCTTGGGCAAATTTATATGCCCAAGTGATACTCAAAAGTACCATTTTCGCCTTGTTTATCTATCAATGTGTATACATTCTCATGTAATTGGTAATAAAATGTGAATTTATACTAACCAACATGATTAGCAGTGTTTTGCAGGTAAAATGTAATTTCGGGAAGCTAAAATGCATGTTGGAGGATATCGGGGTTTGACTTGGATGCGAGCAAGGGATAAAGCACTGGACAACATGAATTAAAGGGGCTCCGCGATGGAGCCGTGTCACGCGGCCATCGCGGAGGCCTTCTGCCTGGATAGGGAAATTTCACCCAAATTCCAGAGAGGGTCCGCGTCTGGTCCGTGGCACGGTGGCTTGGCTCTGCATTGCATGCCGTGCCACGTTGAGTTTTAATTCCTGGGTCCCCAGTTCCAGTGAGGGTCCGCGTTCGTAGCGTGTCACGGAGGCAGTGCTCCGCGATGCACTCCGTGACACGTTGCTCATTATTCTGGGAAAAATTCCCAGCAGTATAAATAGAACACTTAGGTTCATTTTTCATTATTCTGACTTTTTGGAGCAAGAACGTGGGTTACAGGCAGTTGAGGGGACGAAATTATCAGGGTTTTTCTCTCTTTCCTTCTTCTTTAATTCAATTGCCTGTATGTTTAACACTCATTTAACGATGTTTAATCAACAAATGAGTGGCTAATTCATCTTCTTGCTGAGGTTATGAACAATTGTAATGAAATGTGATCATTGATTCTTTGGTTTTTCATCTTTTCTTCCATGTTGTTCTATAAATTCTTGTTCTTACTGCATTAATGTGTGGCCTACGTTAATGTATATCTGAAAAGTCCGGTTTCACTCGAGAGAGCAAGAAATTGGAAAGTTGTGAATTAATAGGATATGATCTTTTCTTGGTTTGGGAAAATTGAGAATTGATTTACTTTCAGGATAGAAATATAACTGAAAGTCGTATTAGTCAATTTAGGAACTGGGTTTGTATGGCTAGGACATGAATTGCATTTAATCACAGAAATGTAGGTGGATGGTTCATGATTGTTAAGTGGGGTTAAATACGAGAGTTTTAATCTCTTGGCTATAGTTCTTGACTAGCAACCGGAGGAAAAGACTAACCAAATTATGTCGATAATTAATTTCATTACATGTTCATTTAACCTCAGCATGCTCTCATTCATAGTTCAGACTCACATTAGATAGTCACTTTAGATTTAGCATAAAAATTATAAATCAAAATATCAGACTTTTGGTTACGCTGTTGTCTGCATTTTTAGAATTGAAGTATAGTACACTTGAGCAGATTGCACTTCATCCCAGTCCCTGTGGGATCGATACTTGGCTTACTTAAGCCACTTTACTACTTGTTCGACCAAGTGCACTTGCGTGTAGTTATATACCCATATAACGCGAATCTGAACAAGATGTAAAAGGTTTGTTCTAGGATGAACAAGACTTTAAGTGTGGGGTAAGTGATCTTGGGCAAATTTATATGCCCAAGTGATAATCAAACGTGTCATTTTAGCCTTGTTTATCTATCAATGTTTATACATTCTCATGTGATTGATAATAAAATGTGAATTTATACTAACTAACATGATTAGCGTTGTTTTGCAGGTGAAATATAATTTTGAGAAGCTAAAATGCATGTTGGGAGAGATTGGGGTTGGACTCGGATGTCAACAAGGAAAAAATGCAAAATTTGGCCTGTGGTGGAACAGCAACGTGTCACGGAGGCAGTGCTCCGCGATACACAACGTGTCACGGAGGCAGTGCTCCGCGATACACTCCGTGACACGTTGCTTGTTATTCAGGGAAAAATTCCCTCCAGTATAAATAGAACACTTAGGTTCATTTTTCAATATTTTGACTTGGTGGAGCAAGAACGTGGGTTACAGGCAGTTGAGGGGACGAAATTGTCAGGGTTTTTCTTTATCTCCTTCTTCTTTCATTCAATTGCTTGTATGTTTAACACTCATTTAACAATGTTTAATCCACAAATGAGTGGATAATTCCTCTTCTTGCTGAGGTTAAGAACAATTGTATTGAAATGTGATTGTTGATCAATTTGGTTTTTAATCTTTTCTTCCATGGTTGTTCTATTGATTCTTGTTCTTGCTGCATTAATGTGTGGCCTATATTAATGTACATCTAAAAAGTCCGGTTTCACTCGAGAGTGCAAGAAATTGGAAAGTTGTGAATCAATAGGATATGATCTTTTCTTAGTTTGGGAAAATTGAGAATTAATTTACCTTCAGGATAGAAATATACCTTAAAGTCGTATTAGTCAATTTAGGAACCGGTTTTGTATGGCTAGAGCATGAATTTCGTTTAATCACAGAAATGTAGGTGGGCGGTTCATGATTCTTACGTTGGGTTAAATACGAGAGTTTTAATCCATTGGCATTCGTTCTTGACTAGCAACTGGAGGAAAAGTTAACCAATTTATATCGATAATTTATTTTCCTTACATGTTCAATTAACCTCAGTATGCTCACATTCATAGTTCAGACTCACATTAGATATTTGTTTTAGACTTAGCATAAAAATTAGAACCCAAAATATCTAACTCTTGGTTACACTGTTGTCTTCATTGTTAGAATTAAAATATAGTACACTTGAGCAGATTATTACCTCATCCCAGTCCCTGTACGATCGATACTTGGCTTACTTAAGCCACTTTACTACTTGTTCGACCACGTGCACTTGCGTGTAGTTATACACCCATATAACAAACGATCGAACAATGTGTTCACGGACCACAAAAACCTATAATATATGTTTACCCAGAAGAATCTCAATCTTCATCAAAGGAGGTGGTTGGAGCTACGCAAGGATTATGATATGAATGTTCTTTACCACCCGAGTAAGGCCAGTTGGTAGTCGAAAGCCTTAGTAGGCTTTGTATGGAGACTGTGTCCCATGTAGAGGATGTGAGGAAGGAGTTGGTGAAAGATGTACATCGACTTGAACGGTTATGAGTCCATTTGGTTGACTCGACAGATGGTGGAGTGATTGTGCAGAATGGGTTAGAATCATCCTTGGTGACCGATGTTAAAGCTAGACAAGACGAAGAGCCTATATTTGTGAAGTTAAATGAGGCCATTCAGAATTAGAAGGCATAGGTCTCCTCCAAAGGGGGAGATGGTGTGCTTCTATATCAGCGTCACTTATGTGTTCGGATGTTGGTCATTTGAGAGACCGGATGTTGCACGAGGCTCATGGTTCCAGGTCTTTTATATATCCAGGTGCCACCAAGATGTACCGTGACCTATAGGAAGTCTATTGGTGGAATGGCATGATGAAGGACAAAGTAGAATTTGTGGCTAAGTGCCCAAACTATAAACAGGTGAAGGTTGAACATCAAAATCCCCGAGGTGTACTCCAAGAAATTAGCATTCCTACTTGGAAGTGGGAAGAGATCAACACAGAATTCATTAAAGGGTTTCCTTGTACTCGTAGATAGTATGACTCCATTTGGGTGGTTATGGATAGGTTGCCTAAAGTGTCTCATTACCTACCAGTCAAAACTACCGATTCAGCTAGGATTATGCTAAGTTATACATTCGGGACTTGGTTTAGTTACATGGAGTGCCCTTGTCCATTATATCAAGTAGAAGTACTCTGTTTACCTCTCAGTTTTAGAATCCTTTCAGAAGGGACTTGGGACTTATTTTAAGTTTAGCACAGCATTTCACCCGCAAATAGATGGTCAGGCAGATCGGACTATTTAGATTCTTGAGGATATGTTGAGAGTCTGTGTTATTCATTTCAAGGGTAGTTGCGACGATCATTTGCCTCTCATCGAGTTTGCATACAACAATAGCTACCATTTCAGCATTCAGATGGCTCCGTTTGAGGCTCTTTATGGGCGAAGATGTAGATCGCCTATTGGTTGGTTTGAAGTCGGTGAGGCCACACTGATAGGTCCGGATTCAGTCCATGAGGCTACGAAAGAGTTCAGCTTATCAGGTAAAGTTTGAAAACATCCTAGAGTAATCAAAAGTCCTATGCAGATGTGAGAAGGTGGGAACTTGAGTTTGAAGTTGATGATTGGGTGTTTCAGAAGGTGTCTCCTATGGAGTGATCAGGTTCTAAAAGAAAGGGAAACGCATTCCCCGCTATGTTGGCCCATATCGGATTGTGTGACATGTGGACAAAGTGGCTTATGAGTTAGAGTTACCCTCGAAGTTAACTTCAGTTCATCCCCTCTTCCATATATCACTCTTAAAGAAGTGTTTGGGTGATCCATCTCTAGTTGTTCCAGTGGAGAGTTATAATACCCCGAGAAGGCCTAAGAATAGACTCGGGAGTTGAATTTGAAATATGTAAAAAACTAGAAAAATATCACAGCACGGACCACAGAACGACTCATGGTATCAAACCACGAGTTGTTTTATGTTGTCGTTGGTTGGGAAAATGTTTGTGGCAATGGAGAAAATGAGAGGTATGACGACCTGTTGTGGGATACAATGGGCCGTTCTTTGCAGTCGTGGTTAGGGTCCTGCTGGGCGATAGTTTAGACAATGGGAGACCCAATGAATCTTTAGGAGAAGCCACAAGTCGTTGGTTGCTGTCGTGGTTTGAGGATTACGTTTTCAAGTAGGCTTGGCAGGGGGAAACAACGATCTGTTGTTTGTGGTGACGGGTCGTGGTGTGACCCGTTAGAAGATGAGCTGCCAAGGTTCAGGGGACTAACCACTGATGATTTACCGAGTCGTGGGTTCTAGGCATGGTTCATCCTTTCCACACGTTGTTTGGTTCCGACAATGGGTCATAAGCAGTTCATTCCATGAGAGACATGATGGGTCATGGTGGGTTCCAATTACCTGTTGGTGTTGTCCATTGCTCCCATCCGGCTAGATTTCAGGGCAAGTTCATTAAGAGTATTTTTGACTTTTTCACGATATTAGGACCTAAACTACGTTGTTTTGTCTTAGGAAAGTTGGGTTTATAAGAAAATAAACCTTGCTAAACTCCCATTCATTCATGCAAGGATTTTGACAAGTGATCTAAGGGGAGATTTGAAGCTTTTCACCTTAATTACTTCAATTTCATCCTTGGGATTTTAATGAGGGTTAGGAGTTGATAATCCTTGGTATGTAAGGTCTTCAATGGGTGTTTTCTTGCACGCCCATGCTCCTTCTCTATTAATTATTCAAGATTTATTTTAAAACTCAAAAAGGGGTTTTATATTCGGTTTGTATAAAAATTTAATGATTTAATTATGGGTCTTGTGATTTTGGAACACTATCATTATCTACTGATTTTGATCATCTTTTGAGCTCTAAATTGATATTAATATGGTTGATTTTGAATTTCTAATCAATTAAGCTTTATTATGCATGCCTATGATAAACCGATTTATGATCCATTGATCCATTGATGTTTTTGATAAGCCCAACATGTATTACGAATTAAATCATGAATATATTATGTTATCTATTATGATCTTGTGGGAATTTAAACTATATGCATGGTCTACAAGTATGTATGTATTTTATCAAGCATGAATTATGTTTTTGGTCGACTCACGGGCCTCAAGTCATGGATAGTTCACGCATGTTCAAGAATGTTTACGATTATCACGATTTGACTAGCTATTGAACTCATGTATGTATTATTATGAGCACTATATATGTTTTGGGAGTAGTATTGAACACCGAGTAGGTTCGGGGCTCAGGTTAAGTCCTGAATCTCATGAACAACATGACACCATAGGTATGTTGGGACCCTTTCATGTTTTCCCTGGGCTAAATGGCCCTTTTCATGAGTGATCATGTCCTTCATGGTTCCTACCCTTGGCAAGGTACAAACACCCTCCTGACTAGGGTTACAAGTCGGGCTTCGTGTGTGCTCATATAGGGTATGTAGGTTAAGAGAATCTCCCACTGTTCCTCATGATTTATGCATGTTATGATTATGTATGTTGGCTCAATTCATGATAAGCGAAGTTCTTCTATTATGATTATGACTATGTTTATTTTATCAATGTTTTGAAAACCTTGAGTCGTATAATATGTTATAATGATTTATTATACGAGCATGTTGTCCTACTCTTATGACCATTTATTAGTTTCATACATGTTTTAAATGTCCTCTGTACTCACCTTGCATACTCAGTAGATTCCACATACTGACCACATACTTTCGATGTTGTATCATCTCATGATATAGGTCCTAGTTCTCAGGCTCATCCTCACCCGTAGATTGATTCGTACTTGCTCACAATGCACTTGATAAGTCCACATGTTCCAAGGGCTACATGTTCACACACTATGTTATTCCTTTCAGTTTCTGGATGTTGGATTAGTTGGGGAGTTGTCCCATCAATCCGCCTTTCATGTTTAGAGGCTTATAAGACTAACAAAAAATTATAATTCGTCGTATTGTATAAGTAATGTACTATTTTCCCTTATGTTATGTTATGATTACATTCTCTATGCTATGTCTTCCGTTCATGTGATTGAATTAGATGTATGCTCATGCCATGGGTCAACTTGGGGTCCCTCGAGGCTCCTTGTCTCGTGTCTATGATCCGGATATACGTTTGTATTGTGAAAAACTTGGATCAGAGAAATAGGTTTGAAGTGTCTTAGGGAGTCTGAAAGCTGCGTTAAGTAGAGTATTTTTCATGGGTGTGAAGCGTGCCACACTTATGACGAAGAGGCTACGAGATGTTTAGGAAATGTTCCCTTCTTTCATGATCTATCTCATGTGATAAACGTCCTTTACTACTCTAATTTTTGCTATTCACATTTTTAGAATCATGCCTCAATGCCAAGTAAATGCCAGGAGGAACGGTAATGGTAATGATCATTAGGGTGCCTATAATGGAGAACATCAGCCAGCTCCACCCGTTCATGAGGAGCGCATACTAGAGCCACCCGCCCATGCTGAGTTTAGGGTGGTGATTTAGAGGTTGGCACAATCTATGACAGCTCAGGTCCAGAATCAAAATTTGGCATATTATTTGCAAAATGGGAATGCAGGAGCTTCTAGGGTGAGGGACCTTTTGAGGATGAGCCCTCCGTAGTTCACAGGGTCGAAGGTAGACGAGGACCCACAGGACTTTATTGAGGAAATTCTAAAGATCACCCAGGTTATGGGGGTGAATAATATGGAATGTGTTGATTTGACCACCTATCAGCTCAAGGGGGTAGCACATATATGGTTCAAGCAATGGGGAGGTGCTAGGGAAGCGGGTGTAGGCCCGATAGGTTGGGATGAGTTCCACATCGCACTCATGGATTAGTTCTTCCCTTGGGAGATGAGGGAGCTCAAGGCAGCTGAGTTTGTGAATTTGAAGCAAGGAAACATGTCAGTCCAGGAGTATGCCTTGGAGTTCACTCAGCTATCTAAATATGCTCCGAAGTTTGTGGCGGATTAGCGGGCTTGGGTGAGTCGCTTTGTGCATGGAGTAGCAAATTACTTGGACAAGGATTGTTGGATTGCCATGCTACACTGGGACATCGACTTTCCCTGTATTGTATTTCATGCCCAGCAGATGGAGTCGATATATAGGGGGCAGAGAGAGGCCAAGAGGGCCAGGACCGAAAGCTATGGGGTTTCCCAAGCCAGGTCAGGAGGTGGATCACGTTAGCGTCCCAGCACCGGTCCACTGCTCCAGCTCCATCATCGGCTAGCACATCGTCCAGGTTCAGCCAGAGGAGTAGGGCTACAGGCTCGAGGGATCATGGTAGCATGCAGATGGAGTGCACTTTCACAGCTTGTGCGAGATGTGGCTAAAATCATCCTAGCAGGAGCCTGGTCGGTACAGATGCTTGTTTCAGGTGTGGCAAACCCAGGTACAGGACTAGAGATTGCCCTACAGGCAATTCTACCGCTCCAGCAGCATGACCCGCTCGGCAGGATGCCTCCACTAGTTCGACAGGTGGTCATCGTCGAAACAGGTTTAATGCCCTAGTGCCTCGCCAGGAGTAGGAGGCTTCGCCAGATATGGTCACGGGTATGTTGCAAGTCTTCCATATTGATGCTTATGGTTTGTTAGATCCAGGAGCTACTTTGTCTTTCATTACCCCTTACATTGCTAGTAATTTTGGAGTTAGTCCTGAAATTCTGTCAGAACCATTCTCCATATCTACTCTAGGTAGTGAATCAGATGTAGCTATATTGGTATATAGAGGTTGCCCCATTACGGTGTTGCATAAGGTTACCTCCACGGACTTATTAGAATTGGCCATGACTGATTTTGACATCATTTTTTGTATGCATTGATTGTTTGCATGTTATGCTTCAATTTGGAATACCAATTTCCGGGAGAGCCAGTTTTGGAATGGAAGGGCAATTCAGCTGTACCAGCCAGTCGCTTTATTTCATATCTTAAGGCTAGGAAAATGATCTCTAAGGGTTGCATGTATCACCTAGTTAGGGTTAAGGATCTGGAGTCTGAGACCCCGACTATTTAGTCTGTTCTAGTAGTGTGCGAGTATTTGGATGTTTTTCCCAACGATTTACCAGGTGTTCCTACGGAAAGGGAAATTGATTTCGGAATTGATCTACTACCCGATATGCAGCCTATCTCTTTTCCTCCTTACAGGATAGCCCCAACTGAGTTAAAGGAGTTAAATGAATTGTTGAAGGACTTGTTGGATAAGAGTTTCGTTAGACCGAGCAAGTCTCCATGGAGCGCACCGATTCTATTTATTCGGAAGAAGGATAGATCCCTTCAAATGTGTATTGATTATTGCCAACTTAATAAGGTCACCGTCAAGAACCGGTAACCCTTGCCCAGGATTGATTATTTGTTTGAACAGCTCCAGGGTTCCAATTGTTTCTCGAAGATAGATCTATGGTCTAGGTATCACCATCTATGAGTCTGGGAGAGTGATATCCCAAAGACAACCTTTAGGACCCGGTATGACCACTATGAGGTTGTAGTTATGTCATTTAGACTAACCAATGCTCCTGCAGCTTTTATTGATCAAATGAATAAGGTATTCAAGACATATTTGGATATGTTCGTGATTGTGTTCATTGATGACATCATTATATACTTCCGGAGCAAGGAGGAGCATGCCTCTCATTTGAGAGTACTGCTTTAGACCCTCAAGGACCGTCAGTTGTATGCAAAATTTAGCAACTGTGAATTTTGGCTGAACTCGGTGGCATTTCTAGGCCATGTGGTGTCGACTGAGGGCATATGGGTGGATTCTCAGAAAATCAAAGTAGTAAAGAATTGGCCTAGACCGATGAATCCTTCAGAAATTCGGAGTTTCTTGGGCCTAGCAAGCTCCTATCGAAGGTTTGTTGAGGGTTTCTCATCTATTGAGGCACCTTTAACCAAGTTGACTCAGAAAAACATAAAGTTCCAATGGTCAGCGGATTGTAAGAAAAGCTTCTACGAATTGAAGTACCGACACACTTCAGCACCAGTGTTGACTTTACCCGAGGGTACTAATGGCATTGTTGTATATTTTGATGCTTCGAGAGTCGGACTAGGATATGTGTTGATGCAACATGGGAAGGTAATAGCACATGCCTCTCGATAGCTAAAGGTTCACGAAAAGAATTACCTGACCCATGACCCATGGCTGCGGTGGTGTTTGTAAAGAAGATATGGTGGATTTACTTGTATGGGGTTCATGTGGACATGTTCGCGGATCACAAGAGGTTGCAATATGTGTTCTCACAAAAAACTCTAAATCTTCGGCAAAGGAGGTGGTTGGAGTTGCTAAAGGACTACGATATAAGTGTCCTTTACCACCCAGACAAGGCTAATGTGCATACAGATGCACTTAGTAGGATCTCTATGGAGAGTGTGTCCCACGTGGATGAGGGAAGGAAGGAGTTGGTGAGAGATGTCCACCGACTTGCAAGGTTGGGGGTTAGAATGATCGACTCGACCGATGGCGGCATTATTGTACATAATGAGTCAGAATTGTCCTTGGCGGTCGATATCAAATCTAAGCAAGATGAGGATCCGATTTTGAGAAGGCTGAAGGAAGCGTGTGGAGTCAAAAGGTGGAGGTTTTCTCCCAAAGGGGGAGATGGTGTCCTTCGATATGAAGGTCGAGTATGTGTTCGGGACGTTAATAATTTGAGAGTTGGTTCGACTTCATGTAGTTCCATTCTCTATTATTTTGTACTGAGTTACTCAGTTTACATCCCAGTTCTGTCGGTCTTTTCAGAAGGGACTTGGAACTCAGATTAAGCTCAGCACAGCATTCCATCCGCAAATGGATGGCCAGACGAAACGAACAATCCAGACTCTTGAGGATATGTTGAGGGCATGTGTTATGGATTGTAAAGGCAGTTGGGATGATCATTTGACCTTGATCGAGTTTGCTTATTACAATAGTTATCACTCTAGTATCCAGATGGCACCGTTTGAGGCCCTCTATGGGCAGAGGTGTAGATCTCCCATCGGATGGTTTGAGGTTGGTGAGACAGCTATGATAGGGTCATATGCGATTCACGAGGCGACGGTGAAGGTCCAATTAATAAGGGACCAATTAAAAACCACTCAAAGTCGTCAAAAATCATATGCTGATGTGAGGAAAAGAGATTTGGTGTTTGACGTGGATGACTGGGTATTTCTAATGGTATCTCCCATGAAGGGAGTCATGCGGTTGGGAAAGAAATGGAAACTCAGTCCCCGCTATGTTGGTCTTTACCGGGTTTTGAGAAATATTGGCAAGGTGGAATATGAGTTGGACATTCCATCGGAGCTATCTTCAGTTCATCCCATCTTCCATGTGTCGCTTTTGAAAAAGTGTGTGGGTGATCCATCCTTGGTAGTCCCGGTAGATAGCATTGGGGTAAAAGACAACCTCAGTTATGAAGAAATTCTCATTGAAATCTTGGATCGTCAGGTTCAAAAATAGAGAAACAAAGAAGTAGCTTCAGTTATGGTTTTATGAAGAAATAAGCATGTTGAGGGAGCTAAGTGGGATGCTAAAGCGTATAGGATGGCGAGATACCCACATTGGTTCTCTACTGGCTCAATTCTAACTTGACGAATCAGTTCTACTCTATGATCCCATGTAGTTTCATGTTAAGGTCATGTGTTTACGTTTCTTGTATGTGTATAAGTCTGTGTGTGAAGCATGAGATCAGTTCAGCTGTGTGGTTTGGTTCAGAGGTAGTCATTCCGGGAAACTTTCGGCTCAAATAGTTAGAATTTGAGTATGATAATTATATGTTTCTATTTGCTGCTTGTTTCCTAAATTCAAGGACGAATGTTTCCAAGGAGGAGGTATTGTAATACCCCAGGAAGGCTTAAGAATAAACCCAGGAGTTGAATTTGAAAAGTGCAGAAAACTGGCAAAATATCACAACACGAACCACAGAATGACTTGTGGTATCAAACCATGAGTCATTGTATGCTATCATATGACGACCCGTTGTGGGATACAACAGTTCTTCCTTAGCAGTCGTGGTTAGGGTCAGGCTGGGCAACAGTGCAAACAACGGGAGACCCAATGACTCGTTAGGAGGAGCCATGGGTCGTTGGTTGTGGTCGTTGTTTGAGGATTAAGTTTTGTAGTAGGCTTGACGGGGGGAACAATGATCCATTGTTTATGGTAACGGGTCATGGTGTGACCCATTAGAAGATGAGATGCCAAGGTTAAGGGGACTAAACACGAATGATATAACGAGTCGTGGGCTAAAGGCACGGGTTGTCTTGTCAACCCGTTGTTTGGTACTAAGAATGGGTCATCAGCAGTTCATTCCACGAGAGACACGATCGGTCATGGTGGGCTCGAACGACCCGTTGATGCAGTCCATTAGTCACATCCGTCCAGATTTCAGGGCAAGTTCATTAAGGGTATTTTTGACTTTTTCACGATATAAGGCCCTAAACTACGTCATTTTGTCTTGGGAAAAATGGGTTTTTAAGAAAATAAACCTTCTTAAACTCCCATTCATGCATGCAGGGATTTTGACAAGTGATCTAAGGGGAGATTTCAAGTTTTTCACCTCAATTCCTTTAATTTCATTCTTCGGATTTTAAGGATGGTTAGGAGTTGATAATCCTAGGTATGTAAGGTCTTCAATGGGTGGATTCTTCCACACCCATGCTCCTTCTCTATTAATTACTCAAGATTTATTTAAAAGCTCATAAGGTTTTATATTCGATTTGTATAAAAATTTAAAGACTTAATTATAGGTCTTGTGATTTTGAAACCCTATCATTATCTACTGATTTTGATCATCTTTTGAGCTCTAAATTGATATTAATATGGTTGATTTCTAATTTCAAATCAATTAAGCTTGATTATGCATGCCCATGATAAACCGATATATGATCCATGGATCCATTTATGTTTTTGATAAGACCAGCATGTATAATGAATTAAATAATGAATATGTTATGTTATCTATTATGATCTTAGGGGAATTTAAACTATATGCATGATCTGCAAGTATGTATGTATTTTATTAAGCATGAATTATGTTTTTGGCCGACTCACGGGCCTCAAGTCATGGCTAGTTCACGTATGTTCAAGCATGTTTGTCATTATCATGATTTATCTAGCCCATGAACTCATGTATTTATTATTATAAGCACTGTTTATGTTTTCGGAGTAGTATCAAACATCGAGTAGGTTCGGGGCTCAGGTTAAGTCTCGAATCTCATGAACTACGTGCCACCATAGGTATGTTAAGACCCTTTCATATTTGTCCCTAGCCCAAATGGCCCTTTTCATGTGTGATCACGCCCTTCATGATCCTACCCTTGGTAACGTACGAACTCCCTCCCGACTAGGGTTATATGTCGGGCTTCATGTGTGCTCATATGGGGTATGTCAGTTAAGAAAATCTCCCAATGTTCCTCATGATTTACGCATGTTATTATTATGTATGTCTGCTCAAGTCATGTTAATCGTAGTTCTTCTATTATGATTATGACTATGTTTATGTTACGCATGTTTTGAAAACCTTGAGTCGAATAATTTGTTATAATGATTTATGATACGAGCATGCTGTCCTACTCTTATGACCGTTTATTAGTTTCATACATGTTTTAAATGTCCTCTTTACTCACCTTGCATACTCAGTACATTCCATGTGTTGACCGCATACTTTCTATGTTGTATCGTCTCATGATACAGGTCCTAGCTCTAGGGCTCATCCTCACCCGTAGATAGATTCGGACTTGCTCACAGTGCAATTGGTGAGTCCACTTGTTCCAAGGCAACATGTTCACACACTATGATATTCCTTTCAGTTTATGGATATTGGATTAGTTTGGGAGTTGTCCCATCAATCCACCTTTCATGTTTAGAGGCTTATAAGACTAACAAAAAATTGTGATCTGCCGTATTGTATAAGTATTGTACTATTTTCTCTTATGTTATGTTTTTATTACATTCTCTATGCTAAGTCTTACGCTCATGTGATTGAATTAGATGTATGCTCATGCCATGGGTCAACTTGGGGTCTCTTGAGGCTCCTTTTCCCGTGTCTACGATCCGGGTACGTTTGGGTCATGACAAACTTGGTATCAGAGAAATAGGTTTGAAGTGTCCTAGGGTGTCTAAAAACCACGTAAAGTAGAGTCTTTTTCATGTGTGTGAAGCATGCCACACTTATGAAAAAGAGGCTATGAGACATTTGGGAAATGTTCCATTCTTTCATGATCTATGTCGTGCGATGAACGTCATTTACTGCTCTAATTCATGCAATTCGAATTTGCAGAATCATGCCTCCACGCCGAATAAATGCTAGGTGGAATAGTAATGGTAATGATCATGAGGGTGCCCATGATGTAGAGCATCAGCTAGCTGCACATGTTCATGAGGAGCATGTACCAGAGCCAGTCGCCCACGCTGAGTTTAGGGCGGCAATTCAGATGTTGGCACAGGCCATAACAGATTAGGTCCAAAATCAGACTGTGGCACATTATCCAAAAAATTGGAATGCAGAAGCTGCTAGGGTTAGGGACTTTTTAAGGATGAGCCCTCCGTAGTTCACGGGGTTGAAGGTAGACGAGAACCCACATGACTTTATTGAGGAAATTTTGAAGATCACCCAGGTTATGGGGGTGAATAATTGGGAATGTGTTGATTTTACCTCCTATCAGCTCAAGGGGGGAGCACATATATGGTTCAAGCAATGGAGAGGTGCTAGGACAGCGGGTGCAGGTCCGATTGGTTGAGATAAGTTCCATACCGCGTTCCTAGATTAGTTCTTTCATCGAGAGATGAGGGAGCTTAAGGCGGCTGAGTTTGTGAATTTGAAGCAGGGCAACATAGCAGTCCAGGAGCATAACTTGGAGTTCACTCGGCTATCAAAATATGCTCCGGAGTTGGTGGCGGATCAATAGGCTCGGGTGAGCCGCTTTTTGCATAGAGTAGCAGATTACTTAGACAAGGATTGCCAGATTTCCATGCTACACCGGTTCATCGACTTTCCCTGTATTGTATTTCATGCCCAACAGATAGAGTCGGTCTATAGGATGCAGAGAGAGGAAAAGAGGGCCAAGACCGACAGCTATGGGGTTTCTCAAGCCAGCTCAGGAGGTGGATCACGTCAGCTGTCACAGCACCGGTCCACCACTCTAGCTCCATCATTGGCTAGCACGCCGTCTAGGTTCTGGAGAGACCAGAGGAGCAGGGTTATAGGCTCGTGGGGTCATGGTAGCATACAGGTGGAGCGCACTTTCCCAACTTGTGCGAGATGTGGCAAAAATCATCCTGGGAGGTACCTGGTCGATGCGGATGCTTGTTTTGGGTGTGGCAAACCCGGGCACCTGATCAGAGATTTCCCTGCAGCCAGTTCTACCTCTCCAGCAGCATGACCCGCTCAGTAGGGTGCCTCCACTAGTTCAGCAGGTGGTTAGAGCCGAAACAGGTTTTATGCCCTAGTGCCTCGCCAGGAGCAGGAGGATTCTCCAGATGTGGTCACGAGTATGTTGCAAGTCTTCCACATTGAGGCTTATGCTTTGTTAGATCCAGGAGCTACCTTGTCTTTTGTGACCACTTACGTTGCTAGTATTTTTGGGGTTACTCTTGAAATTCTGTCAGAACCATTCTCCGTATATACTCTAGTCAGTGAATAAGTTGTAGCTAGGCGGGTATATAAAGGTTCCCCATTATGGTATTGAATAAGTTTACCACCGCGGACTTAGTACAATTGGCCATGACTTATTTTGACATCATTTTGGGTATGGATTGGCTGTTTGCATGTTATGCTTCGATTAATTGTAGGACCCGTGTAGTGGAATTTCAATTTTTAGGTGAGTTAGTTTTGGAATGGAAGGGTAATTCAGTTGTACTAGCTGGTTGATTTATTTCATATCTTAAGGCTAGGAAAATGATCTCTAAGGGTTGCATGTACCACCTTGTTATAGTTAAGGATGTGGAGTCCGAGACCCTTACTATTCAGTCAGTTCCTGTGGTGTGTGAGTATCCAGAGGTTTCTCCCGATGAGTTACCAGGTGTTCCTCTACAAAGGGAAATTGATTTTGGAATTGATCTACTACCCGATAACAGCCTATCTCTATTCCTACTTACAGGATGGCCCCAGCTAAGTTAACGGAGTTAAAGGATCAATTGAAGGACTTGTTCGATAAGGGTTTCATTAGAACGAGCAAGTCTCCGTGGGGCGCACCGATTCTATTTGTTCGAAAGAAAGATGGATCCCTTCAAATGTGTATTAATCATCGGCAACTTAAGGTCACCATCAAAAACAGGTACCTCATGCCAAGGATTGATGATTTATTTGACCAGCTCTAGGGTGCCAGTTGTTTCTCGAAGATAGATCTCAGGTCTAGGTATCACCAGCTCAGTGTATGGGAGAGTGATATCCTAAAGACAGCCTTTAGGACCCAGTATGACCACTATGATTTTGTACTTATGTCATTTAGACTAACCAATGCTCCTATAACTTTTATGGATCTAATGAACAGGGTATTCAAGACATATTTAGACATGTTCATGATAGTTTTCATTTATGACATCCTTATATACTCTCGGAGCGAGGAGGAGCATGCCGCTCATTTAAGAGTAGTGTTTCAGACCCTTAAGGATCGTCATTTGTATGCAAAGTTTAGAAAGTGTGAATTTTGGCTGGACTTAGTGGCATTTCTAGGCAATGTGGTGTCGAGTGAGGGCATAAGGGTGGATTCTCAAGAAATCGAAGCGGTGAAGAATTGGCCTAGACCGGTGAATCCTTTAGAAATTAAGAGTTTCTTTGGCCTAGCAAGCTACTACCGAATGTTTGTTGAGGGTTTCTAATCTATTATGGCACATTTGACCAAGTTGACTAAGAAAAAGATAAAGTTCCAATGTTCAGCGGATTGTGAGAAAATCTTCCAGGGATTGAAGACCCGACTCACTTCAGCACCAATGTTGACTTTACCCGAGGGTACTGATGGCTTTGTGGTATATTGTGATTCTTCGAGAGTCGGACTGGGACATGTTGATGCAACGTGGGAAGGTGATAGCATACACCTCTCATCAGCTAAACATTCACGAAAAGAATTACACGACCCAAGATCTTGAGTTGGCCACGGTGGTGTTTGCACTGAAGATATGGCAGCGTTACTTGTATGTGGTTCATGTGGACATGTTCACGGATCACAAGAGCTTGAAATATGTGTTCACGCAGAAAGATATAAATCTTCGGCAAAGGAGGTGGTTGGAGTTGCTAAAGGACAATGATATGAGTGTCCTTTACCACCCAGGCAAGGCTAATGTGCTTGCGGATGCACTTAGTAGGCTCGCTATTGAGAGTGCATCCCACGTGGATGAGGGAAGGAAGGAGTTGGTGAGAGATGTCCATCGACTTGCAATGTTTGGGGTTAGATTGATCGACTCGACCGATGGCGGCATTATTGTGCATAATGGGTCAGAATTGTCCTTGGTGGTCGATGTCAAATCTAAGCAAGATGAGGATCCGATTTTGAGAAGGTTGAAGGAAGCGGTGCGGAGTCAAAAGGTGGAGGTTTTCTCCCAAGGGGGGATGGTGTCCTTCGATATGAAGGCCAGCTATGTGTTCGGGACGTTAATAATTCGAGAGTTGGTTCGACTTCATGTAGTTCCATTCTCTATTATTTTGTACTGAGGTGCTCAGTTTAAATCACAGTTCTGGCGGTCTTTTTAGAAGGGACTTGGAACTCAGATTAAGCTCAGCACAACATTCCATCTGCAAATGGATGGCCAGGGGGAATGAACAATCCAAACTCATGAGGATATGTTGAGGGCATGTGTTATGGATTTTAAAGGTAGTTGAGCTGATCATTTTCCCTTGATCGAGTTTCCTTATAAAGACAGTTATCACTCTAGTAGCCAGATTGCACCATTTGATGCCCTCTATGGGCGGTGGTGTATATCTCCCATCAGATGTTTTGAGGTTGGTGAGATAGCTATGATAGGGACACATGTGGTTCACAAGGCGATGGTGAAGGTCCATTTGATAAGGGACTGGTTAAAACCCTCTAAGAGTCGTCAGAAATCATATGCTGATGTGAGGAGAAGAGATTTGGAGTTTGATATGGACGACTGGGTATTTCTAAAGGTATCTCCAATGAAGGGAGTCATGCGGTTCGAAAAGAAAGGGAAACCCAGTCCCCGCTATGTTGGTCCCTACCAGGTTGTGAGTAGAGTTGGTAAGGTGGCGTATCAGTTGTAGTTGCCATCGGAGTTATCTTCAGTTCATCCCGTCTTCCATGTGTCACTTTTGAAAAAGTTTTTGGGTGATCTAGCCTTGGTAGTCCCGATAGACAGCATTGGGGTAAAAGACATCCTCAGTTATGAAGAAATTCCCATTGAAATCTTGGATCATTAGGTTCTGAAGTTATGAAACAAAGAAGTAGCTTCAGTAAAGGTTTTATGGAGAGAGCTAGTGGGAAGCGAAAGCGGATATGACAGCGAGATACCAACATTTGTTCTCTACTAGCTCTGTTCCAACTTGAGGTATCAATTCTACTCTATGATCCCATGTAGTTTTCATGTTCAGTACATGTGTTCATGTTTATTTTATGAGTATGAGTGTGTGTATGTGAAGCATGAGATCAGATCAGCTATGTGGTTTGGTTTGGAGGTAGTCATTCCGTGAAAATTTTGACTAAAATTGTAAGAATTTGAGTATGATAAATGTATGTTTCTGTTTTCTGCTCGTTTCCTACATTCGAGGATGAATATTTCCAAGAGGGAGATATTGTAATACCCCCGGAAGGCCTAGGAATAGACTCGGGAGTTGAATTTGAAAAGTGCAGAAAATTGGCAAAATATCACAGCACAGACCATAGAACGACTGGTGGTATCAAACCACGAGTAATTTTATGCTGTCATTGGTTGGGAAAATTTTGGTGGCAGTGGAGACGATAAGATGTATGATGACCCATTATGGGATACAACAAGCCGTCCTATGCAGTCATGGTTAGGGTCAGGCTGGGCGATATATAAACAACGGGAGACCCAACGGCCCGTTAGGAGAACCACGGGTCGTTGGTTGTGTTCATGGTTTGAGGATTAAGTTTTCCAGTTGGCTTGATGGGGGTAAACAACAATCTGTTGTTTGTGGTGACGGGTCGTGGTGTGACCCGTTAGAAGATGAGATGCCAAGGTTCAGGGGACTAACAACAGATGATGTAACGAGTCGTAGGTTGGAGGAACGGGTCATCCTGTCCAACCTTTGTTTGGTTCGGAGAATGGGTCATCAGCAGTTCATCCACGAGAGACATGACGGGTCATGGTGGCTTCCAACGACCCGTTGATGTTGTCCGTTGGTCCCATCCGACCAGATTTCAGGGAAAGTACATTAAGGGTATTTTTGACTTTGTAACAACATAAGGCCCTAAACTACGTCGTTTTGGATTGGGAAAGCTGGGTTTTTAAGAATATAAACCTTCCTAAACTCCCATTCATGCATACAAGGATTTTGACAAGTGATCTAAGGGGAGATTTCAAGATTTTCACCTCAATTCCTTCAATTTCATCCTTGGGCTTTTAAGGAGTGTTAGGAGTTGATAATCACAGGTATGTAAGGTCTTCAATGGGTGGATTCTTCAACACCCATGCTCCTTCTCTAATAATTACTCAAGATTTATTTAAAAACTCATAGGGTTTTATATTTGGTTTGTATAAAAATTTAATGATTTAATTATGGGTCTTGTGATTTTTAAACCCTATCATTATCTACTGGTTTTAATCATCTTTTGAGCTCTAAATTGATATTAATACGGCTGATTTTAAATTTCTAATAAATTATACTTGATTATGCATGCTCATGATATACCGATTTATGATCCATTAATCCATTGATGTTTTTGGTAACCCTACATATATTATGAATTAAATCATGAATATATTATGTTATCCATTATGATCTTATGGGAATTTAAACTATATGCATGATCTAGAAGTATGTACGCATTTTATTAAGCATGAATTATGTTTTTGGCCGACTCACGGGCCTCAAGTCATGGCTAGTTCACGTATGGTCAAGCGTGTTTACAATTATCATGATTTAACTAGACCATGAACTCATGTACGTATTATTATGAGCACTATATATGTTTTAGAAGTAGTATCGAACACTGAGTAGGTTCGGGGCTGAGGTTAAGTCCTGAATCTCATGAACTACGTGTCACCGTAGGTATGTTGGGATCCTTTCATGTTTTTCCATGGCCCAAATGGCCCTTTTCATGTATGATCACGCCCTTCATGGTTCCTACCTTTGGTAAGGTACGAACACCCTCCCGAGTAGTGTTACAAGTCGGGCTTCATGTGTGCTCATATGGGGTATGTCAGTTAAGAGAATCTCCCACTGTTCCTCATGATTTACGCATGTTATTATTATGTATGCCTGGCTCAAGTCATGTTAAGCAAAGTTCATCTATTATGATTATTACTGTGTTTATGTTACAAATGTTTTGAAAACCTTGAGCCATATAATATGTTATAATGATTTATGATATGAGAATGTTGTCCTACTCTTATGACCATTTATGAGTTTCATACATGTTTTGAATGTCCACTTTACTTACCTTGCATACTTAGCGCATTCCACGTACTGACCACATAATTTCTATGTTATGTCGCTCATGATACAGGTCCCAGTTCTCAAGCTCATCCTCACTTGTAGATAGATTCGGACTTTCTCACAGTGAACTTGGTGAGTCCTCAAGTTCCGAGGGCTACATATTCACACTATATGTTATCCCTTCAGTTTTTGGATGTTGGATTAGTTGGGGAGTTGTCCCACCAATCCATCTTTCATGTTTAGAGGCTTATCAGTACAAAAAAAATTTGTAATTCGCTATATTGTATAAGTATTGTACTGTTTTTCCTTATGTTATATTATGATTACATTCTCTATGCTAAGTCTTCCACTCATGTGATTGAATTAGATGTATGCTCATGCCATGGGTCGACTTGGGGTCTCTCGGAGCTCCTTGTCCACTGTCTGCGATCCGGGTGTACGTTTGGGTTGTGACAGGAGTGTAGGAGTGAAAGACAGCCTTAGCGATGAAGAGATTCTGGTGGAGATTTTGGATCATCAGATTTGGAAGCTAAGGAACAAGGAAGCTGCTTTAGTCAAGGTTTTATGGAGGAATAAGCATATTGGAACTACTTGGGAAGCCGAAGCAGATACAATGGCTGGATTCGCACATTTATTCCCTACCATCTCAATTTTTGTTTGAGGTATCAGTTTTTCCCTAATGCTCTATTCAGTTTCATGTTCAGTTCATGTGCTCCTATTTCATTCATGTCAATGTATGTATGTGTGATTCATGAATTCAGTTCAGCCATGTAGTTCAGTTTGGAGGTAGTCATTCCGTTAGTTTTCCGCTTATACGATCAGTATTTGAATATGATGATTGCATTTCTCTGCTTTTTTGTAAGTTTTCCAACATTCGAGCACGAAAATCGTAATCCCCCTAAAACCCTATGATCAGATCCAGGAATTGAAACAGAGAAAACAAGATTTTCTACACTAGGCCATCAAATGAGTCGTCCTGTGACCCATGGGGTAGACCACGAGTCGTAATGTGACTCGTGTTGAGGTACTAGAATTAAGTTGGAAATTTTTGAGTATGGCATACCGACTGGAGATATTTTTATTTTTACCCCGATATGGTACACCGACTGGAGATATTTATATTTTTAGCCCGGTATGGTACACAGGCTGGAGATATTTTATTTTACCCTTGTATGGTACACTGGCTTGAGGTTTTATATGATTTTTATGGTCGATTGGCCGCCAACATTACATTTATTATTTTTCTTGTGCATTACTTAGTTGCATTTGCACTTCAGTATTGACTTATTGTCAAGTTTCAGTTTCAAGATTCCAGGTTGTTACTAATCCTTATTTCCGGCTCAGTTATCATTGCTATCTTACATGTTTACAGTTTTCTGCCTTACATACTCGTACATTTCATTCGTACTGATGTCCCTTCACCTGGGGACCTGCGTTCGTGCTGCAGGTGCAGATAGAGGTCAAGATTGCCAGTTGCAGTAACAGTTCATGTGATTAGCAGATGTGTTGGTATGCTCCTTTCTTTTTGGAGATAAGAGTGGTTTTATTTCAGTTAGAGTTCTGAGATGCAGTTATGGGTAGTTCAGAGCTCTGTTCTGACCATCAGTCAACTTACTCTTTAGAGGCTTCGTGGACTTAGTGTGTACAATGGTATTTAATTTGTGGCCTTGTGGGATTTTTGTTGTTTAGTTTAGCATACTCATAGCCTTGTTTGCATTTCCTTTGTTTATCCTGTATTGTTGAGACATTATGGGTCCAGTTTGTGCTCTATTTGATTGTGACAGGTGGCCTGGACGACCTAAGTGTTACAGTTACAAATGTCATATAGTCGGCTTCCCAGTCAGTCAGGTATGGGGAGCCAGTCGCGCCCTCTCCCCACTTATGGGGCGTGACACTATCTCCATGACCTCATGGATTGAATCCGATTTGATCATTGCAGCTTCACCAACTTCAAACTAACTAATAAGCGATCTACATCTCTGCCCATAGAGAGCCTCAAACGGAGCCATCTGAATGGTGGAATGGTAGCTGTTGTTATACGTAAACTCAATGAGAGGCAAATGATCATCCCAACTACCCTTGAAATCAATCACACATGCTCACAACATTTCCTCGAGATTCTGAATAGTCTGCTCTGCCTCACCATCTATTTGCGGGTGAAATGTTGTGCTAAGCTTGACCTGAGTACCAAGTCCCTTTTGAAATGATCTCTAGAATTGGAAGGTAAACCGAGTACCCCTATCCGATATGAAGGACAATGGCACTCCATACAACCAAACTAACTCCCGAATGTATAATTTAGCATAATCCTCCGCTTAATTGGTGGTTTTGACTAGTAGAAAATGAGCAGCTTTGGTCAACCTGTCCACAACCACCCAA
The DNA here is from genome assembly GCA_035772735.1 of Datura wrightii. NCBI lineage: Eukaryota > Viridiplantae > Streptophyta > Magnoliopsida > Solanales > Solanaceae > Datura > Datura wrightii. The sequence continues at coordinate 117,964,348 of JASDFA010000010.1, read as the reverse complement.
ATGGAGTCATACTGTCGATGAGTGCGAGGCAACCCTGTGATGAAGTCCATATTGATCTCCTCCCACTTCCAAGTAGGAATACTAAAGTCTTTATATACACCTAATGGTCTCTGGTGCTCAACCTTAACTTGCTAACAATTCGGACACTTAGCCACAAACTCCACTATGTCCTTTTTCATGTCATTCCACCAATAGACTTCCTGTAGGTCACAATACATCTGGGTGGAACCTGGATGTATAGAGTATCTTGAACCATGAGCCTCGTGCAATATCCGATCTTTTAAATCATCAACATCTGGTACACACAAAAGACCCTAATATTGGAGCTCACCACCTCCCCTTTTTGAGAAGACCTCCACCTTCTGATTCTGAACAACTTCCTTTAACTTTACCATAATAGGATCCTCGCCTTGCCTAGCCTTAGCATAAGTCACCAAGTATGATTCTGAGCGATTCTGCACAATAACACCACCATCAGTTGAGTTAACCAAACTAACTCCCAACCGTGTAAGCTGATGCACAACCTTCACCAGCTCCTTCTTCTCCTCACCTATATGGGACACATTCTTCATAGATAGTCTGCTAGTCTGCAACCACATTAGCCTTACCCATATTTTAAAGGACACTCAAGTCATATCTTTATGAAGCTCCAACCACCTCCTTTGACGTAGATTTAGATCCTTTTTGGTAAACACATATTGTAGGATTTTTGTGGTCCGTAAACACATATGCATGGACCCCGTACAAATAGTGTCTCCAAATCTTCAAGGCAAATACTACCGCCTCCAATTCAACATCATGAGTCAGATAATTCTTTTAATGAACCTTCAGCTTCCTGGAAGCATATACCATTACCTTACCATGCTGCATCAATACACAATCAAGGACGATCCTCGAAATATCACAATATACCACAAACCCATTGGTACCCTCATGTAGGGTTAACATAGGTGCTGAGGTGAGTTGAGTCTTTCACTCTTGGCAGCTCTTCTCACAAGCCTCTGACCATTGAAACTTAACTTTCTTCTAGGGCAACCTAGTCAATGGGTCTAAAATAGATGAAAACCCCTCAACAAAATCCAATAATAACCAGCTAAACCCAAGAAACTCCTGATATCCGAAGGATTCACCGGTCTAGGCTAATTCTTCGCAACTTCTATCTTTTGAGAGTCTACTATACACCCTTATTTTACACCACGTGACCCAAAAGCGCCACTGAGTTCAACCAAAACCCACATTTACTGAACTTAGCATAAAATTAATGATCCTTCAAAGTCTGTAGCACCACCCTCAAATGAGCGGTATGCTCCTCCTCTCTCCGGGAGTATATAAGAATTTCATCAATGAACACGATCACGAACATATCCAAATATTGCTTGAACACCTTGTTCATCAAATCCATAAAAGATGCAGGAGCATTCGTTAGTCCAAAAGACATAACTACAAACTTGTAATGACCATACCGAGTCCTTAAGGCTATCTTCGATATATCCCTCTTCCAAACACTAAGCTGATGGTATCCGGATATGAGGTCTACCTTCGAAAAGAACTTAGCACCCTAAAGTTGGTAAAACAAATCATCAATCCTGGGGAGAGGATACCTATTCTTAATGGTGACCTTGTTCAATTGTTGATAATCAATACACATCTGAAGGGATCCATCCTTCTTTCAGACAAAGAGAACTGGTGCACCCTATGGGGATTTGCTAGGTCTAATGAATCCCTTATCTAAGAGGTATTTCAAATGCTCCTTCAACACCTTTAGCTCGGCTGGGGCTATTCGATAAGGAGGAATAGATATAGGTTGCGTATCGACAAAAATGTCAATAGTAAAATTGATCTCCTGCTATGGATTGATTCTCGATAGATCATCTGGGAACACATCTGGGTATTCACACACTACAAAAACTGACTGGATAGTCAGGGTTTCGAACCTGGCATCCTTTACCCTAACTAGATGGTACACGCAACCCTTATAAATCATCTTCCTTGCCTTAACGTAGGAAATGAAATGACCTATAGGGACAGCTGAACTACCCTTTGACTCTAAGACTTGTTCACCCAGAAATCTAAACTCTACTACACGGGTTCTACAATTGACTAAGGCATAACATGCAAACAACCAATCCATGACAAGGACAATATCAAAATTTGTCATGGATACCTCTACTAAATCTACTAGGGTGACTTTCTAAAGGACTGTGACCAGGCAATTTTTATACACTCATCTAGCAACAACAAAATCACACCCTGGAGTAGAGACTGAGAAGGGTTCTGATAAGATTTTGGGACTGATTCCGAAACAACTAGCAACATAGGGCATCACAAAAGATATAGTAGCCCCTGGATCTAACTATTCATATACATCAAGGTGGAATACTTGTAACCTACTAGTGACTACATCTAGGGAGACCTCTTGCTCCTAACGGGATTCTAGGGCATAAAATCTATTTTGGCGCTGACCACCACCTGCACTAGTGGATGCCCCCTGCTGAGCTAGGTGTGCTGGTGGAGCTGCTGAACTGGAAGCTATGCCTCAGCCCCTATCATGGCCCTGTCTAGCTGTCGGGCAATCTCTAAGCATATGTACAGGCTTTCCGCACCCGAAACAAGTACCTACACCCAGCAAACACTAACCTGTCTGTCTTTGGCCACATCTTCTATGGTCAGGAGGCTGGTCTCTGTGGATCTGCTAATCTAGCCTCTATAGCCTGATGCTTGTCCCCTCTGATCGCTCCTAGACCTAGATGGCACACTTATAGCCGAAGGTACCGGGGCTGAATTTCTCTGATGGGACTGCTGACGGTGCCCACAAGGTCTCTGCTTGGAGAATCCAAATCTCTCAATCTTGGCCCTCTTAGCCTCTCTCTCCCACTTAAATATTTGCACTACCTCTATCTGCTGGGCGTATAGGACTATCTGAGAAAAGGCAATTTCCTGAAGCAGCATCGCTGTCCGAAAATTCCTGACCAAATAGTCTGCTATCCCGAGCACGAACCGACTCACTCGGGCTCTCTTGTCTGACACCATCTCAGGTGCATATTAAGATAGACGAGTGAACTCCAAGGCATACTCCTAAACTGTCATCTTCCCTTGCTTTAGATTCACAAACTCGGCTACTTTTATCTCCCTCATCTAACGAGGGAAGAACTGATCCTGAAAAGCAGCATAAAACTCATCCCAACTGATAGGGCCTGCTCCAACAGCTCTGCTATCCTTACACTACTTAAACCAAATGTGTGCAACCCCATTAAACTGGTACGAGGATTAATTGGTGCACTCCTCCCCCGTCAACCCTATAATCTGTGTGATCTTCAGAACCTCCTCAATGAACTCATATGGATCCTCGTCCACCTTTGATCTAAGAAACTTCGAATGGTTCATCTTCAGAAAATCCCTAACTCTTGTCTCCGCTACATTCCCGTTCTGAGGGACATGCCTTACCGCCTACATGTTGACGTGGGTGGTCAAGGCTTGGGCTAACATCTGAATGGCTGCCCTGAACTCCGCGTGGGCAACCAACTTGGGTACATGCTCCTAATGGGCTGGTGGGGCTTGATGGTGCTAGTCTCTATTGCCATTCTCATGGCCATTCCCATTTACGTTTCTCCTTCCATTAACTCTGTGGAGAGGCATGGTTTTGCAAACACATATAGCATGAGTTAGAAGGATAGAGAGACATTTCATCGCATGACATAGATCATGAAAAAAGGGAACATTTCCTAAACGTCTCGCAGCCTCTTCATCATAAGTGTGGCACTTTTCAAACCCATGAAAAAGACTCTACTTAACATGGCTTACAGACACCTTAGGAAATTTAAAAACCTAATGCTCTACTACCATGTTTTTCACGACCCGAAAATAGGCCCAGATCGAGACACGGGACAAAGAACCCTGAGAGGATCTAAGTCGACCCATGGCATGAACATAAAATCTAACTTGTCCAAATAAAATGAAAGATCAACATGAATAACAAAGCGGAAGTCTGAACATACATAACACCTGAGCACATACACAAGTATGAACCTGAATGCATACTATGTTCGGAAAGCCTCTAATACTGATGAGTTGATGGGACAAGACCCCAACTAACTCACTATAGTCTGAAAATTGGGAATACAAAACATATCGGACTAGAAAGGCCCTCGAAAGTTGAGGACTCACCAACTCTGATCGGGAAGTACTGATGTTGGGAATCTGGATAGCAGCGGAATGTAGTCTGGATAACGTAGCCTATATCATCAAACAATATAACATAGAGTATGCAGTCAGTATGTGGAATGTACCAAGTATGCAAGGTAAGTGAAGACGCTAAGTAAAATGATTAAATATTCATATTGTAAAACATAATCAAGATAAAATTGTGAGAGTAGGGCTTTCATGCTATTTTCTGAAATCATGATTTGAACATAACTAAATATCTTAACTGAATCGAATGACCCAAAGCTAAAAATTGATAATCATAAGTAAAACTGTACATTGGGTCAAACCTGTTGGAAACATAATATAATGACTGATGAACATGCATAACTGAAATCAAAAGGAACAATGGGAGACTAGTCATATAACCGACATTACCATGACAGAGCTTACGTGTTCCCGACTATTATAGTAAAGTGGGCAGAGTCGTCCAAAGCTTTGCCGGGGATAAGGACGCTACCATGATATCGATATCAAGCGGAAGGCCCCTTACGGCTAGGGGGAAGCTCACAAGGGAGGTCCCAAGTAATCTTAACATACCAACGTTGGTACGTTGTTTTGGGGCATAGGGTTTATTGACCCTTAGCCTACTCGGTGCTAGACACTTCTCCCAAAAACATGCATATGCTCTGCATCATTTTTCACAGCTGACATTCGTCTAGTGACGAAGATGAATAATGACATACGTGAAAAATCTAAAATCATAACATGAGGAGCCTTGGCTCAAAACATACCACAAGCTAAAAATAGTGGTATTCCAGACTCCAAAACCATGTAGTAAGCTAATTTATGAAATCATAAGAACATACTTCATCATATGGGCATGACCTATACTTACACATGCTTGAAATCAACTTGATTCACTTTGAAAATATGAACGTAAACATGGGTATTTCGACGTCATACTTTCTTCATAACATCTCATCATCATTGAGTACATATCTCATGGATCTCAACTTTCATGAACTTTCATGGATGGGCCTCATACTTTAGAAATTTTGAACACATAATTTATAATTTAAAACATTGTAAAATCTGCCCATTAATATAATTTAACATTTAAAACGTGCTTAGATCATACTAGTGATAGAACTTAGAGAAATTATGAGAAAAGGTGTTCACTAAATAGAAAAATCCCGATTTCAATGATCTTTGATGCCTCCTCCGTGCCGAGGTGCAGTCTCACAATAACTAGTTCTTCACATATTTGGGTTAAAACCCCATAGATTAATCAATAAGGATTTCATGAAATAGAGAGGGATTGGGCATGGCTGTGGACTATTGCACCTATTCATAGCCTTACGTTCCTAAAGTGACCTAATTTCACCACTTCCTTGATTGCCCAATCAGAATTGAGGAAGAACTTGGAAGAACTGGGCTTGATCACCTCTCAACCCTCTAAACAAGCATGCATGAATTAGAATATGCTTAGAATGACTTAACCCTTCTTAAAAAACTCTATTCTGAGCTTAAATTGATGTTGTTTAGGCCTTAGGAACTTAGGAATCACGGGAAAGTCCTTATTAAATTAGCAGGAAAATATACACTACCAATTCCTATGAGGGACTAGACGACTTGTGGTCTGAGGGACGACTTGTAGTCTACCATTCTTCGCCTGCACTGCCAAAAACCTTTTGAGGGTCATCACAGGGGACACCACAACTCGTGGTGTACTCGACAACTTGTGGTGATGACCCTAATTCTTTGACCACGGGTGACTTAACGAATTGTGGGGCTAACCACGACTCTTGGTCACACCCGTGGTCATCCCAAATCTAAAATTCCCAAACAAGTCCCAAGCTTTCCCCATGAGTCACTTAACGATTCGTGGTGTTCTTGATGGATCACTGGGTGACTAGTCCTATGACCTGGTGCAGAAATTTCTGTTTTCGTCCTATGACCTGGTGCAGAAATTTCTGTTTTTTCTGTTTCAACTCCCTGGTCTGATCTTGGGGTTTACGGGGTATTACACCTAAGGTGGCAGGAAAATATTCACGAGATGGTACTGGAGATGAGGGAAAATCCCATAAGAAGAAGAAGCATAAGAAAAGCATAAAAGAAAGAGGTGAGTTGCGAAAGGCTCTGGAAAAGTCTAGGGTAGAAGAGGAGATGTGCATTGAGGAGATGGGAGTTGGTGGTGCCACTTCCAGTTTAGCTGACCGAATTGAGGGGCATGTCACAGGTTCCACTGTCTCTTTATAGACGTAGACTCTCGTCACACAACCTCCAGCTACAGAGTCTGCAACGCCTCATCCTTTGAGCGCATTAGTTTCCACTGAAGCCACTAGTCTCTGGGGTCACTCCACCCCAACAGTTGTGCTAGAATATGGAGTATAGAGCTTCACAGGTTTACCCGACTTCTAGTTTGGGAATCTTACATTCATGCATTGGGAACAATGCCATTTTTTGGTTGGGGGTACTAGTGACATTCAAATCCACTCCTAATGAGGAAGAAGGGTAAATGATCGCCGCAATATAAATGCCCAACTAAGAGTCGAGGTCGAATCCATAGGTAATAGCGATTGAGTAACACAAATGTTGTCTATTTGCTTGAACTTAAATTGCATCCATGCATTTGAAAATAAAAATAAAATATTTGGGGGAAAAAGCTAGATCATAATTTGAATATAAAATCAACTATCGAGAGAGCAAGGCAACCAAATTGAATTAACAATTATGAGTAAGGGCAAGGGGTATGCTCTTGATAGGTGTTCAATTGGATTAGGATTAATTAGAAAATTGAATAATTATTCATAAGCGTAAAAAACCGTGGATAAAGTGACACCTAATGTTTTTCAACCAATTAGGTGCTCTATTCCTTGAGGTTTCTCAAACCCAAAGGCCTCAATCAATTAATCCACTATATCTTAGGCAAGATTTGAGCTATCTCTAGCCTCAAATCTTTAATGGATACTACGGGTTTTGGCTATCTCTAGCTCAACATCACACATTCAAGACCCAATTGCCTACCATTGCTTTCTAATACAAATTCAGTTTCTCTTTTTTAAGAAAACATAGAATAAGTAAAAATAACCCACATTTGCAACTATGGGTTATTCAGTTATAATTTAAGAGAAAACAATAGATTTATACAAAATGAGTAATTACAAGATTGAAATAGCCATACCCAATCCGATCTATCCCCAATCATGTACACAACCCTACCAAAATATCTAGCTACTCATAGATGAATAATATAGAAGCATATTCATAAGAAAATTCATAAAATTCACATTAAGAGTAAAAATAGAAAGCTCAAAAATTATCTTCAATTGTGAATTATACCTTGAGGAAGAAGAAGAAGAAAAGCTATTCAATATTTCTCTCTCTCACTCTACAATTATGGAATGGAATAATTGGTACTTTCTAGAGAATTTATAGAAATAGGTAAAAATATGCTCCTCAAATTCAACGCTGAACGATTTTGCCCTCCTAAAAGCGGCCTCTTTTACCTGCACCTTAGCCTATGCTTCGCCGTTGATGACTGGTGACTCGCTGGTGCAACACTTGTATCAACATCACTAGAAATCGACCCCATTCAACAAAAACCTCTCAATTTCATCATTTACCCAACTCACCCCCATATCATGATCAACTCTTTCGAACAACACAACAAAAGAAAACTGACGATTCTCTCTTAAGAACGACGTTACCCGATCTATCATCGGGAAAATTGTGCATTTGAAGCACTCGAGGTTACTCATACTTCACTCCTGACTAATAAAGCAAACAGACACTATGAGAATTACACCACAATAGCCAAGAACAATATGGGAAATGGGAGATATGGGTAAGGAAAATTCAAAATCTAGAATGATTAATTTTAAAATCTCATTTTCAAACAACAAGCAATATAGAAGCACAAGGATACATACCGATTGAGCAATGTGAACAACGAACAACCAGATTTGAAATTTACGACTTAACCAAAAAGTGTGCTTTCAACAATGGAGGATGTTTATTATTAGTGAGAAGTGTGTGAGGTGAGATAAAATGGAAGGCATATGAGTGGAGATTTTATATGTTGAAGAGAGGAAGAGTGATTGGGTGATGAGAAGGTGGATTTAATGGAGGATTTAATGATGAGGTTGGGAAGGTAAAAATTTATGGGAAGTTGAGTTGGGAAAGTGGGAAAGTGAAAATGAAGGGTTTGTGGGGACTTATTAGAAAGTTTGACCGGTTTTTAAAAGCCATGGGTCGGGTTGGTCAAAAGGTTAGTCAAGATTTTAAATGAAATACATACCTTTACTTGTGTTCAGTCGGCAGCAATCGATGGGTACCGATGTTTTTCCACATCAAGCGTAGGTGGCCTCCACTTGCGCCCAGTTCACTGTTTGAAAGTTGCGGTTGACCGGTGGTTTGCCGGTTGTAACATGTGTTACATCGGTGGGCCACAATTCATAATTCATTTCCCAGGTAAACTGGTTGAATCAAGTGGCGAACCGGTGTTTCGCGGGTTACCACCAGCATTTTTCAAGTTGGGCGCCAGTTCTCTCCTCTTTTTCATCATATTCTGGACTCCACCTACTTGTGAGTGGCGTTTCGCATTTAAGGACCTGCGTTTCGTGGGTCTTGTGCCACCAGTGCCCTCTTTTTCTTCAAACTCATTCTTCATCATTCTTCCTACAAAAGAAAAATAAAGAAAACATAAAAGCATCAAACATGAAAACACTTGTGTAGCCTCACAAAAAGTACCTTATTTAATGCTGTGGCACGACAGAGGTGTTTTTCTATGGCTCATCAAGGTATGAAACTTCCACCATGTTGATTTCTGCTGACACTCCTAAAAATTTTTTTACTCGTTAGCCATTTACTTTGCATCTCAGTTTATCATCTCTTCAGAGCTCAATAGCTCCATTATCAAAAACACGAGACACACTCAAAAGGACTCGACCAATTAGATTTAAGCTTCTCAGGGAACAACCTCAGCCTATAGTTGAAGAGTTGTACCTGCTCTCCAGAGTAAATTCCCGTTGCCAAATTTTATGATCATGGTAGTACTTTATTTAGGATTTATATATTGCGGCATTTTCATAGGCCCTCATCCTAAACTCATCCATCTCATTGAGATTTTCCACTCACCCCTGAATGATGTTTCCCCAATCAAGGTTTAACCGCTTCAAGGCCCATGTAGCCTGATTCTCCAATTCCACCAGTAAATGGAAAGCTTTTCCAAAGACCAATTGATATTAGGAAATTCAAATTTTCATTTTATATGTGGTTTGGTAGGCCCATAGGGCGTCATCAAGTTTCCTTGCCCAGTCCGTTCTATTGACCTTGATTGTTTTAGTCAAGATGGACTTGATTTCTAGATTGGACACTTCTGCTTGGCTGCTGGTTTGAGGATTATAAGGGGTAGCAACGTTGTGCTTCATGCCATACTTTGGTATCAAGGCACTGAACAATAGATTACAAAAATGTGATCCTCCATAACTGATGATAACTCTACGGGTGCCGACATGTGAGAAGATATGCTTCTTCAAAAAGGTTGTTACACTCTTCCCCTCATTTTTGTGCAATGCCATAATTTCCATCTATTTACGTACATAGCCAATGGCCACCAGAATGTAAGTGTTTCCTGTAATACCCTGGAAGTGCCTAAGATTATACCCGAGAGTTCAAAAATTTAATGGTGTTGAAATTCGGAAAAATGTCTCAGAACGAGGGGTGTAACGAATCATGGTTTCAAACTATGAGTTGTTGTTTCCAGTGGTGGTTCAAGAGTCATAGGTGACAGTGGAAACAAAGACCTATGTAACGACTCGTTGTAAGAAACAACGAGTCATCGCTGTAGTGATGGTGACGAGTGGACATTAGCATATGGGGATATAACGAGCCACCCAATGACACGTCATGAGGAATAATGACTCGCTGTCAGCAGTCATCGTCTAAATGGTCAAATTTCCAGTGGGCTTAATAGATGGACAGAATGAGGAGTTCAAAATTTCAAAGGGGGAAAATAACAGTCGACTTGACGATCGTTGGACCAAAGGATGAGTCATCCTGTCTATCCGTGGTTCGATTCTAGAGGCTAGTACTCAGTAGTTCTTATGACGTGCCATACCACGAGTGATCGTCTATTCTGACGACTCGTTGGTACCACCCGTTGGACCAACCTGGACAGTTTTCGGGGAAGACTCATTAAGGCCATTTTGACTTTTTCATGCTATAAGACCCTAAGCTACATCAGTTTAGCTTATTAAAGGTGGATTTTTAGGGGGATAATATATTCTAAATCCTCATTCATGCATGCAAGTGTATAGGGAGGTGATCAAAGGGTGATTCAAGGTTTCCTTCTTCAATTCCTTTCAATTTCTTTTGGGATTTAAAGGGAGAGTAAGAATCAGTTATTTTCACGTATGTAGGGTTTTAGATGGGTGTTTCCGTCCACACCCATGTCTGTTTATTATTGATTCATGAAAAATCTATCCAAGTTCTATTGGGGTTTTTTTAAATCGTGATTAACATTATATTTTATGAATCATGATAAAATTTTATAATTACTTTGATTACATAATTGTTGATTTTGATTTTTTTTTACAATAAGCATAATTATGCCTAATTTATGATGAATTGATTTATGATCTACTCTTCTATTGATGATATTTACAAGCCCAACATGAATTATGATTTAATTATGGATTTAGTTACTTACCCATCATGATTTCATAATATAAAAGTTATATGTATGATCTACGAGTATGCATGAACCCTGTAATATATTAAATCATAATTTGGTCAACTCACGGGCTTTGATTCATGGCTAGTTCACGTACTTAGAAGAATGTTTATGATTATTGTGATTTAACTAGACCATGAACTCATGCATGTATACTATGAGCACTATATATATGTTTTGGTAGTAGTATAGAACACCGAGTAGGTTCGGGGCCTAGGTTACGCCTCGAATCTCATAAAGTTCGTGCCACCGTAGGTATTTTGGGACCTCCCATGTGACCATCCCTGGCCTAGTTGGACCTTTTCATGTGATCACACCCTTCATGGTTCTACCCTTGGCAAGGTTTGAATGGCCTCCCGACTAGGTTTACAATTCGGACTTCATGTGTGCTCATATGGGGCATGTCGGTTAAGAGAGTTTCCTACTATTCGTCATGATTTATGCATATTTCTATTTATGTAATTGTCTCAAGTCATGTTTAATAAATCTTTCTCTTACGATTATGGTTACGATCGTATTACGAATATTTAAAAACCTTGAGCCTTATGTTCTATTATGATACTTATGTTATGAGCATGTTGTCCTACTCTTATGATCATTTATGAGCTTTATATATTTAAATTTTTGAATTACTAATATCGCATACTTCGTACATTCCACAAACTGACCGCATACTTCCTATGTTGTATCATTTCATGATATAGGACCCGGAGCTCAAGCGTTCCCTCCTCAGTAGCTCTTTAGAGTTCACTATAAACTTATTTGGTAAGTCCTCAGGGCTATGTCTCCAGACTCTATTGTTCTCCTTCAGTTTTAGTATTGTAGGGTTAGTTGGGGTATTGTCCCATCAACCCGCCTTTCTTGATTAGAGGGTTTTCAGACTATAAGTTATATCCAACAGTTATGTATGGAGCATGTAATGTATTTTCTCCATTATTAAGCCATGATTTTGTTTCCCAACGTTAAGTCTTTTGCTTATGTGAATGAATTAGATGTATGCTCATGCCATGGGTCGACTTAGGGTCTCTCGGGGCTCCTTGCCCCAAGTTTACGATCCGGGTGTATGTTTGGGTCGTGACAAACTTGGCATCAGATATCATAGCTTTGAAGTGTCCTAGGGTCTCTAAAAGATGCATTAAATAGAGTCTTTTTCATGGGTGTGAAGCGCGCCACACCTATGATGAAGAGGCTATGAGGCGTTTAGGAAATGTTCCCTTCTTTCATGATCTATGTCGTCCAATGAAAAGTTCTTTCTACCCTTCTAACTCGTGTTATTCGCATTGTAGAATCATGCCTCCACACCGAGTGAACGTCAGAAGAAATTTAAATGGCAATGATTATGAGGGTGCCAATGGTGATGGGCATCAGCCAGCCCCACCCATTCATGAGGAGCATGCACCAGAGCCAACTGCCCATGCTGAGTTTAGGATAGTGATTCAGTTGCTGGCACAGGCTATAGCTGCGTAGGTTCATAACCAGACAGTGGCGCATTACCCTCAGAATGGGACTGCGGTAGCAGCTAGGGTGAGGGATTTCTTGAGGATGAACGCTCCTTAGTTCACGGGGTCCAAGGTGGATAAATACCCACATGATTTCATCGAGGAGATTCTGAAGATCATCCAGGTTATGGGGGTGAAAAATAGGGAGTGTGTTGACTTGGCCTCCTATCAGTTAAAGGGGGTGGCTCACATAGGTTCAAGCAGTGGAGGGATGAGAGGGTAGTGGGTGTAAGTCCGATGGGTTGAGAAGAGTTCCACGTGGCATTATTGGATCCATTCTTCCCTCAGGAGATGAAGGGGCTTAAGGCAGCTGAGTTTGTTAACTTAAAGCAAGGTGACATGTCTATTCAGGAGTACGCATTGGAGTTCACCGGTCTATCCAAGTATGTGCCAAAGTTGGTGGCGGACCAGAGGGATCGGGTGAGCCATTTTATACATGGGGTGGCAGTCTATCTGGATAAGTACTGCAGGATCGCCATGTTGCATCAGGATATAGACTTTTCTTGAATTATATTGCATGCTCAGCAGATGGAGTCAGTCTACCGAAGACAGAGAGAGGTCAAGAGGGCCAGGACCTACAGTCACGGGTCTTCTAAACTCAAAATAGGGGGTGGATAGCGTCAACAGTCGCAGCACAGGTCTATTGCTCCAACACCATCATCGGCCAGTACACCATCCAAATTTCGAGGTGATCAGAAGAGTAGGGCTTCAGGTTCGAGGGGTCAGGGTAGCATGCAGGTGGAGCGCACTTTCCCAGTTTGTGCTGGTGCGGCAAGAACCACCCTGGGAGGTGCCTAGTTGGCTCAGATGCTTGTTTCAGGTGTGGAAAACTCAGAAACTGACCCAGGGATTTCCCTTCAGCCTGATCAGTGGTCGATGGAGCCCGTGTACCAACAGCCAGTTCTGTCGCTCTAGCAGCACGTCCCCCTTAGCAGGGTGCTTCGACTAGTTCAACCGGTGGTCAACGCCAATAGGTTTTATGCTTTAGCACCCTGCTCGGAGCAGGAGATCTCCCCGGATGTGGTTTCTGGTATGTTGCATGTATTTCATATTAATGTTTATGCCTTGCTAGATCTTGTAGCTACCTTGTCCTTTCTGACTCCTTACATTACTAGTAGCCTTGGAGTTAGTCCTGAGATTCTGTTAGAGCCATTTTCATTTTCTACTCCTGTTGGTGATCCGGTTGTAGCTAGGCAGGTGTTTAGTGCGTGCCCGCTCACTATATTGCATAAAGTCACCTCCGCAGACCTTGTAGAGTTATCCATGACTGACTTTGATATTATTCTTAGCATTGATTGGTTGTATGCGTTTTATGCTTCGATAAATTGTAGAACCCGTGGGATGAAATTTCCTTTTCTAAGTGAGTTAGTTTTGGAGTGGAAGGGTAGTTCAGTTGTACCTGCAGGCCGATTTATTTCAAATCTTAGGGACTAGAAGGTGATTTCTAAGGGTTTCTAGTATCATCTATCTAGGGTTAAGGATGTTGAGTCTGATACCCCGACTCTCCAGTCAGTTCTGGTGGTGCGTCAGTATCCAGAGGTTTTTCTCGATGATTTGCCAAGGGTTCCTCCCGAGTGGGAGATTGGTTTTGGTATTGACCTTTTACCTGTTATGGAGCCTATCTCTATTCCTTCATATAGGATGGCTCCATCTGAGATAAAAGAATTGAAGGATCAGTTGAAAGACCTTCTAGATAAGGGCTTTATTAGACCCAGCAAGTCTCCATGGGGTGCACCAGTTCTATTTGTCCGAAAGAAGGATGGCTCGCTTCGGATGTGCATTGTATACTCAGGATCAATGACTTGTTTGACCAGCTTCAGGGTGCCAAGTGTTTCTCCAAGATTGATCTCAGAGTCGGGTATCACCAGCTCTAGGTTCGGGAGAGTGACATCTCGAAAACCTCTTCCAAGACTCGGTATGGTCACTATGAATTTGTTGTTATGTCTTTTAGACTAACCAATGCCGCTACAGATTTTATGGATCTAATGAACAATGTGTTCAAGGAATATTTAGACATGTTCATGATTATGTTCATTGATGACATCCTTATATACTCTAGGAGCGAGGGGGAGCATGTGGCTCACTTGAGAGTAGTGCTTCAAACCCTCAAGGATCGTCATTTATATGCAAAGTTCATCAAGTGTGAGTTTTGGTTGGACTCCGTGTTACACCCCGTAAATTCCTTACATTTAGATTGCCTATTCGCATGTTGGTTAAGAGTTTTAGAATGCCACACATTCTAGGAAAACCCCAGGGAAAGACCGGACAAGTGCCACGTCGAACCATCGCAAGAGGAGGCTGGGCAGACCCCCTCCGCGATGGCCAACGTGTCACGGAGGGCTCACCTCCGCGTTGGCCGGCGTGTCATGGAGGTGAGGTCCAGCCCTAACTATATAAAGCCCCCACATCCTTTTAATTTAATTCTTATCATTTCATTTCCAGAAAACGGCCATCAACAGTTAGGGATGAGGGTTTGAAGTGATATTCCTTCCTATTACGCCGTTAAACGCGGTCCAAACTTGAATTAATCTTGGGTAGTGAAGTATTAAGCTGCAAGGAGCATTCCTGCGGAGTTAGTTTCGTGAAATTCGGCCAGCGAACCGTCGTCCTACCGAGCTAAGGTAAGTGGAATTGCTCCAAATTAGTGTCAATATACTACTAGCCCTAGAGTATTTCTCCCTTCTGGACTTCAAAGAAATAGAGAGTGTTCGGCTGTTTTTCGATAAGTCAAAGTTTGGGATATATATATATATATTCAAAGTAGTGTTTTCTTCTGGAATATTGATGAATTTACTTCTAATTGCTATGTATATGAATGCAATTGGAAGAAATAGCTGAAAATTGGCTGAGTTACGTCAGTTAGTCCAGAAGTCAGAAACTAAGGTATGTAAAGCCAGTTTCTTTGGCAAGTTAATAATTATAGTATAGTAAAATAGAATAAATTCCAGAAGGAAGTTTTAGAAGACGAGTACTATGTATGTTTGTATTATTATGCCATATTTAGAATAAAAGTCAGTAAATTAGTATTAAAAAGCGAGATATTATTTTAGACTCAGTACCAGATTCAGTTTAATTCAGCCAAAGAATCAGAATAGAGTATAAAAACATGAACAGTATTATCAGATTTATTATACATGTTATATGTGATTATTGTTGTTTGTTGAGACCTGATTGTGTTATGTGGGCACCCTTAGAGCTTCCTTGCCGCCCCAGGGTTAATAGCTGTGTCGACTCGCCCGCCTGAGGGTGAGGATACGTCACTCCAAGGAGTGGCATGCCATCCGCAGTAGGACGAAGATGGGATGCAGCATTCCCCATAGCTGGCTGATCAGCATTATAGCATACCCCATCGAGCGCTTGCGCCCAGGGCACAGATTATAGATTACGGATACAGATCTCATATTACAGTTATAGGAGTCACCCGGACTCAGATACAGTTATAGTCAGGGGCCCAGAGAGCCCAAGCTGCATACCCAGGGGGCCGACGGGGTGCTCGTACTTATTAGGTGAGTGGAGTGAATTTATTTTTGGATGGTTTGACCTGGGTAGGGGTATATAGAATGCGTGTTGATCGGCACCTACCGGCTTATGGGGGCTGGTACACGTTCTTGTATGCTCTCTCTCTCTCTCTATATATATATATATATTACTTATTAAGTTGATAAATAACAGGACGCCGCATCAACAAGTGTGATTATTATCTTCTTTCCAGTATAGTTAAGCTCGGTACAAATTTTGCTATCCCAGACAGTTTTAGCTATCCTCTATCATTTTAGTAACTACCAGTTTACTGTTTATCTTCAGTTATGTTCAATTTTGCTTTGCATACATGGTACCAATGGTACTGACGCCCATTTGGGGGTGTTGCATTACTTGCCTGCAGGTACTCATAGGCGAGGAGCCGATCCCTCGTAATCCCCACCAGCACACAGAGTCATCAGCTCCTGTCATCCAGAGCTTGACAGCTAGAGGTTTATTTCTCTTTTGTTGTACAGTACGGGTAGCTCGGGGCCCTGTCCTGACCATCTTATCAATATTCTTAGAGGCTTGCAAATTGTATATTCCCTCTGGTTAGCTGTACCGGTCGTGTGAGGCCGTGTGTATGTTTTAGTTTGTTTATGATGGCCGTGTGGGGCCTTATTCAGTTGATAGTGGTGATCCTGTTGATCATGTAGCAGTTTAGCACTTGTTTTCTTTATTCAGAAATAACTAGACAGCATGGTGGCCTTGTCTGCCCGCATAGGTTCCCTATTGATTCAGTTGTTCTGGGTAGCTGTTGTTTTCTTACAGGTGGCTATAGGCCTAGTCGGCCAGAGGCTGTATCTACAGCTGTTATATAGCCCGTCATTTTCTTGAATCTAGAGTTAGAGCAAGCCTAGCACCAGAAGTGCTTAGGCTCAGCTAGTCCAGCAGTCCAGGTCCTAGTAGGGAACCAAGTGCCAGTCATGCCTCCCAAGGCGGGGCGTGACACTCTGTGGCATTTTTGGGCCATGTGGTATCGAGTGAGGGCATAAAGGTAGATTCTCAGAAAATCGAGGCGGTGAAAAATTGGCCTAAACCAGTGCACCCTTCGAATATTCAGAGTTTCTTGGGCCTAGCATGCTACTAATGGAGATTCGTTAAAGGTTTCTTATCAATTGCAGCACCATTGACCAAGTTGACTCAGAAAAAGGTAAAGTTCCAATGGTCAGGGGCTTGTGAGAAGAGCTTCCAAGAATTGAAGACTCGACTCACTACTGCAACGGTGTTGACCCTACCCGAGGGTACGGAGTTGTAGTGTATTAAGATGCTTCGCGGGTCAGACTCCGGTGTGTATTGATGTAGGGAGTGAAGGTAATAGTCTATGCCTCTAGACACGTTAAAGACCCATGAGAAGAATTACCCGTGACACGATCTAGAGTTGCCAGCGGTGGTCTTTGAATTGAAGATCTAGTGACATTACTTGTATGGGGTCCATGTGGATGTCTTTAGGGACCACAAGAGCTTATAGTACGTGTTCACATAGAGGGATCTCAATCTACAGCAAAGGAGGTGGTTAGAGCTACTCAAAGACTATGATAATGAGTGTTCTTTACCACCCGAGTAAGGCTAATGTGGTGGCAGACACACTTACGAGACTCTCCATGGAAAGTGTGTCCTGTGTGGAGGAAGGAAAGAAAGCGTTGGTGAAAGATGTGCATCGTCTCACAAGGTTAGGAGTGATGTTGATCGACTCTACTGATGGCAGTGTGGTTGTTCAAAATAGATCAGAATCGTCTTTGGTAACTGATGTGAAATCTAGGTAAGATGAGGACGCGATTTTGTGGAAATTTAAGGAAGCTGTGCGGAGTCAAAAGGTGGAGGTTTTCGCCCAAGGGGGAGATGGGGTGCTTCGGTACCAGGGTTTTCTGTGTTTTCCAGTTGTGGATGATCTACGAAGTTGGATATTGCATGAGGCACATGGGACCAGATATTCTATCCACCCGAGATCCACCAAGATTTATAGTCATTTAGGAGAAATCTATTTGTGGGATGGTATGAAGAAGGATATTGCATTGTTCGTAGCTAGGTGCCCAAACTATCAACAAGTTAAGGTGGAACATCAAAGGCCGGGAGGCGTATTTCAAGATATTAGCATTCCCACATAGAACTAGGAAGAGATTAACATGGATTTCATTACAGGCCTACCTCGTACTCGCCGTCACCATGATTCTATTTGGGTGGTGGACGACAGGTTGACCAAGGCTTCATACTTCCTACCGGTCAAAACCACAGATTCAATGAATGATTATGCCAAATTGTATATCTGGGAGTTGGTGCTTACATGGAGTGCCCTTGTCTTTTATCTCAAACCGAGGTACTCATTTTTGGCGGTCTTTTAAAAAAGGTCTTGGGACCCAAGTTAAACTAAGCACAGTATTTCACCTGCAGACAGATGGCCAAGCGGAACGAACAATCCAGATTCTCGAGGACATGTTGAGAGCATGTGTGATGGACTTCAACGCCCTTGATCGAGTTCGCTTACAATAACAACTATCACTCTAGTATCCAAATGGCACCATTCGAGGCTTTTTATGGGCAGAGATGCATATCACCCATTGGATGGTTTGAGGTTGGTAAGGTACTTATGATAGGAACTGATTCGGTTCATGAGGCTGTGGTGAAGGTCTAGTTGATAAGGGACAGGCTGAAGACCGCTCAGCGTCGACAAAAGTCATATGCGAATGTGAGGAGGAGAGATTTGGAGTTCGGGGTAGACGACTGGGTATTTCTAAAGGTGTCTCCCATGAAGGGAGTGATGCAGTTTGGGAAGAAAGGAAAACTCAGTCACCATTATGTTGGTCCCTACCGGATTTTGAGAAGAGTTGGTAAGGTGGCATATGAGTTGGACTTGCCCTCAGAGTTATCTTCTGTGCATCTTGTGTTTCATGTATCACTATTGAAGAAATGTTTGGGAGATCCAGCTTTAGTAGTTCCGGTTGAAAACGTCGGTGTAAAGGATAGCCTAAGCTATAAGGAGGTTTTGGTGGAAATACTAGATCGATAGGTTTGAAGGTTACGAAACAAAGAAGTAGCTTCAGTTAAAGTATTATGGAGGAATCAGCATGTTGAAGGAGCTGGGTGGGAAGCCAAAGCAGATATGATCGATAAATACCCATACTTATTCTCTATCAGCTCGGTTCCGACTTGAGGTATCAGTTTTTCTCTATGACTCTATTTAGTTTCATGTTTAGTTCATGCACGCAAGTTTCTTTTATGTATATGGGTGTGTATGTGATTTGAAAATTCAGTTCAACTGTATATTTTGAATCAGAGGTAGTTATTCCATCAGTTTTCGGGCTAAAATGATCTGTATTTGCATATGATAATTGCATGTTTCGGTTTTCTGCCTGTTTCCTACATTCGAGGACAAATGTTCCCAAGGGGGAGACATTGTAATACCCTGAAAGTGCCTAAGATTAGAATCGAGAGTTTAAAAATTTAAAACTGCTGAAATTGGGAAAAATGTCTCAAAACAAGGGGTGTAATGACTAATGGTTTGAAACCATGAGATGTTGTTGCCAGTCGTGGATCAGGAGTCTTAGGTGACAGTTGAAACAATGACCTATGTAACCACTCATTGTAGAAAACAACAAGTCGCCATTATAGTCGTTGTGAGGAGTGGACCTTAGTATATAGGGATATAACGGGCCACCCAATCACCCATCATGAGGAATAACAACTCATTGTCTGCAATCTACATCTGAATGGTCAAATTTCCAGTGGGCTTAACGGATGGACACAACAACACATTGGAGATAACAACGAGTCATTGTGAGACTTTTTGTGAAGGATTTCAGAATTTCAAAGACGACAAACAATGGTGGACTTGACGATCGGTTGGACAAAAGGATGAGTTGTCCTGTCTATCTATGGTTCGATTCCGGAAGCTAGTTCTTAGCAATACTTGTGACGGGCCATAGCATGAGTCGTCGTCTCTTCCAACGACTAGTTGGTACCACCCATTGGACCGACCTGGACAGTTTTCAGGGAAGATTCATTAAGGACATTTTCGACTTTTTCATGCTATAAGACCTTAAACTATGTCGTTTTAGCTTATGAAAGGTGGGTTTTTAGGGGGATAATCTATTCTAAGTCCTCATTCATGCATGTAAGAATATAGGGAGGTGATTAAAGGGTGATTCAAAGTTTCCTTCTTCAATTTCTTTTGGGCATTCAAGGGAGAGTAAGAGTCAGTTATTTTCAGGTATGTATGGTTTTTAAATGAGTGTTTCCATCCACACCCATGTCCATTCATTATTGATTCATATAAAATCTATGAAAAATCCATTGGGGTTTTGATTCAATTCTTACGAAAATTGAATGATTTACAAATGGGTTGTTTTAAATTGTGATTTACTTTATATTTTATGAATCATGAGTAGATTTTAAGCTTACTTTGATTATATAATTGTTGATTTCGGTTTTATTTAGAATAAGCCTAATTATGCCTAATCTATGATGAATTGATTTATGATCTACTCTTCTATTGATGATATTTACAAGCCAGCATGAATTATGATTTAAATTATGGATTTATTTACTTACCCATCACGATTTCACAATATACAAGTCTTATGTATGATCTATGAGTATGCATGAACCCTATTACATATTAAATCATGTTTTGGCTGACTCATAGGATTCGATCCATGGCTACTTCATGTACTTACAAGCACATTTATAATATCATGATTTAACTAGCCACTCATGCATGTATACTATGAGCACAATATATGTTTTTTGGGAGTAGTATTAAACATAGAGTAGGTTCGGGGCCCAGGTTACACCCCGGATCTCATAAACTACGTGCCACCGTAGGTATTTTGGGACCTCCTATGTGACCATCCCTGGCCTAGTTGGCCCTTTTCATGTGATCATACCCTTCATGGTTCTACCTTTGACAAGGTACGAACGGCCTCCTGACAAGGTTTACAAGTCAGACTTCATGTGTTCTCATATGGGGTATGTCGGTTAAGAGAGTCTCCCACTGTTCCTCATGATTTATGCATATTTCTATTTATGTATATTGGCTCAAGTCATGTCTAATATAGCTTTCTCTTATGATTATGATTACGATCGTATTACGAATATTTTGAAAACCTTGAGCCTTATGTTCTATTATGATACTTATGTTATGAGCATGTTGTCCTACTTTTATGATCATTTATGAGCTTTATATATTTAAATGTACGTTTTACTTACCTTGCATACTCGGTACATTTCACGTACTGACCGCATACTTTCTATAGTGTATCATGTCATGATACAGGAGCCGGCGCTCAGGCCTTCCCTCCTCAGTAGCTCTTCATAGTTCGCTATTAGCTTATTTGGTGAGTCCTCATGTTTCTAGGGCCATGTGTCCAAACTCTATTGTCCTCTTTCAGTTTTAGTATTATAGGGCTTGTTGGGGTATTGTCCCATCGATCCATCTTACATGATTATAGGCTTTTCAGACTATAAGTTGTATTCAACCGTCATGTATGGAGCATGTATTTTCTTTTCTCCATTACTAAGTCATGATTTCCTTTCCCCATGTTAAGTCTTCCGCTTATGTGAATGAATTAGATGTATGCTCATGCCATGGGTCGACTTGGGGTCTCTCGGGGCTCCTTATCCCGTGTTTACGATCCGAGTGTACGTTCGGGTCATGACATTTCCATAAGATCTCACAAAAGGCCCTATAAAATCAATTCCCCATGAATTAAGAAATTCCACCTAAAGGACAAGGAAGCTCATGTCTCCTAGAGATACTTCCAATTCATTGACATTGATCGCACTACTTAACAAAGCCATGGGCATCCTATTGGAGAATTTGCCAAAAAATTCCACACTGTAACACCTTTGCTTCTGTCCTAACACTCCTGTAATGGCCCCAGATAGGTGATGAATGACAAGCCTGAGGATAGGCACCATTTCCACTCTGGGACATATCTACGAATTCTGTCATCAGCACAAGTACGAATGAGGTACGAGTCGTCCCAATAAAACTTCTGAACATCATGCATGAATCTCTTTTTTTGGTGAAAGGTCAATCCATTGGAAGTGATGTTACTTTCCAAGTAATTAGCAAAATCTATGAACCACGGTATTAAGTCATGGGATGCTTCCAAAATATGTTTGTCAGTGAAGTCATCATTAATCTTTGCACCCAACCTACCATCTGTCTCTAGACGAGAAAGATGGTCAGCCATTTGATTCTCACATCCCTTCCGGTCCTTTGCTTAAAAATTGAATTCTTGGAGCAAAAGAACCCATCTAATAAGCCTGGGTTTAGCATCCTTCTTTTCCATATGGTATTATAGTGCAACATGACCCATGTGCACCACTACCTCGGTTCCTAGAAAGTATGGCCGAAACTTTTTTGACACAAACAGTACTGCAAGCAACTCTTGTTATGTCATTGTGTAATTTACTTGTGCATCATTCAAGGCTTTGCTGGCTCTGTAAATGGGGATAAAGATCTTTTCCTTCTTCTATCCTATAATTGCCCCTAATGCTACACTGCTGACATAACACATCAATTCATAAGGCTTCGACCAGTCTGGTGCGGTGATGATGGGGGTTGATATAGGCTTTTCATTTAGTTCAATGAAAGCCCTCACACAAGACTTGTCAAACTGGAAAGTTGCATTTTCTTCCAACAATCAGAACTACGGATGTGCTATCTTGGAAAAGTCTTCCATAAAATGGTGGTAAAACCCTGCATGTCCCATAAAACTCCAAATGCCCTTCTCTGTCTTTGGTGGGCATAGGTGTCACGACCCGAGAGTATTCCCAGATCGTAGACACGGGACAAAGAGCCCCGAGAGACCCCTAGTCAACCCATGGCGTGAGCATAATACTAATTCATTCACAAAAAGGCAGAAAACTTGACTTATCAATCATAAACTAACTAAAAATTGTATCATGAATTGTAAGGAATGACAAACTAAAATACATTCATCAATGACAAAATACTACACATAAGTCTGAAAGCCTCAAATCACAAAAGAAGGGTTGAAGGGACAAGACCCAACTAACCCAAACATTTTGAAAAACATAAGACAATTAAACAAGTCTAAACATGAACCCCTCGAATCAGAGGACTCACCACTGAAGACTGAGCGGAACTCAGCGCAAGCTAGGGACGAAGCTGATCCTGCGAATCGGATCCTAAAAATATGTGGTTTAGTACTTGGATAGTAATGAGTATGTATGCAAAGCAATTCTAAAAAATATAAAAGTTAAAGGAGTGGGGACATCATGATTATAAGACTTAAATTGTAAGTATATCGTAAGGCTCAATATTTCCAAAAATATTCATAAACCCATCAAAGTCATAACATGCGGGAAAAACATTTCATAAATCATAACTTAAGAAAAAAGAACATAATCATGCACATTTCAAAACCATGAGGATCAAAGGCAGATTTCTATAACCGACATGCTCCACATGAGCACACATGAAGTCCGACTTGTACGCCTAGTCGAGAGGCCGTTCATACCTTGCCAAGGGTATGAACCATATAAGGCGTGATATCACTTATGAAGGCCCCATAGGGTATAGGGGATAGTCACTAAGGAGGTCCCAAACATAATCCTACAGTGGCACGTAGTATTGAGATTCGGGGCGTAACTTGGGCCCCGAACCTACTCGGTGTTTAAGTACTAATCCCAAAACATGTAACATGCTCATAGAAATTCATACATAACATGAACGACTAGTTAAATCGTGAAGATCATACCATGTTTGAGAGTTCATAATACTAGCCACGGAATTTGGGATCCTGAGTCGGCCAAAGACATAGTTCATAAATCATACACAACATATGGGCATGGCCCAAAATATTAATCATTCTTGAAATGATTAATTTATGCGAAACATAATCATGACAACATGAGAAATAGGAAACTTGAAGACATGCTTGAAACTCAAAAATTCGTATTAAGCTTGAGGATTCATCATGAACAGGAATTTTACCAAAAAGTCCTTCATAATTGCGCATCCATACTTATAGAGTTTGAAATCATGAAATATAAAATATACAAGCAATATCACCCCAAATACTTCAAAACCCATAATTTAAGCATACTACCACACTTTCATGTAAACTTTTGAGAAATCATGCAATTGGGTTGAGACCCACGAGAATTTGATAACTTAATCGTAAGAAATGGGAAGAAATGGGCATGGGTAGGGTCTAATCTACCCATTCAAAACCCCAAATACCTGGAAATTTCGTGATTTCCTACTCCCTTGAAGAACCCTAAGTGAAAACTTGAAGAATCTTGAAGAAAGTTGCTCGAAACCCTTCCTACTCGCTTCTCTAACACTTGTAATTGCTAAAATGAACTCAACAGGAGTTTTCATCCCTTAAAGACCCTGTTTGAACCACAAAACAACGCGGTTTGGGGTCCAAAAGTGTAAAAAAGTTTAAATTGCCCTAACTGAATTTTCCTAAAAAGCAGTTCTGGCCCTGACCGTGAATCGTGCCACAAGTCGTACCATCAAGTCATGACTCGTGGTTAGCTCTTATGGTCACTTCACCCTTTCTCCTAAAATTCTGAATTTGGCTACGACTGGTATACCACGACTTGTACCACCATCCTATGGGTCATACTATCAACAATGGTACCATCCACCCAAACCAATACGACTTAACCACAACTCCTCACCACGATTTGTTGGTTCATCCTACGAGTCGTACCATGACACGTGACGACTCACTTTGGCACCACTGATATATTCACCGTCACTCCTAACCACAAGTCGTACCTTATCACGAAGGTTCGTAGGAATATCCGTGGCACAACCTTAGGCTCCCGGTTTCCTCACGACTCGAGTCACGAGTCGTAGGTCCTCACCGCGACTCGTACCTCGAGTCGTACTGGTGCAAATTCTAGGTCTTCTGCAGTTTTCGACTTCAACTCCCGAGTCTATTCGTAGGCCCTTCCGGGGTGTTACAATATCTCCCCCTTGGAAACATTCGTGCTTGAATGTAGGGAAACAAGCAACAAACGGAAACATACAATCATTATATATAGATGCTAATCATTCTAGTCGGGACGTTATTGAAGGACTATCCTCGAAAAGAACCACATAGTTGGTCTGAGTTCAGACATCGCTTACATACATCATATCGTAAAACAAACTTATATGCATGAACAGAACATGCAAACCTGAATTGAAGTTTTAGGACAAAACTGATACTTCAAATTGAAACTAGGCTGATAGGGAACAAATGGGGGTATCTCGCCATCATATCCGCTTCAGCTTCCCATGTAGCTCCCTCAACATGCTGGTTTCTCCATAACACCTTTACTGAAGCTACTTCCTTGTTCCTCAACCTTCGATCCTAATGATCAAAGATTGCAACAAGGATCTCTACATAACTGAGGCTATCCTACACGCCAACACTTTACACCGGAACCACTAAGGTTGGATCTCTCATGCACTTTCTCAAGAGTGATACATGAAATACGGGGTGAACCGAAGCCAACTATGAAGGTAACTCCAACTCATAGGCAACTTTACCCACTTGCATCACAATCAGATATGTGACAACATAGTGGGGGCTGAGTTTTCCCTTCTTTCAAAATATCATCAGTCGCTTCATGCGAGATGCCTTTAGAAACACCCAATCATCGATCTCGAACTCAAGCTCCCTTCTCCTTACATCTACATAAGACTTTTGGCGACTCTTAGCCATTTTCAGCCTTTCTCTTATTAACTGAACTTTTTCCATAGCTTCATGGATTGTATTGGGTCCCACTAATGAAGCCTCACTGACTTCAAACCACCCAATGGGCGATCTACACCATCGCCCATAAAGAGCCTCAAATGGTGCCATTTGTATGCTGGAGTGGTAGTTGTTGTTGTAGGCGAACTCAATAAGAGGAAAATGCTCGTCCCAACAACCCTTGAAGTCAATAGTACAAGCTCTCAACATGTCCTCGAGAGTATGTATAGTACGCTCCACCTAACCATCTGTTTGTGGATGGAATGTATTGCTAAGCTTGACCTGGGTGCCATGTCCTTTTTGAAAAGATCTCCAAAACTGAGAGCTGAACTGGGTACCTCTGTCTGATATAATGGACAAGGGAACTCCGTGTAGTATAATCAACTCTCGGATGTATAAGTTTGCATAATCTTCTGCTGAATCGGTGGATTTTACCAGTAGGAAATGAGCAGCCTTGGTCAACCTGTCCACCACAACCCAAATGGAGTCATAATATCTACGAGTGCGAGCAAACTTGTCACAAAGTCCATCTTTATTTCTTCCCACTTCCAAGTAGGAATGCTGATATCTTTTTGAACCAAACCCTTTGTCAGGCTATGGTTACCTCAAAGTTATGGAGTAAGACATTGATTTCTCAACACCCCCCAGTCTCTGATGCTCGACTTTCACTTGTTGGAAATTCGAGCACTTAGCTACAGATTCTATAATATCCCGCTTCAAGCCATTCCACTAGTCGATTTCCCGAAAGGCATGATACATTTTTGTGGCACTAGGATGTATAGAATATTTGGACCCGTGAGCCTCATGTAATATCCGGCTTCTCAAATCACCCGCGCTCGGGACACATAAGCGACCCTGGTACTGAAGCACACCATCTCCCCCTTTGGATAAGATTTCCACCTTCTGATTTTGAACTTCTTTCAACTTGTTTATCCTTCACCTCCACTACCAAGGATGACTCTGACCCATTTTGAACAACCATCCCACCATCGGTCGAACCAACTAACCTAACTCCCAACCGTGAAAGTTGATGTACCTCCTTTACCAGCTCCTTCTTGTCTACACTCACATGTGACACACTTCCCATAGAAAGTCTACTAAAAGCATTTGCTACCACATTGGCCTTGTCGGGATGATAAAGGACATTCATGTTGTAGTCCTTAAGTAGCTCCAACCACCTCCGTTGCCGAAGATTCAGTTCCTTCTATGTGAACACATATTGTAAACTCTTGTGGTCTGTGAAACATCTACATGAACCCCATACAGGTAGTGTCTCAATAGCTTCAAAGAAAATACCATTGTGGCCTACTCAAGATCATGGGTCGGGTAATTCTTCTCATGAGTTTTTAACTGTCTGGAAGCATATGCTACGACTTTTCCATGCTGCATCAATACACATCCCATTCCGATCCTCAAAGCATCACAATATACAATGAACCCATCGGTACCCTCCGGTAAAGTCAACACCAGTGCTGAAGGGAGTCTGGCCTTCAATTCCTGGAAGCTCTTCTCACAAGCCTCCGACCATTGGAACTTTACCTTTTTCTAAGTCAATCTCGTCAGTGGGGCTGCAATGGATGAGAAACCTTCCATAAACCTCCGATAGTAACTAGCTAAGCCCAAAAAGCTTCTGATCTCTGAAGGGTTTACAGGTTTGGGCCAGTTCTTTACTACTTCTATCTTTTGGAGTCCACCCTTATACCGTCGCTTGACACCACATGTCCCATAAATGCAACTTATTTCAACCAAAATTCACATTTTATGAAATTGGTGTATAGTTGGTTATCCTTGAGGGTTTGGAGTGCTACCCTCAGGTGTGCGACATGCTCCTCCTTACTCCGGGAGTATATTAATATGTCATCAATGAGCACGATCACGAACATATCAAAATATGCCTTGAATATCCTATTCATCAAATCCATAAAAGCTTCAGGGGCATTGGTTAGTCCAAAAGACATAACAACGAATTCATAGTTGCCATACCGGGTTCTGAAAGCAGTCTTTGGAATGTCCCTCTCCCGAACACTGAGTTGATGATACCCGGACTTGAGATCTATCTTGGAAAAGTATTTGGCACCCTAAAGCTGGTTGAATAAGTCATCAATCCTAGGTAAGGGATATATATTCTTGATGATGACCTTGTTCAATTGTCTATAGTCAATACACATCCGTAGGGAACCATCTTTCTTCCGGACGAACGACACTAGGGCACCCCATGGGGACTTACTTGGTCTAATGAAACACTTATCCAGAAAATCCTGTAGTTGCTCCTTTAACTCTTTTAGCTCGGTTGGGGCCATTCGGTAGGGAGGAATTGATATGGGCTGCGTGTCGGGTAAAAGGTCAATCTCAAAATAAATCTCCCTCTCGGGAGGGACACCTGGTAGGTCATATGGAGATACCTCGGGGTATTCACCCACCATGGGGACTGAATGAATTGTCGGGGTCTCAGATGTGACATCCTTAACCCTAACCAAGTGGTAAATACAGCCCTTGGAAATCATATTTCTGGCCTTGATATAGGAGATAAAGAGACCTACGGGTACCGCTGAACCACCCCTCCATTCTAAAATCGGTTCATCTGGAAATTGAAACTCCACTACCCGAGTTCTACAGTTAAAAGAAGCATAACATGCAAACAACCAATCCATGCCTAAGATGATATCAAAATCAGTCATAGATAATTCTACTAAGTCTACGGAGGTAACCTTAGGCAACACTCTAATAGGGAAACCTCTATATACCCGCCTCGCTATGACCAAATCACCAACCGGGGTAGAGACAAAAAATAGTTCGAACAAGATTTCAGGACTTACACAAAAGTGACTAGCAATGTAAGATGTCACAAAATATAGTGTGTCTCCCGGATCTAATAAAGCATAAGCATCAATATGAAAAACTCACAACATACCCGTAACCACATGGGGAGAAGTCTATTGCTCCCATCGAGAGCCAAGTGCATAAAACTGGTTCTGGCGCTGGCCACCAGCTGAGCCAGTTGGAGCACCCTATTGAGTCTGACGTACTACTGGGACGGCTGAACTGGGTGCTGAAGTGCGGGCTCCACTACCCCCTAACCTAGCTGCAGGGCAATCCCTAAGTCCGTGTCTGGGTTTGCCACACCAGAAATAAGCGTCTGAGCCCACCAAACATTTCCATTGGTGGTTCTTGTCACAAGTAGCACAAGATGGGAACGTGCGCTCTGTGCGCATGCTGTTTTGACTCCTCGAACTTTAGGCCTTACTCCTCTAACTGTCCTGTGGCCTGGATGAAGTACTGTCTAAAGATGGTGCTAGTTTAGTGGACTTGTGCTGGGACTGCTGGTGAAATTCACCCCTAGGCTTAGGCTCGGAGAAGCTGTAGCTATTAGTTCTGGCCCTTTTGGCCTCTCTGGCTCATATGAGCTTCTTCCATCTACTGAGCATAAAGGACTATTCGTGGGTAGTCTGTATCCTGATGAAGCATGGTAGTTCTGCAGTACATATCCAGATACTCAGCTACTCCCTGCACGAATCTGCTCACCCGCGTCCTTTGATCCATCACTAACTCCGGGGCATATTTTGACAGGCGAGTGAACTTAAGTGCACATTCCAACACTATCATCTTTCCTTTCTTAAGGTTGGCAAACTTAGTTTCTTTCAGTTCCCTCATACCCGAGGGAAGAACCTATCGAGAAAGGCTATGTGGAACTCATTCCAGCTGATAGGGCCTGCTCCTGCTGCCCTGCTATCCCTCTATTGCTTGAACCAAATTTAAGTGACCTCCTTCAGCTGATAAGAGGCCAAATCAATGCATTCTTCACTTGTCACTCCCATGACATGAGTGACCTTCAAAATCCCTTCGATGAACTCGTGTGGATCCTCTTCCACCTTTGCCCCTATGAACTTGGGAGGGTTCATCCTCAAAAAGTCTCTTATCTAGACCGCCACTTCATTGTCGTTCTGAGGAACAGGAACAACAGCCTGCTGGTTGACCTGAGGCCACGACTGGTATACCACGACTCGTACCACCATCCTATGGGTCGTACTGTCAATTATGGTACCATCCACCCAAACCAATATGACTTAACCACAACTCCTCACCACGACTCATTGCTTCATCCTACGAGTCGTACCATGACCCGTGCCGACTCACTCTGGCACCACATAGATATTCACCATGACTCCTAACCACGAGTCCTACCTTATCACCACGGTTCATAGGACTACCCGTGACACAACCTCAGGATCCCGGTATCCTCACGACTCTAGTCGCGAGTCGTAGGCCCTCTCCACGACTCATACCTCAAGTCGTATTGGTGTAAATTCCAGGTCTTCTATAGTTTTTGAGTTCAACTCCCGGGTCTATTCGTAGGCCCTTCCGGGGTGGTACAATAGGTGAGCAATGACGTCAATTTTAGTTTGATCTACCTCAATCCCTTTCTCAGAGATCTTGTTCCCTAGAACAAAGCCTTCTTTTACCATAAAGTGATACTTTTCCTAATTAAGCACCAAGTTCAATTCCTCACATCTTTTCAACACTTCTTCTAAGTGTACCATAGAGTTTTCAAACTAATTTCCCACAACAGAGAAGTTATCCATGAAGACTTCCATTGTCTCCTCTACCATGTTTAAAAAGATTGACATCATACACCTCTAGAAAGTAGCAGGGGAATTGCAAAGCCTGAAGGGCATCCTTTTGAATGCAAAAGTTCCATAAGAACATGTGAATGTAGTTTTCTCTTAATCTTCTAGGGCAATAGAAATGTGATTGTAGCCTGAGTAACCATCCAAGAAGCAATAATACTCTTTCCCGCCAATCGATCTACCATTTGATTAATAATGGGACTGGAAAGTGATCTTTTTTCTTCCACGTGTTCAACTTATGGTAATCTATGCACAACATTCATTCGGTTACTGAATGTGTTGCAGTCAATTCATATTTCTCATTTGGTACCACCGTGATTACCCCTTTCTTAGGCACAAATTGGACTGGGCTTACCCAACTACCATCAGCTATTGCTACATCTAAGCATTTGATAACTTCTTTCTTGACTACCTCTTGTATTGGTGAGTTTAAACGCCACTGATGCTCAACTAATGGGTTGCAGTCCTCCTAAAGGTTGATCTTATGAGTGCAAATGCCCAGTGGTGTTCCAATTATATTGGCTATAGACCACCCTATTGATAGGATGTGCTTTATAAAGACTACTAAAAGTGCTTCCATTTGCTTTTTATTTAGATTAGTTGAGATGATCATCGATAGTGTCTCATTTGGCTCCAGATATGCATACTGTAGATGAGTAGGTAAAGGTTTGAGCTCCCAGATCAATGATGAAATGATGGATGGTTGTGATGGTGGACTTTTCCAATTCTTGAGGTTAAGATTGAGTTTTTTTTGTTGAAAGGAGTAGGTTTCAACCCTTTGCTAACATGACACACATCTTCAAACCCATCATTGCATAAGAGAATGCCTTAGAACATTTCTTTCAAAATTTCTTCCTCCATTCCCCCTTCTATGTCTTCATCATCTGCATTTTTTGGGGGTGATGGGACATCTTCCTCCTTCATCGCCTTTTGGGTTGTCATTTGTGATGCTAACAAGTTCATTCTATCCTCTAGTTGTTGGATAGACAACTCATGGTCCCTCACTTTTTTAGTGAGGTCCAAAGGATCACTTCGCAGCTCCTGAATTCCTAAATCAGTTGAAACAACTCTCTCAAGCATAACCTCTAGCATTCTTTCAATATGGGATGAGGAGGACTCTTCACTCTCTTTACTAGTTGTTTTAGTTGCACAATAAGAGTTTTGATCTTGATTTTCACTAGAAGGATACTAATAGCCCTGGTTGGGTTAAAATACCTCAAATGAAAACCTATCATACAATTTTCTAACAACTCGACTTGCTTCATTACCACCATCAACACTTTTCTCTCCTCTCTTCTCCATATTTTATCCATCAATCGGAGAGATTCAACGTAAGATGACCCCTTGGGATTCCGAATTAGCCTTTAAAAAGGACTCATCTTCACCTTAGAAATGTCAACAATGTAAAAGTAGACACAAGATGCTAATGTAATTCAAATCAACAATCAAGTAGGGGCTATCTAATCCTAATCTGCAGCAACAACATAAAAATTGATGATGTTCAAAATCATTCCTCATGAGGAGGAAATATAAATGATCATCGCAATATAAAAACCCAACTAAGAGTTGGGGTCAAATCCACAGGGAATAGTGATTGAATAATGCACAAGTTGTCTATTGGCTTGAACTAAAATTGCATCAATGCATTTGAAAATAAAATAAAATGTTGGAGGAAAAAGTGAGATCACGAGTTGAATTTAAAATAAACTATCGAGAGAGCAAGGCAACCAAATTAAATTAACAATTATGAGATAGGGCTAGGGGTATGATATTGATGGGGGTTCGATTGGATTGGAATTAACTGGATAATCAAATAATTACTCATAATCATAAAAATCATGGATAAAGTGACACCCGATGTTTTTCAACCAATTAGGTTCTCCATTCCTTGAGTTTTCTCAAACCACAAGGCCTCAATCAACTAATCCACTATATCTTGGGAAAGAATTAATCTATCTCTAGCCTTAAATATCTAATGGGTACATGACTATGGGTTTTGTCTATCTCTAGTCCAACACTGCACACTCAAGACCCAATGGCATACCATTGCTTTCTTACCCATATTCAATTTCTCTTTTTCAAGAAAAAAATAGAATCAATAAACATAACCCACAATTGCATCTATAGGTCATTAAGTTGTAATTTGGGAGAAAACAACAGATTTATACAAAATGAGTAATTACGAGAATAAATTAGCCATATCAAATCCAATCTTTCCCCAATCACACACACACCCCTAGAAAAATATCTAGCTACTTATAGATGAATAGTATAAAAGCATATTAATAAGTAAATTTATCATTAAGAGAAAAAATAGAAAGATAAAAAATTGTCTTCAATGGTGGTTTATACTTGGAAGAAGAAGAAGAAGAAAAGCTATTCAATATTTGTCTCTCTAACTCTTCAATTCTGGGATGGAATAATTGGTACTTTCTAGAGAATTTATAGAAATAGGTAAAAATGATTCTCAAATTCCGGCTGGATGATTTTGCCCATTTGGATGTGGCCTCAATTGCGAGTCATTGGCATTCTGCCACTGCCTATCCGTTGAAAGCCACTCTGTCGCAGGTTGAGGAAGTAACTCTGGGGTCTGGCTGACGTTAGCACCGGAAGTTCGCAGGTGCTGACACGCGTTGCGCTGGTGCACCTCCACTTCTATCCAGTAGGCTCTTACATTTCATTCGGTGTTTCATTGGTCCCATCTGATGAAGCGTTGGTCCCATCTTGTAAATCTCCAGTCCTCTTCTTTAATTCCATGCTTTTGTCAAATTTCTTGCTTTCTCTCCCTAAATTAAATACCTACAAAAACTAAAGAGAAAGAAAATAAATCCTCTCAAATGACATGAAAACCAAGCAAAAGCTCATGTTTATGTTATACCCAGAAGCCCAAAGATCAGACCCGGGAGTTTAAATAGACAAAATTGAAATTTTTGCACCAGGTCACAGAACAAGTCATTTTATGATCCATGAGTGAGGACCACACGTCGTGAGGTGACTCGTGGTGAAGGATTGGGTTGAGTTGAAGGAAGTAGTGGAAGGGGGTCCTTACGGGCATGACCACAAGTCATGGTTAGGCCCCACGACTCATCAGGTAGCCTTGGCGAAGAGAATTAAGAAGGGGAAAAGTGTAAGGCAGTGCACCTAACAGATAGACCCCAAGAATTGTGGTCAGACTCTATGACTTGTGGGGAGGGTCGTGGTCAGTAGGATAGGGTTTGTTTGAAATAAGTACCGTGAGGGTGATGAGTGGTGACCAGGTGTCGTGGTCACCTGTGACAATTCATGAATCCCCCGTGACGAGCCCAGGTGATCTGATAGACAGTGTACCTAACGATTGAGGTGATGACTCATGGATGGTGATTAGGTCCCTCGTGAGGACTGACGAACAGTTAATTCCTGCAAAATTGTTAAGGTTATTCTCAATATTCCTATGCTCTAAGGACCTAAACTACATCATTTTATGTATTTTTCTATGTATGTTAAGATAGGCTAAGTCCCCCTAACCTATTCATTATCAAGCATGCAAAATTAAGAGAATTCTAGAGAGATCAAACATAGACTCAAGCTTTTCCCTATCAATTCATCCGTGAGCATTAAAGACTCTAGAATCTATTCTTACCCAGGTATATAGGGTTACGAATGAGTGTATCCATTCACACCCATTCCCATTCTTTATTAATTTATGAAAATCTACCAAAAATCTCATGGGGTTTTAATTCAATTGTTGTGAAAATCTAACGATTTGCTAATGTTTTTTATGATTCATGATTTACATCCTATCTTATGGATTTTGATCAGATTTTACAATTTATTTTACTTATAAAATTATTGATTTAAATTTATACCAAATTAAGCCTAATTATGCATGATCTATGATGAGTTTATTTATGATCTACACTTCAATCGTTGATATTTACAAACCCAGCACGATCTATTGTTTGAAATATGGATTTACTCATGCCCAACATGATTTGATGATTTACAAGTTATATGCAAGATTTCAAGTATGCATGTGCCTTATGATTTATAAAATATTGATTATGAAAAGCATGTTTTCAAGTTACCTCATTTTATGAGCATTTGTTCGAATGAATTGAGCATTGTAAAGCATGGTAATGTATTGGGCAATATCCACATGATGATGAAGGATTTACGGTTTATGAAACGGATCTCATGATTTATCGATTTACAATGTTGGCCGAATAAAGGGCCTTTGATTCTTAGCTGATCATATTTTAATGGGGATCAATGAATGATGAATGCTTATTTTAGCCATGAATCTTAATGAATGATGTTATTGATTCACGTATGAGCCTATATGCATATTTTTGGGAGCCGTGTCTAGCACCGAGCAGGCCGGCGTTCATAGGACTACACCGGTGTCTCATAAAAACGTGCCACATGGGTTTATAATGATGCATTATAATCTTAATGATACACTCTCTCATGATATCACATAATGCATGTTCCTCACCTAGCAAGCCAGGGGCATATTTTCCCACTTGAGTGAGATAGTTGGGGCATCAAGAAAGTCTCTACCATGATGGTGTTGGTTATGATGAGTCCTCCCATTGTTACGCATGTTTTTATGCATTTTTATGTTCATGATATTGGCTCAATTGATGATTTGATAACGTTTCTTTTACAATTATGAAAATGAATTGTGACACCCTGGAAAAAATTTAGTGATTATTTGATGTTTCTATTCTATATTAAGGGTAGTACGGGTTGTATATTGATCATAGATGACAAGGGAAATGTGTATGAATGAAAAAACAAAGAGTATGTAAAGTTTATAAATTAGGGTCAAATTTAAATGGTCATATATCAAAATATATAATGATCCAGAAGTCCCATAACCTATAAAATGAAAGGTATTTGAGTCTAGTTTACATTGAAAAAACCCGCTCGCCAATCGGAGTTCGAAGTAAAAAGTTATGCTCGTTTGGAGACAGCACTGTTGGCTAAGAAAGCGCCTAGGTGCGCGGATGCCGAGACAGGCAGGCAGCAGGTGCACGCGCATGCGAGGGCATGTCGCATGGGCGCCGCCCAGACCTTGGCCAGCCCGCCTATATGAAGTAAAATTGAGCTAGAAAGCTCATTTCTACTCCGTTTTAGTTGATTTTTTTTCATAATTCAGAGAACTCAAATCCCTATCGCATGGTGAAAATATATCCATGCTAAGAAACTTCACTCTTGTCTCTATTGGGCTTTTAAAAGACAACCTTGGAAGAAATTCATGGCTTGTTGTTGTCTTGTGGTTGATTGTGGTATTGCTGCGTTTTTAGATGATTCTAGGCAGGGGAAAGAGTAGGCGTTTACTCCTACTTTAGCTAATAACATCTCCAAGAAAGGGTAAGTAATTCCCTTTTTGATTTCTTTATGTTTATGATTTTATAACTTGGAGAATGTTGTAGTATTGTGTTGTTGTTTCATTGTGTTATTTTGTGGCATGTTGCTGCCCAATTTTTCTAGAACTTTGGTGAAGTGAAGTTGCTGCTTGTTGTGTTTGTAAATTTGACTTGGAAGGAGCCTTAAGTAGTAAGCTTGAAAGGAAGATTTTCGGCAAAATTAGAGTCGACGTGCCAAGGTATGTAAAAGCGTCCTTTTCCTTGTATTTCAAGCACGAAACTAAGTTATTGAAAGGATCAATATTCCTATGTTTTTAAAATGATATTGAGGCATGTATGATCCTTTCCAAAGGGTTGGAAATACTTGGCATAAATCTTGAATCATTAAGAATGGTTGAAGCGAACATATGTGAAGCGAAAGGTGTAATTTTTATATGATTGTTGTCGTAGTTCTAAAGTGTCTGAAGTCCCCTTAACGTGGGCACTGTGAGCTGGTCCTTTGCACTATATTGTATATGTGATGTTGAATATATTTTAAGATCTACTCACTTAGTGAAATTGGTAGGAAATGCTAAGACGACGACATGTAATTGAACTTAAGCTAAGAAGGTGAAACTAAGCCGATTGAGGGTAAACGAGCTTATTGAAATGACGTCTTAATAATATTTTTAATCCCTCCTATATGTTTATGTTTTAAAGTGCTTAAGGTAAAAAGTAGATTTTATGTTTTTCCTCTTTAAAGCTAAGCAAGCGGCACGTAGCGAATAAGCTAAGTCGATACATGTTAACGGGGAAAGCGTGGCTAAGTTTTCAATTAGGCTAAGAGGTAAGTACGTAAAGAATTGATGGAATAGTGAACACGAGGGTAAAGACTTGAGTGTAGAGTGAATAATTTTTGGCAAAGAAGTTAAGATGAATAAGGAAAGTAGAGCTAAATATTGTTAAATTAGAGGATACGGGTTACGATGGTGAACGAGGTAGGCAATAGCTAGGAAGATTAACTTTGTTCTAAAGATGTTTAGAAAAAGAGTTATAAAAATCAAGTTGTTTATGTTCAATATGTATTACGTTGATGAATAAGCACTAAAGTGTTAACCTTCTAAGAAATAATTAGAGTTGAACATCTGCAAAATAGTAACTTAAGTTGAGAAGCTCTCTGTTATATCCCTAAAGGATTATGTTAAGTTATCTATTCTAAGTGTTGAAATTTTCTACCATGTCTGAAAAGGGTAATCCTAGGATCTTCTAAGTCACTTATGATTATGTAAGCTTTCTTAAGCTCTGCAGATAATTGCAAAGTTATGTAAGTCAATCCAGCATCACCCGAATTACGGCTATATATCTTTATTTGCATATAAGGCATCACATAGAGAGTTATTCACGATTTCCCAAGTTATAGAGCTCCAAGTCTCAGATCCTTAAGTTATGTCTTTACGTCCCTAATTTATGTTGAAACGTGCTAGTTGATCTAATAAGTTTTTGAGAGATCATATTTTGAGAATTATGCTAATGTGTCGGTCAAGTATCTGATGTTGTAAACAAGTCTATGAACTCAAGTCTTTATATGTCTTTCCATTAAGAAGTCTTAATGTATATGATTTTCATGTTATAACATACAGTTGGATTCTTTCAGTCATATTCAAGTCATGCATCTTTATTTTTAGCTCTTGTTGAGTTATTAGTTGAATTTCCTAAATTCAAAGGAGAGATTCTCCTATGTACCGATGTTCCTATTGTCTAAGTAAGTATAAGTGCAGGCTATGATAATGATCAATTAAGCTCAGAACTTTGAATACCAGAAGTCTCCTGGTGGTCACCCAATTAACTAAATACGAGTTATACATTATATAGAAGTCTCATACGTTTTATGTCTGTAGTTTAGTTCTCAGCTCTATGTATATGACAAATAACTCCAAGTTCCTAGTTATAATTTCCATGTTTTCCTACAAATAAGTCAAATGAATTATGAACTATATGTGCTTATCTACATGACAAATTTGGCAATGAAATTCCAGTGTATAGTTGTCGATATAGGTAAAGGAACCAACTGGTAGGCAGTATATATTTGTTGTTCCCACATGTTAAAGAATTGTGTAGAAATGTGCTCTATGTGTTTCTATCCAAGTAATATGTTAAATTGGTAGAATTATTTGTAGGACATTGTTTGTAAGCCTATAAAAGTTCTTATATTGTCTAAACCTCTTGAAGGTACTTCAAGTAACTGAGTCGACATATTCATGTATAATTTGATAGCTTTACATGATATATATGCATATTTTCTAGCTTTACATGATATCGGTGCTCACTTGCACTTATGGGTTACGAAAGAGGCCTATTCCGACCACAGATTTAACATTTGTCATTTATATGCCATACGCGTTAAATTGACTCAATATAAGCCATATCAGCCCCATTTATGATTATGATTGAAAAATATTTTTATTTTACCCCGGTGTGGTACATCGACTGAGATATTTTTATTTTACCCCGGTGTACATCGACTGGAGATATTTTTATTTTACCCCGGTATGTTACATTGGATGGAGATATTTTTATTTTACCCCACTATGGTACATCAGCTGGAGATATTTTTATTTTACCCCGTTGTGGTACATCGGCTGGAGATATTTTTATTTTACCCCGGTGTGGTACATCGGCTGGAGATATTTTTATTTTACCACGGTGTGGTACATCAGCTGGAGATATTTTTATTTTACCCCGGTGTGGTTCATTGGCTGGAGATATTTTTATTTTCCCCGGTGTGGTACATCGGCTGGAGATATTTTTATTTTACTCCTATGTGATATATCGGCTGAACATATTTTTATTTTTCCCTGGTATGGTACACCGGCTGGACGAATCTTATATATGGATTTATGGTTGGCTAGTTGTTGGCATTACAGTTATAGTATTTCTTGTTCATTACTTGGTTGCATTAGCATTTCAGTATTTACTTATTTTTAGATTTCAGTTTCCAGGATTCCAGGCTATTACTATTCCTTATTTCTGGCTCAGTTATCATTGCTATCTTACATGTTTACAGTTTTTTACCTTACATACCAGTACATTTAATTCATATTGACGTCCCTTCTCCTGGGGATCTGCATTCGTGCTGCAGGTGCAGGTAGAGGTCAGGATGGCCAGTTGAGTAGCCGTTCGTGAGATCAACAGATTGTTGTATGCTCCATTCTTCCTTGAGCTAGGGCTTAGTTATTTATGCTTGAGTTTTGAGATGCGAGTATGAGTAGGTCGGAGCCCTATTCCGACCATCAGTCAGTTTACTCTTTAGAGGCTTTGTGGACATAGTGTGTACAGTGTTATTTAGTTTGTGGCCTCGTCGTCTTATTGTTGCTTGGTTTAGCACACTAATTGCCTCGGTTGCATTTCGATTATTTACTCCATATTGTTGAGACCTTATGGGTCTAGTTTACTCTTAGTTGATTGTGATAGGTGGCCTAGATGGCCTAAGTGTTACAGTTACAAATGTCATATAGCCGGTTTCTCGATCAATCATGAACCGAGTGCCAGTTGCGCCCTACCCCTGTTTTGGGATGTGACATGAATGGTTTACGAATGATTTGGTAACCTTGAGCCTTATGTTATGTTATGATGATTATGATATAAGCATGATGTCCTACGTTTATGATGTTTTATGAATTGTTGCATGTTTTAAATTTCAATTTTACTTACCTTGCATACTCTGCACATTTCACGTACTGACCTCATACTTTCTATGTTGTATCATTTCATGATACAAGACTCGGCTCTCAGTCTCATCCTCATTCTTAGTCCATCCCAGAGTTCGCTCTCAGCGTTGTTGGTGAGTCCTCATGTTCTGAGGGTCGTTGACTAGACGTTTATATTATTCTATGTTACAGTATTTGGTCGGGTTAGTTGGGGATGTTTTCCCATCAGCCCATCTTATACAGTAGAGGCTTTCAGACAGTATGTAGTATTCATCTTGCGTGTATGTCTAATGATTCTTTATGTTATGTTATGTTATGTTATGTTATGTTTATGTTTCCGCTATGCCTTATGTTCAATCTTCCGCTTAAAGTGAATGAAGTTAGATGTATGCTTATGCCATGGGTCGACTTGGGGCCTCTCGGGGTTCCTTGTCCCGTGTTACAATCCGAGTCTATGTTTAGGTTGTGATAGTTTAAAAGCCTAATGAGTTGGTAAATTACCTACTCATCAGGTACTTGTGAGTCTGTCACACCAGTTAATTTTGAAATTGTGTGTAATTTGGTTGTAAGAGAAAATTTGGGAAAAATTAAAGCAGTTGTAGAAATGAACATCTTTCTATTTAAAATGATGGAGAATGGAGACCCCTACAATCTTTTGATGTGGCATGTGTGTATCTTTGTAAAATATTGACTTTGAAGGATCTATGCTTGACATTATTTATATATTGATATAGCAACTGTACTTAAGCTAATGCATATTCTGCTAATTAGTCACTGATAGTACAAATTGGTGCCAAGTGTGGGTGAGATTAACTGTTATTGTTCTTAAATTGTGCATGCATCTAGAACTTGCCTGGTTTATCTTGCTAAGGTTAGAAGATAACTAAATAGGAAAGGATCATAGGTCATCTTCTGTAATTAGTCCGCTGAGCCTATATTTTCTATCCAAACAATGTGAATAATACCTTCATCCCTGATTTTCTGCCTAATTGACCTATTCATTTCATTATCCTATTACCTACCTATATTTTTTTATAATGATCCTATTTTGGCCCTAGTCCCTCCTTAGACATTATGTACCTCAACTCTGGTAAATCACCTAAGTTGAGGGTGCTATAGTAGGGTGCATATAAAATTGGGTATGGAAGATAGAATCTGTTGATTTAAAATGAATGGGTATGGTATGGTTGATAAAGAAAAGGAAAGAAAAGAGAACAAAGTTCCAATGAAAAATAAAAATACAAGAGAATAAATATAGTGATATTTTGATGAGGAAACAGAAAATCCAAATGAAAACAACACCCATGAGTTGAGAAGGAAAATGAATAAAAGAGAATAAGGGAGATAAAATAAGAGCAGAGCAAGAGATTCGCATAGCAACAACGGGGGTCAAGTCACTTTATCTATATGTGCCATAGTTGTCCCCAAGCCTATGTTACAAGACTGGAAAGTTCTATAGTGATCTGAACAAGTGTTCGAAAATCCTAAAACAGTTATGATAAAGCAATATTATGGTTTCACATATGCGTTGTTATGAATTTATTTTGTGAGAGTGAGTGTCTTGTTCTAGTCCCCAAGCAAATAACTTTGGATGTGATTTGGGACTTCTTTGTGGTGAGGGCGCTAGAAAAGCATTGATGATTGTTGGTTGTTAGGATAGTTGTTGTTGTTGTATATAAAGTACTATATTGATATCATCGTGTCATCTGTAGATCCTCATGAATAAACATGCTTAATGATTGTCATTTGTTGATATCCCGCTTCCAAAAAAGGGAGTGTTAAATGTGAAATAATATACTTTGAGTATAACAACTGTTGTAGTTATCCTAATTTTCTTTTGCATTAAGGAGGTGTCTAGTGTGTTGCTTGAGGACAAGAAAACATTCTATTTCAAATGTTAGACTTTCTGCTTATTCATGTTGAGCTCAGTTATCATGTTTATGCCATGGGTCGACTTGGATCCTCTCGGAGTTCTTTGTCCCGTGTTCGATCCGGGCATATGTTCGGGTGATGACATTGATGCATGGATAAGTTTAATGCAATTGTGTGTATTACTAATTCTTTCTCTTTGAATAACTTCTAGTGGTTGCAAACATTAGAACAAAGCCTAGGTTTGACATGCTTGAGTAAGGTGTATAAATCTGGATGAAAAGAATTGGTCATAGGGATTGAAGGCGTTAACCCTTGAATGATGATTAATACTGTAATAAGATTAATCAACCTAGGTTTATTATTGTAACTCATGGATGGTCACCCTTAGTGTGAGAAGATGAGAGTG
Source organism: Datura wrightii (assembly GCA_035772735.1). Classification (NCBI taxonomy): domain Eukaryota; kingdom Viridiplantae; phylum Streptophyta; class Magnoliopsida; order Solanales; family Solanaceae; genus Datura; species Datura wrightii. The sequence goes on along the minus strand of JASDFA010000010.1, from coordinate 117,922,789 downwards.
ATATCTTTCTGAATTGGTCGAGAAACATCCGGTTAGGATAGTTGAGTTAGCAACCTACACACATAGTGTTAAGTTAGTCCAATGCAGTCATTCACCAAATATCGTTATGAAAACATGATGACCATAAGCCTAGTTTACTTTTTTCTTGAAATTAATGGTAATAAATCATAGCTGGTATTCTTTGCATTTGACTAATAGTGAATCGAAACACAATTCCCAGACCCCTAGTTTTACGAAAATATTTGACTAAAAGGAAATACTCAAATAAGACTTAGTTTTCACCATATTACCTATGGGATTCGACCCCAAACTTTTTCGGTTCTATATTTGACATTGACCACATTATACTTCTTATTCATAGAGGTGTAATTTGGGCGTATCAATTGCTCAGCAATAATGTCCCCCACATTTATGTGTCTATGATCCATGATGCAAGCTACGTGGATTGCGTCCTCAATTGGAACATGTGTTATATTTTTTGAGGGAATAATGCGGACACATACTAGATCAAGCCACATTCATGCTTCAAATTTGAGATCTTGCCACTAAATAATGCCCTTCTAGTAGCCCAATGCAGTTGACCCACAACAATAATTTCGGCCACCCACTCAAACTGTTCATCTTTTTCTATCAGTTTTCTTTTGAAGTATCGATTTGGATGCAGTAGGTTAGCTCAATAAATAGAGTTGATTTCATCTGGGGTGATGTGAAATTCTTGGCCCCGTACCAGCACAGAGAATAAACATAGCATCCTATCCTTCAAGATGTCCTATTACCCTATAAGAGGCATAAAACTCCTGCACTAACTCAAGAAAGTAAGGATCGAAGGGCATTGTGAAAGGCTCCCAATCACGAATTTTAAATTGATCATAAATATCCGAAAAATCATCCTTGAAGGAGTCAACCTCAAATCGAGCTTCTGTAGTGATGAATCATATTTCCTTACATAGGACATAAAAATTCTTCATCTTATTGAGCCCAAAGCAAAGTTGGTCAATCAGCTTTTCCTCACTGGACTCAGCTCATTGACCTATGGCATCAGTCATTGGCGCTTTCAACATATCATATTGCAGAGAGGTGGACTTGATGCGGCAAATAAATGTTAGTTAGTCACTAGGGATCCCGAGTCGACCCATGGCTCACGAATACAACTAATCTCATTCAAGTAACCGAAATGATCATCATAAAGATAGAGCGGAAACGTAACCATAACATAGCATCAAGAAATACCAACGTTTACACAGTCGACTACTACATGCTTGTCTGAAAGCCTCTAAAATGTAAGATGGGTTAATGGGACAACATCCCCAACTAACCCCACCAGTACAGAAACATAAACAACATGGAAGTCTATCAAATGGCCCTCAGAACATGAGGACTCACCAATTAGCTGATATCAAAAGCTGGGATGGACTACGGATGAGGATGAGCCTGAGATCCGGACCCTGTATCATGAAACGATATAGCATAGAAAGTATGCGATCAATACGTGGAATGTACTGAGTAAGCAAGGTAAGTAAAACAAACATTTAAAAGTAAAGTAAAACTCATAAATAGACATACGAGAAGGACATCGTGCTTACATCAAAATCTTCATAATAATCATAAGGCTCAAGGCTTTTAGATCATTCAATATTGTTCATTATCATAATCGTAAATAGTTTTACCATAATATAACTTGAGACAATAACACAAATATAACAATGCATAGAACATGTTGAACAATGGGAGGACTCGTCATAACAGACACCATCATGGTAGAGCATTTCATGATGCCCCACTGTCTCGCTCAAGTGGGCAGAGCTGACCCTGGCTTGCCAAGCGAGGGTCGTGCATAAGGTGTGATATCACATTTGAGGGGATCATTATCAATATGTCATAACCTTTACAAACCCACAGTAGCATGTGGTTATAACACACCGGCGTGGTCCTTCAAATGCCGAGCTGCTCGGTGCTAGACACGGCTCCCAAAAACATGTATATAGGCTCATACATAAATCATTAACATAATGCATAAAATTAATTGGATAAGATATAACATTTATCATCATTGATCCCGAATCAAGGCCCCTTTATATCGGCCAACATTATAAATCGACAAGTCATGAAATTCATTTTGTAAATCATAAATCATAAATCATTCTTCATCATGTGGGCATTGCCCAATACTTCATCACACTCATTTCTTTCAAAATATACTCATAACATGGGTAACTTTGATTCATGCATTTCCATAATCAATAGACTTGAAATAATGAATATTCATCATAAATCATAATTTCCATGAACTTCCATAAATGGGCAATTTAGATTTAAAAAGATTGAAACATGAATTTAAGAAAATAATAGTAAAACATGTCCAACATGCATATTTCCATAAGAAAAACTCAATTAAAACATACCCATAAGGAGAAATCACATTTACATGCTTTGGGTAAAACCCCAAGGAATTTGAGTGGGAGAATTCATGAATTAACTCGAAATTAGGCATGGGTGAGGAAGAATTCCACCCATTTTAAAACCCTACAAACCTGGGAATGGATGAAATTAAAGTTTCTTGAACACCCACCGAGAATTTGAAGAAAAATTGGGGTAGAAGGCCTTGAATCTCCCAAAAACCCCTCTAGAATTGTTGCATAAGAATGGGCATGCAATGGGGATTTAACTCCTCTTATCAACTTAGAATATAACCAAAACGACGTAGTTTAGGAGCTAAAAATTAGAAAAGGTTGAAAATACACTTAAAATAATTTCCCTGAAATCTAGCGTGAACATACCAACGACCGACCCAACGGGTCGTGGCATCATACCATAACTCATGGTATTGAGTCGTCAAGTCCACTGCCTGATGACATGTCTCCGATCCTTTCCACGACTCGATAGGACGAGTTGTCACAACAACACACGGGTCGTTGAATCGACCGTCGTCAGCCCTTGACCAAATCTGACCTCTCTTTCCATGAGCCTCACCACGACTCGTGGCGGCATACAATGAGTCGTGGTCTCCATCTGTTGAATGCACTGGAAACCTCATTACACCGATCGTTGTTTCCTGTGATTCCCTGACTTCCCAAACCACGACTGCATATGACGAGTCGTCCTAGGGTCGTCCATTCTGCGATATTTTTTCCAGTTTCCTACTCTTTTCAATTTTAAACTCACAGATCTATTATTAGGCCTTTCCGGGCTATTACAATATCTCCCCTTTGGGAACATTCATCCTCGAATGTAGGAAACAAGCAGCAAACAGAAACATACAATTTATCATAGCTATATACTAATAATTTTAACCGAAATTTTCACGGAATGACTACCTCCAAATCAAACCACATAGCTAAACTGATCACATCCTTCACATATGCATTCATACACATAAAAGAATCTTGAATACATAAATGGAACATGAAAACTAAATAGAGTCATAGGGCAAAACTAATACCTCAAGTCGAAATTAAGTCAGTAGAGAACAAATGTGGGTATTTAGCCATCATATCCGCTTCAGCTTCTAGCTTAGCTCCCTCCATATGTTGATTCCTCCATAATACTTTAACTGAAGCTACTTGTTTGTTCCTCAGCCTCCGAACCTGACGATCCAAGATTCCAACGAAGATTTCTTCATAATTGAGGATGTCCTTCACTCCAATGCTGTCTACCGGAACTACCAAGGTTGGATCACCTAAGCACTTCTTCAAAAGTGTCACATGAAAGATGGGATGAACTGAAGATAACTCCGATGGCAAGTCCAACTCATATGCCACCTTACCAACTCTTCTTACAACCCGGTAGGGACAAATATAGTGGGGACTTAGTTTACCTTTCTTTCCAAACCGCCTGAATCCCTTCATGGGAGATACCTTTAGAAATACCCAGTTGTCCACACCAAACTCCAAATATTTTCTTCTTACATCAGCATACTATTTCTGACGACTCTGAGCGGTTTTCAACCTGTCCCGTGTCAACTGGACCTTTACCATCGCCTCATGAACTGAATCTAGGCCTATCTAACCGCCTCATAGACCTCGAATCATCCGATTGGAGATCTTCACCTCCGCCCCTAAAGAGCCTCGAACGATGCCATCTGGATATTGGAGTGCTAACTATTATAGTAAGAAAACTCGATCAAGGTCAAATGATCATCCCAACTACCTTTAAAATCCATAATACATGCCCTCAACATATCCTCAAGGGTTTGAATGGTTCGTTCTGCCTGGCCGTCTGTTTGTAGATGGAAGGTTGTACTGAGCTTAACTTGCGTTCCAAGTCCCTTTTGAAATGAATGCCAGAATTGAGAAGTAAACCGAGTACCTCAGTCTAAAATAATCGACAAGCGCACTTTATGAAATTGAAATAACTCCCGAATAGTCAACTTAGCATAATCCTCCGCTGAATCCGTGGTCTTGACCTGTAGGAAATGTGAAGCCTTAGTGAATCTGTCCACCACCACCCAAATGGAGTCATTGTTTCGGTGAGTACGAGGTAGGATTGTATAAAAATCCATATTAATCTCTTCCCACTTCCAAGTGGGGATGCTAATATCCTGAAGTATGCCTCTCGGCTTTTGATGGTCAACTTTCACATGTTGATAGTTTGGACACTTTGTTACGAACTCCGCAATATCTTTCTTCATACCATCCCACCAATAGATTTCTCGCAAATTCCAATATATTTTCGTGGATCTTGGATGGATAGAATATCTTGTACCATGTGCCTAATGCAATATCCGAACTCTCAAATTATTGACATCCGAAACACATAATCGACCCTAGTATCGTAGCACACCATCTCCCCCTTGGTATATGACCTCCACCTTCTAACTCCTCACCGCCTCCTCAGCTTCGTCAATATTGGATCCTCGTCTTGCTTGCATTTGACATCAACAACCAAGGACGATTCTTACCCATTATGTACAACAACATCGCCATCGGTGGCGTCGATCAATCTAACTCCCAGTCATGCAAGTCGGTGTGCATCCTTCACCAACTCCTTCCTTCCCTCATCCACGTGGGACACACTTTCCTTGGAGAGCCTACTAAGCGCATCTGCAACCACATTAGCCTTCCCCGAGTGGTAAAGGACACTCATGTCACAGTCCTTAAGTAACTCCAACCACCTCATTTGCCGAAGATTTAGATCTTTCTTTGTGAACACATATTGAAAACTCTTGCAATCTGTGAATACATCCACGTGGACCACATACAAGTAATGTCTCCATATCTTCAATGCAAACACCACTGCAGCCAACTCAAGATCATGGGTAGGGTAATTCTTTTCATGAACCTTCAGCTGTGTCGAGGCATATGCTATTACCTTCCCACGCTGCATCAACACACATCCCAGTCTGACTCTCGAAGTATCACAACAAATAACAAAGCCATCGGTACCCTCGGGTAATGTCAACACTGGTGCTGAACTGAGTCGGGTCTTCAACTTTTAGAAGCTTTTCTCACAAGCATCTGACCATTGGAATTTCACCTTTTTCTGAGTCAACTTAGTCAAAGGTGCATAAATACATTAGAAACCCTCCACAAACCTTCTGTAATAACCTGCCAAGCCCAAGAAACTCTGGATTTATGAAGGATTCACCGGTCTGGGCCAATTCTTCACCGCCTTTATCTTCTGGGAATCTACTCTTATGCCTTCGCTTGATAGAACATGACCCAGAAATGCTATCAAATTCAGCCAAAATTCACACTTGCTAAACTTTGCATACAACTGACAATCCTTGAGGGTTTGCCGCACTATTCTCAAATGAGTGGCATGCTCCTCCTCGCTCTGGGAGTATATAAGAATGTCGTCGATGAACACGATCACGAACATATCCAAATATTACTTGAACACCCTATTTATCAGGTCCATAAAAGCTGTAGGAGCATTGGTTAGCCCAAAAGACATAACAACAAATTTGTAGTGACCATACCGAGTCCTGAATGTTGTCTTGGGTATGTCACTCTCCCGAACTCTGAGCTAGTGATACCCGGACCTAAGGTCAATCTTGGAGAAGCACTTGACACCCTGAAGCTGGTCAAACAAATCATCGATCCTAGGTAATGGGTACCTGTTCATGATGGTAACCTTGTTTAACTGCTTGTAGTCAATACACATGCGAATGGAACCGTCCTTCTTTCGAACAAATAGGACTGGTGCACCCCATAGGGATTGGCTCGGTCTAATGAAGCCCTTGTCTATTAGATCCTTCAACTGCTCCTTCAATTCCTTTCTAGTGTATTATGAGTCATCGCTGAGCCACAAGCTTTAGCAGATAACAGGGCAGAAGTTTTCTCGACTGGACATTTTGCAGGTCATGATCCTCAAAGTGCATTTGAAATATGGGTACTGAGCAGTGGCTTGAAGCCTCAAACCTGCACATACACTTCGGCCTGTATTTTGCTGGGCCAAACAAGCATCTGGCATGTGAAACACCGCTCAATATTGCTCCCCTCAATTTAGTTAAACAACAATTTCTCAAATACGTACCTTACTCACACACCTTCAGATTATGATTTACTCATTCAAATGGCACATCAAAATGAAAATGACGATTTTCCCTTGAGAAAGACGTCACTATCTTCATCGAACAAATCATGCCTATAAAGTACATAGGGTTACGAAGAAATCACCCCCAACTATTATGTCAAACACACTTTTCATATGGCATTCCTACCAAAAATGAGCACCCACACCAATATTATGCAATTATACCTACCCCCAACATACCCACACTATGAGAATCATTCAACAATGGAAAAGTACAATATAGGAAATAGGGGATATGGATACAGAGAATTTCAAACCTAGCATGCTTACTTTTTAACTCACATTAAAAATCAACAAGAAGTATAAAAGCACGAACACACATACCGATTGAGTAATGAAAGAAAAGAAACCAAATTGGAACTTGTTATCTTGCTCTACAATGGCTATTGTCCAAAGAGTAGAAATTATTTAGCTTAGAGAGAGTGTTGTGTGGTAAGGTGGAATTGTCACACCCCACCTTGGGAGCATGAGTAGCACCTAATGTCACACTGGAATCTGAGCAGATCTGGCTGGGCACAGGCACCTCTGGTGCCTAACAAGGACTCAAATTTAAGAAGACAAACTGCTATATCTCGGCATAAACACAGCCTAGGGCCGACAAGGCCATACAACACCTGTAAAAGGAAATAGCCAACCCAGCCAACATACATCAATAGGGATCCTAGGCGGGCCGACAAGACCACCATGCTATCTAGTTATAACAAAAAAAAATGAGTAGCTATACTAGGCCCGACATGGCCAACACTTTGATAAGACATACATAGGCCCCACATGGCCAACAACAGCTAACTAACTAGATATTGTAGTTTGAAAACCTCTAAGAATACAAATAGTGGTTGGGACAGGGCCCTGGACTACCCAAATGCTATATAAATGAAATACAGTAATCTCTACAACCTGGCAACTCTAAATGAAAGGAGCTGGCCAAACTGCTGACTTTGAACAGTTGCAACTGAAGATCCTGAACTCTGTCTATCTAACCTGCAGGCAAGTATGCAGCACCCCATAGTTGAGCGTCAGTACAAAATGTATTGAATATATAAGGCAATAATAAAAGTTGAGTAGAAGCTATTAAAGGATAAAAGTAAGCAGAGAGTAGGGGCCGAAGGTAACCTAGAAGTCTGTTTATTCATAATCTGCATCTAGTAAAACACAACACTTATATGAGCTACGATTGTGCAATCATATATTCGAAAGCTATAGCTAGCAGACAACAATAAAAACAAGAACCTAACCTAGCCCATATAAGCCTGGAAGGTACAAGCAACACATAAATAACCTAACGGGACCCCAATAAGCCCTGGCAAGTACACTTCAATCTATATACCCCTATCCAGGTTCCTATGACTCTAATGGTGCTACAGCCAACCTACCTGTCCCCTAAACCCGCTTGGCTTCTAATCTATAATTGTTTCTAAGTCCAGTGGACTCCTGATAACTGCACCCTGGGCACCAGGCTTGACGAGGGTCAGTGATACCAATACGACATAAAAATAATAGTCCAGCCATGGAATGGACTATAATATGGCCCTTGGGCATTTGCATCATCCGTTAGGATAACACATCACTCCTTAGAGCAAGGTCATATAGCACTGTAGGCGACGATGCAGCTAGTAACCCAGGGCTGGTGATGGAAGGTTCGTAGGTGAGGGCAATCCCAACCGATGTGCTATATTGTAATCTCAACCTAGCCACTCAAAAGGAGTATCTAGTCTTCTGGGCCAAACGTGGCCGCTGCTCAGCCCTAGAATAATCTGTATAGCTGCTAGCAAGCACGCCCCGTGTACCTGTATCTGATCAGAGGATCTTAGTAGTGATCATAATCTCTAATGGTCTAGACCGGATAGGGCGAGGTTTAGAGTAGCCTAACAATACTCTAAATGTCTTGCGCGGACAACTATAACTCATAAGCAACTGTAGGGTCGCAGATGAACAATTACTTAGTTCTTTTTCTTAGAACGACTATAGGGCTGCTACTGATCGAACATGCTTCTGAGCGGTCGGTCCCTAATCCTCCACAGGCAGCCTGCTAAATTTCTTAGCCTGAGGGTAATATTGTGATAACATGGTTCTAGTCCTTTAGACCTTAACTTGGTATGTGCGGATATTATATAACTCTTCTGGGTGATTTCTAACCTTGTAGTTAAGTTTACATAGACTTAGTGTAATACCCCGGAAGTTCCTAAGAGTAGAATGGGAAGCTAAAATGCAAAACTGCAGAAATTTGGGAAAAAGGTTACAGGACTAGAGGAACGACTCGTGGTATGTAACCATGAGCCGTTGTAAGCAACCATGGTAAGAAGGTAGGCCTGATGGAAGTGGTAATAATGAGCGTTATAATGATTCATTTGGAGGAAGAATGCTCTATTGTGTGGAGTCGTGGTAAGGCTATGGACCTTTGCAGTGGAGACGACGGATGGAAACCACGACCTGTTGTAGCTCACAATGAATGGTGGTGAGGATCGTTTAATAGAAGTGCAGAATTTCAGAAGAGGGAAGCAACCACTGGATCAACGACCGTCGGACCCTATAACAACTCATCCTGTATGTCCGTGGTTTGAATTCGAGAGTTGGCTGGGGCAGTGCATAGCACGGGCTAATACCATGGGTCGTGGTTTCCTCCAACGACCTGTTGGTTCATCCATTGTTTGGTCGAATGATCCGTTTTCAGTGAATTTAGTAAGGGAATTTCCGTCATTTCCAAGTCCTAAGGCCCGATATTACATCATTTAAGGCTTATTTTGAAGGATTTTAGTAGGGTAAAACCTATTCTCTGTGTATTCCTTCCATGCATGCAAGTTTATAAAATTTAGGATGTGATCAAGAGCTTTTCTAAGGGGTTTTCTTCCAATTTTTCCTTGGGCAATCAGTGAGGTGGTACAATCATCCCTTCCAGGTATGTAGGGTTTTAAATAGGTGTATTCCTTCCACAACTATGCCAAATCTCTATCAAAATATGATGAACTGTCTATGATCAAGTATGGGGTTTTACCAAATTGTATAATTCTACAGTTTCTATACATGGGTATGATTAGATTGCATTTATATTGATGAATTGTAAAGCTTGGGCAGATTCTAAATTGTTTTCAATATAAAAATTATTTTTCAAAAATCTTGAATCTAAACTGCCCATGGAACTTAAAAGTAGTGAATGATGATGAATGCATGATGATGTTGAGATTTGATTATTAAAAGCATGCTTCTAAAGCTACCCATGATTATGATGTTGTTTCAAACTGAAATGAGTAGATCCTAGTATGATAAAGCTTTTGGCAATGCCCACATGTTGATTTAAAGTGATGATTTTCACGACATAAGCTTACCATATTGTTTGAAGTGAACTTTTCCCGATTTTTCATAAATTCTAGCTTGTGGTAAGTTGAGTTAAATATTTCTACATGTAGCTTAGCACAAAATTTGGAGTAGATTCTTCCACTTATATTTTATCTTGTGGAATGTTTCGAAATAAAGCTTCTCACATGCATGAATTCATAATTCAGATGTATGTCATTATGGAGCTTTGTCACAGGACAATGTTGAGCTTCATATTCATATGATGTCTGGTCTATGCATGATTTCATTATGAGCTTTGTCAAAATATAATGTGGAGCTTCGTTTCATATGATGTTGAGCTATGCATGATTCATCTTGAGCTTCGTCAATGGACAATGTTTAGATTCATCAATAGACGATGTTGAGCTTCATTATATACGACGTTGAGCATTGCATGTTTTTAGAAGAAGAGTCTAGCACCGAACGGGTTAAGGGTCGATCACCCTATGCCCCAGAACAACGCGCCAATATAGGTTGATATTATTACATTATTGGGACCTCCCTTGTGAGCTATCCCCGGCCTGATTGGTCCTTCAGCTTGATATCGATATCCTGGTATCATCCATCGCCCTGGCAAGGTTATGGACAACTCTACCCACTTGAGTGTGATAGTTGGGAACACGTAAGCTCTATCGTGGTATGTCGGTTAAGTGACGAGTCTCCCACTTTCTATACTATTTAGATTTGCATATACATTACTCATGATCATTACTTTATTCATGTATGTTAAAAAAGCAAGGTTTAACTCATTGTTTCAGCTTTTGATATAAATGTTATGTTCAGCTTTGAGTCATTCGAGTCAGTCATAATGTTGTAAAGCTAAGAATGGTCATGTCACGATAATATTACAAATTCAGAATGAATGCATGTAGCCCTTCTACTTATGCTTGAAAGCTTATGATATGTATGAAATGTTTAAATGATTTATTTTACTTAATTGGTTTTACTTACCTTGCATATTCGGTACATTCCACGTACTGAGCGCATACTTTCTATGCTGCATTGTTTCATGATACAGGATCCAGTTCCAGGTTCAGTCCCGCTCATAGTCGCTTACCAGAATTAGCACCTGCGTGATTGGTGAATCATCATCCTTCGAGGACTAGACTCTCTGTTATATCTTATGTATTTTTAGTTTTGGAGTTGTTGAGCTAGTCAGGGGTTTTGTCCCATCAGCTCGTCTAGATTAGAGGCTTTTCAGACTTAGATGTGTATTCAGTTTTGGATGTTTATTCTTTTGTCATGTTGAGTTAGACTTCTGATATGCTTATATTGTTGATTCTTCAGTTTATTGTATGAGTTAGATGAATGCTTAAGCCATGGGTTGACTTGGGGTCTCTCAAGGTACTTTTTCCCGTGTCTACAATCCGGGTCTATGCTTGGGTCGTGACAAACTTGATATAAAATCTATAGGTTTGAATTGTCCTGGGGATTCTAAAAGTCGTGTTAGGTAGAGTCTTTTTTCATGGGTGTGAAGCGCCCCACAATTATGACGAATAGGCTACAAGATGTTTTAGGAAATGTTCCCTTCTTTCATGATTTTTGTCGTGCGATAAGAAGCCTTTCTATCCTTCTAATTCATGCTGTTCACGATTGAAAAATCATGGCACATCAAAGGGTTATTAGAAGGAGGAATGGAGGTAGTGTAGGCCAAGAGGATGGTAACGGTTATGAGCATCAGCCAGCCCCACCAGTTCAGGAGCTTAAGGCACCGGAGCCAGCCACTCATGCTAAGTTACAAGCTGCCATTCAGATGCTTGTGCAGGCCTTGACCGCTTAGGTCAACCAGTAGGCCATTGTGCATGTTCCGTAAAATGGCAATGCGGCGGCAACTCGAGTCAGGGACTTATTGAGGATGAACTCGCCAGAGTTTCTAGGGTCCAAGGTAGATGAGGACCTGCATGGATTCATTGATGAGATTGTGAAGATCACCCAGGTTATGGGGGTGAGTAGTGTTGAGTGCGCAGAGTTGGCCTCCTACCAGATGAAGGGGGTTGCGCATATTTGGTTCCGCCAGTGGAAGGACAACAGGGTCACAGGAGCAGGTCCGAACACATGGGACGAGTTTCAGGTTGCATTCCTAGATGGGTTCTTCCCTCGAGAGATGAGGGAGTTGAAAGCAGCTGAGTTCGTGAACTTAAAGAAAGCAAGGATGACTATTCAGGAGTATGCCCTTCAGTTCACCCGCCTATCTAAGTATGCCCCGAAGTTAGTGGCCGACCAGCGGGCGCGTGTGAGCCGATTTGTGCATGGTATAGTAGGATATTTGGACAAGGACTGCAGGACAGCTATGCTCCATCATGACATGGAATTCCCTCTCATTGTGTTGTATGCTCAACAGGTGGAGGCGGCACATTCGAGGGAGAGTAGGCCAAAAGGGCCAGGATTGAGGACCACAGATTCTCTCAATAGAGGTCTGGTGGTGGGCACCGACAGTAGACCCACCAGAGATCATCAGCCCCAGCATCTTCAGAACTAAGTGTGCCAACTAGGCCCAGACATGATCAAAGGGGGCGAGCGTCAGGCTCGAGGGGTCATAGAAGTAGATCCGTAGATTCCAGCATTCCAGCTTATTGCAGGTGCGGCTGAGGACACACAGGCCAGTGCTTGGAAGGATCAGGAGCTTGTTTTTTATGTGGGCAGCCTGGACATATGCTCAGAGATTGTCCAACTTTGAGACAGGACCAGGTTGGGGGTCGAGGCCCATCTTCTAGCTCAGCAGCCCCTTCCCCACGCACAACACGTTAGGGGGAATCTACTAGAAAAACTAGCAGGCAGCCCTAGAACAGATTCTATGCCTTAGCCACTCGTCAGGAGCAGAAGGCCTCACCAGATATAGTCACCGGTAGTTTAGAGTTTTTCATGTTATGTGTATGATTTGCTAGATCCGGGGGCTATCATATCTTTTATGACACCATATATAGCCAATAGCTTCGGAGTCAGTCCCAATGTCTTTTCACAGTCCTTCTTAATTTCTACTCCAGTGGGTAACTCAGTCATAGCTAGACGAGTGTATAGTGATTGCCCGGTCTCAGTTCTTCATAAGGTCACCTCAGCAGATTTGATAGAGTTAGATATGACCTATTTTGATGTTATTCTTGGCATGGATTGGCTATATGCATGTTATGCTTCAGTTAATGGTAGAACTTGGTCAATAGAGTTCAGATTTTTGGGTGATCCAATCTTAGAATAGAAAGGGTAGTTCAGTTGTGCCTGTAGGTCAATTCATTTCCTACCTTAAGGCTAGGATGATGATTTCTAAGGGTTGGATGTACCATATTGTTATACCCCGGTGACTCAAGGATCAGACCCGAAAGTGAAAATGGTCAAAAATTGAAAATTCACACCAAGTCACACAACGACTCATGAAGTGAGTCGTGAGGAGTGACCACGAGCTGTGAAGTGACTTGTGGTTAGCTTAGTTTCGAAAATTCTAAGTGAGGAGGCCACGGGCCTGACCACGAGTTGTGATCAGACCTCACGACTTGTGAGGTCACCCGTGGTCAACCCTGGAGGATTGACAATATTGGGATGGGCAGTGTAGGCCACGGAAGGTGACCATGGGTTGTGGTCTGACCTCACGACTCTTGAAGTCACCCATGGGGTCTCCTTGGAGTTTTCAGTAGTGGAGTCAATGGATCAAGGCACGAGTCATGTCCTGTGGCAACGACCCGTTAGGTCCCTTGTGAGGACTGGTGACCATATATTTCTCGCCATTTTAATGAGGGTGTTTCCATAATTTCCTAAGAGCCTATGGCCTAAACTACGTCATTTTGGATATTTTTTGAGTGTGATAAGAGGAGTTAAGTCCCTATTGCATGCTAATTCTCATACAAGGATTTTAGAGAGGTTTTTGGGAGATTCAAGGCCTTCTTCCCAATAGTTTCTTCAAATTCTTTGTGGGTGCTGAAGGAACTTTAAGTCCATCTATTCCTAGGTATATAGGGTTTTAAAATTGATGAAATTCTTCCTCACCCATGCCCAATTTTGATTAAAGTCATGAATTCTCCTACTCAAATTCCATGGGGTTTCACCCAAAGCATGTCAAAGTGATTTCTCCTTATGGTTATGTTTTAATTGTATTTTATTTATGGAAATATGCATGATGGGCAGGTTTTATGATTATTCTCTTTAATTCATGTTTCAATCTTCTAAATCTAAATTTCCCAGTTATGGAAGTTCATGGAAATTATGATTTATGATGAATATTCATTTTTTTATGTTTATTGATTATGGAAATGCATGAATCAAAGTTGCCCATATTAAAGAGTATGTCTTGAAAGAATTGAGTATGATGAAGTATTGGGCAATGCCCACATGATGAAGAATGATTTATGATTTATGAAACGAATTTCATGATTTATCGATTTATGACATTGACCGATGAAAACGGACTTGATTCTTTGATAAGCATGTTCTAAAGGGGTCAATGATGATAAATGTCATATCTTAGCCAATGAATTTTTATGCATGATGTTAATGACATTTATCGATTTATGACATTGACCGATGAAAACGGACTTGATTCTTTGATAAGCATGTTCTATATGCATGTTTTTGGGAGCCGTGTCTAGCACCGAGCAGCCCAGCATTCAAAGGACTACCCTAGTGTCTCATAACCATGTGCCACCGTGGGATGTAAATGTTATGATGTATTGATAATGATCCCTTCAAATGTGATATCACGCCTTATGCACGACCTTCGCCTAGAAAGCCAGGGTCGGCTCTGCCCACTTGCAAGACAGTGGGGCATCATGAAAGGCTCTACCATGATGGTGTCGGTTATGACGAGTTCTCCCAGTGTTCCGCATGTTTTATGCATCTTTATGTTTATGTTTTTGGCTCAAGTTATATTGTGATAATGTTATTTACGATTATGATGAAGAATAATTATGAATGATTTGAAAGTCTTGAGCCTTATGTTTTATTATGAAGAATTTTATGCAATCATGATGTCCTTCTCCTATGTCTATTTATGAGTTTACTTTACTTATAAAATGTCCATTTTACTTACCTTGCGTACTCAGTACATTCCATGTACTGACTACGTACTTTCTATGTTGTATCGTTTCATGAGTCATGGTTCGAATTTCTGGCTCATCCCTATCCTTAGTCCATCCCATCCTATGATATTAGCTTGTTGGTGAGTCCTCATGTTCCGAGAGACGTTAGATAAATTTTCCTACTGATTATGTTTCAGTGTTTCTTCGGTTAGTTGGGGATGTTGTCCCATCAACCCATGTTATGTATTAGAGGCTTTCGGACAAATGACTAGTATTCAGCTTATGAAAATGTTGGTATTCCTCATGTTATGTCATGGTTACGTTTTTGCGAAGTTTTATGTTTATTATTCCATTTATTGAAACGGGATTAGTTGAATGCATGTGCCATGGTTTGACTTGGGGTATCTCGAGGTCCCTTTTCCCGTGACTACGATCTAGGTGTACATTCGGGTCATGAAAAACTTGGTATCAGAGCCATAGGTTTGAAGTGTCGAAGTGTCCGGAAGCCGCATTAGGTAGAGAATTTTTCATGGGTGTGAAACACGCCACACCAATGACGAAGAGGCTACTAAACGTTTTAGGAAATGTTTCCTTCTTTCATGTTCTATGTCGTGGGATGAAAAGCCTTTCCATCCTTCTAATTCATGCGATTCGCGATTGCAGAATTATGGCTCCTAGAAGAATGAATTGAAGGAGGAATAGAAATTATGAAGGCCACAGAGATGGAAATGAACATGGTCATCAGCAAGCCCCACCTGTTCTGGAGCCCCAAGCATTAGAGCCAGCTGCCCACGCCAAGTTTCGGGCGGTGATTCAGATGTTGGCGCAGACGTTGACCGCTCAGGTCAATCAACAGGTTGTTGCTCAGGCTCCACAGAATGGAAATACAACAACGTCTCGGATTAGAGACTTCTTGAGGATAAACCCTCTTGAATTAACAGGATCGAAGGTGGATGAGGATCCACACGAGTTTATTGAAGGGATCTTGAAGGTCACTCAGGCTGTGGGGGTGACGAATGGGGAGTGTGTTGACTTGGCCTCTTACAATCCAAAATAGGTCGCTCATATTTGGTACAAACAATGGAAGGACAACAAGGTAGCGGGTGCGGGCCCTATCAGTTGGGATGAGTTCCACATGGCCTTTCTCGACAAGTTCTTACCTTGGGAGATGAGGGAATTGAAAGCAGCTAAGTTTGTTAACCTCAAGCAAGGAAATATGAAAGTGCTGGAGTATTCTCTTGAGTTAACCCGGTTGTCAAAGTATGACCCAGAGTTTGTGATGGATCAGAGGGCGCGGGTGAGATGGTTTTTTCATGGCGTGGCCAGATATTTAGACAAGGATTGCAGGACTGTTATGCTTCATCAGGATATGGAATTTCCTCTCATAGTGTTGTACGCCCAGCAGAAGGAGGTGGCTCATGCGAGGGAGAGGGACGAAAAGAGAGCTCGGACAGATAGTCGTGGATTTTCACATCTAAGGTTCGGTGGGAGCTACTGTCCAAAGTTTCAGCAAAGGTCACTAGCCCCAGCGCCATCATCAGCTAGTGTTCCATCTAGGCCCAGGGGTGATTAGAGGAGCAGGGCTTTAGTTTCGAGGGACCATAGGGGCACCTAGTTAGAGTATACCTATCCAGCCTGTGGGAAGTGCGGCAAGAATCACACCGGGGAGTGCCTACTAGATTCGGATGTTTGCTTTGGGTGCGGTAGATCTGGGCACATGCGTTGAGCATTTCCATATGACAGAAAGGGTGATGATAGGGGCCGAGCATAGACCACCAAGATAGTAGCATCTCCAGCCCGTTCAGCTCCACAGGGAGCATCTACTAGTGGGGGTGGCGGGCAGCGCCAAAATCGATTCTTTGCCCTTGCCTCGCGCCAGTAGTAGGAGACTTCTCCAGACGTGGTCACTAGTATGTTGCGTGTCTTTAATTTTGATGTTTATGCATTGTTAGACCCGAGAGCCACACTGTCTTTCGTGACTCCTTACATTGCTATTAGTTTTGGAGTTAGTCCTGAAATTCTGTCAGAAGCATTCTCCGTATCTACTCTAGTTGATGATTCAGTTGTAGCTAGGTGGGTATATAGAGGTTGCCTAATCACTGTGTTTCATAAGGTTACCTCCACAAATTTGGTAGAGTTAGCCATGAATAACTTTGATGTTATTCTTGGTATGGATTGATTATTTGCTTGTTATGCCTCGATTAATTGTACGACCCGTATCGTAGAGTATCGTTTTATGGGTGAGTCAGTTTTGGAGTGGAAGGGTAGTTCGGTGGTGCCAGTAGGTCAGTTTATTTCCTATCTTAAGGCTAGGAAGATGATCTCTAAGGGGTGTATGTACCACCTAGTTATGGTTAAGGATGTGGAGTCCGAGACCCCGACAATTTAGTCAGTTCCGATAGTGTGCGAGTATCCAGAGGTATTTCCCTAGGATTTTCCAGGTGTTCCTCCGGAAAGGGAAATTGATTTCGGTATTGACCTATTGCCAGATACGCAGCCTTTTTCTATCCCTCCTTACATGATGGCTCTAATCGAGCTAAAGGAATTGAATGATCAGTTAAATTATTTGTTGGATAAGGGCTCCATTAGACCGAGCCAGTCTCCATGGGGTGCACCAGTTTTATTTGTTCGAAATAAGGACGATTCCCTTTGCATGTGTATTGACTATCGGCAGTTGAACAAGCTTACCGTTAAGAATAGGTACCCCTAACCCAGGATCAATGATTTGTTTGACCAGCTTCAAGGTGCCAAGTGTTTCTCCAAGATCGACCTTAGGTTTGGATATCGCCAGCTTAGAGTGCGGGAGAGTGACATCCTGAAGACCGCTTTCAGGACTCGGTATGGTCACTAAGAATTTATTTTTATGTCTTTTGGGCTAACCAATGCTCCTGCAGCTTTTATGGACCTGATGGACAAGGTATTCAAGCAATATTTGGATATGTTCGTGATTGTGTTCATCAGTGACATCTTGATATACTCTCGGTGCAAAGAGGAGCGTACCACTTATTTAAGGATAGTTCTGCAAACTCTCAAGGATCGTCAGCTGTATGCAAAGTTTAGTAAGTGTGAATTTTAGTTAAACTCGGTAGCATTTCTGGGACACGTGGTATCAGGAGAAGGCATAAGGGTAGATTCCCAGAAGATCGAAGCGGTGAAGAATTTGCCTAGACTGGTGAATCCTTTAGAAATTCGGTGTGTTTTGGGCCTCGCAGGTTATTACCAAAGGTTTTGGAGGGTTTCTCATCTATTGTGACACCTTTGACTTAGTTGACTCAGAAGAAGGTGAAATTCCAATGGTCGGATGTTTGTGAGAAAAGCTTCCAAGAGTTGAAGACCCGACTAACTCTAGCACCAATGTTGACCTTACCCGAGGGTGTCGATGCTTAAATTGTCTATTGTAATGCTTCGAGAGTCGGACTGGGATGTGTGTTGATGCAGCGTGAGAATGTAATAGCATCTGCCTCGAGACAACTGAAAGTTCATAAAAAGAATTACCCGACCTATGATCTTGACTTGGTCGCGATGGTGTTTGCATTTAAGATACGGAGGCATTACTTGTATGGGGTCCACGTGGATGTATTTAAGGGCCATAAGAGTTTACAGTATATGATCACACAGAAGGATCTAAATATTTGGCAAAGGAGGTGGTTGGAATTACATAAGGACTATGATATGAGTGTCCTTTACCACCCAGGCAAGGCTAATGCGGTTGTGTATGCACTTAGTAGACTCTCCATGGAAAATGTGTCCCACGTAGATGGGGGAAAGAAGGAGTTGGTGCAGGATGTCCACCGACTCATAAGGCTGGGAGTTAGATTGATCGACTCAGCCGATGGCAATGTTGTTGTGCATAACGGGTCAGAATCGTCCTTGGTAGTTGAAGTTAAATCCAGGAAAGATGAGGATCCAATATTGAGGAAGCTGAAGGATGCAGTGTGGAGTCAGAAGGTGGAGGTTTTCTCCCAAGGGGGAGATGGTGAGCTGCGATACTAGGGCCGACTATGTGTTTCGGACGTAGTTAATTTTAGAGTTCGGATATTACATGAGGAACATGGTACCAGATACTCTACCCATCCAGGATCCACGAAAATGTATCGGGATTTGCACGAAATCTATTGGTGGTACGGTATGAAGAAGGATATTATGCAGTTCATAGCAAAGTGTCCAAATTGTCAGCAAGTGAAAGTCGAACATCAAAAGTCGGGAGGCGTACATCAGGATAGCAGCATCACGACATTGAAGTGGGAAGAGATTTATATGGATTTTGATATAGGCCTACCTCGTACTCAGCGAAACTATGACTCCATTTGGGTGGTGGTGGACAGATTAACTAAGGCTACACATTTCCTACAGGTCAAGACCACGGATTCAGCCGAGGATTATGCTAAGTTGAATATTCGGGAGTTATTTCGATTTCATGAAGTGCCCTTGTCGATTATTTTAGACCGAGGTACTTAGTTTACTTCTCAATTCTGGCATTCATTTCCAAAGGGACTTGGAATGCAAGTTAAGCTCAGTACAACCTTCCATCTGCAAATAGACGGCCAGGCAGAACGAACTATTCAAACCCTTGAGGATATGTTGAGGGCATGTGTTATGGATTTTAAAGGTATTTGGGAAGATCATTTGCCCTTTATCAAGTTTGCTTATAATAACAGTTAGCACTCAAATATCCAGATGGCACCGTTCGAGGCTCTTTACGGGTGAAGGTGTAGATCGCCCATCGGATGGTTCGAGGTTGGTGAGGGAGCTATGATAGGACTAGATTCAGTTCATGAGGTGATGGTGAAGGTTTAGTTGATAAGGGATTGGTTAACAATCACTCAGAGTCATCAGAAATCATATGCTGATGTGAGGAGAAGAGATTTAGAGTTTGAGGTGGACGACTGGGTATTTCTAAATGTATCTCCCATGAAGGGAGTTATGCAGTTTTGAAAGAAAGGTAAACTCAGTTCTTTCTATGTTGGCCCCTACCGGGTTGTGAGAAGAGTTGGTAAGGTGGAGTATGAGTTGGACTTACCCTCGAAGCTATCTTGGGTTAATCCATCTTTCATGTGTCACTTTTGAAGAAGTTCTTGGGTGATCCAGCCTCGGTGGTTCCGACAGACAGCATGGAGTGAAGGATAGCCACAGTTATGAAGAAATTCCCATTAAAGAAGTAGCTTCAGTTAAAGTATTATAGAGAAATCAGCATGTTGAGGGAGCTATGTGGGAAGCCGAAGAAGATATGATAGCTAAATACCCTTATTTATTGCCTACCGGCTCCATTTCAGTTTGAGGTATCAGTTTTTCCCTAAACCTTTAATAAGCTTTTCCCATTCAGTTTATGTGTGCAAGTTTGTTTTATGATATGGTAAATGTATGTGATGTCTGATTTCAATTTAGCTATGTAGTTCCTTTCGGAGGTAGTCATTCCATCAGTTTTTAACTTAAATAATTGGTAATCGTATTTGGTGATAGCTTGTTTCTAAGTGTTCTTCATGTTTCTAACATTCGAGGACGAATGTTCCTAAGGGGGAGATATTGTTATACCCGTGGGACCCAAGGATCAGACCCCAATGTGAAAACGGAGAAAAACTGAAAATTCGCACCAGCTCACAAAATGACTCGTGAGGTGAGTCGTGAGGAGTGAACACGAGTTGTGGAGTGACTCGTGGTAAACGTGGTTTGGCAAAGTCTAAGTGAGGAGGCCACGGGCCTGACCACGACTCGTGGTAAGACCTCATGACTCCTGAGGTCACCCGTGGTAAACCCTGGAGGATTGGCAATATTGGGATGGGCAGTGTAAGCCAAGGAATGTGACCACGAGTCATGGTCTGACCTCACGACTCTTGAAGTCACCCGTGGGCTTTCCTTGGAGTTTTGCTCAGTGGACTCAATGGATCAAGGCCACGAGTCGTGCCCTGTGGCAATGACCCGTTGGGTCCCTTATGAGGACTGGTGACCAGATATTTCCTTTATTTTAATGAGGGTGTTTCCATAATTTCACAAGTCCCTAAGGCCTAAATTTCGTCGTTTTGGATATTTTTCAGAGTGTGATAAGAGGAGTTAAGTCCCTATTACATGCACAGTCTCATGCAAGGACTTTAGAGAGGTTTTTTGGAGATTCAAGGCCTTCTTCCCAAATTTTCTACAAATCCTTTATGGGTTCTCAAGGAACTTTAAATCCATCTATTCCCAGGTATATAGGGTTTTAAAATCGGTGTAATTCTTCCTCACCGATGCCCAATTTCGATTAAAGTCATGAATTCTCCCACTCAAATTCCATGGGGTTTTACCCAAAGCATGTAAATGTGATTTCTCCTTATGGGTATGTTTTAATTGAGTTTAATTTATGGAAATATGCATGATGGGCAGGTTTTATGATTATTTTCTTTAATTCATGTTTCAAGCTTTTAAATCTAAATTGCCCATTTATGGAAGTTCATGGAAATTATAATTTATGATGAATATTCATTATTTTAAGTTTATTGATTATGGAAATGCATGAATCCAAGTTACCCATGTTTATGAGTATGTTTTGAAAGAATTGAATATGATGAAGTATTGGGCAATGCCCAAATGATGAAGAATGATTTATGATTTATGAAACGAACTTCATGATTTATCGATTTATGATGTTGGCCGATGAAAAAGGCCTTGATTCTTGGCTAAGCATGTTTTAAAGGGGATCAATGATGATAAATGTCATATCTTAGCCAATGAATTTTTATGCATGATGTTAATGATCTATGTATGAGTCTATATGCATGTTTATGGGAGCCGTGTCTAGCACCGAGCAGCCCAACGTTCAAAGGACTACCCCAGTGTCTCATAACCACGTGCCACCGTGGGTTGTAAATGTTATGATGTATTGATATGATCCCCTCAAATGTGATATCACGCCTTATGCATGACCTTCGCCTGGCAAGCCAGGGTTGACTCTGCCCACTTGAGCAGGACAGTGGGCATCATGAAAGGCTCTACCGTGATGGTGTCGGTTATGACGAGTCCTCCCAGTGTTCCGCATGTTTTATGCATCGTTATGTTTATGTTATTGGCTCAAGTTGTATTATGATAAAGTTATTTACGATTATGATGAAGAATGATTATGAATGATATGAAAGTCTTGAGCCTTATGTTTTATTATGAAGATTTTAATGCAAGCATGATGTCCTTCTCCTATGTCTATTTATGAGTTTACTTTACTTTTAAAATGTCCATTTCACTTACCTTGCATACTCAGTACATTCCACGTACTGACTGCGTACTTTGTATGTTGTATCGTTTCATGATACATGGTCCGAATCTTAGGCTCATCCTCATCCTTAGTCCATCCCATCCTACGATATCAGCTTGTTGGTGAGTCCTCATGTTCTGAGAGCCGTTTGATAAATTTTCCTATTGATTATTTTTCAGTATTTCTCGGGTTAGTTGGGGATGTTGTCCCATCAACCCACCTTATGTATTAGAGGCTTTCTGACAAATGACTAGTATTCAGCTTATGTAAATGTTGGTATTCCTCATGTTATGTCAGGGTTACGTTTTTGCGATGTTTTATGTTTATTATTCCATTTATTTATATGGGATTAGTTGAATGCATGTGCCATGGTTTGACTTGGGGTCTCTCGAGGCCCTTTGTCCCGTGACTACAATCCGAGTGTACATTCAGGTCGTGACACATCTAGTTAAGGTTAAGGACGTGGAGTCTGAGAGCCCGACCATTCAGTCAGTTGCAGTAGTATGTGAGTACCTGGAGGTCTTTCCTGATGATTTGCAAAGTGTACCTCCCGAGCGGGAGATTGATTTCAGTATAGATCTTCTTCCCAAGACAAAGCCTATATCTATCCCGACCTACAGAATGGCTCCAGCCGAGCTAAAAAAGGTTAAAGATCAGTTGAAAGACCTATTAGATAAAGACATTATTAGGCCGAGTAAGTCTCCATGGGGTGCACCGATATTATGATGAAGATAATTATGATTGATTTGAAAGTTTTGAGCCTTATGTTTTATTACGAAAATTTTGATGTAAGCATGATATCCTTTTCGTATTTCTATTTAGGAGTTTACTTTACCTTTAAAATGTCTGTTTTACTTACCTTGCATATTCGGTACATTCCACGTACTGACTGCGTATTTTCTATGCTTTAGCCTTTCATGATACAGGGTCCGGATCTTAGGCTCATCCACATCCTTAGTCCATCCCAGCCTATGATATCATCTTTTTGGTCAGTCCTTATGTTCCGAGGGCCGTTTGATGAACTTTCCTATTGATTATGTTTTAGTACTGCTCGGGTTAGTTGGGGACGTTTTCCCATCAACCCATCTTACGTATTAGAGGCTTTCAGACAAATGAGTAGTATTCAGCTTATGTAAATGTTGGTATTCTTGATGTTATGTCATGGTTATGTTTCCGCGATGTTTTATGTTTATTATTCCATTTATTTAAATGAGATTAGTTCAATGCATGTCCCATGGGTTGCCTTGGGGTCTCTCAGGGTCTCTTGTCTCGTGTCTATGATCCGAGTGTATGTTCGGGTCGTGACACATCTAGTTAGGGTTAAGGACGTGGAGTCCGAGACCCCGACAATTCAATCAGTTCCAGTAGTATGTGAGTACTTGGTGGTCTTTCCTGATGATTTGCAAAGTGTTCCTCCTGAGCGGGAGATTGATTTCAGTATAGATCTTCTTCCCGACACATAGCCTATATTTATTCCAGCCTACAGAATGGCTCCAGCTGAGCTAAAAAAGGTTAAAGATCAGTTTAAAGACTTATTAGATAAAGGCTTTATTAGGCCGAGTATGTGTCCATGGGGTACACCAATATTATTTATCCGGAAGAAGGATGGTTCCCTTGGCATGTGTTTGCTTATCGACAGTTGAATAAGGTTACCGTCAAGTATAGGTACCCCTTACCTAGAATTGATGATTTATTTGACCAACTTCATAGTGTCAATTGTTTCTCCAAGATTGATCTCAGGTCCAAGTATCAACAACTCAGGGTCCGGGAGAATGACATCCTGAAAACCCCTTTCAAGACTCAGTATGGTCACTATGAATTTGTTGTTATGTATTTTGGACTAACCAATGCCCCTGCAGCTTTTATTGATCAAACGAAATAGGGTGTTCAAGGCATATTTTGACATATTAGTGATCGTGTTCATTGATGATATCCTCATATAGTCTCGGAGCAAGGAGGAGCATGTCGCTCACTTGAGAGTAGTGCTTCAGACCCTCAAGGATCATCAGTTGTATGCAATGTTCAGCAAATGTGAGTTTTGGTTGGACTCGGTGGCATTTCTAGGTCATGTAGTATCGAGTGAGGGCATAAGGGTAGATTCTTAGAAGAATGAGGCGGTAAAGAGTTGGCCCAGACCAGTGAACCCATCTGATTAGGAGCTTTTTGGGCTTAATGGGTTACTATTGGAGATTTGTGGAGGGTTTTTAATCTATTGTCGCACCATTAACCAGGTTGACTCAAAAGAAGGTGAAGTTTCAATGATTGAGGCTTGTGAGAAAAGATTCCAAGAGTTGAAGACTCAAGTCACTTCAGCACTAGTATTGACCCTACCTGAGGGTACCGATGGTTTTGTGGTGTATTATTATGCTTCACGAGTGGGACTCAGGTGTGTGTTGATGAATCATGGGAAAGTAATAGCATATGTCTCAAGACAGTTGAAAGTTCATGAAAAGAATTACCCGACCCATGATCATGAGTTGGCCGCGGTGGTGTTTGCATTTAAGATATGGCGGCATTACTTGTATAGGATCCATCTGGATGTATTCACATATCACAAGAGCTTGCAATATGTGTTCAAGCAAAAAGATCTCAGTCTTCGACAAAGGAGGTGGTTGGAGTTACTAAAGGACTACTACATGATTGTCTGTTACCACCCGGGCAAGGCTAGTGTGGGTTCAGATGCACTTAGTGGGCTTTTTATGGATAGTTTGTCCCACGTGGATGAGGGAAAGGAGTTGGTGAGAGATGTCCATCGACTTGCAAGGTTGGGGGTTAGATTGATCGAATCGACTGATGGCGGCATTTTTTTGCAAAAATGTTCAGAATCGTCCGTGGTGGTTGATGTTAAATCTAGGAAAGATGAGGACCCGATTTTGAGGAAGCCGAAGGAAGCGGTGCGGAGTCAAAAGGTAGAGGTTTTCTCCCAAGGGGGAGATGGTGTGATATGATACCAGGGTCGTCTTTATGTCCTAGATGTTGATGATTTGAGAGTTCGGATATTGAATGAGGCACATGGTACCAGATATTCTATCCATCCGGGATCCGCGAAGATATATCGAGACTTGCGAGAAATCTATTGGTGGGATGGTATTAAGACGGATATTGCAGGGTTCGTAGCCAAATGTCCAAACTATCAGCAAGTGAAGGTCGAACATCAAAGCCCGAGAGGCATACTTTAGGATATTAGTATTCCCACTTGGAAGTTGGAAGAGATTAACATGGATTTCGTTACTGGTCTACCTCATACTCGCCGACATACCACTCCATTTGGGTGGTGGTTGATAGGTTATCCAAGGTTGCACATTTCCTACCGGTCAAGACCACAGATTTAGCGGATGATTATGCCAAATTATATATTGGGGAGTTGGTTCGACTTCATGGAGTGCCCTTGTCCATTATTTTAGACCGAGGTACTCAATTTACCTCCTAATTCTAGCATTCTTTTCAGAAAGGGCTTGGGACTCAAGTTATGATCAGTACAGCCTTTCATCCGCAAATGGATGGCCAAGCCGAACGAAAAATCCAGACGCTTGAGGACATATTGAGTGCGTGTGTTATGGATTTTAAAGGTAGTTGGGATGAACATCTACCATTGATCAATTTTTCTTGTAATAATAGTTATCACTCTAATATCCAGATGGCACCGTTCGAGTCTTTCTAGGGGCGGAGGTGTAGAACTCCCATCGGATGGTTTGAAGTTGGGGAAGCTGCTATGATAGGGCCTGATTCGGTTCCTGAGGCCATGCTAAAGGTTCAGTTGATAAGGGACAGGCTGAAGATCACTCAGTGTCATCAGAAATCATATGCTTATGTGAGAAGAAGGGATCTAGATTTTGATGTGGACGATTGGGTATTTCTAAAGGTATCTCCCATGAAGGGAGTCATGCGGTTCGGAAAGAAAGGGAAACTCAGTCCCTGCTATGTTGGTCCCTACCGAATAGTGAAACGGGTTGCTAAGGTGGCGTATGAGTTGGATTTGCCTTCAGAATTATCTTCCGTACATCTGTGTTTCATGTATCTCTTTTGAAGAAGTATTTGGGTGATCCGGCCTCAATTGTCCCGGCATACAGCATTGGGGTGGAAGACAGTCTTACCTATGAGGAATTTCCGGTGGAAATATTGGACCGGTAGGTTCGAAGGCTAAGGAACAAGGAAGTAGCTTCAGCTAAGGTGTTATGGAGAAATCAGCATGTTGAAGGAGCTACGTGGGAAGCCGAAGCGGATATGATGGTCAGATAACCACATTTGTTCTCTACCGGCTCAGTTTTAGCTTGAGGTATCAGTTCTGCACTCAGACTCTATTTAGTCTTCATGTTTGAACTATGAGCCCAATTTTCTTTTATGTATGTGGATATGTGTATGATTGGTGAATTAAGTTTAGCTCTGTGTTTTGAATCGGAGGTAGTCATTCCGTCAATTTTCGATTAAGAGTGATTAGTTTTGAATATAATAAATTAAATGTTTCTATTTGCTGCTTGTTTCCAAATTCAAGGACGATGTTTCCAAGGGGGAAATATTGTATTACCCCGGAACTTCCTATGAGTAGACCGAGAATCTAAAATTCAAAACTGCAAAAATTTGGGAAAAAGGTTGCAGGATGAGAGGAACAACGACTCGTGGTATATAACCACGAGCCATAGTAAGAAACTACGTTAAGAAGGCAGGCCTGGTGGCAGTGCTAACAACGAGCTTTATAACGACCCGTTGGGAGAAAGAATGGTCTGTTGTCTTGAGTTGTAGTAAGGCAGTGGACCTTTACAGTGCAAACAACGGATGGAAACCACGACCTGTTGTATCTTATAACGAGTCGTGGTGAGGCTAGTTGAATAGAAGTGTGGAATTTCAGAAGGGGGAAGCAACGACTGGTTCAATAACCTATTGGACCCTAGAACGACTCTTCATGTATGTCTGTGGTTTGAATCTAAGAGTTGGCTGGGGCAGTGCATAGCACGGGCTGATACCACAGGTCCTGGTTTCCTCCAACGACCGGTTGGTTCATCCGTTGTTTGATCCAGTGACCAGTTTTTAGCGAATTCAGTAAGGGAATTTCCATCATTTCCTAGTCCTAAGTCCCTATATTACGTTGTTTAAGGCTCCTTTTGGATGATTTTAGTAGGGGATAACCTATTCTAAGTGTATTCCTTCCATGCATGCATGTTTATAAAATTTAGGAGGTGATTAAGAGCTTTCATAAGGGGTTTTCTTCCAATTTCTCTTTGGGAAATCAGTGAGGTGGTAGAATCATCAATTACAGGTATGTAGGGTTTTAAATGAGTGTCTTCCTTCCACACCCATGCCCAATCTCTATTAATATATGATGAAATGTCTATGATCAAGTATGGGGTTTTACCCAATTGTATAATTCTACAATTTCTATACATGGGTATGATTATATTGCATTTATATTGATGAATTGTAAAACTTGGGTAGATTCTAAATTGTTTTCAATAAAAAAATTGTTTACCAAAAATCTTGAATCTAAAATGCCCATGGTTGAGAAGTTCATAAAAGTAGTGAATGATGATGAATGCATGATGATGTTGAGAATTGATGATGAAAAACATGTTTCTAAAGCTACCCATGATTATGATGTCATTTTCAAAATGAAATGGTAGATCCTAGTATGATAAAGCTCTAGGTAATGCCCACATGTTGATTTAAAGTGATGATTTTCCCGACATAAGCTTACCACATTTTTTGAAATGAAGTTTTCCCAATTTTTCATAAATTCTAGCTTGTGGTATGTTGAGTTAAATATTTCAACATGTAGCTTAGCATATGATTTGGAGTAGATGCTTCCACTTATATATGAGCTTGTGGCATGTTTCGAAATAAAACTTCTCACATGCATCAATTCATAATTAAGATGTATGTCATTTATTGAGCTTTGTCAAAGGACAATGTTGAGCTTCATATTCATATTATGTCTAGTCTATGAATGATTTCATTATGAGCTTCATCAAAAGAAAATGTTGAGATTCGTTTCATATGATATTGAGCTATGCATGATTCATCTTGAGCTTTGTCAATGGACGATGTTGAGCTTCGTCAATAGACGATGTTGTGCTTCGTTGTATACGATGTAGAGCATTGCACGTTTTTGGGAGTAAGAGTTTAGCACTGATCGGATTAAGGGTCTATTGCCCCATGCCCCAAAACTACGCACTAACGTAGGTTGATACTATTGCATTATGGGGAACTCCTTTGTGAGTAATTCCCGGCCCGATTGGCCCTTCAGCTTGATATCGATATCCTAGTATCGTCCATCGCCTTGGCAAGGTTTTGGATGGCTCTACCCACTTGAATGTGATAGTTGGGACCGCATAATCTCTATTGTGGTATGTCGGTTAAGTGATGAGTCTCCCATTGTCTATACTATTCAGATTTACATATACATTACTCATGATCATTACTTTATGCATGTATTTTCAAAAAGTAAGGTTTGACTCATTGTCCAGCTTTTGATATGAATGTTATGTTCAGCTTTGAATCATTCGAGTCAGTCATGATGTTGTAAAGCTAAGCATGGTCATGTCATGATAAGATTACGATTTCAAAATGAATGCATGTAGCCCTTTGCATCCTTTGAGGAATAGACTCTCAGTTATCTCTTATGTATTTTCATTTTCAGTACTGTTGAGCTAGTGATGGGTTTTGTCCCATTAACTCGTCTTGACTAGAGGCTTTTCAAAATAGACGTGTATTCAGTTTCAGATGTTTATTCTGTTTTTATGTTGAGTTAGACTTTCGTTATGCTTATATCATTGATCCTTCAGTTTATTGTATGAGTTAGATGAATGCTTAGGCCATGGGTCGACTTGGGGTCTCTCGGAGTCCATTGTCCCATGTCTATGATCCGGGACTATGCTTGGGTTGTGACACTTAGCCACTCATGGAAACATGTACCTAAGTATCTTATAAGAGCAGGCTAGGGCGTTGGCCCTGCCTCTAACTGCTACTAAGGTCCCCTTCCTTAGGGTACCACGAGTCTATTTGATCTAAACGACTGGGATGGCTTCCTGGGCGACCTGTATAACGAATACTAAGTCAACTGGAACTGAGAGTCAGTGGTAGTAGCTAACTAGATGGCAAATTGTCACTCAGTTCACTAGATAACCCTAGTGCCGCTGACTGTAAAGTATGGCCATCCTATCTAAATTTCTGGCCCTGAGGCGTGAGGGTACACCAATGGCCCCAGGGCATGCTTCACTGATAATAGAGGCACCAAACTGGTAGTTATATCGCCTAACTGCGCCTATGTTGTTCAACTTACTAACTCAGGCCTAATAACTATCCATGAGCTTCTAAGGTCTACGCCTGACAATAAAACATCCAATTCTCCTAACAAAATGAACTGCAGAATAGAGGAGTTCCTACGATGCTTCTGGCGTGTTTCACACTTAACATGTTCTTTCCTTATAAGGGATACTACAATATGATCTTTATATATTTTCTAGAAGCTAACCACGACATATGTAACTGCAAGTTATTGATAATAGCTAATCACGACATACCTTACCCTTATATACTTGCAACAGCTAATCATAACGTATAAGATCATTATATACATTCAATAGATAGGTCTTATCACTATATTACGAGAATGAATAGCTGAAGGAATAAGCCTTAACATACCTCGAATGCTTGACTTTCGTTCAGCTGGTGAGTTTCAACTTGCAATCGGCCACTCTTTCCAACTGTAACCCCTATGCTGAGAGAATTGAACTAATTTCAATACTAAACTGGGAAAATATTTATAATTCTCGATAATAGAATTAACTATAATCAAACATTAAAAAACTCAGCCAAAAATCTATAATTTTCCCATGTTCAGAAGGGAGAAGTTCTTACCGAATTCCTATGGCCGGGTAGGAATCAATTTGGAGCAATTATGACAACTTATACTCAGCGGATTCTAGCTTTTTGAGTGAATTTTTGAGAAATAACTCCATAGTAATGCTTCCCGTAGGCCTAAAACTCGTTACCCGAAGTTAATTTGCTTGTGGACATCATCTGGTAGCGTAATCATGCAAAACAGTATTGAAAACGTCAGTACTTCTAATTCTCTGGCCGTGGGTCTCATTGATGAAATGATTTAAATGAGATAGGGGGGTTATATATAGCTAAGGGCAGTGTCAGGGGGGCGCCAGCGCTGACCAAAGTGTAATTGCCGCCCGCGTCACGCCCCTCAGTGCGCCATGGGCCTGGCACACGAGCTGTCCACTGCCCTGCCAGTTGGCGCGTCGCGCTGGCCTATCGCGGCCTATCCTCGCCCGACCCTTCTTCCAAGGCTTTTCCCCCATGCATCAATCTCTTTCTACTTGTCACAAATCCACGCATACGCTTACTAACAATTAACATTTTACGGGGTGTAATATCCTCCCCCCTTAGGAACAGTCGTCCTTTAATGTCATCTTTAGTCTTAGAGGAGTTAACTCTTTTAACCAATATTTTGAAAATTTTTGGTAGAGTCTCCTTTGTATTATGGACCATCTGAAAACCTGAAACACAGAGAAACCCAACATAGGCATCTCAAAGGACACCATAAATAGTTATTTCAAAATATAAAGATAGCCAACCAAGCAGTACTAGTAATATAAGCAGTAAAATGACAACTGAACAAGAACCTCTCCTTAACTGCATAATCGGAGTCAATCCTGGAACAAATAAGGATATCTAGTCCTCATGTCATCCTCAGCTTCCCGGCTCATCTCTTCTTTACTCATGTTCCTCCATAGTGCTTTAACAAAGGCTACATCTTTAGTTCTTAACTAACAAACTTGCTGATCTAGTGTGGCAATTGGAACCTTTTCGTAGGCTAAGTCCTCAGTAACTTGAACGTCCTCAACTAGCACAACTCGAGATGGGTCACTTATGCACTTCCGTGACATTGACACGCGAAAGACTGGATGGACAGATTCTAGCTCTAGAGGTAGTTCCAACTCATATGCCACCGTGCCTGTCCTCCAGAGGATATGATATGGGCCAATGAATCTAAGGCTAAGCTTGACCTTTCTATCAAATCTCTTAACGCCCTTCTTTGGCATAGTTTCTAGAAATAACTAGTTGTTGCTTCAATCCCTAACTTCCTACATTCTACATTAGGGTAGGACTTCCGACGACCCTGAACTATCGGTACCTATTTTCTTGTAAGTTTAACTTTCTCCTTCTGCCTGATATAGTATGCCCTAGTTCAACTACCCTTAACTTGCCTGCTTCAGGCCACCATATAGGGGACCTATATATATATATCTCTGAGCACCTAAATCGGGTGCGCTTGTTGGTCCTTTGCCGGGGATGGGAAGTCATACTCTAATTAACCTGCGTCCCAATCTGTTCTGACCTCTCAAAAACCTAGCAGTGCATTGTGCCTCTCCGTCAGAGTTTATTAGATACTTGGGCTCGACGCAACTAAACTACTTCTTAAACATTTAACTCGGCATATCCTTTAACTTCATGTTGATTACTTTCCACTTTCTTGTAGGCATGACCATCTCCTGAATTGGCCTGTTCCGTTCCTGGTGTCTAGCCTCCCCTGGCTGGTCATTAGAGTTCTTTGTTATGACTCAACAATATCTTCCCTCTTCCCATGCCATTAGT
This sequence comes from Datura wrightii, assembly GCA_035772735.1. NCBI lineage: Eukaryota > Viridiplantae > Streptophyta > Magnoliopsida > Solanales > Solanaceae > Datura > Datura wrightii. The sequence continues at coordinate 117,891,100 of JASDFA010000010.1, read as the reverse complement.
AAGTCTCTCTTTATGACCTGATGTGCTTTCATTAAACTCTGGGTGGAGGGGGTAATGGACATAGTGCACATTGGCCATAGTCAACTAATGAAGTCCTGCCACCTATGGAACTCAGAGTCGATGTCTAGGTCTCAGGACTCCACCCCTTATTATCTCAAAAGCCATTAACTTCCTACTAGGCCTTGTATTTAGGTTGTGCAAGGTTAGAATCTCTATGTCGCCAGTCCTCTACTTCCACAACCTGTGGTGATATTGCAGCATTGTAGGTTACGACCTCAATACCTCTTCATTGTCAGCCCGATGCTTATTTCTCGACATTCAGCGGTGGTTCCCATACTCTGTCAATTTCCTTTTAACCTGGAGGTGATTCTGTCTTCCTCTAGAGTTAGATACTTGTTCGGCTTCTGTGGTAACTACACGCAAGTGCACGTGGTCGAACAAGTAGTAAAGTGGCTTAAGTAAAGCCAAGTATCGATCCCACAGGGACTGAACTAAGGTAATAATTAACATTAGTGTTAACGAACTATAACTTTAAGAATACAGACAACCAAATGAATAAGGTTTTTAGAGTTTGAGTTACTAACTAATAAGAATCTAAAGCAAAATTATAAAGTGAGTCTGACCAATAGTAATGAGCATGCTGAGGTTAAAACAAACATGCAGGGAAGTAGTTTATCGATACAATTCAGTTAATCTTTCCTTCGGTTGCTAGTCAAGAATTATTGCCTATGGATTGAAACTTTCGTATCCTACCCAACTTAAGAATCATGAACCTTCAACCTACATTTCTGTGATAAAAGAATTTCATGTTCTAGCCATACAAAACCGATTCCTTAATTGACTAATAAGACTTTCAGATATATTTCTATTCTGACGTAAATCAATTCTCAATTTTCTAAAACTAAGAAGAGATCATATCCTACAAATTCACATCTTTCAAATTTCTTTCCTTTTCAAAATCAAAATTGGATTTTTTAGATATACATTAACATTGGCCAAACATTAATGCAGTAAGAACAAGAATTGATAGAACAACCATTGAAGAAAAGATGAAAACTAAATTGATCAACAATTACATTCCACTACAATTGTTCTTAACCTCAGCAAGAAGTGAATTTAGCCACTCATTTGTGGATTAAACATCATCAAATGAGTATAATTCATACAAACAATTGAGATAAAAGAGAAAGAGATAGAGAAGAACCCTAGAATTTTCGTCCCCTCAACTGCCTGTAACCCACGTTCATGCTCAACCAAGTCAGAATGTTTAAACATAAACCTAAGTGTGCTATTTATACTAGTGAGAATTTTTCTCGGAATAACAAGCAACGTGGCACGGAGTGTATCGTGGAGCACTCCCTCTGTGCCACGGGGCAAACGCGGACCCTCACTGGAATCAGGTTCCTCAGCAATTTCTCCTTGGCATGCCATGGCCTGCAACGCGGAGCCAGGCCAACGTGTCACGACGCAATCACGAACCTTCACTAGAATTGGCCAAAATAAATCACCCGAGGAAGAATTCCTCCGCGATGGCAACGTGACCCGGCTCCATCGCGGAGCCCTTATTTTTGTTGCTCTTCCTTGACCTTTTTCACTCCTTGATTCCATGTCCATTCCCGCTTTTTACCAACATGTATCTTAGCTTCCCAAAATTACATTTTACCTGCAAAACGACACTAATCATGTTGGTTAGTATAAATTCACATTTTAACTACAAATCACATGAGAATGCACACATAACGATAGATAAACAAGACGAAATGAAGCATTTGAGTATCACTTGGGCATATAATTCTGCCAAAGATCACTTACCCCACACTTAAAACCTTGTTCGTCCTCGAACAATACTCTCACATCTAATGCGATTGACACCCACGCATAGCTACTTTGGCTCGACAATTCAGGCTACGGCTATACGATTATTTAATATAGAAAATCACATGCATGATCTCATCCATATAATGACATACACCACATTAAGACCTCCTAAACTCAAGAATCGACTCTCGATCTCGGCAAACTCATGCAAATCAACTGATCAAGACATCCGACACGAAAATCAATCTCTCATCAAGCATGTGCCCTCACAACACAAGAGAAATTTCCCCCTTTTCAATCATATGATTTCCAAAGCATTACATGTAGGGGTATATGAACACTATTTCGCTCTCTCTCCCAAAGAATTCACATGCATCATGTCATGAACCATAGGCTTGCCTCTAGTGTATTACTCCACTAATATAAGGACGGGTGATGTAAGATAGCGTAGGACTTGATGGGTTGTAATGTAAGCTAAGGAACTAGTAAATATTGGGCTAACCAATAATAGCAACTAGCTTCCTTAAGCGCTTTTCAATACATCCCACCATCATTATGGGCCTTGTTTCTTCCTTCATTTTCTCATTCTTGAAAATTTTCTTTGTTTTTGTTCCCATTTCTTTAAGCACACTCAATTTAATAACCAAGATAAGTAATATATCTTTATTTTATTTAACTTTAGCAAGTGCACCTTTGACCTTTTCTTTAACTTTCACCACATCCGCTTTTCCTTTCTTTTCACAATTCTCACTCCTTTACACTGTTGGAAAATTGTTTTTGTTGAGCCCTTAAGAGTTTTGGATCAAATTCAAGGCTAATGAAAAGAAGGGATTAAGCTCGGCTTGTACCTCTTTAAAGAAAGAAAAAAATAGGCTAAAGGCTCAGTGGGGCTAACTAGGATGTACATTCAAGGTAGGTATGATAATAGAAAAAACTTTCGGTATAATCAAAGAAATGCCTACATCCTTTCCTATAGTACACATCCTTCATTTTGTTTCGTACACACACCAGGCAAGTTCAAGACACTTCACAATAGCATGGAATAATCGAAACCTCACCTCACACTCATTGCACATGCTCAACTCAAGACATATTCACAGACTCTTCAATCAGCTAATTACAAGAATTCAATATTAAGCATCAATCACACCGATTCGAACTCTATGGACTAGGTATCTCAACATGTTTACACATTTGCATGCTTTCATACGAATCACCTTTGCATCTTAATATCATGTACAACACGCCACAAGAACTCCAAACCATGAAGTAACGACATGTTTGGGAAAAAAAAAGAAAGAAAATAAAAGAAATAAAAACTACTCCTATCGACTACATTTCCCTTAAGATGGTCGTCGTCCATCCATCATAGGGAACAATCACTATTTACGAATTCGGTTCAATGGGCCTATTCTTGGTAAAAGCGCCGAAAACAAAGGCCGAGAAACCCAAAATAAAAGAAATTTAATGAAATTTTTTTTTAAAATTTTGATAGAAAACAAAAATATCAAAAAACAAAAATATTTACACAACAACCATTCAACAACAGCTCACACAACCACAACAACTTAACATTCATTACAACACCACTTGATTACAAAGCACATCACAAAGAGTCACAGGGTCACATTTTTTCTTCACAGGCACACCAACACAAAACATAAACAAAAACAAAAACAACAACGAAACAACCAGCACCTAACTACTCCTACCCCACACTTAAACCAAACTCTGTCCCTAGTGTTCACAAAATTCAACATATCACAAAGGTGGGTGGTGAAACTCCCTGATCAATCGAAGTATTCCACTTCTTCATCAGGTGTCGTTGCCTCGTCTCCCATATCCGAATCACCCCCGCTGTCCTCATCTGATTCAACATCTGAGTCCTCGCGGTGGGTCTCCTCATCAGTGGGGACGTCATCATCTACGGGCTCCACAAAAGCTGGCCCCACTCGGCATAGAGCCCGGGCATTCTTGCCAAAAAGGTAATCTAGCTCGAGCTACCACAACTCATCTTTTGTTGCTGGCCTCCCACCAATGCACAACTACAGCATCCGCATCCTGCACATGTGGGCCATATATTGATCATCCCAAGCATGTCGCTCGGCTAGTGTGAGAATAGGCCCGTGAGTGGTGTCAGGTGCCTTGGTTTTTGTGACATCCAGGGCACACTTGTCAATCTGTGGGATATAGTCTAGGGCCTCCTCCTCGATGTCGTGGCCCCTCAGGAACGTGGTAAGCAAACCACCGAACCCGTACTTGTTCCTTTGATGCAAGCGGTCTCTCTTCATGGCGGAAATGATTACTGCCCCAACATTTATTTCAAGCCCTTTCATCAGGGCGTACACCAAGCATGCTCGATCCCGTGTGAAATCTGTCATGTGCACCTCTGGGATCAGGAAGGAACACACAATTTTTAGCCAAATCCTGGCTTCCCTGTTCATTTGAGAGTAAGGCAGTGTCTGATGGTAGCCCCTCTCCTTGTGCCTGCTCCACCGTGCTGTCGAACGGGCTCCACACAACGTGCGTCTGATGTTCGCATAAGGTGGAGTTATGTTCAACTGCCGAAGTACATGGGCGTCTATGTTCCACGCCCCCAATATAACATTCAGGTGATGGGGCTCAAAGGTGACAACTTGGCCCCTTATCTTGACAGTGTGGCTGCCGAGGGTCGGGTTCCAGTTGGCATAGAACTCCCGAATCAGATGGAGATTGCACTTCTTGGGCTCTTCGAAGATGAAGTCCATCCTGGCAATGTCAATCCGGTGTACGATCCTTGGGAATTCCTGTGCCAGCGGCTCCCTTGCTATATGCTCTTCCGAGAAGTATTTGGTTTCTTTGTGTTTCGCATACCATTTCTTCCCTTCATCAGTCACCCATCGGGTTCCGTATTGTCGGTGTTGGCCTCTCGGAACCGCTGGTGCTGCTGGAACTGCTGTTCCCGACCTTATCCTTTTTCTGCCGGCGCCCGATGTGGACGCTCCCTTTCCTTTATCTTGTCCGCCCGACATTGTTCCTGCACATATAACCATACAATCCCAATGTTATTCAAATCATTAATAGCTACGACTAAGGTTGGGTTTAATTGAATCACCCCACACTTAGTCTTTAGCCGCAATTTAAACCAATTCAGCAAGACATTCATGATTTCACAATTCTTATCAATCAACATGCTTAGTGCATTCAGATAAGTCGATGGAATAATTACTATGTACTACTCAGACTTCGTACAACGAATAACAATATAGCCATCGATTCCATTACATCACGTAGCACTTAGCCAAATTTTTCTTTTTTTCACCAACAACCTATGCAATTCATCAATTTCCTTTTTTCCGAAATTCCCTGGTCTACTTAGCATGTTCAACCTTAATCACGACATAATTCACATCACCCAACATGCACAACCCCATCTTGTTTAACATTTCAAACAATTTTTATTTTCTTCATATTCACATTCCAACCCTAGTTAACAATTTCGCAAAAATTCATTAAAACATGCATTCATCGAGTTCATATACTCACAACGATATTATGAACATCAATCAATCATAGCATAAATGAATCCAAGCTTAATTTTCACTTACGGCAAGTTTCAATCACTACCCATGCTCAAAAATTGAAATTTCAAGTAAAAATGAGGTAAAGTTCAAGAACATACCTTTAATCCGATGAAATTTAAGAAAACTTGAAGAAATCTTGTGCCTAGGTCCGTGTCACGTTGGGGGAGGAGGTATTTTGGGGTGTTGGTCGCGGAGGGAATGGAAAATGGGGAAAAAATAGAGGGGGATCAGGGTTTAAAGGGTGTTTATCGCGCGGGTTACCCGGCGACCCGGTGTAACCCGACGCGAATTACACCTCAACGTGTCACGGAGGGTAACGTGGAGCACACCCTCTGTGACACGGAGCCAATGCATAGGCTCACTGTCATGCCATTTTTTTATTTTTCTCACCTCGAATTTTTTCCTTTGTGCTTTTTTTACATTTTTGCCCTCCGTTTCACCTGAAAATCATTTCAAAGCAAGAAATTGGTTAGAATTCATAGGTTTCAATGAAACAATAATTTTTTTCTATTTATTTATTTATTTTTCTCTTTTTTTTTCTTTTCTTTTCTTTTTTAACTAATTCTACTCATCTAGTACAACAGTTTCATGGGTTGCCTCCCGTGCAGCGCCTGGTTTACCGTCGCGGCTCGATGTCATTGACACTCAATCATCCTCTAAAGTGATGGAAATCTTCTCTCGAATAACGTGCTCACCCCAGTAATTCTTACAACATTTCCCATTAACCAAGAACGTGGCACTTCGTTCTTCTTGCCACAACACCAGTCTTGGTGCTTCCTCAATCGATGGTTTCGACAACGGTTCTAGGGACCTCATTAAAGGCTGAAAGTCATGCTTCCTGAGATACCATTGTGGTTCATTCCACATTTGCACCATCTCATAAGTATCTCTATCTATGAAATGATCGGAGCTCATCAATGCTCTTTCAAATGGATCTCGAGACTCAATAATCTGAAGAATTTCTGCTGGATTTAGCACATGGATTGCTGAAAGCTCCTCATATATGGCCGGAAGCTTCGTTTGCCTTATATACATCAAATACATCCACTTTGTCATGCGCCCGCATTGTTAGCTGCCCTGCAGCTACATCAATCAAAACTCTCCCGGTTGCCAAGAAAGGATGTCCCAAAATTATTGGGACTTCCGCATCCGGCTCAAAATCCAGAATAATAAAATCTACCGGGAAGATAAGGGATCCAACTTGCACCAGCATGTCCTCCACAATGCCATCTGGTCTGGCCATAGAACGGTCCGCTAATTGCAAAATCACTATAGTTGGTCTAGGACTACCCAAGCCCAATTTCTTGAACACCGATGTCGGCATCATGTTAATACGCGCTCCCAAGTCACATAATCTGCGAGCTCGGATACTTTGCCCAATTGTGATTTGAATTGTAAATCTCCCAGGGTGCTTGATCTTTGTTGGCAACCTGTTCTGTATCCGGGAAGTGCACTCCTCAGTAAGCGCCACCATAGCATACTCCGTCAATCTGCTTTTGTTAGATACGATGTCCTTGATATACTTTGCATATTTAGGCACTCCCTGCAAAACATCAACCAAAGGTAAATTAATGTGTACCTGTTTAAGCACCTCCATGAACTTTTTGAAACAAGCTTCCTCCTTGTGTTTCTTTAATCTTTGAGGGAACGGGGGTGGTGGTCTTCCCGCTTCAACTGCCTGCTCCTTCCCCCTCTCATCATCATGTTCCCTCTCTTTTTCTACTACTCCTGACTGCTGAGGTGGTCTTTCTGGTTCCACCACCACCTCCTTGAGTTATAAACCACTCCTTGTGGTCACTACATTAACCTGCTTGGGATTCGTGTCAATTTCACTCGGTAGTCCTCCTCTTGGCCTGGTGTTTTAAGCTCCAGCTAGTTGTCCAAACTGGTACTCCAACGCCTTTATAGCTAATTTATTGTTCTTTACGTCTGTTGCCAATTTCACATAATCAGCCTGCAATTGAACTTGGTTAGCTAACATTGTTTTAAACATTTCCTCAATGCTGGTGGGTGGTGGAGGAGGTGCATTGTTTCCTCTGTATTGAGTCTGATAGTTCTGCTGCCCTCCTTGATTTCTCTGCGCACCCTGATTCAAACTCTGCCCTTGATGGCTGTTACTACCCCTAGAAATTTGAATGATTCCTCTAATTCATGTTGTAGTTGTTGCCATACTGTTGATGATTATTTCTCTGTACATTCCCCACAAAGTTCACTGAATCTGGATTTGCACCTCAACACTCAGTTGAGTGTTCATTACTGGCGCATACTTCACACCAAACCTGCTACACTACATTAACTGGGGCTTGAGGTTGATTCAAGCTCATATTGCTGAAGGGGGTGTTAAGTTGATATTGCAACGCAGTTATCTGTGCAACGGTAACTGTAAAACCATCCAGTTCCAAGACTCCTGCAGCTTTCCTTGTTCCATCTCTAGATGAGTCCACATTCCACTCTGGATTTCCCTGCAAAATACGATTTAACAAAGTGTACAGCTCCTCATAAGTCTTTTCTAATGATTGTCCCCCAGCTGCTGAGTCTAGAAAATTTTTTGTGTGGGGTTCCAAACCCTCTATAAAAGTATGCACCAACACATCATTGGACTGGTGATGGTGAGGACAATCCCTTAGCAATGATTTGAACCTTTCCCAAGCTTGATATAGATTCTCCCCTTCTCTTTGTTTAAAACTTAGAATCTGACTTCTAAGTCTTGCTGTTTTCCCGAATGGAAAGAATCGTACCAAAAATTTTCTTGCAAGATCATCCCAAGTGGTGGCAGAGTTAGGTGGCTCAGCTTTCAACCACCTCTTTGCTTCTCCCAATAATGAGAATGGGAATAATATAAGTCTTAAGTAATCGAATGATACTCCAGTAGGGATGTAAGTGTCACTTATCTCCAAAACGTTTCGGAGATGTTGTTGTGGATCTTCGTGAGGGAGACCTGTGAATTGCCCGCTGGTGTGCATCAATTGCACCATGTTCTGTTTAAGCTCAAACCTCCCTCCTGGCTCAGGTTTGCGAATACTTGACGTAACATTGTTATCATGTGGGATTGCCACTTTGCAAACCGGCCTAGCTGCCATTTCCTCGGGCACTAACACTGCCCACACAAGTGGTGGATTCTGTTGTTTCTCCAGGATGGACTATCTGAGCAACTACAGCTTCTTCTCTAGAGCTTCCCTACTTTGACGATGGAACTGTCTTTCCGGCTCTAAGTATGAATCCACCAGCTCCTTGTCTCTTGCCAGTGTTCAACAGAATTCGATATCTACAAAAGACAGGCTAAGATCAAGTTGTCAGCACTTATATAAAAATTGTAAACTAACACTAAGAAAATAATTTTACCAATTGCCAGTCCCCGGCAATGGCACCAAAAGCTTGTTTGGCTTCTGTGGTAACTACACGCAAGTGCACGTGGTCGAACAAGTAGTAAAGTGGCTTAAGTAAAGCCAAGTATTGATCCCATAGGGACTGAACTAAGGTAATAATTAACTTTAGTGTTAATGAACTATAACTTTAAGAATGCAGACAACCAAATGAATAAGGTTTTTAGAGTTTGAGTTACTAACTAATAATAATCTAAAGCAAAATTATAAAGTGAGTCTAAACAACAGTAATGAGCATGCTGAGGTTAAAACAAACATGCGGGGAAGTAGTTTATCGATACAATTCAGTTAATCTTTCCTTCAGTTGCTAGTCAAGAATTATTGCCTATGGATTGAAACTTTCATATCCTACCCAACTTAAGAATCATGAACCTTCAACCTACATTTCTGTCATAAAAGAATTTCATGTTCTAGCCATACAAAACTAATTCCTTAATTGAATAATAAGACTTTCAGATATATTTCTATTCTGAATGTAAATAAATTCTCAATTTTCCCAATCTAAGAAGAGATCATATCCTACCAATTCACATCTTTCTAATTTCTTTCCTTTTCAAAATCAAAATTGTATTTTTTAGATATACATTAACATTGGCCAAACATTAATGCAGTAAGAACAAGAATTGATAGAGCAACCAATGAAGAAAAGATGAAAACTAAATTGATCAACAATTACATTCCACTACAATTGTTCTTAACCTCAGCAAGAAGTGATTTTAGCCACTCATTTGTGGATTAAACATCATCAAATGAGTATAATTCATACAACCAATTGAGATAAAAGAGAAAGAGATAGAGAAGAACCCTAGAATTTTCATCTCCTCAACTGCCTGTAACCCACGTTCTTGCTCAACCAAGTTAGAATGTTTAAAAATAAACCTAAGTGTGATATTTATACTAGTGAGAATTTTTCCTTGAATAACAAGCAACATGGCACGGAGTGTATCGTGGAGCACTCCCTCCGTGCCACGGGGCAAACGCGGACCCTTACGGAAATCAGGTTCCTCAACAATTTCTCCTTGGCATGCCAAGCCTTGCAACGCGGAGCCACGTCAACGTGTCATGGTGCAATCGCGAACCTTGACTAGAATTGGCCAAAATAAATCACCTAAGGCAGAATTCCTCCGTGATGGCAACATTACACGGCTCCATCGCGGAGACCTTATTTTTGCTGCTCTTCCTTGACCTTTTCCACTCCTTGCTTCCAAGTCCATTCCCAATTTTTACCAACATGTATCTTAGCTTCCCAAAATTACATTTTACCTGCAAAACAACACTAATCATGTTGGTTAGTATAAATTCACATTTTAACTACAAATCGCAGGAGAATGCACACATAACGATAGATAAACAAGACGAAATGAAGCATTTGAGTATCACTTGGGCATATAATTCGGCCCAAGTCAATACTCGTGCCTTTCCCCTTGCTCCCTTAGACTGAGCTGTAGGGTTCGTTCCTTCTGCCTCATACTATCAAGGATATTATTGACCAAGTCTACCGACCTGTATCCTTCTGATCCGTGATCTTGGGCAGATTTATATGCCCAAGTGATACTCAAACGTATTATTTTCGCCTTGTTTGTGTGCAATATGTATATATTCTCATGTAATTGGTAATAAAATGTGAATTTATACTAACCAACATGATTAGCATTTGTTTTGCAGGAAAATATGATTTTTAGGAGCTAAAATGCATGTTGGAATTATATCGGAGTTGGACTTGGATGCGAGCAAGGAAAAGACATTGGAATGCGCAAAGTATAGGGGCTCCACGATGGAGCCATGCCACGCTACCATCGCGGAGGCACACTGCCTGGAGGGGAAATTAATTGGCAAATTCCAGTGAGGCCTCGCGACAGCTCCGTGGCACGGAGATAGGCCTCCGCGTTGGCCTCCGTGCCACGTTGAGGCTATAATCACGGACCCTGGAATTCCAGTGAGGGTCCGTGTCCACGCCGTGTCACGGAGGCAGTGCTCCGCGTTGACCTCCGTGACACGTTGCTTGTTATTCCGGGAAAAATTCCCACTAGTATAAATAGAACACTTAGCTTATTTTTAATTAATTCAGACTGGGTGGAGCAAGGACGTGGGTTAGAAGCAGTTGAGGGACGAAAAAGCTAAGGGATTTCTTCTCTTCCTTTCTTCTTTCAATCAATTGTATGTATGATTTACACTTGTTTTAGGATGATTAATCCACAAATGAGTGGCTAATTCTCTTCCTTGCTGAGGTTTTGAATAATGGTGATGAGTTTTGATTGTTAATTATATGGTTTTCTTCTTCTTCTTCCATGTTGTTCTATTAATTCTTGTTCTTACTGCATTAGTGTCTGGCCGATACTAATGTACATCTAAAAAGTCCAATTTCACTCGAGAGAGCACGAAATTGGAAAGTTGTGAATTAATAGGGTATTGTTCTTAACTTGATTTGGGAAAATTGAGTTTTGATGTGCTTTCCTGATAGAAATATACTTGAAAGCCGTATTAGTCAATTTAGGAACCGGAATTGTAGTGCTAGGTCATAAATTGCATTTGATCACAGAAATGTAGACGAATGGTTTATGATTCTAAAGTAAAATTAAATACGAGAGTTTTAATTTCTAGGCTAATGTTCTTGGCTAGCAACATGAAGAGAAGAATAACCGAATTGTGATTATCGTCAAATTCATTACTTGTTCTTAACCTTGGCATGCTCATATCTGTAGTTTCAATTCACAGTAAATAATTGTTAATAGTTTTAGTATATATAATTTCTAAACAAAAACTTATTTAACTGTTGGGTACGTTGTTGTTAGCATAATTAGAAGTAAGATAAGAATATAGTGTACTTAGGCAATTTTACTTATCCAGAGTCTCCTTGGATCGATACTTGGCTTACTTAGCCACTTTATTACTTGTTTGACCACGTGCACTTGCGTGTCAGTTTTAACACCCTACCAAACCACCGAACAATCCGCACTCGGGCCTATTTCGTTCATGTGATCTCTCTACCCTTCAAAATAACAAACTAGGGCCATAGCCATTACCTTGAGGATATACCCTATCGTTATTAACATACTGTGGTGGAATCAGCCCTTTTTTGTCCTAAGCTTTACTTATTACTGAGGGTTTATCGCTTATGGACTCTCTCTCACATGCACTTAAGTGTTGCTGGCAATCTTATTCGCCCTCTTGATTTACTACTGCAAGGGTCTAGTAACATGTTTACACTAAGGGTCTCAATCATTCTCTAATCCTTCTCGGATGCAGAAATTCTATCCCTTCTTTACTATTTATTCTGGACAATATGGCATTGATAATTTCACTTTCTTTTGTACTCACATGATCCTTCGTGTATTTCAGGTAATCCAACAATAACAGTTGTCCCTTCCTAATTCTTGATGTCTACTAAGGGACCCAACTCATATATATATATATACTATACATCCTGACCTCCAACTCCGAGGCTGCAGAAAGAACTAGGGACAATGTTGGCATATCTATCACCTTGTGAAGTTCCTGGTGCCCAGGGAGGGTGATGGGAGAAATTTAAAAGACGTCTGTTGCCCTTAGGCTGACTATCCCCCAACTGTGGCACATCAGTGGTAATTCCTCCTGCTGTTGTAGTTATCTTGCGGCTAGTTGGAGTCTGTCTCACATCACATATTATTCTAGATAGACAAAGCAATTAAAGCTTAGGGGCTCAACCTTGTACAACTCAGCTCTATAGCACGATCTGAGAAAAAGAAAGGGTAATCATACTATCATGTCTCGTGGCCTCCTGCCAATGGAATGTGGTGCACAACACACCCATAAACAAGACTCTACTAGACACGGCTTGCAGACTCCCTAGGATACGACATGCTCTGATACCAAGTTTGTCATGCCCCACCTTGTGAGGCGTGACTGGCACCTAATGCCACATTGGAATCTGGGATGACCTGGCTAGGAACAGGCACCTCTGGTGCCTACCAAGGACTCAAATTCAAGAAGACAAATTGCTATATCTCGGCTGTAAACACAGCCTCAGGCTGACAAGGCCATGCAATACCTATTAAAGGAAACAGCTAACCCACCAACATACATCAATAGGGATCCTATGCGAGCCGACAAGAACATCATGTTGTCTAGTTATAACTGAAAGGAAAATAAAGAACTATACTGCGCCCCACACAGCCAACACATAGATAAGACATACATGGACCTCACACGGCCAACAACAGCTAACTAACTGCATATTGTAGTTGCAAGCCTCTAAGAATACAAATAGTGGTCGGGACAAGGCCCCAGCCTACCCAAATGCTATATAAATGAAAGACCGTAATCTCTACAACTTGGAAACTTCAAATGAAAGGAGATGGCCACATTGCTGACTCTAAACAGTTGCTACGAAAGATCTTGAACTCTATCTATCTAACCTGCAGGAAAGTACACAGCACCCCATAGCTAGGCGTCAGTACAATATGTACTGAATATGTAAGGCAGTAATAAAAGCTGAGTAGAAGCTATTAAAGGCTAAAATTAAGTAGAAAGGAGGGGTAGAAGGTAACCTAGAAGTCTGTTTATTTATAACCTGCATCTAGTAAAACATTACACGTATATTAGCTACGACTGTACAATCATATATTCATAATCTATAACTAGTTGACAAAAACACAAACAAGAACCTAACCTGGCCCCTATAAGCTTGGAAGGTACAAGCAACATAGAAATAACCTACTGGGACCCCCATAAGCCCTGGAAAGTATACTTCAATCTATATACCCCTATCTAGGTTCCTATGACCCTACTGGTGCTACAACCAACCTACCTATCCCCTGGGTCTGCAACTGAACCCACTTGGCTCCTGATCTGTAGCTTTGTCTGAGTCCGGCGCACTCCTGATAAATGCACCCTAGGCACCAGGCTTGACGAGGGTAATTGATGCCGACACAACATAAAAATAATAGTCCAGCCATTGAAGAGACTGTAATATGGCCCTTGGGCCTCTGTATCATCCCTTGGGACGACATATCGCTCCTTGGATCAATGTTATATAGCCCTGCAGGTGACGATATAGCTAGTAACCCTGGGGTGGAGATGGAAGGATCATAAGTGAGGGCAATCCCAACTGATGTGCTATACTAAAATCTCAATCTAGCCACTCAAAAGGCGTATCTAGCCTTCTGGGCCTAACGTGGTCGTTGCTCTCCCCTAGAACAATCTGTATTACTACTAGCGGGCACACCGCATGTACCTGTTTCTGATCAGAGGATCCTGATACTGATCATAATCTCTAATGGTGTAGATCGGATAGGGTGAGGTCTGGAGTGGCCTAACACTGAATGTCCTGCTCGGACAACTATAACTCATAAGCAACTATAGGGTCATAGATGACCAATTACTTAGTTCCATTGCTTAGAACAACTGTAGGGCTGCTACTGATCGAACATGCTTTTGAGCGGTCGATCACTAATCCTCCACAGGCAGCCTACTAAAATTCTTATCCTGAGGGTAATAGTATGCTAACATGGTTCTAGTCCTTTAAACCTTAACTTGGTCTGTTCGGATCTTATATGACTCTTCTGGGTGATTTCTAACCTTGTAGGTAAGTTTACATAGACTTAGCCACTCACGGTAGCCTATACCTGAGTATCATATAGGAGGAGGCTGGGGTGTTGGCCCCACCTCTAACTGCTAATAAGGTCCCCTTTCCTTAGGGTACACATGGATTTATTTAACCTGAATGACTGGGATGGCTTATTGGGCGACTTGTATGTCAAATACAAAGTCAACTGGAACTGACAATCATTAGTAGTAGCTAACTAGATGGAAGGCTGTCACTTAGTTCACTAGACAACCCTAGTGCCTCTGACTCTAAAGTATGGACACCCTATCTAAATTTCTATCCTTGAGGCGTGAGGGTACGCCAATGGCCCCTGGGTGTGCTTCACAGATAATACACGTGCCAAACTTGTAGTTATATCTGCTAGCTGCACCTATGTTGTTCAACTTACTAACTCAGGCCAATAACTATCCATGAGCTTTTAAGGTCTAGTCCTAACAATAAAACATCAAAGTGTACTAACTCAATGAACTACAAAATAGAGGAGTTCCTATGATTCTTCTGGGTGTGTCACACTTAACATGTTCTTTCCCGACACGGGATACTGCAATATGATCTTTATAGGTTTGCTAGCAACTAACGACAACATATCTTACCATAATCTACTAATAGAAGCTAATCACGACATACCTGACCCTTATATACTAGCAGCAACTAATCACAACATATAGGATCATTAACTACGTTCAACACATAGGTCATATCACTATACGACGTGAATGACTTGCCGAAGGAATGAGCCTTAACATACCTCAAATGCTGACTTTCTCTCAACTGGCGATTTTCAACTTGTAATCGGTAGTTCTTTCCAACTATAACACCTCTGCTAAGAGAATAGAAGTAATTTTAATACTAAACTAGGCAAATATTGATAATTTTCGATAACAGAATTAACTATAATCCAACTTTGGAATACTCGGCTGAAAATTTATAATTATCCAAGAGTTCATAACGGAGAAGTGCTTACCTAATGCCTGTGGCCGTGTAGGAATTAATTTGGAGCAATTCTGACAATTTTTACTTGGCGGAGTTCTGGTTTACTGAGCGAATTTTTGAGAAATGGCTCTGTAGTGATACTTCCCATAGGTCTAGAATTCGTTATCCGAAGTTAACTTGCATTTGGACGGCATTTGGTAGCGTAATCGGATGAAATACTATTGAAAACGTGCGTACTTCTAATTCTCTGGTCGGGGGTCACATTGATGAAATGATTTAAATGAGAGGGGGGGGGTTAATATCTAGATAAGGGCGGTGGCAGGGGGGCGCCCTGTGCCACCCAAAGCACCAACTGCTCCCGTGTCGCGCCCCTCATTGCGCCATGGTCCTGGCGTGCCGTGCTGGCCAGTGCCCTGCCGAATGGCGCATCATGCTGGCCCCTCGCAACCTAGTCTCGCCCGACCCTGCTTCTGAGGATCTTCCCTCAACAAATCAAGCTCTTTTTACTCGTCATAAGTCCATGTGTTTGATTACTAACCATTAACATTTTACGGGGTGCAATGAAGAGAATGGGAAGGGCGATTTTATAAGAAGACGAGAGTGAGGTTGATTGGTGGTTTTTAAGGTGGGCTTAATGGTGGTTTTAATGGGAATTGAAAGGGAAATTGGAAAGGTAAAATTGATGGGAAATGGTGTATTGGGAAGTTTAAAAGGTGGAGATGAAATTTTGGGGATTTGAAAAGGGTTTGACTGGTTTCATTCATTTTTTAAAGAGCCACCGGTCGGGTTGGTCAAGATTTTAAATAGAATACTGACCTCTGCATGCGTTGAACCTGTGGCTGTCGGTGAGAACTGACATTTTCACTACATCAAATGAAGGTGACCTCCACTTGTGCCCAGTTTACTACTTTACAGAATGAATGGCCAGTGGTTTGTGGGTTGCTACCTACATTTCGCCGGTAAGTCAAAGTTCACTTTCAACTCCTAGGTGAACTGGTTTAAGCCGGCATTGAATCGACGATTCACGGATTGTCACCGACATTTTGCCAGTGAGGCATCAACTGTCTCCTTTTTCCTCTAACATTCTGGACCCCTCCTACTCTTGGGAGATTTTTAGTGCTTGAGCACATACGTTTTGCAGGTCCCGCGCAGGGCTTGCCCTGTTTTCTCTTTCACTTTGTTCCTCATCGAATCAACCTACAAAACAAAAATAACAAAAACATCAAAACATCAAACATAAAAATATTTGGGTTGCCTCCTAAGAAGCGCCTTATTTTACATTGTGGCATGACAAGGGTGCTTTTTCTGCTACAACTCATCCAGGTATGCAACTTCCACCTTGTTGATTTCTGTTGACACTCCCAAGTACTTTCTTACTTGTTGGCCATTCACTTTAAATCTTAGCCCATGATCTCTTTCAATCTCAACAACTCCAATCTCAAAAACATGGGACACCTTAAAGGGACCCGACCACTTAGATTTATGCTCCCTGGGGAACAAACTCAGCCTAGAGTTGAAAAGTAGCACCCGATCCCCCGAGGTAAATTCCCTTTGCTAAATATTTTTGATCGTGGAAGCACTTCATTGGGGCTTTTTATATGGAAGCTTTTCATTAGCCCTCATCCTAAACTGGTCCATCTCATTGAGATTCTCCACTCGCCCCTGAACGGCTTTCTCCCAATCAAGGTTCAAACTCTTCAAGCCCCAGATGGCCTTATGCTCCAATTCAAATGTGAAGTGGCAAGCTTTTCCAAAGACTAGTTGACATTAGGACATTTCAATTAACGTTTTATATGCAGTCCGGTAGGCCAAAAGAGCAACATCAAGTTTCCTTACCCAATTTGTTCTATTGGAATTTGCCGTTTTAGCCAAAATAGACTTAATTTCCCTATTAGACAATTCTTTTTGGCCACTAGTCTGAGGATGATAAGGGGTAGAACTTTGTGCTTCGTGCCATACTTTGCTAGTAAGGCATCGAACAATTGATTGTATGAGTGTGAACCTCCATCGCTGATGATAACTCTAGGGGTGCAAAAATCTGAGAAGATATGATTTTTCAAAAAGACTGTCACCCTCCTTCCCTCATTGTTGGGCAACTCCACAACTTCAACCCATTTAGACACGTAGTCCATCGCCACCAGAATGTAAGTGTTTCTATAAGAGCTCATGAACCGCCCCATAAAATTGATCCCCCATGTATCAAACAATTCCACCTCAAGATTGGTGTCAGAGGAAGCTCATGTCACCTAGAAACTCTTCTGGTTTGTTGACATTGATCACACTACTTAACGAAGTCATGGGCATCATGGTTGAGAGTGGGCCAATAAAACCCATATTGTAACACTTTTGTAGTTGAACTCACAATCCCATAATAGCCTCCCACTGGCAATGACTGACATGCCTTGAGGATGGGGATCATTTTAATCTCTGGGATGCATCTGCACAAATACGGAAGGGATATAGATCATCCCAATAGAATTTTTGGACATCATACATAAACTTCTTCTTTTGATGGAATTTTAATCCTTCGGGAGTGATTTTGCTTGCCAAGTAGTTAGCCAAATCTGCAAACCACGGTATTAAGTCATGGAATACACTCAAAATGTACTCATGAGGGAATCGATAATTAATCCCTTCACTTGCATCCGATTTACCATCTATTTCTAGAGAGAAAGATGGTTAGCCACCTGATTCTTGCATTCCTTCCTATCCTTTACCTCAAATCAAATTCTTGGAGCAATAGGCACCTAATGAACCTTTGTTTAACATCTTTTTTAGTCATCAGCCATTTGAGTGCAGCATGGTCCATGTGCATCACTACCTTGGTCCTTAGCAAGTATGCTCGAAATTTTTCGAACGCAAACACTACTGCGAGAAACTCTTATTCAGTCACTGTGTAATTTGCCTATGCATCGTTCAGGTCTTTGCTGGCATAACATCTGGGGTGAAAAATCTTTTTCTTCCTTTGCCCAAGGACTGTCCCCAACAGTACACCACTAGAAGCACGCCTGAATTCGAACGGCTTTGACTAGTCAAGTGTTGTAATGATTGGAGTGAACACAAGCTTCTCTTTCAACTCAATGAAGGCGCTCTTACAGGCCTCATCAAAACGGAATTTTTCCACTTTCTTCAACAATTGGAACAAAGGATTGGCTACCTTGGAAAAATCTTTGATAAAACGGTGGTAAAACCCCTCATGTCCCAAAAAACTCCGAATACCTTTCACATTCTTTGGAGGAGGTAGATGAGATATAACGTCAATTTTCTCTTGGTCTACCTCTATCCCTCTCTCAGAAATTGTTTTCCCTAGAGAAATACCTTCTTTGACCATAAAGTGGCATTTTTCCCAATTAAGTACCAAGTTTGTTTCCTTGCATATTTTCAATACCTTATCCAGGTGAACCAAGAAGTCCGTAAATGAATTTATCACAACCAAGAAGTAATCCATGAAGACTTCTATAGTACCCTCCCCCATATCTGAAAAAGTTGACATCATACACCTATGAAATGTAGCTGGGCCATTGCAAAGCCTGAAGGGCATCCTCTTAAATGCAAAAGTTTCATAAGGACATGGGAATGTGGTTTTATCTTGATCTTTCATGGAAATAGATATCTGACTGTAGCTTGAGTACCCATCAAAGAAATAATAGTATACTTTCCCAGCTAATTGTTCTAGCATTTAATCAATTAATGGGAATGGAAAATGGTCTTTCTTAGTCCATGAATTCATCTTGCAGTAGTCCATACACACCCTCAATCCGGTGACTGGATGTGTTGCAATCAACTCATCCTTCTCATTTGGTACCATTGTGATTTCCCCTTTCTTAGGCGCACACTAGAATGGGCTCACCCAACTACTATCAGTTACATGGTATACAGCTCCCCCATCTAACATTTAATGATTTCTCTCTTGACTACCTCTTGCATTGGTAGGTTTAAACATCAATAATGCTTAGTCAAAGGGTTGAAATCTTTCAGAAGGTTGATTTTATGAGTTTAGATATTCGGAGGTATACCAATGATGTTAGCTATAGTCCACCCTATTCTTTAGATGTGCTTCTTTAAGACTGCCAGAAGTGCTTCCACTTGATGATTATTGAACTTAGCTGTGATGATCACAGGAAATGTATTGTTAGACCCAATATATGCATACCTCAAATGTGTGGGTAACGAATTAAGCTCCAAAATTGGTTATACAAGGATTGATGAATCTGATGGTGGAGTTGTTCTATTCTTGAGGCCAAGGTCAAGTTTCCTGGGATGGAAGGAATAGGACCCCAGACATTTTATAGTAAGATATGCCTCTTTAGTTCTTCACTTCCTCTACCATTAATATTCAAGAGAATGTTGTCCCATGTCTCCTTGGACGGAGACTCCTCTACCTTATATTCTATATCTTCCTCATCAATATTTCATGGTGTTAAAATGGTCTCTTCTTTGGTCGGCTCATGGGTTATCATGCTTACCCTTGATTCCATCTATGCTGCTAGGACATTCATTCTCTCCTCTAGCAATATGATGGACACTTCATTTTCTTTCACTGTTTGAGTGAGGTTTAACAAATCATATTTTAGCCCTCAAACCCCTGAATCAGTCGAAATAACTCATTCAAGAACCACTTCAAGTATTCTTTCAATGAGGGATTAAGAGGATTCTTCATTCTCTGACTACTTGATTCAGCTGTACAGTCGGAGTTCTGACCTTGATTTTCATTATAAGGATACCAATAAATCTGGTTGGCTTGTGGGTACCTCGTATGAAAACCAATTTTACAATTCTCTAATAGCTCCATTTGCTTCATTCCTACTATGAACACAATGTCTTTTCTCTCCTCTCTTCTCCATATTTCATCCATCAATTGGAGAGATTCAACATAAGAAGACCAAGACCCTTTGAGGTTTTGAATAAACCTTTCAAAAAGGCTCATCTTCATGCCAACAACATCAATAATGTGAAAACAAAACACAAGATACTCAATTAATTCAAATCAACAATCAACTAGGGGCTATCTAATCCTACTCCCGTGCAACGACATCAAATTGATGATGTTCAAATCCACTGCTCACTAGGAGAAACTGTAAACAATCGTCATAATATAAAAACCAAACTAAGAGTCGGGGTCTAATCCTTGGGAATAGCGATTGGATGACACAAAAGTTGTCTATCAAATTGAACTAAATTGCATTAAAATTGAAAAATTAAATGTTGGGAGAAAGTAAGATCATAATTTGAATTTAAATCAAGTACCAATTAAAAACAAGGCAACCAAATTGAACAAATAAACATGAGCAAGGGCCAGGGATGTGCTATTGATGGGACATAAATTGGATTGAAATTAACTAGGAAATCAAATTATTACTTACAAGCATAAATAACCATTGACAAGGTGGCACCTGATGTTTTTCAACCGCTCGGGTGCCTTTTTCCTCTGGTTTTATTAAATCCCAAGGTCTCAATTAATTCATCCCCTATGACATGGGCAAGAATAACTATCTCTAGTCTTAACTCTTTAATGGGTGTATGAAAATGGTTTTTGGCCATATCTAGTCCAACCCCACATAGTCAAGACCCAAATACCTACCATTATTTTCTCAACCATATTCTAATCCACTTTTTCAAGAAAAAATAGAATAAGTTAATATAACCCACATTTGCAACTATGGATAATTCAATTATAATTTGGGGAAAACAACAAATTTATACTAAATGAGTAATTACAAGGTCAATATAGTAATACCCAATCCACCTTATCCCCAATCATGCACACACACCTAGTAAAATATTTGGCCACTCATAGATGAAAAATACAAAATTATATTGATAAATAAATTCATATAATTCATCATTAAGAGTTAATTGCAAGCTCAAATTTGTCCTCGATGGAGGTTTTTACATTGAGGACGAAGAAGAAGATGATGAAGAAAAGCTTACCCAATTCTTTCTCTCTCTAGAAAAATTTAAAACCTATTCAATACAATACGTTTCAATATTTTAATGAGAAGGAATGTATAGTACTTTCCAAAAAATGTACAAAAGTAGGTTAAAGAAGCTCCTCTTTTTACCTATGCTGGATGATTTTACCTTTCTGATGATGGCCTCTCTTGTGAGTAACGTTCCATCTCTCTATCACAACTGGGGCCAGTGACATCTGTAGCAGTCTGATGTTGGCACTGGCGGTTCATAGGTGTTGGCCCACATTCCGCCAGTGTACCTTCCACTTTAACACGGTGTGGTCTTGCGCTTGGCCGGTGTTTTACCGGTCGCATCCGGTGGAACACAAGTCCTCTCATTTAGCTCTATGCCTTTGTTCAAATCCTTATTTTCTCTCTTTGAATTAAATGCCAGCAATAACCAAAGATAAAGAGCATAAAATCTTCCTAAATGACTTGAAAAACAAAAAAAAATTAATGTTTAAAAGTCTAATGAGTTTGTAAATTACGAACTAATCGGTGATGCTTCGAGGATTGGCCTTGGGTATGTGTAGATGTAGCATGGAAAGGTCATTGGTTATGTGTCACGACCCGAACATACACCCAGATCGTAAACACAGGTCAAGGGACCCCGAGAGACCCCAAGACAACCCATGGCTCATGCATTCAACTAATCTCATGTAATTAAATGGAATATTACGCATAAACATCGCAGGAATGTAACCATGACATAGCATCAGAAAATACTAAACATTTACATAAGCTGAGTACTACTCATTTGTCCGTAAGCCTCTAATATGTAAGATGGGTTGATGGGACAACATCCCCAACTAACTCAAGCAATACTGAAACATAATCAACAGGAAAGTTCATCAAACGGCCCTTGGAACATGAGGACTCACCAGCAAGCTGATATCGTAGGCTGGGACGGACTAAGGATGAGGATGAGCCTGAGATCCACACCCTATATAATGAAATGATACAACATAGAAAGTATGAGGTCAATACATGAAATGTGCTGAGTATGCAAGGTAAGTAAAATGGACATTTTTAAAAGTAACATAAACTCATAAATAGACATCGGAGAAGGACATCATGCTTGCATCAAAATCTTCATAATAAAACATAAGGCTCAAGACTTTCAAATCCTTCCAAAATCATTCATTATCATTATCATAAATAACTTTATCATAGTATAACTTGAGCCAATAACATAAACATAACAATGCATAAAAACATGCAGAACAATGAGAGGACTCGTCATAACCGACACCATCATGGTAGAGCCTTTCATGATGCTCCACTATCTCGCTCAAGTGGGTAGAGCCGACCTTGGCTTGCCAGGAAAGGGTCATGAATAAGGCATGATATCACATTTGAGGGGATCATTACCAATGGATCATATCCTTTACAACCCACGGTGGCACGTGGTTATGAGACACCAACGTAGTCCTTTGAACGTCGGGCTGCTCAATGCTAGGCACGACTCCCAGAAACATGCATATAGGCTCATACATAAATCATTTACATCATGCATAAAAAATTCATTGGATAAGATATAACATTCATCATCATTGATCCCTTTTAAAACATGCTTAGGTAGAATCAAGGCCCTTTTTATCGGGCAACATCATAAATCGATAAATCATGAAATTTATTTCATAAATCATAAACCACTCTTCATCATGTGGGCATTTCCCAATACTTCATCATACTTAATTCTTTCAAAATATGCTTATAAACATGGATATCTTGGACTCATGCATTTCCATAATCAATAAACTTAAAATAATGAATATTTATCATAAATCATAATTTTCGTGAACTTCCATAAATGGGAAATTTAGATTTAAAATGATTGACACATGATTTTGAGGAAAATAATACAAAACCTGCCCAACATGCATAATTCAATAATCAAAACCCAATTAAATTATATCCATAAAGAGAAATCACATTTTCATTCAATTTGGCAAAACCCCATAGACTTGAATAGGGGGATTCGTGACTTTAATCGAAATTAGGCATGAGTGAGGAAAAATTCTACCCATTCTAAAACCCTACAAACCTGGGAATAGATGGAGTTGAAGTTCCTTGAGCACCCACTAAGAAATTGAAGAAAATTTGGGGAAGAAGGCCTTGAATCTCCTAAAAACCTCTCTAAAATCCTTGCAAGAGAATGGGCATGAAATAGGGACTTAAATACTCTTACCACACTCAGAAAATATCCTAAATGATGTAATTTAGGCCTTAGGGACTTAGGAAGTTATGAAAACACCCTTATTAAAACATAGGAAATTTCTTGTCGCCAATCCTCATGAGGGACATAACGGGTCATTGCCATAGGGCGCGACTCGTTGCCTTGATCCCTTGAGTCCACTGCCCAAAACACCAAGAGAACCGCACATGTGACTTCACGAGTCTTGAGGTCAGACCACGACTCGTGGTCACCTTCCGTGGCCTACACTGCCCATCCCAATATTACCAATCCTCCAGGGTTGACCATGGGTGACCTCACGATTCGTGAGGTTTGACCACGACTCGTGGTCAGACTTTGCCTAACCAAGCTGACCAAGAGTAACTTCACGACTGGTGGTTACCCCTCACGACTCACCTCACGAGTCTTTTTGTGACCTAATGCAAATTTTCAGTTTTTCTCCATTTTAACTTCTAGGTCTAATCCCTGGGTTCCAGGGGTATAACAATATCTCCCCCTTGGGAGCATTCGTTCTGGAATGTTTGAAACATTCAAAAAAACTCAGAAATAAGCTATTACCATATATGATTACCAATCATTTAAGTCGAAAACTGACGGAAAACCCGAAGTAGTTATGAATCCATGGGGAACACTTTCCTAGTTATTTGAATTAATTTGATAAACAATAACCAAATCTCAACATTGTTACATATTTGCTTTTATAAAACCCCCTTTTTTGGAAAAAACAGATTTAAAAGCTTAAATACTAGCGTTATTCTATATCTTGACCTTATTCCCTATTGGATCTAGCTCAGTTTCAATTTGAGGTACCAGTTTTTCCGTGAAACCTATTATCAACTTTTCCCGTTCAGTTCATGTGTGAAAGTTTGTTTTATGATATGGTAAATGTATCTTATGTCTGAATTCAATTTAGCTAGGTAGTACCTCACAGAGTTAGTCATTACACTCGTGATCTTTGCCAATGCTTACTTGTAGAACTGATAACTAGGATTTATCCATATGACTTGTTCATCCCTATTGGATAACTATACTCAATCACTGAATTTGGTCTCATGAGTGATTTCCCTTCAACCATTACCAATTTGTTCCAAATTAATTGTCCTACGTCTGCAGCTCAAGTCATACAATGAATCATAAAGTTCAAGGCTTTGTTGTATTTCTCTTTTCCTAATCTCTGTTTCTCTAGATTCAAGCAAGTAAATAATTCAGGCAAGTCCTAACATTGTGCTTCATTGAGAAACATTAAAGAGCAAGAGAATACAATGCAAGCATTACCATTGGTTAGAATCACTTTGTGCAAACCTTAGTTTGTTAATTCACCATTGTTCCAATAACTCTAGTTGTGGAGGTTTTAGCCTGTCACAGTTGTATGAGAATTATAAGCATTCATGGATAAAAGCATAATTTAGAACATACAAAGATGATTCGAAGAAAACTCACTTGATTATTGAAAAAATTAATGAGAAGAACAATTCAAGAACAATGGAAGAATCAAAATAAGAAATCTCCCAAAAGTTGCTCTCAATAATCCCAAAAGTCAAAAACCTTTCTCAAAAACCATATTTTGTTCCCCCCTTACAAAAATAACCTAGAAAAATATTTATACAAATAATTAGAATGTTTTCCTAAATTTACAGGGAAATTGCTTAAACTATTATTGACTTCACATATGACCCGTACCATGATTGTACAGGTCATACCTTCACTCATACATTGGCTGGCTCTTCTAATTTTTACTAAGTGTTAGAAACCGGTATGACTCGTACCATAGACCTATGAGTCGTACTGTCTTGTCAGGTTTGAAGCTGAAACTTCTAGCATCCTCTGATTATTTCCACGAGTGACTTGGTACGGCTCGTACCATCATCCTATGACTCGTGAAATTCTAGTCGTACTTTGACTTCTGCCTTTCTTCAATTCTTCTAAAGTTCACCACGGATCTTTGGTATGGGTCGTAGGTGTATAACATGACTCATGGTTGCTACCCCTACCAAGAGACTGACTTTGTGCAATGTCTTCTGAACTTTATAACGACTGCCTTGGTATAGCTCGTACATGGATTGTATGACTCATACAAAGTTTCATACTTTGACACTTTGGTTCAGCACATCTTCTGGACTTTTCCACAATTCTCAGTATGGCTTGTACCAGGATGGTACGGGTCGTACAAGAGTTGTACTTTGACACTTTGGTTCAGCACATCTTCTACAGTTCCCCATAATTCTTAGTACGGCTGGTACCACGTTGGTATGGCTCATACTGTATCTGTACTTGGCCCTTTTTCTGCAATATTTCACTACTTTTGCACATTTCAACTCCTACACCTTATTTTCCTGAAAAAATAGTAAAAGCGCATCATATCTATATAAACATACCTAACTCCATGCTTATTTCCTCAGTTTTAAATGTTGAAAGTGCTGTAAACCCACAATACATAAAGAGTAATGACTCATCCCGTAATTCATTGGTGAGGGATCAGCCGACTATTATAAATGCCCCAGGGAACAAAGGATGATCCAATGAGCCATCATATCCTACAATGACTTGTTGGATGGATCATTGTAACTGGTAGTGCCTATTTTCCAATCGTATCATTAAGGGTATTTTCGTAAATCCTAAGCTCCTAAATCCTAAACTATGTCATTTTATGCCCTAAAGGGAGTGTTTTAAGAGAGTTTAGCCTATCTCAAGTCATTAGGCTCCCATGCATGAAAAGCTTTGAATGTCTCTTTCAAGATCAATATAGAATTCTCTCGATTCTTTTGCAATTCTCTTGGGCTTTCAAGGACAGTTAGAGGATCACTCTACCCAGGTATATGGGGCTATGAATGAGATTTTCCATTCACTCTGGTGCCCAAAATTCTCCTCAATTTTATGAATTCAAGATCTAATTGAAGTATATGATTTTAAAGGGTTTTAACCCAATTGTATGAAATTCTCTATGATATGTCTGTGGGTCAATTCCACTCATGGTTTAAGATTTATGGACAAATTTTAGACACAATTTGATTATAAATTCATGATTTCAAGTTAGTAGAAATTATTCCCTATTATGCAACTTTTATGAAAAGTCATGTTTATGATTCATGATTTCAAGTATGATGAGACACCTAGCGTGAATGAATGTTTATAAACTACCCATGTATGAATCCATGATTTTGACTTATGATGTCTATTTGAAGTATGCATGATTTTAAATTATGATTTCATCTTTATTGCTATGTTTGGATCCAGGACTCCCCATGTTTAGATTCCATACTAAGCATGTAAATTGTGATTTCAGCTTTGTTTAAAAATGATGGGAGAAATATGTACATTTTTGGGAGTATTGTTTAGCACCGATAGGCTAGGGGTTCAGGTAAACCCTAGGTCTCAGAACTATGTGCCAACGTAGGTATACATATATTTTGGGACCTCCCTTGAGAGTTTTCCCCACCGCAAGGGGCCTCAGCTTGATATCAATATCATGGTATCATCCTTAGCCCTGGCAAGGTTTTGGACGGCTCTGCACATTAGAGTGTGATAGTTGGGGTATCACGTAAGCTCTATCGTGATGGTGTCAGTTGTAATGAGTCTTCCATTGTTCCTTAGGATTTCAGTTGTTCATGTTCATGACTTATGATTATATGTTGCATGGCAGGTTTAACCCAATCATTAGTTTATGAGTTTTACTTATGGTTTCAACTATGACAAGTCAATTTCTACTTTTAACCTTGGATCATTTTGTTCAGATATTATACTTAGCTTATGACTATGTATGTCTTAGATATAGTTTCAGCATGCAGTCCTTTCTCTCATGATTTACTAATGTATATTTATATGCATGATTTCAACTAATATTTACTCAGCATGTTTTACTTACCTTACATACTCAGTACATTCCAAGTACTGACTGCATACTCTATGTTGTATCATTTCATGATACAAGTTTAAGCGATCCGACTAAGTTTCATTGTTAGTCAAGCTTTCCCTCGCATTCTAGCTTAGATCCTATTATTGGTGAGTCCTCATCTTCCAAGGACATTTAGTTTAGCATTTGATTATGCTATTCCAATTTCAGTCTTTAGCGAGTTAGTTAGGGGTGTTGTCCCATCAACTCATTAGATAATTTAGAGGCTTATCAAACATTATGTAGACTTTCAGCTTTATGAGTGTTGAATCCATTTATGATCGTTATTTTATTAATAATTCTACTTATTTATGTTTATGTTATCAAATTTACACTTTGATATATGCTCTTTAGATGCTATTTTTATGTCATGAGTCGACTAGGAGCCATTCGTGGTTCTGATCCTGTATCTCGGTCCGAGGTCCTAGCTCGGGTCGTGAAAAACTTGGTATTAGAGAAAATGTTTAGAGTGTCTTAGGGTGCCTAAAAGATATAGTGAGTTGAGTCTTTTCCATGGGCATGAAGTATGCTACACTTATAGGGAACAAGCTGCAATATGTTTTAGGAAATTTCCCTTCTTAAAGATCTATGTCGTGTGATGAAGTATCTCTATGTTCCTTCTAACTCGTGTTATACGCATTTGCAGAAATATGCTTCCATGTTGAATGAATGGAAGAAGGAATGGAAACGGAAATGACCTTGACACTGGCGTTGGAGATGGACATTAGCAAGCCCCGCCACTACCACCAGATCCTTTGCTTGAGCAGATCACTCATGCAGAGTTTAGAGTAGCATTTTAGATGTTGGCACAGGCTATTACTGCTCAGGTCAATCAGTAGGTAGTGGCCCATGTTCCTCAGAATGGGAATGCAACAACAACTAGGATTTGAGACTTTCTTAGGATTAACCCATCTGAGTTCTTAGGGTCGAAAGTAGATGAGGACTCGCATGAGTTTATTGAGGAGTTGCAGAAGATCAATCATATTATGGGGGTGACCAGGGAGGAGAATGCAGATATAGCCTCCTATCAACTAAAGGGGGTTTCTTACATATGATACCACTAGTGGAAGGATGGAAGCGCAATGAGAGAGGTTTCCCTTAGTTCAGACGAGTTTGTGGCTGCCTTCTTGGGTAGGTTCTTCCATAGAGAGTGTAGGGAGGTGAAGGTAGCAGAGTTCATCAACTTGAAGCAGCACCATAGGACTATCCAAGAGTATGCCTTGGAGTTTACCCGATTGTCCGAGTATGCTCCAGAGATGATTTTGGAGCAGAGGTCTCATATGAGCAGGTTTGTGAATAGAGTAGAAAATTCACTGACCAAGGAGTGCAAGACTGCCATGCTGAACAGTGACCTAGATTTCTTGAGGTTGGTGATATATGCCCAACAGAGAGAGGCATATCAGATGAAGGAGAAGGAAAAAAAGGCTAAGAGTGCTAGGATAGGGAGTTATGGACAGTTCCAGCACCATCAGTTCCACTAGAGGTTATGATCCCCAGCGCCATCATCAGACAGTGTTCCATCTAGACATAGGCGTAATTAGAGGAGTAGAGAATCGGGCTCTAGTGGTTAGGGGAGCATGTTAGGAGAGCCCAAAATTCCAATTTGAGATAGTTGTGGGAGGAGGCATATCAGAGAGTGCATAGCGGGTTCAGGCATGTGCTTCAAGTGTGGGAAGACCGGATATCCGCTTAGAGACTGCTCTTCAGCCAGACAGGGCTATAATAGAGGTCGTGACCCAGCCACCAGTTCAGTAGGTCCACCAGCACGCTCAGCTCAGTAGGGTGCATCCACTAGTGTAGTTGGTGGTCAGCGACAAAACAAATTTATACCCACTCATCTCATAAGTGGCAGGAGGACTCTCCAGATGTGGTCACGATATGCTACGAGTATTCAATCTTGATGTGTATTCATTATTTGATCTAGGGGCTACCTTTTCTTTTATGACTCATGTTGCTATTAGTTTTGGAGTCTGTCCCGAAATCCTATCTGAACCCTTCTCAGTGGCTACTTCAGTTGGTGAGCCAGTTATAGCTCGAACGGTATACAAAAATTCCCTATCACACTCCTTTAGAAAGTCACCTTAGCGGAACAAGTAGTGTTAGACATGTTCGATTTTTATGTTATCTTCAGTATGGATCAGTTTCATGCATGATAAGCATCAGTAAGCTGTCATGACCCTAAAGGAGGCTCGGATCATAGACAAGGGACAAGGGACCCCGAGGGACCCCAAGTCGACCCATAGCATAATCATTCAAGTACCTCATTCGAAAACTGAAGAAAACACAATTATAACATCAACGGAAGTCTAAAGCAACATAACATAAGAATAAACATACAAAACTAAATACATGAATAAGTCTAAAAAGCCTCTAATCTGGACGAGCTGATAAAAAAACCCAACTAGCTCCACAATGCTCAAACTGAAATATATAGAAGAAACTGAAAGTCTAGTCCTCGAAGAATAAGGACTCACCAACTCTGAACAGGTACAACTTTAAATAAGCCGACTAAGATCGGGGCTAAAGCTGCGAGCCGAGTCCTGTATCATGAAACAATACAGCATAGAAAGTATGCGGTTAGTACGTGGAATGTACCGAGTATGCAAGGTAAGTAAAACCACTTAAATAAGTAAAATCATCAAAATAAATCATTTAATAACATAAGCTTTTAGAAAACAGAGAGAACTCACATGCATTCTTTGGAAATTATAATCCCTTCATGATGTAACAATGCATAACTTTATAACATCAAAAAACAAAAGACTCAAAGATGAGATGGAACATTTATAGAAAAGCTTAACATTGAGTCAAACCTTCCTTTTAGAACATGCATGCATACATAGTGATCTTGAGTAGTGAATATGCAAATCTGAATCATATGGGCAATCGGAGACTCATCACTTAACCGACATACCACGATAGAGCTTACGTGGTCCCGGCTGTTACACTCAAGTTGGCAGAGCCGTCCAAAATCTTTTCAGGGTTGAGGCTATTGCCATGATATCGTTATCAAGCTGACGGACCATTAAGGCCAGGGATAGCTCACAAGGGAGGTCCCAAATATAATATAATCAACCTATGTTGGCGCATCGTTCTGAGGCATAGGGTTGTCGACCCTTAGCCGCTCGGTGCTAGACTCTTCTCCCAAAATATGCAATGCTCTACATCATATATAATGAAGCTCAACATTTTTTATTGACAAAGCTCGTTAATGAAATCATGCATAGATTGGACATTATATGTAAATGAAGCTCAACATTGTCCATCGACAAAGCTCAGTAGTGTCATACATCTCAATTGTAAATTCATGCATATGAGAAGCTTTATTTCAAAACATACCACAAGCTCAATCATATGTGGGAGCATCTATTCCAAATCATGTGGTAAGCTACATGTAGAAATATTTACTTGATATTCCATAAGGTAGAATTGATAATAAGAATTGGGAAATTTCTCTTTAAACAATGTGGTAAGTTTATGTTGGGAAAATAATCACTTTAATCAACATATGGGTATTACCCAAAGATCTATCATTCTAGAATCCAGTCGAATCATTTAGGAAACAACATCAAAATCATGGGTAGTTTATAAACATGCTTTTCAACATCCACTTCATCACCACCACACATTACCATAAATTACCTCTTTTATGAACTCTCCACCCATGGGAGTTTTAGGTTCAATTTTTAGAAAAAGGAATTTTACAAGAGAAATAAGTTAGAATCTGTCAAAGCTTCGTAAATCATCAATATCGACTCAATCTAATCATACCCATGAATAGAGATATAAAAATCATGCAATTGATAAAAACCCATAATTGATTATTCATAATTTAACACAAATTGATAGGAATTGGGCATGGGTGTGGAAGGAAGACACCCATCAAAACCCTACATGCCTGGAAATGAGGAATTCTATCACCCTTCAATTGCCCAAGATCAGATTCCAAAGAAAACCTTTAATTTGGCCTTGAATCACCTTCTTCAAGCCTTCAACCTTGCATGCATGGGGAGTATGCACTTAGAATAGGTCTTCCCTTACTAAAACCCTTCAAAACAAGCCCTAAACAACGTAGTATAGAGCCTTAGGACTACGAAATGACAGAAATGCCCTTACTAAAATCGCAGAAAAACCTGCACTGGACGATCCCACGATTGAACCAACAAACCATGGGAAGATATCACGACCCGTGGTGTACGCCCGTGGTCCAGATTGCCAAACTTCCCAGTTTCTGATTTACACCCATGGCTAGAAAGATTACCAACGGGCCATGGTTTCAAACTGCCTTAGCCACTGCCCAAATGCATTTCCTTCCGACGACCATGAACAATGGCCCGTGCCTTCTCACAATGGGTCATTGTGACGCTCGTGGTCCAGACTACCCCCAGGCCTAGCTTCACACTACGACCACATACAACGGCTCGTGGTTTGCTACCACGAGTCGTTCTATGGCTCATCCTGCAACATTTTTTCCTAGATTTCTGCATTTTGAATTTTTAAATTCTCATGTTTATTCCTAAGCACTTCCGAGGTATTACAATATCTCCCCTGGGAACATTCGTACTCGAATGTAGGAAACAATCATAAAACAGAAATAACAAAATATCGATCATTTAAGTCGAAAACTAACGTAATCACTACCTTCATTTAAAACTATACAGCTGAACTGGATTCACCAATCATACACAGATCCACATACATAAAAGAAACTTGCGCACATAGTTCAAACATTAAAAATAGTAAGAGTTTGGATGCAGAACTAATACCTCAAGCTGAAACTGAAATGGTAGAGAAAAAATGTGGATATTTAGCCATCATATCCTCTTTGGCTTCCCACGTAGCTCCCTCAACATGTTGTTTTCTCCACAATACTTTAATCGAAGCTACTTCCTTGTTCCTCAACTTTCGAACTTGGTGATCCATGATTTCAATGGGAATTTCTTCGTAACTAAGGTTGTCTCTTACCGCAAGGCTGTCTACCGGAACTACCAAGGGTGGATCACCTAAACACTTTTTCAAAAGCAACACATGGAAGACGAGATGAACCAATGATAGCTCCGATGGAAAGTCCAACTCATAAGCCACCTTACCAACTCTTCTCATAGTATAGTAGGGACCACCATAGTGGGGATTGAGTTTCCATTTAGAAATACCTAATTTTCCACAAAAACTCCAAATCTCTCTCCTCACATCAGCATACGATTTCTGACGGCTCTGAGCGGTTTTCAATCGCTCCCTTTGTTACACCCCGGAATTTTTTTTGATGATTATTTGATGGTTATATGTCATATTAAGGGGACTATAGGTTGTATGTTTTCCGTAGGTGAGGAGGGAAACATGTGCAAAGGGAAAGCGAAGGGTATGTCATGTTTGTAAATAAGGGTCAACTTTAAATGGACATATCTCCAAATATTTAATGATTCAGCGGTCCTATAGCCTATAAAATGAACGATATTTGAGTCCAGTTTATAGTGAAAAAAATCGCTCGTCAGTCGAATTTCGGAGTAAAATGTTATGCCCATTTGAAGACAGTACCGTCGGCTAGAAAAGCGCCCATGCACGCGGGCGCCGAGACAGGCAGGCAGCAGGCGCGCACGCGCGCGAGGGCACGTCGCACAGGCGCCGCACACGGGCACCCTGCAGGTTGCCTATACGAAGTAATTTTGAGCTAAAAAGCTCATTTCTCCTCCGTTTCACCTCATTGTTTTTTCAAAATTCACAGAATTAAGAGCTCTATCCAACGGTGAAAAGATATCCCAGGTAAGGAACTTCACTCTTGTCTCTTTTGGGCTTTTAAAAGAGAACCTTGGAAGGAAGTCATGACTTGTTGTTGTCTTGTGGTTCATTGTTGTGTTGCTGAGTTTTTAGATGATTCTAAGCAGAGGAAACAGTAGGAGTTTACTCCTACTTTATCTGATAACATCTCTAAGAAAGGGTAAGTAATTCCCTTTTTGATTTCTTTAAATTTATGAGGTTATAACTTGGAGAATGTTGTAGTATTGTGTTGGTGTTTCGTTGTGTGTTTTTGTGGCATGTTGCTGCCCAATTTTTCCAGAACTTTGGTGAAGTGAAGTTTCTACTTGTTGGGTTTGTAAATTGGACTTGGAAGGATCCTTAAGTAGAAAGCTTGAAAGGAAGATTTTCGGCAAAATTAGATTCGACGTTCCAAGGTATGTAAAGGCGTTCCTATTCTTATTTCCCAAGCGCGAAATCTTGTTGTTGATCGGACCAATGTTCCTATGTTTTGTGTTCCAATTTAGGCGTACATGATTCTGCCCAAAGTATTAGAAACACTTCATAGAAGGCTTGAAGAGTTAAATATGCTTGCAGTGAACAAATATGAAGTGGAAGGCGTATTGTTTACGATTATTGTTATAGTTGTGAATTGAGTCTGAAGTCCCCTTAACGTGGGCACCGTGAGCTGGTACTTTTAATTATATTGTATATATGATGTTCAATATATGTTAATATCTGTTCACTTAGTGAAATTGGTACGAAATGCTAAGACGACGACACGTAATTGAACTTAAGCTGAGAAGATGACGCTAAGCCGATTGAGGGTAAACGAGCTTATTAAAATGATGTTTTAATAATGTTGTTAATCCCTCCTATATGTTTATGTTTTAAAGTGCTTAAGGTAAAAAGTATATTTTATGTTTTTCCTCTTTAAAGCTAAGCAAGCGGCACCTAGCGAATAAGCTAAATCGATACATGTTAACGGGGAAAGCGTGGCTAAGTTGTCAATTAGGCAAAGAGCTAAGTGTATATAAGAATTGATGGGATAGTGAACACGAGGGTAAAGACTTGAGTGTAGAGTGAATTAATTTTGGCAAAGAAGTTAAGATGAATAAGTAAAGTAGAGCTAAATATTGTTAATTTAGACGATACGGGTTACGATTGTGAACGAGGTAGGCAACAACTAGGAAGATTAACCCTGTTCTAAAGACGTTTAGCAAAAGAATTATAAATTAAGT
The DNA here is from genome assembly GCA_035772735.1 of Datura wrightii. NCBI lineage: Eukaryota > Viridiplantae > Streptophyta > Magnoliopsida > Solanales > Solanaceae > Datura > Datura wrightii. The sequence goes on along the minus strand of JASDFA010000010.1, from coordinate 117,856,808 downwards.
TGTTTATGTTCAGTATGTGTTACGTTGATGAATAACCACTAAAGTGTTAACCTTCTACGAAATAATTAGAGTTGAAGGTCTGCAAAGTAGTAACTTAAGTTGAGAAGCTCTCTGCTATACCCCTAAAGGATTATGTTAAGTTATCTATTCTAAGTGTTGAAATTTTCTACCATGTCTGAAAAGGGTAATCCTAGGATCTTCTAAGTCACTTATGATTATGTAAGCTTTCTTAAGCTCTGTAGATAATTGCAAAGGTATGTAAGTTAATCCAGCATCACCCGAATTACGACTATATATCTTTATTTACCTATAAGGCATCACTTAGAGAGTTAATCATGAGTTCCCAAGTTATAGAGCTCCAAGTCTCAGAGCCTTAAATTGTGTCTTTACGTCCCTAATTTATGTTGAAATGTGCTAGCTAATCTAAGAAGTTTTTGAGAGATCATATTTCGAGAATTATGCTAATGTCTCCGTCAAGTATTTGATTTTGTATACAAGTCTAAGAACTCAAGTCTTTATATGTCTTCCTAGTAAGAAGTCTTAACGTGTACAATTTTCATGTTATAACATACAGTTGAATTCTTTCAGTTATATTAAAGTCATGCATCTTTATGTTTAGCTCTTGTTGAGCTATCAGTTGAATTTCCTAAATTCAGAGGAGAGATTCTCCCAGGTACCAATGTTTCTAATGTCTAAGTAAGTATAAGTGCAGGCTATGATAATGATCAGTTAAGCTTGGAACTTCTAATCCCAGGAAGTCACCTGGAGGTAAATCAGCTAACTAAATACGAGTTTATACATTAGACAGAAGTCTCATTCGTTGTATGTCTGTAATTCAGCTCTCAGTTCTACGTATATGTTAAGCGTTATGACAATAACTCCAAGCTTCAAGTTATAAGTCCCATGTTTTCCTGCAAATAAGGAAAATGAATTGAGAACTGCAGGTGCTCATCGACGTAATAAGTTTGGAAATGAAATTCCAGGCATAGTTGTCGATACATGTAAAGGAACCACCCTGTGGGCAGTATATATATAGTTCCTGGATGTCAAAGGATTGTATAGAAATGGGAATCTATGTGCTTCTAATCAAGCGATACGTTAAATTGGTAAGACTATCCATAGGACATTGCTTGTAAGTCTTCTAAAATTCTTATGTTGGCTAAACCTCCTGAAGGTCCGTCGATTCACTGAGTTGACATGTTTGTATACAATTTGACAGCTTTACGTGATATATGTGCACATTTTTTAATTTTACATTGTATATGTGCTCACTTGTATTTATATGTTACAAAAGAGACCGATTACAACCACAGATTAAGCATTTGTCATTTCAATGCTACATGTGTTAAATTGACTCAATATAAGCTTTATCGGCTCCATTAGCGATTATGATTGAGAATATTTTAATTTTTACCCTGGTATGGCACACCGGCTGGAGATGTTTTTATTTTACCCCGGTATTGCACCGGCTGGAGATATTTTAATTTTTACCCCGGTATGGCACACCGGCTGGAGATGTTTTTATTTTACCCCAGTATTGCACTGGCTGGTGATGTTTTTATTTTACACCGGTATTGCACACCGGCTGGAGTTGTTTTTATTTTACCCCAGTATTGCACACCGACTGGAGATATTTTTATTTTACCCCGATATGGCACATCGGCTGGAGATCTTTTTATTTTACCCCAGTGTGGTACATCGGCTGGAGATATTTTTATTTTCTCCCAGTGTGGTACACCCGCTGGATGAATTTTATATATGGATTTACGGTTGGTTGGTCGTTGGCATTACTGTTATAGTTTCTTGCTTGTGCAATTCTTAATTGCATTTTCATGTCATTATAGAGTTATTATCAGGTTTCAGTTTCCAGGATTCCAGATTGTTACCATTCCTTATTCCTGGTTTAGTTATCTTGAGCTCAGTTATGTTATAGTAAGTTGATATCAATTACAGGTTGCAGAGTTTCAGGTTATATTTATCCTTTACATGTTTATGTGCTAAGTTAGTTATTACAGGATTGTTATCTCATGGTTACAGTTTCAGCCTTACATACAAGTACATTTCATTCGTACTAACGTCCCCTTGCTTGGGGACGTGCGTTCATGCCGCAGGTGCAGGTAGAGGTCAGGATGGCCATTTGAGTAGCAGTTCGTGAGATCAACAGATGGTTGGTATGGTCCTTTCTTCCTGGAGCTAGGGCTTAGTTATTTATGCTGGAGTTTTGAGATACGGTTATGGGTAGGTCGGAGCCTTGTTCTGACCAACAGTCAGTTTACTCTTTAGAGGCTTTGTGGACTTAGTCTGTACAACGGTATTCAGTTTGTGGCCTTGTCGGCTTTTTGTTGTTTAGTTTAGCATACTCATAGCCTTGTTTGCATTTCAGTTGTTTACCCTGTATTGTTGAGATATTATTGGTCCAGTTTGTTCTTCAGTTGATTGTGACAGGTAGCCTGGACGGCCTAAGTGTTACAGTTATAGATGTCATATAGCCGGCTTTCCAGTCAGTCAAGTATGGGGAGCTAGTCGCACCCTCCCCCCAGTTATTGAGCGTGACACCCTTATCAATTGAACCGTTACGATCGCCTCATGAACCGAATTTGATCCTATCATAGCTGCCTCACCAACCTCCAACCATACAATGGGATATCTACACCTTCACCCATAAAGAGCCTCGAACAGTGCCATTTGAATACTAGAATGGTCACTAATATTATAAGCAAACTCAATCAGGGGAAAATGATCATCCCGACTGCCTTTAAAATCCATAACACATGCCCTAAACATGTCCTCAAGAGTCTAGATTGTTCGCTCAGCTTGACCATCCGTTTGCGGATGAAAGCCCATGCTGAGCTTGACTTGACTCCCGAGTCCCTTTTGAAAAGACCTCCAAAATTAAGAGGTAAACTGGGTACCTCTATCTGAAATGATGGACAAAGACAATCCATGCAACCGAACTAACTCCCATAGGTATAACTTGGCATAATCCTCTACTAAGTTGGTAGTTTTGACCGGTAGAGAATGAGCCGCCTTAGCCAACATGTCCAAGATAACCCAAATGGAGTCATATTGCCTACGAGTCCGGGGTAAGCCTATAATGAAGTCTATATTGATCTCTTCCCAGTTCCAAGTAGGGATGGTAATATCCTGAAGTGCGCCTCAGGGTCTTTTATGCTTGACTTTCACTTGCTAACAGTCTAGACATTTCGCTACGAACTCCGCAATATCCTTCTTCATACTATTCCACCAATAGATTTCTTGTAAGTTCTGATACATCTTCATGGATCCTGGATGAATAGAATATCCGGTACCATGTGCCTCATGTAATATCCGAACTCTCCAATCATCAACATCTAGGACGCATAGATGATCCTGATATCGTAGCACACCATCTCACCCTTGGGAGAAAACCTCCACCTTTTGACTCCGCACCGCCTCCTTCAATTTCCTCAAAATTGGATCCTCATCTTTCCGGACTTAACATCAACCACCATGGACGATTTTAACCCATTGTATAACAACACCGCCATCGGTCGAGTTGATCAATCTAACTCCAAGCCGGTGCACATCTTTCACCAACTCCTTCTCCCCCTCATCAACATGGGACACACTCCCCGTTGAGAGTCTACTAAGCGCATCCGCAACCATATTAGCCTTGCCCGAGTGGTAAAGGACACTTATGTCATAGTCCTTAAGTAACTCCAATTACCTCCTTTGCTGAAGACTTAGATCCTTCTGTGTGAACACGTATTGCAAGCTATTGTGGTCCGGTGACACATCCACGTGTACCCCATACAAGTAATGCTGCCATATCTTCAATGCAAACACCATCGCGGCCAACTCAAGATCATAGGTCTGGTAATTCTTCTCATAGACCTTCAGCTACCTAGAGGCATATGCTATCACCTTTCCATGCTGCATCAACACACACCCAAGTCCATCTCTGGAAACATCACAATACACCACGAAACCATCGGTACCCTCGGGTAGGGTCAATAATGGTGCTGAAGTGAGTCAGGTATTCAACTCCTAGAAGCTTTCCTCACAAGCCTCTGACCATTGAAACTTCACCTTCTTTTGAGTCAACTTAGTCAAAGGCACTGCAATGGATGAGAAACCCTCAACAAACCTCCGGTAGTAGCCAGCTAAGCCCAAGAAACTCCGAATATCCGAACGATTCACCGGTCTGGGCCAATACTTCACCGCCTCAATTTTCAGCTAATCTACTTTTATGCCTTCGCTAGACACCACATGGCCTAAGAATGCCACAGAGTCCAACCAAAACTCAAACTTGTTGAACTTTGCATACAATTGGCGATCCTTGAGGGTCTAAAGCACCACTCTCAAGTGAGTTGTATGCTCCTACTTGCTCCGAGAATATATTAAGATGTCATATATGAATACGATCACGAACATGTCCTAATATGACTTTAATACCCTATTCATCAAGTCCATAAAAGCTGCAGGAGCATTCATTAGTCCAAAAGACATAAATACAAACTCGTAATGACCATACCGTGTTCTGAATGCTGTCTTCGGGCTATCACTCTCCCGAACTTTGAGCTGATGATACCTAGATCTGAAATCTATCTTTTGGAAACACTTAGCACCCTGAAGCTGATCAAAAAAATCATCAATCCTGGGTAATGGGTACTTGTTCTTGACAGTGACTTTGTTCAACTGTCGATAATCAATGCACATATGAAGGGAACCATCATTCCTCCGAACAACCGGTGCACCCCATGGAGACTGGATTGATCTAATGAAGCCCTTATCTAGTAAATCTTTTAACTGATCCTTCAACTCTTTCAACTCGACTGGGGCCATCTTGTAGGGAGGAATAGATATAGGCTGCATATCGGGAAGAAGGTCAATACCGAAGTCAATCTCCCGCTAGGGAGGAATACCTAACAAATCATCAGGAAAGACCTCTGGATAATCACGTACCACTGTAACTGACCGGATAGTCGGGGTATCAGACTCCACATCCTTGACCCTAACCAAATGATACAAGCAACCCTTAGAAATCATCTTTCTGGCCTTGAGGTAGGAAACGAAGGGGCCTACAGGCACAGCTGAACTGCCCTTCCATTATAAGATTGGCTCACTGAGAAATTTGAACTCTATTGACCGGGTCCTACAATTAATTAAAGCATAACAAGCATACAACCAATCCATGCTGAGAATAACATCGAAACCGATCATGGCTAACTCTATTAGATCTGCTGAGGTGACCTTATTGAGGACCAAGACCGAGCAATCTCTATACATCCGTCTAGCTATAACTAAGCAACCTATAGGAGTAGAAACTGAAAAGGATTCTAATAAGACATCGGGACTGACTCCGAAGCTATTGGATACAAAATGTTTCACAAAGGACAAGGTATCCCCTGGATCTAACAGAGCATAAACATCAACATGGAAGACTCGAAACATACTAGTAACCACATCCGAGGAGACTTTTTGCTCTTGACGGGATGCTAGGGCATAGAATCTGTTCTGGCGTTGACTTCCAGTTGCATTGGTAGATGCATCCTGATGTGCTGAGTGAGGGGGTAGGGCTGCTGAGCTAGAAGATGGGCCACGACCCCCGACTTGATCCTGTCTCGCTGCTGGACAATCTTTAAACATGTGTCTGAGTTTCCTGCACTCGAAACACACACACAAACCTTCCAAGCACTGGCCTGCATTCCCTCGGCCACATCTGCGACAAGATGGAACACCTGAATCTGTGGGCCTACTACTCTAACCGCTCGAGCCTAATGCCCGCCCTCTCTTATCATTCCTAGGCCAAGATGGCACACTCAAGGCTGATGAAGCTGGGGCAAATGATCTCTAGTGGGTTTGTTGACGATGCCCACCTCCTAACCTAAGCTAAGGAAATCTGTGATCATTAGTCTTGGCCCTCTTGTCCTCTCTCTCTCTCGAATGTGCTGCCTCCATATTCTGGGCGTACAACACCACCTGAGGAAAGTCCATGTCCTGATGCAGTATAGCAATCCTGCATTCCTTATCAAAGTAACCTGCTATCCCATGTGCAAACCTTCTCACTCGCGCCGTCTGGTCAGCCACCAACTCAAGAGCATACTTCGATAGGCGGGTGAACTCAAGGGAATACTCTAGTATTGCCATCATCCCTTGCTTCAGATTTACGAACTAAGCTGCCTTCAGCTCCTTCATCTCCCGAGGGAAGAATCGATCCAGGAATGCAACATGGAACACTTCCCTAGTGACCGGACCTACTCCAGCGACCCTGCTATCCTTCCATTGACAAAACAAGATATGTGCAACGCCCTTCAACTGGTAGGAGGCCAACTCTATGCACTCAACAATACTCACCGCCATGACCTGGGTGATCTTGATAACCTCATCCACAAACTCATGTGGGCCCTCATCTACCTTGGATCGAAGAAACTCCAACGGGTTCATCCTCAAGAAGTCCCTAACTTTAGTCGTTGTTGCACTGCCATTGTGTGGAACATGTGCAACAGCCTGCTGATTGACTTGAGCGGTCAAGGCATGCGCAAGCATCTGGATAGTGGCCCGAAACTCAGCGTGGGCGGCTGGCTCCGGTGCCTGAGTCTCTTGAATTGGTGGGACTTGCTGATACCCATGACCCATGCCATCCTCATCGACTTCACCATCTCCATTTCTCCATCTGTTCAATCTTCGAGGAGCCATACTCTGCAATCGCGAATAACACGAATTAGAGGGATAGAAAGCCTTTTCTTTGCATGACATAGATCATGAAAGATAGGAACATTTCCTAGAACGTTTCATAACCTCTTCTTCATTAGTGTGGCATGCTTCAAACTCATGAAAAAGACTCTACTTAACGCAGTTTTCAGACTCCCTAGGACACTTTAAACCTATGGCTCAGATACAAAGTTTATCACGATCCGGACAGAGGCCCGGATTGTAGACTCGGGACAAGAGACCCCGAGGGACCCCAAGTCGACCCATAGCATAAGCATACAACTAACTCATTTGAAAATTTAAGAAAACACGAATATAATCTAAACGTAAGTCTAAAGAAACATCACATAAGAATAAACATTGGAAACTGAATACATGACTAAGTCTAAAAAGCCTCTAATATAGACGAGCTGATGGGACAAGACCCCAACTAGCTCCACAATGGTGAAACTAAAATATATAGAAGAAACTGAAAGTCTAGTCCTTGAAGAATGAAGACTCACCAACTCTTAACAGGTGCAACTTTGAATAAGTTAACTTAAGATCGGGGCTGAAGCTGCAAGCCGGGTCCTGTATCATGAAATGATACAACATAGAAAGTATGTGGTCAGTACGTTGAATGTACCGAGTATGCAAGGTAAGTAAAACCACTACAATAAGTAAAATCATATGAACAAATATTTTCATAACATAAGCTTTTAGAAAAAAGAGAGAACTCACATGCATTCTTTCAAAATTATAATCCCTTCATGATGTGACAATGCATAACTTTATAACATTAACAAATTCGAATAACTCAAAGCTGAGATGCAACATTTATAGACAAGTTGAACATTGAGAAAAACCTTACTTTTAGAACATGCATGCATACATAGTGATCATGAGTAGTGAATATGCAAATCTTAACCATATGGACAATGGGGGACTCATCACTTAACCGACATACCATGATAGAGCTTACGTGGTCTCGACTATTACACTCAAGTGGAAAGAGTCGTACAAAACCTTGCCAGGGCTGAGGCCGCTACCATGATATTGATATCAAGCTCATGGGCCATTAAGAGTAGGGACAGCTCACAAGGGAGGTCCCAAGTATAATAAAATTAACCTACGTTGGCGCGTAGTTCTGGGCTATCGGGTTTTCGACCCTTAGCTCGCTCGGTGCTAGACTCTTCTCCCAAAACATACAATGCTCTACATTGTATATAACGAAGCTCAACATTTTCTATTGACAAATCTCATTAATGAAATCATGCATTGATTGGACATTATATGAATCTGAAGCTCAACATTATCCTTCGACAAAGCTAAATAGTGTCATACATCTCAATTGTAAATTCATGCATATGAGAAGCTTTATTTCAAAACATACCACAAGCTCAATCATAGGTGGGAGCATCTACTCCAAATCATGTGGCAAGCTACATGTAGAAATATTTACACGACATACCACAAGCTAGAATTGATAATAGGAATTGGGAAATTTCTCTTTAAATAATGTGGTAAGCTTATGTTTGAAAAATCATCACTTTAATCAACATAGGGGTATTACCCAAAGCTCTATCATTCAAGAATCAAATCGACTCATTTAGAAAACAACATCAAAATCTTGGATAGTTTTAGAAACATGCTCTTCTTCATCAACTTAATCACCACCACACATTTACCATAAATCACCTCTTTTATGAACTCTTCACCCATGGCCGTTTTAGAGTCAATTTTTAGAAAAATGAATTTTATAAGGGAAATAAGTTACAATCCGCCCAAGCTTCATAAATCATCAATATCGACTCAATCTAATCATACCCATGAATAGAGATATAAAAATCATGCAATTGATCAAAACCCCATAATTGATTATTCATAATTTATGACTAATTGATAGGAATTGGGCATGAGTGTGGAAGGAAGACGCCCATTAAAACCCTACATACCTGGAAATGAGGAATTCTATCACCATTAAATTGTCCAAGATATTTCAAAGGAAACCTTGAATTTGGCCTTCAATCACCTCCTTCAAGCCTTCAACCTTGCATGCATGGGGAGTATGCACTTAGAATAGGTCTTTCCTTACTAAAACCCTTCAAAATGATCCCTAAACGACGTAGTATAGAGCCTTAGCACTAGGAAATGAAAGAAATTCCCTTACTAAAATCGCAGAAAAACCTGCACTGGACAATCCCACGATTGAACCAACAAACCGTAGGAAGATATCACGACCCGTGGTATACACCCGTGGTCTAGACTACCAAACTTCTCAGTTTCTGATTTACACCCACGGCATGACAAGACAAGTCATCCTTTCAAACAACGGGTCATGGTTTCAAACCATCTTAGCCACTTCCCAGATCCACTTCCTTCCCATGGCCACTAACAATGGCCCGTGCCTTCTCACAATGGGTCGTTGTGATGCCCGTGGTCCAGACTACCACCAGTCCTGGATTCACACCACGACCACATACAATGACTCGTGGTTTGCTACCACGAGTCGTTATGTGGCTCATCCTGTAAAATTTTTCCCCAGATTTCTACATTTTGAATTTTTAACTCCCAGGTTAATTCCTAAGCACTTACAGGGTATTACATAAGTTGTAGAACCTGTACAGTAGAGTTTCAATTTTCGGGTAAGCAAGTTCTAGAATGGAAAAGTAGTTTTATTATGCTTGTAGGTCGCTTTGTTTCCCATCTCAAGGCTAGGAAGATGATTTTCATAGGTTGTATGTACCATTTACTTCGGGTTAGGATGATACGTTCGAGACCCTTTCTCTTCAGTTAGTTCCTATAGTATGTGTATATTCAGAGGTGTTTCCCTATAATCTACCAGGAGTGCCTCTCGAGCAGGAGATTGACTTTGGTATCGACCTTCTCCCTGATACACAACCTATATCTATTACTCCTTATATAATGGCTCTAGTCGAGCTAGAGGAGTTGAAAGGGAAGTTGAAAGATCTCCTTGATAATAGTTTCATCAGGCCTAGTAAATACCCTTGGGGAGTACCAGTTCTCTTTGCTCAGAAGAAGGATGGTTCCCTTAGGCTATGAATTGATTATCAGCAGTTGAACAAGGTCACAATCAAGAACAAGTGTCCCCTCCCTAGGATTGATGACTTATTTGACCAACTTCAGGATGCTAAGTGCTTCTCAAAGATAGACCTCAGATCCGGCTATCATCAGCTTAAAGTTAGAGAGAGTGAGATCTTGAAGACAGCCTTTAGGACTCGATATGGTCACTAAAAGTTCGTAGTTATTTCATTTGGACAAATGAGTGCTCTTGTATCTTTTATAGATTTGATGAATAGGATGTTCAAGTAGTATTTGGATATGTTCATGGTCATCTTTATAGATGATATTCTCATATACTCTCGGAGCTAGGAGGAGCATACTACTCATTTATGGATTGTGCTACAGACTCATAAGGATCGCCAGCTGTTTGCTAAATTTAGCATGTGTGAGTTTTTGTTTAACTCAGTAGCATTTTTAAGCCAGGTGGTGTGTAGCGAGGGTGTGCAGGTGAAATCTCAAAAGATAGAGGCGGTTGAAGAATTGGCCTAAACCAGTTAGTCCTCCGGATATTAGGAGCTTCTTGGCTATATTTGGATACTACAGGAGGTTCATTGAAGGGTTTTCATTCATTGTAGCACCGCTGACTAAGGTGACCTAGAAGAACGTCAAATTTAAGTGTATGCCTGTGAGAAGAGTTTTCAAGAGCTAAAGACTCGACTCATATTAGCCCGAGTATTGACTCTACCAGAGGGCACTGATGGTTTTGTTGTGTTTTGTGATGTCTCTAGGGTTGGTATTTGTTGTGTGTTAATGCATCATGGTAAGGTCATTGTGTATTCCTCAGACAGCTTAAGACTCATGAGAAGAATTACACGACACATAACCTAGAGTTGGTAGCGATGGTGTTTGTAATGATTATTTGGAAGCACTACTTATATGGGGTGCATGTGGATGTGTTCACAGACCATAAGAGCCTTCAATATGCATTAATTCAGAAGGACCTGAATTTGCAACAAAGAATGTGGTTAGAGCTTCTCAACGACTATGACATGAGTGTCATGTATCATCAGGGCAAGGCCAATGTAGTGGTAGATGCTCTTAGTAGGCTGTACATGGAGAGTGTGTCTCATGTTGAGGACGGGAGGAAGGAGTTAGCAAAGGATGACCATAAGTTTACACGTTTATGGGATCGCCTTGTTGACTCGTCAAACGGTGGTGTCATTGTTAGAATGGTTCATAATCTTCATTGGTGACAAAGGTCTAGGCTATGCAAGATGAGGATGGTATATTGGTAAAGCTAAAGGAAGTTGTCTAGAATCAGAAGGTGGAGGTCTTCTCCCAAAGGGGAGAAGGTGTACTTCATTATCAGGGTCATTTATATGTTCCCGGTGTTGATGACTTGAGAGAGTAAATGTTAGACGAGGCTCATGGCTCTCGATATTCTATACACCCAGGTGCCAAAAAGATGTAATGTGTCCTACGGGAAGTCTATTGGTGGAATGGCATGAAGAAGGACATAGCGGAGTTTGTGCCTGAGTGTCTAAATTGTGAGCAGGTAAAAGTTGAACATCAAAGACCTAGAGGTATGTTACAAGACATGAGTATCCCTGCTTAGAAGTAGGAACAGATGAATATGGACATCATCATAGGGTTGCCTCGTTCATGCTGATAGTATGTGCCATGCCCCAAATCTGCGTTAGGGCGCAACTAGGGAACTCGATTCATGATTGATCGAGAAGCCAGCTATATAGCATCTGAAAATGTAAAACTAATGCCGAACATGCCACCTTTGATAACCAACTAAGATAAATAATTGACTAATATGATCTTGATAATGATGAATAAGCAACCTGGAAATCCGAAAAGGGTGCAATAAAGCTAAACAGAGCAATGGAAAACCAACATGTCTACACTACCAAAACTACAATACAAACTAGTCCACATCATCCTCTACAAAGTAAACAAACTAAAATGCATGGGACAGGGCCCCGGCCTACCCATACTATACACAAAACTCAAAATAGTCAAAACTAGGACATGATTCCTGGAAAAGAAGAGCATACCACTATTCTGCTGAAATCTGGCTCCAATTGTGTCTAATGATCTGAGTCTTTGCCTATACCTGTAGCACAATTGTAGGAGGGGACCTCGGATGAAGGTACGTCAGTACAAATAAAATGTACTGGTATGTAAGGCTAAAAATTGTAAACATATAAGATAACAATGATAACTGATCCAGAAATAAGGAATAGTAACCACTCGAAATCTTAAAAATCAAAACCTGACAATAAATCAATATTTAAGTGTAAATACAACAATCTAATGCATAATACAAACTATAACTTAAATGTTGGTGGCGAACTAACCATGAAATCCATATAAAATTCATTCAGTCAGTGTACCACACCGGGGTAAAAATAAAAATGTCTTCAGCCAATGTACAACACAGGGGTGAAATAGAAATACCTCCAGCCGGTGTACCACACCAGGGTAAAATTTGTCCATCCAGTGTACCAAACTGGTGTATAATAAAAATACCTCTAACTGGTGTACCACATGATCTTGGGCAGATTTATATGCCCAAGTGATACTCAAAAGTATCATTTTCGCCTTGTTTATCTAGCAATGTGTATACGTTTTCATTTAATTGGTAATAAAATGTGAATTTATACTAACCAACATGATTAGCATTGTTTTTTAGGTAAAATGTGATTTCGAGGAGCTAAAATGCATGTTGGATGATATCAGAGTTGGACTTGGAATCGAGCAAGGAAAAAGGCATTGGACTGCACAAATTAAAGGGGCTCCGCGATGGAGCCGTGTCACGCTGCCATCGCGGAGGCATTCTGCCTGGAGGGTGAAAATTCATCAATTTCCAGTGGAGGTTCGCGAATGCTCCGTGGCACGGTGGCTAGCCTCCGTATTGCACGCCGTGCCACGTTGGTGTTTGATTTCTCGGACCCCCAATTCCAGTGAGGGTCCGCGTTCACGGCATGTCAAGGAGGCAGTGCTCCGCGATGCACTCCGTGACACGTTGCTCATTATTTCGAGAAAAAATCCCACTAGTATAAATAGAACACTTAAGTGTATTTTTCATAATTCAGACTTGGTGGAGCAAGGACGTGGGTTACAGGCAGTTGAGGGACGAAAAGTTCAGGGTTTTTTCTCTCTTTCTTTCTTCTCTAATTCAATTGTTTGTATGATTAACACTTGTTTTAGGATGATTAATCCACAAATGAGTGGCTAATTCCCTTCCTTGCTGAGGTTATGAACACTTGTGATGAATTTTGATTATTCATTATACGGTTTTTCATCTTTTTCTTCCATGTTGTTCTATTAATTCTTGTTCTTACTGCATTGGTGTGTCGCCTACATTAATGTACATCTAAAAAGTCTGATTTCACTCGAGAGAGCACGAAACTGGAAAGTTGTGAATTAATAGGATATTGTTCTTTACTTGATTTGGGAAAATTGAGTTTTGATGTGCTTTCCTGATAGAAATATACTTGAAAGCCGTATTAGTCAATTTAGGAACCGGAATTGTATGGCTAGAACATGAATTGCATTTGATCACAGAAATGTAGACGGATGGTTCATGATTCTTAAGTGAGATGAAATACGAGAGTTTTAATCTCTTGGCAATTGTTCTTGGCTAAAAGATTAACCAATTTATGATGATAATCAGTTTCATTGCATGTTCTTTAACCTCGGCATGCTTTTATCCATAGTCCAAATTCAAAGTAGATAATTGTTTGTAGTTTAGTACAAAATTTATAAAACAAATTATTCAATTTTTGGTTATTTAGTTGTCAGCATATTTAGAAGTAAAAATATAGTATACTTGAGCAAATTGCACTTATCCCAGGTCTCTGAGGGATCGATACTTGGCTTACTAAAGCCACTTACTACTTGTTCGACCACGTGCACTTGCGTGTCGGTTGTATAACCCTAACAAATGAACCGAACAAGTTTTTGGCGCCGTTGCCGGGGACTTGGCAATTGGTGAATTTGTTTTAAGTGTTAATAATACTGTATTTTTATATTTTTTCTTAAGTGTTGACAACTTGGTCTTAGCCTGTATTTTGCAGACTTAATTGCTGTGAACATTGACAAGAGACAAAGAGCTGGTGGGATCTTATATAAAGCCTGAACATATATTTCACAGTAAACGGAGAGAAGCTCTACAAAGAAAGCTGCAGTTGCTCAGACAGACCATTATGGAGCAACAAAATCCACCGGTAGTAAGGGCAGTGTTAGTGCCCGAAGAAGAAGCAGCAAGGCCGGTTCGCGAGGTGGCAATCCCACATGCCAATAATGTTACATCCAGTATCCGCAAACCAGAGCCTGGAGGGAGATTTGAACTCAAGCAAAATATGGTGCAACTGTTGCACACAAGCGGGCTTTTTACCGGTCTCCCTCATGAAGACCCACAACAGCATCTCCAAAACTTTTTGGAGATAAGTGACACTTATATACCCGCTGGAGTGTCACCTGATTATGTTCGGCTTACATTATTTCCGTTCTCATTACTCGGAGAAGCCAAGAGGTGGTTGAAAGCTGAGCCACCAAATTCTATTTCAACGTGGGATGATCTTGCATGGAAGTTCTTGATAAGGTTTTTTCCCTCTGGTAAAACAGCAAGACTTAGAAGTCAAATTCTAAGTTTCAAACAGAGGGAGGGAGAAAATTTATATCAAGCCTGGGAGAGATTTAAATCCATGTTGCGGGACTGTCCTCATCATCATCAGTCCAATGACGTGTTGGTGCACACATTTATTGAGGGTTTGCAGCCCCATACCAAAATATTGCTAGATTCAGCAGCTGGAGGGAAAGTGCTGGAAAAGACTTATGAGGAGCTGTACACCTTGCCAAACAGGATTTCACAGGGCAATCCAGAATGGAATGCTGATTCATCACGAGGCGGAACAAGGAGAGCAGCAGGAGTGCTTGAAGTGGATGGGTTTACAGCTATCGCTGCACAGATAGCTGCCTTGCAAAATCAATTGAACAACCACTTCAGCAACATGGCATTGAACCAGCCTTCAGCTCCAGTTAATGCAGTCCAGCAATTGTGGTGTGAAGTGTGTGGAAGCAGTGAGCACTCAGCTGAGTGTTGTGGAGCCAACCCTGATTCGGTAAACTTTGTGGGGAATGCACAAAGAAATCATCAGCAGTATGGGAGTAGCTACATTTCAAATTGGAGGAACCATCCAAATTTTTCATGGGGTAGCAACAACCATCAAGGCCAAAGTTTGGGTTAGGGTGTGCAAAGGAACCAAGGAGGGCAACAGAACTACCAATCTCAATTCAGAAATAACAATGCACCTCCTCCACCACCATCACCCAGCATTGAGGAGATGTTCAAGACCATGATCGCTAACCAAGCGCAATTGCAGGCTGACTATGTTAAATTGGCAGCCGAAGTGAAAAATAACCAGTTAGCGACCAAGGCTCTTGAATATCAATTTGGGAAATTTGCTAGTGCCCAAAATACAAGGCCTAGAGGAGGACTGCCAAGCGACACAGATCCGAATCCCAAGCAGGTAAATGCAGTGACCACAAGGAGTGGTTTGTAGCTGAAGGAGGTGGAACCAGAAAGACCACCTCAAAATTCGGGAGCAGCAGAAGTTGAGGGGGAGCAAAGTTCGGAAAGGGGGAAGACCAAAGAACCTGAATCAGAAAGACCTCCACCCCCGTTCCCTCCACGACTCAAGAAACACAAAGAGGAGGCGTGTTTCAAGAAATTCATGGAGGTGCTTAAACAGGTACATGTCCACTTACCTCTTGTTGATGTCTTGCAGGGAGTGCCTAAATATGCCAAATACATAAAGGACATCGTGGCAAACAAAAGTCGTTTGACTGAGTATGCCACGGTGGCTTTAACTGAGGAGTGCACTTCCCGGATCCAAAACATACTGCCCACAAAGCTAAAAGACCCTGGGAGTTTTACTATCCAGCTTACTATTGGGCAGAGCATCCGAGCTCGTGGATTGTATGACCTGGGAGCGACCATAAATCTGATGCCATCTACGGTATTCAGAAAGTTGGGTCTAGGGAGTCCTAGACCTACAACCGTAATCTTGCAGTTGGCGGATCGATCCTTAGCTAGGCCGGATGGCATTGTTTAGGATGTTCTAGTGCAAGTTGGCTCCCTAATTTCCCGGTAGAGTTTGTTGTTCTGGATTTTGAACCAGACGCGGAAGTCCCATTAATTTTGGGACGACCCTTCTTGGCAACCGGGAAAGCATTAATTGACATAGCTGCGGGGCAACTGACAATGCGAGCACATGACAAGGTAGAGGTGTTCGATGTGTATAAAGCACCCAAGCTCCCGATGGTGCATGAAGAACTCTCGGTGATCAATGTGATTGATCATGGTAATGCTAAGCAGCTGAAGCATTCCCGAGAGTTAATGGGAAGACCACCGGATAGGTGTAAGCACTACTGGGGGGAGGACAATGATTGAGAGAAATCGTCCATCACCCTAGCGGACAATTGAGCTTAAATGACGTCGAGCCGAGACGGTAAACCAGGCGCTGCACGGGAGGCAACCTGTGAAATTTGTTTTTTCTTTCATCTTGTAAAGTGTTAATAGATTTTTCTTTTTCTTTTTCTTGATTTATTACAAAATTTTTCATTTTAGTTAGTATTTTTTATTTTTAGTTAGGTGAAACCTATTAGTGTAACCAATTTTATTTAGTGAGATGATTTTCAAGTCAAACGGAGAAAAATGTGCACAGAATCGTGAAGGAAAAGGCGAGGTATGAAAAGTTAATAAAATGTAGAAGACAGTGAGCTGGGGCGATAGCTCCGTGTCACGGAGGAGGACCTCCGCGTTACCCTCCGTGACACGATGAAGTATAACCCGGAAATTTTAAAATTTCCAGAAAGCTATCGCAATGGCTCCGTGTCACGGAGGCAGTGCACCACGATGCACTCCGTGACACGTTTTCGTGTAAATTGTGATGGGTCACACCGGGTTGCCGGGTGACCCGCGTGTTTTTCTACTTTTTAAACCCCGAATTCTCCCCTTTTCCCCTCATTTTCATTTTCCTCCGCGACCAAACGTCCCAAAACCCCTCTCCCATCAACGTGCCACGGCTTAAGGCAACAAATTACCAAGTTTTCTTCGCTTATTCAACTACAAAGTATGTTTTCCGATTCTCTCTCAAGTTTTTGTTGATTTTATTCGAAATTAATCATGGGAGGTGAGATAAATCGCCCTAAGTCGAAATTAAGCATGAATTCGAGTTATTTGTTGATTGATAAATGTTCGGAATATCGTTTTGATTGTTTGAACTTGTTGAATGCATAAGTTATTCCAATTTGATGGAAGAAATCAATTCCAGGGCTCGTTGTTGAATGTGACGTGGGTAATGTGTTGAAATCATGAATTGTATGCCCGGGTGTACTTGTGAAATGGGTTGAATCATTGTACAAATTGTTTGAATGTTAATAGACGACGAATTCTCGGGTTTGGGAAAATGTTGAAATTTGTTCAAATTTGGTTGGTTGTATAGGTTCATTTGTATAGAATTTTTGTTGTTGTTTTTGTTTCGTTATTTTTCTTTGCTAAGTGCGATGGTTAAAATGCTAGCGATAGTAGTGATTGTGATTAGCTGTACGAAGTCTGAGTAGTACGCAGAAGTTATACCGTCGAATTTTTGTTTGAACGCTCTAAGCATGATTGTATAGTTGGTTGTTTGGTGTAAATAGAGTTATTCTTGCCGTAGTATCGTAACTGTAGCTAAGGATTAAGTGTGGGGTAAAATTTAGCGTAACCCGACCTTAGCCGAAGTTAATATCTATTTAGCTTAACGTTGAGCTTGTTTACTTGTGTTGACAGGTAAAATGGCAAGCAGGCAAGATAAAGGTAAGGGTGCATCAACTTCAAGCACTGGAAGAAAGCGACTCAGACTGGGAACAGTAGTCCCAGCTGCACCAGCAGTTCCACGCGGCCAGCGCCGCCAATACGGAATGAGATGGGTGACTGACGAGGGAAAAAGTGGTATTCCAAGCACAAGGAGAACAAATATTTCCCCGAGGAGCATATAGCACTGGAGCCATTAGCACAGGAGTTCCCCAGAATGGTTCATTGGATAGAGGCAGCTGGGCTCGGTTTCATATTTCAGGAGCCTAAAGAATGCAACCTGCACTTGGTCCAGGAGTTCTATGCAAATTAGAACCCGTCAATTAGAGGCCACACCATCAAGATCAGAGGGCAAATAGTCACCTCTGGAACCCCACCAACTCAATGCAATCATTGGAGCGCGGGACACAGACGCCCACGTTCTCCGCCAGCTGAACATTACCCCACCGTATGCCGACATCAGACGCACACTGTGTGGGGCTTGATCTACATCTAGATGGAGCAGGCACAAGGAAAGGGGCTACCACCAGACTCTGCCATATTCTCAAATGAACAGGGAAGCCCGAATCTGGCTGAAGATAGTCTGCTCGTGCCTAATCCCGGGGGTACACATGACTGATGTGACCCGGGACCGTGTTTGCCTGGTGTACGCCCTGATGAAAGGGCTGGAGATTAATGTCGGGGCAGTCATTATATCCGCCATGAAGAGAGCCCGATTGCACCAGGGCCACAGGTATGGTTTCGGTGGACTACTCACCACCTTTCTCAGAGGCCTCGACTTTGAGGAGGAGGCTTTGGATTATATCCCGCAGTTGGAGTGGCGAGCCTTGGATGTGACCAAAACTAAGGCTCCCGACACCACCCACGGGCCAGTGCTGACACTTGGCGAGCGACATGCTCGTGATGACCAGTACATGGCGCGGATGTATGGGATGCAAATTCTCCAGCTCAGGATAGGTGGGAGACCAGCCACGGAGGAGGAGCTATGGCAGCTCGAGCTAGATTACCCGTTTGGCGAAAATGCCAGGGCTCTATATCGAGTGGGGCCAGTCTTTGTAGAGCCCACTGGCGATGATGTCGCCACAGACGAGGAGACATGTCGGGAGGACTCCGATGTGGAGTCTGATGACGACGACGGAGGCGACTCGGACATGGGAGATGAGGCAGCAGCACCTGATGAAGAAGTGGAATACTTTGACTGATCAGGGAGTTCCACCACCCGATATTGTGCTATTTAATTTTTGTGAACACTGGGGACAATGTTCGGTTTAAGTGTGGGGTGGGAGTAGTTAGGTGCTGGGGTGGGCTGGTTTGCTTGTATGTTTTCCTCTATATTTTTGTATGTTGTGTGTCCCTGTGTTTGTGAATTTTCAAATTGTTCTGTATTTGTAAATATTTGTGAAATTGCTGTGTGTTGTTGAATGGTTGCTAGCTGATTCTGATTCTGTAAATATTTTTGTTTATCGAAATGATCGATAATTTTTTTTTCTTTAAAATGTTTTGTACATAAATTTTTCTTTTGCTATCGAAATGATCGATATTTTGCAAATTTTTCAATTTTTTTTTAATTTTGGGTTTCTCGGCGTTTGTTTTCGGTTCTTTTACCGAGAAGGGTCCCATTGAACCGACGTCGTAGTTAGTGACCATTCTCTATGATGGATGGATGACGACCGTCTTAAGGGAAATGTAGTCGTTAGGAGTAGTTTTTTTCCAATTTTTTTTCTTTTTCTCTGTGGTGGATTGCATCCCGGAACCTGTAGTTACTATATGGTTGTGAAATGTTGGTTGCGTGTTGTACCTGCTATTCAAAATGCAAAGGTGATTCGTATGAAAGCTTGCAATCTTGTAAATATGTTGAGATACCTAGGCTGTAGAGTTCGATTCGGTGTGATTGAGGCTTAATGTTTGAATTCATGTAATTAGCTGATTGAAGAGTCTGTGAATACATCTTGAATCGAGCATGTGCATAAACTGTGAAGTGAGGTGTTGATATTCCATGCTATTGTGAAGTGTCTAGAACTTGCCTGGTATGTGTACAAAATGAAATGGAGGAGGTGTATTGTAGGAAAGGATGTAGGCATTTCTTTGTTTTAACCGAGAGTTTCTATTTTTTTTCTTGTCATACTCCCCCTTTCTGTGATTGTATACCCTAGTCAGCCCTTTGAGCCTTTAGCCGATTATTTCTTTCTTTTGTCCAAAAAGTATAAACCGAGCTTAATTCTTTCTTTTCATTAGCCGTAAAGTCTATACAAAACTCTTAAGCGCTTAAGAAGAGAAAATAATTTTCCCAAAGTGTCAAAGAGTGAGAATGGTGAAAAGAAAAAGAAAAGCAGAGTGACGGAAGAAAAGAAAAGGTTGAAGGTGCACTGGTTATAAATAAACGATAATCAAGGTGCATGAATAACCTTTGTTATTGTGTCAAGTGTGCTGAATGAAATGGGCCATACTAAAGTAAATCATCAAGAATGGGATGATGAAAAAAGAAAAAAGAGAAACAATGTCCATGAGTTGATGGGAATGTGTTGAAAAGGCGCTTAAGGATGCTAGTGGTTATTATTGGCTAATTCAATATATACTAGTTCCATAGCTTCCATTACAACCCATTAAAGTCCTACGTGATCTTACATTGCATTTCTTTATATTAGTGGAGTAATACACTAAGGGCAGGCTTATGGGTCATGACATGATGCATGTGAATTCTTTTGGGAGAGAGAGTGAAATTGTTTTTACATGCCCCTACTTGAATGTTTGTGTGTCACATGAGCAAAAAGGGGAAGATTCTCTTAAGTTGTGAGGGCACATGCTTGAGGAAAGACTGATTTTCGTGTCGGATATCTTGATTAGCTGATTTGCATGAGTTTGCCGATATCGAGAGTCGATTCTTAAAGTCTAGGAAGTCTTAATGTATTGAAGGTCATTGCATTGTTAAGACCATGCATGTTTTCTTGATGATTCGCAATATTGAATGATCGGTATGAACGTAGCTTAAATTGTCGCACCATAGTAGCAAAGGTTGGGATGTAAATTACATGAATTGTATGTTTGTTGTTCGAGGACGAACAAGGATTTAAGTGTGGGGTAAGTGATCTTGGGCAGATTTATATGCCCAAGTGATACTCAAAAGTATCATTTTCGCCTTGTTTATCTAGCAATGTGTATACGTTTTCATGTAATTGGTAATAAAATGTGAATTTATACTAACCAACATGATTAGCATTGTTTTTTAGGTAAAATGTGATTTCGAGGAGCTAAAATGCATGTTGGATGATATCGGAGTTGGACTTGGAATCCAGCAAGGAAAAAGGCATTGGACTGCACAAATTAAAGGGGCTCCGTGATGGAGCCGTGTCACGCTGCCATCGCGGAGGCATTCTGCCTGGAGGGTGAAAATTCATCAATTTTCAGTGGAGGTTCGTGACTGCTCCATGTCACGGTGGCTAGCCTCCGCGTTGCATGCCGTGCCACATTGGTATTTGATTTCCCGGACCCCCAATTCCAGTGAGGGTCCGCGTTCACAGCGTGTCACGGAGGCAGTGCTCCGTGATGCACTCCGTGACACGTTGCTCATTATTCAGGGAAAAATTCCGACTAGTATAAATAGAACACTTAAGTGTATTTTTCATAATTCAGACTTGGTGGAGCAAGGACGTGGGTTACAGGCAGTTGAGGGACGAAAAGTTTAGGGTTTTTTCTCTCTTTCTTTCTTCTCTAATTCAATTGTTTGTATGATTAACACTTGTTTTAGGATGATTAATCCACAAATGAGTGGCTAATTCCCTTCCTTGCTGAGGTTATGAACACTTGTGATGAATTTTGATTATTGATTATATGGTTTTTCATCTTTTTCTTCCATGTTGTTCTATTAATTCTTGTTCTTACTGCATTGGTGTGTGGCCTACATTAATGTACATCTAAAAAGTCCGATTTCACTCGAGAGAGCACGAAATTGGAAAGTTGTGAATTAATAGGATATTGTTCTTTACTTGATTTGGGAAAATTGAGTTTTGATGTGCTTTCCTGATAGAAATATACTTGAAAGCCGTATTAGTCAATTTAGGAACCGGAATTGTATGGCTAGAACATGAATTGCATTTGATCACAAAAATGTAGACGGATGGTTCATGATTCTTAAGTGAGATTGAATACGAGAGTTTTAATCTCTTGGCAATTGTTCTTGGCTAGCAACTGGAAGAAAAGATTAACCAATTTATGATGATAATCAGTTTCATTGCATGTTCTTTAACCTCGGCATGCTTTTATCCATAGTCCAAATTCAAAGTAGATAATTGTTTGTAGTTTAGTACAAAATTTATAAAACAAATTATTCAATTTTTGGTTATTTAGTTGTCAGCATATTTAGAAGTAAAAATATAGTATACTTGAGCGAATTGCACTTATCCCAAGTCTCTGAGGGATCGATACTTGGCTTACTAAAGCCACTTACTACTTGTTCGACCACGTGCACTTGCTTGTCGGTTTTATAACCCTAACAAACGCACCGAACAGCACACCAGGGTAAATTTTGTAAATCTTAATCATAATCATAAAAGGAGCCGATATGGCTTATACTGGGTCAATTTAACATGTATAGCATAGAAATAATAAATACTAAATTTGTGGCCTACATAGGCATCCTTATTAATGCATAACAGCAAGTGAGCACATATAACATGTAAATCAAGAAAATAGAACTTAAATTCATGTAGTCAAAACATGTATAAATGATAAGGAACTGCGGATGATCTAAGAGTTTCAAAAAGATTTATAGGTCGTGTTCAAAGGGACATTAGAGCTCGGTGACTCGCTAGCTTGTCCTTCTGCTTAAGGAAAAGGGATTATGAAATCTCCCTTGGCGTAGTATATTTCATAACATACACATAAGATAAAGGACAACCATAACAAGGCATCCTAATTCAATAAGCTCATTTATCCTTAATAGCTTGCGATGTCTTCACTGGCTTAAAATCGTTTACACGTCATCATCTTGGTTCTTTCACAAATTTCAGTTAGTAAATAGACTTTTAAACAAATCTAAGATCACACACATATATATAACATACCGTAAGGACCAGATAACAATGCGCACACTAAGGGGTCTCCACCTCGACGTACAACTAGGAAACAATCAACACGATATCCCACTTTAAATGCCTCACTTGGGCTAGAAATAATCTCAATATTTAACCTCAATCAAACATGAAACTCTAAATTCTTAAATGAAGCTTAACATACTGCCTCAATACTTGTAAAGAGATTGCTGGCTCATCCAATTCACAATGCATGGATCGTGCTTAAAAGAACAACGGACGGGGCGCCTTACATACCATTCTTTCCGATGAACTTTTCTTACTTCAATGATCAGCCCTTAACCTTCACAATCTCTTGAATTCATAGGAAAGTATTAAGCCTAATATGTAACAAAAAATACAGCCAAAAATAACTTACCAAAGGAAGTCATAATAGAAAAAACAACACACGGCAACATCAACAACATTTAGTCATTTTCTCTACTAATTTCACTAAATTTTGAGGGCGAAACTAGAGGAAATTTTACCTCACTTTCTTCTGTAATTATTCCCCTCAATATGAATTATAATTACAGAAAACGAAAGAGGCAAAAAGCCTTAGGAAAATGAGCAAAACTCATCTCAAAATTAGTCAATTAGCAGCCAACTTAGCTGCCAATTTCCAGTTTTTCGCTTTGCAATTAGAGAGGTTTAAAGGAGGCGAAATCCTTGCCTTTCCTCTTGGTTTTAGTCCCTATTCGAAGATGGATACATAGGAATTCAAAAAATATTTTAAAAAGAAGAAAACCACCTTCATAAACTTGCCAAAACGAGATCGCAAACAACCCCTAGCACACTTGGCAAAGAATTCTCAACATGTCTTGTGATTTCCTTGAACTTTGCTTTATGTTTTCTCGTTGATATTCTTTGTTCTAGATTCTGGAATTGAGAGAGAAATGGAATCCTTAGCAAGCTGGTAGATTTATATTAGGATGGAAATGCATTCTACAAGTGAAGAATCTGATATTATGTAAACAGGGCGGTAGAGGCGCTAGGGCGTCATGCCCGCGTCACTGCTCGAGGTGCTTCGGTAAAATACCCATAACTTATTACTCCAACCTTCAATTGAAAAGAGGTTTTATGTTATGAAAACTTGACTAAAAGAACTTTAATCAGATAGGTCGTGGGGCTCCTAATACATTAAATATTATAAGACATGGTCATTTAAAATTGACCCTTACTTATGAACTTCACATACTCTTTGCTTTTTCATTTGTACCCTTTTCCCTTGTCATCTACGACCAATATACAACCCGTACTTCCCTTAGCATAGCATACAAACATCAAATAATCACCAATAATTTTCCAGAGTGTAACATTCTCCATTCTCCCCCCCAGGAACATTCATCCCTGAATGGAAATTAATTTTTCTTAATATGCTACTAAATAGATAGTCAGTAACTTAGGTATCAAACACATGCCTAAATATCACATCGACATAGTGAATAGGTGAGGATATTTCTTCTTAATTTCATCCTCAGCCTCCTAAGTTACTTCCTCGATGTTATTACTTTGCCACAATACATCACTAAGGCGACCTATTTGGTTCGAAGTTTCTTGACTTGCTGGTTAAGAATAGAAATTGGGACCTCAGTGTAGGTCATCTCCTTATAAATCCACACATGATCGATAGACATAACATGGCTTGGGTCTCCTATACACTTCCGCAACATCAATACATAAAATACTGTGTGGATTGCCACTAACTCTTGATGCAACTCCTACTTATAGGCTACTTTGCCTATCCTACGGATAACTCTGTAAGGCCCAACATATGTAGGGCTTAGCATGCCCTTTCGGCCAAATCAAATGATGCCTTTCATAGAAACACTTTCAGGAAGATCCAATCAACTATAACAAAACCCAACGCTTGACGGTGCACATCCGCAAAAGACTTCTACCTGCCCTGGGCCATCTGAAGTCGATCTCTAATAAGTTTCACCTTGTCAATAGCCTGCTGAACAAATTCTAGACCCAATAACTATACCTCAAAGAGTTCAAACCAGCCCTCTAGCGACCTACACTTTCACCTATATAAAGCTTTATATGGGGCTATCTGAATACTCGCCTGGTAGCTATTATTGTAGGATAACACAATATAGGAAACATGATCATCCTAGATTCATCCAGGATCTAAAACACAGGCCAGCAACATATGTTCAACCATCTGAATCATGCATTCAGCTTGTCCATTTGTCTGAGGATGAAATGTTGTATGAGGCTTCCCTGAGTGCCCAGGCATTTCTAGAAATACTTCCAGAAGTTTATTGTGAACTGAGCACCTCTGTCAGAAATAATGGATAAAGGGACGTCATATAGGCGAACTATCTCCCATATATACAGTCTGGCATAATCCTCTGTGGCATAAGTCATCCCAACTGGTAAAGTACAAGTCTCAGTACGAGTCGTACCTTGATTGTACAAGCTGTATTGAGAACCATGATGAAAGTCAGAAGGTTGGAATGAGGGGAAGGAAACATGAAACTCTCATCACGAGCTGTAACTAGATTCGTGGAATTATCTAGAGAAAATTGCACAAATGCATTCCTTGGTACGGATGGACTAACGGATCGTAGCATGAATGTACGAACCATACTATGAGCCGTGGTGAACTTCAGAAGATTCTTCAAGACTTGGTAGAATTTTTAACACAACTAACAGTACGAGTCGTAGGAAGAAGGTAAGAGTCATACCAAAACACTCGTGGAAAATTTCAAAAGATGTCAGAGTCTTAGGGCTAAACCACGGAAGCATTGTACCACTCGTGGGAATGTTGTACGAGTCGTACTAGTCTACCAACACTTAGGCAAATCTACAGTAGCCAATAACTTATGAGAAGCAGGTACGACCCATAAAATCCTGCTACAGGTCATAGGTCCAGTCTTGAGACAGTGGGCACCAGATATGGAAAATTTCCTGTTAGCTTAGGAAAAGGTTTCTAATGTCTGTATAAATGGACTTTATGTTTTATTTTAGTAAAGAGAGGAATGAAATAATGCAGTATATGTGTGAAGAATAATTTTTTTGAATTTTTATCATGATTTGAGGAGCAATTCTTGTGATCAAATTCTTAATTTCCTACATTGTTCTTGATATTGTTCTTTTATATTCAAATATGGTTTTCTTCCAATTGTTGCTATAAGTATTTAATTATGTGTTTGTGTATGAATGTATATAGTAATCTTATAACTGTGACAGGCTAAAACCACCACAATTAGGGGTTGTGGGAACCATGGTGGATTAATGAAATAGGGTTACACAAAAGTGATTCAAAACCAATGCTAAATGCTTGTATTGTATTCTCTTCATCTTTAAACATTTCTTGAATGTGTACAACGTTAGGACTTGCCCGAATTCTTTACTTTCTTGAACCTCGAGAGGTAGAGATTAGAAAAAGAGAATACAAAAAAGCCTTGGTCTTTATAATCATTGTACTAATTTGAGTTATGGTTGCAGGATAGTTAAATTTGGAAAATATTGACAACGGTTAGTTTGAATCACTCATAAGACCTAACGCAGTGATTGAGTAAAGTCATCCAATATGGACGAACCAGTCAATTGGATGAACCCTAGTTATCAGTTCTACAAGTAAGCATTTGGATTGATCACGTGCGTGTACCCGAAGAAGTTTTCAATCCATGGTGAACATATACCCTAGTCGTTTGCAAATCTTGATTTAATTCATGAATATAATCTTGTTTCAATAATATCTTTTAAAAACCTCCCAATTTGGAGATAACTCACCAACAAGTTCAAGTATAGGAATTAGTCAAGATCTTACCTTATTCCCTGTGGGTTCGACCCCAACCTCTTTGTTAGGTTCTATATTAACAACGACCACTTCATACTTTGTCAGGAAGTCTGAGTTTGAGCTTTATCAAAAGGTGGTGTTGTTGCCGGGGAATACGACGAAGATTAAATTAATTTCTTGTATTTGGCTTTTGGTTGTTATTTACTGAATTATGTTTCTCTTTTTCTATTTTTGGATATCCATAGGTTGTTGCTTGTGATTGTCAAGTACTCTTTGGAGTAGAAAACCCCTGATTCAGCTAGATCTCAAACTCGAAAGAACACTGTGAAAGATAAAAAACCAAGAGTAAAGAGATGCTCGTATTGCTAAAGAAGAAAGGAAAGTCGAGCTAGCTCGGCAAGCTGAACATCTGGATGCAGAGCATGCTCGAGTTGAGGTCATTAATGCTGGTCGACATGGAAGGGGCAACCGAGGTCAAAGATATGCCCCTTAGTTATTTGATGAAGATGACCCAGACATTGATAAAGTCGGGTCAACCAGAGCTATCATACCACCACCATTGCCTGTTGGGGAAAATTTGATATCACTAGCACCATGATCCAGTTATTGAACATGCAAGGGGTGTTTAGTTGTCACGCAACTGACGATGCCAACCTACACCGGATGAACGTTTTTGGAATATGCAAGGTGTACAGGTTTCCCGGAGTCAGCCAGGATGCTATACGGCTAAGACTCTTCCCTTTTTTCTCGATTTGGGGAAGCCACACTATAGTTATCGAAGTTGCCCAATGACTACATTATCAATTGGAGGGAGCTCAAGAAAGCTTTCTTAGGTAGATTCTTTCCACCCTGTAGGATGCTGCAGCTTAAAGACAAAATCTATAATTTCTGACAACTGAAAACTGAGGCACTTCATGAAATCTGATAGAGATTAAAGAAGAAGTTGACTAAGTGCCCCAACCACAAAATTCCTGATGACTGTTTGTTGGAGATTTTCTATAGATCATTGAATAATAGTACAAAAACAGTAGTAGATACAGTGGCAGGAGGAGCATTGATGAGCCACACCTGGAGCAAGCTTCCACAATTCTAGATAGAGTAACCAAAAAAACAGAGCATGGCACACCCAGGAAGCAAAAACAACAGATGGTACATATGTTATTGGTTTGACGGCAGACTAATGAAGGAAGGAAGATGAACGTGACTAGGAGTTGGCTCGTATGCGCATATCGTTGGATTTTCATACTAAGCACATCATGGGAGATGGAGCCAGAAAGGTGAACGTTGTAGGGAAACAAGCGTAGGAGCCAGGGCCAGACCTCTTAGATTTGAAGGAGGCAATCTTCTTAGACAACCAGGTGGCAGGTTTTTGAGCCAACGCCCAAGGGTCTGGACAAGACAGCTGGCGCCAAGGTCTAGAAATAAATGTCATAACCAATATAGAGAGAATTACAACCGGAATGGGTACAGAGATAGACGTTGAGGTCATTAGCGTGAGGGAGATTGGAGAAGTAATGACGGTTAATGCAATGACCTAGTTGGATTGTACGTGCCTCCTAATGCACGTGAGGGGAAACTGGATAGTCGAAGTTAGAAAGCATGATGGCTGAGATGCTAAAGAAGGTGAGATCCATAAATGATCAGTTGAAAGACATCTGTAGTGATATATTGAGCATGGGTCAGAGTGTGGAGTCATATGCTATTGCTATCAAGAAGATTGAATAGCAGCTAGGGGGACTGTCAGCATCCATGAACCCTAGGAAAAAAGGTACACTAACTAGAAACACAGTCGAGAATCCAAAGAATGATGGTCACTACATGGTTCTGATGACAAGGAGTCCAAAGACCACGATAGACCCCCCCCCTCTACTGGTTGTAGTTAAATGGAAGAAAGAAAGCATGATTGAATATGAAGAAGATGTTGTTGAGAAGGAGCATAATGAGGATGTTGAGTTAATTGAGACTCCGAATGTTGAATATGGGCCTGAAGCTGATCAAGGATAAAATCACAAAGCTACACAAATTTACAAGGCTATTCCACGACCACCGCCATTGTTCCCTCAAAGAATGAAGAAGAAGGAAAAGAATGGTAAGTTTAAGAAATTCTTTTTAATGCTAAAAAAGTTACCTGTAAACATACTATTTGTAGAGGCATTGGAATAGATGCCAGGATATGCTAAGTTCATGAAGGACCTTGTGACGAAGAAGAGGTCCATGAGCTATGAGACCGTCGATAATGTACGTCATAGTAGTACTATTGCCTTACGGTTCCTTGCCTAGAAGAAGGAAGATGCAGGTGCCTTTACTATTCCATGCACAATTAGCGATGTTGAGTTTTCAAGGGCACTCTGCGATTTAGGAGCAACCATCAATCTAATGTCATTGGCTTTGTTTAAACAGTTGGGCTTGGGAGTCCTCACACCGACTACCATGCAACTACTGATGGTCGATAGAACTTTGAAGAAGCCTGTAGGGATCCTATTCGATGTGCTTGTTAAAGTTGATAGATTCATATTCGTAGCGGACTTTTTGATCCTTGGGAGTAGTGTCTAGCACCGATTAGGATAAGGGTCATTCAACCCTATGCCTAAGAACTACGCGCCAACGTAGGTATGTTCAGATTATTTAGGACATTCCTTGTTAGCTTCCCTTGCTCCAAGGGGCCTTCAACTTGATATCAATATCATGAAAGCATCCTTAGCGCTTGCAAGATTTTGGACGGCTTTGTCCACTTGAGTGTTATAGTTGGTACCACGTAAGCTCTATCGTCGTAATGTTGGTTATTTGACGAGTCTCCCATTGTTCCTCATGATTTCAGTTATGCATGTACATCAGTCATGATATTATGTTTTCAGCAGGCTCTACGCAATATTTAGTTTTACTTATGATTATCAGTTTTCAGCTTTGGGTCATTCAATTCAGTTGTGATATTCAGTTATGTTCATATCATCATTTCAAAAAATAGCATGCAATCCCTACTCTCAGAATCTTATCTTGATTATGTTTTATACTTTTCATGTTTAATAATTTTACTAAGCAGTTCTACTTACCTTGCATACTCAATACATTCCACATATTGACTGCATACTCTATGTTGTATGATTTCATGATACAGACTCTAATATCAAAACTCAGTCCCGCCGCTAGTTAGACATCCGGAGTTAATAATTCTCAGTCTCAGTTGGTGAGTCCTCATCTTGTGAGGGCCCTTCTTATCAGCTGTATTTCGTATTTTTAGTTATCAGACTATAATGAGTTAGTTGGGGTCTTGTCTCATCAACTTGTTAGAGTTCGAGGCTTTCCGGACATAAATGTGTTCAGCTTTAGACTTTTGTACGAATTCTGATGTTGTGTTATGTTTAGACTTCCGTTATGTTATTAATGATAATCTTCCATATTAATTGAATAAGTTTGATGTTATTTTCATGCCATGGGTCGACTTAAAGCCTCTGAGGGTTCTTTGTCCTGTGTCTCAATCCGGGCCTGCGCTCGGGTCATGACAAGCTCCCAAGCCCAACTGTCTTAATACCACTAACGACAACAAGTTGATGCTAGCAACTAAGTCAAATACAGCTAAAGACAACAAGTTGATGCTAGCACCTAAGTCACAAAGTGCCTTCACGGGCTCAAAATCACAAATTTTACACCGAATGGTGAAGGCATCTGGATCCTCTTTCTTTTGGGAAAGGATCCATGAGGCTATGACACTACAATGATGCAAGATACCAACGAGATCATAGCTGACGAACTTTTTCCTAGTTACAAGGTCTTTCATCAACTTAGCATACCCGGGCAACTTCTCTAATTCCCCAACCAATGGGATGTTCACAGACAATTGTTTCAGCACTAATAAGAATTTCTAGAACTTCCCATTTTTCAACTTCTTCTTCATCCTTTGAGGGAATTGTGCTGGTAGTATAGGGATAGGTATAACACCCCAAATTTTTTTATTGGTAATTATTTGATGTTTTATGCTAGGTTAGGGAAAGTACGAGTTGTATATTGGTAGTAGGTGTGAAGGGAAATGTGTACGATCAAAAAACCAAAGAGTATGTGAAGTTCATAAGTAAGGATCAACTTTAAAGGACAATATCTCCCAATATATGATTAATTAGGAGCCCCCTGACCTATCAAATTAAAGGTCTTTGAGGCCAATTTTCATAACATAAAACCGCTTGTCAATCAGAGTTCGTAGTAAGAAGTTATGGGCATTTTACCGAACCATCGCGAGCGGTGACGCGGGCATGACGCCCTAGCGCCTCCACCACCCTACCCCTATTTATTTAAGTTGTTTGCTACTCAAATCATATCATTCCTATCCAAATTCGACTGCATGCTTAGGGGACACTTCTTTATGTATTTTACAGCCAAAAGCTAAGATAAATCAAGGCAAATCATCAACCAAAAATTGAAGCCAAGTGAAGAAGATCATTGCAAAGTTTAAGAGAGGCATCGGTGAGTCTTGTTGCTGCGTTTTCCAAGCAAGTTTATCATGTTTTTTTCTTCGTTTTCAGAGAAGTACTTAGATAAAATACTACCTTATGTTAATGGTTGGATTCAAGGGAGGAGGTAAGGACTCTATCCTCTACACATACCAAAAATCTTAGCTAAAAGCTTGAAAATTCAAAGCTAGGCTAGGTTGTTTTTTTCATGTGTGTTTAGCTGAAGTTTCTGCCATTATTTGGGCTGTGAAGCTGCTGTGTTTACAATCATGTTAATCTTCCTAGATATTCCATCTTAGTAGGAGTGGAAGACAAGAAAAGGGTTACCATTTCTAGCTATTAAACTTGCAAGAATTTTCTTAGCTAAAGCTAGAAGTTGAAGTTGGTTTTGTGGCTCATTTTTTGTGTGTTTTTGGGTGAAGTTTTTGCCCCCTTTTTAGAGGTTGATACAACTGAGTTTTGCTGGGAATATACTCCTTTTATTCATGGGAATAATCACAATAAAATCTAGGTAAGTTCACCATTTTATTTTTCTCCTTAAAGTCTGTGGAAACAAGTTAAAACAAAGTAATGAAATGTTGTTTTGTATTGTTGTTGTAGCTTCTGTTGGGATGCCATTTTTTCTAGGAAATTGGATCAAACCAGGCTTGTTACATGAGTATAACTTCAAGGAATTGAAGAATACTAAACATGGGATGTTGGAGGAAAGAAGCAATTAACGAAAGCTCGTCGTAACAAGGTATGTAAGGCACCCCGTCTATCATTCTTTCAAGCACGATTCGTGTGTTGTGAATCGAATGAGACAACAACCTTTTTACTTGAGGCAGTATGTTAAGCTTCATTTAAGATTTAAATTCCCATGTTTTATTGAGGATAAATTTTAAGATTATGCCTAACCGAAGGGAGATACCTAAAGTGTGATATTGTGTTGATTGTTGTCGTGGTTGTACATTGAGTTGGAGACCCCTCCGCGTGGGCATTGTTAGCTGGTCCTTACTATATGTCATGTGTATATATATGTGATGTTAAATGTGTTTAAGGGTCTGGTTGCTATCTGAAACTTGTGAAAGAGTCGAGATGAGGACGTGTAAACGATTTTAAGCCACGTAAAGACGTCGCAAGCTATTGAGGGTAAACGAGCTTACCAAATTAGGATTACCTGGTTGTGGTTGTCCTTTATCTTATGTGTATGTTATGAAATATGTCAGGCCAAGGGGAGATTTCATAATCCCTTTCCCTTAAGCTGAACAACAAGCTAGTGGGTATCTGAGCACTAATGTCTCCTGCAGACAATCTACAAATTTTGTTGAAACTCTTAGGTTATCCGTAGTTCCTTATCATTCATACAAGTTTTTAATACATGAATTTAAGTTCTATTTTCTATCTTTTCATGTTATATGTACTCAGTTCCATTTTTGCATTACGAAGGAGGCTTATGCAGGCCACATGTTTAGTATTCGTCATTTCTATGTTGTATGTATTGAGCTGGTCCAGTATTAAGCCACATCGGCTCCATTTATGATTTTGTCTAAGATTTATTGATTTTACCTTGGTGTGTTACACCGGCTGGAGGTCTTGTTATTTTACCTCGGTGTGGTACACCGGCTGGACGGAGTTTATCCCGGTATGGTACGCCGGCTGGAGGCATTTTTATTTTTACCCCGGTGTAGCCCACCGGATGGAGGCATTTTTACTTTTACCCTGGTGGGGTACACTGGCTGGATGGATTTTATAGATTTTATGGTCGGCTCTCTGCTGGTATTTCAGTTATAGTCTTTGTTGTGCATTAGATGGTTGCATTTATACTTCAATAATGAGTTATTGTCAAGTTTCTGTTTTCAGAATTTCAGGTTGTTACTACTCTTTATTTCTTGCCTAGTTAACAATTTTATCTTACATGTTTACAGTTTTCAGCCTTACATACCAGTACATTTTATTTGTACTGACGTCCCTTCATCTTGGGACTCTTCCTGCAATCGTGCTACAGGTACTAGATGAGGCTCAGATCATCGGACGTAGTAGGAGCTAGATTTCAGCAGAATAGTGGTATGCTCCTCTCTTCTAGGAGCCTTGTCCTAGTGTGGACTATTTTCAGTTTTGTGTATAGCATGTATAGGCTGGGGCCCTGTCCCATGCATATCAGTTTGTTTACTCTGTAGAGGATGATGTGGACTAGTCTGTATAGCAGTGTGGGTTATGTAGTCGTATTGATTTTTCATTGGTTTGTTTAGCTTTTTTGTAGCCTTGTCGGCCTTCCAGGTTGCATATTTAAAATTTTTAAGGCATTATTACCCTAATATTTATCCTGGTTGGTTGTCACAGGTGGCTTGGTCAGCCTTAGTGTTACATTTATAGATGGTATATAGCCAGCTTCTTGATCGACCATGAATCGAGTGCCAGTTGCGCCCTACCCTAGTTCTGGGGCGTGACAATAGGTCTGTAAATCTGAGTTGCCCCCTCTTTTTTTGCTTCATCTGCCTTACGCCCTTTTCTAATACCTGGAGCCTTAGTCAACTCATCCTCGCTTGTAACATCTTGTTCAACAATCTCATCTTTCTCATTCAGCTCGATCTCCTTCTGTCTCTCCATCTCAACCACAGCTGGTAGGGGAGGGTTAACTGTGGTCATTCTTCTCCTAGTCATCATAGTCATATAGTGACTGTCATTTTTCAGATTTTTGACTGTGTTGCTAGGAATTGTTCCTGATGAGTTGGTAATTTACCAACTCCTTAGGCTCTAAAACTTGAGTTTTTTGTTTTGTTCTTGAGTTGATTATTTGGATTTTATGCCCTTTTTGCTTTCATTGTGTGTAGATAGCTAAAAGTGAAGAAAAGAGAAAAAATGGAGTAAAAAGAAGGGAGTGAGAGTGAATCGGTCATTCCCAGATGAAAACTGGCAAGGCGCCGGCCAAAGGCAGAATATCACTGCCTCAGAGGATTAATGCCACCGGCGGTTCGCAACTTGCAAGCGACAAGTCGCCGGTCCAGTCACCGAATGATACCCAAAAGTTGTGGAGAAAGGCTTAAAGACCCAACAGTTCACGGATTGGCATCGACGAAATGCCGGGTGAACTACCGGTGTTCACTGGAATTGAGTGAAGATGCAAAAAGGACACCCAACGTTTCACGTATAGTAACCGGCGAACCATCGGTGCTTGTTCCAAACGGTGGTCACGGGGGTATAATCAACCAACACTTGAAAAAAGATAAAAAGTGCCCTACTTCTCAGTATATAAATAGAAGAAAAAGTACTTTGCACAGGGGAGATGCAGAGGGAGAGATAGAAATAGAGATATTGAGAGAGAACAAAGCTTACATAACATCATTGTTTCCCCTCTTAGCTGAAGAACATTCTCTTAGCTAAGAGAGGGAGATTCTGAATGAAAATTGTAGAAAGTGCTCTGTTCTTTTTCCTTTTTGTACTAGTAAGTTTCAGCTATTGTCAAATATTATTTGGTGAAGTTGATTTTTCTACTCTTGCTATTAAATTCGATGATGTTGTTGATGAATGTGTTTTTGAATTTCTTAACTATGAGTAGCTAAAATCATTAACTAGAGGTGTGTGATATTGAATACTTAATTTGATTGGGTATTGCTAGAGTCATTTTCATATTTTTCATAAAATTGTAATCTATTAAATTCTCTTCAATCTACAAAGGAAGATCCATTGATTATGATATGGGTCTATCTATTCTTGCTTGATTGTTGCTTGAAAAAGAAGAATTAAGTATTGAAAGAGAATTTAGTAGTGGATGTGGAGCAGAGAGTGTGAATTAATCTGGAAATAGCTGAAATTGCATTCTCTTTTTTTATTACCATCCAATAGCTAGGAATAATGCAGTTGCTAATTCAAATCAAGTCGGGTCGCGCGAAATTATGACTAGAGGTTTGACAAAACTCTAGTCAGAGGTAATTAGAAAGCTGAAAAGTTATAATTACCCACTTTCCGATATTATTTACACTTGTTGAACTCATAAGATGACCTGGCA
The DNA here is from genome assembly GCA_035772735.1 of Datura wrightii. Classification (NCBI taxonomy): domain Eukaryota; kingdom Viridiplantae; phylum Streptophyta; class Magnoliopsida; order Solanales; family Solanaceae; genus Datura; species Datura wrightii. The sequence continues at coordinate 117,821,995 of JASDFA010000010.1, read as the reverse complement.
TGTTCCGATCTTTAGTATTTCATCTACACCTCACCTCTAGTCTTTCACACCCTTGTTGACAACTAATCTTGCTATTTTATTTCACTAAATCAACCATTACAATTCTCTGAAAATTTCAACTCCCCCAATTTTATTTGTTTTTATATGAAATCTACATGGTGCAAGCTAACATCAATTTCTCAATTGACACTTGAAGTTATCATTCCCTAGTCCTCGTGGGACTCGACCCCAGCACTCGTCGGGTTACTTGTTTTAATACTTCGGCCATGTATATTCTTTGCATTAAGGATATGTTTTGGACGTTATCAAAAATGGCGCCGTTGCTGGGGACTAGCGCTTGATGATCTTGTGTTTATTGTTAAGTTGAAATAGTTTTGCATTGTAGCTACTTAACATGAGTTTGTTGTGTTGTTAGGATCTCATAACAACATGAGTCATCACTCTCAAGTAGGGGATAGCTCACTGGAGGGTAACATGGAACTCAAGGAAGATAATCTAGTAATGCCAGAAGTTGCAGGAGCTATTCGCCTACCACCTATGGTAGGGAATGCAGTGTTTCATGTCACAAGTACCATGCTTCACATGTTGCAAATGAAGGGGCTCTTTGGCGGAAAACCAAGTGAGCATGCGAATCGTCATTTTAGAAACTTCTTGGAAATATGCCAGCCCTTCGATGTAACAAATACCAGTCAAGAGTTAATCAGTTTGAAACTCTTTCCTTTTTCATTGATTGGGAGGCAACAATGTGGCTAGAGGAACTCCCTCAAGGATGTATTACTTCATTGAAAGAGCTAACCGAGGCGTTCTTGGACCTTTTTTTCACTCCATCAAAGATGCTTCATTTCTGGGATGATATTATAAATTTCAGGCAAGAACCGGGAGAGCCTTTACACGAGGAGTGGTTAAGGTTTAAAAAGAAGGTTTCTCTTTGCTCAAATCAAGGATTGCTGGATGGGGTGCTTGTCCAAAGTTTCAATAGGGCCCTCAATTCAATAAAAAAGTCTGTGGCCAACAACCTAAATAGTGGTTCTATTACAAATAAAACATATGGGTTGGCCAAAGCCCTCCTAGAACGAATGACAAAGACCAACAGGGCTTGGCACACCGGAGAAACAAGTGTGTCCACTCATGAGATTAGTTCAAGTGCACTAGCGGCGGAGTTGCGGAAATGGGATGAAGAGTGATCTTGGGCAGATTTATATGCCCAAGTGATACTCAAACGTATCATTTTTACCTTGTTTGTTGTGCAATGTGTATATAATATCATGTATTTGGTAATAAAATGCGAATTTATACTAACCAACATGATTAGCATTTGTTTTGCAGGATAATGTGATTTTTAAGAGCTAAAATGCGTGTTGGAACTATGTCGGAGTTGGACTTGGATGCGAGCGTGGAAAAGACCTCGGATGGTATATTTTGCAGTGGCTCCGCGATGGTGCCGTGCCACGCTGCCATCGCGGTAGCACACTGCCTGGGCAGAAATAAAAGTGGAAATTTCCAGTGTGCCTGCGCGTCAGCTCCGTGGCACGGAGACAGGCCTCTGCGATGGCCTCCGTGCCACGTTGAGGCTAATTATTCGGACCATGCAATTTCCAGAGAGGGTCCGCGTCCACGCCGTGTCACGGAGGCAGTGCTCCGCGTTGGCCTCCGTGACACGTTGCTTGTTATTCCGGGAAACATTTCCCACTAGTATAAATAGCACACTTAGGTTATTTTTAAAGAGAGTTTTTTTAGTTTTAGTTTTTTTTGCCTGAGTTCAGAAGTGGGAGCAGGAACGTGGTTTTGTGGCAGTTGAAGAATAGAAAAGATAAGAGTTTTCTTCTCTTCCCTTCTTCTTTCCTTCAATTGTATGCATGATTCACACTCATTCTAGGATGATTAATCCAAGAATGAGTGGCTAATTCCTCTCTTGCTGAGGTTTTGAACTTGTGAAATGAATGTTGGTAATAATTGATATGGTTTCTTCTTCTTCTTACATGTTGTTCTATTAATTCTTATGCTTATTACATTCTTGATTGGCCACCATTAATGTATATCTAAAAAGTCCAATTTCACTCGAGAGAGCATGAAATTGGAAAGTTGTGAATTAATAGGGTATTGTTCTTAACTTGATTTGGGAAAATTGGGTTTTGATGTGTTTTCTTGATAGAAATATACTTGAAAGCCGTATTAGTCAATTTAGGAATTGGAATTGTAGTGTTAGGTCATAAATTGCATTTGATCACAGAAATGTAGACGAATGGTTTATGAATCTAAAGTGAAATTAAATACGGAAGTTTTAATTTCTAGGCAAACGTTCTTGGCTAGCAATATGAAGAAGAAGATGACCAAATTATCATGATTATCAAGTTCATTACTCGTTCTTAACCTTGGCATGTGCATATCCATTGTCTAAACTCAACGTAAATAGTAGTTATTAATTTTAGTAGATAATTAGTTTAGAAACAAAACTTACTCAAATCTTGGTTGGATTGTTGTTAACATAGTTAGAAATAGAATAGAGATATAGTAAACTAGGCAGTTTTGCATATCTAGAGCAGCCTCCTTGGATCGATACTTGGCTACTTAGCCACTTTATTACTTGTTTGACCACGTACACTTGCGTGTCGGTGTATAATATATATACCGAGCAGCAGAGCGCGAACAAGTTTTTGGCGCCGTTGCCGGGGAGGGCTAGGCGATTTGTAAAATTTTGTTTAGTGTAAATTTACTGTATTTGTATTTTTATTTTCTTAAGTGTTAACAACTTGGTCTTAGCCTGTATTTTGAAGATTTTTATTTCTGTGAACACTGGCAAGGGACAAGGAGCTGGTGGAATCATACTTAGAGCCAGAACGTGAATTGCATAGTCAACGTAGAGAAGCTCTTTGGAAGAAGTTGCAGTTGCTCAAACAGTGTATGATGGAGCAACCCAATCCACCAGTTGTGCGAGCAGTGTTAGTGCCCGAGGAAGTAGCAGCCATGCCGGTTCGTGAGGTGGCAATCCCACATGCTAATAATGTACATTCCAGCATCCGCAAACCAGAGCCTGGGGGGAGATTTGAGTTAAAGCAAAATATGGTGCAACTTTTGCACACTAGCGGGCAGTTTACCGGTCTCCCTCACGAAGATCCGCAACAACATCTCCAGAACTTTTTGGAGATAAGTGACACTTACATCCCCGCTGGAGTGTCACCTGATTATGTTCGGCTCACCTTATTTCCATTTTCCTTACTTGGTGAAGCCAAGAGGTGGTTAAAAGCTGAACCACTCAACTCTATATCAACGTGGGATGATCTTGCAAAGAAGTTCTTGATCAGATTTTTCCCTTCAGGTAAAACAGCTAAACTTAGAAGTCAGATTCTAAGTTTTAAACAGAGGGAAGGAGAAAATCTTTATCAAGCCTGGGAAAGATTCAAGTCCATGTTGCGGGACTGTCCTCATCATCATCAGTCAAATGAGGTGTTGGTCCATACTTTTATTGAGGGTTTGGAACCCCACACTAAAATTTTGTTAGACTCAGCAGCTGGAGGGCAAGCGCTGGAGAAGACTTATGAGGAGCTGTACACTTTGTTCAACCGAATTTCACAAGGCAATCCGGAATGGAATGCAGATTCTTCAAGAGGTGGAGCAAGGAAAGCAGCGGGAGTGCTTGAAGTGGATGGATTCACAGCTATCGCTGCACAGATAGCTGCTTTGCAAAATCAGTTAAACACTCACTTCAGCAATATGAATTTGAACCAGCCGTCAGCCTCAGTTAATGCAGTCCAACAGATGTGGTGTGAAGTGTGTGGTAGTACTGAGCATTCAGCTGAATGCTGTGGTGCAAATCCTGATTCTGTCAACTTTGTGGGCAATGCACAAAGGAATCAACAGCAGTTTGGTGGTGGCTACAACTCGAATTGGAGGAATCATCCAAATTTTTCGTGGGGTAGCAACAATCAACAAGGCCAGGGTTCAGGGCAGGGTATGCACAGAAACCAAGGAGGGCAACAAGGCTATCAGAATCAGTTTAGAAATCACAATGCCCCTCCTCCACCACCATCACCGACTATTGAGGAAATGTTCAAGACCATGATTGCCAACCAGGCACAATTGCAGGCTGACTATGTCAAACTGGCGGCCGAAGTAAAGAACAATCAATTGGCAACCAAGGCTCTTGAATATCAGTTTGGGCAATTTGCCAGTTCCTAAAATACTAGACCAAGGGGAGGACTACCTAGCGACACGGATCCCAAACCTAAGCAGGTAAATGCAGTGACCACGAGGAGTGGTTTACAATTAAAGGAGGTGGAACCGGAAAGACCGCCTCAGAAGTCAGGAGCAGCAGATGTTGAGGGAGAACAAACCTCAGATACGGGGAAGACCAAAGAAGCTGAACCAACAAGGCCTCCACCCCCGTTCCCTCAACGACTTAAGAAACACAAGGAGGAGGCGTGTTTCCAGAAATTCATGGAGGTACTTAAACAGGTACATGTTAACTTACCTCTTGTTGATGTCTTGCAGGGTGTGCCAAAATATGCAAAGTATATCAAAGACATCGTGGCCAATAAAAGTCTCTTGACCGAGTATGCCACGGTGGCTTTAACGGAGGAATGCACATCCCGTATTCAGAACAGGTTGCCCACTAAACTGAAGGATCCTGGAAGTTTTACTATCCAGCTGACGATTGGGCAAAGTATCCGAGCTCGTGGGTTATGCGACTTGGGGGCAAGTATAAATCTAATGCCATCTTTGGTATTCAAAAAGTTAGGGCTAGGGAGTCCTAGACCTACAACAGTGATCTTGCAGCTAGAATACAGGTCTTTAGCTAAGCCGGATGGCATTGTGGAGGATGTGCTAGTGCAGGTAGGCTCCCTCATTTTTTCCGTAGATTTCATTGTTCTGGATTTTGAGCCAGATGCAGAAGTCCCATTTATTTTGGGACGACCATTTTTGGCAACCGGAAAGGCACTGATCGATGTAGCTGCGGGTCAACTCACGATGCGAGCACACGACAAGGTTGAGGTGTTCGACGTGTACAAGGCACCTAAGCTCCCGACTGTCTATAAGGAACTCTCGGTGATCAACGTGATTGATCATGGGAATGCAAATGGATTGAGTGATTCCCGAGAGTTACTAGGTAGGCCACCAGACAAGGTTGAGAACTACTGGGGAGATGACCATGATTGGGTCAAATCGTCCATCTCCCTAGTAAAAAATTGAGGGTAAAGGCTGTCGAGCCGCGACGTTAAACCAGGCGCTGCACGGGAGGCAACCCGTGAAAAATATTTTTCTTTCTTTTTCCATAGTGTAAAGTTTTTCTTTTATTTTATTTTCTTTTCTTTTTCTTTACTAGGTTTAGATGTGCATTTTAATTAGTAATTTTTATTCTTTTAGTAGGGAATCTAGTCATTTAACCAATTTTTGTTTAGTGAGGTGATTTTCAGGTATACCGGAGGAAAAATACGTGGAATCGAGAAAACGAGGCGAGGTATGAAAAATAAAATTTGATAGTGAAACAGAGCACTGGCGCGTTGGCGCCGTGTCACGGAGGCAATGCTCCGCGTTGGCCTCCGTGACACGTTGAAGGCAAATCTGGAATTTTTTTAAAATTCCAGTAAGCCAACGCGTTGGCTCCGTGTCACAGAGGAGGGCCTCCGCGTTACCCTCCGTGACACGTTGCCCTTATCCCAGTGCCGGGTCACACCGGGTTTCCGGGTGACCCGCGTGTTTTCTTAATAAAAACCCCCAATTTCGCCCCTATTTTCCCCATTCCCTCTTCCCTCCGCGACCAAACACCCATTCCCCTACCCCTAAGCTCCGTGCCACGTTAAGATGCAAGGAAAACGTCAAGTCTTCATCGATTCTTCAATTCCAAGGTATGTTTTCATCGTCTATCTCAAATTTTTGGCGATTTTTGTTGATTTTGAGCATGTGAGGTGAGATATATCACCCTAGGTAGAAATTAAACATGACGTGAATTATTTTGCGATTGATTGTGTTCGGATTGTTGTAGTTGACGGGTGAACTTATCAATTGATTGAATAATTCATTATTGATTGTCGAATTGAGTTCTAGGGCTTGGGGTTGTTGAATTTTAACTTGGGTAACTTGATAGTTTGACGAAATTGATGCCGGGGTGTGTTTATTATTTGAGATAAGTCGTGGTAAATATTGTATAATTGGTGAAAGACGACTAATTCTCGATTTTTAGTGGGACATTGCGTAATATGTGAATTGGTTGAATTGCTTAGATTAGTGTATATAAAATGTTTGTATTGTTGTTTCTATTTTGTTGTTGTTATTATTGCTAAGTGCTATGGGTGAATAGCTGTCGATAGTAGGATTGGGTTAGCTGTATGAAGTCTGAGTAGTTCGCTAGCCGTTATGCTGTCGAATTTTTGTGAACGCACTAAGCAATATGTTTATAGTGATTGTGTTTGGGGTGTAAATAGATCTATCCTTGCTAACATGTTGTAAATATTGTTAAAGACTAAGTGTGGGGTAAATTTTGTTTAACCCGACCTTAGCCAAAACTAACAAGTTTTTAGCTTAACGTTGTGCTTGTCTGTGTAAATGGACAGGTACAATGGCCAGCCGACAAGATAAAGGAAAGGGTGCTTCAACCTCAGGCACCGGCAGAAAGAGAATGAGACTGGGCACTGCTGTCCCAGCTGCACCTGCTGTTCCACGCGGTCAAAATCGCCGATACGGAACCCGATGGGTTACCGATGAAGGGAAGAAGTGGTACGCAAAGCATAAGGAGAACAAGTACTTCCCGGAGGAACATATTGCAAGGGAACCACTTGCACAGGAGTTCCCTCGCATCATACAGAGGATTGAAGCAGCTAGGCTCAGCTTTATTTTTCAGGAGCCCAAGGAGTGCAACCTTCACTTGGTCCGGGAATTTTATGCCAACTGGAACCCGGACATCAGAAGCCACACTATTAAAATTAGAGGGCAGATTGTCACTCTGGAACCCCAGCAGCTGAATGCCATCGTTGGAGCACGGGACACAGATGCCCACATTCTCCGCCAGCTCAACATCACCCCACCGTACGCCGACATCAGACGTACGTTGTGTGGGGCTCGATCCACAGCCCGATGGAGTAGACACAAAGAGAGGGGTTACCACCAGACTCTGCCTTATTCGCAGATGAACAGGGAGGCCAGAATCTGGCTAAAAATTGTATGTTCGTGTTTAATCCCGGGAGTACATATGACAGACGTGACCCGGGACTGTGTCTGCCTGGTGTATGCCCTTATGAAAGGGCTTGAGATTAATGTGGGGGCGGTTATAATATCCGCCATGAAGAGAGCCAGACTACACCAGGGCCACAGATACGGGTTTGGCGGACTCATCACCACCTTCCTCCGAGGCCTCGACGTTGAGGAAGAAGCCTTGGATTACATTCCGTAGTTGGAGCGGCAGGCCCTTGATGTGACAAAGACCAAGGCCCCTGACACTACACACGGACCTGTGCTGACTCTGGGCGAGCGACATGCTCGTGACGACCAGTATATGGCCCGTATGTTCGGTATGCACATGCTGCAGCTACGGATAGGTGGGAGACCAGCCACCGAGGATGAATTATGGCAGCTAGAGCTGGACTACCCTTTTGGCGAGAACGCCAGAGCTTTATGCAAGGTGGGGAGTAGTTAGGTGCACCGGATGAGGAAGTCGAATATTTTGACTGAGCAGGGAGTTTCACCATCCAAAATTTTGTGCTTTGTATTTTTGTGAACACTGGGGACAGTGTTCGATTTAAGTGTGGGGTGGGGAGTAGTTAGGTGCTGGGTCATAGGCTCTAAATCTGCTGTATATTCTTCCTTGACGTTTGTGTATGTCTGTGCTTTCCCTGTTGTTGTGAACTGATTTGTGAATGATGTGTATATATTTGTTTGTGGCTAATGATGTGTGTCTTTAAAAAGTTATGGTTGCCTTTCTAAATATTTTGTAAATTTTGTAAATATTTTTTTCTCTATCGATATGATCGATATTTTTCAAAATTTTTGCGAAAGGATGTTGCACTTATGAACATATTTTGTAAATATTTTTTTTCATCGAAATGATCGATGTGTTGCAAAAATTTTAAAGTTTTATTTTTGGGTTTCTCGGAGTTTGTTTTCGGTTCTTTTACCAAGAATAGTCCCATTGAACCGATGTCATAGTTAGTGAACATTCCCTATGATGGATGGATGATGACCGTCTTAAGGGAAATGTAGTCGATAGGAGTAGATGATTTGTTTTTAGTTTCTTTGGTGGATTGCATCAATAAACTGTAGTTGCTTATGGTTGCTAAAATTTTGTTGCGTGTGTAATTAATGTTCGAAATGCGAAAGTGATTCATTTTAAAGCATGTAATTGTGTAAATATGTTGAGTTACCTAGGCTATAGAATTTGGTTCATTATGATTGAGGCTTAATCTTAAATTCATGTACTTGACTAATTAAAGAGTCTGTGAATGCATCTTGATTCGAGCATGTGCATGAAGTGTGAGTGAGGTTTTGCTATTCCATGTCATTGTGAATTGTCCAGAACTTGCCTGGCGTGTATACAAAGCGAAATGAAGGAGGTGTAGTGTCGGAAAGGATGTAGGCATTTCTTTGTTTTAACCGTTAGTTTCCATTTTTTTCTTGTCAAGTTCTACCTTTTTATATGTTGTATACCCTAGTCAGCCCGTTGAGCCTTTAGCCGATTTCTTTCTTTTGTCCAGAATTGTATGAACTAAGCTTTATTCCTTCTTTTCATTAGCCTTAAAGTCTATAAGAAGCTCTTAAGCGCTTACAAAGAACAAAAAAATTGTTTCCCAAAGTGTTAAAGAGTGAAAAGAGTGAAAAGAAAAGAAAAGCAAAGTGAGGAAAGAAAAGATGATGTTGAAGAGGCACTAGTTGTAATTAAATGAAATTGAGGGTACATGAAAACCTTCCGTTTGGGGTCAAGTGTGCCTGATGAAATGGGTTGTATGAAAGTAAACCAGCATGAATGGGAGAAAAAGAGAAAAGAGAGGAACAATGTCCATGAGTCGATGGGAATGAGTTGAAAAGGCGCTTAAGGATGCTAGCAACTATTATTGGCTAATCCAATATATATATACTAGATCGATAGCCCAGTTACAACCCATTAAAAGTCCTATTTGATCCTACACTGCATTTCTTTATATTAGTGGAGTAATACACTAAGGGCAAGCCTATGGGTCATGACATGATGCATGTGAATTCTTTTGGGAGAGAGAGTGAAATTAATTTCTATATGCCCCTACTTGCATGTTTGTGTGCTGCACGAGCATAAAAGGGGAAGTTTCTCTCGAGTTGTGAGGGTACTTGCTTGATGAAAGATTGATTTTCGTGTCGGATTTCTTGATTAGTTGATTTGCATGAGTTTGCCGATATCAAGAATCAATTCTTAAAAGTCTAGGAAGCCTCGATGTATTAAGGTCATTGTCTTGTACGACCAAGCATGTGTTCTTGATGATTTGCAAAAATCGAATAATCGGTATGACCGTAACGTAAATGGTTGCACCATAGTGACAAAGGTTGAGATGTGATGTGCATGATTTGTGTATGTGTTGTTCGAGGACGAACAAGGATTTAAGTGTGGGGTAAGTGATCTTGGGCAGATTTATATGCCCAAGTGATACTCAAACGTATCATTTTTACCTTGTTTGTTGTGCAATGTGTATATAATATCATGTATTTGGTAATAAAATGCGAATTTATACTAACCAACATGATTAGCATTTGTTTTGCAGGATAATGTGATTTTAAGATCTAAAATGCGTGTTGGAACTATGTCGGAGTTGGACTTGGATGCGAGTGTGGAAAAGACCTCGGATGGCATATATTACAGTGGCTCCGCGATGGTGCCGTGCCACGCTGCCATCGCGGTAGCACACTGCCTGGGCAGAAATAAAAGTGGAAATTTCCAGTGTGACTGCGCGTCAGCTCCGTGGCACGGAGACAGGCCTCCGCGATGGCCTCCGTGCCACGTTGAGGCTAATTATCCGGACCATGCAATTTCCAGAGAGGGTCCGCGTCCACGCCATGTCATGGAGGCAGTGCTCCGCGTTGGCCTCTGTGACACGTTGCTTGTTATTCCGGGAAAATTTCCCACTAGTATAAATAGCACACTTAGGTTATTTTTAAAGAGAGTTTTTTTAGTTTTAGTTTTTTTTGCCTGAGTTCAGAAGTGGGAGCAGGAACGTGGTTTTGTGGCAGTTGAAGAATAGAAAAGATAAGAGTTTTCTTCTCTTCCCTTCTTCTTTCCTTCAATTGTATGCATGATTCATACTCATTCTAGGATGATTAATCCAAGAATGAGTGGCTAATTCCTCTCTTGCTGAGGTTTTGAACTTGTGAAATGAATGTTGGTAATAATTGATATGGTTTCTTCTTCTTCTTGCATGTTGTTCTATTAATTCTTGTGCTTATTACATTCTTGATTGGCCACCATTAATGTATATCTAAAAAGTCCAATTTCACTCGAGAGAGCATGAAATTGGAAAGTTGTGAATTAATAGGGTATTGTTCTTAACTTGATTTGGGAAAATTGGGTTTTGATGTGCTTTCTTGATAGAAATATACTTGAAAGCCGTATTAGTCAATTTAGGAACCGGAATTGTAGTGTCAGGTCATAAATTGCATTTGATCACAGAAATGTAGACGAATGGTTTATGAATCTAAAGTGAAATTAAATACGGAAGTTTTAATTTCTAGGCAAACGTTCTTGGCTAGCAATATGAAGAAGAAGATGACCAAATTATCATGATTATCAAGTTCATTACTCGTTCTTAACCTTGGCATGTGCATATCCATTGTCTAAACTCAACGTAAATAGTAGTTATTAATTTTAGTAGATAATTAGTTTAGAAACAAAACTTACTCAAATCTTGGTTGGATTGTTGTTAACATAGTTAGAAATAGAATAGAGATATAGTAAACTAGGCAGTTTTGCATATCTAGAGCAGCCTCCTTGGATCGATACTTGGCTACTTAGCCACTTTATTACTTGTTTGACCACGTACACTTGCGTGTTGGTGTATAATATATACCGAGCAGCAGAGCGCGAACAAAGAGCGGGATAAAAATGTCACCAAGATGATGACACAACTAGAATTGATGACCAAGCATGTGGTGGGAGCAGGGCTAAAGGAGGTAAATTCCATGGGAATGCAAGGTCCCTTACAATATGAAGGAGAGTCATTGCCACCAAGATATGATGAGGAATGCGAATATATGGGTAACCAAATGGGAGGTCATCGACCTAGCTTCCAAGGAGCAAATAAAGGCCCAAGGCGCCCAAGGATGACAACCAAGTTTGGAGAAATCGTGAGCGACAAGGATGGCCTGAATGGAATGAACTGTGGGGTACTAGAGAGCCCAACCAAGAGAGTAATCGCTATCACTGGAGTTTGAATCCATATATTCCCCCTCCTATGGTTGGGAATCCTCAAAATTAGTCGGGTGTGAGTGATGCGGGCAATTAAAAAATTGAAGAAATGCTATTGAGAGTTTTGAAGAAGGTTGAGTCAATCAAGAGTGGGGTGAAGGAATTAAGAGGGGCATTGTCTAACCTCGCCGAAATAATGAGTTCACACTCTGCCTCCATCAAGCATTTGGAAGCCCAAATGAATAACCTATCGGCTCAAATGAACCCCTGGATGAAAGGAACAATACCTAGTGACACAATGCCTAATCCCATGAAATATTGTCAATGCATGGCCATTGTCACTAGGAATGGCAAGGTGATTGGAGATGCCCCGGTGAAGCCCAGTAAGGTTGATAGCCTGAAATCAGTTGAAGAAGATAAAGTCGATCAAATGCCAATGATTCTGAAGAATGAAGAAAATATTGATGCGGAAAAAGAGGGAGAATGATGTATCCTCCCCTATGCTTATGATAATGAGGTGGGCATGAAGGCCTCAAATGATGATAGGGTTGAATCAAGAATCCCACCTGCTTATCCACAACGCCTGACCAAGAAAAAAAAGGATGACCTATTTAGAAAGTTTGTTGACATGTTTAGCAAGTTGTCCATAAATATACCGTTAGTGGATGCTTTACCACAAATGCTTGGTGATGCAAAGTTTATGAAAGATTTGCTAAAGAAGAAAAAGGTAGTTGATGCTGGCAATGAAGAGAAAACGTACCATTGTAGTGCGGTGATGATGAGTAAACTTTCCCCCAAAACGGAGGATCCTGGAGCTTTTACAATCCCATGCACAATTGGGATATGTGTGTTTAAAAAGACCCTATGTGATTTTGGCGCCAGCATATATTTGAAACCCCTGCTCATCTATATGAAATTTGGACTCGAAAACACGAAACCGATGTCAATGAGGCTGCTAATGGAAGATTGGTCAATAAAAAGACCGGTAGGATGCTAGAAGATGTGCTGGTGAGAGTGGACAAGTTTATTTTACCAGCTGATTTTGTTATCTAGATTGTGAGATGGATGTAGAGGTTCCCATTATTTTGGGAAGACCATTGTTGGCTACGGGGAGAGTCGTGGTGGACGTGGAGCTTGGAGAGCTAAAATTCTGGGTTGGAAGTGAGGAGGTCACCTTCAAAGTGTGTCCATCAACTAAAATGCTCCCCGAATGCAAGGTGGTTGGAGTATTGCAAAATGACAATGAGGACAAGTGATTGGAGCTGAACGAGACGGAGTCGGATGATGACTCATCAGAAAAGAGTTGCTGAAAAAAATGGGTTTACGTAGTGCCACGACATTAACTAAGGCGCTTTTTGAGAGGCAACCCAAGTGTAGTGAATTATTTAATGTTTTTGTTGTTTTTCTTTGTGTAGGAGCTATGAAATGAGGAACAAATGAAGAAACACAAACCAACGATGGAGGTAAGCACAAAGAAGAAGGTTGAGGTTTGGATCGAAGAACCGATGGGCCCATCGGTGAACCATGGAATCAGATCCGTGGGACACTGGTTGATAGCCGATAGAGAAGAGGACACCTGAAGCTTAGACACAGAAGCGGCGGGTAACCGGCAGATCGGCCGATGCAATTCGCAAACCGCCGGTGGATCGCCGACAAGAAACATATCACTGGGCAAACACACATGGAAAACGAAATCACAGCAGTGAACCACTAATGACACACCGGTCGAGGTTCGAAGTTATTACAAAATGGAATTTAAGAAGTTGGCCTGCAAAATCCCAAATACATGACCAACCACCCTATTCATAAAATATTCCCATAGTTCCCTTTTTCCCAACACTTTTTCATTCCATTTTTGTCTATCCATTACCCAACATTACCAATTCCCATTTCATCCATTTTCAACCTTTCCACTTTCCCACCTTTCCACCTTCCCAGTTCCCACCAACACACCCACATTAAACTCTCCACCTTCCTCTCAAACTATCGCACTTCCATTCTTCACCTATAAAACCCTCTCCATATTTCACTAAGACACTCACTTCACTCACACTCTCTACACTACATCTCTCTCAAGGTGACATTGCAAGATTTAGTTAAGCCCTTTTTGAAGTTCACGTGTATGCGAGCAATCTCCCAATTTGGTAACAATTTTCTTGCCGTTGTCTTAATTTTACTATGGGAGCTTAACTCTTTAGGATTAATACTTTGTTTCCCATCCATGTTAAATTTTGAGTGAGATATGCTTGTTGAATGGAACGGGGATGTGATTTTGTGTGTGAAATTCTGAAAAGGGTAAAGTCGGAGTAACCCATTTGCATAAAGCACGATGTTTTTCCCGATGATAGACCAGGTAATGCTATTCTTATGGGAAAAACGTCATGAATATGTGTTTGAATGGAGTAGTTCTTCTTTTATTATTTTGATGTGAGTATGTGTTAATGGGTTCCTAGGAATAGTGAGTTAAAATTTGGGGACGATAGGGTCCGACAATTCACCGGTCAGATTCGGCGAATCACCGATGGAGCTGGTTCACTTTGAAAATTGGCTCTGGCCACTGAGTGGATCCCATGCTACATCAGCGGTTCATGAACCTGGACCAGCGATTCACAACTTAAACCTTCGAAACCCTCTCACTTCCCTAATTTTCTATAAAGTATCAACGGGCAATCGACGGTATGCAAAATACCTTTTGTGAACCACCGGTCCTCCGTCGGTGCTATTGGGTCCTCAAATGATTGTTTGGTTTTCCTTTGTTTCTAAGTTCTCTCTTAGACTAGTTATCTTTTTTGTTAATTTATTCTTTAAATTCTTGTAACTAACATAATTCTTGCAGAAAAACAAACCATATCTTCAACAAAAAATACAAGAAAAGGAAAGGCCCCTACCTCTCCTGCTAGTAAAGGCAAAGACAAGGCAAAGGCTGCCCCACATCGGGCCAACACAACGAAGGCAATAATCTTCTGCATCCCCAACATGCAAGAGCACTACGTCATTTGCCATGGCCGATCAATCACTGTGGAGAAGTAGTTCGACTTGGCAGGGTTGAAAGGTGATTTTTCCAACATCACTGCGCTGTACACCAACAGGCCTTTGCCAACCCTCTTCCACCATACTACTCCAGCTTGGTAGTTGAATTCAATGCCTCATATCAGGCCCGGCAGGAGAGTATGTAGAACAGGGGCAAAGTGAATGATTTCCTATGCTTGCCATCAGTGATGATCCGGGGAGTGGAGATTGATATAACCTCGACGGCCATAAATTACCAATTCTGGGAGGACGAAGTTGACTCCGCTACGGAGTACATGGTAAGAATGGCTGATATGAAGGATCAGTTTGCTAGGTTAGGCCGCATCATAGTTGCTCGTAATCCTCTAGGCCTCTATGGGTGGCAAAATCTCTTGCCTTAACTTGAAGTTTGAGGCCAAGCTGTGGCTCGATTTTGTTTGCGCCCAAATCATCCCCTCTAAAAATGAGTAGAGAGTCTGCCTTTAAACCACCATCCTTGTTTCTTGCATAATAACGGGAGTCCCCATTAACTTCGGGGAAATTATCGCTCAAAAAATAAAGAGAAACGCCTAGCAGTCCAGTACCTCAATGCCCTATGCTGTCTTAATTTCGCAGCTTTGCACAGCAGCTAGGGTGCCTCTATTCCCGAATGAAACTCCTTCCATTGCTTTGGGTGTGATTGATATTGAGCGGAAGAGAGATGCCGAAGCACCGACAGTGAAATGAAAGCGACTGCTGGCCTTTGGAGTGTAAGAAGAATCCCTCTCCCACGGGTTAGCCCAATCACCAATCGTTGTAGAGTCAAATGTGCCCCATCCTGAAATGTTGGGCCAAGCATTGGGTGACATGCCTCAGCGAGGAGCTTCTCCACCTCCACAATCCTCTCATCCAAGTGGTCTCAAATGATTTGTGGAGATGAAAAACTCTGACGAAAGACAACTTCAACGTTTGGCTAAGAGCCTCCCAGCACTCATTCCCAAAACAATCAAGAAAGAGCTCAAGTCACTGTACGAGAATGTCGCCACTCTATGCAAGAGGGTGGAGCAGTAGAAGGGGTAGTCACTTTCCTCCAAACCGAGGTGCACGAGTGGAAGAGTAATACTTCGGTAGAAGTGCCGTACATGGGTGCCTTCGATGCTACAATGGCTACTGCTTCCTCAGTTCGGGGGCCAATTGATGAACTATTTGAAGAGCTGGGGATGATTTCCCTGGGCTAGGTGTCACGACTCGAGGGTAGACCCGGATCATAGACACGGGACAAGAGACCCCGAGAGACCCCAAGTCAACCCATGGCATAAGCATTCACTAACTCATTCAATAAACATGAAGAAACATTATCATAAACTCAGCGGAAGTCTAACTTGACATAGCAACAGAATGAACATCTGAAGCTGAAACACATGTCTAAGTCTTATAAGCCTCTAATATGGATGAGCTGATGGGACGATACCCCCAACTAGCTCAGCAATACTGAAATTGAAAATACAACCAAGATAATTGAAAGTCTAGTCCTCAAAAGATGACGATCACCAACCAAATAGGTACTGACTTTATTAAGCGACTAAGAACGGGGCTGGACCTGAGAACCGGATCCTACATCATGAAACAATTCAACATAGAAAGTATGTAGTTAGTACGTGAAATGTACCAAGTATGTAAGGTAAGTAAAACCGCTTAAGTAAATAAATCCTTTAAAACATTTCATGACGCATGATAAAATTTTAAGTGAACATAGAAGGCTACAAGCAATAATTCTAAAGTCATACTCTTATCATAAAATGACCATCCATAGTTTTAGAATATCATGATTGACTCGAGTGACTCAAAGCTGAAACATAACAATTATATTAAAAGCTGAACAAAGAGTCAAACCTTGGTTCTTGAACATGTATACATATGATAATTATCATGAGTAATGGTTATGAAAGTTCGAACAATATAGACAGTGGGAGACTCATCACTTAACAGACATCCCACGATAGAGCTTATGTGGTCCCGACTATTACACTCAAGTGCACATAGCCATCCAAAGCTTTTCCAGGGCTAGGGATGCTACCATGATATCGATATCAATTTTAGAGGGGCCAATCGGGTCGGGGATAACTCACAAGGGAGGTCCCAATAATAGAATAGAATCAACCTAAGTTGGCGCGTAGTTCTGGGCCATAGGGTTATCGACCCTTAGCCAGCTCGATGCTAGACTCTTCTCCCAAACATGCGATGCTCTACATCGTATAAATACGAAGCTTAACATCATCTAGTGAAGAAGCTCAACATGAAATCATGCCTAAAATAAACATTGTATTAAACGAAGCTCAGCATTGTCTATTGACAAAGCTCATTATGAAATCATGAATACACTAGACATCATATAAATATGAAGCTCAACAATTTCATTTCGACAAAGCTTTGTATAAGAATCATTGTTAGACTCAACATCATGTGAAATGAAGCTTAACATTGTCCTCAACAAAGCTTGACAATTATATACATATCAATTAAGGATATACGCATAGAGAAGGCTTTACTTTGAAACATACCACAAGCTAGAATTCATAATAAGGGTTAAAGAAAAATTTTATCTCAACCATGTGGTAAGCCCATGTCGGGAAAGAAATCACAATTTGAAAACATCACATATGCATCACCCAAAGTTCTACCATACTTGAGTCTATTTAATCTCCTTTGAAAACATCATCAAAAATCATGGGTAAGGTTGAAAACATGCATTTCATCATCTACTCCATCATCATCACAACCTATATGAACTATCCGCACATGGGCGTTTTAGATTCAATTTTTTTTAGAAAGACAATTTTGTAAA
This sequence comes from Datura wrightii, assembly GCA_035772735.1. Classification (NCBI taxonomy): domain Eukaryota; kingdom Viridiplantae; phylum Streptophyta; class Magnoliopsida; order Solanales; family Solanaceae; genus Datura; species Datura wrightii. The sequence goes on along the minus strand of JASDFA010000010.1, from coordinate 117,804,809 downwards.
AGAAATTTAGAATCCTCCCAAGCTCAGTAAATCACCAATATCAACTCAATTTAATCATACCCATGAGTAGATATTTAAGAACCATGCAATTGAATGAAATCCCATACTTGGTCATTACAAATCAATCACAATTTGATAGGGAATGGGCATGGGTGTAGAAGGAAGCACCCACTCAAAGCCTTACATACCTGGGATTGAAGAATTTGAACCCTTCCTAATTTCCCAGCTGAGATTCCAATTAGAAACCTTGAGAATTCACCTTGATTCTTCTCTTCAAACCCCCAACCTTGCTTGCATTAAAGTAATGGCCTAAGATGGGTTTTTCTCTGCTAAGAAAACCCTCTATTACGAACTTAAAACAACGTAGTATAGGCCCTTAGAACTTAGGAATTACGAAAAGCCCTTACTGAAATCAATAAAAATAACTGTCAGGGGGTCCTAATGGACGACCTGATGACTCTTGCTAGGGCTCACGATCCGTTGGTTCGTTCATCAATTTCACTAGATAAATGGTATGCCGAGGCTCCTAACGAGTGACATGACGACTCATCCCCAGCAGCCACGACTTGTTGACACTTCCCGTCAAGTGCACTAGATCAAGTTTTTCAATCTTCCTGTACAACCACCCCACGACTGACATGACGACTCATGGTGTATGACCACCAGTCACTACATCGCCCGTGGGGACCTCGAGTTCCTCATCCTTCCAATCCTTCCCACGAGTCACCTGATGACTCGTGGGGTCTCCTACGAGTCGTTCAGTGACTTGTTCTACAACTGCTGCAACATTTTTTAGTTTTTTTTCGAATCACTTCCGGGTACGATTCGTGAATTCTCTGGGTATAACAATATGTCCCCCTTGGGAACATTCGTCCTAAAATGTTAAAAACAAGCAGGAAACAAAAACAAGCAATTATCATACCCCATTACAGATTATTTTACCGAAATTTCACGGAATGACTACCTCCGAAAAGAACCACATAGCTAAACTAAATTCAGGCATGACATACATTTATCACAGCATAATTCAAACTTGCGCACATGAGCTAAACATGGAAACTGATTAGAGAATTAGGGCAAAAACTGATACCTCAAGTTGGAACTGAGTCGGTAGAGAACAAATGTGGATATCTAGCCATCATGTCCACTTTGGCCTCCCACGTAGCTCCTTCAACATGATGATTCCTCCATAAAACCTTAACTGATGCTACCTCTTTGTTCCTCAGCCTTCAAACTTGTCAATCCAAAATTTCAATCGAAATTTCTTCATAACTGAGGCTATCTTTCACACCAACGCTGTCTACCGGAACTACAAAGGCTTGATCACCCAAGCACTTCTTCAAAAGAGACATGGAACACGGGATGAACTGAAGCCAATTCTTAAGGAAGGTCCAACTCATACACCACCTTACCAATACTTCTCACAACCCGGTAGGGGCTAACATAGCGGGGACTGAGTTTACCTTTCTTTCCGAACTGCATGACTCCTTTCATGGGAGATACCTTTAGAAACAACCTGTCTTATACATCAAACTCCAATTATCTTCTCCTCACATCAGCATACGATTTCTGATGACTCTGAGCGGTTTTCAACCGGTCCTTTATAAGATAAACCTTCACCATTTCCACATGAACCAAATCTAGTCCTATCATAGCTGCCTCACCAACCTTGAACTAGCCGATGGGAGATCTGAACCTTCGCCCGTAGAGGGACTTGAACGGTGCCATGTAGATACTATAGTGGTAACTATTATCATAAGCAAACTCGATCAAGGGAAAATGATCATCCCAACTACGTTTAAAATCCATAACACATGCCCTCAACATATACTTAAGAGTCTGAACGGTTTGTTCTGCTTGGTCGTCCATCTGAGGATGAAAAGTCGTGCTTAGCTTAACTTGAGTCCCGAGTACTTTTTGAAACGAACACCGGAATTGAGAAGTAAACTAAGTGCCACGGTCCGAAATAATAGACAAGGGCACTCCATGAAGCCAAACCAACTCCCAAATATACAACTTAGCATATTTGTCTGCTGAATCCGTGGTCTTGACCGGTAGGAAGTGTGCAGCCTTGGTCAACCTATCAACCACTACCCAAATGGAGTCGTATTTTTGGAGAGTACGAGGAAGACCTATAATGAAGTTCATATTGATTTCTCCCCACTTCCAAGTGGGGATGGCAATATCCTGAAGTACACCTCTAGGTCATTGATGCTCCACCTTCACTTGCTGAAAGTTTGGACATTTTGCTACGAACTCTGTAATATCCTTCTTCATACCATCCCACCAATAGATTTCTCGTAAATCCCGATACATTTTCGTGGATGCCGGATGAATAGAATATCTGGTACCATGTTCCTCATGCAATATCCAAACACTCAAGTTATCCATGTTCGGAATACATTGTCGACCAGGGATCATAGCACACCCTCCCCCCTTAGGAGAAAACCTCCACTTTCTAACTCCGCATCGCCTCCTTCAGCTTCCTCAATATTGGATTCTCATCTTTCCTTCATTTAATATCAACTACCAAGGATGATTCCGACCCGTTATGCACAACCACACCGCCATCGGTCGAATCGATGAATCTAACTCCCAGCCTTGCAAGCCGGTGAACCTCTTTCACCAATTCCTTCTTCCCCTCATCCACATGGGACACACTCTCCATTGAGAGTCTACTAAGCACATCGGCAACCACATTACCCTTTCCCTGGTGGTAAAGGACACTCATGTCATAATCCTTCAGTAACTCCAACCACCTCTTTTGCCGATGATTTAGATCTTTCTGTGTTAAAACATATTGCAAGTTCTTATGATCCATAAATACATCCACGTAGACCCCTTACAAGTAAGGACACCATATCTTCAATGCGAACACCACCGCGGCTAATTGAAGATCGTGGGTCGGGTAATTCATTTCATGCACCTTCAACTGTCGATAGGCATAAGCTATCACCCTCCCACGCTGCATCAACACAAACCCAAATCCAACTCTGGAAGCATCACAATACACCATAAAACCATCATTACCATCGGGCAGGGTCAACACTAGTGCCGAAGTAAGTCGAGCATTCAACTCTTGGAAGCTTTACTCACAAGCCTCTGTCCACTGAACATTACATTTTTCTGAGTCAACTTAGTCAAAGGCGCTACAACGGAGGAGAAACCCTCCACAAACCTCTGATAGTAGCAAACTAGGCGCAATAAACTCTGAATATCCAAAGGATTCACCGGTCTGGCCCAATTCTTCACCACTTCAATGATCTACGAGTCTACTTTTATGCCTTCGCTAGACCCCACATGCCCCAAGAATTCTACAGAGTCCAACCAAAACTCACACTTATTGAATTTGCATACAATTGGCGGTCCTTGAGGGTCTGGAGTACTACTCTCAAGTGAGCGGCATGCTCCTCCTCTCTCCGAGTGTATACCAAGATTTCATCAATGAACATGATGATGAACATGTCCAAATATGGCTTGAACACTCTGTTCATCATGTCCATTAAAGATGCAGGAGCATTCGTTTGTCCAAAAGATATAACTACAAACTCGTAATGACCATACCGTGTTATGAATGCCTTCTTCGGGATATCACTCTCCCGAACTCATAGCTGATGATACTTAAATCTGAGATCTATCTTCGAAAAACACTTAGCACCTTGAAGCTAATCGAACAAATCATTGATCCTAGGTAAGTTATACCTGTTCTTGACAATGACTTTGTTCAACTATCGATAATCAATGCACATATGAAGGGAACCATCTTTCTTCTGAACAAATAATACTTGTGCGCCCCATGGAGACTGGCTTGGTCGAATGAAACCCTTATCTAGAAAATCGTTTAACTGATCCTTCAACTCTTTTAGCTCGGATGGAGCCATCCTGTAGGGAGGAATAGATATAGGTTGCGTATCGGGAAGAAGGTCAATACCTAAATCAATCTCCCGCGCGGGTGGAATACATGGAAAATCATTAGGAAAGACCTTTGGATACTCACGTACTACTGGAATTGACTAGATAGTTGGGGTCTCGGACTCAACATCCTTGACCCTAACCAAGTGATACATGCAACACATAGAAATCATCTTTCTGGCCTTGAGGTATGAAGCGAAGCGACCTATAGGCACAACTGAACTACTCTTCCATTCTAAGACTGGCTCACTCGAGAATATGAACACTACTGATCGAGTCCTGCAATTAATGGAAGCATAACAAGCATACAACCAATCCATACCGAGAATAATATTTAAATTGGTCATGGCTAACTCTATCATATCTACTGAGGTGACTTTATGGAGAACCAAAACTGGGCAATTTCTATACACCTGTCTAGCTAGAACTGAGTCACCTACTGGAGTATAAACTGAGAAGGATTCTGACAAGCATCAGGACTGACTCCGAAGCTATTTGCTAAACGTAAGGGTCACAGAGGAAAAGGTGGCCACTGGATCTAACAATGCATAAACATCAACATGGAAGACTAGTAACATACCAGTAACCACGTCCGGGGAGACCTCCTACTCCTGACGGGAGGCTAGGGAATAGAATATGTTATGGCGCTGACCACCAGCTGCACTGGTAGATGCCCCCTGCTGTGCTGAGCCAGGGGGTGGGGTTGCTCAGCTAGCAGTTGGGCTAAGGCCCCCAACCTAATCCTGTCTCACTACTGGACAATCTCTAAGCATGTTTCTGGGTTGCCCGCACCCAAAACACGCACTTGAACCTACCAAGCACAGGCCTGTATGCCCTCGGCGATATTGGCGACCAATAGGAACACCTGAATCTGCAAGCCTACTTCTATGACCCGTCGAGCCTAATGCTTACCCTCTATGAACATGCCTAGGTTGAGATGGCACACTCAAGGATGATGAAGTTGGGGCAGCTGATCTTTGGTGGGTCTGTTGATGGTGCCCACCGCCGGACCTTTACTAGAAGAATCTGTGGCCCTCAGTCTTGGCCCTCTTGGCCTCTCTCTCTCTCGAATGTGCTACCTCCATCTGCTGGTCATACAACACCATTCGAGGGAAGTCCATATCTTGATGGAGCATAGCAATCCTTCATTACTTATCCAAGTAAACTGCTATCCCATGCACAAACCTGCTAACTCGCGATCTTTGGTCAGCCACTAACTCAGGAGCATACTTCGATAGGCGGGAGAACTCAAGGGAATACTCTAGCACCATCATCCTCCCTTGCTTCAGATTTACGAACTCAGCGTCCTTTAGCTCCCTCATCTCCCGAGGGAAGAACCGCTCCATGAATGCAACATGGAACTCTTCCCAAGTGATCGGACCTGCTTCAGCAACCTTGCTGTCTTAGCACTGGCGGAACCAAATATGTGCAACCCCCTTCAACTGGTAGGAGGACATCTCTAGGAACTCAACACTACTCACCCCCATGACCTGGGTGATCTTGATAACAACATCCATGAACTCATATGGGTCCTCATCTACCTTGGACCCAAGAAATTCCGGTGGATTCATCCCCAAGAAGTCCCTGACTCGAGCCGCCGTTGCACTGCCATTCTTCAGAACATGCGGAACAACTTGCTGATTGACTTGAGTAGTAAAGGCCTGCACAAGCATCTGGATAGCGGCCCGAAACTCAGCTTGGGCGATTGGCTCTGGTGCCTGAGACTCCTAAACTGGTGGGACCCGTTGATGCCCACGACCCATGCCATCCTCGCGGCCTTCATTGTCTCTATTACTCCTTCCATTCATCCTTCAAGAAGCCATGATTCTGCAATTGCGAATAACATGAATTAGAGGGATAGAAAGACTCTTTACCGCATGATATACATCATGAAAGATGGGAACATTTCCTTGAACATTTTGTAGCTTTTTCGTCATAAGTGTGGCATACTTCACACTCATGAAAAAGACTCTAGTTAACGCGGCTTTCAGACTCCCTAGGACACTTAAAACCTATGGCTATGATACCAAGTTTGTCACGACCCGAGCGTAGACCCGGATCGTAGACATGGGACAAGGGACCCCAACAGACCCCAAGTCAACCCATGACATAAGCATTCACTAACTAATTCAATAAACATGAAAAAACATAATCATAACTCAGCGGAAGTCTAACTTGACATAACAATAGAATGAACATCTAAAGCGGAAAACATGTCTAAGTCTGATAAGTCTCTAATATGGATGAGCTGATGGGACAATACCCCGAACTAGCTCAACAATACTGAAACTGTGAATACAACCAAGATAACTGAAAGTCTAGTCCTCGAAAGATGCTGACTCACCAACCAAGCAGGTACTGACTCTAATAAGCGACTATGAACGGGGCTGCACCTGAGAACCAGATCCTGCATCATGAAACGATGCAGCGTTGAAAGTATACGGTCAGTATGTGAAATGTACCGAGTATGTAAGGTAAGTAAAACCTCTTAAGTAAATAAATCCTTTAAAACATTTCATGAAACATCATAACCTTTTAAGTGAACATAGAAGGCTAAAAGAAATCATTCTGAAATCGTACTCTTATCATAACATGACCATGCATAGTTTTAGAACATCATGATTGACTCAAATGACTCAAAGCTGAAACATAACACTTATATTAAAATCTAAACAAAGAGTCAAACCTTGCTTCTCTAACATGCATAAATACGATAATTATCATGAGTAATGTTTCTACAAATTCGAGTGATATAGACAGTGGGAGACACGTCACTTAACCGACATACCACGATAGAGCTTCCATGGTCTCAACTATTACACTCAAGTGCGCATAGCCATCCAAAGCTTTTCTACGGCTAGGAATGCTACAATGATATCGATATCAAGCTGAAAGGGGCCAATCAGGCCAGAGATAGCTCACAAGGGAGGTCCCAATAATATAATAGAATAAATCTATGTTGAGGCGTAGTTCTTGGGTGTAGGGTTATCAACCCTTAGCCCGCTTGGTGCTAGACTCTTCTCCCAACCATGCAATGCTCTACATCATATATATACGAAGCTCAACATCGTTTATTGACGAAGCTCAACATGAAATCATGCCTAAAATCAACAGCGTATGAAATGAAGCTCAACATTGTCTATTGACAAATCTCATTATGAAATCATGCATACACTAGACATCATATAAATGGGAAGCTCAACAATGTCATTTCGACAAAGCTTTGAATAAAAATCATAGTTAGACTCAACATCATATGAAATGAAGCTTAACATTGTCCTCAACATAGCTCGACAATTATATATATATCAATTAAGGATTTACGCATAGAGAAGGCTTTACTTTGAAACATACCACAAGAAAGAATTCATAATAAGGGTTAAAGGAAAATTTCATCTCAACCATGTGGTAAGCTCATATCGAGAAAGAAATCACAATTTGAAAACATCACATAGGCATCACCCAAAGTTCTACCATACTTGGGTCTATTTAATCTCCTTTGAAAACATCATCAAAAATCATGGGTAAGGTTGAAAACATGCATTTCATCATCTATTCCATCACCATCACATTCTATATGAACTATCCATGCCTGGGCGTTTTAGATTCAATTTTTTTTAGAAAGAAAATTTTGTAAAAGAAATAAAGTTAGAATCCACCTAAGCTAAGTAAATCACCAATATCAACTAAATTTCATCATACCCATGAGTAGAGATGTAAGAATCATGTAATTGAATGAAATCCCATACTTGGTCATTACAAATCAATCACAATTTGATAAGGAATGGGTATGCGTGTGGGAGGAAGAATCCACTCATAGCCTTACATACCTGGGATTGAAGAATTCTAACCCTTCCTAACTGCTCAGCTGATATTCCATTTGGAAACCTTGAGAATTCACCTTGATTCTTCTTGTCAAACCCTCAACCTTGCACGTATGAAAGTAATCGCCTAAGATGGGTTTTTCTATGCTAAAAAAACCCTCTATTACGATCTTAAAACGACATAGTATAGGCCTTTAGAATGTAGGAATTACAGAAAAGACCTTACTGAAATCACTGAAAATAACTATTAGGGGGTCCTAACGGACGACCCGATGACTCGTCACCAAGGCTCACAATCCGTTGTTTCGCTCATCAGGTTCACAGGATAACTGGTATGCCGGGATCCTAAAGAGTGACAAGAAGACTCATCCCCAGCAGAAATGACTCGTTGCCACTTCCCGTCAAGTGTACTTGATCAATTTCTCAAATCTTCCTCTAGAACCACCCCACAACTGACATGACGACTCGTGGTGTCTGACCACTAGTCGTTACATCACCCACAGGGACCTCGAGTCCCTCATCCTTCCCGGCCTTCCAACGATTCACCTGACGACTCATGGGGTCTCATCACGAGCCGTTCACTGACTTGTTCTGCAACTATTGCAACATTTTCCAGTTTTTCTCCAATTCAATTATGTGTTGAATTCTTTAATTCTCGGGGTATAACACTAGGACAGGCTGGTGGTGGTAAGGCAAATGTTGACGATGAAGAGGAGTAACCCACTTAGGGAGTTTTTTGTCCCTTTCCCTTTTGCATATTTACATTGCGGTCAATTTATGCTCTTAAGTGGGGGAGGGATGAGAGAAAATGATGAGGGGGCCAGGGATGAATGTTTCTTTTGATGATTCCTATATTTTGTTTGAGTCTGAGTAAGTCCAACTTTTGTCGGGCTGTTATGTTTTATTTTAATGATTGATGATTGGCCTTGGTGGGTGTGTCCTTTTTTAAGATGAATGAATAAATGGTTTTGGTTTGGTTTTTTTATCATGATGGATGATTAGTGACTAAATGGGGTCTTTCTTTTAAATTGCAAAATCTTGAGGAAATGACCCCAAAGTCTTGTTCCTTTTTCTCCATTGTAAATAGTAGTATAGAAATTAAAACTCCAAGGGTTTTCTTTTGAGCACAGTTCTTTCCCATTCTTTTATTTTCATTATTTTTGTTGTCGAACCAGGTTGCTTTTTCCAATGAAGGATTGAGTGGTGACATTCTTAAGGGAAAATGTCATGTTGATTTGAGTCATTTGTGAAGTTTTTTTGAGAGGCACCACCAATTTTTTTTTACTGAAATGGAATGGTAAAAATAAGGGAATGAAAATGAAGATAGTGAGCAAGTGTTGACACCACAGCACAGTATTCTTTGTCATACATTGTAAATTCCCTAAATGGCTTATGATGTTTACTTGCTTTGATGTCCTAATTTGATATTTTGTGTTGAGAATGAATCTTGTTGATCCTTTAAGGGTGATTCCTTGTGTGGTGAGGACATTTTTTATGAATCTCATGTATTACGTCTTGTCTAGAACTTGCCCCAACTATGATTCAAGGCAAAATCCTAGATTTAGTTGCTCCAAGATATGAGTTTAGGCTTTCCTTTGTCTAGTCACTTCACCCATATGCCCTCCATGAGCATTGATCCCTGTTCGCCAATGTTGAGCCTTAGACCCTTCTTTGGCAACCACATTACAAGCCTTCAGACTATTCTTAATACCTCTTTTTGGGCCCCATCCTCCCTAAATGCTAATGACAAGGTAAGTGATGAAATGAGACTAAAGGCCTAAGAAAGAGGGAGTGAGAAAAACATGTGTGAAAATGAGGCAAAAGCCAAAGTTTTGGGGTATGCAAAACAAAGGGGGAAGATAAGAATTATAGTGTGAGGGGAACACCGCCTTGTGTCAAAATGCATGAAATGTCAAATCAAAAATAAAAAGACAAGTTGTGTGAATTGGTGTTTCCTCTTGAGGTAATAAGGCTAATTGTTAAAGCAAAAGGGGTTATAAGGGGGACTGTTAAAGAAATGAAAGTCATCAACAAGGAAAGAAGGGAAAGAAGGTGAAGTGAGTGAAATTGATGCAAGGTATGTCACAAAAAGCTTTGGGGAGAATCTAGTGACCATAAACAAATGTTCATCCTACCCTTACCCTGAGCCTACATCATAACCCGCAAGTCCTAAATGATTCTGGGTGCAACTACTCTATATTAGTGGCGAATTACATGAAGGGAAAGCCTATGGGTCAAGTGTATGCATGAAGATATCTTTTGGAAGAGTGAGTGTCAGTGTCTCTTCCAAATAATCCCTTGCGTGCATTCAAATGATCACATGACCAAAAGAATAGGGATCCTTATTTTAGTGAGTGGCATCATTCCTTTTTGGGGATGCAAGAGCATTCAGAGTTAAGATGGAAATAGGGAAAGAAGTGTAAACTCTAACGCAAGCTTTGAATTTGCTGTAATTATAACTTGAGATGCTATGTGTCTTACTTGGTTGAGCAATGCCCTTGTTTTGTTAAATGATTCCTTTCATATGCTTCGCTTTGTAAGAAGTGGTTGCCTATTTGAAACATCTTCATTGAATTGGTGTTTTGGGTTTTTTTTCTCTTTTTCGGTGATCGTTGTGAGTATTGGTTGTCATAGTCCAGGTGATTAGCGAGGTCTAATTATGAATAGAGGTGGCATATTCCTCAATAATTGAGTATTTCATTACTTGAGGACAAGCAATGATTTAAGTTTTGGGGTTTGATGAGTTGGTAATTTACCAACTCATTAGGCTATAAAACTTGAATTTTTGTTTCGGTCTTGAGTTGATTATTTGGATTTTATTCCCCTTTCCCTTTCCTTGTGTGCAGATGGCTCAAAGTGAAGAAAAACGCAAAAATAGAGCAAAAAGAAGGGAGTGAGATTGAATCGGTGATTCATAGATGAAAACAGGCGAGATGCCGGCCAAAGGCCGAATATCACATCCTTAAAGGATTAATGCAACCGCGGTTCACGACTTGCCTGCGGCGAGTCACCGGTCCAGTCGCAGAATGATACCCAATAATTTTGGGAAAAGGCTTGAAGACCCGGTGATTCACATATTGGCATTGGCGAAACGCCGGTGTTCACTGAAATTTAGTGGAGATGCAGAAAAGAAACCCGGCAGTTCATGGATAGTGACCAGCAAACCGTCGGTGCTTCCGCCGGTCCAGAACGGTGCTCACAGGGCTATAATCGTCCAACACTTGAAAAGAGATAAAAAGTTCCCTACTTTTTTGGATATAAAGGAAGAAAAAGTACTTCGTACAGCGGGGATGCAGAGGGAGAGATAGAATAGAGACATTGAGAGAGAAAAAAGCTTACAACACATCATTGTTTTCCATTTTAGCTGAAGAACATTCTCTTAGCTGAGAGAGGGAAATTGTGATTGAAAATTGTAGAAAGTACTATGTTCTATTTACTTTTTGTACTAGTAAGTTTCAACTATCATTGAAGATTATTTTGTGAAGTTTATTTATCTATTCTTTCTATTAAATTCAATGATGCTATTGATAAATGTGTTGTTGAATTTCTTAACTATGAGTAGCTAATATCATTAACTAGAGGTGTATATGATGAACACTTAATTGGATTGGGTATTGCTAGAGTCATCTTGATATTGTTCATACAAGTGTAAATCTATTAGATTCTCTTCAATCTATAAAGGAAGATCCATTGATTATGATATGGGTCTATCTATTCTTGCTTGATTGTTGCTTGAAAAAGAATAATTAAATATTGGAAGAGAATTTAGTAGTGGGTGTGGAGCAGAGAGTGTGAAATTAATCTAGAAATACCTGAAATTGCATTCTCTTTTCTTATTCGCAGTTAATATCTAGGAATAGTGCAGTCGCTAATCCAAATCAAGTCGGTTTGAGCGAAATTGTGACTAGAGGTTTGACAAAACTATAGTGAGAGGTAATAAGAAAGCTGAAAAGCTATAAGTACCCACTTCCTGAGATTATTTACACTTGTTGAACTTATAAGATGACCTGGCATGTCCTGATCTAATTAGTATTTCATCTATACCGCACCTCTAGTCTTTCACACCCTTGTTGACAACGTAGCTGATCTTGCTATTTTATTTCACTAAATCAACCAATACAACTCTCTAAAAATTTCAACTCCCCCAATTTTATTTGTTTTTATATTAAATCTACATGGTGCAAGCTAACATCAATTTCTCAATCGACACTTGACACTATCATTCCCTAGTCCTCATGGGATTCAACCCCGACACTAATCGGGTTACTTGTTTTGATACTTCGGCTGTGTATATTCTTTGCATTAAGGATATATGTTGTACGTTATCAGTTCCCTTCTGCGTCTGGTTTAGGGACGCAGTCATTTGACCGACCGACTGCTCAATTTGCTTAATTGCTATAGTGTGGGATTCAGCCTTTTGGCCAATTCTACATATATTACCCTTAATATCTTTTAGTCAATCATTAGTTGTTTTATCACTTTTTAGTAGCTTAGCCATAATGTTCTCTAATTTCGAGGGTCCAGCATCACCCTCACGAGCTTTGGGAGGAACACACAAACTAGCGTTGTTGTTGCAGTAGCAATTATTCCTTGTCCACTCTCCATTTTGCTCACAAACTCTGCTCCTATCCCTATACCCATTCCTATTTTGGTTGTCTCTATACTGGTTCCAACATTGGTTTCCAGAACCTTGGCGCCAATTTTCCTATCCAGACCCTTGGGTGTTGGCCTGAAACCAGCCACCTAGCTTTTCAAAAAGTTTACCTCCTACTTAGAATCAGATTGTTCGAACCCTGGATCTTTTCCCTAAGCTCCGACTGCATTCACCTATTGAGATCCAGAGGCCATAATGTGTTTTATGATCAGGTCTAAAGATGTCCTCATGTGAGCCAATTCCTGATCAAGATCCTTCTCATTTATGCGTTGATCCATGGTCATCCCTATGGCATATGTACTTGTAGATGTCTCAGCTATCATGGTGTGCCAGGCCCTATTCATTTTTGTTACTCGGTCAAGTATGACAGTTTCTTGATCCCATAAGTTACTCATCAATGCTCCTCCTGCCACCGTATCTGCTATAACTTTGTTGTTGTTGTTCACGGAATTGTAAATTTCCAACAAACTGTCATCCGAAATTTTATGATTCGAGCACTTAGTCAGCTTCTTCTTAAATCTCAGCTAAGTCTCATGTAGTGCCTCAATCTTCAACTGTATAAATTAAAAATCTCATCCTGTCACGACTCGACCTAGGCAAGGATCGAGAATGGGACAAGGAATACCAAGGGATACCAAGTGGACCCATGGCATTAATATAACATCTAACGTAATCAATAAAAGAGAAAGATCAATATAAATAACACAGCGGAATTTTACATACATAATAACGGAAGTCTGCATATGGATCAAAGTAGAATAGACTCATACATAACAAGTTGAATTCTACACAACATCTGAAAGCCTCTAACATAACAGATGAGTTGATGGGACATAATCCCCAACTAACTCGACAAGTCTGAAACTAAAAGAAAACATTACCAATGTAGCTAATAAACATCCTCGAAGGATGAGGACTCACCACTACTAGCTGAGCAGGTCTGAGAAAGAGAGCAGGGACTAAGGATGCTGCTGAAAATGATCTCTCGAACATGTATCATGAAATGATACAGCATTGGGTATGCAATTAGTACTTAGAATGTATTGAGCATGAAATGTAAATGAAAACGGATATTCAAATTACATAAGAGTTCATATGAGTAGGACATAATGGTCATAACATATATATCATAATTTAAACATAAGGGCTCAAGGTTTTTAAAACATTCGTAAGATAGTGATAATCGTATTCTTAGGAGAAATTCTTCATTAAACATGTCTTGAGCAAAAGTGACATAAACATAACCATGCATAAATCATGAGTAAAACTGGAAGGAGTCGTCTTAACCGACACCATCATGATAGAGCCTTACATGATGCCCCAACTATCTTACTCAAGTGGGCAGAGCCGTCCCAGGCTTGCCAGGAAAGGGATGTGTATAATGTGATATCATAGGGATCCAATAACATTAACATGTAAATATATATATCCTACGGTGGCACATAGTTCTGACACATCGACGTAGTCCTTTGAACGCCTAGCTAATCGGTGCGAGACATGGCTCCCAAAAATATGCACATGAGGCTCATATAATAATCATAAATCATTCATGAAGTACATGGCCAATTATAACATAACATACTCGAAATACATGATTAGCCATGAATGAGGCCCGTAGATTTTCCAAGAGTCATAAATCCATAATCCATAAAATCCATGCTTACTTGTAAAATATTAAAATACTTGATCTTCATAAATTCATGATGAGTATTTGAGAGAAATCTTAGCATCATTCATAAATCAAAACAGGCTGAAGGACAACAACATCATAATGATCATAACTTAACTTTTCATGAATCATGCAAAATTGGGCATTGTTTTGTAGAAATCGAATCCATAAATTTATAGTTCAAATAGTCATAAAATCTGCCCATAACTGATTAAATATGAATTGATACACACAAAGGGATTGACCCATAGATAGATCATAAGAATTGGGATACCCCCCCCCCCCGATCAAGTCTCTTGAATTGTAGAAGTAGAATTCATGGAATTGAGAAACATTTTGGGCATGATAGTAAGAGGAACTCTCATTCGTAGCATCACGTACCTTGATAGATTGATTTTACCCTCTTCCCTGAACACCCAAAAGAAATTGAAGGAAAATTGATGGATTCTATCATTGATCACCTCTAAGTGCCTCCTAGTCTTGCATGCATGGAATGGTAAGGTTTAGGTTAGGTTAACTCTCTTAAAAACCTCATAACTGAACTTAAAATGATGTAGTTTAGGCCTTAGGACCATAGGATTGCAGGAAAGCACTTAATAAACTCGCAGGGAAAAACAGATTTCCAGTCCTAACGAGGAACTGGACGAGTCGTCGCCATGTCCCATGACTCGAGTTAGGACTCTTGACGTGCACTGTACAGAAAATAACCCGAGGCTCACCATAGGGGACCCTACGAGTCGTTACTGGTGACCACCACTTGTGGTCTTCACTACCAAAGAGTCCTCTTCCTTCACCCCATCATTGGTCATGACTGACTAAACAAGTCGTGGTGCAGACCACGACCCGTGGTCACCCAAAACTCACACTTTCCAACATAAGTCGTACACCTCACCATGAGTCACTTTACGACTCATGGTCTACCCTACGGGTCACAAGGTGACTTGCTTTGTGACCTGGTGCAAAAAATTATATTTTCTCCGTTTCAACTTCCGGGTCTGATCTTAGGGTTTCGAGGGCTTTACAATATATTCCCCTTGGGAACATTCGTCCTCGAATGTTGGAAAACATATAGAAAAGCCGAGAAATGCTATCATCATATTCAAATACTGATCATATAAGCTGAAAACTGACGGAATGACTACCTCCATACTAAACTATATCGTTGAACTGAATTCTCAAATCATCCATACATACATTGAAATGAAAGAAACTAGGACACATGAACAGAACGTGAAATTGAATAGAGTATTAGGGCAAAAACTAAAACCTCAAACTAAAGCTGGACCAGAATGGAACAGATGTGGGTATCTAGCCATCATATGTGCTTCGGCTTCCCGTGCAGCTCCCTCAACATGTTGATTCATCCATAAAACCTTGACTGAAGCTACTTGCTTGATCTTTAGCTTCCGTACGTGATGATCCAATATCTCCAGTGGATTCTCCTCATAGCTAAGGCTGTCTTTCACCCACACTCTCCACTGGAAAACCTAGTGTTTTATCACCTAAACACTTCTTCAGGAATGATACATGGAAGACGGGATGAACTGAAGCTAACTGTGAGGGTAACTCTAACTCATAGGCCACCTTGCCCACATGTCTCACAATCTGGTACAGGCCAACATAGCGGGGACTGAGTTTTCCTTTCTTTTTGAACCTCATCACTCCCTTCATGGGAGACACCTTGAGAAACAACCAATCATCAACTTCAAACTCATGTTCCCTCCTTCTCAGATCCGCATAGGACTTTTAACGACTCTGGGCTGTTTTTAACCTGTCCCTTTTAAGTTGAACCTTCTCTATAGCATCATGGACTAAATCCAAACCTATCAATGTAGCCTCACTGACTTCAAACCAACCAATAGGCAATCTACATCTCCGCCCGTAGAGAGCATGAAACGGAGCCATCTGAATGCTAGAATATTAGTTGTTGTTGAATGGAAACTCTATGAGAGGAAAATGGTCATCCCAACTACCCTTGAAATCAATAACATAGGATCTCAACATATCCTCAAGAGTCTGAATAGTCTTCTCCGCCTGACCATCTGTTTGCGGGTGAAATGTTGTGCTAAGCTTGACTTGAGTCCCAAGTCCCTTTTGCAATGATCTCTAACACTGAGAGGTAAACTGAGTACCTCTATCTGATATGATGGACAACGAAACTCCATGAAACTGAACCAACTTCCAGTGGTATAACTTGGCATAGAACTTAGTTGAATCGGTAGTTTTGATTGATAAGAAATGAGCCTCTTTTACCAACCTGTCTACAACCACCTAAATGGAGTCATATTGTCAGTGAGTACGGGGGCAAACCTATTACAAAGTCCATATTGATTTCTTCCCACATCCAAGTAGAGATGCTAATATCTTGGAGTACACCTCCGGGTCTTTGATGCTCAACCTTCACCTATTGGCAGTTTGGACACTCATAAATTCTGCTATGTCATTCTTCATGCCATTCCACCAGTAAAATTTCCATAGTTCACAGTACATTTTGGTGGCACTTCGATGGATAGAATACCCGGAACCAAGGATAATTCTGACCTATTCTGAACAACCACTCCACCATCCATCGAGTCAACCAAACAGACTCTCAATTGTAGAAGTCGATGTATGTCTTTCACCAACTCCTTCCTCCCCTCCTGTACGTGGAACACACTCTCCATGAAAAGCCTAGTAAGAGAATCTGCTACTACATTCGCCTTACCCCGATGGTAAAGGACACTGATATCATAATCCTTTAGTTGCTCTAACCACCTTCTTTAACGCAGATTTAGATCCTCACACCGTAGGCTCTTTTGGTCTGTAAAAACATCTACATAGACCCCATACAAATAGAGTCTCCAAATCTTCAAAGAAAATACTATCGCTTCCAATCCGAGATCATGAGTCGGGTAGGTCTTCTGATGGACCTTCAGCTGCGTAGAAGAATAAGCTATAACTTTTTTGTGTTGTATCAATACATAATAGAGGTCGATCCTCGAGGTATCAGAATAAACCACAAACCCATCCATGCCCTCAGGTAGGGTCAACAGTGGTGTTGAGGTGAGTCGATTCTTCAACTCTTGGAAGCTCTTCTCACAAGCCTTGGACCATTGAAATTTCAGTCTCTTCTAGGTCAACTTAGTCAAAGGTGATGCAATAGATGAAAACCCCTCAACAAATCTCCTATAGTAACCACATAAGCCTAAGAAACTCTTGATATTTGAAGGGTTCACCAGTCGAGGCCAATTCTTCACCCTTCGATCTTTTGAGAGTCCACCTGAACACCCTCACTAGACACCACATGGACAAAAAATGCTACTTAGTCTAACAAAAACTCACATTTTCTGAACTTTTCATACAATTGATAATCCTTCAAAGTCTGTAGCACAACCCTCAAATGAGCGGCATGCTCCTCCTTGCTCCGAGAATATATATGGATGTCATCTATGAACATAATCATGAACATGTCTAGGTATGGCTTGAACACCCTGTTCATTAGATTAATAGTTGCAGGAGCATTCGTTAGTCAAAACGACATATCTACATACTCATAGTGACCATACCGAGTTCTGAAGGCTGTCTTTGAAATGTCACTATCTCAAACCCTGAACTGATGGTATCCGGATCTAAGGTCCATCTTTGAAAAGCACTTAGCACCCTGATGCTGGTCAAACAATCATCAATCTTGGGAAGAGGATACATGTTCTGATGGTGACTTTGTTCATTTGACGATAATCAATTCACCTCTGAAGGGAACAATCCTTATTTCGGACAAATAGAACTGGTGCACCCCATGGAGACTTGCTATATTTGACAAAACCCTTGTCTAATAGTTCCTTCTGATTCTTCAACTGTTTTAGCTCGGCTGGAGCCATTTTGTAAAGAGGAATAGATATAGACTTCGTGTCGAGTAGAAGTTCAATATAAGAATCAATTTCCCTCTCAGGAAGGATTCCCAGTAGATCATCTGGGAACACTTCTGGATACTCACACACAACTGGAACTGATTGGATAGTCAGGGTTTCAGGTGTAGCCTCCTTAACCCTAACTAGATGGTACACACAACCTTTTGAAATAATCTTTCCGGCCATAAGGTTGGAAATGAAGTGACCTTCAGGCACCGGTGAACAACCCTTCCACTCTAAGACTAGCTCACCCGAAAATCTTAACTCCATAGCATGGGTTCTAAAGTTAACTGAGGCATAACATGCATGTAGCCAATCCATGCCAAAAATAGCATCGAAATATGTCATGGCTAACTCTACTAGGTCTGTTGAGATGAGTTTTTGAAGAATTATTACAGGGCAATTTCTATGCACCCATCAAGCTGTTATTGAATCACCAACTGAAGTTGAAACTGAGAAGGGTTCTAATAGGATTTTGGGACTGGCTCAAAAACTACTAGCAACATAGGGTGTCATAAAGGACATGGTAGATCCTATATCTAAGAAAGCATAAACATCAAGGTGGAAAACATGTAACATATTGGTAACTACATCTAGTGAAGTCTCCCGCTCATGCCGAGATGCAAGGGCATAAAATTGGTTTTGGCTTTGGACCCCACCTACACTGGGTGGAAGCACCCTTCTGAGGTGGGTGTGCTAGTGTTGCTGCTAATCTGGTAGTCTGAGCATGGCCTCTACCATTATCTTCTCTAGCCAAGGGACACTCCTGGCGCCTGTGATCGTGTCTACCTCACTCAAAACAGATGTCAGATCCCATCAAGCACTCCCCTATATGATTATTTTTCATATGTCGGGAAAGTATGCTCTGTCTTCATGCTACTCTGGCTCCTCAAGCCAGAGGCCCTGCTCCTATGACACCTCGAGTCGGAGGCCTTACTCCTATGATCAACTCGTGGTCTCAATGGTGTACTGGCCGATGATGGCACTGGAGCAACAAACCTATGATAAGACTGCTGACGATGTCTACCCCCCGATCTCAGTTGGGAGGTCCTGTAATTGTCTGTCCTGGCCCTCTTGGCCTCTCTCTGATACACCGCCTCCATCTGCATGGCGTATAAAACTACACGGGGAAAATCAATATCTTGATGCAGTATGGCAATTCTACTATCGTTGTCCAGGTAGTCCACCACTCCAAGAACAAACTTCCTCACCCAAGCTCTCTGATCGACCACTAACTCTTGCGCATACTTGGAGAGGTGAGTGACATCCAAAGCATACTCTTGGACTGTCATGCAATCCTGTTTCAAGTTCACAAACTCCACTGCCTTAAGCTCCCTCATCTCATAAGGGAAGAATCGATCCAGAAATGCGATGTGGAACTCGTCCCAACTAATAGGGCCTGCACCAACTGCCCTACTATCCTTCCATTGCTTAAACCAAATATGTGCAACCCCTATCAACTAATAAAAGGCTAAGTCAATGCACTCCCCATTAATCACCCCCATGATTTGGGTGATATACAGAATCTTGTCCATGAACTCTTGTGGATCCTCGTCCACTTATGACCCAAGGAACTCTGGTGGGTTCATCCTCAGAAAATCTCTGACCCGAGTCGCCACCGCATTCCCGTTCTGTGGGGAATACGCCATCGCTTGTTGATTGACCTAGGCGGTCAAGACCTATGCCAGCATCTGTATGGCTACGCTGAATTCAACATGGGTAGTCGGCTCTAGTGCAGGCTCCTCATGGGCTGGTGGGGCCTGTTGGTGCCTATCCCCATTGCCATCCTTATGGCCATTTCTGTTTCTCCTTCAATTCACTCGACGTGGAGGCATAATTCTACAAACGCGTATAGCACGAGTTTGAAGGATAGAGAGACATTTCATCGCAGGACATAGATCATGAAATAAGGGAATATTTCCTAAATGTTTCATAGCCCTTTTGTCATAAGTATGGAGCGCTTCACACCCATGAAAATGGATCTACTTAACGTAGTTTTCAAACACCGTAGGACACTTCAAACCTATTGCTCTGATTTTTCCACGACCCGACCATAGGTCCGGATCGAGACACGGGACAAGGAACCCCGAGGGACTCCAAGTTGACCCATGGCATGAAAAAACATCTAACTCAAACAATAAAAGTGGAAGACCAACATAAATACCACAATGGAAGTTTACTTACATAATAACAAAAGTCTGCATATGGATCAAACAAGAATTGAATCATACATGAAAAGCTGAATTCTACATAATGTTTGAAAACGTCTAACATACCAGATGAGTTGATAGGACATCAACCCCAACTAACTTGACAAGTCTGAAACTAAAAGAAAGCATAACCAATGCGGATACTGAACATTCTCGAAATTAAGGACTCACCACTACTACCTGAGTAGGTCTGAGAAGGATAGCAGGGACTAAGTATGCTACTGAGAATGATCTCTCAGACCTGTATCTTGAAATGATACAACATAATGTATGCGGTCAGTACTTGGAATGTACTGAGCATGCAAGGTAAATGAAACGAACATTTAAAATATATAATAGTTCATAAGAGTAGGACAACATGATCATAGCATAAATATCATAATGTAAACCTAAAGGGCTCAAGGTTTTCAAAACATTCGTAAAGTAGTGATAGTCATATTCATAAGAGAAAAGCTTCATTAAACATGTCTTGAGCCAAAGTGACATAAACATAACCATGCATAAATCATGAGGAACAATGAGAGGACTCGTCATAACTAACACCATCATGATAGAGCCTTACATAATACCCAACTGTCTCACTCAAGTGGGCAGAGTCGTCCTAGGCTTAATAGGAAAGTGACGTGCATAATGTGATATCACAGGGATCCAATAACATTAACATGTAAATATATATATCCTACGGTGGAATGTAGTTCTGAGACACCGATGTAGTCCTTTGAACGCGTGGATACCGGAGCTAGACACTGCTCCCAAAAATATGCACATGAGGCTCATATCATAATCATAAATCATTCGTGAAGTACATGGCCAATTATAACATAACATACTTGAAACACATGATTAGCCGTGAATGAGGCCCGTAGATTGGCCAAGAGTAATAAATCCATAATTCATAAAATCCATGCTTACTTGTAAAACATTAAAATACTTGATATTCATATAATCATACTGAGTATTTGAGAGAAATCTTAGCATAAGTCATAAATCATAATGGGCTAAAGGACAACAAGATCATAACTTAACTTTTCGTGAATCATGAAAAATTGGCCATAGTTTTGTAGAAATTGAATCCATAAATTTATAACTGAAAAAGTCATAAAATCTTCCCATAAGACATAAAATATGAATTGATACACAAAAAGGGATTGACCCATAGATAGATCATAAGGATTTCATAAAAATGAGGATACCCCCCCCCCTCCAATCATGAAACTTGAATTGTAGAAGTAGAATTTGTGAAATTGAGAAATGTTTTTGACATGAGAGTGAGAGGAACTCTCATTCATAGCATCACATACCTAGGTAGATTGATTTTACCCTCTTCCCCGAACACCCAAAAGTAATTGAAGGAGAATTGATGGATTCTAGCCTTGATCGCCTCTAAGAACCTCCTAGTCTTGCATGCATGGAATGGTAAGGCTTAGGTTAGGTTTAACTCTCTTAAAACCTTCATAATGAGCTTAAAACGACGATGTTAAGGCCTTAGGACCATAGGAATTATGGAAAAGTCCTTAATAAAATTGCAGGAAAAAACAGACTGCCAGTCCCAGTAGGGACTGGACGAGTCGTCGCCATGGACCACAACTCGTGGTCAGGCCTTGTGACATACACTGTCCGAAATTCACATGAGGCTCACCACGGGGGACCCTATGATTCATTACTGATGAGCACGACTCATGGTTTTCACTGCCCAAGAGTCCTCTTCCTTCACCCTATCCTTGGTCACGACTGACTCAACGAGTCATGGTGCTGACCATGACTTATGGTCATGTCCCTAGTCACCAAAACATAAAGATTTCTAAATTAAGCCATGAAACTCACCACGAGTGACTTCATGACTCATGGTCTACCCCATGGGTCACAAGATGACTCATTCTATGACCTAGAGTAGAAAATCCTATTTTCTCTATTTCAACTCCTGGGTCTAATCTTAGGGTTTCCGTGGCATTACATAGCCTTTAGCTACAACATCCTGGATGGTGGGAAGAACCTTTCTAAGAAGGCTTGCTTTAACTCCCTCCAGTTGTTAATGGACTTGCTGGGCAACTCTAGTAACTAGAACGTGGTCTCTCAAGATAGAGAGAATGAGAAGAGTCTTAATCGTATGCCATCCTAGCTTACACCCAGTAATCTGTATACCTTGCATATACAATGGAAGTTCATCAACTGTAGATTAGCATCATCAGTTGTCTAAGCAATAAACACCCCTTTCATGTTAAGCAATAGGATTATGGTGCTAGTGATATAAAACTTTACCCCAACAGGCAAAGGTAGAGAAACAATGGATCTTATTCACCCGGCTTTATCAACATTTGGGTCATCATCATCATGAAATTGAGGAGCATATCTTTGGCCTTTGTTACCCCTTCCATGGCTACAAAAATTTACTACCTCATCGCGAGCATTTTCTTCTTCCTAAAGTGCTGCCTACGAAGCTAACTCAACTTGATGAGTTTCTTCTTCCAATCGTGCCTCTCTCTACTTAGGGTTTTCCCTTTTTGCAGTGTTCACTCTAGCGCAAGATCAAGTGGAATCAGAGGGTTTTTGCTTCGTCAAGTACTTGGCATTCACCAATTGGCAAACTGTGGGTGTCAAAACAAAAGAAAATGTAAATAAGGAAATAATGACTAAAAGTTAAACACAAAATTACTCTAATCCTAGGTTGTATTTCCCAGCAAGGGTGCCACTTTTGATAACGCTCAAATCACACCCCAATAAAAGTATGATGCAAACATTGTTATTAAAGAACCTAACTAGGTTAGGGTAGATCCCATAGGGAATATGGTCAAGATGTAGAATAAAGCTAGTGTTTACACTTTTAGTTTATTATTTTCAAGAGGGGGGTTTTAAAGAATGAAACACGTAACAATATTCAATATTTAAGTTGTTATCATGTTGATGCAATTAACTATAGAGGTCTTCCCCATGGATTCATAAATACTTCGAATTTTTACACACGTGATCTATCCCAAGACTTATCTTCTTGAACTGATAACATAGGTTTATCCAAAAGCTTGGTTCTTCCTTATTCGATGACTACACTCAATTACCGGATTAGGTCTCTTAAGTGATTTCACATTAACCATTATCAATTTGTCCCAGAATAACTATCTTGCCCCTGCAACTCACGTTATACAATGAACCATAATGTTCAAGTCTTTGTTGTTCTTCTCTTTTCCTAATTTCTACATCTCTAGGTTCAAGCAAATAGAGAATTCAGGCATGTCATAACGTTGTGCATGGCTAAAGAACATTAAAAATGAATAGAAGACAATACAACCATCTATATTGGTTTAAAATCACTTTGTGTAAACTTAAGTTTGTTAATTCACCATAGTTTTCACAACCCTAGTTGTGGAGGTTTTAGCCTCTCATGATTGTAAGCAAAGAATTAGCAAGTTTGTCACGTCCCGCCTTGGGGGGTATGACTAACACCTGGTGCCCTAATAGAGTTTGGACCGATCTAACTGGACCTTTGCACTTCTGGTGAAAACATACTCCTCAAATCACGAAAATTACGGGCTATATCTCGGCTATAAAAACAGAACCTGGTCGTCAAGGCCGCATAGCCACATGTAAAATAAAACAGCTTCCTAGAAGCAGATGATGATAGGGAGTTCTATGTGGGCCAACAAGGCCACCATGCTGTCTAGTTATAAATAAAATGAAAATTAGGCAACTTACACATACTATAGCCGACAAGGCTACTACTCAACAGCTAAACAAGGCCCTACACGACCATCATCACAAAATGAAACATACATCTAGGCCCCACACGACCAATAACAGACTAATTACAGGGTACTGTACATCTGCAAGCCTCTAGGAGTAGAATAGTGGTCGAGACAGGGCCCCGACCTACCTATAAACTAAACAATCAAAAAAGAGCAGACCTTCTAGCTACTAGCTCCGGAGGAAGGGAGCTGACTGTACTGCTAACCCTGGCTAGAAGCTACGAAAGCCCTAGTCTGTGCCTATCCACACATGCAGGCAACATATGCAGTGCCTATGGAGGGTGTCCGTACAATATGTACCAAATATATAAGGCAGTAAAATAATAATAGAATGAGACATAAAGAACTGAAATAATCATACAGACGGAAGGGGAAGAGTTTAACCTGAACGATCTTGCTATCTATAGTATTTAATTAACAAGATACAATATACACAAGAAGAACCTAACTAGGCCCCCATAAGACTAGAAGGTAAAACCCATATAAGAATAACCTACCTGGGCCCCCATAAGCCTCGACAGGTACAAGAAATATATGTTCTACTATCTGGTTGCTAATGATTGCAGTATACGGTAACTCAAACGGCCCTCATAGCCTCGATTTAATAGAACTCACTATGGCCCTCACGGCCTCAATCTAGTGGGACTGATTGTAGCCCGCACCGCCTTAATAAAATAGAACTCGCTATGGCCCTCGCGGCCTAAGTAGAATGGGACTCGATATGGCCCTCACGACCTCGTATAATGGAACTCAGTATGGCCCTCGCGGCCTCAGTGTCACTGAACTCATTCATCCTCGAATGTCATCTACAGGAGTTTAACTCTTTCAACTATTATCTTGGAAACATTTCGGCATAATCTCCCCTATAATAAGTACTATCCAAAAACCCTAAAACGTAGAAAAGTCCACCATAGATATCTCACACCATACTATAATAACTCTTCCATAACTAATAAATAGCTAATCAAATAATACCGATAACATAAGTAATAAAATAATAACTAAGTAACAACATCATCTTAACTATATGATTTGAGTCAATCCTGGAACAAGTGAGGATATCTAGACCTCATGTCATCCTCAGCTTCCCAGGTCATCTCTTCTTTGTTTTTATTCCTCCACAACACTTTAACAGAGGTCACATATTTAGTTCTCAGCTGCGAACCTGTCGATCTAGTATTGCAACTGGAATCTCTTCGTAAGCTAGTTCTTCATTGACCTGAATATCTCCAACTAGTACCACTCGAGACAGGTCACCTATGAACCTTCACAACATAGATACGTGAAATTGGAAGAACAAATTCTAACTCTAGAGGCAACTCTAATTTATATGTCACTCAACCTATTCTTTGGATGATCCGATATGGCCCAATGAATCTCGGGCTAAGCTTTCCTTTTTTACAAAATCTCATCATTCCCTTCATCGGCGACATTTAAGGAACACCCAGTAATTCACATCAAATTCTAAGTCTCTGTGTTGTACATCAGAGTAGGATTTCTAATGACTCTGCGCTGTTAGTAACCGATCTATAATAAGTTTCACTTTCTCTTCTGACTGGTGGATTAGGTCTGGCCTGACTACCCCTGCTTCTCCTACTTCGAACCACCCAATAGGGACCTGTATTTCCACCCATATAATGCCTCATAATGTGCCATATGTATAGCAGAATGGTAACTGTTGTTATATGCAAACTCAATAAAGGGTATATGCTCATCCCAGCTCCCACCAAAATCTAGCACATAGGCTCGTAACATATCCTCGATTGTCTGAATGGTGTTCTCTGCCTGGTCTTCTGTCTGGGGATGAAAGGCTGTACTCAGATTAACCTGCGTCCGTAAACCATTCTTAAATGACTTCCAAAATCCAGTTGTAAATTGTGCTCCTTTTTCAGAAATAATAGATACTGGAACACCGTGCAAATAGACTATCTCTTTGATGTATAACTCTGCATAGTCTGCAGCTGAAAATGTAGTCCGAACTGGTAGGAAGTGAGCTGATTTCGCCAGTCTATCAACGACAACCCAAATAGAGTCAAACTTGCATCTAGTATTGGGTAACCCTGTCACAACGTCCATATTAACTCCTTCCCATTTCCATATTGGTATAGTCATCTCCTAAGTTATTTTTCCAGGTCTCTGGTGCTCCGCCTTCGCCTGATAACAATTAAGGCACTGGGCTTCGAATGCGGCGACATCTTTCTTCATTCCGGGCCACTAGTATATCTCTTTTTTGTCCTGGTACATCTTCGTCGAGCTAGAATGAAGAGAGTAACGAGAATAGTGTACCTCTGTCATAATCTTTTGGCAGAGCCCTACTGCATCCGGAATGCAGAGGTGACCTCTGTACCTCAATACCCCATCTCCAGCTATCCCAAAAGCCACTGGTTCGCCCCTTCGAATTTTATCTTTGAGCTGCGCCTAAGGACTTTCCTCATACTTCCGTTCTTTTACCACTACCACCAGGTAGGATACTATTGTATTCTGAATTATGGCCCCATTGTCCCCTGAATCTATTGCCCAAACTGTTAAACTGGCTAATCGATGTAACTCTTGGGCCATCTCCCGCTTTTCTTGACTCAAATATGCTTAACTCCTCAAAGATCTTTGATTGAGGGCATCTACTACAATGTTAGCTTTCCCTGGATGATACAAGATCTTCACGTCGTAATCTTTTAGCAACTCTAACTAATGGTGCTGTCGCAAATTCAAGTATTTCTGTGTGAAAATATACTGTAGGCTTTTATAATCCATGAAAATATCCACATGTACACCATACAAGTAATACCTCCATATTTGTAAGGCATGAATCACTAAAGCTAACTCTAGATCATGGGTGGGATAGTTCCTTTTGTGCATTCTAAGCTGTCTAGAGGCATAAGCGATTACCTTCCCGTGTTGCATCAGGACACAACTCAACCCGACACCTGAAGCATCACAATACACGGCCTATCCCTCTGAATTTTCTGGCAATGCTAATATTGATGTCGATGTCAACCTTTTTTTCAATTCTTGGAAACTCTGCTCATAGGCCTCGGTCCACTGAAATTTGACTGCTTTCTGAGTCAATTTAGTCAAGGGTGCCGATAGGATAGAAAAGCCCTCCATGAACCTCTTGTAATACCCAGCTAGGCCTAGAAAACTGCGAACTTCTGTAGGAGTGGTAGGTCTGGGCTATGTCTTTACTACCTCTATTTTCTGTGAGTCAACTTTAATACCAGCCTCTGATACAATGTGGAACAACAAAGCTGCAGAACTCAACCAAAACTCACATTTACAGAATTTCGCATATAGCTGGCAGTCTTTGAGGGTCTGAAGTACTGTCCACAAATGATCTTTGTGTTCTTCTTATGAGTGGGAGTACACCAAAATATTAGCAATAAACAAGATCACAAACAAATCTAAGTATGGCCAGAAGACACTGTTCATTAAGTCCATGAATACTGCTAGGGCATTTTTCAACCCGAAGGACATAACTAGGAACTAAAAATGACCATACCTGGTCCTGAAATACATCTTCAGGATATCCTTCTCCTGCACTCGAACCTTATGGTATCCAGATCTCAGGTCTGTTTTAGAAAAATAGTTTGCCCCTTGTAGCTGATCAAACAAATCATCTATCCTGGGAAGCGGGTATTTATTTTTGATAGTCATTTTATTCAACTGTCGACAATCTATGCACATATGGAGAGATCCATCTTTCTTTCTCACAAATAGAATTAGTGCACCCCACGGTGACGTACTTGGCCTAATAAAACCCTTATCTAACAAATTTTTCAACTGTTCTTTCAATTCCCTCAATTCAGCCGGAGTCATTCGGTATGGAGGGATGGATATAGGCTGAGCATCTGGCAGCAAATCAATAGAGAAATTAATTTCCCTTTCTGAAGAGATGTTAGGGAGTTCATCTGGAAAAACACATCTAGAAATTCATTAACCACTGGGATAGCCTAAAGAGTCGGGGACTCAGCTTGTGTCTTCCAGACCGTAACAATATGGTAGATACAACCCTTTGCTATCAACTTCATTTCCTTAAGATAGGATATGAACTTACCCCTTGGTGTGGCTGTACTACCTCTCCATTCTCGCACTACCTCCCCCGGGAAGTGGAATCAAACGATTTTGGTCCAGCATTCTACAGTAGCATAACACGGTGCCAACCAATCCATACCTATAATTATATCAAAATCAATCATCCTAGCTCTACTAAATTTGCTGAGGTTTGACGGCCCACAATCTCTATCGTTCAACCCTGATAAATTCTTTTAGAAATAATAGAGTCACCTATGGGTGTAGTTACTGAAAATCGTCGCTGAAGCAATTCTGGCACTATACCAAACTTTTAGGCTACTAATGGAGTAACATATGACAGATTAGAGCCTGGATCTATCAAAGCACAAACTAAGTGAGAACATACATCTTATATACTTGTCACAATATCTTGCAACGACTCTGACTCCTGTTGCCAAAGTAGTTCATATGTGCGGTCTTGGCCGCTTCCTGAACTAGATGCCCCGGATCTACATCGGACCCTACTAGATGGAGCTGAGGGTATTGGGTCATACGAACCTGCTGAAGACCAATCTTGTTGATCTTGGCTGCTCTGGCATCTAGCCGGACTTTTTCTCATCATATGTCCCTCTTGCCCGCAAGAGTAGCAGGCTGTGGAACCATACCTGGACCTCCCCTGGTGCTGCCTGTGCCAAGTACTACATTGAGGCATTGCTAATTCTTTCTGATCCAGTCCTCTTTGCTGTTGTGAGCCTAATGCCCGTGAACCCTAACCAGGACCTAACTGTCCATGACGATCTAACCTGCTACCCTGCCGCTACTGGAATGGGGGCTTGGGCGGCCTACCTGATAAACAAGGCTTGGGTCCACCCGAAAAATCTACCTACAAATCTACAAGTCTACCCCTCTGACACTGCTCCTGACTTGCCCTCTCCATGGCGTACTGACGTTGTTTGAGCTCCTCTATATTCTGGGAAAATTCATGAACCCGTGAAATATTCATATCCTCTCGTAGTGTGGTTGTAATACATGACTCCACATACTTTGGTGCAAGTCCCATAATGAACCGATGCACCCTGGCTGGCATGATGTCAAAAAACAAAGGTGCATATCTGGCTAAAGAATCAAACCTCAATGCATATTCTCTGATGCTCATTCTACCCTACTATATGTGCAAGAACTGCTCTACTCTGGCCTGCTGGAGCTCTCAGGGCAGGTAATGGTCTATGTAAGCCTCAGAGACAACAGGCCACGTAGGTGAAGGTGCATCTCTACCTAGAGATCTCTCCCAACTCTCGTACCATAAAACTGCTACATCTCACAGTTGGAGTACTACTAGCTCAACTAATTTTGTAGTCGAGGCATGTATAACCCTGAATATCCTCTGTAACTAATCAATAAAATTCTGGGGATCCTCTCTACGATCGGTCCCTATAAACTATGGGGAACTCTCGAGCTGCCGCTGGTACTACTGGAGAAGGCTGACGCTAGGCAGCCATCATCTGAACCCATGTATAAAATGCACCTCTAAGCTCCTGATCTGATGGTACTGGAATAACTGGGGGTGGTACTGGTGTATCTACTGCCATTGTAGGCTCTGAGTGCGATGGTGAGTGTTGGGGAGGTCGAGGGGATGTCTCCCTGATGCCCTCAGACCGGGTCGACTCTGCCTAGGGCCCCTTACTGGTGCCCTCTCCTGCTGCCATATCTACATCTCGACCAGTCGCAGTCCATCATGCATCTGAGATTTTTTAATAAAATAAAATAACCTAAGCTTACGGGATTACCCTATACAACTCGGCTCTATCGCACGACTGGAGGAGAAAAAAGAGTAACCACACTATTATGTCCCATAGCCTCCTGTCCATAGAATGTGGTGCACAACACATCCATAGACAAGACTCTACTTGACACGGCTAGCAGACTCCCTGGGATACGACCTGCTCTAACACCATGTTTGTCACATCCCGCCTTGGGGGTATGACTGGCACCTGGTGTCCTACTAGAGTCTGGACCAATCTGACTGGACCTATGCACTTTTGGTGCAAACTTACTCCTCTAAAAATGAAAACAATGGGCTATATCTCGACTATAAACATAGCCCGCGGCCGACAAGGCCACCATGCTGTCTAGTTATAACTGAAATGAATATCAGGCGACATACACATACTATAGCCGACAAGGCCACTACTCAACAGGTAAACAAGTCCCCACACAGCCATCATCACAAAATGAAACATACATCTAGGCCTCATATGCCTTTGACTCTTTTACTCCGCTAATCACAATAGATATGCCTTTGACTCTTTTACTGGGACTCAAAATGTATTACAATACTAAAGAGGCTAACTTGCCGAAGAAATCTTCCCTAACATACCTTAATTGCCATCTTCCTCAGAAAATGGTGAATTTCAACTGGTATTCAGTAGTCCTTCCTAACTGTAATCGTACTACCGAGAGAATAAAACTAGTTTCAGTACTACATTCGGCAGAAACAATAACTTATAGTACTAATATTCACTATACTTCAACTTAATGAAGCACGGCCAAAAACGTATAATTTTCGGAGAGTTCAGAAGGGAGAAATACTTACTTAAAGCCTGTGATCGTATAAAAATTAGTTTGAAGCGATTCTGATAGATTTTGCTCGGTGGAGTTACGATTTACCAGGCGAATTTCATGAAAATAACTCTGTAGTAATGCTCCCTACAAGCTTAGGATTCAATACCCGAAGTTAATTTGAATTTGGACGGCATTTCGTAGCATAAATGGATGAAAACCTCTCAATTCCCTCAAATTTTTCTCTCTCTGCCTGAAGGTATATATGTATCAGATGAAACAAATGACAACAACTTAATACATATAACATTTGCGCACGGAGCCCATCGCGCTAAAGCACGGGTGTGTAACAGAGCCCACGCGGAGGGGGAGGATCCGTGACACATTGCCCCTCTGGCAGCCTGCTCCGGCCTTCTACCTCGCTTACCCGATCCCGCGCTCGTTTGACCTTTTCCTGGGTTCTTTCTTGTACGCACCATACTCTAAATATCTTGACTAACGTGCGAATAGACCGACTAAATGTTAGAAATTTACGGGGTGTAACACATTCATTGAAGAAAACATAATTAAAGAACTTACAGTAAAGATTGAAATACAAATCCCCTTGATTAATGCACAATTCAACTTTTATCAATTCAAGAACAATGAATTAAAATCAAAGAATATTAGGAAACTCAAGAAGAATCTCCCAAAAGTCTAATTCTCCCTCAATGTATTCTTCCTCTAACAGAAACAACCTAAGATAATGTTTATACAAATAATTGGAAACCTTTCCTAAATTAATAAGGAAAACTGATTAACTTCTGCTTCCTTCTCATACACACGTAACTTGATCATACGAGTCGTAGGTTCACTTGTACCATGCCTGGCAGCTCTAGGTTTGGTTAAGTTTGCTGTGAGCTGGTACAACTCGTACAATCCTATCGAGGTTTTAACCTATGATTCTAGCATTCTCTATTTATTATCATGGGCATTTGGTATGATCAGTACATTAATGTTATGGCTCGTGGTTGCCTTCTGTACCATGGAATTTGCCATTAAACTTTGTTCTAAACTTTACCACTGCTCCTTGGTAGAAGTCATAGGTAGTCATCATCACTCATGGTTTCAATCCATACCAAGAGACAAATCAAGGTGCATCCTTCTGATATTTTCCACAACTCGCTATAGGCTCATATCAGGATGGTACGGATCATACTAAGAGTCGTACTTGGCCAATACATTGATAAATCTGTCTAAAGTTTACCACGACTCCCACTATGATTCGTATCACCAAGGTACGACTCGTATTAAAACCTGTACTTGGACCACTTATGGTTTCCATCCGTAACAAGAGATACATCAAGGTGCATCCTTATGATATTTTCTACAACTCATAGTATGGCTCGTACTAGGATGATACATCTTGTACTAAGAGTCATACTTGGCCAGTACCTTAAATCTTTTTGATGTTTACCACGACTCTCAGTACGGCTCGTACCACCAAAGGCACGACTCACACTAAATTTTGTACTTGGCCCAGTTTTTGCACTCTTTTTCCTTCTTTCACCGTTTTCAACTCCAACACCTAATTTCCCATAAAACAAAGAAAAAGTGCATCATATTAAGATAACACACCTAAGACCATGCTTATTTTCTCGGATTTAAGTGTCGAAAGTGTTGTAAACCCACAACACATAATACCATGGGAAAGATGATGACTCAAATGGAGTTTCTTGCTAAGCACGTGATGGGCTACAGAACCAAGAGTATGAATGCTATTAGAGCCCAAGGGAACAACTACGTTGAGAATGATGTTATACATGCTAGATTCGATGAAGAGTGTTAATATATGTAGAACCAAGTGGTGGGTTCTCGTTTGTGGTACCAATGATTACAATGGATTGATACCACGAGTCGTGGTGAGGCTCGTGGCAAGGGAAGTTCAAAATTTTTCAAGGAGATGAAAATTGTAAATCCAACAACCCGTCGATTGTTACAACAACTCATCCTGTCAAGTCGTGGGAAGAACCTGAAGCATAAAGTGAAGCAGCGGACTCAATGACTCGGTACCACGAGTCGTGGTTTCATGCAACGACCCGTGGGATCGATCGTTGGTCCGTCCAGACAATTTTTTCAGGGAAATTTTAGTAAGGGCATTTTTGACTTTTCCACGCTTTTAGACCCTAAACTAGGTTAAGGGCATTTTCAACTTTTCCACGCTTTCGGTTGTTACACTATGTTTACGTTTCCGCTATGTTTTGTGATAAATATTCCACTTTATTAAATGACATTACATGTATGCATGTGCCATGGGTCGACTTGGGGTCCCTCGGGGTCCCTTGTCCAGTGTCTACGATCTGGGTGCACGTTCGGGTCATGACAGTAATTTACCAACTCATAAGGCTCTTAGATATGAGCTTTTGTTTGGTTTTCAAGTCATCTAGGTGGATTTTATGTTCTTTATAGTGGATCTTTGCAGATATTAACTTGAGTAGAGAAATAATTAAATGGAGCAAAAAGTATGAAATTGAGATGAGGACAGGTGCCACTAGAGGACACCGATGAAACGCCAACCACTCGCAGACACCTACTGGGCTCAAGAATAATGGCTACCAGCTGACCGTGGATCAGGACAGGCGAACCACCTATGCCAATGCCATATTGATCCAGAATCAACTTGTACTCGGATGCGATAGACCAGCAGAATACGGATCAGAACTGGCGAACTGCCGGTGAATCGTAAGTGAGGTCCGTCAGAAAAAGAAAAAATTCCCAATTTAGAAAAAGAGGAGCATTTTGTACCCTACTTTTGTACAGTTTAGAAAGATAACTGGACCTTCTATTTCCACATCATTATACCATTGTATTGAATATTGAATAGAAAGTAGAGAGAAGTGGGAGAATTAAATTGTAGAGAGAGAAAGCTTCATCTTCTTATTTGAAAAGGTAGAAAAACTCCATTTGAGACCAGAACCTTGTGCTTGAATTGTCTTACTCATTTTGTTGAATGGGTATTGAATTATTCCTTAATCCAACGTCTTCTTCTACTTACATGAGTAAATACATCCTTGCTGGGGTGTGAATAATTGGGGTTGATTTAGATATTATTTAATTGATCTTAAATTTAGTCAATTACTATAATTCTTGTGTTTCATCTTGCGTATTTGACTAAATACGCATAGTTGCAAATGTGGGTTGTATTTACTTACTCTAATTTTGCTTGAAAAAGGAATTTTGAGTATGGGTGATGAAATATTACTGGGTAATTGGGTGTTCACCATGTGGGGTTGGGCTAAAGATACAGAAAACCCATTTTCACACACCCATTGAGAATTAAAGTTAGACATAGTTGATTCTTACCCAAGTTGATGTGGTTGTTGTGAAAAAGACTTCGGCGTTTGCGAAAACCTGAGGTATAATGCACCTAATTGGTTGAAAAATTTAAGGGTCCACCTCGTCCACAACTAATTATACTAATTAGGAGCTCTTAATAATCCCAATCCGATGATGCCCCGATAATATCACATCCCTAGTAGTCTCTCCTCTGGTATTTTCTATGCTTTGTCGCTGCTTTCTTGAGCGAATTTGTAGTTCAATTAACAAGTTGTGATTTCCCCAACTACTTTGTTGTTTTTGAGACAATGATTCTAGTTACTTCAATTTTTTAGACAACTCTTATGTGATCAACTACTATTCCCTTTGGGATTCGACACCGACACTCGTAGGGTATATTTGTTTTTGCGATGCCCTTTTACACTCTCTTGTTAAGAGGAGTGGATTTGGACGTTATAAACGGCATGGACTTCATTTTGCATAATGCGGAATGTGGATGCAAGGAAGCTCAAGATAGAATGTCCAATTTAGAATTAAGTAAAGCACGAATAAGTGTCACGACCCGAGAATGAACGTCGAACCGCAACACGGGACTTAAAACCATGAATGGCTCCAAGCTAACTCATGGCACATGCATAATGTACTTTAGAGAATACACTAAGAGAAACATTCATAAAGCATAATGTAATGCTTGAGCGGAAGTCTATGATATCATAAATCAAATGGAACGGGACAACAAGTAAAAATCGCTGAAACATCTAAGATCAAGTCTAAAAGCCTCTACTCATACGACGAGCTGATGGGACTTGTCACGACCCGAACGTACACCTGGATCGTAGACACGGGACAAGGAGCCTGAGGGAACCCTAGTCGACTCATGGCATGAGCATACATCTTATTCAAATCATATGAGCAGAAGAATTAGCATAAAAATAACGTAATCATTACATAATAGAAGGAAGAAGCAAAACTAGACTCATACAATACGGCCGATTACAACTTGTAGTCTGATAAACCTCTAACCATAAAAAGACGAATTGATGGGACAACTCCCCAACTAACCCAACAATCTAGAAACTGAAAAAACCACATAGAGTCTAAATACATAGCCCTCGGAATATGAGGACTCACCAAGTATGCTGAGAACAACTCCGAGATAATCTACGGGTGAGGATGAGCCTGATAGCTGGGGCCTGTATCATAAAACGATATAGCATAGAAAGTATGTGGTCAGTACGTGGAATGTACTGAGTATTCAAGGTAAGTAAAATGGACATTTTAAACATATATAAAATTCATAAATAATCATAAGAGTAGGACACCATGCTCTTAGCATAAATCATCATAACATGTCATAAGGCTCAAGGTTTTCAAAACGTTCGTAACATAACATAATCATGATCATAAAAAGATTTTTACTTAACAAGACTTGAGCCAACAGACGTAATCATAACATGCATAAATCCTGAGGAACAGAGGGAGATTCTCTTAACCGACATGCCCCATATGAGCACACATGAAGCCCAACTTGTAACCCTAGTCAGGAGGGTGTTCCTACCTTGCCAAGGGTCGAACTATGAAAATGTGACATCACCATGAAAAGGGCCATTTGGGTCAGGGACAGTCCCATAGGAGGTCCCAACATACCTACGGTGACACGTAGTATATGAAATATGTGGTTGAACCTAGGCCCTGAACCTACTCGATGTTCGATACTACTCCCAAAACATATATATAGTGCTCATAATATAACATGCATGGATTCATGGGTTAGTTAAATCATGATAATAATAAACATACTTTTAAATACGTGAACTAGACATGAATCAAAGCACGTGAATCGGCCAAAAACATAATTCATGATTCATAAGGTTCATACATAGTCGTAAATCATACATATTGCTTGAAACTCATAAAGTGATATTGGGTAACATAATAAATTCATGATTTAAATCATAATTCATGTTGGGTTTATAAATATCATGAATGGGTAAGTATATCGTAAATCAATTCATCATGGGGCATGCAATCTTAGGTATAAATACATAGAACCTCCCAATAAATAATATTATAATTATGTTAAATCACAAAAGCTGATCAAAACTTATAGATTATAATAAGATCATAAAATCAAAAAACCCATAGTCAACTCATTAATGTTTAAGTAAATCAAATTCAAAACCCCATGAGTTTTTGTTGAAACCTTTGTAAGAATCATAGAGGAGGGGCATGGGTGTGGAAGAAATCAACCATTGATAGCCTTACATACCTGGGATATCTGATTCTTCACTTCCCTTGATTACCTAAGAATGAAATTGGAAGAATTGAGGAGAAGAGCCTAGAATCTCCCTTTATTACCTCTCACTATACTTGCATGCATGAACGAAGAGAAAAATGAACTTAAGCCCATTAAATTTCTCTGCTCATAACCCAAAATAACGTAGTTTAGGCCTTAGGATCTTAGGAAATTACGAAAAGGCCTTTGCTAGTTCGCAGAAAATAACTGCCAGGTGACCCTAACGGGTGACCTGATGATTCGTCACATGCCCAAACGATCTGTCACCTTGCCCACAAGGTACACTGTCTAAACTGATCATTGGGTGTCCTACCGGATGACATAATGACTCGTTACGGGTGGCCACGGCTCATCAAGTACACTGCCTTCCTTATGCCAATTATTTAAAATTACACCCAATGACTCATACCACGACTCGTTGCCAGACATGACGAGTGGTGGTCTCCTTCCGTTAAGCCCACTGTCTTGCCTTTTCTATTTTTTCTTATACCTCCTCCCCACGGATGACCTAACGACTCGTGGTGTCTAACCACGAGTCGTTCCCAAGACCGTGGGGACTCATTTTCCTTGACCTTATTTCCATTGTCCTAGGCCTCCCAACAAGTCACCTGACGACTTGTGGGCTCTCCTCACGAGTCGTCCAACAACTCGTCCTGTGCTTGCAATCCAGATTTTTAGTTTTTCACCATTTCAACTCCCGGGTCCGATCTTTGAGTTCCCGGGGTATTAAAATATCACTCCTTTGGGAACATTCATCCTCAAATGTTAAAACACATATAGACTTAGAAACATTCAATCATCATATGCAAATACTGATTATTTAAACCGAAAATTAACGGAATGACTGCCTCCGGAAAGAACCACATAGCTGAACTAAATTCGGACATCACATACATCTATCATAACGTAAATCAAACTTGTGCACATAAGCTGAACTTGGAAACTGATTAGAGAATTAGGGAAAGAGCTGATACCTCAAACTGAAACTGAGCCGGTAGGGAACAGGTGAGGTTATATAGCCATCATAACCGCTTCGGCTTCCCATGTAGCTCCCTCAACATAGTGGTTTCTCCAATACACCTTCACCGAAGCTACTTCTTTGTTCCTTAGCCTCCAAACCTGGCGATCCAATATTGCAACCGGAATTTCCTCATAACTAAGGGTATCCTTTAAACCAATGTTGTCCACAAGAATTACTAAAGCTAAATCACCCAAGAACTTTTTCAAGAACGACACATGAAACACGGGATGTACACAAGATAACTCTGATGGCAAGTCCAACTCATACCCTACCTTACCAATTCTTCTCATAACACGGTAGGGACCAACATAGCGGGGACTGAGTTTTCCTTTCTTTCTGAACCGCATGACTCCGTTCATGGGAGACACCTTTAGAAATACCCAATCGTCCACCTCTAACACCAACTCTCTCCTCCTTACTTCGGCGTATGACTTTTGATGACTCTGAGTAGTTTTCAGCCTGTCCCTTATCAACTGAAGTTTCACCATGGTCTCGTGAACTGAGTCTGGACCTACCATAGCTGCCTCACCACCCTCAAACCATATGATGGGAAATCTACACCTCCACCCATAGAGAGCCTCGAACGGTGCCATTTGGAAACTCGAGTGATAACTGTTATTATAAGCAAACTTGATCAAGGGTAAATGATCATCCCAGCTACCTTTGAAATCCATCACACATGCTCTCAACATATCCTCGAGAGTCTAGATTGTCCATTCCGCCTGACCATCCATTTGCGGATGAAATGTTGTGCTGAGCTTAACCTTAGTCCCAAGCCCTTTTTGGAAAGACCGCCAAAATTAAGAGGTCAACTGAGTACCTCGGTCTAAAATAATAGACAAGGGCACACCATGAAGTCAAACCAACTCCCAAATATACAATTTTGTATAAATATGTGGTTTTGATCAGCAAAAAGTGTGCAGCCTTGGTCAACCTGTCTACCACCACCCAAATAGAATCATACTACCGGGGAGTATGAGGTAGGCCAGTAATGAAATACATATTAATCTCTTCCCACTTCCAAGTGGGAATACCAACGTCCTAAAGTATGCCTCCCGACCTTTGATGCTCGACTTTCACTTGCTGATAGTTCGGGCACTTGGCTACAAATTCTACAATATATGTCTTCTTGTCGTTCCACCAATATATTTCCCGCAAATCCTGATACATCTTAGTGGCACCTGGATGAATGGATTACTTGGACCGATGTGCCTCATGAAATATCTGGTATCGCAAATTATGGACATTGGGAACACATAGATGACCCTGATGCCGCAACACATCATCTGCCCCTTGGGAAAAAACCTCCACCTTTTTACTCCGAACCGCTTCGTTCAGCCTTACTGGAATCGGATCCTCATCTTGTCTGGCTTTCACATCCGTCACCAAGGACGATTCTGATGAGTTTTGCACAACAACGCCGCCATCAATCGAGTCGAACAATCTAACTCCCAACCTTGCAAGTCGATGTACATCCTTCACCAAGTCCTTCTTTCCCTCACCAACGTGGGACACACTCTCCATAGAGAGCCTACTAAGTGCGTCTGCCACCAAATTAGCCTTACCTGGGTGGTAAAGAACACTCATATTATAGTCCTTAAGTAACTCCAACCACCTCCTTTGCCAAAGATTGAGATCCTTCTGCGTGAACACATATTGCATGCTCTTGTAATCCGTGAACATATCCACGTGGACCCCGGACAAGTAATACCGACATATCTTCAATGCAAACACCACCGCAGCCAACTCAAGGTAATGGGTTGGGTAGTTCCTTTCATGAACCTTCAATTGTCATGAGGCATAAGCTATTACTTTCCCTTGCTGCATCAACACACACCCAAACTCGATTCTTGAAGAATCACAATATACCACAAAACCATCGGTACCCTCAAGTAGGGTCAACACTGGTGCTGAAGTGAGTTGGGTCTTCAACTCTTGGAAGCTTTTCTCACAAGCCTCCGACCATTGAAACTTTACCTTCTTCTGAGTCAACATGGTCAAAGGTTCCACAATTGATGAGAAACCCTCAACAAATCTCCGGTAGTTACCCGCTAAGCATAAAAAGCTCCCGATATCTAATGGGTTTGCTGGTCTGGGCCAATTCTTCACCGCCTCAATTTTCTGAGAATCCACTTTTAGGCCTCACTCAAAACCACATGGCCCAAGAACACCACGGAGTCCAGCAAAAATTCACACTTGCTGAACTTAGCATACAACTAATGATCCTTGAGGGGTAGAAGCACTAATCTCAAGTGAGCGGCATGCACCTACTCGAGCATATAAGGATATCATTGATGAAAACGATCATGAACATGTCAAAATATTGCTTGAACACCCTGTTCATCAAGTCCATGAAAGCTGCAGGGGCATTGGTTAGTCCAAAAGACATAACAACAAATTCATAGTGACCATACCGAGTCTTGAAAGCGGTTTTCAGATGTCACTCTCTCGAACCCTATGATGGTGATACTTGAACCTAAGATATATCTTTGAGAAACATCTAGCACCCTAAAGCTGGTCAAACAAGTGATCGATCCTGGGTAAGGGGTACCTAATCTTGACGGTGACCTTGTTCAATTGTCGGTAATCAATACATATGTCAAGCGAACCATCCTTCTTTCGGACAAATAACACTAGTGCACCCCATGGAGACATACTTGGCCTAATAAAACCCTTAACTAGCAGGTCTTTCAACTGATCCTTCAACTCTTTTAGCTCGACTGGAGGCATCCTATAGGGAGGGATGGAGATAGGCTGCGTATCGGGCAATTGGTCAATACATAAATAAATTTTCCTTTCCAGAGGGTCACCTAGAAAATCATCGGGGAAAACCTCTAGATATTCACACACCACAGGAATTGACTGAATAGTCGGGTTTTAGGCTCAACATCCTTAGGAATAACTAGGTGATATATGCAGCCCTTAGAAATCATCTTCCTGGCCTTAAGATATGAAATAAACTGATCGACGGGAACAACTAAATTTCCATTCAACTCCAAAACTCACTCAACTGGAAATTGGAATTCCACCACACGGGTCCTACAATTAATTGAAGCATAACATGAAAACAACCAGTCCCTACCCAAAATGATGTCAAAGTTAGTCATGGACAACTTTACTAAGTCTGTGGAGGTAACCTTATGCAACACTGAGATAGGGAAACCTCTATACACTCACCTAGCTACAACTAATTCACCGATCGGGGTAGAGACGGAGAACGGTTCTGTAAGAATTTCAAGGCTAACTCAAAAACTACTAGCAATATAAGGGGTCATAAAAGACAAAGTATCTTTTGGATCTAACAAGGCATAAGAATCAATATGGAAGACTTGTAACGTACTAGTGACCACATCTAGCGAAGCCTCCTGCTCATAGTGGGAGACTAGGGCATAAAACCTATTTTGGCGTTGATCGCCTGCTGAACTAGTGGAGGCACCTCACTGAGGGGGTCATGCTGCTGGAGTGGTAGAACTGGCTGAAGGGCAATCTATAATTTTGTGTTCGGGTTTGGCACACTCGAAACAAGCACCGCATCGAACAGGCACCTCCCGGGATTATTCTTCCCGCACTTTACACAAATTGGGAAAGTGTGCTCCACATGCATACTACCCTAATCCCCCGAGCATGAAGCCCTGCTCCTTTGATATCTACAAAACCTGGATGGTGTGCTGGCTGATGATGGAGATGGAGCGATAGACCTGTGTTGAGACTGCTGACATGGCCCACCCCCTGACTTTGCTTGAGAAACCCCATAACTATCGATCCTGGCCTTCTTGACCTCTCTTTACCTCCTGTAGACCGAGTGCATCTGCTTTGCATGCAATACAAAATGGGGAAAGTCAACATCCCGATGAAGCATGGCAATCCTGCAATCCTTGTCCAAGTAGTCCGCCACCCCATGCACAAAACGGCTCACCCGAGCCCTCTGGTCCGCCACCAACCCCGGAGCATACTTAGATAATTGAGTAAACACCAATGCATACTCCTGAATGGACATGTTTCTTTGCTTCAAATTAACAAACTTGGATGCTTTGAGCTCCTGAGGGAAGAACCAATCCAAAAATGTCGTGTGAAATTCTTTCAAACCGATCAGTCCTGCACCCACTTCCCTGGCATTCTTCCACTTCTTGAACCTTATGTGAGCCACCCCCTTAAGCTTATAGGAGGTCAAGTCAACACACCGCCATTGTTTACTCCCATAGCCTGCGTGATCTTCAGAATCTCCTCTATGAAATCCTGTGGATCCTCATCCAACTTTGACCCAGTGAATTCCGAAGGGCTCATCCTCAATAAATCCCTCACACTAGTTGTCACTGCATTCCCTTTTTGAGGGACATGCGCGACAGTTTGATTCTGGACCTGGTAGTCATGGCCTGTGCTAGCATCAAAATCGCTACCCTAAACTCAGTGTGGGCAGCTAGCTCTGGTGCGTACTCCTCGTGAACAGGCGGGGCTGGTTGATCCTCACCATCATAGACATCCTCATGATCATTGTCATTACTATTTCTTCTAGCGTTCATTTTGTGTGGAGGCATGATTGTGCAAACGCGATTAGCACAAATTAGAAGGGTAAAGGGCTTTCATCGTACATCATGGATCATGAAAGAAAGGAACATTTCCTAAATTTCTAGTAGACTCTTCTTTATATGTGTGGCTTCACACCAATTAAAAAGACTCTACTTAACGCAGCTTTCAGACTCCCTAGGACACTTGAAACCTATGTCTCTAATACAAAGTTTGTCACGATCCGAATGTACACCCGGGATTATAGACACGTGACAAGGAGCCTCGAGGGACCCCAAGTCGACCCATGGCATGAGCATACATCTAATGCCAATCACATGAACGGAAGACTTATCATTAAAAGAATGTAATCATGACATAATAGAAGGAAAAAGAAAAACTAGACTCATAGACTCTAATGCCAATCTCATGACATAATTTATGAGATCCGGGGTAGAACCTAGGCCATGAACCTACACGGTGTTCAATACTACTCCCAAAGCATATATATAGTGCTCATAGTATAACATGCATGGATTTATGGGTTAGTTAAATCATGATAATCATAAACATACTTGTAAATACGTGAACTAGCCACCAATCAAAACATGTGAGTAGGCCAAAAATATAATTCATGATTCATAAGGTTCAGACATACTCGTAAATCATACATATATCTTGAAATTCATAAAATCATATTGGGTAACATAATAAATTCATGATTTAAATCATAATTAATGCTGGGTTTATAAATATCACCAATTGATAAGTAGATCGTAAATCAATTCATCATGGGGCATGAAATATTAGGATTAAATACATAGAACCTCCAAATATATAAAAAATAATTAATTTAAATAAAAAAAGCCGATAAAAACCCATAGATTATAATAAGATTTTATAATTACAAAACCCATAATCAACTCATTAGAGTTTAAGTAAATCAAATTCAAAACCCTATGAGTTTTCGGTGAAATCTTTGTAAGAATCATAGAGGAGGGGCATGGGTGTGGAAGAAATCACCCATTGATAACCTTAAATACCTGGGATATTTGATTCTGAACTTCCCTTGATTACCCCAGAATGAAATTGGAAGAATTGAGGAGAAGAGCCTAGAATCTCCCTTGCTTACCTCTCACTATACTTGCGTGCATGAATGAAGAGAAAACTGAACTTAACCCCCATTAAATTTCCGTATTCATAACCCTAAATGATGTTGTTTAGGCCTTAGAATCTTAGGAAATTACGAAAAGGCCCTTATTAGTTCGCAAAAAATAACTGCCAGGTGACCCTAACGGGTGACCTGATGATTTGTTACATGCCCAAATGATCCGTCACCTTGCCCGTCAGGTACACTGTCTAAACTGATCACTGGGGGTCCTAACAGATGACATAACGACTCATTACAGGTGAGCACGAGTCGTGGCCACCACTCGTCAAGTACACTGCCTTCATATGCCAATTATTTAAAATTCCACCCAATGACTCATATTAGAACTCGTTGCCAGACATGACGATTTGTGGTATCCTTCCGTTAAGCCCACTGCCTTGCCTTTTCTATTTTTGTTATACCTCCTTCCTACGGATGACTAACGACTTGTGGTGTCTAACCATGTGTCGTTCCCAAGCCCGTGGGGACTCCTTTTCCTTAACCTTATTCCCATTCTCCTAGGCTCTCCCCATGAGTCGTCCAATGACTCATCCTTTGCCTTCAATCTAGATTTTAGTTTTTCCCCGTTTCAACTCCCGGGTTCGATCTTTGAGTTCCCGGGGTATTACATGACTAACCCCAAACTAGCTCTACTAAAGTCTGAAACTGAAATACATAAGAGAACATGCATCAAAACTTGCGTCCTCCAATGATGAGTACTAACAAACATTGCTGAAGCTGGAGCCAAATAGAATCTTGTTGAAACCCTGTATCGAGACACAAAACCTAGAACAACGAATGGCTCCAAGATAACCCATGGCATATGCATAGCAATTTAAGAGCATAACTAAAGCGGAAATTAAGAAAACATGATTAAGTGGAAGTTTGAAACATAACATAGGCCAAAAACATAGTCAACACTCGACAAGATGAATCATCTACATAATGTCTAAAAAGCCTCTAAACATCTGATAAGCAGATGGGACAACTTTCCCAACTAGCTCGGTAGAATTTGACGACTGAAATAAACTACAAAGAACAACTACTAATTGTCCTCAAAAAATAAGAACCCACAAAAAATAGGGGCTGGACTAGAGCGAAGAAAAAGCAGCTATTGGCGAGACTGAGCTGGATCACTTGAACCTCTATCATAAAATTATATAGCATAGAGTATGCGATCAGTATTTTGAATGTACTAAGTACGTAAGGAAAGTAAAAGATGCTTAATAAATCATTAGTAAAATATTCTTATAAATCAAAAGATCATGAGAGTAAGGACTGCATGCTAAAAATTGTATCTGAGACAAACATAATTATAAGCTGGCTATCATAACAGAACATATCATGTGACTTGTCATAGCTGAAATAGTAAGTAAAAGCTCATAAACTAATCATTGGGTAAAATCTACTGTAAAATATAATCTCATAAGTCATGAACATAAATAGCTGAAATCATGAGAAAATATGGGAGAATCATCATAACTGACACCATCATGATAGAGCTCACGTAATGCCCGAACTATCACTCTCAAGTTGGAAAAGCCGTCCAAACCCTTCCCAGGGCTAGGACGCTGACCATGATATTAATATCAAGCTGAGGCCCCTTACGATGGGCGAAAACTCTCTTGAGAGGTCCCAATCACATATAAATATACCTACATTGGCATGTAGCTCTATGACTGGCAAAAATCATACTTAAGCCTACACAGTGCTAGATACTACTCCGAAAAACATGCATATTACTCAAAAAAAATTTCAAAGAAGCTGAAATCATAATCACATGCATAGTTCTCACATCATTTTTCAGCGAAGTTGAAATCATAATTTTACACATAGCTTAAAATCTTAACATTGGGAGTCTTGGCTGCAAATATATCATAACTTGTATTAGGAGTATTGACTATAAACCATATGATAAGTTGATCTTACTAGCATTTGCTAAATCATAAAAACAAACTTAGCATGTATAGGCTTTACCCAAATCATAAAATCATACATTCTTGAAGTAGAATTCATAAATCGTAATCACGGGATCATAAGTTGAGACTTCATAAACATTCATGCATACTAGATATCTCATCATACTTGAAATCATGGATCATAAGCTTGACTTTTTCATCAAACTAGCATAATAGGGAATAATTTCTAATAACTTGAAATCATAAATTTATAATAAAAT
This sequence comes from Datura wrightii, assembly GCA_035772735.1. Classification (NCBI taxonomy): domain Eukaryota; kingdom Viridiplantae; phylum Streptophyta; class Magnoliopsida; order Solanales; family Solanaceae; genus Datura; species Datura wrightii. The sequence continues at coordinate 117,759,885 of JASDFA010000010.1, read as the reverse complement.
TGAGGGTAACTCCTGCCCATTGGACTGAAAACATACCTTAGAATATGAGGGGATTGGACAAACCCTCAATAGTTTTGTAGAATTGGGTTAAAACCCTAGGAATCAATACATTTGATTAAGAACTTGAATTCATGTATTTGAGAAGAATATTGATCATGAAGATGGAAGAAATTCACCATTTATAGCCCTACAACCTAATTAAATTGAACTTAAAACTATCCTTGAAAGCACAAGAGAATTGGAAAAGAAATCGGGGAGAATTCTAGCTTGATCTTGAGAGGGAATCTCAATACATTGCATGCATGGAACCCTAATTACTTGGTATAGGATAAACCCTATTAACACACTCCTTTCAAGGCTTAAAATGATATCATTAGGAACTTAGGAGATCCGAAATTTATGAAATTACCCTCGGGAATTCGGAAAAAAATAGTATGCCTGCTACAACGACCACTCCAACGGGTCGTCGTAGGATACCACGAGTCATTGAATCATCCATTGCATCTGAAGCACTTAGGGTACTCTACTGAAGTTCTAACCAACAATCGATTAGGATGAGTCAACGTACGAAGCAATGACACATCACTCTATCCTTTGCTTCTAGGAGAAATCATGTTACTCTTCTGGTTTTTCAGCCAACATCCAGTCAGGACAAGTCATTACATTAAACAACAACTGGTCATATCCTGTCATTTTCACATCAGCTACTCTATAATATCTTCTGATGTCCTTCCAATAGACTGTTATAGCGGGTCATTACTCGCCACCATGGGTTGTTGCACCCTTCATTGTCACTGACTCAAATCTGGGCCTTTTCTAAACTCCATTCAACAACCACCCAGGACGACCCATTGGATCTTCAAATGAGTCATTGCTAGGCTCGTTCTTAGCTAAGAATCTTAATTGGGCACTTACCACAAGGGACACAACAGGTCATTGTCCCAGCAATGACTCGTCTCTTGAGTCATCCTGTGACTCTAATGAAATTTTCCTGCTTTTTTCTGGTTCAACTCCCAGATCAAATCTTAGGAACTTTTGGAGTGTTACATTATCTTCCTCTTGGGAACATTCATCCTTGAATATAGACTAAGAATATTGAAAGGATAAGGAAGGAACTGTAATCCAAAAACTGAACAACTAAATCTAAAAACAGATGGAGTGACTGACTCCGGACTAATACACATGATTCAACTAAATTCATGAAACATACATACATGCTATGACATAAAAGAAACTTAGAGACATAAAATTGACATGAAACTGAATAAAGTACTAAGGAGGAAACTAATATCTCATGCCTAAACTGAGCAAGAAGGGAATAGATGAGCGTTTCTAGCCATCGTATCTGCTTCGGCTTCCCACATCTCTCCCTCAACAAGCTAATTTCTCCCCAACACCTTAACTGAAGCTATTTCCTTGTTTCTCAACTTCTGGACATGATGATCAAGGATCTCAACCGAGACGTCCTTATAGGTAAGGCTATCCTTCACACTTATGCTCTCCATCGAAACAACTAAGGCTGGATAGTCGATGCACTTCTTTAAGAAAAATCTAACTCTATTGGCAGCTCCAACTCATACGCCACCTTGCCAAAACATCTTGAAACACTATATGGACCAACATATCAGGGATGAACTTCCCTTTCTTCCCAAACCTCAACACTACCTTCATGGGAGACACCTTTAGAAATACCCAATCATCAACTTCAAACAACAGTTATCATCATCTAATATCCGTATATGATTACTGACAACTCTGAGCTATTTCTAGCCTCTCTCTAATAAGCTAAACCTTCTCTATTGCCTCATGAACATAATCTTACCCTATCAATAAAGCCTAACCTACCTCAAACCATCCAATAGGTGATCTACACTTTCGCCCGTAAAGGGCAGCATATAAAGCCATCTGAATGCTTGAGTGGTAACTGTTGTTGCAGGCAAACTCGATGCGAGGCAAGTGATCATCCTAATTACCCTTCAAATCAATCAAACATGCTATCAACATATCCTTGAGAATCTGAATAGTCTGCTCAGCTTGGCCATTTGTTTGTAGGTGATAAGTTGTGCTAATATTTACTTGAGTACCAAGTCCTTTCCAAAACGATCTCCCAAACTTAGAGGTAAACTGAGTACCCTTATCTGAGATGATGGAAAAAGGAACTTCGTGCAACCGAACTAACTCCTGCAACAAAACTATCTCCCAAATTTACAATCTAGCATAATCCTTAGCAGAATCAATAGTTTTGACATTTAAGAAATGGGCTAATTTGGTTAACCTGTCCATAATCACCCATATAGAGTCACACTGTCAACGTGTACAAGGCAAACCTGTAATGAAGTCCATATTTATCTCTTCCCACTTCTATGTGGGGATACTAATATCGTGGAGTGTACCTCCAGGTCTTTGATGAACCTTCACCTGCTGGCAATTCGGACACTTAGCCACCCACTCCGCTATGTCCTTTTTCATTCCATTCCACCAATAGACTTTCCGTAGATCACGGTATATCTTGGTGGCACCTGGGTGGTAGAATATCGAGAACCATGGGCCTCACTCAACATCCACTCTCTTTAGTCGTCAACAGCTGGCACAAACAATCATCCTTGATATCGGAGTACACCACCTCTCCCTTGAGAGAAAACCTCAACCTTTTAATTCTAGACAGCTTCCTTTAGCTTCACTAGAATTGGATCCTCATCTTGCCTATCCTTGACCTGGGTCATCAATTATGATTTTGGCCCATTCTAAACAATGACACCACCATCTGTCGAGTCAAAACGGTGAACCCCTAAATGAACAAGCATGTGGACATTCTTTGCTAACTCCTTCCTCCCATCTTCAACACGAGACAAGCTCTTCATGGACAGCCTACTAAGAGTATCTTCCATGACATTGGCCTTGCCGGAATGATAAAGGACAGTTTACATTATAGTCCTTGAGAAGCTCTAGCAATTTCTTTTGGCGTAAATTAGGTCCTTCTGAGTGAACACATACTAAAGGCTCTTGTGATCCGTGACACATCCACATGCACCCCATACAAGTAGTGTCTCCAAATCATCAAAGAAAACACAACGACTGCCAGCTTTAGGTCATGCGTTACGTAATTCTTCTCATGATTATTAAGCTATCTAGAGGAATACACAATGACCTTACCATGTTGCTTGGATACACAACTGAGACCATCCCTAGAGGCATCACAATATACAACAAAAGCATCAGTGCCCTCCAGTAGGGTCAATACTAGTGCTAAATTGAGTCAATTCTTTAAGTCCTGAAAACTGTGCGATAATGGATGAAAATACGTCAACAAACCTCCTGTAGTAACTACCTAAACTCAAGAAGCTCCTAATATCTGAAGGACTAACTGATCTACACCAATTCTTCATCACTTCTATATTTTGAGAGTCCATCTGCACACCTTCGCTAGACATTACATGGCGCAAAAATGCTACTGAATTTAGCCAAAACTCACACTTGATGAATTTCGAAAACAATAGGTGATCCTGGAGCGTCTATAACACAATCCTTAAATAATGAGCATGCTCCTCCTTGCTCTGAGAGTATATGAGAATATAATCTATGAAGATGATCACCAATATATCCAAATACTACTTGAACACCCTTTTCATCAAATCCATACAATATCCAGGGGCATTCATTAGTTCAAAAGATATAACTACAAAATCATAGTGACTACACCGAGTCCTGAAGGCCATCATAAAAATGTCACTCTACCTAACTCTAAGATTATGATGTTTTGGATCTTAGGTCTATCGTTGAGAAGCACTTAGCACCGTGAAGATGGTCCAACGAGTCATCAATCTTGGGGAAGGGATACTTAATCTTGATTGGGACCTTATTCCTTTATCGATAATCAATGCACATTCTAAGGGAACCATCTGTCTTTTGAACTAAGAGATATAGAGCACTCCATGGGGATTTACTAGGACTGATAAAACCTTTGTCCAGGAGATCCTTCAACTGCACTTTCAACACCTCTAGCTCAGTTGGAGCCATTCTGTAAGTAGGAATGGATATAGGATGCATATAAAGGAGAAGGTCAATACAAAATTAAATCTCCCGCTCAGAAAGGACTCCTGGTAGATCATCTACAAACACCTCCAGATACTCACATACTATAGGAATTGACTAAAGAGTCGGGGTCTAGGAAGTAGCATCCTTAACCCGAACTAAATCGTACACATAATTGTTAGAGATTATCTTCCTAGCCTTGAGATAGGAAACAAAGCGACTTACAAGCGTAGCTGAACTACCCTTCCACTCTTGAACTGGTTCACTTCAAAATTGAAACCTTACAGTACAATTCTATAACTGATTGAGGCATAACATGTATGTAACCAGTTCATTCCGAAAATGACATCAAAATTGGTCATATCTAAATGTACTAGGTCGGCTGAGGTGACCTTCTAAAGAATCGTGACCAGGAAATTTTTGTATACCCATTGAGTTATAACTGACTCACTGATAAAAGTAGAGATTGATAGGGGTTCTGATATGATTTTGGGACTGATTTTGAATCTAACAGCAACATAAGGAGTCAGAAAAGATAATGTAGCCCCTGAATCTAAAAATTAAAACTTGTAACATACTCATAACCACATTGGGTGAATGCTCCAGCAACTGTCGGGATGAAAGTGCATAGATACTGTTCTGGTGCTGGCTTCCATCTATACTACAGGATGCATCCTGCTGAGCAAAAAGGGATAGTGGAGATTCTAAATTGGTGGCTAGTTCACAGCCTCTACTATGACCTTGTCTGGCTGCAGGTCAATCTCTGAGCGTGTGTTCGGGCTTCCCATACCCGAAGCATGCGCCTGAATCTGCTAAAAACTCCTCTGGTGTGCCTCTTACAACATCTCCCACATACTGGAATGTTAGACACTCTTGAAATGCTCCTTACCTGTATAGCCTGATGCTCTACTCCTTTGATCACGTCTAGGCTGGAATGTGATACTGACTAGTGACGGTGCTGGAGCCAATGACCTTTAGTGAAACTGGGGATGGTGTTCTCCACCCGATCTTTGCTAGGAATGCCCATAACTACCTGTCCTGACCCTCTTGGCCTCTCTCTCCTTCTCCTTCAACTGATTTGCCTCAATCTACTAAGCATATATGACTAACCGGGAGAAATCTAGGTCACTATTCAACATGGTGGTCCTGCACTCCATGACCATTGAATCTGCTAGTCCATTCACAAATTTTCTCATAACATCCCTCTGGTCTGCAACCATCTCTGGCGCATATTTTGATAGCTGGGTAAAGCTCAGGGCATACTCCTAAATGGTCCTGTGGTTCTTCCTCAAGTTGATAAACTCCGCCCCACCTTTGACTCTCTAAGCTCCTTAGGAAAAAACCTATCTAGGAAGGCAGTCACAAACTCATCCCATCCCAAGGTAACTTCTCCAACTCTTCTACTGTCCTTCCACTAACAGAACCAAATATGAGCAACCCCCTTCAGCTGATTGGAGGCTAAGTCCGCACTCTCCTCCCCAGTCATCCCATTAATTTGGGTGATCTTCGGCACCTCATCAATGAACTTATATAGGTTCTTTCCCATCTTCTATCCAAGAAACTCAGGTGCATTCATCCTGAGAAAGTCTCGCACTCTCGCCTCCATTGCGTTCCTATTTTGGGGAATGCGGGCCACCGCGTGCTCTTTGACCAAGTGGTCATGGACTGTGCCAACATCTAAAATGCCTCTCTGAACTCGGCATGAGTGACCTTCTCAGGAAAGGATCTGCTGGTGCTGGTGGGGTTTGTTGATTTACATCTCCATCGCCATTTCCATGGCTATTTCCATTGCCATTCCCATTACCATTTCTTCAACCCTTTACTCAGTGTGGAGGCATATTTCTGCAAACACAAATAGTATGAGTTAGAGGAATAGAGAGGTACTACATCGCACAACATAGACCATGAAAGAAGGGGAATTTCCTAAATGTCTTGTAGCCTCTTCCCCATAAGTGTGGCACATTTCACACCCAAGGAAAAGACTCCACTTAACGCAGCTTTTAGACACCCTAGGACACACCTAAACCTTTTTTCTAATACAATGTTTTTCATGACCCGATCTGAGACCCCAAATTGAGACATAGTGCCTAGAACCACGAATGGATCCAAGCTAACCTATGGCACATACATAGCTTAAGAGCACAACTAAATCGAAAATTAAGAAAACATGAATAAGCGGATGTTTGAAACATAACATAGGCCCAATAGTCAACACTCAACAAGCTGAATAATCTACATAATGTCTAAAAAGCCTCTAAACATCTAATGAGCTTATGGAATAACTGATAATGCTCAAACCACACTTCCAATTGAAGTATGAAGCAGACGTTGTCAATAAAGAATCCAACTAGAGGTTGGGGTCGATCCCACAGGGAATATGGAAGATTTAGATTACAGCCAGTAGATGAACTTGTATGGTAATTTCTTCACAATGGGGAAATTCTAATAAAAAGCAATAATAACACTAAACACCAGTCAATATTATATTTGTAAATCAATAATTGAAGGATAACTAGGGTTTGTGTTCCCCATGGTTCATAACAGCTTGAGGTATACACTCGTGATCTATACCAATACTTTCTTACAAAACTAATAACTTAGATTCATTCAAACGATCGACCAATCCTTATTGAATGACTATCCTCAATTACTCGGCCAAGTCTCATAAGTTTTGCAAGCTAACCGTTATCACTAAGTTCCATATATAACTATCCTGCATCCACTGCTCAAGTTAATACAATGATCATGAAGATCAACGCTCCGTTGTAATTCTCTTTGCCTAATCTCTACCTCTTCGACCAAAGCAAGTAAAGAATTGAGGCACATCCTAACGTTGCACACCATTAAGAATCATTAAAGATGAAGAGAATACAATATAAGTATTTAGTATTGGTTTTAGACTCACTTTGTGCAACCCTAACTAGTTAATCCACCGTGGTTCCCACAACCATACGTATGGAGGTTTTAGCCTCTCATAGTTACAAGGTTGTGATTTGTGTCGATGATTTAAAGCATATTACAATACTTACAAAGATGATTGAGAAAAATATAATTCTGTCAATTAAACCACGAAATCTTTAAAATTAAGTAGAAAGAACAAGATGAATTCAAGAAAAGGTTGATCACACAGTTGAACCAACTCAATTCTCTCTTCCAACGATGTAATTTTCCTACTACAATGTTTTCCTACTAGAATTATGTCTATTCGTCGTCCTCTCTTAAAAATAAAACATAAAAAGTATTTATAGAGACACAAGAATCCTTTTCCTAAACCAATAGGACTGCTTTCCATATCTGTTGCCAACCTCGTCACTGGTCCACCTACGACTCGTATAGGCTTTTCACGGATCATGAAATCCACTTGTGGCTTGGAGTGTTGGCTGAATGTTGGCTAAGTGTTGGGTCAAGGTACGATTCGTACCAACATGCTATGACTCGTACATTGACACTCGTGGCTTGATCCTGATTTTTTGAACTTTTTCTAAACTTCACTACGACCGGTATGTACGACTCATACCTTCATCTCACAGGTAGTAGGATGCTCTCGTACTGAGAATCAGCCTTTTGTGCAATTCTTCTTGATTTCATCACGACTGCCTTACCGCGACTTATACCACCGTGGTACGATCCATGACAAGTCTCATAAGTTCAGTCTTCCAGGTTAAACTATTAGCTTTTGATCAAGGCCCTCAGTACGACTAGTAGGTCCATCCTACGAAACATTCTGTGATCTGCACTTTTTTCCCTGTTTTGCACACTTTTAGCTTCCTTTTGCAATTTATTGTTCCAACACCCATTTATCCTGAAATCAAAGGAAAAGTGCCTCATATCCACATAAATACACCTAAGTCCATGTTGTTTTCTTAGTTTTGAGCGTCAATAGTGCTGTAAATTCACAACACATCAACACCCTCCACTTAAGACTTTTGCATGTCCTCAGGCAAAGAAAAAGAAAAACTAAACACGACTCTCAACTAGAAAATAAACTTAAGATACTCAGCCATAACTCAAAAAAATGTGTGCACTCTATATACGAACTCTATTAACCCTTCCTCTTGAAACATCATCAGCTAATGCATTGCAAACAACCTCAAAATATCATATTCGGGGTTCGAGACAAGTAATCTAGCTATCAACAGGAAATCAAGTCATCACCTATGTGTTTCACGTAGAATAATGGTAAAAGCAAACATAATCCATGTACCCTTATAAAAAATTAAGTCCCCACTGTATGAAGTATAAACTAAAACATGGGACTAGGCAAATGAAGCACTCACTCTCTCAAAGAACTGCAAGTATTATGCATTAGATAGCATAGGATTGCCCTTATTTTCTCTGCTTCGATGTGTTAGATGGTCAAACTAAGATCACTATAAGACTTGATATGGCTTGTAATGTAGGCTTCGGGCTGGACATGATAAAGATGAAATATTTTATTAGTGACATTCCCTTCCTTGGCACTACATTCATTGGCTACACCATTCTCCTATTTCACCCTTCATTCTTCTCCTTTTCTTCCCTTTTTCCCATTTTATGAACATTTGCATGGGTAAGGTGATTTTTCACATTTTTCAACACTTTCAAGCTATTTTGAATTTCTCTTCTTTTTTTAATATTCTCAAATTTTCAGCTTTTTACTTTTTCACCTCACCACACCTTATTTTTCACCATTTTTTTCATTTTCTTTTCTTTCCTTTTTTCTTGCTCCCACCATTTATGCACCCCTACTTTAGCCACCCTCAACTTAAGCATTTTGCTTATGTCAAGGTTCACAATATCCTAGGAAGGACCAGGGCCAAACAGGTTCATTATAAACAATTGGGTATGGTTAGCAGGTAAATCAAAGAAATATGGTCAATAAAGGCTCAAACTTGGGATCAAGGGATTCATGACACTTTGGTAGGGAAATATAGGAAAAAAGTGAGCTAACACAAAAATGGCCTATGATCATGTCCTAACCAACCATCCTCAACCTCTGCAGAGAGCAACCATGCAAGTTCTAGATCTTCAACAACATACCGCAACAAATACTAAGACCTTACTCACACATGGTACATGAACTATTTTCGCTTTACCTGTCTAGTTCATACATGGCTGAACAAGACTAGCACTATCAATAACTAAATGACATGAAATGATCCACAGAAATCATGCATTGTTGTCACAAATACATAGTAAAATTTTTTAAATAGGGTCAATTTTTCAAGAACAACAAAAGTAGTGCATATTCAATTGCTGAGTATTCCTAAATTACATTCTAATCAAACAAAAATCACAACTAAAAACAAAAAAATCCCAACACATGCTTGGTTCTACTAGATTGCAATTCTGAGGGAAAAGAAACACTGCAAGAAAAACCCTCAGGCGAACCAAAAATATCCCAAAAGTACAAGTACACCCCCCCCTTTTTTAAAGAATGAGCTTCGTCCCTAAAGCAAAAAATATAAGCTTGAAAGGAAACGGGACATACCTGTGGCTACTCAAACTTCGCCTCCATCATCTCACGAAGGTGGTGCCTCTGCGATAGTAGTGGCTCTAGTGGTGGCCGAAGCACACAATGGTGTAACAATGGGGGTAGTGGTACCCCCCTCAGTGACTGTAGCCATTTGAACGACCTCTGTGGAAACCGGGGCTGAACGTGGATCACCCGAAGTGTCATGGACACTAGCAAGCTCAGACTGAGATGTGGTGGAGCTTCCCGCTCCTCTAATTCTCTCATGCAACTCAGTCATATGCTCCTCATGAGCTCGCATGCTCTCCGCTCTAGCCTGCTTGTGCTCTTTCTTCTCCTTCTTTCTCTTCTTTTACACACTCTCCTTACCATCATCATCAACAACTCTCTTTTTTCCTTTATCACTGGTTGCAGTTGGCCCCCAGTATGCTGCCAAGTCAATGTACTCCTCAAGCTCTACATGTAGGTCCAGAAGAGTGGGGGCTGCTATACTAGTTGGTTTTCGTAAAGACAACTCAACCACTTGGCTCCGAAGAGCTCCCAACTCCGCACGGAGACTGCCGGTGTCTGACTGCTCCGCCATACTCAAGTTAAATCTTCTCTCAACACTATCCAAGCAGGCATGAAGGGCCTGAGTTGCTGCATCTATCTTGGATTTGACCCATGGCTTTACATTCTCCAACATTGCCTGAATTTTGCGCTCGGCCATGGTCAATCTCTTTGCCAGCTTTTGGAGGAAATCCTGCAGTACAAAGATGTACCTTGCTGGAGTCTGAGTCTATACACTAGGCAGCGGTGTAGTTGAGGTGTTGGGAGCTGACTCTGAATGACCGACATCTATAGCCGGTGTCTTGCTCTGCTCCTGAGTACTAGGGACATTCACCTGTACGTCCCCTACTGGCTGAGCTACTAGGATGGTTGTGGGTATTCTTGATCTGCTTACTGGGTTCATCTCATCCCGGATAAGGCCTATATCGGCAATTCTTTGGCCTCCGATCAATCTCTCATCACCCCGTTGTACTCTAGCCTCCCTGCACAAATTGTATACAAGACTTTGGAATGGAATAGTAGTGCTTACTTCCACTACCCTGTCTCGTATATCGGTAGCTATGATCCTCAGGATGTTAAGAGGGTAGCGGGACATGAGGCATGCCACCAACGCCACTCTATCAGCACTCAGCGTGTTATCATCGACTGTGGGTGCTAATCGATGTCTCACCAATGTCCAGTAGGCCTTTGCGATGAAATTCAATGAATTCTTTTTCACCTGCTTGCCACCAGCCACCCACTCATCCTCATCCTTGTTCTCAGCTATCACCTCTGCCAGCCATTACAGTTGCCTCTGTCGCTCACCCCTGCTAAGACTCCTAATCTGCTTCATTGCCTCCACTGTGTAATCATACTCGGGTGTTAACCTTGGTGGTCTAACTGAGGTCCATATAAGATCCATGAAATAGTCTGGTTGAATACATCTACTACTCGCCCTCGGACTAGAACACTCTCAAAGCAAGGCTGCTCCTTTATCTTTTGCCCCTCCCTTGCTTTCTCCTCCATTGTGGCCAGGTAGTTGGCGTAGAACTCCCTAAGGATCTCCTCTTTGTATTGTAAAGGGGTCTTGGCCATCCAATCTAACCCATAGAAGCTAAAAATATGCTTTATCTCCTCAACTTCATTCAAGGAATTAGTGAGGATCCGAGGTTCTTATTGGATGCTTCTCTTTGGTTTATTCTTGGCGGTGAGAGCTAAACCTTGTTCATATATCTCTTTAGGACCTGGCACTCTCCACCGCATTGTTCTATTCTCTGGCAAGGGTCTCCTCCTGCACTGCTTCCTCACTGCTTCCTGCATCATCATAGGTCCCTTCTGACAATTCGGGTCTCCTCCTCCACTGCTTCCTCAATGCTTCCTGCATCATCATGGGTCCCTTCTGAACCTTCCTTAGTTTTGGAATCGGTTCCTAGCCTTTATTGCTCCTCTCTAGCTCCCTCTTCAGACTGGGGAGCTTGAGCGGATGTGGTCGTGGTTTCTTCGACTTGGGCCTTTGCTCTTGCCCTAGTGGTTCTTGTTCCATCTGTGTCTGAGGTGTCCACTTGATAATCCTCAAGTGAACAACTAGGTGAATCTCCAGCCTGAGCCGACTCTGAGTCCGTTGTTTCATCTATCAATTGCCTTCGGGCTAATGCTTTGTCTGCCCGGCATTGTATGTCATTGTACGTGGTGATAAAGAGGGTAGCATTCCATTATTGAAAAATAAAAATTAGATAGAAGAAATTCAGTATCTCATCACGGGTCCTCAATATGAGTCGTACCTCAAAGGTACGACTTGTGACAAGCCTTGATGATGCCCAATGACTCGCAGGTACGACTCATATATTGAAGGTAGGATCTGTACCTTGAGTCATCTGATGAAGTCCCATTTTTCACAAATTCTGATTTTCACCACGACTCATGGTATGACCTGTAGGTCGATTCCACGAGTTGTAGGATGGGCTTCCCAAATCGATATTTCAAGATAAGTTGTACGTGCACTCAGTAAGATTCGTAGTGTCAACCTACGACCCATATTGTGCTATATAAACTATTTCAGCCCAGTTTTAAGATTCTATTTTATTAGTGTGTCGGTATTTTTTTGCACATTTTTGGGTACTCAAATTTCCCCCAGGTCTAGCATTAGGTACCCTTCCTTTTTACCCCACTTAATCCTCCCCTACCCGTAACTCCCTCTAGATGTTTTAGGGCCAAAATTCAATCAATTTTCAATGGGTTTTTCGGTTGATTTGGAGTTGTTCCCTCATACCCATTGATTTTCAAGCGTACCCAGTGAGTCTTATGGTTTTTCAATTCCCTCAAGTTCACTTTAAAGCATTAAGAACTTAGAATGTAAACCACTTACTTGATTCGCGATTCATAGGTTGGAAATCAAATGCGGCTTTGCACACTCAGCTAAACCACTAATGTCTAGCTTAATTTTTTGATGTTTGGGAAGCTACTGGTGTTGGGAAGAAAGTTCTCAAGTCTTGGGTTTTGGCGTTTTTAGGGGTTAGCGTGGTAAGAAGGTTGATTTTCAAGTTTAAGTAGGTGGGGGTAAATTTAAATATCTGGGCCGAATCGGGTCAATTTAACTCATCACGACTCATACTACGAGTTGCAAGAGCAACCTACGACTCGTCCCTGGCCCATAATGACTTTAGTTACAGAGGACTTACCTGGTGACCTACGAGAAAATCCTACGACTCGTACCATCGAGGTATGAATCATAGGATGAGTCGTAGATCAGACTTTGCTTAGAATTTTCTCTGCTTTTCACAACTATTTCTACCACGACTCGTAGGACCTCATCACGAGTCGTACTGAGATCTTGTAGAAGAAGATTTTTCAGCCATCGTTTTTTGTTTCCCTACACACTGAGCACACATTAGATCAATAACTTGGGTTGCTTCCCAAGATGCGCTTGATTTAACGTCGCGGCGCGACGTAGGTTGTCTGGTTACTCATATTTCACCAAACCACAACTTGGGTTGCCTCCCAAGAAGTGCCTCATTTAATGTCGCCGCACGACACAAGTGTCTTGAGTACTCAGAATTCATCAAGTGACTCATACTCCCCGGCAACGATGCCACTTTTTGATAACGCTCAAACCACACTTCCAACTGAAGTATGAAGTGGACGTTGTCAATAAAGAACCCAACTAGAGGTTGGGATCGATCCCACAAGGAATATGGAAGATCTACATTATATATCAAGTAGATGAACTTGTATGGTAATTACTTCACCAGTAGATGAACTTGTAAGGTAATTACTTCACAATGGGGGAATTCTAATAAAAAGAAATAATAAAAATAAAATCAATAATTAAAGGATAACTAGGGTTTGTGTTCCCCATGGGTTCATAACAGCTTTAGGTATACACTCATGATCTTTACCAATACTTACTTACATAACTGATAACTTAGATTCATTCAAACGATCAACCAATCCCTATTGAATGACTATCCTCAATTACTCGACAAAGTCTCATGAGTTTTGCAAACTAACCATTATCACTAAGTTTCAGATATAACTATCCTGCAACCACAACTCAAGTTAATACATTGATCATCAAGATCAAGGCTCCGTTGTAATTCTCTTTTCCTAATCTCTACCTCTTCGACCAAAGAAAGTAAAGAATTCAGGCATTTTCTAATGTTTTACACCATTAAGAATCATTAAAGATGAAGAGAATACAATATGAGTATTTAGTATTGGTTTAAGACTCACTTTGTGCAACCCTGACTAGTTAATCCACCATGGTTCCCACAACCCTAGCTATGGAGGTTTTAGCCTCTCATAGTTGCAAGGTTGTGATTTGTGTCCATGATTGAAAACATATAACAATACTTACAAAGATGATTGAGAAAAAACAATTCGTTCAATTAAACCATGAAATCTTGAATAACAAGTAGCAATAACAAGATGAATCCAAGAAAAGGTTGATCACACGGTTGAACCAACTCAATTCTCTCTTCCAACGATGTAAAATTTCCTACTACAGTGGTTTCCTACAAGAATTATGTCTATTCTTCATCCTCTCTTAAAAATAAAACATAAAAAGTATTTATAGAGACACAAGAATCCTTTTTGTAAACCAACAGGAATGCTTTCCATATCTTCTGCCGACCTTGTCACGGGTCCACCTACTACTCCTAGGGGCTTCTCATGGATCGTGACATCCACTCGTGGCTTGGAGTGTTGGCTAAATTTTGGCTAAGTGTTGGGTCAAGGTACGATTTGTACCAACATGCTACCACTCGTACATTGACACTCATGGCTTGATCATGATCTTTGGATCTTTTTCTGAACTTCACCACGACCGGCATGGTACGACTCGTACCTCCATCTCACGGGTCGTAGCGTGCTCTCATACTGAGAATCAGCCTTCTGTGAAATTATTCTGGATTTCATCATGACTGGCTTACCACGACTCGTACCACCATGGTACGATCCATGACAAGTCTCACAAATTCAATCTTCCAGGTTAAACTGTCAGCTTTTGATCAATGCCCTCAGTACGACTCTTAGGCCATCCTACGGATCATACTGTGGTCTGCACTTTTTACCTTGTTTTTCACACTTTTAGCTTCCTTTTGCAATTTATTGTTTCAACACCCATTTATCTTGAAATCAAAGGAAAAGTGCCTCATATCCACATAAATACGCCTAAGGCCATGCTACTTTTCTTTGTTTTGAGCGTTAATAGTGCTGTAAATTCACAGAACATCAATAACTTCCCCAACTAGCTTGCTAGAATCAGACAACTAAACTAAACTGCAAAGTGTAACTACTAATATTCCTTGAAAAATGAGGACTCACTCAAAATAGGGGCTGGACTTGACGAAAGAGAAAGCAGCTATCGGCAAGACTGGGCTGGATCACCCAAACTAATATCATAAATTGATATATCATAGAGTATGTGGTCAGAACTTGGAATGTACTGAGTATGTAAGGAAAGTAAAACATGCTTAATAACTCATTAGTTGAAAACATGCTTATAAATCAAAAGATCATGAGAATAAGGACTGCATGCTAAAAATTGTTTCTGAGACATATATAATCATAAGTTGGCTATCATAACTCAACATAGTGACCAAAGATTTAGAAATAGAAATCATGTGACTTGTCATAACTGAAATGGTGAGCGAAACCTCATAAACTAATCATTGGGTCAATTTTGCTGTAAAACATAATCTCGTAAGTCATGAACATGAATAACTAAAATCATGAGCAACAATGGGAGACTCATCATAACTGACACCATCACGATAGAGGTTAAGTGATTGCCCAACTGTCACACTTAAGTAGGCAGAGCCATCAAAAACCTTGCCAGGTCTAGGTCGTCAACCCTGATATTTATATCAAGCTGAGGCCACTTAGGGTGAGGGAAAACACTTTATAGAGGTCCCAAACATGTATACATATATCTACATTGGTGCGTAGTTCTGAGATAGTGGAAGCATTAGACCCCAAACCTACTCGGTGCTAGAAACAACTCCCAAAAACATGCATAGTGCTCACATAGTTTCTCAATGAAGCTGGAATCTTAATCTCACACATAGTGCTCATATCATATTTTAACGAAGCTAAAATCATAATCACATGCATAGTGCTCATATAATTTTTCAATGAAGCTGAAATGATAATTTTATACATAGCTTGAAATTTGAACATTAGGAGTCTTAGCTCAAAACATATCATAAGTTGTATTAGGAGTATTGACTCTAAACCATATGATAAGAAGATCTTATTAGCCTTGGCTAAATCATAAAAACATACTTAACTTGTATGGGCTTGCCCTAAATTATAAAATCATTCATATCTAAAATAGACTTCATAAATCATAATCATGGAATCAAAAGTTGAGAATTCATAAACATTCTTGCATACAAGATATCGCATCATACTTGAAATCATGGATCATAAGCTTGACTTTTTCATAAAACTTGCATAATATGGCATAATTTATAATAACTTGAAATTATAAATTTATAATAAAATTGAGGGTAAGATCTGTCAATTTGACTTAAAACATACTTTTGAACACAAGTGGATCAGACCCATAGACATAGCCTAGGTAGTTTCATAGATTGGTGATGAGTTGGTAATTTACCAACTCATTAGACTCTAAGACTTGAGTTTTTGGTTGTTGTTTAAGTCAATTAGGTGGATTTTATGCTCCTTCTCCTTGATCTTTGTAGGTATTTAACTTGAGTAGGAAAAGCATGAAATAGAGCAAAAAGCATGAAATTTGAGATGAGGACCAGTGCTCAACTTGGACACCGGTGAAACGTCGGTCAATCACAAACACCTTCAGGGCTGAAGAAGAATGGCTACTGGTGGATTGCAGATTAGCACTGGTGAACCACTAGTGCCAATGCCAAATTTATCCAGAACCCACTGGCACTCAGATGCGACAGACCGACAGACCGCGGATCAGCACCAATAAACTGCTAGTGACTAGCAATTGAGGTTTGTAAAAAAAAGGTAAAAACAACCATTTCAGAAAAAGAGGAGCATTTTGTACCCTACTTTTATATATTTTTACAAGAGAATGGAACCTTCTATTCGATAATATTATTTCATTGTGCTGAATCTTGAATAGAAAGTAGAGAGAAATTGGAGAATTGAATTGTAGGGAGAGAAATCTTCATCTTCTTCTTTGAAAAGGTAGAAAAACTCAATTGGAGACCAGAACCTTGTGCTTGAGTTTTCTTACTCATTTTGTTGAAAGGATATTGAATTATTACTCAATGCAATGTCTTCATCTACTTACATGAGTAGCTAATTCCTTGCTAGGGGTGTGTGATTGATTAGAGTTTATTTGGATTAGGTATTGTTTAATTGAGATTAGATTTAGTCAATTGGTATAATTCTAATTTTTCATCTAAGTTTTAATCTAAATACTCATAGTTCCAAATATTGGTTATATTTGCTTACTCTAATTTTTCTTGAAAAAGGAATTTAGAGTATGGATGATGAAACATTAGTGGGTAATTGGGTGTTGATCATGTGGGGTACGGCTAGAGATCACCAAAACCCATTTTCACACACCCATTGAGAATCAAAGCTATAAATAGTCGATTCTTACCCAAGTTGATGTGGTTGTTGTGAAAAGGACTTTAGGGTTTGAGAAAACCTGACGTATAAGGCAGCCAATTGGTTGAAAAACTTAAGGTGTCCCCTCGACCACAATTAAGTATACTATTGAGTAATGCTAGGAGCAGTTAGTAATCCAAATCCAATGATGCCCCTATAATATCACACCCCTAGTAGTCTCTCCTTTTATATTTTCTACTCTCTGTCCCTATTTTCGTGTGCGAATTTTTAGTTCAATTATCGAGTTGTAATTTCCCTAATTTTTATTTTATTATTTTTGAGACATTGATGCAAATTAATTTAATTTGATTGAAAACTCTTGTGTGATTAGCTAGTATTCCCTATGAGATTCGATCTGGACACTCGCTGGGTATATTTATTTATTTAACGACCGTTTACATCTCTTGTTAAGAGGAGTGAATTTGGATGTTATCAAAAATGGTGTTGTTGTTCGGGAATATAGTTTGATAGCCTTTGGTTGTTTGTTATTTTGAATTGATTTGTTGCTTCTTGATTGGTTTGACATTACTCTTGTGATTGGTGCCATCTACACTGATCTTGATATGAGTCAACACTTACAAGAAGGAGAAGGTTTGGTCGTTTGGCATATGGATCGTGAGGATGATGATCCCGTGATGCCTAATGTTGTGGGTGCCATTCGCCTACCTCCTATGGCAGGGAATAAAATATTTCATATGACGAGCACAATGCTGCCCCTACTCCAAATAAAGGGGATCTTCGATGGAATGCTTATTGAGGACACAAATAGGCATCTCTGAAATTTTCTTGAGATTTTCCAACCCTCAACATTGCAAATATAAGCCAAGAGTTGATCAGATTGAGGCTCTTCCCATTCTTACTAATAGGGGAAGCCACCACTTGGTTGGAGGAGCTGCCTCTCAGGTCTATTAGCTCTTGGAATTAGCACATGTAAGCATTTTTTGACAGGTTCTTCCCTCTCTCAAGGATGCTATAGTTGAGGGATGATATTACCAACTTCTGACAACTTGTTGGGGAACAACTCCATGAAGCATGGTTGAGGTTTAAGCAAACAATTGCCGTTTGCCCAAGCCATAGGTTGCCCGATGGGGTTCTACTTTAAAGCTTCTATCATTCATTAGATTTTATTAGTAAGTTAGTGGCAAATATTTATTCGGGGGGTTCCATCATAGATCAGCCCTATGGATTAGCCAAAGCACTTCTTGACAAAATGAGTAAGACCAATCGACCATGGCATACTGGACAAGCGGAGGTATCTTCTAGCGGTGTTGCTCCCAATCTTATGACTACTGAGATGAGGAAAAGGGATGAGGATAGAGATGAAACTCTTGCTAAGATGATGACCCAGCTAGAGTTGATGACAAGACATGTGATGGGGGCTGGTGCAAAGAGTGTGAATGTTGTAGGTGCCAGAGACCGTACTCAATTTGATGATCACACTTCACCCCCAAGATATGAGGAAGAGTGTCAATACATGGAAGACCAAGTGGGGGGTTCTTGATCTGGGTATCAAAATGCTAATCAAGGCCCTTTGTGCCCAAGGGATGAGAATAAAGGTTTGAGAAATCATGATAATCAAGGATAGGGGGATAGAAATGATAGATGGGGGAATACAGATCAAAATCCTGAAGGAGAGCGATATCACCAAAGTGATAACCGATATGTGCCTCCTCCAAAAGCATAAGGATATTAAGGAAGCCCGGAGTGAGATATGGGAAACTTGAAGATTGAAGACATGTTGTCTCGGGTGTTGAAGAAGGTAAAATCCTCCGAAATTGGGTTAAAGAATTAAAAGGGGAGGTGTCTAATCTCTCCCAAACAGTAAGTTCCCACTCGGCATCAATAAATCACCTTGAAACCTAAATGGACCATTTTTCTTCACAAATGAACCCCCGCATGAAAGGTGCACTCCCTAGTGACACTGTTTCCAATCTAAAGAATGATGGCCATTGCATGGCAATCGTGACTAGGAGTGGAAAGATATTGAATGATGTGGGCGTGAAACCAAAAGGTGTTGTCCCAAGGGAAAATGCTGGTGATGAGTTGGAAGAGGAACCAAAAACACCAAGTGTTAGTAATGGTGATGAAGGGAAGGATAAGGGAGAAGTTGATTTGACTCCCTCGAATGATGTGAATGTGAATGAGGTAAAGAAGGTACCTAGTGACAAAGATCAAGAAGAAAAAGTTCCACCTCTACATCCACAGCGACTGACCAAGAAGAAGGAGGATAATCAATTTTAGAATTTTATAGAAATGTTCAACAAATTGTCCATCAATATACATCTTGTGGATGCCTTACTTCAAATGTCGGGATACACGAAGTTTATGACGGAACTTTTAAAGGAAAAGAAGGTTGTAGATATGGTCACCAGGAAGGTGACCCATCATTGTAGTGTTGTGATGTCCAACAACCTTGCCCCAAAACGTGAAGATCCTGGAGCATTTACCATTCCTTGTACAATTGGCTTATGCGTGTTTAATAAAGCTCTTTACAACCTCGGTGCAAATATTAATTTGATGCCTCTAGTGATTTTAAAGAAGCTCAGGTTGGGGAATTCCAAACCTACATAGATGAGGCTTTTAATGGAGGATAGGTCAATTAAACGACTTTTTGGAGTGTTAGTTAAAGTCCTTTTGAGAGAGGACAAGTTTATACTCCTAGCTGATTTCATTGTGTTGGACTGTGAGATGGACGTCGAGGTGCCAATTATCTTGGGATGTCCACTACTAGCAAACGGAAGATCTTTGATTGATGTGGAGCTTTGGGAGCTTAAGTTTCGAGTATGTGATGATGAGGTCACCTTTAATGTGGGTCAGCCTACCAAGCCCCCGGAGGAGTGTATGGTCATATCAGTACATGATGGTGAAGTGGGGCATGATTAACCAATTGATGATGAGAATGAATTGGAGGATGATCCTCCGGATTGTTAAAGATTGAGTGGGTATTCATCATACCATGACGTTAACTAAGGTGCGTTTTGGGAGGCAACCAAAGCATTTTTATTTGGAGAATTTTGATGTTTTTGTTGATTTTTATTTTGTATGTAGATTGGATGAAAAACAAGGAGAAGAGGAACAGAGTAGGCACTATGCTTGACAGGCGAATCACTGGTACACATGCGCGAAGCGCTGCTTGAACATGACTCAAGGGCAGAAAGATGGGGAAGATGAGGGAAAATCGGCGATTCGCCAGCGCCAAACCATTAATTTTTAGTTGCAATGCTGGTACAAATAAGAATACCTCGGAATTAAAGCATGACTGGCAACCAGACCAGCGAAACGCAGGTGCTAACCCGCAAACAGCCGGTCACCCGCTGTATACAAAGTAGTAAATTTAAAGGGGAGATGGTCACCTACACGAAAGCAGTGAAACGCTGGTCTTGATTGGTGATTGCTGGGTAAACGCAGGTCAAGGTACGAAGTGGATTTAAAATATTGATCAATCCATTTAACAACCTGACCCATGGATTTAAAAATCCGGTAAAACTCTCTTCAACTACCCATAAACCTTTTTCTTCACCTTTTGATTTTCCCCATTATACTTTTTAACTTCCCAACACATCACCTTTCCACGTTCCAACCATTAAACCCATCTCCTCATCTACCACACTTATCTACTCCTTCTCTCCTATAAATTCCCCATTTCCACTCCCCGCATTTCATCACTTCTCACTCACTTTTTCACTAAACTAAAGAAAGTGTCTTGTGGACGATCCTTGATGGTCAATACAAAACTTCTATCTTTCTTTGCTCTTTGTTCTCAATCTCATTCGGTATGTATGTCGTACGTTGATATTGTTGAGGATGTAAATATATTTGTGTATACTACGTTAGAAGTGTCCCCACTCATGTTTCCCCATTACCCTATTCTTATGCTTTTTATTAATTGTATATTTTTCATATTGTGGATATGTTAGTGTACTGATAAAATGCAGAATGTTAATGTGGGTATCATCTTGTCATGACCCGAATGGAGGCCCGGATCGCAACATGGGACAAGGAGCCCCAAGAGACCCCAAGTCGACCCATGGCATAAGCATACATCTAAGTCAACCAAGAGACTGAATAATCGACAATACAATCATAGCATATGTCTAGCTTGAATATAAAATCAGAATATAAAATCTGAAGCTAAATATATACATATTTTAGAATAGCCTTTGAACCTGACGAGTTGATTAAACAAGACCCCAACTAACTCAACAAGCTAAAAAACTGAAATACATAAAGAAAAGATATATAGTTGGGTACTCGAAAGATGAGGACTCACCAATAAGCAGACGCTAACTCCGATAAGTTGTTTAAGAGCGGGGCTGAAGCTGAGAGTCGGGTCCTGTATCATTAAATGATACAACATAGAAGTATGCGGTCACTACCTGGAACATATCGAGTATGCATGGTAAGTAAAACCGCTGAAGTAAGTAAAATCTTTTAAACACATGTATTAATTAAACATAAACATCAATAAACTGAGAGTGGGGATTGCATGCATTCTTTATGAAATCATGATCTTTGATCTTTTCATAACATGACAATACATATCTTTATACGTCAAATTAACTCGAATAACTCAAAGCTGCAATATGATATTTACAAAAAACATGAACATTGAGTCAAACCTTGCTTTTAGAACATGCATGTGTATATAAAAATCACGAGTAATGAATATGCATATCTGAATCATATAGAACAATAGGAGACTCGTCACTTAACCTACATACCTCTATAGAGCTTACGTGGTCCCGACTATTATACTCAAGTGGGCAGAGCCGTCCAAAACCTTGCCAGGGCTAAGGCTACTATTATGATATCGATATAAAGCTCATGGGTCATTAGGGCCGGGGATAGCTCATGAGGGAGGTCCCAATCATATAATAATATCAACCTACATTGCCACATAGTTCAGGGCATAGGGTGATCTACCCTCAGCCCGCTCGGTGCTAGACTCTTCTCCCAAAAACATGCAAATGCTCTACATCGTATATAAAGAAGCTCAACATCGTCTATTGACGAAGCTCAATGATAAAATACATCTCAAATAAGAAATCATGAATATGAGAATCTTTAGATCAAAATATACCACAAGCTGAAAACATACTTGAGAGCCTTTGCTCCAAAACCATGTGGTAAGCTATGCATATGAAGATTTAACTCAAACATACCACAAGCTAAAATATAAAATTTGGGAGTCTTCACTCCAAAACAATATGGTAAGCTTAGTTCAGGAAAAATCCTCATTTAAACTTAACATGTGGGCTTTGCCCAAGGTTTTATCATACTTAGAGATACTCAATTCTCATTGAAAACATAATTATAAACATGGGTATATTGAAATCATGCTTTTCTTCATAATATCTCATCATTATCACATTTACTTCACAAATCTCACTTTTCATGATCATATCATCAATGGGCTTCAATTCATAAGGCTAGAAACATAATTTTAATTGAAATCATTATAAAATTAGCCCATGCTTCATAATTCAATAATAAAATGATAACCAATCCATACCCATGTTAATAAATTGAAGATTCATGCATTTGGGTAAAAACCCCATAAGTTGATCATAGGAAATTCTCATACTTAGATAGAAATTGGGCAAGGGTGTAGAAGGAAACACCCACTCATAACCCTACATACTTTGAAGGGATTGATTCTACCACTTCTCTAATTGCCCAATAAGGATTTGAATAAATACCTTGAAGACTTGCTCTAGATTACTTCCTCAACCTCTCAAGTTTGCATGCATGGAAACAAATAACTTAGAATAGGTTTTCCCCTCCTAAAGCTCACTAAATTAAGCCTTAAACGTCGTACTTTATGCTTTAGGAACTTTTGAATTACGAAAAGGCCCTTATTAGATTCGCAAGAAATTACTGCCAGGTGGTCCTAATGGATGATTTGAGGACTTGTGGTCCAGGGAAATGACTCGTCACCTTGCTCGTCAAGTACACCACCTTGTCTATCCTCCTGGGCTCGTGACGGGTCACTTCATGACTCGTCAAGGGTGACCATGACTCGTGGTCACCAGTCATTGAGTACACTACCTTACCTCTTCATTTTTCACTCACCTATTCCCACGACTCTCACCAAGACTCGTTACTTCCTCCTACGAGTCGTGGTCAGCTTCACTCGGGTACACTACCAATCCAATTTCGCACTATACCTCCTTCCCCCAAGAGTCACCTGAAAACTCATGGGTTGTACTCACGAGTCATGAGACGACTCATCTTGAGGCTGCAACAAAATTTCCCACCTTTTCCCCATTTTAACTCCTAAGTGCGATCTTTGAGCTCCCGGGGTATAACAATATTTCCCCCTTGGGAACATTCGTCCTTGAATGTCGGAAACAAGAAGAAAATAGAAACATGCAATTATCATATTCAAATACTGATCATTTAAACCGTAAACTGACGGAATGACTACCTCTAATTCAAAATATTCAGCTGAACTGAATTCGCAAATCACATACACACCCATATACATAAAAGAACTTGCCTGCATGAACTGAACAAGAAACCAAATTGAGTTTTAGGTCAAAACTGATACCTCATGATGATATTGAGCCGGTAGAGAATAAGTGTGGGTATTTAGCCATCATATCCGCTTCGGCTTCCCATGTAGCTCCCTCAACATGCTGATTTCTCCTTAACACCTTTACTAAAGCCACTTGCTTGTTCCTCATCCTCCGAACCTAATGATCCAATATGTCAACTGGACCTTCCTTAATGCTAAGGCTATTCTTTACACCAACACTGTCCACCGAGACTACTAGGGCTAGGTCTCCCAAACATTTCTTGAAAAGCAACACATGAAACACAGGATGCATAGATGATAACTTTGATGGTAAGTCTAACTCATACACTACCTTACAAACTCTTCTCAAATCCTGGTAGGGACCAACATAGCGGGGACTGAGTTTTCCTTTCTTCCAAAATCGAATGACTCCCTTAGTGGGAGATACCTTTAGAAATACACAATCCTCCACCTCAAACTCCAACTCTCTGCTCCTCATATCAGCATATGACTTTTGACGACTTTGAGTGATTTTTAGCCTGTCACTTATCAACTAAACCTTCACCATAGACTCATGAACTAAATCTAACCATATCATAGTTGCCTTACCAAGCTCAAACCATCCGATGGGTGATCTACATCTCCGCCCATAGAGAGCCTCGAACAGTGCCATTTGGATACTGGAGTGCTAGCTGTTATTGTAAGCAAAAAAGATCAGGGAAAGTGATCATCCCAACTACCTTTGAAGTCCACCACACATGCTCACAACATGTCCTCGAGAGACAGGATTTTTCGCTCTGCTCGGCCATCCGTTTGTGGATGAAAAGTTGTGCTGAGCTTAACCTAAGTCCAAAGACCCATCTAAAAAGACTTCCAAAACTGGGAGGTAAATTGAGTACCTCGGTTCGAAATAATGGACAAGGGCACTCGATGTAGCTGAATGAACTCTAGGATATACAATTTGGCATAATCATCCGCTGAGTCTGTGGTCTTCACCGGTAGGAAATGTGCAACTTTAGTCAACCTGTCCACCACCACCCAAATGGAATCATATTGTTGGCGCGTACGTGGTAATATTGTTATGAAATACATGTTGATTTCTTCCCACTTCCAAGTAGGAATACTGATGTCCTGAAATATTCCGCTCGGCCTTTGATGCTCCACCTTTACTTGCTAACAGTTGGAGCACTCCGCTATGAATGCTGCAATATCCCTCTTCATGTCTTTCCACCAATATATTTCTTGCAAGTCATGATACATCTTGGTGGCACCCGGATGGATAGAATATATGTATCCATGAGCCTAATGCAACATTCGAATCCTCAAATCATCGACATCCGGAACACATAAGTAACCCTGGTAGCACAACACACCATCCCCCCTTGGGAGAAGACCTCTACTTTCTAATTTCAAATGGCTTCTTTTAGCTTTACCGTAATCGGATTCTCATCTTGCCTAACTTTCACATCTGTCACCAAGGACGATTCTGATCTGTTTTGCATAATAACACAGCCATCGGTTGAGTCAACAAACCTAACTCCCAACCTTACAAGTCGATGGATATCATTCACCAGATCCTTCTTTCCCTCATCAACATGGACACACTCTCCATAAAGAGCCTACTAAGTGCGTCCGCTACCACATTAGACTTACCCGGATGGTAAACAACACTCATATAATAATCTTTAAATAGCTATAACTACCTCCTTTACCATAGATTGAGGTCTTTCTGTGTGAACACATATTGTAAGCTCTTGTGATCGGTAAACACATCCACATGGACCCCATAGAAATAATGTCACCATATCATCAATGCGAACACCACCGCTGCAAACTCTAGATCATGGGTCCGGTAATTCTTCTTATGGACTTTCAACTGTCTAGAGGCGTACGCTATCATTTTTCCTCACTGCATCAATACACACTCGAGTATGATCCTCGAAGCATCAAAATACACCACAAAACCATTGATACCCTCGGGTAGGGTCAACACTGGTGCTGAAGTGAGTCGAGTCTACAATTCTTGAAATCTTTTCTCACAAGCCTCTCACCATTGAAACTTCTCCTTTTTCTGAGTCAACACCATCAAGGGTTCTGCAATTGATGAAAAATCCTCAACAAATAACCAGTAGTAGCCTGCTAGGCCCAAGAAACTCCGAATATCTAAAGGACTCACCGGTTTAGGCCAATTTTTCACCGCTTTGATTTTATGAGAATTTACCTTTATGCCCTCACTCGATACCACATGGCCCAAAATGCTATAGAGTCCAACCAAAACTCTCACTCGCTGAACTTGGCATTCAATTGGCGCTCCTTGAGAGTCTGAAGCACTACTCTCAAATGAGCGGTATGCTCCTCCTTGCTCCGAGTGTATATAAGGATGTCATCAAGGAACACGATCACGAACATGTCTAGATATTTCTTGAACACCCTGTTCATCAAGTCCACAAAAGATGAAGGATTCATTAGCCCAAAAGATATGATTGCAAACTCATAATGACCATACCACGTCCGGAAGGCTGTCTTCGGGATATCACTTTCCCAAACTCTAAGTTGATGATACCAGGACCTGAGATCAATCTTAGAGAAACACTTGGAATCCTGAAGATGGTCAAATAGATAATCAATCATGGGTAAAGGATACCTATTCTTAATGGTGACCTTGTTCAATTGATGATACTCAATGAACATCCGAAGCGAACCATCCTTCTTCCAAACAAATAACACTGGTGCATCCCATGGAGACTTGCTTGGTCTAATGAAGCCCTTATCTAACGGGTCCTTCAACTGTTCTTTCAATTCTTTTAGCTTAGCTGGAGCCATTCTGTAGGGAGGAATAGATATCGGCTGGGTGTCGGGAAGAAGGTCAATATCGAAATCAATCTCCTGCTCAGGAGGAACACCTAGTAGATTATCAAGAAAGACCTATGGATACTAACATACTATTGGGACCGACGTGATAGTCAGGGTTTCGGACTAGACATCCTTAACCTTAACTAGATGTTACATGCAACCCTTATAAATCATCTTCCTAACCTTAAGGTAGGAAATGAATCGACCTATAGGAAAAACTAAACTACCCTTCAATTCTATGACCGGCTAACCCGAAAATTTGAACCCTACTGCCTGGGTTCTACAATTAACTAAAGCATAACATGGAAATAGCCAATCCATGCTGAGAATAACATCAAAATCGATCATGGATAATGCTATCAAATCTGCTGAGGTGACCTTATGAAGGACTGAGACTGCACAACCTCTGTACACCCATCTAGCTATAACTGAGTCACCTACTGGAGTAGAAACTGAGAGTGCTTCTGACAAGACTTCGGGACTGAATCAAAGGCTACTGGCCATATAAGGTTTCACAAAAGACAAGGTACTCCCTGGATCTAGAAAAGCATAAACATCAACATGGAAAACTCGCAACATATTAGTGACCACATCTAGGGAGACCTCTTTCTCCTGATGGGATGCTAAAGCATAGAATTTGTTCTAGTGTTGACTGCCAATTGTGCTAGTAGATGCCCCTTGATATGTTGAGCGTACGGGAGGGGCTGCTGAGCTAGAAGCTGGGCCACGACCCCCAACCTGATCTTGTCTCGCATCTGAACAATCTCTAAGCATGTGTCCGAGCTATCCACACCCAAAACAAGCACCTGAACTTGCCAAACACTGGCCGGTGTGCCCCCGACAACATCTACGACAAGCTGGGATGCTAGAATCTGTGGGTCTACTACTCTGACCCCTCAAGCTTGATGCTCATCCTCTCTGATCATGTCTAGGTCAGGATGACACACTCATTACTGAAGAAGCCAGGATAGATGATGTATGGTGAGTCTATTGCTGGTGCCCACCACTGGACCTGTGCCGAGAGAATCTTTGATCCTCAGTCTTGGCCCTCTTGTCCTCCCTCTCTCTCGAATGCGCCGCCTCCATCTGTTGGGCGTACAACACTATCCGTGGGAAATCTATATCCTTATGAAGCATAGAAGTCCTACAATCCTTGTCCAAATAGGCCGCTACTCCATGGAAAAATCTACTCACCCGTATCCTTTGATCAGCTACTAACTCTAGGGCATATTTCGATTGGCGAGTGAAATCAAGGGCATACTCTTGTATAGTCATCCTCTCTTGGTTAAAGTTCATGAACTCAGATGCCTTCAGCTCCCTCATCTCCCGAGGGACGAATCGGTCTAGAAAAGCAACATGGAACTCCTCCCAAGTTACCGGACCAGCTCCTGTGACCCTACTATCCTTCCATTGGCAAAACCAGATGTGCGTGACCCCTTTTAGCTTGTAAGAGCCCAACTCGGTGCACTCAACCCCATTGACCCCCATGACTTGGGTGATCTTGACAATCACATCCACGAACTCATGTGGGTCCTCATCCACATTGGACCCAAGGAACTCCAACGTGTTCATCCGCAAGAAGTCTTTGAATCGAGCCGCCGCTGAATTGCCATGTTGCGAAATATTCTCAATAGCATGCTGATTGACCTGAGCGGTCAAGGCCTGTGCAAGCATCTGAATAGCGGCCCCAAACATAGCATGGGCAGCTGGATCCGATGCCTGGGACTGCTGAACTGGTGGGGCTTGCTGATGCCCGTGACCATTTCCATCCTCTTTGACTTCACCATCTCCATTCTTCCTTCCGTTCACTCTTTGAGAAGCCATGATTCTACAATCGCGAATAGCACAAATTAGAAGCATAGAAAGACTTTTCATCGTGACATAGATCATTAAAGAAGGGAACATTTCCTAGACCTCTCGTAGCCTATTCTTCATAAGTGTGACGCGCTTCACACCTATGAAAAAGACTCTACTCAACACAGCTTTCAGACACCCTAGGAAACTTTATGGCTCTGATACCAAGTTTTTCACGACCCAAATAGAGGCCTAGATCACGACACGGGACGAGGAGACCCGAGAGACCGAAGTCGACCCATGGCATAAGCATACATCTAAATCAACCAAGAGACTGAATAATCGACAATACAATCATAGTTGAAGTCTAGCTTGAATATAACATCAGAATATAAAATTCGAAGATTAATACATACATATGTATGAATAGCCTGTAATATGATGAGTTGATGGGAAAACACCCCAACTAACTCAATAAGCTTAAAAATGAAATACATAAAGAAAAGATAAATAGTCGGGTCCTCGAAAGATGAGGACTCACCAATAAGTAGACGCTAACTCCGATAAGATGTTTTAGAGCGGGGCTGAAGCTGAGAGTCAGGTCCTGTATCATTAAATGATACAACATAGAAGTATGTGGTCAGTCCGAGGAATGTATCGAGTATGCAAGGTAAGTAAAACTGCTGAAGTAAGTAAAATATTTTAAACACATGCGTTAATTAAACATAAACATTGATGAACTGAGAGTGGGGCATGCATGCATTCTTTAGGAAATCATGATCTTTTATAACCTGATAATACATATCTTTATACGTCAAACTAACTCGAATGACTCAAAGCTGCAAAATGATATTTACAAAAAAGCTGAACACTGAGTCAAACCTTGCTTTTAGAACATGCATGTGTATATAAAAATCATGAGTAAATAATATGCATATACGAATAATCTAGAACAATGGGAGACTCGTCACTTGATCAACATACCACGATAGAGCTTAAGTGGTCCCGACATTTACAGTCAGGTGGGCAGAGCACTCCAAAACCTTGAAAGGGCTAAGGACGCTACCATGATATCGATATCAAGCTCATGGGCCATTAGGGCTGGGGATAGCTGATGAGGAAGGTCCCAATCATATAATAATATCAACCTATGTTGGCGCGTAGTTTTGGGGCATAGGGTGATCGACCCTTAGCCCGCTCAGTGCTAGGCTCTTCTCCCAAAAAGATGCAAATGCTCTGCATCATATATAACGAAGCTCAAAATATATATTGACGAAGCTCAATGATTAAATACATCTTAAATACAAAATCATACATATAAGAAGCTTTAGTTCAAAATATACCACAAGCTGAAAACAAACTTTGGAGCTTTTGCTCCAAAACCATGTGGTAAGCTATGCGTAGGAAGATTTAACTCAAACATACCACAAGCTATAATATAAAATTTGGGAGTCTTCACTCGAAAAGAATGTGGTAAGCTTAGTTCGGAAAAAATCCTCATTTAAACTTAACATGTGGCCATTGCCCAAGGCTTTATCATACATAGAAATACTCAATTCTCATTGAAAACATAATTATAAACATGGGTAGATTCAAATCATTCTTTTAATCATAATATCTATCATTATCACATTTACTTTAGAAATCTCACTTTTAATGATCATATCATCAATGGGCTTCAATGTTCATAAGGCTAGAAACATAAATTTAATTGAAATCATTATGAAATTATCCCATGCTTCACAATTCGATAATAAAATCATAATCAATCCATACCCATGTGAATAATTTGAAGATTCATGCATTTGAGTAAAAACCCTATACCTTGATCATAGGATATTCTCATACTTAGATAGAAATTTTGCATGGGTGTGGAAGGAAACACCAAATCATAACCCTATATACCTGGAAGGAATTGATTCTACCACTTTTCTGATTGCCCACGAAGGATTTGAATGAAGACCTTAAAGACTTGCTCTACATCACCTCCTCAACCTCTCAAGTTTGCATGGATGGAAGGAAATAACATAGAATCGGTTTTCCCCTCCTAAAATCCACTAAAACTAGCCTTAAATGATGTAGTTTAGGCTTTGAGAACTTCGGAATTATGAAAAGGCCCTTACTAGATTTGTAGGAAATTACTGCCAAGTGGTCCTATCGAATGACCTGACGACTCGTGGTCCAGGGAAATAACTCGTCACCCTGCTAGTCAAATGCACTGCCTTGTCTATCCTCCTTGGCTCGTAAAGGGTCATTTCATGACTCATTAGGGTGACAATCCAATTTCCCACTATGCCTCCTTCCCCCATGTGTCACCTACTGACTCGTCCTGAGGCTACAGTAAAATTTCCCATTTTTTCCTCGTTTCAACTCCTAGGTCCGATCTTTGAGCTCCCGGGGTATAACACATCTATGGTAAAATACTATATTATCGATGTGCTTGATTTTAGTTGGGGGTGAAGTCTGACTTTCCCCAAGTTATTAAAATGTATGATTTGTCATATTAGGTGAGTAATCCATAAATGTGAATGATTTTTGGTTGAATATGTTTGGGGTGAAATGTAGAGTTCACCGATGAACCGCCAGTAAGGTCTGGCGGAACACCAGATGAAGCGCCAGTTGAGGTACAAGGCATTAGGCCACTACCTCAAAGATGCATTTCACTGGCACTCTGAGGGTCAAGACCAGCGAAACGTCGGTGTGGCGTCGGATGACTATTGAGTCCCTAGTCCATTGTAAAGAGTCAGCGGTGAACCGGCGCCTCACGAGTCTTCACCTTCGTTTTTCCAGTGTTTCTGCTGGTGTTGCCAGCACTTAACCTCTGAACCATTCAATTTGTTTGTCATCCAATTTTTATAATTTCTTCCCTTAGCTTAGAAAAATGTTTATTTTTACTTTTCATTTAAAAAAGTACAAAAAGAAATATTTTTCTTTAGCACTAACATGGCTTTGCAGATTATGACTTCCACCAGAAAATCGAGCAAAGGAAAGGCCCAAACCTCATCTGAAGGCAAGGTAAAGGGGAAAGCAAGGGTAACCTCAGCCCCTACCAACACTTGAGAAGCTATTATCTTTTGTGTGCAAAACATGGAGGGGTACTACGCCATTTTCAAGGGGAACTTTATAATGGTAGAGAAGCACTTCAACTTGGTGGGGCTACAGGGTGACTTCCCCAACATCACACTACAATTCATTGACCATCAATGGCACGTCTTTCCCAACCCTTTGCTAGAATTCTACACTAGCCTAGTGCTCGAGTTTTATATATCTTACCAGGCCAGACAAGAGAGAATACATCATAGAGGCAAGGTTGACGAATTCCCATGCCTTCCCTCAGTTATGGTGAGGGGTGTAGAAGTTGAAATCATACTGGAAGCCATCAAATCTTTATTTGGGAGGACGAGATTGACCCCAAAACTAAGTATTCAGCAAAAATCGCGAACAAAGAGAATCAGTTCAGTTGGATTGCGCCTATTATTGTTGCCGAAACACCTTTCTAGGATTCTACGGGTGGTGAGGTCTTTCGACATGATTTAAAGTTTGAAGACAAGTTGTGGCTTGAGTTTATTTACTACCACATCACTCCCTCAAAAAAAGAGTATAGGGTAAATTTGGAGGCAACCATCCTCATCACTTGTATCATGAGAGGGGTCCCCATTAACATTGGGGAAATAGTGGCTATTCATATGAAGAGAAAGGAGAGGAAAGATGGATCCTAATGTTATACCCGGGAAGCCCAAAGATCAGACCAGGGAGATGGAACGGCAAAAATGTGAAGGTTGTTACTGCAGACTCAGGATGAGTCGTGAGACGACTTGTGAGGATAACCCACGAGTTGTCAGATGACTCGTGGGGAATGCCTGGGTTTTTTAGAGGAGTCCTGGAAGGGTTGAGACCCTATGGGCAAGACCATGACTCGTGGTCAGGACCCACGTGTCATTGGGTCAGCCGTGGGGGAAGGAAAAATGGGCAGTGTACCTGACAGAAGGTCCCCACGAGTCGTGGCCAGTCCCCACGATTTGTGGGGTGAGTCATTAGGAAACCAGGAGAATAGATGACGCAGTGCACTTGACGAGCGAAGTAACGAGTCGTTCCCTATAGTAACGAGTCGTCAGTTCACCTGTTAGGGCCACCTGGAAGTTATTTTCAGCGAATTTAGTAAGGGCCTTTTTGTAATTCAAAAATTCCTAAGCCTATACTACAATGTTTTGGGGTATGAATAATGGCCTTTTATGGGGTTATGTTCGGATAACTAATTTTCCATCCATGCATGCAAAGTAAAAGATATTTTAAAGGGTGATCAAGCTTGGAGTCTTCAATCTCTTTCAACCTTCTTTTGGGAATTCAAGGGAATGTAAGATTCTGCCTCCATCAGGTATATAGAGTTACGAATGGGGTTTCCGTTCACAGCCATACCCATTCTCTATTAATTCATGAAAATCTATCAAAAAAATCTCATGGGGTTTTGAATCCTATTTTGTTAAAAATCTAATGATTTACTAATGGGTTTTTATGATTCTAAATTACATCATATTTTATGAATTTTCATCCGATTTTCCAACTATTGTTCTTATAAAATTATTGATTTCGATTTCTACTATGTTAAGCCTATTTAAGCATGATCTATGGTGAATCGATTTATCATCTTCTCTTCAATAGTTGATATTTACAAACCCAACATGATTTATGATTTGAAATAGATTTATTCAATTACCTATCTTGATTTGATGATTTACAAGTTATATGTATGATCTACAAGTATGCATGAAAACTATGATTCACGAATCATGTTTTAGCTGACTCACGGGCATCATGTCATGGCTAGTTTATGTATGTTCAAGAATGCTTATGATAATTACGATTTTACTAGCCCATGAATTCATGAATTATATACTATGAGCAATATATATGTTTTGGGAGTAGTATCGAACACCGAGTAGGTTCGGGCCTACGTTATGCTCCAGATCTCATAAAATACCTGCCACCGAAGGTATGTTGGGACCTCCTATGCGATTGTCCCCACCGCAAATGTCCCTTTCATGGTGATATCACACTTTAATTGTTCTACCCTTGGCAAGATATGAACACTCTGCTGACTAAGGTTATAAGTGGGGCTTTGTGCGTGCTCATATAGGGTATGTCGATTAAGAGAATCTCCCACTGTTCCTCATGATATTTATGCATGTTTATGATTACGTATGTTGGCTCAAGTTATTTTCAATATAGCTTTTCTCTCATGCTTATGATCACGAATGTATTATGAATGCTTCGAAAACCTTGAGCCTTATGTTATGTTATGCTATGATATTTATGATATGAGCATCATGTCCTACTCTTATGATGTTTTATGAGTTTTTACATATTTTAATGTCCATTTTATTTACCTTGCATACTCAGTACATTCCACGTACTGATCGCATACTTTTTGTGTTATATCATTTCATGATACAAGACCCGACTCTCAGGCTCATCCTCATCTTTAGCGCATATCAGAGTTCACCTTCATCTTGTTGGTGAGTCCTCATGTTCTGAGGGCTATTTGACTAGACCTTATGTTATTTTATGTTTCAATACATGACTGGGTAATTGGAGGTGTTGTACCATCAACTCGTCTTATGTAGTAGAGGCTTCCAGATAGTATATAGTACTCCACTTGTGTATATGTCTAGTGATTCCTTATGTTATGATATGTTATGCCATGTATACATTTACGCTATTCCTTACGTGCAGCATTCCTCTTAAAGTGGATGAAGTTAGAAGTATGCTTATGCCATGAGTCGACTTAGGGTCTCCCGGGGTTCCTTGTCCTGTGTTATGATCCGTGGTCTCCGTTCCGGTTGTGAAACGTCAATTCTCTATGCCGTGCTCATATCCTAGCATTGCCTTCAAGCAGGAGTGCCACTTTTTCCAAATGAGATCCCTAATGCCACTACTGGTGTGATCATTATAGACAAAAAGAGGGACGTGGATGCTCCCAAGAGCAAGCAAAAGTGGATGCACGTTTTTGAGGTCCCTGAGGTGTCCATCTCTCATGGTTTAGAGCAGACACCCATGACCCCCTATCGCGACATGCTGCATCTGAGGCTTCGGGATAGGCTTGTAGAGAAGCACCAACTCGGGGAGCCTCACCTCCTCCTACATCTTCTCGTCCAAGTGGCCTCCACAATCCCATGGAGATGACACACTCCCATGAGAACCAACTTTAGAAACTGGCTAAAAGTCTCGCTGCCCTGATTGCCAAGATGGTGAAAAAGAATATGAATTCAATGTATGATAGCTTGAGAAAGCTATGCTCGCATGTGGATGTTTTGGAGGGGGCTGTGACTTCTCTCTAGGCTGAAGTGAGGAAATGAAAAGGTCATTCGTCAATGGAGGTTCCTGACATGAGCACACTAGAAGTAGCTATAGCTGCCCCTTCTATAGCTTGAAGCCCCAAAAATTTCATGTTCGATGGCTTAGGTGATGATGAGTAGGATCTTGGAGATGATGTCCACGATGGGGATGCTGAGGCCGAGGATGATGATGGTAATGATGAGTGACTACTTCAGGGGGTTCTTACCCTTACTTGTTTTGTATTCATACATTGGGACAATGTATTGTTTTAGTTGGGGATGAGATGAGTGTATCTCTTTTATGGTCATTGTTATTGATGTTCATTTTTCCCTTGTCGGGCTTTTATTTTTAATTGTGATGGTTGTTCATCCTTTGTTGGGCTTTTATGGATGGTGTTGATGTTGCCCATGTCGAGCTTTTATTTAGAAAGTTGTGATGGGTTTTGAGCCTTTGTCAGGATCGGGATGAATAAAATGAATTTGTTCTTGAATTATTAGTGCATGTGATTGGGTCCTTGTTGAAATTGCCAAATATTTTATGACCCAAGTTTTATTATCGCCTTTGTAAATAGTAGTTTGTGAATAAACTCTGAGGGTTTTCTTTGTACCATGGTTCTTTCTCGAGGAGCAATTTCTTTTTCTATTGTCGAACCAGGTGACATTTCCCAATGATATCTTGTAGGTGACTTTCTTAAGGGAAAATATCATGTTTTTCGGTCTTGTTGAAATCATTTTTGAGAGGTACCACCAAATTTTTTTTGTGGCATGAAAAAAATGAATTTTGAAGAAATGAGGCATTTGAAATGGAAAATGTAGCACACTCTTATCCTATAATGCACATTCCTTGTTTGACTTGTTCATTCACATGCTCAATTGTCTTAAAATTGTAATCTAGTTGTGGTGATGTATTTTGAACTCCTTGAAGTGTGATGCCTTGTGTGTTGAGGCTGATTGAATGGTTTCCATGCATATATGTTCATCTAGAACATGCCTGAAGAGTTACTCAAGGCGAAATCCTAGATGCATATGCACTTAGAACATGATTTTAGGCTTTCTATTGCTAGTCACTTCACCCAAAGTGACCTCCTCAAACATCCTCCTTTGCTAGCCAATGTTTAGCCTTTGACCCATTGGAAACAACATTACAAACCTAATTACCCTTTGTAATCCCTGTCTTTGGCACCCATCCTCCCTAGTTTCTATTAGTGAAAGAATAAAAAATGGGCCTTCAAGCCCCAGAAATAGTGAGAGATAAGGAAATACATGGAAATGAGGCAAAAGCCTAAGTTTGGGGGTTCACAAGAAAAGGGAGAAATGTGATAACTTCAATGTGAGGTAACACCAAATTGTAATTAAAATGAATGAATTGGTTGGTTAAAAATCATAACCATTGAAAAGAGAAAGAATAGTGAAAGGTGCTACCTCATGCTTAGATGAGGCAAAATGTAGAATCGAAAGGTGTTATAAGGGTAACTCTTGTTAAACAAAGGATGAAGATTATGAGCAAGGAGAGATAAGGTGGAAGGATCTCAATAGTGTAATGGGATGTTAAAAATGTTCACAAAAAGGCATTAGGGAGGTTCTAACCACTAAAACTCATTATTTATCTTACCTTTATCCCTAGCCTTCATTATGACCCCCAAGTCGTTATTGATTTTGATTGTAGCAACTCTACATTAGTGGCGTGTTGCACGAAGGGCAAGCCTATGGATCAAGTTATGCGCATGGAGAATTTCTTTGTGAGATTGAACATTATTTTCTTATTCTATAATCCCTTGAGTGTGCATTGCTTGATGATAAAAAGGGATTCTCTCTTTTTGTAAGGGGCATCACCCCCTTGGAGAACATAGTTGCATTAGTGTGATGAAGTGATTGGGACATGAGTTTTGTGAGATTCATGGAAAGCCTTGAAAGTGAATTTTTAATAATTTGAGATGCTACGTGTGCTTGTTTTGAAGAATGAAAAGATTTGTGAATCATGCCTATTCATTGCGGTTACCTCTTGAAACTTTTACAACATATTTTGCGGATGTCTCTTCTCCTTTTCTTCAGTCGGTGAGCATATTTTTGCATTGTCTTCAGATAAGTGGTACTTGGTGCATAAACTCATATGGTATAACATGCTATTCCATTTTCTCATCTATAAAGAATTGCATTACTTGAGGATAAGCAAAGGATCAAGTTTGAAGGTTTGATGAGTTCGTAATTTACCAGCTCATTAGTCTCTTAGACATGTGTTTTTGTTTGCTTTTCAAGTCAATTAGATGGATTTTATTCTCTTTCTCCTTGATCTTTGCAGCTATTTAACTTGAGTAGAGAAAGCATGAAATGGAGCAAAAAGCATGAAAATTAAGATGGGGACCGGTGCTCCACCTAAGGACACCGGTGAACGCCAATCAATCACATATACCTACTGGGCTAAACAAGAATGGTTACCGGCAGACCGTGGATTAGCATCGGTGAACCGCTAGTGTCGACACTAAATTGATCCATAACCCATTGGCACGCGGATGCAATAGAACAGCAAATTGCAGATCATCACAGGCGAACTGCCGGTGACTCGCAAGTGAAGTCCGTTAGAAAAGGGCACAAGCATCCAGTTCAGAAAAAGAGGAGCATTTTGTACCCTACTTTTGTACATTTTTAAAAGAGATTTGAACCTTCTATTCCACATGATTATTCCAATATATTGAATATTGAATAAAAAGCAGAGAGAAGTTGGAAAATTGAATTGTAGAGAGAGAAATCTTCATCTTCTTCCTTGGAAAGGTAGAGAAACTCAATTGGAGACCAGAACCTTGTGCTTGAATGTTCTTAGTCATTTTATTGAACTGATATTGATTTATTACTTAATCCAATAATGTCTTCTACTTGCATAGTGTGACTGATTGGGGTTGATTTGGATTGGGTATTGTTTAATTAATCTTAGATTTACTCAATTTGTATAATTATAGTGTGTCATCTGAGTTTTAATCTAAATACTCATAGTTGCAAGTGTGTGTTGTATTTACTTACTCTAGTTTTGCTTGAAAGAGGGGTTTAGAGTATGGCTAATGAAACGTTAATGAGCATTTGGGTATGGATCATGTGGGGTTGGGCTAGAGATTGCCAAAACCCATTGTCACACACCCTATTGAGAATTAAATCTAGAAATAGTTCATTTTTACCCAAGTTGATGTGGTTTTTGTGAAAAAGACCTTTGGGTTTGAGAACACCCAAGGTATAAGGCACCTAATTGGTTGAAAAACATAAGGTGCCACCTTGTTCACAACTAATTATACTATTGAGTAATGCTAGGAGCTATTAGTAATCCCAATCCAATTATGCCCCTATAATATCACACCCCTAGAAGTCTCTCCTTTGGTATTTTCTACTCTTTGTCCCTATTTTTGTGTGCGAATTTGTAATTCAAATATCGAGTTGGGATTTCCCCAATTTTGACTTATTGTTTTTGAGACATTGATTTAAGTTACTTTAATTTGATAGACAACTATTGCATGATAAACTACTATTCCCTGCAGGATTCGACCCAAACACTCATCGAGTGTATTTGCTTTGCCAACAACCGTTTACACTCTCTCGTTAAGAGTGAATTTGGACGTTATCAATCAAGTTAAAAACCTAGGAATCAATACACTTGATTAAGAACTTTAATTCATGAATTTGGGAAGAAGCTTGAGTATGAGGATGGAAGAAATCCCCCATTCATAGCTCTACATACCTAGGTAAAGTGATTGCCAAACTTTCCTTAAAAGCCCAATCGAATTGGGGAGAATTGTACCTTGATATTGAGAGGGAATCTCAATAAATTACATGCATAGGAGCCTAATGACTTGGTATAGGCTAAAACCTCTTAAAACACTCCTTATAAGGCATAAAATGACGTCATTAGGAAGTTAGGAGCTTGGGAATTTTTGAAACTACTCCTGAAATTTGCATAAAAAAACATGTCTGCCAGCTACAATGACCACATCAACTGGTTGTTATAGGATATCACGAGTTGTTGAATCATCTGTTGTATTTGAAGCACTTCTGCTACTCTACTAATGTTCTAACCAACAATTGATCAAGGTGAATCATCATACTAAACAATGACTCATCACTCTATTCATTGTGTCTAGGGGAAATCATGTTACTATTCTAGTTCTCCATCCAACGACCAAAACTGATGAGTCGTTACTTTAAACAATGACTCGTCATATCCTCTCAGTTTCACCTCGGGCACCCTATCATAGATTCTGAAGTCCTTCCAATGGACTGTTACCGTGGGTCATTACTTGCCACTAGGGGTCGTTGCAGCCTTCATTGTCATTGACTCAGATCTGGGATTTCTCTAAACTCTATTGAACAACCACCCATGATTACCTATTGGATCTTCAAACGAGTCGTTGCTAGGATCATTGTTAGCTGAGAATCCTAACTAGGGACTTACCACGAGGGATACAATGGGTCGTTATTCCCAGCAACGACTCGTCCCTTGAGTCGTGTTCACTCCCAATTGCACGCAAGTGCACGTGGTCGTCAAGTAATGAAGTGGCTTTATTTCAAGCTAGGTATCGAACCCATAGGGACTGTAATGAAGGAGTAATTTTTTTCTTAGTGTTTAGTATAAACACTTCTTTATAAAAGTAGACAAGCAAATCAAATGGTGATTTTTCAAGAATATTAGTTAATGTAACCTTAAGTGAAAATTATGAATTATAATCTGAACAATAGCACGAACAAGCTGAGGTTAAGGCAGAACATGCAGATATGTAATTTATCAGCTATATTTCAGCTAACGCTTCTCTTTGGTTGTTAGTCAGGGATTCTTAACCAATGGCTCAGGTCTTTCGAACCCCTCACCAATTAAAGAACTATGAGGCCTACAATACACATTTCTGTGATTCAAAAACCCATATTCAGGTAAAACACACTAATTTCCCTAGATGACCAAATATGACGTTACATATATATTTCTATTCTGAACGTTAATCTTCTCTTAATTTCTCAACCAAGACAAGAACATATCCTAAATTCACATCAATCCAAATAATCTTCCTTTCGGAAATAAAATTGGTATTTTGATATATACATTAATAATGGACAATCATTAATGTAGTAAAAACAAGAATCAGTAGAACAACCGTTTTAGAGAAGATAAAAACTGAAATACCATCAATTACATACTACTACAATTATCGTCAACCTCAGCCAAAGGTGAATTAGCCACTCATTTGAGGATTAAACATCTTCAAACAAGTAGAAAAGATACAAGCAATTGAAATTTAAGAGAAAAAGGAAGAGAATTAACCCTAGGACTTCTTCATCTCAACTACTTGATACCCACATTCTAGCACGAAATGTCAGATACCCTTAAAATAAAACCTAAGTGTGCTATTTATACAAGTGAGAGATTTCCCAAAATAAACTTGCAACGTGGCACGGAGGGTGTCGCGGAGCATCAGCTTCGTGCCACGGCCCTGTCGCGGAGCCTCACTGGAACTTGGATGCACAAATTCTTAGCCTCAGCATGGCACAGAGGTAAACACGGAGCCCAGGCTCCGTGACACCGTGCCATCCCGCACCTTCACTGGAATTTGGCTGAAATTTCACTCTAGGCAGAATGCATCCGCGATGGTAGCATGACACGGCCTCTATTGCGGAGCATCAAGTTTTTAGTATTTTCTTGCCGACTTTCGCGTTTTGCTTCCGAGTCCATTCCTCCACTTCACCAACTTGTAGATTAGTTTTAAAAATTCATTCTAAACTGCAAAAACAATAACTAATCATGTTGGTTAGTATAAATCCACATTTACATAAAAACCACATGAGAATGTACACATAAAAATAGATAAACAAGTCTAAATTAAGTACTAAAGTATCACTTGGGCATGCAATTATGCCCAAGATCACCTACCCCACACTTAAAGCCTTGTTCGTCCTCGAACAACCCTTTCACATCTCATGTAATTGAAGACTCACGCATAGCAAATTTAGCAAGACAATTCAAGCTATGGCTGTAATGATTATTTAACATAGCAATTTAAAAATAGGGCATGCATGATTTAATCATTGAAATGAAATACAACTATGTTAAGACTTCCTAACCTCAAGAATCGACTCTCAATCTTAGAAAAATCATGCAAATCAACCGATCAAGAAATCCAACATGAATGTTATCTCTCATTAAACATGTGCCCTCACAACACAAGAGAGTTACCCCATTTTTACTTCAAAGAAATTTTCAAATCACAAAAGGTATGGGTATATGAATAAATTTACGCTCACTCACTCAAAGAATTCACATGCATCATGTAGTGAACCATAAGCTTGCCATTAGTGTTTACTCCACTAATTTAAGGATGTATGAACGTAAGATTAAGTAGGACTTAAGGGGTTGTAATGTAAGCTAAGGGACGGGTGATCTTGGGCAAATTTATATGCCCAAGTGATACTCAAAAGTACCATTTTCGCCTTGTTTATCTATCAATGTGTATACATTCTCATGTAATTGGTAATAAAATGTGAATTTATACTAACCAACATGATTAGCATTATTTTGCAGGTAAAATGAGATTTCGGGAAGCTTAAATGCATGTTGGATGAGATCGGAGTTGGACTTGGATGCGAGCAAGGAAAAAGGCATTGGACAACATGAATTAAAGGGGCTCCGCGATGGAGCCGTGTCACGCTGCCATCGCGGAGGTATTCTGCCTGGATGGGGAAAATTCGCCCAAATTCCAGAGAGGGTCTGCGTTTGCTCCGTGGCACGGAGCCAGTGCTCCGCGATGCACGTCGTGCCACGTTATGCCTAAATTCCCGGACCCCCAGCTCCAGTGAGGGTCCGCGTTCGTAACGTGTCACGGAGGCAGTGCTCCGCGATGCACTCCGTGACACGTTGCTTGTTATTCCGTGAAAAATTCCCACCAGTATAAATAGAACACTTAGGTTCATTTTTAATATTCTGACTTGGTG
Organism: Datura wrightii; assembly: GCA_035772735.1. Classification (NCBI taxonomy): domain Eukaryota; kingdom Viridiplantae; phylum Streptophyta; class Magnoliopsida; order Solanales; family Solanaceae; genus Datura; species Datura wrightii. Next base: position 117,718,319 of record JASDFA010000010.1, on the reverse strand, counting down.
GAGCAAGAACGTGGGTTACAGGCAGTTGAGGGGACGAAATTATCAGGGTTTTTCTCTCTTTCCTTCTCCTTGTATTCAATTGCTTATATGTTTAACACTCATTTAACAATGTTTAATCCACAAATGAGTGGCTAATCCATCTTCTTGCTAAGGGTATGAACAATTGTAGTGAAATGTGATTGTTGATCATATTGGTTTTTCATCTTTTCTTCCATGGTTGTTCTATTAATTCTTGTTCTTACTGCATTAATGTGTGGCCTACGTTAATGTACATCTAAAAAGTCCGGTTTCACTCGAGAGAGCAAGAAATTGGAAAGTTGTAAATTAATAGGATATGATCTTTTCTTAGTTTGGAAAAATTGAGAATTGATTTACTTTCGGGATAGAAATATATCTGAAAGTCGTATTAGTCAATTTAGGAACCGGGTTTGTATGGCTAGAACATGAATTGCATTTAATCACAAAAATGTAGGTGGATGGTTCATGATTCTTAAGTGAGGTTATATACGAGAGTTTTAATCTCTTGGCAAATGTTCTTGGCTAGCAACCGGAGGAAAAGACTAACCAAATTACGTCGATAATTAATTTCATTACATGTTCGTTTAACCTCAGCATGCTCTCATTCATAGTTCAGACTCACATTAGATAGTTGTTTTAGATTTAGTATGAAAATTATAAATCAAAATATCAAACTTTTCGTTACGCTGTTGTCTGCATTTTTAGAATTAAAATATAGTACACTTGAGCAGATTGCACTTCATCCCAGTCCCTGTGGGATCGATACTTGGCTTACTTAAGCCACTTTACTACTTGTTCGACCACGTGCACTTGCGTGTAGCTTTATACCCAAAGCAAAAGCACCCGAACAAGTTTTTGGCGCCATTGCCGGGGACTTGGCAATTGGTGAATTTGTTTTAAGTGCTAATTTACTGTATTTTTATTTTCTTAGTGTTGACAACTTGGTCTTAGCCTGTATTTTGCAGACTTAATTGCTGTTGAACACTGGCAAGAGACAAGGAGCTGGTGGAATCGTATATAGAGCCAGAAAGGATATTTCACTGTAAACGGAGAGAAGCTCTACAAAAAAAGCTGCAGTTGCTCAGACAGACGATCTTGGAGCAACAACAGAATCCACCGGTAGTACGGGTAGTGTTAGTGCTCGAAGAAGTAGCAGCTCGGCCGGTTCGCGAGGTGGCAATCCCATATGCCAATAATGTTACATCGAGTATCCGCAAACCAGAGCCCGGAGGGAGATTTGAACTTAAACAGAATATGGTGCAGATGTTGCACACAAGCGGGCAATTTACCGGTCTCCCTCATGAAGATCCACAGCAGCATCTCCAAAATTTTTTGGAGATAAGTGACACTTACATACCCGCTGGAGTGTCATCAGACTATGTCCGGCTTACATTGTTCCCATTCTCATTATTGGGAGAAGCCAAGAGGTGGTTGAAAGCTGACCCACCGAATTCTATTTCTACGTGGGATGATCTTGCATGGAAGTTCTTGATAAGGTTTTTTCCCTCTGGTAAAACAGCAAGACTTAGAAGTCAAATTCTAAGTTTCAAACAGAGAGAGGGAGAAAATTTATATCAGGCCTTGGAGAGATTTAAATCCATGTTGCGGGATTGTCCTCACCATCATCAGTCCAATGATGTGCTGGTGCACACATTTATTGAGGGTTTGGAACCCCACACCAAAATATTGCTAGACTCAGCAGCTGGAGGGCTAGCGCTGGAGAAGACTTATGAGGAGCTGTATACCTTGTTGAACCAGATTTCACAGGGCAATCCAAAATGGAATGCTGATTCATCAAGTGGTGGGACAAGGAAAGCAGCAGGAGTGCTTGAAGTGGATGGGTTCACAGCTATCGCTGCACAGATAGCTGCATTTCAAAATCAACTTAACACCCACTTCAGCAACATGACGTTGAACCAGCCTCAAGCCCCAGTTAATGCAGTACAGCAGATGTGGTGTGAAGTGTGTGGAAGCAGTTAGCACTCAGCTGAGTGTTGTGAGCCAATCTTGACTCGGTAAACTTTGTGGGTAATGCAGAAAGGAACCACCAGCAATATGGTAGTAGCTACAACTCCAATTGGAGGAATCACCCTAATTTCTCATGGGGTAGCAACAACCATCAGGGCCAAAGTTTGGGTCAGGATGTGCAAAGGAACCAAGGAGGGCAGCAGAACTATCAAGCTCAATTCAGAAACAACAATGCACCTCCTCCACCACCATCACCCAGCATTGAGGAGATGTTCAAGACCATGATAGCTAACCAAGCTCAATTGCAGGCTGACTATGTGAAATTGGCAGCCGAAGTGAAAAACAACCCGTTAGCTACCAAGGCACTTGAATATCAGTTTGGGAAATTTGCTAGTGCCCAAAATACAAGGCCTAGAGGAGGACTTCCAAGCGACACGGATCCCAATCCCAAGCAGGTAAATGCGGTGACCACAAGGAGTGGTTTGCAGCTGAAAGAGGTGGAACCAGAAATACCACCTCAGCAGTCGGGAGCAGCAGAAGTTGAGAGGGAGCAAAGTACTGAAAGGGGGAAGACTAAGGAAGCTGAATCAGAAAGACCTCCACCCCCGTTCCCTCAATGACTAAAGAAACACAAGGAGGAGGCGTGTTTCAAGAAATTCATGGAGGTGCTGAAACAGGTACATATTAACTTACCTCTTGTTGATGTCTTGCAGGGAGTGCCTAAATATGCTAAGTACATAAAAGACATCGTGGCCAACAAAAGTCGGTTGACTAAGTATGCTACGGTGGCTCTAACGGAGGAGTGCACTTCCAGGATTCAAAATAGACTGCCCACAAAGCTAAAATACCCTGGGATTTTTACTATCCAGATTACTATTGGCCAGAGCATCCGAGCTCGTGTATTGTGTGACTTGGGAGCGAGCATAAATTTGATGCCGTCTTCGGTATTCAGAAAGTTGGGTCTAGGAGTCCCAGACCCACAATGGTAATCTTGCAGTTGGCGGATCGATCATTAGCCAGACCGGATGGCATTGTTGAGGATGTTCTGGTGCAAGTTGGCTTCCTAATTTTCCCAGTAGATTTTGTCGTGCTGGACTTTGAACCAGACGCGGAAGTCCCATTTATTTTGGGACGTCCCTTCTTGGCAACCGGGAAAGCACTAATCGATGTAGCTGCGGGGAAGCTAACAATGCGAGCACATGACAAGGTAGAGGTGTTCGATGTGTACAAGGCACCCAAGCTCCCGACGGTGCATGAAGAACTCTCGGTGATCAATGTGATTGATCAAGGTGATGATAAGCAGATGAAGGATTCCCGAGAGTTAATGGGAAAACCACTGGAAAGGTGTAAGCACTACTGGGGGGAGGACGGTGATCGAGAGAAATCGTCCATCACCCTAGCGGACAATTGAGCTTAAACGACGTCGAGCCGCGATGGTAAACCAGGCGCTGCACGGGAGGCAACCCGTGAATTTTTTTTTCTTTCATTTTGTAAAGTGTAAATAGATTTTTCTTTTCTTTCTTTTTCTTTTTCTTGAGTTACTATAAAATTTTTCGTTTTAGTTTTTGTTTATTTGTATTTAGAGTGAAACCTATAATTCTAACCGATTTTGTATAATGAGATGAATTTCTGGTCAAACGGAGAAAAATACGCACGAAATCGTGAAGGAAAAGTCGAGGTATGAAAAATTAATAAAAAGTGGAAAACAGTGAGCTGGGGCAATAGCTCCGTGTCATGGAGGAGGACCTCCGCGTTACCCTCCGTGACACGTTGAGGTATAACTCGAAAATTCTAGAAATTTCCATAATGGTCTCGCGATGGCTCCGTGTCATGGAGGCAGTGCACCGCGATGCACTCCGTGACACGTTGCCTTGTATATCGCGACGGGTCACACCGGGTCGCCAGGTGACCCGCGCGATTTTCTTACTTTTTAACCCCGAAACCCCTCCCTTTTCCCTTATTTTTTAATCCCTCCGCGACCAAACCCCCCAAAACCCATCCCCCATCAACGTGACACGGAGTAAGGCAAGAAATTCACCTAGTTTTCTTCGATTCTTCAAAGTCAAGGTATGTTTTACGATTCCCTCTCAAATTCTTGTCGATTTTCTTCGATTTTGAGCATGGGAGGTGAGCTAAATTTCCCTACGTAGTAATTAATCATGAATTCGAGTTAATTATTGTTGATGAATGTTCGGAAGGTCGTTATGATTACTTGAACTTGTCGATTGCGTAACTTAATCGAATTTGATTGATAATCTTAATTCTAGGGCTTGTTTGTTGAATTTGAAGTTGAAAATGTATTGAAATTGTTAATTTTATGCCGGGATGGATGTGTTGAATGAGATGAGTCGATGTACAAATTGTTAGGATTTTAATAGAACGACGGATTCTCGGGTTGGGGGAAATGTGGAAATTTGTAAGAATTTGGTTCGTTGTATAGGTTCATGTAGATAAATTTGTGTTGTTGTTTTTGTTTCTTTGTTTTTCTTTGCTAAGTGTGATGGGTTAAAATGTTAGCGATGGTAGTGATTGTGATTAGCTGTACGAAGTCTGAGTAGTACGCAGAAGTTATACCGTCGAATTTTTCGAACGCACTAAGCATGATTGTATAGTTGTCTATTGTGTGTAAATAAAGATAATCTTGCCGTAGTGTTGTAACTGTAGCTAAGGACTAAGTGTGGGGTAACCTAGCGTAACCCGACCTTAGCCGAAGTTAATATCTGTAAGCTTAACATGGATCTTGTTGACTTGGGTTGACAGGTAAAATGGCAAGCCGGCAAGATAAAGGAAAAGGCGCGTCAACTTCAGGCGCGAAAGGAAACGAATCAGACTGGGCACAACAGTCCAAGCTGCACTAGCAGTTCCACGCGGCCAGCGCCGCCAATACATAACGAGATGGGTGATCGATGAGGGGAAAAAGTGGTACGCGAAGCACAAGGAAAATAAATATTTCCCCGAGGAGCATATAGCACGGGAACCATTGGCACAGGAGTTCCCTAGAATGGTCCACCGGATTGAGGCAGCTGGGCTCAAGTTCATCTTTGAAGAGCCCAACGAATGCAATCTGCACTTGGTTCGGGAGTTCTATGCTAATTGAAACCCGACGATCAGGAGTCACACCATCAAGATCAGAGGGCAAATAGTCACTCTGGAGCCCCACCACCTCAATGCCATCATAGGAGTGCGGGATACAGACGCCCACCTACTCCGACAGCTGAACATTACCCCACCGTATGCGGACATCAGATGCACATTGTGTGGAACCCGATCGACAGCTAGATGGAGCAGACATAAAGAGAGGGGCTACCACCAGACGTTTCCCTATTCACAGATGAATAGGGAAGCCCGAATCTGGCTGAAGATAGTCTGCTCATGCCTCATCCCGGGGGTACATATGACTGATGTAACCCGGGATCGTGTTTTTCCTGGTGTACGCCCTGATGAAAGGGCTGGAGATCAATGTCGGGGAGTTATTATATCCGCCATGAAGAGAGCCCGGTTTCACCAGGGGCACAAGTATGGCTTTGGTGGACTACTGACCACCTTCCTCAGGGGCCTCGATGTTGAGGAGGAGGCCCTTGACTATATCCCGCAGTTGAAGCGGCGGGCCTTAGACATTACTAAAACTAATGCTCCCGACACCACCCACGGGCCAGTGCTTACACTTAGCGAGCGACATGCTCGTGATGACCAGTATATGGCTCGGATGTATGGGATGCAGATGCTATAGCTGAGGATAGGTGGGAGGCCGACGACAAAGGAGGAGCTATGGCAGCTCGAGCTAGACTACCCTTCTGGCGAAAACGCCAGGGCTCTATGTTGAGTGGGGCCAGCATTTGTAGAGCCCACAGATGATGATGTCCCCACAGACGAGGAGACACGTCGGGAGGACTCCGATGTGGAGTCTGATAATGACGACGGAGGCGACTCGAATATGGGAGATGAAGCAGCAGCACCCGACGAAGAAGTGGAATACTTTGAAAGATCAGGGAGTTCCACCACCCGAATTTGTGCTATTTAAATTTTTTGTGAACACTGGGGACAGTGTTCGAGCTAAGTGTGGGGTGGGAGTAGTTAGGTGCTGGGCTGGGCTGTTTTGTATGTATGCTCTCTTCTGTTATCGTGTATGTTGTTTGTCCCTGTGAGTGTGAATTTTCAAGTTGTTTCGTATTTGTATATATTTGTTGAATTGATGTGTGTTGCTGAATGTTGCTACCTGATTCTGATTCTGTACATATTTTTGTTATCGAAATGATCGATATTTTTAAAAATTTTTAAAATAGTTTGTAAATTTTAAAATATTTTGTAAATAATTTTTCTATCGAAATGATCGATATTTTCGACATATTTTAAATTTTGGGTTTCTCGGCGTTTGTTTTCAGTTCTTTTACCGAGAATGGTCCCATTGAACCGAAATCATAGTTAGTGACCGTTCCCTATGATGGATGGACAACGACCGTCTTAAGGGAAATGTAGTCGTTAGGAGTACATTGTTTTCAATTATTTTTCAGTTTTTCAGTTTTTCTTTGGTGGATTGCATCCCGAAACTTGTAGTTACTCTATGGTTGCGAAATTCTGGTTGCCTGTTGTACATGATATCAAAATGCAAAGGTGATTCGTATGAAAGCATGCAAATTTGTAAATATGTTGAGATACCTAGGCTGTAGAGTTTGATTCAGTGTGATTGAGGCTTAATTTTGAATTCATGTAATTAGCTGATTGAAGAGTCTGTGAATACATCTTGAATCAAGCATGTGCAAAAAGTGTGAAGTGAGGTGTTGATATTCCATGCTATTGTGAAGTGTCTACAACTTGCCTGGTGTGTGTACAAAACGAAATGAAGGAGGTGTATTGTAGGAAACGATGTAGGCATTTCTTTGTTTTAACCGAGAGTTTCTTTTTTTTTCCTAATCATAGCCCCCTTTCTGTGATTGTATACCCTAGTCAGCCCGTTGAGCCTTTAGCCGATTATTTCTTTCTTTTGTCCAAAAAGTGTAAACCGAGATTAATTCCTTCTTTTCATTAGCCGTAAAGTCTATACAAAACTCTTAAGCGCTTAAGAAGAGGAAATCATTTTCCCAAAGTGTCAAAGAGTGAGAATGGTGAAAAGAAAAAGAAAAGCAAAGTGATAGAAGAAAAGAAAAGGTTGAAGGTGCACTTGCTATAAATAGGCGATAATGAAGGTGCATGAACAATCTTTGTTGTTGTGTCAAGTGTGCTTAATGCAATGGGCCATACTAAAGAAAATCATCAAGAATGGGATGATGAAAAAAAAAAGAAACAATGTCCATGAGTTGATGGGATGTGTTGAAAAGGCGCTTAAGGATGCTAGTGGCTATTATTGGCTAATCCAATATTTACTAGTTCCGTAGCTTCCATTACAACCCATTAAAGTCCTACGTGATCTTACATCGCACTTCTTTATATTAGTGGAGTAATACACTAAGGGCAAGCTTATGGGTCATGACATGATGCATGTGAATTCTTTTGGGAGAGAGAGTGAAATTGTGTGTACATGCCCCTGTTTGAATGTTTGTGAGTCATATGAGCAAAAAAGGGAAAGATTCTCTTGAGTTGTGAGGGCACATGCTTGGTAAAAGATTAATTTTCCTGTCGAATATCTTGATCAGCTGATTTGCATGAGTTTGCCGATATCAAGAGTCGATTCTTAAAGTCTAGGAGATCTTAATGTATTGAAGGTCATTGCATTGATAAGACCATGTATGTTTTCTCGATGATTTGCTGTATTGAAAAATCGGTATGACCGTAGCTTGAATTGTCGAACCAAAGTAGCGAGGTTGGGATGTAAATTGCATGAATTGTATGTTTGTTGTTCGAGGACGAACAAGGATTTAAGTGTGGGGTAAGTGATCTTGGGCAAATTTATATGCCCAAGTGATACTCAAAAGTACCATTTTCGCCTTGTTTATCTATCAATGTGTATACATTCTCATGTAATTGGTAATAAAATGTGAATTTATACTAACCAACATGATTAGCATTGTTTTGCAGGTAAAATGTGATTTCGGGAAGCTTAAATGCATGTTGGATGAGGTCGGAGTTGGACTTGGATGTGAGCAAGGAAAAAGGCATTGGACAGCATGAATTAAAGGAGCTCCGCGATGGAGCCGTGTCACGCTGCAATCGCGGAGGTATTCTGCCTGGATGGGGAAATTCGCCCAAATTCCAGAGAGGGTCCGTGTTTGCTCCGTGGCACGGAGCCAGTGCTCCACGATGCACGCCGTGCCACGTTGAGCCTAAATTCCCGAACCCCCAGTTCCAGCGAGGGTCCGCATTCGTAGCGTGTTGTGAATTAATAGGATATGATCTTTTCTTAGTTTGGGAAAATTTAGAATTGATTTAATTTAAGGATAGAAATATACCTGAAAGTCGTATTAGTCAATTTAGGAACCGGGTTTGTATAGCTAGAACATGAATTGCATTTAATCACAGAAATGTAGGTGGATGGTTCATGATTCTTGAGTGAGGTTAAATATGAGAGTTTTAATCTCTTGGCAAATGTTCTTGGCTAGCAACCGGAGGAAAATACTAACCAAATTACGTCGATAATTAATTTCATTACATGTTCGTTTAACCTCAGCATGCTCTCATTCATAGTTCAGAATCACATTATATAGTTGTTTTAGATTTAGTATAAAAATTATAAATCAAAATATCAAACTTTTGGTTACGCTGTTGTCTGCATTTTTAGAATTAAAATATAGTACACTTGAGCAAATTGCCCTTCATCCCAGTCCCTGTGGGATCGATACTTGGCTTACTTAAGCCACCTTACTACTTGTTCGACCACGTGCACTTGCGTGTAGCTTTATACCCAAAGCAAAAGCACCGAACAATGGGTAGGTACTATTCTGGCCAGTAATAGTGACTATATTCCCCCAAGTGCTTTTAATACATCCACATTCATTAAAGATATCTCCTCTCTACTTCCTCCTCACTCAACTCACTCTTGAATATTCTCTTCTTGTTCCCCTTTCTTTAAGCACACTAAGCTTATTAGTCCAGAGTACTTAAACAAATTTTTTCTTTCATTCATTTATTTTCTTACTCCCTACTAATAATTAATCATTTTCAACAAGTGCACCTTTGTCCTTTTCTCAACATTCACAACTTCCAGTCTTCCTTCTATTTCACGCTTCTCACTCCTTCACTCTTTGGAATTTTTCACTTAAGCGCTTAGGAGTTTTGGATCAAATTCAAGGCTAATGAAAGAAAAGGATTAAGCTTATGTTATAGCTATGAAAGAATAGGCTTAAGGCTCAATGGGGCTAACTAGGATTCAATATTCAAGGTAGGTAAAATGAGGGATAAAATTTAGGTTCATTCAAAGAAATGCCTACATCCTTTCCTAGAATCTACATCCTTCATTTTTTTTATATACACACCAGGCAAGTTCTTGACACTTCGTAGTAGCAATGAATATTAGAAAAACTCACACTCACTGCACATGCTCAATTTATGACATATTCACAAACTCTTAACTAAGTTAATTACAAGAATTCAAAATTAAGCTTTAATCACATCGAGTCGAATTATAAAGCCTAGGTGTCTCAGCATGTTTAAAACACTTGCATGGTTCCATCCTAATCACACTTGCATCTTACAATATAGCACATAACAAGAATGTCGAACCATTAATTAGCTATGTGTTCAAGAAAATCTAAACCTACTGACTAAATTTCCCTTAAGATGGTCGTCATCCATCCATCATAGGGAACAATTTCTATCTGCGACTTCGGTTCAAAGGGACTATTCTCGGAAAAAGCACTGAAAACAAAAATCGCTAACCCAAATTAAAAAATTTAAAAATAGAAACAACTTGCACAAATAATTACACAAAAAAAATCCTTAATAAGCTCCACACAAACACACAATCATCAACACAACACGAAACACAATGTCACACATTCAACAACTTAAGCACAAGCACAAGCACAACACAGTCTTACTACACCAGCACCTAACTACTCCCACCTCACACTTAGTCGGAACACTATCCTCAGTGTTCACATATCTGCAATTAAAAACACAGTTTGGGTGGTGTAACTCCCTGATTAATTAAAATGCTCAATCTCTTCATCAGGTGCAAATGTCTCATCTCCCAGATCAGAATCTTCTCCGCCGTATTCCTTTGACTCAATGTCTGAGTCATCCCGGTAAGTTTCCTCATCAGTGGGTAAGTTGTCATCAACTGGTTCTACAAATATGGGCCCAACTGTGCATAATGCTCGGGCATGTTCATTAAATGAATAATCCATCTCGAGCTGCCACAATTAATCCTCCATAGCAGACCTTCCACCAATCTGCAGTTGCAGCATTTGCATTCCATTCATTCGGGCCATGTATTGGTCATCCCGCATGTCGCTCAGCGAGTGTAATCATAGGCCCGAATGTGGTATCAGGTGCTTTGGTCTTAGTGACATCCAAAGCACGCCGTTCAAATTGAGGAATGTAATCCAGGGCCTCCTCTTCAATACCATGGCCCCTGAGGAAAGCTGTTAGAAGATCACCGAACCCATACGGATGCCCTTGATGAAGTCTGTCTTTCTTTATTACTGAAATAATCACTCTCCAACATTTATCTCGAGCCCTTTCATCAATGCATATACCAAACAAACTCTGTCCTTGGTGACATCAGTCATATGCACCCACGGGATTAGGCAAGTACACACTATCTTCAACCAAATCCTTGCTTCTCTATTCATTTGGAAGTATGGTAATGTCTGGTGATATCCTCTTTCCTTGTGACGACTCCACCTGGCTGTTGATCGTGCTCCACATAATGTGCGTCTGATATCTGCATACGGCGGAGTGATGTTCAGCTGGCGGAGGACATGCGCATCTGTGTCCTGCGTCCCCAAGATGGCATTAAGATATTGTAGCGCTTAGGAGTTTTGGATCAAATTCAAGGCTAATGAAAGAAAAAGGATTAAGCTTCTGTTGTAACAATCAAAGAATAGGCTTAAGGCACAATGGGGCTCACTAGGATTCAATATTCAAGGTAAGTAAAGTAAGGGATAAAAATTAGGTTCATTCAAAGAAATGCCTAAATCATCACCTACAATTCACATCCTTCATTTCATTTTATAAACACACCAGGCAAGTTCTAGACAATCCACAATAGCATAGAATACTCAAAAACCTTACACTCATGGCACATGCTCAAATCAAGACACATTCAGCAGACCCTTAACTCAGCTAATCACAAGAATTCAAATTAAGCTTCCATTATGTTGAGTCAAATTCAAGAGCCTAAGTGTCTCAAACAAAGTTATACACTTGCATGCTTCACACTGAACATACTTGCATCTTACAATCACGTATAGCACATAACAAGAACATCAAGCACCAATTAGTTATTGTTTCAAAAACCCAAAACCTATCGACTAATTTTTCCTCAAGACGGTCGTCATCCATCCATCGTCGGAAACAGTCCCTAACTATGACTAAAAACACTATATACAGACAAAGGAAAAAAAAAGAAAATTTTTATTCTTTGGTTCAAAGGCCCCCCGTCGGAAAAGAACCGAAAGGCAGTGCTCCCGACGGATAGGTTCCACGAATCGTGGTCAGTCACCATGATTCATTGGGTGGCTCCTGATGATAAGGAAAATAATGAATTAGGGTTGAGGTAGTGTAAGTGATATGACTCGTGGGATGGCCCGTTACAAGTTCCAGGAGAAATTTGGCAGTGTACCCAATGACCAGTATGACGACTCGTGCAAGGTGGCAACGACTCATTAGGTCCCTCGGGGGGACTGACGAGCTATATTTTATGCTAAGTTTTAAGGTTATTTTCATCATTCCTACGCCCTAAGGTCGTATACTATGTCGCTTTAAGTTAATTTCAGAGTGTATTAAAATCGGTTAAGTCATTTTAACCAATTCAAAACCCATGCATGCAAGTTAGAGAGAAGATCAAGCCTTAGCTCTTCCAATTCTTCTCAATTTCTTCTTGGACAATCAGGAAAGTGTAACAATCAGCTATACTCAGGTATATAGGGTTATGAGTGGGTGTTTTCGTTCATACCCTGCCCAACCTCTCCTAATTCATGAAGTTTTGCTTTAAAATCTTATGGGGTTTTATCTCAAATCTTGTGGAATTCTAATGATCTATTCATGGGAAATTACTTCTCATGCTTTACATCATATTTTATGAATTATGATTAGATTTTACAACTAATTCGATTATAAATTATCTATTTCAATTTCTATTAAATTATGCTTAATTATGCGTTTAATTATGCTTAATTATGCATGTTCTATGATGAACTGAGTTATAATTTTTACCTCTTTTGTTTGATATTCATAAACCCATCATGATTTATAAGTCATAATATACATTTATTCAAATGCACATCATGAATTATGATCTAAACAGCCTTACATGATTTACAAGTATGCATGAACCTCATGATTTTACTAATTATGTTTTTGGCTGACTCACGGGCCTTACCCTCACGGCTAGTTGACGTAGTTACAAGCATGTATATGATTATCATGATTTAACTAGCCCATAGATCTCATATATATTATATTATGAGAACTATATATGTTTTCGAAGTAGTATTTAACACCGAGCAGATTCTCAAGGATGGCCAATTACATGCCAAATTCAGCAAGTGCGAGTTTTGGTTGAACTTAATGGCATTTTTGGGCCATGTGGTATCAAGTGAGGGTATAAAGGTGGCCCCTCAAAAAATATAAGCGGTAAAGAATTGGCCTAGACCGGTGAATCCTTCTAATATTCGTAGGCTTGCTAGAAGTGCTTCCAAGAGTTGAATAGTCAACTTACTTCAGCACCAGTGCTAACCATACCGGAGGGTACCGATGGGTTCGTGGTGTATTTTCATGGTTCAAGGGTCGGACTTGCGTGTGTATTGATGCAACATGGAAAGGTTACAACATATACCTCCAGATAGCTAAAGGTCCATGAGAAGAATTACCCGACCTATGATCTTGAATTGGACGCAGTGGTATTCGCATTGAAGATATGCGACATTATTTGTACGGTTTCTATAGTGTGAAGATGAGTTCATTTCTTGGTAAACGCGGAAGATTTCTTCTTCATCCTCAACCCTCATTTTCAGGGTCCCTGCTTTCAAGTCAATCACCGCTCCTCCGGTGGCCAAGAATGGCCGTCCCAAGATCAGGGGTACCTGGTCATCAACCTGAAAATCTAAGACAATAAAATTAGCAGGTATAATAAACTTACCTACTTTGATGAGAAGGTCCTCCATTATTCCATCAGGTGTCACTTGCGACTTGTCAGCCGGCTGCAGCATCAACCTTGTCGGTCTTCGTATTCCCATCCCTAGGGTGTTGAATAAGTATAGGGGCATTAGGTTAACTACTGCCCCTAGATCACACAAAGCCCGTAGTACCTCAGCTTTACCAATTTGTATGGGGAGGGTAAAACTCCCTGGGTCTTTGAGCTTCTTCGGCATTTTGCTCAATACCCTATGACTGCACTCCTCGGTCAGTGCTACAGTCTGGACATCCACCAATCTAACTTTTTTCGCCATCATGTCCTTCAAGTATTTAGCATACTTGGGCATTCCCTGCAAGACATCAATAAGAGGCAAATTTATATGAAGTTCTTTGAAACTTTCAAAGAACTTTTTGAAGCATTCCTCCTCCTTGCTCTTTCTGACTTTCTGAGGGAATGGTGGTGGTGTTTTTTTGTGCTGGCTACAATGCAGGTTGTGCATTTGTTGCCTAGCACTCCGATTTGCTCCAGTGACGGTGGATGGTCCTGGTCTAACCAACTCTAGCTGCACCTCCTTTCTCAACTCTTTAGGCACTGCATCAGCTAATTGCTTTCCGCTTCTAAGATTGATGGCATTGATTTGCCGGGGGTTAGGATATGCATCGCTTGGTAATCCCCCCTGCAACCTCATGTTTTGAGCAGCTGCTATCTGACCCACTTGGTTTTCAAGATTGCGGGTGGCTACCTTATGATTCATTAAGTCTGTTGCCATCCTCGCCTGATTCTGGGTGTCCATAATTTTCTGCAGTGTTTCCTCAATGCTGCTACTATATTGCCCATCATTCTACCTATTCTACTGATACTGCTGTTGTTGAGGTTGTATATAGTTCTGCTTTTGGTTTCCACCATAAGAAATATTCGAGTGGCCCTGCCAATTTCTGTTGGAGTTGTTCCCAAAATTCTGATTATTATGAACATTACCAACAAAATTGACTGATTTCGGATTGGATCCACAAGATTCTACATTGTGCCCATTATTACCACAAATTTCACACTAACTCGGATCTTGCTAAACTGCATTAACCTGGCCCTGGTGTTGGTTCAAACTCAGTTTACTAAACTAAGTCATCATTTGATGTTGGAATGAAGCTAACTGTGCTGCCAAGGCATTCAAACCATCTACTTCTATCAACCCCGATCTCTTTCCTTCCCCTCTCGATGACTCACTGTGCCACTCTGGATTTCCTTGTGCAATTCTGTTCAACAAAGTGTACAACTCATCATATATCTTCTCCAAGGCTTGCCCACCCGATGCAGAGTCTAGTAATATTTTTGTGTGTGGGTCTAGACTTTCTACAAAGGTATAAGCCAGCTCTTCATTTGATTGCTGGTGATGGGGGCAGTCTCTCAACAATGACTTGCATCTTTCCCAAGCCATATATAAGTTCTCATTAGGCCTCTGCTTGATACTGAGTATTTCACTTCTCAACTTTGAAGTTCTGCCTGAAGGGAAGAATATGATAAGGAACTTCTTAGCCAAGTCATTCCATGAAGTTATGGAGTTCGGTGGCTCAGCCTTTAATAACCTTTTTGCCTCTCCCAACAGTGAAAATGGGAAGAGGGTTAGTCAGACATAATTTGTGGACACGCCGGTGCGGACAAACGTGTCACTAACCTCTAGAAAGCTCTATAGGTGCTGCTGCGGGTCCTCATGTGCCATCCTAGTGAATTGACAACTAGAATGTAGCAGCTGCACCATGTTCTGTTTAAGCTCAAAGTGCCCTCTAGACTCCGGTTTACGGATGCTAGAGGTGACATTCGTCGCTAGTGGGATTGCCACTTCGCGAACTGGTCTTGCTGCCATTGCTTCTGATGACAATTGTGCTTGTCCCGCGGGTGGTTGTTGTTGTACCTTTTCTTGAAGTCTCTTCAGCTTTTGCTCTAGAGCTACTCTCCTTCGCAAATGGATTTGACGTTCAGGTTCCAGCAACGGTTCCACAAGCTGTCTACTTCTAGCCAGCTCGGTAGGACAACCTGTCACCTGCAAATAAACAGACTAAGCCCAAATTTCTCAACACTTAAGGAAATTTCAAAAATCACACAAAAATAGATAAATTATCAAAACTTCGCTGAGTCCCCGGCAACGGTGCCAAAAACTTGACGTGCCCGATTCGCGTGTCCGCAAGAGTACGGGTCGCGCAAGTAATATAGTGGCTCTTCTAGAGAACCGGAATGTCGAACGCACAGGGACTGGACCCATTCCTCTAACTATCCGTTTCAAGTGTGATCTTAACTTTCGCAAGTGTTGGCTATAGAAGATTTTGAGGGAGATTTAATTAAGTCTAGTTTTGGTCAACGAGATATCCTGAATTTACTCTAGGAGCAACATAGAGTTAAAACCAGATAATCATGCGATACTACAATTTGCAATGGATTAAGCATGAACCTACCGATTGTTGTTTCACATAATTAAAATTGCATGTTCATGGTCTTTCGAGCCTCTAAACACGACAAACTAGCCTCACTGCATCATTGTGAGCGAGGATTCTAATTTCTAGTTCGTGGGCAATTAAGTATGTTGTGGTTTACGTGGAAATGAGTAGGGACTTTTATGCATCTAACCATTTAACTAAACTTAGCCTCACAACTACTTCTTCGAGTGGTGATGTGATAATCCTAAGATGGTCTTTAATAACCCATGTTTTATCAACCAAGTAAGGTGTTAGGTATATTTCTTTCCTAATACGAAATTATATCGTGAGATACAAACATGCTCCTCACATTCTCATGTCCTGACCTAGGTAATGCTTTCTAAAGCGAATGCCCAAGCTAACATATATTCTTTCATGGTGATCAATCATAAAAACAACCAACAATCCAGAAAGCAAGACGAAAAAAACAAACAATAACTTAATTCCAAAACAATTTCATAGAATCACACTCATAATTCATGGCTTCAACCCAAGAGGAAGGGTTATAGCCATTCATGTTCATAAAAGTACAAGAAACTACAACTAAACTAAAATACTTACAAGAATTTGGTAGATGAGAAGAGAATTTGACAAACCCTAAATGAGTTCTCCCACTTCTCCATTCACTCCTAGGTAGTTTTCCAGAATAAAATCGTGACAAAATGGATTTAGGAGCTAAGGGACCTATTTATAGTAAATGGAAAACGTGCATAATTTAGTCTATCATGGAACGGCTCCGTGTCACGCAGTGTATCGCGGAGCACTGTGTTCGGGGGTTTGGTAGGGTGTTAAACCGACACGCAAGTGCACGTGGTCAAACAAGTAATAAAGTGGCTAAGTAAGCCAAGTATCGATCCAAGGAGACTCTGGATAAGTAAAATTGCCTAAGTACACTATATTCTTATTTTACTTCTAATTATGCTAACAACAACGTAACCAACAGTTAAATAAGGTTTTGTTTATAAATTATATATACTAAAACTATTAACAATTATTTACTGTGAATTGAAACTATGGATATGAGCATGCCAAGGTTAAGAACAAGTAATGAATTTGACGATAATCACAATTTGGTTAATCTTTTCTTCATGTTGCTAGCCAAGAACATTAGCCTAGAAATTAAAACTCTCGTATTTAATTTCACTTTAGAATCATAAACCATTCGTCTACATTTCTGTGATCAAATGCAATTTATGACCTAGCACTACAATTCCGGTTCCTAAATTGACTAATACGGCTTTCAAGTATATTTCTATCAGGAAAGCACATCAAAACCCAATTTTCCCAAATCAAGTTAAGAACAATACCCTATTAATTCACAACTTTCCAATTTCTTTCTCTCTCGAGTGAAATTGGACTTTTTAGATGTACATTAGTATCGGCCACACACTAATGCAGTAAGAACAAGAATTAATAGAACAGCATGGAAGAAGAAGAAGAAAACCATATAATTAACAATCAAAACTCATCCCCATTATTCAAAACCT
Organism: Datura wrightii; assembly: GCA_035772735.1. Lineage (NCBI taxonomy): Eukaryota > Viridiplantae > Streptophyta > Magnoliopsida > Solanales > Solanaceae > Datura > Datura wrightii. Next base: position 117,701,145 of record JASDFA010000010.1, on the reverse strand, counting down.
CAGCAAGGAAGAGAATTAGCCACTCATTTGTGGATTAATCATCCTAAAACAAGTGTAAATCATACATACAATTGATTGAAAGAAGAAAGGAAGAGAAGAAATCCCTTAGCTTTTTTGTCCCTCAACTGCTTCTAACCCACATCCTTGCTCCACCAAGTCTGAGTTAATTAAAATAAACCTAAGTGTGCTATTTATAATAGTGGGAAATTTTTCCCGGAATAACAAGCAACGTGTCACGGAGGCCAACGCGGAGCACTACCACCGTGACACGGCGTGGACGCGGACCTTCACAGGAAATCCAGGGTCCGGTAAATTAGCCTCAACGTGGCACGGAGGCCAACGCGGAGGCCTATCTCCGTGCCACGGAGCTGTCGCGAGGCCACACTGGAATTTGCCATTTAATTTCCTCTCCAGGCAGTGTGCCTCCGCGATGGTAGCATGGCACGGCTCCATCGCGGAGCCCCTATACTTTGTGCATTCCAATGTCTTTTCCACGCTCGCATCCAAGTCCAACTCCAATATAATTCCAACATGCATTTTAGCTCCTAAAAATCATATTTTCCTGCAAAACAAATGCTAATCATGTTGGTTAGTATAAATTCACATTTTATTACCAATTACATGAGAATATATACATATTAAACACAAACAAGGCGAAAATAATACGTTTGAGTATCACTTGGGCATATAAATCTGCCCAAGATCACTTAGCCCACACTTAAATCCTTGTTCGTCCTCGAACAACACATACACAACTCATGCAAATTACATCCCAACCTTTGTCACTATGGTGCGACAATTTACACTACGGTCATACCGATTATTCAATTTTTGCAAATCATCACGAAAACATGCATGGTCTTACAATGCAATGACCTTTCATACATCAAGACTTCCTAGACTTTAAGAATCGACTCTCGATATCGGCAAACTCATGCAAATCAGCTAATCAAGATATCTGACACGAAAATCAATCTTTCATCAACCATGTGCCCTCACAACTCAAAAGAATATTCCCCTTTCATGTTCATGCAACACACAAACATTCAAGTAGGGGCATATAAAAATTAATTTCACTCACTCTCCCGAAAGAATTCACATGCATCATGTCATGACCCATAGGCTTGCCCTTAGTGTATTACTCCACTAATATAAAGAAATGCAATGTAGGATCACGTAGGACTTTAATGGGTTGTAACAGGGCTATGGAACTAGTATATATATTGGATTAGCCAATAATAGTCGCTAGCATCCTTAAGCGCCTTTCAACATATTCCCATCGACTCATGGATATTGTTCTTCTTTTTCTCTTTTTCATCATCCCATTCATGCTTGTTTACTTTTGTATGGCCCATTTCCTCAAACACACTTGACACAAGAACAAAGGGTTTTCATGCACCTTTATTATCATTTCATTATACCAAGTGCCTCTTCAACCTCTTCTTTTCTTTCTTCACTCTGCTTTTCTTTTCTTTCCACTCTTCTCACTCTTTGACACTTCGGGAAAAGAATTTTCTTTTCTTCTTAAGCGCTTAAGATTTTTGTATAGACTTTACGGCTAATGAAAAGAAGGAATAAAGTTTAGTTTATACAATTTTGGACAAAAGAAAGAAAGAAACGGCTAAAGGCTCAATGGGCTGACTAGGGTATACAGTCACATAAAAAGGTAGAGTATGACAAGAAAAAAATAGAAACTCTCGGTTAAAACAAAGAAATGCCTACATCCTTTCCAACACTACACCCCCTTCATTTTGTTTTGCACACACACCAGGCAAGTTCTAAACACTTCAAAATAGCATGGAATAACAATACCTCACTTCACACACTTCATGCACATGCTCGATTCAAGATGCATTCACAGACTCTTTAATTAGCCAATTGCATGAATTCAAAAATTAAGCCTCAATCATACCGAATCAAATTCTACAGCCTAGGTAACTCAACATATTTACAAAATTGCATGCTTTCAAACGAATTACTTTTACATTTTGAACATCAGTTACAACACGCAATGAAATTTTGCAACCATAAAGCAACTACAGGTTCATTGATGCAATCCACCAAAGAAAAACTGAAAATAAAATAAAATCCTACTCCCACCGACTACATTTCCCTTAAGACGGTCGTCATCCATCCATCATAGGGAACGGTCACTAACTATAACATCGGTTCAAAGGGACTATTCTCGGTAAAAGCACAAAAAATTTCGGGTGGTGGAACTCCCTGCTCAGTCGAAATATTCGACTTCTTCATCCGGTGCTGCTGCCTCATCGCCCATGTCTGAGTCAGCTCCATCGTCGTCATCGGACTCCACATCGGAGTCCTCCTGACGTGTCTCCACGTCAGTGGGGACATCGTCATCAGTAGGCTCAACGAAGGCTGGTCCCACTCGGCATAAGGCTCTGGCGTTCTCGCCAAATGGGTAATCCAGCTCCAACTGCCATAACTCTTCCTCGGTGGCTGGTTTCCCACCAATCCGTAGCTGAAGCATCTGTATGCCAAACATACGTGCCATGTACTGATCGTCACGAGCATGTCGCTCGCCCAAAGTCAGCATTGGCCCATGTGTGGTGTCGGGGGCCTTAGTTTTTGTCACATCGAGGGCCCTCCGCTCCAACTGCGGGATGAAATCCAAAGCCTCTTCCTCGACATCAAGGCCTCGGAGGAAGGTGGTGATGAGTCCGCCGAATGCGTATTTGTGGCCCTGGTGTAGTCTGGCTCTCTTTATGGCGGATATAATGACTGCCCCAACATTAATCTCTAGCCCTTTCATAAGGGCATACACCAAGCAGACACGGTCCCGGGTCACATCCGTCATGTGAACTCCCGGGATCAAGCAAGAACATACAATTTTCAGCCATATTCTGGCGTCCCTGTTCATCTACGAATAAGGCAGAGTCTGGTGGTAACCCCTCTCCTTATGTCTGCTCCATCGGGCTATGGATCGAGCCCCACACAACGTACGTTTGATGTCGGCGTACGGTGGGGTGATCTTTAGCTGGCGGAGAACGTGAGCGTCTGTGTCCCGCGCTCCAACGATGGCATTAAATTGCTGGGGTTCCAGAGTAACAATCTGCCCTCTGATTTTTATTGTGTGGCTTCTGATGGTCGGGTTCCAATTTGCGTAGAACTCCCAGACCAAATGTAGGTTGCACTCCTTGGGCTCCTAAAATATAAAGCTGAGCCCAGCTGCTTCAATCCTCTGCACAATACAGGGGAACTCCTGTGCTAGTGGTTCCCGTGCAATATGTTCCTCCGGGAAGTACTTGCTTTCCTTATGCTTAGCATATGTCTTCTTCCGTTCCTCGGTTACCCACCTTGTTCCGTATTGGCGGCGTTGGCCGCGCGGAACAGCTGGTGCAGCTGGGACTGCGGTGCCCATTCTCATTCTTTTCCTCCCGGTGCCAGAAGTAGAAGCACCTTTGCCCTTATCCTGCCTACTCGCCATTGTACCTGTCAATATACATAAACAAGCACAACGTTATGCTAAATACATGTTAACTTCGGCTAAGGTCGGCTTACACAACGTTTACCCCACACTTAGGCCTTAGCTACTTTTACGAAACTACGGCAAGGATAACTCTATGTACACCAAAAACAACAACTATATAATTTATGCTAAGTGCGTTCACAAAAATTTCGACAGCATAACGCTTAGCGTACTACTTAGACTTCATACAGCTAATCCCAATCCTACTATCGATAGCAATTCAACCATCGCACTTAGAAACAAAAACAACAAATAAAAACAATGACAAAAGTTCTATATATACATACAAATCCAAATAATCAAACCAATTTGCACAATTTCCACATTTTCCCCAACAATTCGAGAATTCGTCGTCTTTTACATTCAAAAAATATTTACCCCGACTAATATCAATTTCCAAAAACACCCCGGCATCTAATTCACCGAATTATCAAATTACCCAAGTCAATTTCAACAACCTAAGCCCTAGAATTCAATTTTACAATCAATTTCAAATTATTCACGTAGTCGACAAGTTCAAACGCTAATAACAACATTCCGAACATTCATCAATCACAAATAATTCAATTTCATGCTCAATTGCTACTTAGGATGATATATCTCACCTCACCTGCCCAAATTCGACTAAAATCGCCAAAACTTAGCGAGAAACGAGGAAAACATACCTTTACGTTGAAGAACCGAAGAAACTTGATGATTTCTTTGCTTAGTGGCGTGGCACGTTGATTGGGGAGGGGGATTTGGGTGTTTGGTCGTGGAGAGGAAAAGAAATGGGGAGAAAGGGCAAGAAAATCGGGGTTAATTTAAAGAAAAACACACGGGTCACCCGGCAACCCGGTGTGACCCGGCACCAAATATAAGGCAACGTGTCACGGAGGGTAACGCGGAGCCCCTCCTCCGTGACACGGAGCCAACGCGTTGGCTTACTGGAAATTTTAAAAATCCGGATTTTACCTTCAACGTGTCACGGAGGGTAACGCAGAGCCCTTCCTCCATGACACGGAGCCAACGCCCTAGTGCCCTGTCTCTTCATTTTAATTATTTTTTCATACCTTGCCTTATTCTTCCCCATTCCATGCATATTTGTCTCCGTTTGACCTGAAAAATCACCTCACTAAACAAAATTGGTTAGATTAATAGATTTCCCTAACTAAAATGAAAAATATTAACTAAAAACAAAATATATACCAAATCAAGAAAAGAAAAATAAAAATAAAAATTATTTACACTAAAAAATAAAGAAAGAAAATATTTTTCACGGGTTCCCTCCCGTGCAGCGCCTGGTTTACCGTCGCGGCTCGATGTATCCAGTTTCACCGCTTTTTCTGCCACCTTGAGGATATGAATCTCACCCCTAATTTCTTTTCTAATTTCCTCTTATGTTCTAGGGGTGGTGGTGAAAAATTGTAAGGACCAAACAGTAGGTGTTGCCTTTTTACTTTATTGGCCCTCAAGTAAGCGAAGTCATTTTGTCTCTCCGCGTTGGCAAATTTCAAAATATATGGTGCTTGATCCTCCTCTAGACACTTCTCTATAAGCTTGGAAGACTCTATTTCTATGTTGTCCACCAAACTTAATGTCGAAAAATGCTTCGAGTGTGGTCCCATAAACCTCAACTCTGAAACTGCATTATGCTTGACCTCCTTACTTGTATACTCCTTCTCAGCATCGACATCCATCTCTCCATTAATGTCCAATGGGGGATCCTCTATCTCTTCTTCCGTGAATGGATTTTCCATAAGTGTGAGCCCATCACGGGGACACTTAAGAGATTCTAATTGCTGGGCTTCATCCAAGAATTCACCCTTGTCTTCCTCTTAGAGTTCCTCTCAAATATCGGCTAAAGTTGTTACCTGCAATTTATCACAAGCTTCAGCTTCAGCGATCATCTCCGTGAATTTGATGCTCATTCTTTCTAGAGCCTCTGCATTCTCTTCTTGCTGAATTCTCAATACTGCCATCGCCTCCTTCATTGCTTCTGATTGCTCCAAGAGTTGTTTCATCATGTCTTCTATTCGAGCTTGGCGTCCCAAGTCCTCATTTTCAGCATGCCTATATTCAGGAAAAACAACAGAAGGATCATAGTAGGGGCTTGGGGGAGAGGAATATGCATTCGGACTGCCATCCCAATGGCCATCTTAACCACCACATATATTACACGTGTTACAATGTTGCCACAAGTGGTGTCCTCCACAATTCAGACAAGATTCACTAAAATATGAGTATAAACCATTGAAACCATTTATATTCCACGATGTCATGTCAACAAGAGTATTCGAAAAAAGAAAAAGTAAAAATGCAAAAGAATTAAAACAAACACTAAAACTAAGTTGTCAACACTTAAGAAAATAAAACAAAAATACAGTAAATTTACACTTATCACAATTTCACCAATTGCCTAGCCTCCCCGGCAACAGCGCCAAAAACTTGTTCGGGGGTTTGGTAGGGTGTTAAACCGACACGCAAGTGCACGTGGTCAAACAAGTAATAAAGTGGCTAAGTAAGCCAAGTATCGATCCAAGGAAGCTCTGGATAAGTAAAATTGCCTATGTACACTATATTCTTATCTTACTTCTAATTATGCTAACAACAACGTAACCAACAGTTAAATAAGTTTTTGTTTATAAATTATATATACTAAAACTATTAACAATTATTTACTGTGAATTGAAACTATGGATATGAGCATGCCAAGGTTAAGAACAAGTAATGAATTTGACGATAATCACAATTTGGTTAATCTTTTCTTCATGTTGTTAGCCAAGAACATTAGCCTAGAAATTAAAACTCTCGTATTTAATTTCACTTTAGAATCATAAACCATTCGTCTACATTTCTGTGATCAAATGCAATTTATGACCTAGCACTACAATTCCGGTTCCTAAATTGACTAATACGGCTTTCAAGTATATTTCTATCAAGAAAGCACATGAAAACCCAATTTTCCCAAATCAAGTTAAGAACAACACCCTATTAATTCACAACTTTCCAATTTCGTGCTCTCTCGAGTGAAATTGGACTTTTTAGATGTACATTAGTATCGGCCACACACTAATGCAGTAAGAACAAGAATTAATAGAACAACATGGAAGAAGAAGAAGAAAACCATATAATTAACAATCAAAACTCATCACCATTATTCAAAACCTCAGCAAGGAAGAGAATTAGCCACTCATTTGTGGATTAATCATCCTAAAACAAGTGTAAATCATACATATAATTGATTGAAAGAAGAAAGGAAGAGAAGAAATCCCTTAGCTTTTTCATCCCTCAACTGCTTCTAACCCACGTCCTTGCTCCACCAAGTCTGAATTAATTAAAATAAACCTAAGTGTGCTATTTATACTAGTGGGAAATTTTTCCCGGAATAACAAGCAACGTGTCACGGAGGCCAACGCGGAGCACTGCCTCCGTGACACGGCGTGGACGCGGACCTTCACTGGAAATCCAGGGTACGGTAAATTAGCCTCAACGTGGCACGGAGGCCAACGCGGAGGCCTATCTCCGTGCCACGGAGCTGTCGCGAGGCCACACTGGAATTTGCCATTTAATTTCCTCTCCAGTCAGTGTGCCTCCGCGATGGTAGCGTGGCACGGCTCCATCGCGGAGCCCCTATACTTTGTGCATTCCAATGTCTTTTCCACGCTCGCATCCAAGTCCAACTCCGATATAATTCCAACATGCATTTTAGCTCCTAAAAATCATATTTTCCTGCAAAACAAATGCTAATCATGTTGGTTAGTATAAATTCACATTTTATTACCAATTACATGAGAATATATACATATTGCACACAAACAAGGCGAAAATAATACGTTTGAGTATCACTTGGCCATATAAATCTGCCCAAGATCACACTGCCTCTGTGACACGGAGGTAACGCGAGAGCTCTCTCGAAATTGCCTCCAAAAGCCAAAACTGCCGACTGTCACCGTGTTGGCAGCGTGTCACGCTGCTTGGGCAGTGTGTTGGCACACCCCTGTCGCCTAGCTGGCACGGCGTGGCACGTTGCTGGCGCGCTGGTGCTGCCTACCTGCCGCATATGCTCCCGACTCCAATCTGCTACTTTACCAACTTATAAATTAGTTCCTAAAAATCATTGAAACCTACAAAACAAGGACTAATCATGTTGGTTAGCACATATATTCACATTTATATCAAATCACATGAAAATGTATACCATTACATAGCTAAACGAGACTAAATTAAGTTATCAAGCGTCACTAGGGCATGCTATTTTGCCCGAGAACATTCCACATGGCCTTTCATAATAGGTTCTTCCCACTGGAGATGAGGGAATTGAAAGCAGCTGAGTTTATTAACCTCAAGAAAGGAAAGATGAAAGAGTTGGAGTATTCCCTTGAGTTCACCCGGTAGTCAAAGTATTCCCCAAAGTTGGTGATGGATCAGAGGGCGCGGGTGAGCCAATTTGTTCATGGTGTGGCCGGTTATTTAGACAAGGATTGCAGGACTGCCATGCTTCATCAGGATATGGACTTTCCTCGCATAGTGTTGTACGCCCAGCATATGGAGACGTCTCATGCGAGAGAGAGGGAGGAAAAGAGAGCTCGGACAAATAGTCGTAGGTTTTCACATCAGAGGTCCGACCGTGGCTACCATCCACAGTTTCAGTAGAGGTCACTAGCCCCAGTGCCATCATCATCAAGTGTTCCATCCAGACCCAGGGGTGATCAGAGGAGCAGGGCTTCAGTTCGAAGGATAGGAGGGGCACCTAGTTAGAGTATACCTTTCCATCCTACGGGAAGTTCGGTAAGTGTCAAATCGGGGAGTGCCTACGTGGTTTGGATATCTTCTTCGGGTGTGGTAGGCCTGGGCACGTGCACCAAGAATTTCCATTGCCAGGCAGGGTGATGATAGGGGTCGAGCACAGACCACCAGGACAGCAGCAGCTCCAACACATTCAGCTCCACAGGGAGCATCTACTAGTATGGGCGGCGATCAGTGCCAAAATCAATTATATGCCCCTGCCTCATGCCAGGAGCATGAGACTTCTCCAGACGTGGTCACTGGTATGTTGTGTGTCTTTCATATTGATGTTTATGCCTTGATAGACCTGGGAGCCACACTGTCTTTCGTGACTCCTAACATTGCTAGTAGTTTTGGAGTTAGTCCTGAAATTCTGTTAGCACCATTCTCCGGATCTACTCCAGTCAGTGATTCGGTTGTAGCGAGGTAGGTATATAGAGGTTTCCCTATTACAATGTTGAATAAGGTTACCTCCGCGGACTTAGTAGAATTGGCCATGACTGATTTTGACATCATTTTAGGTACGGATTAGTTGTTTGCATATTTTACTTTGATTAATTGTAGGACCCGTACTGTGGAGTTATGTTTTCTGGGTGAGTTAGTTTTCGAGTTGAAGGGTAGTTCGGTAGTGCCAGCAGGCCGGTTTATTTCCTATCTTAAGGCTAGGAAGATGATCTCTATGGGGTGTATGTACCACATAGTTAGGGTTAAGGATGTGGAGTCCGAGACCCTGACTATCCAGTTAGTTCTAGTGGTGTGTGAATATCCATAGGTATTTCCTGAGGATCTTCCAGGTGTTCCTCTGAAAAGGGAAATGGATTTCGGTATTGATCTATTGCCAGATACGTAGCCTATTTATATCCCTCCTTAAAGGATGGCTCCAGCTGAGCTAAAGGAATTGAAGGATCAGTTAAAGGATTTGTTGGATGAGGGTTTCATTAGACCGAGCCAGTCTCCATGGGGTGCACCAGTTCTATTTTTTTGGAAGAAGGACGGTTCCCTTCACATGTGTATTGACTATCAGCAGTTGAACAAGGTTGCCATTAAGAACAGGTACCCCTTACCCAAGATCGATGATTTGTTTGGCCAGCTTTAGGGTGCCAAGTTATTCTCCAAGATCAATTCTCAAGTCCAAGTATCAGCAGCTTATAGTTTGGGAGAGTGACATCCTGAAGACCGCTTTCAAGACTCAGTATGGTCACTACGAATTTTTTGTTATGTCTTTTGGGATAACAACACTCCTATAGCTTTTATGGACCTGATGAACAGGGTGCTCAAGAAATATTTGGATATGTTCGTGATTGTGTTCATCGATGACATCTTGATATACTCTCGGAGTGAAGAGGAGCATACCACTCATTTGAGGATATTGCTACAAACCCTCAAGGATCGTCCATTGTATGCAAAGTATAGCAAGTGTGAATTTGGGCTAAACTCAGTAGCATTTCTGGGACACGTGGTATCAGGCGAAGATCGAAGCGATGAAGAATTGGCTTAGACCGGTAAATCCTTCAAAAATTCAGAGTTTCTTGGGCCTAGCAGGTTATTACCGAAGGTTTGTGGAGGGTTGCTCATCTATTGCAGCACCTTTGACTAAGTTGACTCAAAAAAAGGTGAAATTCCAATGGTCGAACGCTTGTGAGAAAAGCTTCCGAGAGTTGAAGACCCAACACACTTCAGCACCAGTGTTGACCTTACCCATGGGTACCGATGGCTTCGTTGTCTATTGTGATGCTTTGAGAGTCGGACGGAGATGTGTGTTGATGAAGTGTGGGAAGATAATAGCATATGCCTTGAGATAGCTGATGGTCTATGAAAAGAATTAACCAACCTATGATATTAAATTGGCCGCAGTAGTGTTTGCATTGAAGATATGGCATCATTACTTTTATGGGGTCCACATGGATGTATTTACGGATCACAAGAGCTTGCAATATTGTTTACACAGAAGGATCTAAATCTTTGTCAAAGGAGGCGGTTGGAATTACTTAAGGACTATGACATGAATGTCCTTTACCACCTGGGAAAGGCTAATGTGGTTGCGGATGCGCTTAGTATACTCCCCATTGAAAGTGTGTCCCATGTAGATGAGGGAAAGGAGTTGGTGAGTGATGTCCACCGACTCGCAAGGCTGGGAGTTGGATTGATTGATTCGACCGATGGCGGTGTTGTTGTGCATAACGGGTCAGAATCATCCTTTGTAGTTGAAGTTTAATCCAGGCAAGATGAGGATCCAATATTAAGGAAACTGAAGGAGGCGGTGTGGAGTCAGAAGGTGGAGGTTTTCTCCAAAGGGGGAGATGGTGTGCTACGATACCAGGGTCGACTATGTGTTCCGGACGTCGAGAATTTGAGAGTTCAGATATTGCATGAGGTACATGGTACCAGATATTCCATTCATCCAGGATCTATGAAAATGTATCGGGATTTGCGAGAGATCTATTGGTGGGATGGAATGAAGAGAGATATTGCAGAGTTCGTAGCAAAATGTCCAAACTACAAGCAAGTGAAATTCGAACATCAAAAGCTGGGAGGCGTACTTCAGGATATCAGCATCCCCACTTAGAAGTGGGAAGAGATTAATATTGATTTTATTATAGGCCTACCTCGTACTCGCCGGCAATACGACTCCATTTGGGTGGTGGTTGACAGGTTAACTAAAGCTGCACATTTCCTACCGGTCAGGACCATGGATTCAGCGGATGATTATGCTAAGTTGTATATTCGGGAGTTGGTTCGGCTTCATGGAGTGCCCTTGTCTATTATATCAGACCAAGGTACTCAGTATACCTCTCAATTCTGGCATTCTTTTCAAAAAGGACTTGGGATGCAAGTTAAGCTCAGTACAGCCTTCCATCCGCAAACAGACTGCCAGGCGGAACAAACCTTTCAGACCCTTGAGGATATGTTGAGGGCATGCGTTATGGATTTTAAAGTTAGTTGGGATGATCATTTGTTGATCGAGTTTGCTTATATAACAGTTACCCCTCTAGTATCCAGATGGCACTGTTTGAGGATCTTTACTGCCGGAGGTGTAGATCTCCAATCGGCTGGTTCGAGGTTGGTGAGGCATCTACAATAGGACCAGATTTGGTTCATAAGGTGATAGTGAAGGTTCAGTTGATAAGGGACCCGTTGAAAACCACTTAGAGTCGTTAGAAATTCTATGCTGATGTGAGGAGAAGAGATTTGGAGTTTGATATGGACGACTGGATTTCTAAAGGAATCTCCTATGAAGGCAGTCATGTGGTTGGCCCCCACGGGGTTGTAAGAAGAGTTTGTAAGGGGGCGTATGAGTTGGACTTGCCCTCGAAGCTATCTTTGGTTCATCCCGTCTTTCATGTGTCACTTTTGAATAAGTGCTTGGGTGATCCAGCCTTGGTAGTTCCGATAGACAGCATTGGAGTGAAGGACCACCTCAGTTATGAAGAAATTCCCATTGAAATATTGGATCGGCAGGTTTGGAGGCCGAGGAACAAAGAAGTAGCTTCAGTAAAGGTGTTATGGAGAAATTAGCATGTTGAGGGAGCTACGTGGGAAGCTAAAGCAGATATGATAGCTAAATACCCTCATTTTTTCCCTTCCACCTTCTCGGTACTCAGATTTCCCTCCATCTGTGCTTAACTTTCCACCAAAAACACAAACAAAATGAAAATAACAAAACCAACACAAAATCAAAATTAACAAAGTGTACCTGAGGTACCCTTGGGTTGCCTCACAAGTAGCGCCATATTTTACATCGTGGCCCAACATCGACTGTCCTTTTTAGGACATCCTCATACCTGGATTCTCTTTCGAGAACCGTCTCCTTTTCTTTTGCTGTTTAGAGGAAACAACCTCCACTCTGTTCCTCTCTTTCTCCAACTTCTTCTCAATTTGAAGCCCTCTATCAGACTTGGGCTGAAGACTTGACATTGCCTTTAGACGTGTACCTTTGGAATCCTCCACCCCACACTCATCCTCTGCCAACAAACTAACCTGACAATCGGGAGATGACATCCGGAAGACAACTTTCATGTCTCGGTATGGTCACTAAGAATTTGTTGTTATGTCTTTCGAACTAACCAATGCCCCTACAGCTTTTATGGATCTGATTAACAGGGTGTTCAAGGCATATTTGGACATGTTCATGATTGTGTTCGTTGAGGACATCTTGATATACTCACGGGGCGAGGAGGAGCATGTCGCTCACCTGAGAGTAGTACTTTAGACCCTCAAGGATCGTCATCTATATGCAAAGTTCGTTAAGTGCTAATTTTGGCTAGACTCGGTTGCATTTCTAGGTCATACGGTATCAAGCGAATGCATAAGGGTAGATTCCCAGAAAATTGAGGCAGTGAAGAATTGGCCTAGACCGGTGAATTCTTCAGAAATTCGGAGCTTCTTGGGTCTAGTTGGCTACTTCCGGAGGTTTGTTGAAGGTTTCTCATCTATTGTGGCACCTCCTCCCCAAGGTTGACCTACGACTCATAGTTTCTGACCACGAGTCATTCCCACGCCCATGGGGAGTCTTTATCCTCCGAACTTCCTGCTCTTCCCTAGCCTTCCCCGTGATCCACCTGATGACTCGTGGGCTGGCCTCATGAGTTGTCGAACAACTCGTTCTATGCCTGCAACTGGAATTTTCAGTTTTTCCCCATTTCAACTCCCGAGTCCGATCCTTGAATTCTAGGGGTATAACAATATCTCCCCATTTGGGAACATTAGTCCACCAATGTTAGAAACACACATAAAAATTAGAAACAAGTAACAATCAGAAGCAATTACTGATAATTTAACCTGAAAACTGGCGGAATGACTACCTCCGAAAAGGATTACATAGCTAAACTAAATTCAGACATCACGTACATATTTCATAACATAATTCAAACCTGTGCACATGAACTGAACATGGAAACTTATTAGTGAATTAGGGCAAAAACTGATACCTCAAACTGAAACGGAGCGGGTAGAGAACAGGGTGAGGGTATTTAGCCATCATAGCCGCCTCGGCTTCCCACGTAGCTCCATCAACATGTTGGTTTCTCCATAACACATTTACCGAAGCTAATTATTTCTTCCTCAGCCTCCAAACCTGATGATCCAAGATTTCCAGCGGAACTTCTTCATAATTGTGGCTATCCTTTACACCAACGCTGTCCACCGGGACTTGCAAAGCCTGATCACCCAAGCAGTTTTTCAAGAGCGACACATGAAACACAAGATGCACAGAAGATAACTCTAATGGCAAGTCCAACTCATACGCTAGCTTATAAACTCTTCTCATAACCCAGTAGGGACCAATATAGCGGTACTGAGTTTTCATTTCTTTCCGAACCACACGACTCCCTTCATGGGAGATACCTTGAGAAATACCCAATCGTACACATCAAACTCCAGGTCCCTTCTCCTCAAATCGGCATATGATTTCTAACTACTATGAGCGGTTTTCAACTGGTCCCTTATAAGCTGAACCTTCACCATAGCCTCGTGAACTAAATCTGTCCCTATCATAGCTGTCTCACCAACCTCAAACCATCTGATGGGAGATCTACACTTCGCCTATAGAGAGCCTTGAATGGTTCCATTTGGATACTAGAGTGATAGTTGTTATTTAAGCAAAATCGATTTAGGACAAATAATCATCCCAACTACCTTTAAAATCCATAACACATACTCTCAACATGTCCTCAAGTGTCTGGATTGTGCGCTCGGCTTTGCCATCTATTTGCAGATGAAAGGCCATGCTGAGCTTGACTTGAGTCCCACGTCCCTTCTGAAAAAACCGCCTGAACTGGGAGGTAAGATGAGTAACTCAGTTTGAAACAATGTACAATGGCACTCCATGAAGTCGAACCAACTCCTGAATATACAATTTGGCATAATCATCTGCTGAATCTGTGGTCTTGACTGGTAGAAAGTGTGTAGCCTTGGTTAACCTGTCTACCACCACCCAAATGGAATTATAGTGTCGTCGAGTATGAGATAGGCCTATAATGAAGTCCATGTTAATCTCTTCCACTTCCATAAGGAAATGCTAATATCCTGAAGTACACCTCCAGGCCTCTGATGCTCGTCTTTCACTTGTTGACAGTTTGGACACTTGGCTATGAACTCTGTAATATCCTTCTTCATACCGTCCCACCAATAGATTTATCGCAAGTCCTGATACATCGTTTTGGATCCCAGATGAATGGAGTATCTGGTACCATGTACCTCATGCAATATCCAAACTCTCAAATTATCAATGTCCGGGACACATGCGACCCTGGTATCATAGCAAACCATCTCCCCCTTGGGAGAAAACCTCCACCTTTTGACTTTGCACTGCTTTCTTCATCTTCCTCAAAATCATATCCTCATGTTTCTTAGATTTGACATCAATCACCAAGGATGATTCTGACCCATTCTGCATAGTAAGGTCACCATCGGTCGAGTCGATTAATCTAACACCCAACCTTGCAAGTCAGTGGACATCTCTCACCAACTTCTTCTTTCCCTCATCCACGTGGGGCACACTCTCCATAGAGATCCTACTAAGTGCATCCTCTATTACATTAGCCTTGCTCGGGTTGTAAAGGACACTCATGTTGTAGTCCTTTAATAACTCTAACCCCCTCCTTTGCTGAAGATTGAGATATTTCTGCATGAACACATATTGCAAGCTCTTGTGATCCGTGAATACCTCCACGTGGACCCCATACAAGTAATGCCACAATATCTTCAGTGTAAACACCACCGCAGCCAACTCAAGATCATGGGTCAGGCAATTGTTTTCGTGAACTATCAGTTGTGGAGAGGCATATGCTATTACTTTCCTATTCTGCGTCAACACACATCCCAGTCCAAATCTCAAAGCATCACACAATATACAACAAAGCCATCCGCACCCTCGGGTAAAGTCAACACTGGTCCTAAAGTAAGTCGGGTCTTCAATTCCTGGAAGCTTTCCTCATAAGCCTCCGATCATAGGAACTTCATCTTCTTCTGAGTAAACTTGGTCAAAGGTGCCGCAATAGATGAGAAACCCTCAACAAATCTCCAGTAGTAACCTGCTAGGCCCAAGAAACATTGAATTTCTGAAGGACTCACCGGTTTAGGCAAATTCTTCACTGCCTCCATTTTCTGAGAATCTACTTTTATGCCCTCACCTCATACCATATGGCCTAGAAATGCCATCGAGTCCAATCAAAACTCACATTTTTTGAACTTTGCATACAACTGACGATCCTTGAGGGTCTTAAGCACTATTCGCAAGTAAGCGACATGCTCCTCCTTGCTCCGAGAATATATAAGGATGTCATCAATGAACACAATCACGAACATGTCCAGATATTGCTTGAACACCCTGTTCATCAGGTCCATAAAAGCTGCAGGAGAATTGGTTTAGGCCAAAAGACATAACAATAAATTTGTAGTTACCATACAGAGTCCTGAAAGAGGTTTTCGAGATGTCACTCTCCCGAACCTTGAGCTGGTGATATCCGGACCTTAGATCTATCTTCGAGAAACACCTGGCACCCTGGAGCTGGTCAAATAAATCATAAATCCTGGGCAACGGTTACCTATTCTTGCCAGTGACCTTATTTAGCTATCGATAATCAATAGACATTTGAAGGGATCCATCCTTCTTTTGAACAAAGATAATCGATGCAACCCATGGAGACTTGCTCGGTCTAATGAAACCCTTATCCAACAAGTCCTTCAACTATTCTTTTAACTCTTTTAGCTCGGCTAGAGCCATCTTATAAGGAGGAATGTATATAGGTTGCATATTGGGCAGTAGATCAATACCGAAATCAATTTCCCTTTCCAGAGGAACTCTGGCAAATCGTTAGGGAAAACCTATGAATACTCACACACCACTGGAACTGACTGAATAGTTGAGGTCCTAACTGGGTGGTACGTGCAACCCTTAGAGTTCATATTCCTGGCCTTAAGATATGAAATAAACTGACTGGCTGGTACAGCAGAACTACCCTTCCATTCCAGAACTGACTCATTCAGGAAATCAAAATTCCACCACACGGGTCCTAAAATTAATCGAAGCATAACATGTAAACAACCAATCCACACACAAGATGATATCAAGGTCCATCATGGCCAACTCGACTAAGTCTGTGGAGGTAACCTTATGCAACACTGTGCTGGGACACCCTCTAAATACCCGCCTAGCTACCACTAATTCACCGACTGGAGTAGATACGGAGAACGGTTTAGACAGAATTTCAGGACTAACTCCAAAATTACTAGCAATGTAAGGGGTCACAAAAGAGAAACTAGCTCCTAGATCTAACAAAGCATAAGCATCAATATGGAAGACTTGCAACGTACTCGTGACCACATCTTGCGAATCCTCCTACTCCTAGCGAGGCACTAGGGCATAAAACATGTTTTGGCGCTGACCACCTACTGAACTAGTGGGGGCACCCTAATGAGGGGATTGTGCTACTGGAGTAGTAGAACTAGATTCAGGGCAATCTCTGATCCTTTTTCTGGGTTTTCCACACCTAAAACAAGCATCTGCGCTGACCAGGCACCTCCCTGGATGATTCTTGTCGCACTTCGAACAAACTAGAAAAGTGCGCTCCACCTGCATGCTAACATGTTCCCTCGAGCTTGTAGCCCTGCTCTTCTGGTCTCCCCTGAACCTAATTGGCATGCTCGCCGATGATGGAGCTAGACGAATGGACTGTACTGGGTCTGCTAACGTGGTCCACCCCCTGACCTGACCTGAGAAACCCCGTAGCTATCGGTCCTGGCCCACTTGGCCTCCCTCTGCCTCCTGTATAATGACTCCATCTGCTTGCAATATGGGGAAAATCAATGTCTTGGTGAAGTAGTGTGAAGACCCGAACATACATCCGGATCGTAGACATAGGACAAGGGACCCCGAGAGACCCCAAGTCGACCCATGGCACATGCATACAACTAATCATATTCAAATAAGCGGAATTATAATATTAAAACATAGTGAAAACGTAACTATAGAATTACATCAAGAAATACTGGGCGTATACACAGCGGAGCACTACATACTTGTCTGAAAGCCTCTAATACACGAGATGGGTTGATGGGACAACATCTTCAACTAAACCGACCAAAACTGAACAGACACAATATTAAAGTCTATCAAACGGCCCTCAGAACATGAGGACTCACCAATGAGCTGAAAGCGTAAGCTGAGATGGACTAAGGATGAGGATGAGCCTGAGATCCGGACCCTGTATCATGAAATGATATAACATAGAAAGTATGCGGTCATTACATGAAATGTACTGAGTATTCAAGGTAAGTAAAATGGATATTAAAAGTATAATAAACTCATAAATAAACATAGGAGAAGGACATCATGCTTGTATCATAAACTTCGTAAGGAAAACACAAGGCTCAAGACTTTCAAATCATTCATAAATCATTCATTATAATAATTGTAAGTAAAATTTATCAAAATACAACTTGAGCCAATAACATAAACATAAAAATACATAAGACATACAGAACAATGGGAGGACTCGTCATAACCGACACCATCATAGTAGAGCCTTTCATGATGCCCCACTGTCTCGCTCAAGTGAGCAGAGCCGACCCTGGCTTGCCAGGCGAGTGTCGTGCATAAGGCATGATATCACATTTGAGGGGATCATTATCAATACATCATATCATTTATAAACCCATGGTGGCACGTGGTTATGAGACACCGACGTAGTCCTTTGAACGTCGGGCTACTCGGTGCTAGACACGGCTCCCAAAAACATGCATATAGGCTCATACATAAATCAATAACATCATGCATTAAGATTCATTGGCTAAAATATAGAATTTATCATCATTGATCCCCTTTAAACATGCTTATGCAAGAATCAAACCCCTTTTCATCGGCCAACATCATAAATGGATAAATCATCTAAATCATTCTTCAACATGTGGGCATTGCCCATTACTTCATCATACTCAATAAATTTCAAAATATGCTCATAAACATGGGTAACTAGAAAATCATGCTTTTCCATCATCGATAAACTCAAATTATAGAGTATTAATCATAAATCATAACTTCCATGAACTTTCATCAAATGGGCAATTTGGATTTAAAAGCTTGAAACATGATTAAAGGAAAATAATGATAAAACCTGCACATCATACATAATTCAATAATTAAAAGTCAATTAAATCATACCCATAAAGAGAAATCACATTTTCATACATTTGAGTAAAACCCCATAGACTTGAATAGGAGGATTCATGATTTAAATCAAAATTGGGCATCAGTGAGGAAGAATTCCACCCATTTTAAAACCCTACATACCTGGAAATGGATGGAATCAACATTCCTTGAACACCCACAAAGAAATTGATAAAAATTTGGGGAAGAAGGCCTAGAATCTCTCAAAAACCACTCTAAACTTTTGCATGAGGATGGGCATGCATAAAGGGCATAACCCATCCTATCTTACTCAGAAATATATCCAAAATGACATAGTTTAGGCCTTAGGGACTTAGGAATTATGAAAACACCCCTATTAAAGTAGAAGATTTCTGGTCGCCAGCCCCCACGAGGGACCTCACGAGTCGTTGCCATAGGGCATGACTCGTGGCCATGATCCGTTGATTCCACTTCCCAAACATCCAAGGGGACCCCACGGGTGACTTCACGAGTCATGATGTCGGACCATGATTCGTGGTCACCTTCCGTGGCCTACATTGCCCATCCCGACTGGCTAAACATCCAAGGTAGACCACGGGTGACCTCATGAGTCGTGAGGTGTGACCATGACTCATGGTTAGGCCCGTGGAATCCTCACTTAGGCTTTGCAAAATCATGCTGACCACGAGTCACCTCACGACTACTGGTCACTCCTCACGACCAACCTCTCAGGTCATTCTTTGACCTGGTGCGAATTTTCAGATTTTCTCCATTTTTACTTTCGGGTCTAATCTAGGGTTCCTGGGTGTAATACCCCGGAAGTTCTTAGGAGTAGACCCTGGAAGCTAGAAAGCAAAAGTGCTGTAAGTTGGGAAAAAGGTTGCAAGATGACACGTTCCACGACCGGTGGTACCTAAACACGGGACTCCATTAGCGATCGTGAGATTAGGTGGTTAGGTATCAGAGGGAAACAACGATTGATTCAACGACCCGTGGTAAGTAACCACGAGCCATCTTTTGTTGTCGTGGTAAGAAGTGGACTTGGCAGTAGGAATGTACGATGGGTTATGTAATGACCCGTTGTGGCTTGCAACGACCCATTGTGGGTAGCCGTGATAAGGGAGCCCAGATCTATGTGAGAAAGGACAAATAGTAACCACGACCCGCTGAAGCGTATGATGAGCCGTGCTGAGGCTCATTAGGTAGAAGTTCAGAAGGTTTGGGGGGAGAAATCAATGACTAGTTCAACGAACCGTTGGAGCATAGAACGACTCGTCCTGTTCTTCCGTGGTTTGATTTCGAGATATGACTTGTATAGTGCATAGCACGGGTAGATAGCATGGGTCATGGTATCCTCCAATGACCCGTTGTTTAGCCTGTTGTTTGGCCCAGTGATCAGTTTTCAACGAATTCAATAAGGGCATTTTCATCATTTCCTAGTCCTAAGGCTCTATATTACGTCATTTAGGGCTCTCTTTGAAGGGTTTTAGTAGGGGAAGTCTAAGTGCATACTCCCCATGCATGCAAGGTTGAAGAGTTTAAGGAGGTGATTCAAGGCCAAATTCAAGGTTTCCTTTGGAATCTGATCTTGGGCAGCTGAAGGGTGATAGAATTCCTCATTTTCAGATATGTAGGGTTTAATGGGTCTCTTCCTTCCACACTCATGCCCAATTCCTATCAATTAGTGTTAAACTATGAATAATCAAATATGGTGTTTTGATCAATTGCATGATTTTTATATCTCTACTCATGGGTATGATTAGATTGAGTTGATATTGATGTTTTGCATAGTTTGGGTGGATTCTAACTTGTTTCTCTTATAAAATTTGTTTTTCTAAAAAATTGAATCTAAAACGCTCATTGGTGAATAGTTCATAAAAGGAGTGATTTATTGTAAATGTGTGGTGGTGATGAGTTGATGATGAAAAGCATGTTTCTAAAACTACCCATGATTTTGATGTTGTCTCCTAAATGAATCGATTGGATTCTAGAATGATATAGCTTTGGGTAATACCCACATGTTAATTAAAGTGATAATTTTTTCAATTATTATTATAAATTCTAGCTTATGGTATGTCGAGTAAATACTTCTACATGTAGCTTAACACATGATTTGAGGTAGATGCTCCCACCTATGATTGAGCTTGTGGTATGTTTCGAAATAAAGCTTCTCATATGCATGCATTTATAATTGAGATGTATGGCACCATTGAGATTTATCGAAGGACAATATTGAGCTTCATTTCCATATGATGTCCAGTCTATGCATGATTTCATGTTGAGCTTCGTCAATAGACGATGTTGAGCTTCATTATATATGATGTAGAGCATTACATGTTTTGGGAGAAGAGTCTAGCACTGAGCAGGCTAAGGGTTGACAACCCAATAACCTAGAACTACACACCAATGTAGGTTGATTCTATTAAATTTGGGACCTCCCTTGTGAGAAATCCCCAGCCTTAATGGCCCATGAGCTTGATATCGATATCATGGTAGCGTCCTCAGCCCTGGCAAGGTTTTGGACGGCTCTCCCCACTTGAGTGTAATAGTCGGGACCATATAAGCTCTATCGTTGTATGTCAATTAAGTGACGAGTCTCCTATTGTCCATGTCATAAAGATTTGCATATTCACTACTCATGATCGTTATGTATGCATGCATTTTCCTAAAGTAAGGTATGACTCAACGTTTAGTTTTTCTATAAATGTTGCATCTCAGCTTTGAGTCATTCGAATTACTTGATGTTATAAAGTTATGCATTGTCACTTCATGAAGGGATTATGATTTCGAAAGAATGCATGTGAGTTCTTTCAGTTTTCTAAAAGCTAATGTTATGAAATGGTTTGTTCAGATGATTTTACCTATTATAGCGGTTTTTTACTTACCTTGCATACTCGGTACATTCAATGTACTGACCACATACTTTCTATATTGTATCATTTAATGATATAGGACCAGGCTCGAAGCTTCAGCCTCGATCTTAGTCAGCTTATTAAAAGTTTCACCTATTCAGAGTTGGTGAGTCCTCATTCTCTGTGGACTAGAGCTTCAGTTTCTTCTATATATTTCAGTTTCAGCGTTGTGGAGATAGTTGGGGTCTTGTCCCATCAGCTCGTCCAGTTTAGAGGTTTTTCAGAATTAGTCATGTATTCAGTTTTGGATGTTTATCTTATGTGATGTTTCTTTAGACTTCCTCTGAGATTATATTCGTGTTTTCTTCAGTTTTCGAATGAGTTAGTTGTATGCTTATGCTATGGGTCGACTTTCGGTCCCTCGTGGTCCCTTGTCCCGTTTCTACGATCCGAGCCTCCGTTTGGATCGTGACACCAGGGTATAACAATATCTCCCCCTTAGGGACATTCGTTCTCGAGTGATACAAACATTCATAAAACTTAGAAAGAAGCCATCACCATATACAATTACCGATCATTTAAGCAAAAAACTAATGGAATGACTACCTCCGAATGGAACTAAATAGCTAAACTGAATTCAGACATCACATACATATACCATATAGTAAAACAAACTTGTATACATGAACTGAATAGGAAAAGATGATTAAAGGTTTAGAGAAAAACTGATACCTAAAACTAAAACTGAGCCGGTAGTGAACAAATAAGGTTATTTAGCTATCATATCTGCTTCGGCTTCCAAAGTAGCTCCCTCAACATGATGATTTTCCATAATACTTTAACTGAAGCTACTTCTTTGTTCCTTAGCCTCCGAACCTAATGATCCAAGATCTTCACTGGAATTTCCTCATAGCTGAGGCTATCTCTTACACCAACGCTGTCTACCGGGACTACTAAATTTGGATCACCTAAGCACTTTTTAAAGAGTGATACACGAAACACAGGATGAATTGAAGCCAATTCTGAAGGCAAGTCAAACTCATACGTCACCATACCAATTCTTCTCATAACTAGGTAACAACCAACGTAGCGGGGACTGAGTTTCCCTTCCTTTTCGAACCGCATGACTCCCTTCATGGGAGATACCTTTAGAAATACCCAATCGTCCACATTAAACTCCAGATCCCTCCTTCTCACATCAGCATACGATTTCTGATGACTCTGAGCAGTCTTTAACCGGTCCCTTATCAACTAAACCTTCACTATCACCTCGTGAACCGTATATGGTCCTACCATATGTGCCTCACCAACCTCAAACCATCCGATGAGAGATATACACCTTCGCCAGTAAAGAGCCTCAAACGGGGCCATCTGGATACTAGAGTGATAACTGTTACTATAGGCAAACTCGATCAAGGGCAAATGGTTATCCCAACTACCTTTGAAATCCATAACACATGCACTCAACATATCCTCGAGGGTCTGAATAGTTCGTTCTGCCTGGCCATTTGTTTGCTAATGGAAGGCTGTACTGAGCTTAACCTGCATCTCAAGTCCTTTTTGAAAAGAACGCCATAATTCAGAGGTAAACTGAGTACCTCGGTCTGAGATAATAGACCAGGGCACTCCATGAAGTCTAACTAACTCCCGAATATACAACTTAGCGTAATCATCGACTGAATCCATGGTCTTGACCGGTAGGAAGTGTGCAGCCTTAGTTAACCTGTCTACCACTACCCAAATGGAGTCATAGTCTCGGCGAGTACGAGGTAGGCCTGTAAAAGAATCCATATTAATCTCTTCCCACTTTCAAATGGGGATGCTGATATCCTGAAGTACACCTCCCAACCTTTGATGTTCGAATTTCAATTGCTGGCAGTTTGGACATTTTGCTATGAACTCCGCAATATCTTTCTTCATACCATCACACTAATAGATTTCTTGCAAATACCGATACATTTTCGTGTATCCTGGATGAATAGAATATCTGGTGCCATGTTCCACATGCAATATCTGAACTCTCAGATTATCGATGTCCGGAACACATAGTCGACCCTGGTATCATAGCACACCATCTCCCCCTTGGGAGAAGACCTCCACCTTCTGAGTCTGCACCACCTCCTTCAGCTTCCTTAATATTGGATCATGGACATCCTTCACCAACTCCTTCCTTCCCTCATCCACGTGGGGCACACTTTCCATGGAGAGCCTAATAAGTGCATCTGCAACCACATTAGCCTTGCCCGGGTGGTAGAGAACACTCATGTCGTAGTCCTTAAGTAATTCCAACCACCTCCTTTGCCGAAGATTTAGATCCTTCTATGTGAACACATATTGTAAGCTCTTTTGATCTGTAAATACATCCACATGGACCACATTCAAGTAATGACGCCATATCTTCAATGCAAACACCACCATGGCCAACTCAAGATCATGGGTCGGGTAATTCTTTTCATAAACTTTCAGCTATCTCGGGGCATATGCTATTACCTTCCCATGCTGCATCATTACACATCCCAACCCAATTCTCGAAGCATCACAATACACTACAAAGCCATCAGTACCCTCGGGTAAGGTCAACACTAGTGCAGAAGTGAGTCGGGACTTCAACTCTTGGAAGCTTTTCTCACAAGCATCCGACCATTTGAACTTTGCCCTTTTCTTATTCAACTTATTCAAAGGTGATGCAATAGATGAGAAACCCTCAACAAACCTCCGGTAGTCAAGAAACTCTGAATTTCTGAGGATTCACCGGTCTAGGTCAATTCTTCACCGCTTCGATCTTTTGGGAATCTACCCTTACGCCTTTGCTTGATACCACATGTCTGAGAAATGCTACCGAGTTTAGCCAAAATTCACACTTTCTAAACATTGCATACAGTTGACGATCCTTGATGGTTTGCTGCACTATTCTCAAATGAGTGGCATGCTCCTCCTCGCTCCAAAAGTATATCAAGATGTCGTTAATGAACATAATCACGAACATGTCCAAATATGCCTTGAACACCCTATTCATTAGATCCATAAAAGCTTTGGGGGCATTGGTTAGTCCGAAAGACATAACAACAAATTCGTAGTGACAATATCGAGTGCTGAAAGCTGTCTTCGGGATGTCACTCTCCCGCGCTCTGAGCTTGTGATACCCGGACCTGAGTCTAATCTTGGACAAGCACATGGCACCCTGAAGATGGTAAAACAAATCATCGATCCTGGATAAGGGGTACCTGTTCTTGATGGTAGCCTTGTTCAACTACCGATAGTCAATACACGTGCAAAGGGAACCATCCTTCTTCCGTACAAACAGAACTGGCGCACCCCATGGAGACTGGCTCGGCCTAATGAAGCCCTTATCCAAAAGTTCCTTCAACTAATTCTTCAATTCCTTTAGTTCAGCTGGGGCCATCCTGTAAGGAGGGATAGAAATAGGCTGCATATCTGGTAATAGATCAATATCGAAGTCAATTTCCCTCTCCAATGGAACACGGGGCAAATCATCAGGAAACACCTTCGGATAATCGCACACCACCGAAATTGACTCAATAGTCGATGTCTCAAACTCCACATCCTTAACCCTAACTAGGTTGTACATGCAAGATTTAGAGATCATTTTCCTGGCCTTAAGATATGAAGTAAACCGACCTGCTGGAGCCGCTAAACTACCCTTCCACTCCAGCACCGACTCACTCGGAAAATGAAATACCACTGTACTGGTTCTACAATTAATTGATGCATAACATGCAAACAACCAATCCATGCCAAGAATAATATGAAAGTCAGCAATGGCTACTTCTACAAGGTCTGTGGAGGTAACCTTATTCAACACAATGATCGGGCATTCTCTATATACTCCTCTAGCTATCACTGAATCACCAACAGGGTTGATACTGAAAACGGTTCTGACAAGGTCTCGGGACTAACTCCAAGGCTACTAGCAATGTAAGGAGTCATGAAAGACAAGGTAGCTCTCGGATCTAGCAAGGCATAAACATCAATTTTAAGGACACGCAACATACCAGTGACCACGTCTAGCGAAGTCTCCTTCTCCTGGCGCGAGGCAAGGGCATAGAATCAATTTTTGCACTGCCTGCCACCACCACTAGTCGATGCTCCCTGCGAAGCAGAACGGGTTGGAGCTTCCGCTTTCCTGGTAGTCTGTGCACAACCCCTTTCATCACCCTGTCTAGTATATCGGCACACTTGACGCATGTGCCGGATCTACCACACCCATAGAAAACATCTGAGCCGAGCAAACACTCTCCGGTATAACTCTTGCCGCACTTCCCGCAGGCTGGAGAGGTATATTCTAGATGGGTGCCCTTCCGATCCCTCAACCCTGAAGCCCAGCTCCTCTGATCACCCCTGGGTCTAGATAGAACACTAGCTAATAATGGTGTTGGGGCTAGTGACCTCTACTGAAATTATGGAAGGTATCCGCCACCGGACCTCTGATGTGAAAACCCACGACTATCTTTCTGAGCCCTCTTTTCTTCCCTCTCCCTCGAATGAGCTGCCTCCATCTATTGGGGGTACCACATTATGCGAGGAAAGTCCATATCCTGGTGGAGTATAGCAGTCCTACAATCCTTGTCTAAACCGGCCATACCATGAAAAAATCGGCTCACCCGCGCCCTCTGGTCCATCACTCACTCTGGGGTGTATGTTGACAACTGGGTGAACTCAAGCGAATACTCCATCACTGTCATCTTTCCCTGCTTGAGGTTCACAAACTTCGCTGCTTTCAACTCCCTCATTTCCCGAGGGAAGAACCTGTCGAGAAAGGCCATGTGGAACTCATCCCAGTTGATAGGGCCCACTCCCGCTGCCCTACTGTCCTTCCATTGCTTGTACTGGATATAAGTGACTCGGGTGGATCCTTATCCAGCTTTGATCCCGTGAACTTAGGAGGGTTCATCCTCAAGAAGTCTTTAATCCGAGCCCCTGCTGCATTGCTATTATGTGGGACTTGCGCAATAGCCTGCTGGTTGACCTAAGCGGTCAAGGCCTGCCCCAACATCTGAATAGCCTCCCAAAACTTAGAGTGGGCGGCTGGCTCTAGTTCCTGGGGCTCTTGAACAGGCGGGGCTTGCTGATGCCCACGGTCATTGCCATCTCCGTGGCTTTCATCATTTCCATTCCTCCATCTGTTCATTCTTCTAGGAGCCAAAATTCTGCAAATCGCGAATCGCACGAATTAGAAGGATAGAAAGGTTTTTCATCACATGACATAGAACATAAAAGAAGGGAACATTTCCTAAACGTCTAGTAGCCTCTTCTTCATAAGTGTGGTGTGCTTCACACCCATGAAAAAGACAACTTAATGCATCTTTCAGACACCCTAGGAAACTTCAAACCTATGGCTCTGATACAAAGTCTGTCACGACCCGAACGTACACCCGGATTGTAGACACGGGACGAGTGACCCCGAGAGACCCCAAGTCGACCCATGGCACATGAATACAACTAATCTTATTCATATAAGTGGAATTATAATCATAAAACATAGCGAAAACGTAACTACAGCATAACACCAAGAAATACTGGGCGTATACACAGTGAAGCACTACATACTTGTGTGGAAGCCTCTAATACACGAGATGGGTTGATGGGACAACATCCCCAACTAACCCAACCAAAATTGAACATACACAACATGAAAGTCTATCAAATGACCCTTGGAACATGAGGACTCACCAATGAGCTGAATGCGTAAGCTGAGATGGACTAAGGATGAGGATGAGCCTGAGATCCGGACCCTGTATCATGAAACGATACAGCATAGAAAGTATGCGGTCAATACGTGGAATGTACCGAGTATGAAAGGTAAGTAAAACAGACATTAAAAGTAAAATAAACTCATAAATAAACATAGGATAAGTACATCATACATGTATCATAAACTTCGTAAGAAAACACAAGGCTCAAGACTTTCAAATCATTCATAAATCATTTATTATCATAATCGTAAGTAAACTTTATTAAAACATAACTTGAGCCAATAACATAAACATAACAATACACAAGACATGCGGAACAATGGGAGGACTTATCATAACCGACACCATCATGGTAGAGCCTTTCATGATGCCCCACTATCTCGCTCAAATGGGCAGAGCCGGCCCTGGCTTGCTAGGCGAGGGTTGTGCATAAGGCGTGATATAAAATTTGAGGGGATCAGTATCAATACATCATATCATTTAATAACCCGCGCTGGCACATGATTATGAGACACCGGCGTAGTCCTTTGAATGTTGGGCTGCTCGGTGCTAGACACGGCTCCCAAAAACATGCACACAGGCTCATACATAAATCAATAAGATTATACATTAAGATTCATTGGCTAAAATATAACATTTATTATCATTGATCCCCTTTAAACGTGCTTAGCCAAGAATCAAAGCCCTTTTCATCGGCCAACATCATAAATCGATAAATCATGTAAATCGTTTCATAAATAATAAATCCTTCTACAACATGTGGGCATTGCCTATTACTTTATCATACTCAATACTTTCAAAATATGCTCATAAACATGGGTAACTAGAAAATCATGTTTTTCCATCATCAATAAACTTAAATTATAGAGTATTCATTATAAATTATAACTTCCATGAACTTTCATCAAATGGGAAATATGGATTAAAAATCTTGAAACATGGTTAAAGGAAAATAATGATAAAACCTACCCATCATACATAATTCAATAATTAAAACTCAATTAAATCTTATCCATAAAGAGAAATGACATTTTCATGCATTTGAGTAAAACCCCATAGACATGAATAGGAGGATTCATGATTTAAATCGAAATTGGGCATGGGTGAGGAAGAATTGCACCAATTTTAAAACCCTACATACCTGGAAATGGATGGACTTAACGTTCCTTGAACACCCACAAAGAAATTGATGAAAATTTGGGGATGAAGGCCTTGAATCTCCTAAAAACATCTCTAAGCTTTTGCATGAGGATGGGCATGCATAAAGGGCTTAACCCATCTTATGTTACTCAGAAAAATATCCAAAATGACATAGTTTATTCGTTAGGGACTTAGGAATTATGAAAACACCCTTATTAAAACGCAGGAAATTTCTAGTCGCCAACCCCCACGAGGGACCTTATGGGTCGTTGCCACAGGGCACGACTCATGGCCATGATCCATTGAGTCCACTGCCCAAACATCCAAGGGGACCCCACGGGTGACTTCACGAGTGGTGAGGTAAGACCACAACTCGTGGTCACCTTTCATGGCCTATATTGCCCATCCCGACTAGCTAAACATCCAAGGTAGACCATGGTTGACCTCATGAGTCGTGAGTTCTAACCACGACTCATGGTTGGGTCTGTGGCCTCCTCACTCGGGCCTTGCTAAACCATGCTGACTATGAGTCATCTCACGACTCGTAGTCACTCCTCACTACCAATTTCACGGTTGTTCTAT
This sequence comes from Datura wrightii, assembly GCA_035772735.1. NCBI lineage: Eukaryota > Viridiplantae > Streptophyta > Magnoliopsida > Solanales > Solanaceae > Datura > Datura wrightii. The sequence goes on along the minus strand of JASDFA010000010.1, from coordinate 117,672,474 downwards.
GACATGGTGCGAATTTTTAGGTTTTCTCTATTTTTACTTCCGGGTCTGATTCTTGGGTTTTCGAGGTATAACAAGCATGGTGATCTGGAAATTCTTGTCCATGTAATCTGCTAATCCATGCACAAAACTGCTTACCCGAGCCTGCTGATCCACCACCAACTCCAAAGCGTAGTTCAATAACCGGGTGAATTCCAACGCACACTCTTGGACAGACATGTTACCCTGCTTCAGATTCACAAACTCGGCAGCCTTTAGCACCTCATCTCCCAAGGGAAGAATCGATCCATGAATACAATGTGAAACTCATCCAACCTGTTTGGCTTGCACCCGCCGCCCTGACATCTCTCCATTACCTAAACCATATATGTGCTACCCCCTTTAGCTGGTAGGAAGTCAAGTCAACCCATTCCCCATTGTTCACCCCCATAACCTTGGTGATTTTTAGAATCTCCTCTATAAAATTGTATGGACCCTCATCCACCTTTAAACCCGTGAACTCCGGAGGGCTCATCCTTAAGAAATCCCTCACCCTAGCTGCCACTGCATTCCTATTCTGAGGGAAATGTGGCACTGTCTGATTCTGGACCTGGGTAGTCATAGCCTGTGCAAGCATCTGAATCACTATCAAAAACTCGGCGTGGGTAGCTGGCTCTAGTATGTGCTCCTCATGAATGGGTGGAGCTGGCTGATGCTCACCATCATGGGCACCCTCATGATCATTACCATTACAATTTCTCCTGGCGTTTACTCGATGTGGAGGCATGATCCTGCAGATGCGAATAACATGAATTAGAAGAGTAAAGGACGTTAATCACATGACATAGATCATGAAAGAAGGGAACATTTCCTAAACGTCTAGTAGCCTCTTCATCATAAGTGTGGCATGCTTCACACCCATGAAGAAAGACTTTACTTAACGAGTCTTTTAGACTCCCTAGGACACTTCAAAAACTATGGCTCTAATACCAAGTTAGTCACAACCCAAAGGTATACCCGGATTGTAGACACGAGACAAGGAGCCCCCGGAGACCCTATGTCGACCCATGGCATGAGCATACATCTAGTCTGATCACATGAGCGGAAGTCCTAACATATAAGAACGTAATCATAACATAGCCAAAGGGAAAATCAGTACAAGACTTATACAACACAGCTGAATACAACTTTCATTCTGATAAGCCTCTAAACATGAAGGACAGATTGATAGGACAATTCCCCAACTAATCCAACATCCAAAAACTGAAAGAAAGACATAATGTATGAACATACAGCCCTCGAAACATGAGGATTCACCAAGAGCGCTGAGAGCAAATCTAAAACCATCTACGGGTGAGGATTAGCCTGAGAACTGGGGCCTGTATCATGAAATGATACAATATAGAAAGTATGCGGTCAGTACGTGGAATGTACTGAGTATGCAAGGTAAGTAGAACGGACATTTAAAGCATATATAAAGTTCATAAATGATCATAAGAGTAGGACATCATGCTCGTATCGTAAACTATAATAACATATCATACGACTCAAGGTTTTTCAAAACATTCATGATATAACATAATCATATCATAATAGAAGTGATTTACTTAACATGACTTGAGCCAACATACATAATCATAACATGCATAAAACATGAGGAACAGTGGGAGATTCTCTGAACCGACATACCCTATATGAGCACACATGAAGCCCGCCTTGGCGTGGTATGGCGCTGGGTGCGGCACACGCACAGCGTGGCACGCTGCCTGGCGCGGACAGCCTTGACATGGCATGCTTTCTTGCCATCTTTTTCCATTTGCTTCCAACTCCATTTCTTCACTTCATCCATCATTAATTAGTCCCTCAAATGCATTTTACAACTACAAAACAAGGACTAATCATGTTGGTTAGTGCATACCCAAATTTACATAAAACCACATAAGAATGTAAGTGTATAATTTAGACAAACATGACTAAATCAAGTTATAAAATAGCACTTGGGCACTTAATTATGCCCAAGATCTCTACCCCACACTTAGAGCCTTGTTCATCCTCGAACAACCCTTTTACATCTCATGCACCTGAAGACTCACACATAGATAATTGAAGCAAGACAAATCAAGCTACAGCTACAACGATTGTTTCAGATAGCAAGTTGAAACAGAGCATGCAAGATTTAACCATTAAAATAAAATATAACTATGTTAAGACTTCCTAACCTCAAGAATCGACTTTTAATCTCAACAACCTCATGCAAATCAACCGATCAACATATCCGACATGAATTTTATCTTTCATTAAACATGTGCCCTTACAACAAGAGAGTTACCCATTTTTACTCACAAATTTTCAAATCATACCGTGTATGGGTATATAAATAAAAATGCAACTCACTCTCACAAAGAATTCACATGCCACGTGTATTGGACTATAAGCTTGCCCTTAGTGTATTACTCCACTAATTTAGGAACGTTTGAACATAAGATCAAATAGGACTTATTGGGTTGTAACGTAAGCTAAGGGCCGGTAGGTACTCTTATGGCTAATAATAGTGACTATCTTCCCTAAGCGCTTTTAATACACTACACTCTCCTTAAGAACTTCCCTCCTCTTACTTCACCTTTATACTTTTCTACTCCCATTTTCCTCTTTTGTTTCCCCATTTCTTTATGCACACTTATCTTATTAGTAAGGAGTTCTTAAGCAACTTTTTCATTCATTTGTTCTCTTACTCCCTACCAATACTCAGACATTTTCAAACAAGTGCACCTCTAGTCTTTTCTCAACTCCCATAACTGTTATTTTTCCTTCTTTTTCACGATTCTCACTCCTTTACTCTTTTGGATTTTTCACTTAAGCTCTTAGGAGTTTTGGATCAAATTCAAGGCTATTGAAAGAAAAGGATTAAGCTTATGTTGTAGCTATCAAAGAATAGGCTTAAGGCTCGATGGGGTTAACTAGGATCACACATTCAAGGTAGGTAAAGTGAGGGATAAAAATTTTGGCTCATTCAAGGAAATGCCTAAATCATCTCCTACAATCTACATCCTTCATTTCGTTTTGTGTACACACCAGACAAGTTCTAGACACTACCCAATATCATGGAATATTCAAAACCCTTACACTCACTGCACATGCTTAATTCAAGACAAATTCAACAGACTCTTAACTCAGTTAATCCCAAAAAATCATAATTGATCTTTAAGCACATAGAGTCACATTCAAGAGCCTCGGTGTCTCAAACATAGTTATACAGCTTCTTACATGCTTCAACACTGACCACTCTTACTTCTCACAATCATGTATAGCCCATAACAAGAACATCAAGCCATCAATTAGCTACGGGTTCAAAAACCACAATCTATTCACTAATTTCTCTCAAGATGGTCGTCATCCATCCATCGTCGGGAACAGTCCCTAACTATTACTAAAAACAACTATGTACAGACAAAGAAAATTTTTATTCTCCGGTTCAAAGTGCCCCCCATCGGAGAAGAACCGAAAAGGAAAACAAACGGATGGGTAAATGATAATGATTCCTTAACTCAAAAATTATCCCTCAACCAATACCTATCAAGCACTAAATTCACCCGAAATCATTAAGCACAAACTTTTGAAAATTCCCTCACCCCACACTTGAATCATTCTATGTCCCCAAAGCATCCAATTAAAATTCAAAAAGGGTGAGAAATATTCCATGGGCCTCTAGGCCTAGCTAACAGAATATTTTTATTCATTTTTTAACAAGTGGGTATTCGACCCCACACTTTCCCTCTTTCATGCTTCTTAGCTTCCTCCTCCAAGGATACTCAGACTTCCCCTCCATCTGTGCTTAATTCTCCACCAAAAACAAAAACAAGATGAAAATAAACAAAATGAAAAGAAATGGAAAAAAATTAAAATTGTACCTGTAGTACCCTTGGGTTGCCTCCCAAGCAGCGCCTTATTTTACGTCGCGGCACAACTCATCAAGTTTCACCACTTTGAGGATATGAATCTCACCCCTAATTTCTTCTCCAGTTTCCTCTTATGCTCCAGGGGTGGTGGTGAAAAAATGAAAGGACTAAGCTGTAGATGTCGCCTCTGGAACTTATTGGCCCTTATGTAAGTGAAGTCATTTTGTCTCTCGGAATCAGCAAATTTCATAATACACAGGGCTTGTTCCTCCTCTAGACCTTTCTCTACAAGCTTGGAAGACTCTATTTATAGGTTTTCAACCAAACTTAATGTGTAGAAATGCTTCGAGTTGGGTACAATACAGCTCAAAGTTAAAACTGCATTGTGATTGACCTCCTTACTTCTGTACACCTTCTCCACATCAACATCTAACTCCACATGAATGTAAAATGGTTGGAACTCTATCTCTCCTTTCATGACTGGATTGGCCTTATGTGCGAGACCATCACGGAGACTCTCAAGAGCTTCTACCTGTTGAACTTCATCCAAGAACTCACCCTTTTCATCTCCTTACAGTCCCTATTGAGTATTGCATAAGACCGTCACTTTAAAATCAAAGCAAGCTTCACCTCAACCATCATCTCCATGAACTTGGCACTTATCATTTCTAAGGACTCTCTATTTTCCTTGGTCTAAACTCCCAATACTTCCATCTGCTCCCTCATTGCTTTTGTCCGCTCAAGAACCTGTTTTAACATGTTTTCTATCTGAGCTTGGTGTTCCAAGTCCTCCTTTTCCTCATTCCTATACTCATCAAAAACAACAGAAGGATCATAGTAGGGGCTTGGGGAAGGGTAATATGCATTTGGACAACCATCCCAATGGCCCTCTTGACCACCACATATATTGCAAGTGCAACAGTGGTGCCACAAGTGAAGTCCTCCACAATTCAGACAAGACTCACCAAAATATGAGGATCCACCATTCAACCCATTTGTGTTGCATGATGTCATATCAAGAAGGGTATCAGACTAAAACAAAAATAAAATAAATCTCAAACCAATAAAAAAAATTTTCAACACATAGAAAATTGGACACTAACACAAAATAAGAAATTCACCAATTTCACCAGTCCCTGACAATGCCGCAAAAGACTTGTTGCGCCCAACGCACACGCAACGTACATGGTCGTACATGTATACAGTGCCCCTTTTTTAAGAGCCGGATGTCGAACCCATAGGGAATGGACCAATTTAGAAAATTATGAAGTTAAAGTGTACGATAACCTTCACAAGTGTTGATTAGAGAAGTTTTCGGTAAATTATAATTAAGTTTTGGGGTGGTCAAAAAACAATATGGAAACAATATAAGAAGCAACTAGAGCTAAGGCCAGAGAATCATGCAATGCTACACTTTGTAATGGTTCACGTTTGAAATTATCAATTGTTGTATCATATAGTTGGAAAATGCAATACTCATGGTCTCTCGAGCCTCTAAGCACGACAAACTAGCTTCACAAGTACATCGTTGAGCGGGGATGTGACATCCTAGTTCTTGGGAAAGTCAACTACATGGATGTGGTTTACGGGGTTTGTGCTCTTTATTAGGGACTTTCGTACCTCTAATCATTTAACCTGACTTATCTTCACAACTACTTCTACGAGTGGTGGAGTGACAATTCTAAGCCGTTGTCTTGCTATCATCCCGTTTTATTAACCAAGCAAGGCGAATTAAGTAGAATTTCTATCCTAATCGTGAATCCTATCGTAAGATAAGAACTTGCTCCCTACTTTATCTTGTTATACCCTAGGTTTACTCTCTCAAGCTTTTACCTAGCTTAACATGTATGATTTCATGGTGATCAAGCATAAAAACAACCATAATAAAGAATGTAAGACAAAACAACAATAAACACTCAAACCAAAATGAATTCATGCATTACAATCATATCACGTGGCGTCAACCCTAGAGGAAGGGTTTTAGCCACTCATGTTCGTACAATACCTTAAAAACATCGTTAAAGTAGAGTACTTACAAGAGTAGGTAAAAGAGAATGTAAAATTAGTGAACCCTAGGTGAGTTCTTCACTTCTCCCTTCGCTCCTCTACGGTTTTCAGAAAATGTTTCGTGACAAATGATTTTAGAAGCTAAGGGTTTTATTTATAGTAAATCGAGAATTTACAAATTTTGGCCGGTCATGGAATGGCTCTATAGCACGTAGCTGAATGCACTAATTTGCCTCTGTGCCACAGAGGTAACGTGTAGGCTCACTTGAAATCGCATTAAAATGATGATTGGCCGAGGCATGGCAAGGCGCTGGGCGCAGCACACGCACAGCCTGGCGCGCTGCCTGGCGCGCTGCCTGGCGCGGTCGGCCTTTCCATTGCATGCTTTCTTGCCATCTTTTGCCATTTTTATCCAACTCCATTTCTTCACTTCACCCATAATTTTTTAGTCCGTCAAATGCATTTTACACCTACAAAACAAGTACTAATCATGTTGGTTAGTGCATACCTAAATTTACATAAAATCACATAAGAATATAAGTGTATAATTTAGACAAACATGACTAAATCAAGTTACAAAATAGCACTTCGGCACTTAATTGTGCCCAAGATCAGGCATTCAATTTCATAATTTAAAAAATGTAATTTGAATTGAAAACAATTTAAAAATATACCCAAGCTTCACAATTCTTCAATATAAGTAGAATATAATCATGCCCATGTATATAGATTGAAGATTTATACAATTGGGTAAAAACCCCATACTTGATCATAGGAGATTTATTATGATTTGATAGAAATTGGGCATGGGTGTGGAAGGATACACCCACTCATAACCATACATACCTAGGAGGGATGATTTTAACACTTCTCTAATTGTCCAAGATGAGATTCTAATGGAAACATTCAAAACATGCTCTAAATCCTCTCTTCAAGATCTTAAGTTTTCATGCATGGAATGAATTAGCTTAGAATAGGTTTTCCCCTCTTAAAACCCTGTAAAACGAGCCTTAAACGATGTAGGACTTAGGAATTACGACAAGGCCTTTACTGAATTCACAGGAAAACAGAGGCAGGTGGTCCTAACAAATGACCTGACGATTTGTCACTGGCCCAAATAACTCGTTATGTCACTCGTCAGGTACACTGTTAGTCAAAACTCCTGAGCTCACAAAGGATCACTTAATGGTTAATCGGGGGTGACCACGACTTGTCATCACCAATCGTCAAGTACACTGCCTCTACCATATCACTTTACTTGTATATCCTCGAATGACGTAAATCACGACTCATTGCCTGACATGACGAATCGTGGCCTCCTCCTTTAGGTACACTGGTTGACTTCTTCTATTTTTTTCCTTCTCTCTCACCCCACGACTGACCTAACGACTCGTGGTGTCTGACCACGTGTCGTTCCCTCGCCCATGGGGGGCCCTTATCCTTCAATCTTCCTGCTCTTCACTAGCCTTCCCCATGAGCCACCTAACGACTCGTGGGCTGGTCTCACGAGTCGTCCAATGACTCGTTCTGTGCCTGCAACTTAGATTTTTAGCTTTTCCTCATTTTAACTCCCGGGTCCGATCTATGAGTTCTTGGGGTATAACAGGAAATATGCAATATCTATCACTTGGGCCCTTCATGTTTACACCATTCTGCCTTAAGCATAACATAAAATTGAAAAAGAAATTAGGGGTAAAATTTTTAAGCTCATAATGGAAGGAAAAGTGGTGAAACTTGATGACGTCATGTTGTGTAGTTTTTCATGTTTTCTATATAGTGTCGCTTTTCTTTTTTATTGTTTTGTGTGCATACAAGGGGAAGTATGAGTACTAAAAAACAAAGTTGAGCACATCTTGAGCTTAAGTGTGGGGTTTGTGCAACCCATAAATCAAAGAGACATGCTACTAGGTAGGCCCTAAATGGCCTCAGGGAGTTTTTATCACCCATGTCTTGTTTTATTTTATATATGCTCTTAGGACAGAGCATGACTTTAAGTGTTAGGTGAGGGGATATCTTCCAAAATTTTGAGGTTAAGTGTAATACCTCGTACTGTTATACTATGATTTTGACCATTTTATTTATGTGGGTGTAATCGACTCAGAAAAAATTGATGAATCTTAAGTTCTTGGAGGAGTAAAAATCAGGAGTTATAATGTTTTAAGGAAGTATGGAGTTGGTTAGGGATGGAAAATATTGATTTTTGTCACTTTCTATCACGACCCGACCATAGATTCGAACGGGGACACGTAATATAGAACCAGGAATGGCTCCAAGTTGACCCATGGAATGAACATGATAACTAAAGCACATACATCAAGCCAACATTGATAACTTAAACATGAATAAGCAGAAGTCTTAATACGTAGCAATAGTCAACACTGATAGAGCTGAAAATTCTACATATTGTCTGATAAGCCTTTAACATGTCTTAGGAGCTGTGTGACAAGCTTCCCAATAAGCTCATGAAAATCTAAAACTAAAAGTACTATGACTCAACACTTACTAAAGGTCCTCGATGGATAACGACTCACCAACAAGGGAAACTGAACTGAGATGCGAGGATTGGCTAACTGCGAGACTAAGTCTGATCGTCTGAACCTGTATCATGAAATGATACAACATAGAGTTTGCAATCATTACTTGGAATATACTTAGTATGTATAAACTAAGATCATGCATATAAACATAAATCATAACATCACGAGAGTAAGGACTGCATACAGATATCCAAAAACATGTACAATCATAAATGGAATCCCATATCTGAATTGAATGACCCTGTCACACCCCGCCTTGGGGGGTATGACTGGCACCTGGTGCCCTACTAGGACCTGAGCTGCTGGACTGCTAAGCCTGGGCACATCTGGTGCCTGGCTGGCTCTAACTCAGATTTCTGGAAACAAAGGGCTATATAACAGCTGTAAATAGAGCCCCTGGCCCATTGGCCTATAGCCTCCTGTACCTGTACTAACAGCTGACCAGAAACATATCAATTCAGGGGACCCTATGCGGGCCGACAAGGCCACCATGCTGTCTAGTTATCTATAACTTAATCATGAAGTACTGGATAGCTACGTGACCAGCAAGGTCACCACTACTGTCGAACTTATGGCCCTACACGGCCAACATAAAAGAAACAAAAGTACTAGCAGCTAACAACTGCACAGCCTCACACGACCGGCTCATCTGATCACAGGGAACATATACAGACTGTAAGCCTCTAGGTATAGCAATAGAAATGAATGAGACAGGGCCCCGATCTACCCGTACTATACAACAAAAAGGAACTGAAATACCCCTCTGAAATTCAGTCTCCGTATGACAGGAGCTGAATACTCGATCGCTGACAGGAATCACGTGGTATTGCCTGCCCGTCTATGAGTACCTGCAGGCAAGTAATGCAGTGCCCCACCGGGCGTCAGTACCGCTGGTACTGAGTATGTAAAGCAATAACTGAAAGAAATATCTAAAAACAATAATATAACTGATGAACTGAAGTAGAGAGAAATAGATTGTCTGATAATGTAAGTCATACCTTCTCTCAATTATACTGGAAGAAGTAGGAGTCATACCCGGAGACGTATCGTTCTAATGCTGATCTACTCGTATCTATCATAACATGGCATAACATAACATAGCATAACATAGCACACACAAACCTTACCCGGCCCCCATAAGCCGGGAGGTACAACCAGCACGGAATCTACACCCCTACCCCGGTCATCCCATCTCCTATAAACCCTGTAAGCATCCTGCCGGTCCCCTGGGTATGCACTTGGGCTCGCTGAGCCCCTGACTATAACTGCATCTGAGTCCGGAGGACTCCTGAATCAACACCCCGGGCGTATCCGCTCGACGGGGGTGTATAAGGGCCGACCAAGGCACAATATGGGGAAAACTGGCATCCCATCTTCGTCCCCTTGCGGGACGGCATGCCACTCAGTAGAGCGACGTATCCTCGTCCTCTAGCGGACGAGTCGATACAACTATTAACCCTGGGGCGGTCATGGATGCTAGGTAATCCAACCCCAAACAATACAACGGTCTCAACTAGTAATATTGTCTGCGTATCTCACATGCTGAGGCTAATAGGGGTAAAGTATCGTATATATTACATGTTGAACTAATGATAGCAATCTGTACGGATTTAATACGTGCTGAGACTGGTAAATATGTATATATGAATATAGTCTCCTGCCGGACTGTACTGGGGTAAATGCTATACGAAATATAGTATTTCTGCTGCAACCTATGTTGTATACTGAGTTTCTGTATTAACGTGATTTACTATTCCTAACATGCGTTCTAAACTTTATTTTTGCCTGCCATTCTATTTCTGAGGTGCTTACGGATATTACATCGCTTTACGGGGTTTCAACTGAATACAATAATATCTTAACATTTCGTATCACATCACATACTGAGCATGCTGAGCAGTTTCTAATACTTGTCTTAGAAGCTATGTCATATTAGTAAGTTTCACGCAAGTTACAATCTGATGCTTCTAATACCGTATCAACATTCACAATAAACGTAACACTTGACTTTTGAACATTCTACTGGCCTGTAAATTACTATACTGCACCGATATTACTTTACTTGCCGAGGGAACTAGCTTTACATACCTTATTCTTGAACTATTCGTCCGTCGGACGAGGCTCGGCCGGTACTTCAACTATTTTTTCTCCCAACTACATTCATAAATATGTCAATTAATACTAAATACAGCTTTATTGTAAATAGCAACGTTACTTTTGATATAGTTTATAGCCTAAACTTTGCTTATCGAAAGACGGTTGAAAACTCGCTATTTTTCAGCGGTCCAGAAGGGAGAAATATTCACTTCACAGCTAGGAACACATAGACACTAATTTAGAGCAATTCCACTTACCTTAGCTCGGTGGCTCGACGATTCGTCGGCCGTATTTTACGAAACTGAATCCGTAGGAATGCTCTCTGCTGCTAAATACCCCCGTATCTGGATTTAATTTGAGTTTGGGCAATGTTTAGCAGCGTAATCGGACGAAAATTATATAATTTCTTCGTTCCTCTTTTTCCCTCTGCGTTTGCCCTCTGTTCTCTGGAAATTTTAAATGATTTCATCACTTAAAACCGAAGTGGGGCTTTATATACTTGGGCCTGGACAAGGCCAACGTGTCACGGAGCCAACGCGGAGGCTCCACCTCCGTGACACGCTGCCATCGCGAAGGGGCTCTGCCTCGGCTCCTTCCGCTATGGTTCGACAGGTTCCTCGTCCGACCTTTTCCCGGGCCTTTCTCTAGCACGTATGGCTTTCAAATATGCTTAACCAACGTGCGAATAGGTCATTTAGGTGCTGGGAATTCTACAGTGTATAACATTCTCCCCCCTGAAGAACATTCGTCCTCGAATGTACACTGTTATCTAGAGGACTACTTACTTTACTTTCTAGAAATATTTCGGCAGAGTTTCCCCTGTAATATGGACTATAGCAAAAACCTGAAATGCAGAAAAGTCCAACACAGGTGCTGCACATAATAATCTAGGATCCACTGGATAACTAAGTATCAATCTTTCTCATTCACACACATACAACTATAAGGTACTGTATAAGTAACAATACGGACATACATGTCGCCTGACTAGGCCTGAAATAGGTGAGGGTATCTGGCTTCCATATCTTCTTCAGCTTCCCACGTCATTTCCTCACGGTTCCTGTTACGCCACAATACTTTGACAGATGCAACATCTTTAGTCCTCAACCTGCGAATCTCTCTGTCTAAGATAGCTACGGGAACCTCTTCATATGCTACCTCTTGTGTGACCTGGACATCCTGAACTGGAACTACTGTAGAGGAGTCCCTTATGAACTTCCTTAACATAGAAACATGAAATACTGGGTGAACAGATGCTAACTCCGGAGGCAAGTTCAATTCGTATGCAACTCGGCCTATTCTTCGTCGAATCTGATATGGCCCAATGAACCTCGGGCTAAGCTTGCCTTTCTTGCCGAATCTCATCACCCCTTTCATCGGAGATACTTTCAGATATACCCAGTCATTTACCGCAAATTCTAGATTTCTACGCCGCATATCTGCATAACACTTCTGGCAGCTCTAAGCAGTCAGTAAACGTTCTCGAACAAGCTTTATCTTTTCCTCTGACTGCCGAACAATGTCTGGGCCAACCAATGTTGATTCCCCCATTTCAAACCAGCCCACCGGCGACCTACATTTTCGCCCGTATAATGCCTCGAAAGGCGCCATCTGAATAGCTGAATGATAACTGTTATTATAAGCAAATTCAACTAACGAAAGATGCTCATCCCAGCTACCCTCAAAATCTAGCACACGCGCTCGTAGCGTATCTTCGAGCGTTTGGATAGTCCGCTCAGCCTGCCCATCTGTCTAAGGGTGGAATGTTGTGCTCAAGTTTATCTGCGTTCCCAAACCCTTCTGGAACGACTGCCAGAATCTAACCGTCAACTGTGCTCCTCTATCAGAGATAATAGATACTGGAACACCGTGTAATCTAACTATTTCTCTGATATACAATTTGGCGTAATCTTAGGCAGAGAAAGTAGCTTTTACTGACAGGAATTGGGCTATTTTCGTCAGTTTGTAAAAAATTACTCAGATTGAATCGTGTCTATGCCTGGTACGGGGTAATCCTGCTACAAAGTCCATATTTAGCGCTTCCCATTTCCAGAGAGGTACAGCTATGTCCTAGGTCGATCCGCCTGGTTCCTGATGTTCTACTTTCAGTTGTTGGCAGTTAGGACACTGAACTACAAATTCAGCAATTTCTCTTTTCTTACCTGGCCACCAGTGGTTTTTTTTTGATATCATGGTACATCTTCGTCGCGCTTGGGTGGAGACAATAGCGGGCGTAATGCGCCTCGCTCATAATCTGCTGGCGAAGCCCCAAAATATCTGGAACACGAATGTGGCCTTTACATAGCCACACTTCATCCCCGGTTATCTGAAAATATGTCACCTCTCCATAAATTACGGCTAAGGGCATCTGCTACCACATTAGCCCTTCCTGGGTGATACAAAATATTCACTCTTTAAGGCATAAACTACTACGGCTAACTCTAGGTCATGGGTAAGATAATTCTTTTCATGTTTCTCCAACTGCCTGAAGGCATAAGCTATTACTTTACCATGCTGCATTAACCCTCTGTACCTTCTGACGATACTAACACTGGGGATAATGTTAACCTATCTTTTAACTCCTGGAAGTTCTACTCACATGCCTCAGTCTACTGGAACTTTGCTGGCTTCTGTGTCAATTTAGTCAGAGGTGCTGCTAAGGTGGAAAATCCTTCCACAAACCCTCTGCAGTACCCAACTAACCGTAGGGATTGCGTACTTCGATCGGAGTGGTAGGTCTAGGCTATATCTTCACTATTTCAATTTTCTGTATATCTATCTGTACACCAGCCTCCGACACAATGTGACCAAAAAGGCTACTAAACTCAACCAAAATTCACATTTACAAAGAATTGGCATATAGCTAACGGTCATACTGGTTTATTATGCCGGAGAATCTGACAAGTAATCTACCGGTATAGCTAAAGCTTATCTGGCCTTCTGGCCGTATGCTAAGGCTACCTATTGCTAAGGTAACCTGAACGACCGTCTGTGCACCTTGTGCCTTTATCTGATCTGAGGATCCTGATATTAATCATGACCTCTAACGATCTGACTGCATAACCTTAAATAACTGAATAGTCGGGTTGAATGACCTGAATGTGGTAGTAGTCTATCAATGCTCTAACTGTTCTACTTGAGTACTTATAGATCATGCATACTGTAGACTTGTGGGCATCTAATTGCTTTGTTATTTTGCTTGAACCACTATAAGGCTGAGCTTAATCAAACTTACTCCCAGGCGATCAATCTCTGGATCTTCACGGGGAGTCTACTGATCCCCTGGTCTTAATAAACACTGTGCTAGCAGGGTACTATCAATTTCTTACGCCTTGTGTGTATCCACTTTGATTTATACTGCTATTCTGGGGAATTCTCAGTCTTATGAGCTATTCTGTAAATACTGGCCTTCTGTTAGGGCTCTGTATCTAAATATCTTACGAGAACCAGCTGAAGTACTAGTCTGTCGCTGACTACTAATGTGGACCCTTCCTTGGGGTACCCACGGGTATTCTGACTGGGGCGGCTGGCTGACTTATGGGGTGTTTCACATAATAACTGCTAGGTTGACTAAGGTCGACTCTCACCTACAAGGCTGGGAAAATGACGTACGACCACTTAACATACTAGAACAATTCTGGTATTGCTAATCTCTGAAATTTGCCTATTCGGCCTCTAATCCAGATTCTAGCATATGCACTAATGTTACCGATCTTCAGGAATGCTTCCCTGCTAATGCAGGCGCCAGCTGGTCGGTAGACCGTCTAACTACGCCCTTATCATCTAGTCATCTGGTTTAGGCCATTAACTCTGATAAGCTCCTAGAGCCTAGATCTGGCAACACACATAAATCTATTAACTTATTAATTGAGAACTGAGACAGTTCCTATGACTTCATACGTAATTCACACTTAATCTGCCCTTTCCCTTCTCCTTTTCCTTTTGCAACAAGTAAAAGCATTTAACGGTACCATATCCAAAAGATGTATTTGGGATTCCTGCATTTCCCTCTCTTTCTTATACTTACCCGGTGGTCTGACCTTGTCTGTAATCTTAATCAGATCTTATATAGCTAATAAATAAATCAACTCATATGCACATTACACTCCTGACTTCCTATTCTGACATTATCGACATATAGTAGGGACGGTACCAATAAAAGAGATAACATTGGGAGGTCCCTGTTACCTCCTCCTGCTACTGTAGTTACCTTGTAACTGGCTAATGCCTTCTTCTGTTGTTATATCTGATCTTCTGCCTGTAGTAGGGTAATGCTGATCTACCTTTGTATCTGTAATCAAAGAATACGGTAAGTTTTTAGGGACTCAACCCTATACTGTACTGCTCTAAAGCACGACTGACTGAGAAGGAAGGGTAACCATCCTATCATGCCTCGCAGCCTCCTGCCTATAATATGTGGTGCACAACACATCCATAGACAAGACTCTACTTAGCACGGCTTGCATACTCCCTGGGACACGACCTGCTCTGATACCAAGTTTGTCACACCCCGCCTTGGAGGGTATGACTGGCACCTGGTGCCCTACTAGGACTTGAGCTGCTGGACTGCTAAGCCTGGGCACATCTGGTGCCTGGCTGGCTCTAACTCACATTTCTGGAAACAAAGGGCTATATAACGGTTGTAAATACAGCCCCTGGCCCATTGGCCTATAGCCTCCTGTACCTGTACTAACAGCTGACCAGAAACATATCAATTCAGGGGACCCTATGCGGGCCGACAAGGCCACCATGCTGTCTAGTTATCTATAACTTAATCATGAAGTACTGGATAGCTACGTGACCGGCAAGGTCACCACTACTGTCGAACTTATGGCCCCACACGACCAACATAAAAGAAACAAAAGTACTAGCAGCTAACAACTGCTCGGCCTCACACGACCGGCTCATCTGACCACAGGGAACATATACAGCCTGCAAGCCTCTAGGAATAGCAATAGAAATGATCGGGATAGGGCCCCGATCTACCCATACTATACAACAAAAAGGAACTGAAATACCCCTCTAAAATTCAGTCTCCGGATGACAGGAGCTGAATACTCGATCGCTGACAAGAATCACGTGGTATTGCCTGATCGTCTATGAGTACCTGCAGGCAAGTAATGCAGCACCCCACCTGGTGTCAGTACCACTGGTACTGAGTATGTAAAGCAATAACTGAAAGAAATATCTGAAAACAATAATATAACTGATGAACTGAAGTAGAGAGAAATAGATTAATTGTCTGATAATGTAAGTCATACCTTCTCTCAATTATACTGGAAGAAGTAGGAGTCATACCCGGAGACGTATCGTTCTATTGCTGATCTACTCGTATCTGTCATAACATGGCATAACATAACATACCATAACATAGCACACACAAACCTTACCCAGCCCCCATAAGCCGGGAGGTACAACCAGCACGGAATCTACACCCCTACCCCAGTCATCCCATCTCCTATAAACCCTGTAAGCATCCTGCCGGTCCCCTGGGTATGCACTTGGGCTCGCTGAGCCCCTGACTATAACTGCATCTGAGTCCGGAGGACTCCTGAATCAACACCCCGGGCGTATCCGCTCGAAGGGGGTGTATAAGAGCCGACCAAGGCACAATATGGGGAAAACTGGCATCCCATCTTCGTCCCCTTACAGGACGGCATGCCACTCCGTAGAGCGACGTATCCTCGTCCTCTAGCGGACGAGTCGATACAGCTATTAACCCTGGGGCGGTCATGGATGCTAGGTAATCCAACCCCAAACAATACAACGGTCTCAACTAGTAATACTGTCTGCGTATCGCACATGATGAGGCTAATAGGGGTAAAGTATCGTATATATTACATGCTGAACTAATGATAGCAATTTGTACATATTTAATACGTGCTGAGACTGGTAAATATGTATATATGAATATAGTCTCCTGCCGGACTGTACATGGGTAAATGCTATACAAAATATAGTATTTCTGCTGCAACCTATGTTGTATACTGAGTTTCTGTATTAACGTGATTTACTATTCCTAACATGCGTTCTAAACTTTATTTTTGCCTGCCATTCTATTTCTGAGGTGCTTACGGATATTACATCGCTTTACGGGGTTTCAACTGAATACAATAATATCTTAACATTTCGTATCACATCACATACTGAGCATGCTGAGTAGTTTCTAATACTTGTCTTAGAAGCTATGTCGTATTAGTAAGTTTCACGCAAGTTACAATCTGATGCTTCTAATACCGTATCAACATTCACAATAAACATAACACTTGACTTCTGAACATTCTACTGGCCTGTAAATTACTATACTGCACCGATATTACTTAACTGTCCGAGGGAACTAGCTTTACATACTTTATTCTTGAACTATTCGTCCATCGGACGAGGCTCGGCCGGTACTTCAACTATTTTCCCGCAACTGCATTCATAAATACGTCAATTAATACTAAATACAGCTTTATTGTAAAGAGCAACGTTACTTTCGATATAGTTTATAGCCTAAACTTAGGCTTATCGAAAGACGGTCGAAAACTCGCTATTTTTCAGCGGTCCAGAAGGGAGAAATATTCACTTCACAGCTAGGAACACATAGACACTAATTTTGAGCAATTCCACTTACCTTAGCTCGGTGGCTCGACGATTCGTCGGCCGTATTTTACGAAACTGAATCCGTAGGAATGCTCTCTGCTGCTAAATGCCCCCGTATCTGGAGTTAATTTGAGTTTGGGCAATGTTTAGCAGCGTAATCGGACGAAAATTATATAATTTCTTCGTTCCTCTTTCTCCCTCTGCGTTTGCCCTCTGTTCTCTGGAAATTTTAAATGATTTCATCACTTAAAACCGAAGTGGGGATTTATATACTTGGGCCTGGACAAGGCCAACGTGTCACGGAGCCAACGCAGAGGCTCCACCTCCGTGACACGCTGCCATCGCGGAGGGGCTCTGCCTCGGCTCCTTCCGCGATGGTTCGACAGGTTCCTCATCCGACCTTTTCCCGGGCCTTTCTCTAGCACGTATGGCTTTCAAATTTGCTTAACCAACGTGCGAATAGGTCATTTAGGTGCCGGGAATTCTACGGGGTATAACAGACCCAAAGGTGAAAATAGAATCATATGGCTTGCCATAACTGAAATCATTAGGAAAATATTACAAATTGATCATTGGGTCAATCCTGCTGAAAGCATAATATCATAAGAAATAAACATGCATAATGGAAATAATGAGGATTAATTGGAGACTCGTCATAACTGACAATCACCATGTATGAGCGCATGATGATCCCACGTCTTGCCCACATGGAGGAGGGCCATCCTAAGCCTTTCCAGGTGAACGATAAGTAGGGTGTGATATCACTGTGTGTCCATAGTACGGGAAACTACGTTGGTGCATAGTTTATGAGACATGGAAACCTTGGAACCCCTTGCCTACACAGTGCTAGACACTACTTTCAAAACATGCATAATGCTCATATAATTATATTCTCAAAACATAGCGTGAATCTAAATATTGGGGAGTCTTCACTCCAAAGTATACATCTATCAACTGATCGTGTTAGCATTGACCAAATCATTAAACATACTTAACTTGTATGGGCTTGACCAAATAATAAAATTATGCGTACTTGAAATAGAATTCATAAGGAAAATCATGGATTCATATATGGATAATTTGAAATCATTCAACTTTGCTAGATATTTCATCATACTTGAAATCATAAATAATAAACTTGACGTTTCATGAAACATGCATAATTGGGCATAATTTTCTATAACTTGGAAGCATGAATTTATAATCAAAATAGGTATAAAATCTGCCCATGAATCTTCAAACATACTTTGAAACATAGAGGGGATTGACCGATAATAGTTTATAGAGGATTTTACAAAATTGGGTTAAAACCCCATAAGATCATGCATTTGTTCTAGAACTTGAATTCATAGAATTGAGGAGAATGTTGAGCATGAGAGTGAAAGGAACTCTCATTCATAACCCTGCATACCTAAGAGAGATGAATCTACACTTATTTTTGAAATCCCAAGAGATTTAGAGAAGAAATTGAAGGATTTAAGCTTGATCTTCAAATGCATGGGAGTTGAATGAATTAGAATAGGTTATGCTTCCTTAATACACTTCTCTTAGGGATTAAAAAGACGTAGTTTAGGGATTAGGAGCTTAGGAATTATGAAAACACCCTTGCTAATTTCATAGAAATTTAAACACTGCCAGGAGTAACGACTCACACCACAAGTCGTACCTCTATACCACGACTCATGGTTACCACTCGTTGTGAACACTGTTTTGCCCTGAATTCTAAAGTTTCCCATGGATTAGACCATAACAATAAAATGATGAGTTATTATATCCATCCATGTTCATTAAATCCAAATTCCTCAGTCCCTTCCCGTGAGTGCAGGCCACGAGTTGTTTTTTTCCACAACCAATTGTACCAAGAGTCATACATTTCTGGTCCGACATCCAAGCAACTTTGCATAACCCCTAAAAATGACTCGTTACATGATCCCACAAGTCGTACCATGTGTCGTTTCCACTGAAATCCTCAAGCAGGTTCTGACCATGAACATTTCCCATGAGTTGTACCTTCTAACCATGACTCGTATCACGAGTCATTTTGTGAAAATTTTCCCCCTTTTTTATTGATCACCTTTCTAATACCGAGGCTAGTATTATAAACTTTTGGGGTATTACAATATCTATCCCTTGGGAAAATTCGTCCTCAAATATGGGTTAAACATATCAAAAAGCCGAGGAAAGGAACTGCAATCCCAAACACTGAACATCTGAAGCTGAAACTGATGGAGTGATTGACTCCAGATAGATACACATGACTGAACTTAATTCATGAAGCATACATGCATGCTAGGACATGAAAGGAACCTTGATACATGAACATGGTATGAAACTTCGTAGAGTATTAGAGAGGGAACTAATACCTAAGGCTGGAATAGAGTTTGAAGGGAACAGATGCGGGTATTTGCCATCATATCTGCTTCAACCTCCCACGTAACTCTCTCAACGAGGTAATTCTTCCACAAGACTTTTACTGAAGCTACATTTTTGTTCCTCAACTTTTGAACATGATGATCAAAGATCTCAACGGGTACATCCTCATAGGTAAGGCTATCCATCACACCTATTCTCTCCACCAAAACAACCAAAGACAAGTCACCAATGCACTTCTTCAACAATGATACATGGAAATAAGGATGCACCGAAGCTAACAACACTGGTAGCTCCAACTCATAGGCCACCTTTCCAAAACGTCCCACAATCCTGTAAGGACCAACGTATTAGGGACTAAGCTTCTCTTTCTTTTTGAACCTCATCACTCCCTTCATAGGAGACACCTTCAAGAACACCCAATCATCAACTTCAACATCATGTTCTCTCCACCTAACATCCGCATATAACTTCGGATGACTCTGAGCTACATTCAGCCTTTCTCTAATAAGTTGAACCTTTTGTACAACATCATAAGCTGAATCTAGCCCTATCAACATAACATTACGTACCTCAAACCATCCAATAGGTAACCAACATCTTCACTCGTAAAGAGCCTCAAACGGAGCCATTCGAATATTGGAGTGGTAACTATTGTTATAACAAATGTCGATAAGAGGTAAATGATCATCCCAACAACCATTGAAGTCAATAAAACAAGATCTCAAATATCCTAAAGAGTATGAATGGCCCACTCATCCTGATCATCTATCTGTAGGTGAAAAGCTGTACTAAGCTTGACCTGAGTACAAGTCCCTTCTGGAGCAATCTCTAAAACTGTGAGGTAAACATAGTCCCTCTATCTAAAATGATGGACAAGGGAATATCATGCAACCGAACCAACTCTCGACTATACAATCTAGCATAGTCCTCAACTAAATTGGTAGTTTTAACTGATAAGAAATGAGCTGCTTTTGCCAACTTGTCTACTACCACCCATATATAGTCATACTGCTGGTGAGTGCGAGGCAAACCTATGATGAAGTCCATATGAATCTCTTTCCACTTCCAAGAAGGGATAGTAATGACTTGTAGCATACCTCCAAGTTTTTGATGCTTAACTTTCACCTGTTGATAATTCGGGAACTTAGCCATAAACTTTTCTATGTTCCTCTTCATGCCACTCCACCAATAGACTTCCCGTAGGTCATGGTACATCTTGGTGGCACCTGGATGTATAAAATATCAACAACCATGAGCCTCATGCAACATCCATCCTCTAAAATCATCGACACTGAGAATAAATAAATGACCCTGACATCGAAGCACACCATCTCACCCTTGGGAGAAGACCTCCTCATTTTGATTTTTAACCGCTTTCTTTAGCTTCACCAAGATGGGATCCTCATATTGCATAGCCTTGACCTTGGTCACCAGGGACGATTCTGATCCAAATGGAATAATGAAACCACCATCTATTGAATCCATAAGGCGAACCCCTAACCGTGAAAGTCGATGCACATCCTTCACCAACTCTTTCCTCCCATCCTCAATGTGAGACACACTCTCCATGGAATGTCTGTTGAAGGCATCCGCCTCTACAATGGCTTTTCCTGAATGATAAAGGACACTCATATCATAATCCTTGAGAATCTTCAACCGCCTCCTTTGTCGCAAATTCAGCTCCTTTTGAGTGAACACATACTGAAGGCTTTTGTGGTCTATGAACACATCCACATGTACCCCATACACGTAGTGTCTCCAAATCATCAACGCGAACATAATTATTGCCAACTCTTCGTCATGCATCAGATAACTCTTCTCATGAGTCTTGAGCTATCTAGAGGTATACGCAATGACCTTACCATACAGAATTACCACACAACAAAGACCAAATCTAGAGGCATCAAAATACACAACGAATCCATTTGTGCCCACGGGTAGGGGCAATACTGGGGCTAAAGTGAGTCGAGTCTTTAACTCCTAAAAACTCTTCTCACAGGCTTCCAACAACTAAATGTTTACTTTCTTCTGAGTCAACTTAGTCAATGATTCTGTAATGGATGAAAATGCTTCAACAAATCTCCTAAAATAGCTAGCTAAATAGAAGAAGCTCTTGATCTCTAAAGGATTAATCGATCTAGGCCAATTCTTCACTGGTTCTATCTTTTGAGAGTCCACCTGCACACCCTCACTTGAAACCACATGACCAAAACATACTATTGAGTCTACCCAAAACTCACACTTGTTAAATTTAGCAAATAGTTTGTGATCCTTGAGATTCTGTAGCACGATCCTCAAATGAGCAGCATGCTCCTCCTCACTCCGAGAGTATATGAGAATCTCCTATATGAAGACAATCACAAACACATCCAAATATGGCTTGAATACCGTGATCATCAAATCCATAAAAGTTATTAGAGTATTTTTTAGTCCAAATGACATAACGGCAAACTCATATTGGCCATATCAAGTCCTGAAAGCTTTCTTCGGACTGTCACTCTCTCTAACTCTGAGCTGATGTTAACCGGATCTGAGGTCTATCTTTGAGAAACATTTAGCACCTTGAAGTTGGTAAAACAAGTCATCAATTATGAGAAGGGGATAGTTGTTCTTGATTGTAACCTTTTTCATGTAACACCTTAGACCTCAGAATAGATTGATTAAGGAAAATAACTGATATTATAGGTTCTGCTATAGGGAATGATGGCGTCATTGACGGCCCATAACATCCTTGACAATTCAAGGGACGATAGTCAGGAAGGTGACAGACCTTCACTAGTGATGCTCAAGTTTGATGGCATAGCTGACGGCTCATCAGGAACAAGACTGTGCTTGTGACAGCTATCAGACCAACGATGGACCGTAAGTTGAGCCATCGAAGAGAATATTTATTGACTCTGGGGTAATGATAGACAAAACGAACTGTTAGAGTAGTGACAACCCATCACTTATACCATCAGCGGGAGATTTTGGCTGACCTCACTAGTTTTGAGCGAAGACATGAATAAGGGACCATCGGGGGTGTGATGTCGTATTATAGATACCATTGGTGTTCCTAGTTGTGGAAATTTTGGCAGATTCTCATGGGCAATTTTGTAATCTCCCATGTTTTTAACTCCTATACTATATGGTTTTAAGCATGGAAAAGAGTGCGTCAAGGGTATATTCACCTTAAGAAACTCATTATGCTCAAAACACTCTCAATTGGAGAATCAATTATCTTAAGGCTCTCAAGAAATTCCTAGGGTTCATCTTCAAGTTTCTTCTAGAGTCAACTGGGGTTTCAAATTTAGTTGAGGATTGATCAATTCAGTTATGTGGATCTATCAATGAGGGTTCCTTCCAACCTCATGTCCTTTCTTAAATTCAAAGTATGATCACTCAAATTTCCCAAAGCCCTAATTTAAAAAGTTATGATTCTGTGTTGAATTTTAAAATTTGTTCATGATTCCTTTATGGGTAGACCTGATTTGATATATAAATATTATTTCCATGATAGTTCTTATGATCTCATTACATATTTATGAAATTATGATATTTTATGATTCAAGCATTATTATGAAATTTTAGGGCTAAATTCCTTCTTATGAATTTAATTGATCCTCTTATATATTTTAAATCTCTCAATCCCTAATTCTTGATTTATAGTTATTATGTATGATTTCCTAGGAGTATCCCTCATAAATTTATCAAATTAAGTATGAGGATTTTTTCAAGGATGCATAATTTCTCTCATAATTTTATGATTATGATTATGGCCGACTCACGGTCCCTATTTTATGGCTAGTTCACGTATTTAAAGCATGTTTATGATTATCGTGATTTAAACTAGACCATAAACCTCATGCCTATTTTCCTACTACTATATGAGTACTATATATGTTTTGAGATTTGTATTTAACACCAAGTAGATCGGGGTCCAAGCATACCTCGAGTTTAAGAACTACGTGCTAATGTAGCCATGATCAGGTCTTCCTTGAGAATGTCCCCTTTGCCCATATGTGACTTTCATGAGTGATATCACAATTCTTTTTCATGGTTCTACCCTTGACAAGCTACGAAAACCCTCCCGACTAGGGGTTTACAGGTTGGGCTCCATGTTTGCTCATATGGGGTATGTCAGTTATTAGAATCTCCCATAGTTTCTTATGTTTATGCATGATCATGTTATGATGTTTTGGCTCAAGATATGATTTATAAATCTTCTTTATAATTATGATTATGACCATTTACATATAGTTTTGAAAGCATTGAGCTCTCATGTTTAAGTTATGATTCAAATGCATAATGTCAGAAATGTTATACTCTCTGTACTCTTATGTTTTTTTATGACCCTTTTACGTAACTAGCATACTCAGTACATTTCAAGTATTGACCACATTCTTTATGCTATATTATCTCATGATACAAGTTCGAGCGATTAGGTTCCACCTTGTAGTTAGCCACTCCTGTTCCAGTCCAGTAAGACTCTACCTTTGGTGACTCCTCATCTATTGAGGACATGCATATTAGCTTTTGTTTTATTCATCATATTCTAGTTTCAGACCTAGAGATCTAGTTGGGGGTGTTGTCCCATCAGCTCATTAGATAGTTAGAGGCTTGTTCAGACATTATGTAGCTGTTCAACTTTCTGTCGAGTGTTGGCTATTCGTACCCTTATGAGTTCTTATTATCATACTTCCACTTTATTCATGATATGGTTGATTTTTGCTCTTGGTTATTCTCTTGAATTGCTATGATTATATCATGGGTTAACTTGGGGTCATTCGTGGCTCTAGATCTCATCTCTTGATTCGGGGTCTTAGCTCGGGTCATGACAAACATGGTATTAGAGCATTAGGCTTAAGTGTCCCAGGGTGTTTTAAGGCCATGTGAAGAAGAGTCTTTTTCATTGGTGTGAAGCATGACACAATTATGACGAAGAAGCTATGAGACATTTTTAGAAATTTCCCTTCTTTCACGATTTTATCTCATGCTATGAGTTTAGCTCTAGCTTTACGCGCTTGCAGAATAATGCCTCCACGCCGAGTTAACGGAAGAATAAATGACAACGGGAGTGGCCATGTGATGGAAATGGATGTGGGAATTAGTAATCCCCTGCAGATCTCATGCTTGAGCAGGTTGCCCATGCTTATAATAGGGCCACCATTCAGATGTGGGAATAGTCCTTGACTGCTTAGGTCAATCAACAAGTAGTGGCTCATATTCCCCAAAATGGGAACGCAGCAGCGGCTAGAGTCCAGGACTTCCTCAGGATTTACCCACCTGAGTTCCTTGGGTCGAGAGTGGATGAGGAGCGATATGAGTTCATTGAGGAGATCCAAAAGATCACCCAGATTATGGGAGTGCTGGAAGAGGAGAGCGTAGACTTAGCCTCCTATCAATTGCAGGGGGTAGCTCACATATGGTATAGGTGGTGGAAGAATAGCCAGGGAGTCGAAGCGGGTCCTATTGGATGGGATAAGTTTCTCACTGTATTCTTAGACCAATTCTTTCCCCGAGAGATGAGGGATATCAATGCGACTGAGTTTGTGAAATTGACATAGAACTACATGAATATAGCAGAGTATGTCCTAGAGTTCACCCGGCTATCTAAATGTGTGCTGGACATGGTGGCCAATCAGAGGGCTCGGGTGAACAGATTTGTAAAAGGAGTAGCAGATTACTTGGTTAAGGATAGAAGGACCACAATACTACATCAGCATATTGACTTCTCCCAACTAGTTTTGTATGCCCAACTGGGTTAAGGATAGAAGGACCACCGTACTACATCAGCATATTGACTTCTTCCGACTAGTTTTGTATGCCAAGCATATGGAGGTGGTGCAAATGAGGGAGAAGAAGAGGGAGGCCAAGAGGCCATGACAAGTAGCACTTGGTTTACCCAGCAGAGGTCTGGGGTAGTCATCGTCCTTAGTTTTAGTAGAGGTCATCATCCCCAGCACTGTCATCACCCAGTGTCCCTTCCAGACTCAGACGTGATTAGACGAGTAGGGCATCAGGATCGAGGGGCTAGGGGAGCACTACAGGAGAGCACACTTTTCCGACATGTGTGAAGTTTGGAAAAACCACCTTGGGTAGTATTTAGTTGGCCCAGATGCTAATTTCAAGTGTAACAAACCTGGACATAGGCTCAGAGATTTCCCTTAAGTCAGACAAGGCGGAAGTGGGATCTATACCTCGGCCACTAGTTCAGTAGCTCTAGTAGCCCATCCATTCTAGTAGGGTACTTCTACTAGTTCAGCTAGAAGTCTGCGCCAAAATAGATTGTACGCAATCTCATCACGATAGGAGCAGGAGACTTCACCCGATGTGGTAATTGGTATGTTATGAGTTTTTCATCTTGATATGTATGTATTGTTAGATCCAGGGGCTACTGTAAATTTTGTTACTCCTTATTTTCCCATTAGTTTTTGAGTTAGTCCCAAAATCCTATCAGAACCCTTCACAGTCTCTACTCTCGGTGACTAAGTTATAGCTCGAAGGGTATAAAGAAATTGCCCTGTCACAATCCTTCAGAAGGTCACCTCAGCCAATGTGACGACCCGAACGGAGGCCTAGATCGTAGACACAGGACAAGGGACCCCGAGAGGCCCCATGTCGACCCAAGGCATAAGCATACATAAACTCAATATATAAATACTGAAGAATCAATGATAAAAACTCAGCGGATGTCTAACTCAACATAACATCAGAATAAGCATCTAAAGCTAAGCACGTAGATGAGTTAGAAAAGCATCTAATCTAGATGAGTTGATGGGACAAGACCCCAACTAACTCAATAATACTAAAGCTGAAAATACATAAGGAAACTGAAAGTCTAGCCCTCAAAGGATGAGGACTAAGTAGGTGCATACTCTGACAACCAACTACGAGTGGGGCTGATCCTAGGAGCTGGGTCCTGTATAATGAAACGATACAACATAGAAAGTATGAGGTCAGTACAGGGAATGTACCGAGTATGCAAGTTAAGTAAAACCGCTCAAGTAAAATAAACCATTTAAAATTGTTATACCCCGTAGAATTCCCGGCACTTAGATGACCTATTCGCACGTTGGTTAAGCATATTTGGAAGCCATACGTGCTAGGGAAAGGCCCGGGAAAAGATCGGATGAGAAACCCGTCGAACCATCGCGGGAGGAGCCGAGGCAGAGCCCCTCCGCGATGGTAGCATGTCACGGAGGTTAGGCCTCCGCGATGGCTCCGTGACACGTTGCCCTTGTCCAGGCCCAAGTATATAAAGCCCACTTGGAGATAGCCCGATCAGAGGGCACTACAGAGGCATCATCCCAGCCTCCTCAGCAGTCTCCACCACGTCAGGAGCCACTCGGGGCGACATTACCTTCAGCAGCCCCTATATTGACTCCTTCTGATCAGGAGGTTAGGAGTGCTGTAGTTCTGTTAGCACAGATGATGGCTGCTCAACGTCAGCCAATGCCATCTACAGCTGCAGAATCATCAGGAGGGCCCGGTAGTTCGAGGGTCTGAGAGTTTTTAGCCCTGAATCCCCCACAGTTCACAGGCACGGACCGAACAGAGGACCCCCAAGATTTTCTGGATCAGATGCAGAGAATCTTCAGGGTTATGCATGCCACGTCTACCGAGTCAGTTGAGTTGGCCGCATTCCGGTTACGGGATATTGCGGTGTTATGGTACGAAAGCTGGGAGAGGTCCCGAGGGAGAGATGTTTCCCCTCCCACCTGGTCCAGCTTTTCAGGAGCCTTTCTGGATCATTATTTGCCGTGGGAGATTCGACAGGCCCAGGTAGACGAGTTCCTACATCTAGAACAGGGGGCCATGAGTGTTCGGGAATATTCTTTGCAGTTTGATTCCCTAGCCCGATATGCACCGGCCTTCATTGATACCATGGCATCCAGAGTGCATCACTTCATTACGGGCTTGAATCCAGAATATGTTGAGATTTGCACTACAGCCACACTGCGAGAGGACATGGATATTGCTCGCATTCAGGCATTTGCTCAGAATATTGAGGGCATCGAACAGCAGCAACGAGATGTCAGAAGGGTTAATCAGGAACAGCGTCGCCGGGACCGGCCAGTTGAATCACAGTGAGAAGCCCGGGGAGGACCCAGGCCCCGAATGTCAGACAGGCCGCCCAGGCCCCCGCCTTCGCCACAGTCACAGGGGGGTAGATCCAGCCGCAGGGGGCAGTCAGGGACTGGTAGAGGCTCGCAGATGGCAGATTCACCATCACAGAGGAGGGGAGAGCAGAGCAGGTATACCCTACCACTTTGCCCTATATGCAGTCGACGCCATCCTGGAGCATGCAGATATGGCTCCACCGCATGTTATAATTGTGGACAAGAAGGCCATTTGATGAAAGATTGCCCAGCCAGAGGTCGTGAGGACCGGGACAAACAGGATAGGGCATCAACAGGATCACGAGCTACAACATCCTCGACTGGGCGTAGGCCCTCAATTTCAGCAGGCAGGCGTCGAGGCAGATCAAGGGCCTCCAGTACAGGTGCAGGTCCAAGCCGCACATATGCCTTACCAGGGAGGCAAGATTCAGAGGCATCGTCTGATGTTGTGACAGGTATGCTAACTATCTGCTCACACCCTGCTTATGTGCTAATTGATCCAGGGTCTACTTTGTCCTATATTACTCCATTGCCAAAAGGTAGGTTTATTTCCTACCTTCGGGCGAGAAAGTTGATATCTAAGGGGTGCATTTACCATCTTGTCAGAGTTCAGGATGTCCAAGCAGAATCTCCGACACTCCAGTCGGTTCCAGTGGTAAATGAATTCCCAGATGTATTTCCTGATGAGTTACCTGGTATTCCCCTAGAAAGGGAAATAGACTTCGCTATTGACTTGCTACCAGGCACTCAGCCAATATCAATACCTCCTTATCATATGGCTCCTGCAGAACTCAGAGAATTAAAGGAGCAGTTGAAAGACTTGTTAGATAAAGGTTTTATCAGGCCGAGTACTTCCCCGTGGGGTGCGCCAGTCTTGTTTGTGAGAAAGAAAGATGGCTCGCTCCGAATGTGCATAGATTATCGGCAGCTAAACAAAGTTACAGTAAAGAACAAGTATCCGCTCCCCAGGATCGATGGCTTATTTGATTAGCTACTGGAGCCAGATACTTTTCTAAGACTGATTTGCGGTTCGGATATCACCAGGTCCGAGTACGTGAAAGGGATATTCCTAAGACAGCATTCAGGACTCGATATGGGCATTTCGAATTTCTGGTTATGTCCTTCGGACTAACGAACGCCCCAGCAGTCTTTATGGACCTGATGAACAGTATTTTCAGACCTTTCCTGGACTTGTTCGTGATAGTGTTCATTGATGACATTCTGGTGTATTCTCGCTCTGAAGCAGATCACCGGACTCATTTGCGGAAGTGCTCCAGATTCTCAGGGACCGCCAGTTGTATGCTAAATTTTCGAAGTGTGAATTCTGGCTTAACTCAGTGGCCTTTTTAGGGCATATTGTTTAAGACGCCGGTATACAGGTAGATAAGCAGAAGATAGAAGTAGTTAAGTCATGGCCTAGGCCTACCACCCCGACTGAAGTTCGCAGCTTTCTGGGTTTGGCAGGATACTATCGGAGGTTCGTTGAGGGATTCTCAACCATTGCAGCACCTTTAACGAAATTGACACAGAAAGCAGTAAAGTTTCAGTCCGAGGAAAAGATAAAACTTATTCGAGAGCATTTGCTAACCGCTCAGAGCCTCCAGAAGTCATACGCAGATAGGCGGCGCAGAAATTTAGAAATTTCAGTAAACGACTGGGTATATCTGAAAGTGTCCCCGATGAAAGGGGTAATGAGGTTTGGCAAGAAAGGCAAGCTTAGCCCAAGATTCATTGGGCCGTATCAGATTCGACGAAGAATAGGCCGCGTAGCATACGAGTTAAACTTGCCTCCAGAGTTAGCGTCGGTTCACCCAGTATTCCATGTTTCTATGTTAAGAAAGTTCGTAGGGGACCCTTCTACAGTAGTTCCAGTCCAGGATGTTCAGGTCACAGAGGAGTTAGCCTATGAAGAGGTTCCCGTAGCCATCTTAGACAGACAGATTCGCAGGCTGAGAACTAAAGATGTTGCGTCTGTCAAAGTATTATGGCGTAACAGAAATTGGGAGGAAATGACATGGGAGGCTGAAGAAGATATGAAAATCAGATACCCTCACCTATTCCAGGCCTAATCAGACGACAGGTATGTCCGTATCATTACTTATACAGTATCTTATGATTGTATGTTTGTAAATGATAAAGAAAGAAGTGATATTTAGTTGTTTAGCGAATCTTGGAATATTGTGTGCAGTGCCTGTGTTGGACTTTTCTGCATTTCAGGTTTTTGCGATAGTCCATATTACAGGGGAAACTCTGCCAAAATTTTTCCAAAAACTAGAGTAAACAACCCTCTAGATAGCAGTATACATTTGAGGACAAATGTTCCTAAGGGGGGGAGAATGTTATACCCCGTAGAATTCCCGGCACTTAGATGACCTATTCGCACGTTGGTTAAGCATATTTGGAAGCCATACGTGCTAGGGAAAGGGCCGGGAAAAGATCAGACGAGAAACCCGTCGAACCATCGCGGGAGGAGCCGAGGCAGAGCCCCTCCGCGATGGCAGCGTGTCACGGAGGTGAGGCCTCCGCGATTGCTCCGTGACACGTTGCCCTTGTCCAGGCCCAAGTATATAAAGCCCACTTTGATTTTAAATAAGTATATACTTAAACATTTCCAGGAAAATAGAGAGAGAAATCAGAGAAAGAGGAAAAACGTAGAAAAATTAAATATTTTCGTCCGATTACGCTGCCAAACGCTGCCCAAACTCAAATTAATCCTAGATACCAAGGTATTTAGCAGCAGAGAGCATTTCTACGGAGTTAGTTTCGCAAAATACGGCCGACGAATCGCCGAGCCACCGAACTAAAGTAAGTAGAATTGCTCTAAATTAATGTCTATGTGTTCCTAGCTGAGAAGTGAATACTTCTCCCTTCTGGGCCGCTGGAAAATAGCGAGTTTTTGACCATCTTTCGATAAGCCTAAGTTTAGGCTATAAACTATATCGAAAGTAACGTTGCTCTTTACAATACAGTTGTATTTAGTATAAATGGGCGTATTTATGAATGCAGTTGGGAGAAAATAGTTGAAGTACCGGCCGAGCTTCGTCCGACGGACGAATAATTCAAAGAGAAGGTATGTAAAGTTAGTTTCCTTCGGCAAGTTAAGTAGTATCAGTATAGCTTAATAAATTACGGATCAGTAGAATGTTCAGAAGTCGAGTATTGCGTTATTATGAATATTGGTACGATGTTAGAACACATTGGGTTGTAATGTGTATGAAACCTAACGGTATGAAATAGATTCTAACGCAAGCGTTAGAGATTGCCCAATATATTCAGTGTGTGATGTAATATGCCATGTTAAGATATTGTTGTGTTCAGCTGAAACCCCGTGAAGTAGTACAGTATCCGTAAAGCACTTCAGAAATAGAATAGCAGGCTAAAATGAAGTTCAGGAAGCATGTCAGGAGTAGTAAATCATGTTACTATAGAAAGTCAGTATGCAGCGTAGTTCAGTAGAAATATTATATTCGTACATACGTATATAGTATTTCCAGCCTCAGCATGTATTAAGTATGTACTTATTTCTATCGTGGGTCCAGCATATAGTATATACAGAACTTAGTAAACCGCAGAGTTTTCAGTAGAAACATTATTTTATATAGCATTTGCCCAGTATAGCTGGCAGGGGACTATATTCATATTCATATATCTTTACCTGCCTCAGCACGTATTAAATACGTACAGATTACTACCATTAGCCAGCATGTAATATATGTGATACTTTACCCCTATTAGACTCAGCATGCGAGATACCCAGATAGTACTACCAGTTGAGACCATTGTATTGTTTGGGGTTGGATTACCTAGCATCCATGACCGCCCAGGGTTAATAGCTGTATCGACTCGTCCACCAGAGGACGAGGATACGTCACTCTACGGAGTGGCATGCCGTCCCGCCAGGAGACGAAGATGGGATGCCAGTTTTTCCCCATATTTGTGCCTTGATCGGCCCTTACACACCCCAGTCGAGCGGATACGCCCGGGTGTAGATTCAGGAGTCCTCCGGACTCAGATGCAGTTATAGTCAGGGGCTCAGCGAGCCCAAGTGCATACCCTGGAACCGGCAGGGTGCTTACAGCCACTGTAGGAGATAGGATGACCGGGGTAGGGGTATAGATTCTGTGTTGATTGTACCTCCCGGCTTATGGGGGCCGGGTAAGGTTATGTATGCCATGTTATGTTATGTATGTTATGCTATGATTGCAGTAGATACGAGTAGATTATTAGTGAAATGATATGCCTCCAGGTATGATTCCTACTCCCTTCAGTATGATTAAGAACAGGTATGATCTACACTATCAGATAGTTAATTTAGTTCTTCTATTCCAGTTTCGTCAGTTATGTTATTGATTTCAGACATCCCTTCAGTTCTTACAGATTCAGTTATCTCCTGCTATTCAGAATTGCTAGTCATATTAATTGTATTCGACTGTTTTCAGTTTGCTTTACATACTCAGTACCAGTGGTACTGACGCCCAGTGGGGCGCTGCATTACTTGCCTGCAGGTACCCATAGACGAGCAGGCGATACCTCGTGATCCCCATCAGCGGTTGAGTATTCAGCTCCTGTCATCCGGAGGCTGAATTTCTAGAGGTGTAGCCTAGTTCTTTCTGTTGTACAGTACGGGTAGGTCGGGGCCCTGTCCCGATCATTTCTATTATCCTTCCTAGAGGCTTGCAGTCTGTATATATTCGCTGTGGTCTGATGAGCCGGTCGTGTGAGGCCGTGCAGTTGTATAGTTGCCTTTACTCCTTCTTTCTTTTGTAATGGCCGTGTGGGGCCATAGTTTGCCAGTAGTGGTGACCTTGCCGGTCACGTAGCTTTTTCAGTATATTATGCTTGAGTTACAGATAACTAGACAGCATGGTGGCCTTGTCGGCCCGCATAGGTTCCCCTGAATTACCTTATTTCTGGTCAGCTATAATACAGGTACAGAAGGCTATAGGCCAATGGGCCGGGGGCTGTATTTACAGCCGTTATATAGCCCTTTGTTTCCAGAAATTTGAGTTAGAGCCAGCCAGGCGCCAGATGCGCCCAGGCTTAACAGTTCAGCAGGTCAGGTCTTAGTAGGGCACCAGGTGCCAGTCATAACCCCCCAAGGTGGGGCGTGACAAACTTGGTATCAGAGCAGGTCGTATCCCAGGGAGTCTGCAAGCCGTGCTAAGTAGAATCCTATCCATGGATGTGTTGTGCACCACATACTATGGGTAGGAGGCTGCAAGGCATGATAGGATGGTTGTCTTTTATTCTGATTCAGTCGAGCTGTAGAGCGGTACAGTATAGGGTTGATTTCCTAAAATCTTACCATATTCTTTGGTTACAGATAATGTCAGACCAGCGCCATCCTATTACAGGTCGGAACTTAGACATTGCAGCAGGAGAAGGCACTAGCAGGATGCCTCCCCCTCACTTGGAGATAGCCCGATCAGAGGGCACTACAGAGGCATCATCCCAGCCTCCTCAGCAGTCTCCACCACGTCAGGAGCCACTCGGGGCGACATTACCTTCAGCAGCCCCTATATTGACTCCTTCTGATCAGGAGGTTAGGAGTGTTGTAGTTCTGTTAGCACAAATGATGGCTGCTCAGCGTCAGCCAATGCCATCTACAGCTGCAGAATCATCTGGAGGGCCCGGTAGTTCGAGGGTCTGAGAGTTTTTAGCCCTGAATCCCCCACAGTTCACAGGCACGGACCGAACAGAGGACCCCCAAGATTTTCTGGATCAGATGCAGAGAATCTTAGGGTTATGCATGCCACGTCTACCAAGTCAGTTGAGTTGGCCGCATTCCGGTTACGGGATATTGCGGTGTTATGGTACGAAAGCTGGGAGAGGTCCCGAGGGAGAGATGTTTCCCCTCCCACCTGGTCCAGCTTTTCAGGAGCCTTTCTGGATCATTATTTGCCGCGGGACATTCGACAGGCCCGGGTAGACCAGTTCCTACATCTAGAACAGGGGGCCATGAGTGTTTGGGAATATTCTTTGCAGTTTGATTCCCTAGCCCGATATGCACCGGCCTTCGTTGATACCATGGCATCCAGAGTGCATCGCTTCATTACGGGCTTGAATCCAGAATATGTTGAGATTTGCACTACAGCCACACTGCGAGAGGACATGGATATTGCTTGCATTGAGGCATTTGCTCAGAATATTGAGGGCATCAGATAGCAGCAACGAGAGGTCAGAAGGGTTAATCAGGAACAGCGTCGCCGGGACCGGCCAGTTGAATCACAGGGAGAAGCCCGGGGAGGACCCAGGCCCCGAATGTCAGACAGGCTGCCCAGGCCCCCGCCTCCGCCACAGTCATAGGGGGGTAGATCCAGCCGCAGGGGGCAGTCAGGGACTGGTAGAGGCTCGCAGATGGCAGATTCACCATCACAGAGGAGGGGAGAGCAGAGCAGGTATACCCTACCACTTTGCCCTATATGCAGTCGACGCCATCCTGGAGCATGCAGATATGGCTCCACCGCATGTTATAATTGTGGACAAGAAGGCCATTTGATGAAAGATTGCCCAGCCAGAGGTCGTGAGGACCGGGACAGACAGGATAGGGCATCAACAGGATCACGAGCTACAACATCCTCGACTGGGCGTAGGCCCTAAGTTTCAGCAGGCAGGGGTCGAGGCAGATCAGGGGCCTCCAGTACAGGTGCGGGTCCAAGCCGCACATATGCCTTACCAGGGAGGCAAGATTCAGAGGCATCGCCTGATGTTGTGACAGGTATGCTAACTATCTGCTCACACCCTGCTTATGTGCTAATTGATCCAGGGTCTACTTTGTCCTATATTACTCCATTTGTGGCACGGAAGTTTAGTATTGTACCAGAATCATTACAGCAGCCCTTCCTAGTATCTACGCCCGTTGGTGACTCTATCACAGCTAGCCGAATTTACTGCGGGTGTACAGTAGATGTTGCTGATCGTCAGACCACAGTAGATCAGGTCGAGTTAGAAATGATAAACTTCGATGCCATAATGGGTATGGATTGGTTGGTACCATGTTTTGCTAATGTTGAATGTTGGACCAAAACGGTCCGATTCCACTTCCCGGGGGAGGCAGTACGGGAGTGGAAGGGCAGCACCACGACGCCAAAAGGTAGGTTTATTTCCTACCTTCGGGCGAGAAAGTTGATATCTAAGGGGTGCATTTACCATCTTGTCAGAGTTCAGGATGTCCAAGAAGAATCTCCGACACTCCAGTCTGTTCCAGTGGTAAAATGAATTCCCAGATGTATTTCCTGATGAGTTACCTGGTATTCCCCCAGAAAGGGAAATAGACTTCGCTATTGACTTGCTACCAGGCACTCAGCCAATATCAATACCTCCTTATCGTATGGCTCCTGCAGAACTCAGAGAATTAAAGGAGCAGTTGAAAGACTTGTTAGATAAAGGTTTTATCAGGCCGAGTACTTCCCCGTGGGGTGCGCCAGTCTTGTTTGTGAGAAAGAAAGATGGCTCGCTCTGAATGTGCATAGATTATCGGCAGCTAAACAAAGTTACAGTAAAGAACAAGTATCCGCTCCCCAGGATCGATGACTTATTTGATCAGCTATAGGGAGCCAGATACTTTTCTAAGATTGATTTGCGGTCCGGATATCACCAGGTCCGAGTACGTGAAAGGGATATTCCTAAGACAGCATTCAGGACTCGATATGGGCATTTCGAATTTCTGGTTATGTCCTTTGGACTAACGAACGCCCCAGCAGTCTTTATGGACCTGATGAACAGTATTTTCAGACCTTTCCTGGACTTGTTCGTGATAGTGTTCATTGATGACATTCTGGTGTATTCTCACTCTGAAGTAGATCACCGGACTCATTTGCGGACAGTGCTCCAGATTCTCAGGGACCGCCAGTTGTATGCTAAATTTTCGAAGTGTGAATTCTAGCTTAACTCAGTGGCCTTTTTAGGGCATATTGTTTCAGACGCCGGTATACAGGTAGATAAGCAGAAGATAGAAGCAGTTAAGTCATGGCCTAGGCCTACCACCCCGACTGAAGTTCGCAGCTTTCTAGGGTTGGCAGGATACTATCGGAGGTTCGTTGAGGGATTCTCAACCATTGCAGCACCTTTAACGAAATTGACACAGAAAGCAGTAAAGTTTCAGTGGACGGAGATATGCGAGCAGAGTTTCCAGGAACTGAAAGACAGATTAACCTCCGCCCCAGTACTAGCACTGCCGGAAGGCACAGAAGGTTATTCAGTCTATTGCGACGCGTCAGGTGTCGGATTGGGTTGTGTGTTGATGCAGCATGGTAGAGTAATTGCATATGCTTCCAGACAGCTGAAAAAGCACGAAAAGAATTACCCCACCCATGACCTAGAATTGGCCGCAGTAATTCATGCCTTGAAGATGTGGAGGCATTACCTGTACGGCGTCCATGTTGATATATATATACAGATCATAAGAGCTTGCAGTACATTTTTACTCAGAGGCAATTGAATCTGCGGCAACGTCGCTGGTTAGAATTGTTGAAGGATTATGATGTGAACATCCTGTACCATCCCGGAAAAGCTAATGTTGTAGCAGATGCCCTGAGCCGAAAGTCAATGGGGAGCTTGGCGTATTTACGGCCTGAGAAACGGAAGTTACCCAAAGAAATTCATCAGTTAGCTGGACTAGCCATTCGAGTAATGGAAACAGAAAATAATAGGGCCATAATTCAGAATTCTACAGTGTCGTCATTAGTTGTAGAGGTAAAAGAACGACAGTATGAGGATCCTGATTTAGTCCAGCTCAGAGATAGAGTTCAGAAGGGTGAGGAGCCAGATTTTCAGATAACCGAGAATGGGGTGCTACGCTGTAAGGGACGCCTTTGTGTCCCGAATGTCGCAGGACTTCGTGGGCAGATCATGCATGAGGTATACTACGCTCGCTATTCCCTTCACCCAGGGGCGACTTAAATGTACCACGACATCAAAGACATCTACTGGTGGCCAGGTATGAAAACTGAGATAGCTGAATTTATATCTAGGTGTGCTAATCGTCAGCTGGTGAAAGCAGAGCACCAGAAACCGGGTGGTTTGACGCAAGAGATAACGGTACCCACGTGGAAATGGGAAGCAATAAACATGGATTTTGTAACAGGGTTACCCCGTACTAGACGCAGAAATGATTCCATTTGGGTAATAGTTGACAGGCTGACAAAATCAACTCATTTCCTGCCAGTAAGGGCTACCTTCTCAACTGAGGATTATGCCGAATTATATATCAGAGAAATAGTTAGATTGCATGGGGTGCCGGTATCTATCATTTCAGACAGGGGAGCACAGTTTACAGCTAGATTCTGGCAATCATTTTAGAAAGGTTTGGGGACGCAGATTAATTTGAGCACAGCATTCCATCCTCAGACAGACGGGCAGGCTGAATGTACTATCCAGACGCTCGAAGATATGCTACGAGCGTGTGTGTTAGATTTTGGGGGTAGCTGGGATGAACATCTCTCGTTAATTGAATTTGCTTATAATAACAGCTACCATTCAGCTATTCAAATGGCGCCTTTCGAGGCATTATACGGGCGAAAATGTAGATCACCTGTGGGCTGGTTTGAGATAGGAGAATCAGCATTAGTTGGCGCAGACATTGTTCGGCAGTCCGAGGAAAAGATAAAACTTATTCGAGAGCGTTTGCTAACCACTCAGAGCCGCCAGAAGTCATACGCAGATAGGCGGCGCAGAAATTTAGAATTTTCAGTAAACGACTGGGTATATCTGAAAGTGTCCCCGATGAAAGGGGTAATGAGGTTTGGCAAGAAAGGCAAGCTTAGCCCAAGATTCATTGGGCCGTATCAGATTCGGCGAAGAATAGGCCGCGTAGCATACGAGTTAAACTTGCCTCCAGAGTTAGCGTCGGTTCACCCAGTATTCCATGTTTCTATGTTAAAAAAGTTCGTAGGGGACCCTTCTACAGTAGTTCCAGTCCAGGATGTTCAGGTCACAGAGGAGTTAGCCTATGAAGAGGTTCCCGTATCCATCTTAGACAGACAGATTCGCAGGCTGATAACTAAAGATGTTGCGTCTGTCAAAGTATTATGGCGTAACAGAAATTGGGAGGAAATGACATGGGAGGCTGAAGAAGATATGAAAATCAGATACCCTCACCTATTCCAGGCCTAATCAGACGACAAGTATGTCCGTATCATTACTTATACAGTATCTTATGATTGTATGTTTGTAAATGATAAAGAAAGAAGTGATATTTAGTTGTTTAGCGAATCTTGGAATATTGTGTGCAGTGCCTGTGTTGGACTTTTCTGCATTTCAGGTTTTTGCGATAGTCCATACTACAGGGGAAACTCTGCCAAAATTTTTCCAGAAACTAGAGTAAACAGCCCTCTATATAGCAGTATACATTTGAGGACGAATGTTCCTAAGGGGGGGAGAATGTTATACCCCGTAGAATTCCCGGCACTTAGATGACCTATTCGCACGTTGGTTAAGCATATTTGGAAGCCATACATGCTAGGGAAAGGCCCGGGAAAAGATCAGACGAGAAACCCATCGAACCATCGCGGGAGGAGCCGAGGCAGAGCCCCTCCGCGATGGCAGCGTGTCACGGAGGTGAGGCCTCCGCGATGGCTCCGTGACACATTGTCCTTGTCCAGGCCCAAGTATATAAAGCCCACTTTGATTTTAAATCAGTATATACTTAAAAATTTCTAGGAAAATAGAGAGAGAAATCAGAGAAAGAGGAAAAACGAAGAAAAATTAAATATTTTCGTCCGATTACGCTGCCAAACGCTGCCCAAACTCAAATTAATCCTAGATACCAAGGTATTTAGAAGCAGAGAGCATTTCTACGGAGTTAGTCTCGCAAAATACGGCCGACGAATCGGCGAGCCACTGAACTAAAGTAAGTAGAATTGCTCTAAATTAATGTCTATGTGTTCCTAGCTGAGATGTGAATACTTCTCCCTTCTGGGCCGCTGGAAAATAGCGAGTTTTTGACCGTCTTTCGATAAGCCAAGTTTAGGCTATAAACTATATCGAAAGTAACGTTGCTCTTTACAATACAGTTGTATTTAGTATTAATGGGCGTATTTATGAATGCAGTTGGGAGAAAATAGTTGAAGTACCGGCCGAGCTTCGTCCGACGGACGAATAATTCAAAGAGAAGGTATGTAAAGTTAGTTTCCTTCGGCAAGTTAAGTAATATCAGTATAGCGTAATAAATTACGGATCAATAGAATGTTCAGAAGTCGAGTATTGCGTTATTATGAATATTGGTACGATGTTAGAAAACATTGGGTTGTAATGTGTATGAAACCTAACGGTATGAAATAGATTCTAACGCAAGCATTAGAGATTGCCCAGTATATTCAGTGTGTGATGTAATATGCCATGTTAAGATATTGTTGTGTTCAGCTGAAACCCCGTGAAGTAGTACAGTATCCGTAAAGCACTTCAGAAATAGAATAGCAGGCTAAAATGAAGTTCAGGAAGCATGTCAGGAGTAGTAAATCATGTTACTATAGAAAGTCAGTATGCAGCGTAGTTCAGTAGAAAGATTATATTCGTACATACGTATATAGTATTTCCAGCTTCAGCATGTATTAAGTATGTACTTATTTCTATCGTGGGTCCAGCATATAGTATATACAGAACTTAGTAAACCGCAGAGTTTTCAGTAGAAACATTATTTTATATAGCATTTGCCCAGTATAGCTGGCAGGGGACTATATTCATATTCATATATCTTTACCTGCCTCAGCACGTATTAAATACATACAGATTACTACCATTAGTCAGCATGTAATATATGTGATACTTTACCCCTATTAGCCTCAGCATGCGAGATACCCGGATAGTACTACCAGTTGAGACCATTGTATTGTTTGGGGTTGGATTACCTAGCATCCATGACCGCCCACGGTTAATAGCTGTATCGACTCATCCAGCAGAGGACGAGGATACGTCACTCTACGGAGTGGCATGCCGTCCCGCCAGGGGACGAAGATGGGATGCCAGTTTTTCCCCATATTTGTGCCTTGATCGGCCGTTACACACCCCAGTCGAGCGGATATGCCCGGGTGCAGATTCAGGAGTCCTCCGGACTCAGATGCAGTTATAGTCAGGGGCTCAGCGAGCCCAAGTGCATACCCTGGGACCAGCAAGGTGCTTACAGCCACTGTAGGAGATGGGATGACCGGGGTAGGGGTATAGATTCTGTGTTGATTGTACCTCCCGGCTTATGGGGGCCGGGTAAGGTTATGTATGCCATGTTATGTTATGTATGTTATGCTATGATTGCAGTAGATACGAGCAGATTATTAGTGAAATGATACGCCTCCAAGTATGATTCCTACTCCCTTCAGTATGATTAAGAACAGGTATGATCTACACTATCAGATAGTTAATTCAGTTCTTCTATTCCAGTTTCGTCAGTTATGTTATTGATTTCAGACATCCCTTCGGTTCTTACAGATTCAGTTATCTCCTGCTATTCAGAATTGCTAGTCATATTAATTGTATTCGACTGTTTTCAGTTTGCTTTACATACTCAGTACCAGTGGTACTGACGCCCAGTGGGGCGCTGCATTACTTGCCTGCAGGTACCCATAGACGAGCAGGCGATACCTCGTGATCCCCATCAGCGGTTGAGTATTCAGCTCCTGTCATCCGGAGGCTGAATTTCTAGAGGTGTAGCCCAGTTCTTTTTGTTGTACAGTACGGGTAGGTCGGGTCCCTGTCCCGATCATTTCTATTATCCTTCCTAGAGGCTTGCAGTCTGTATATATTCCCTGTGGTCAGATGAGCCGGTCGTGTGAGGCCGTGCAGTTGTATAGTTGCCTTTACTCCTTCTTTCTTTTGTAATGGCCATGTGGGGCCATAGTTTGCCAGTAGTGGTGACCTTGCCGGTCACGTAGCTTTTTCAGTATATTATGCATGAGTTACAGATAACTAGACAGCATGGTGGCCTTGTCGGCCCGCATAGGTTCCCCTGAATTACCTTGTTTCTGGTCAGCTGTAATACAGGTACAGAAGGCTATAGGCCAATGGGCCAGGGGCTGTATTTACAGCCGTTATATAGCCCTTTGTTTCCAGAAATTTGAGTTAGAGCCAGCCAGGCGCCAGATGCGCCCAGGCTTAACAGTTCAGCAGGTCAGGTCTTAGTAGGGCACCAGGTGCCAGTCATACCCCCCCCCAAGGTGGGGCGTGACAAACTTGGTATCAGAGCAGGTCGTATCCCAGGGAGTCTGCAAGCCGTGCTAAGTAGAGTCCTGTCCATGGATGTGTTGTGCACCACATACTATGGGTAGGAGGCTGCAAGGCATGATAGGATGGTTGTCTTTTATTCTGATTCAGTCGTGCTGTAGAGCGGTACAGTATAGGGTTGATTTCCTAAAATCTTACCATATTCTTTGGTTATAGATAATGTCAGACCAGCGCCATCCTATTATAGGTTGGAACTTAGACATTGCAGCAGGAGAAGGCACTAGCAGGATGCCTCCCCCTCACTTGGAGATAGCCCGATCAGAGGGCACTACAGAGGCATCATCCCAGCCTCCTCAGCAGTCTCCACCACGTCAGGAGCCACTCGGGGCGACATTACCTTCAGCAGCCCCTATATTGACTCCTTCTGATCAGGAGGTTAGGAGTGCTGTAGTTCTGTTAGCACAGATGATGGCTGCTCAGCGTCAGCCAATGCCATCTACAGCTGCAGAATCATCAGGAGGGCCCGGTAGTTTGAGGGTCCGAGAGTTTTTAGCCTTGAATCCCCCACAGTTCACAGGCACGGACCGAACAGAGGACCCCCAAGATTTTCTGGATCAGATGCAGAGAATCTTCAGGGTTATGCATGCCACGTCTACCGAGTCAGTTGAGTTGGCCGCATTCCGGTTACGGGATATTGCGGTGTTATGGTACGAAAGCTGGGAGAGGTCCCGAGGGAGAGATGTTTCCCCTCCCACATGGTCCAGCTTTTCAAGAGCCTTTCTGGATCATTATTTGCCGCGGGAGATTTGACAGGCCCGGGTAGACCAGTTCCTACATCTAGAACAGGGGGCCATGAGTGTTCGGGAATATTCTTTGCAGTTTGATTCCCTAGCCCGATATGCACCGGCCTTCGTTGATACCATGGCATCCAGAGTGCATCGCTTCATTACGGGCTTGAATCCAGAATATGTTGAGATTTGCACTACAGCCACACTGTGAGAGGACATGGATATTGCTCGCATTCAGGCATTTGCTCAGAATATTGAGGGCATCAGACAGCAGCAATGAGAGATCAGAAGGGTTAATCAGGAACAGCGTCGCCGGGACCGGCCAGTTGAATCATAGGGAGAAGCCCGGGGAGGACCCAGGCCGTGAATGTCAGACAGGCCGCCCAGGCCCCCGCCTCCGCCACAGTCACAAGGGGGTAGATCCAGCCGCAGGGGGCAGTCAGGGACTGGTAGAGGCTCGCAGATGGCAGATTCACCATCACAGAGGAGGGGAGAGCAGAGCAGGTATACCCTACCACTTTGCCCTATATGCAGTCGACGCCATCCTGGAGCATGCAGATATGGCTCCACCGCATGTTATAATTGTGGACAAGAAGGCCATTTGATGAAAGATTGCCCAGTCAGAGGTCGTGAGGACCGGGACAGACAAGATAGGGCATCAACAGGATCACGAGCTACAACATCCTCGACTGGGCGTAGGCCCTCAGTTTCAGCAGGCAGGGGTCGAGGCAGATCAGGGGCCTCCAGTACAGGTGCGGGTCCAAGCCGCACATATGCCTTACCAGGGAGGCAAGATTCAGAGGCATCGCCTGATGTTGTGACAGGTATGCTAACTATCTGCTCACACCCTGCTTATGTGCTAATTGATCCAGGGTCTACTTTGTCCTATATTACTCCATTTGTGGCACGGAAGTTTAGTATTGTACCAAAATCATTACAGCAGCCCTTCCTAGTATCTACGCCCGTTGGTGACTCTATCACAGCTAGCCGAATTTACCGCGGGTGTACAGTAGAGGTTGCTGATCGTCAGACCACGGTAGATCTGGTCGAGTTAGAAATGATAGACTTCGATGCCATAATGGGTATGGATTGGTTGGTACCATGTTTTGCTAATGTTGAATGTTGGACCAAAATGGTCCGATTCCACTTCCCGGGGGAGGCAGTACGGGAGTGGAAGGGTAGCACCGCGACGCCAAAAGGTAGGTTTATTTCCTACCTTCGGGCGAGAAAGTTGATATCTAAGGGGTGCATTTACCATCTTGTCAGAGTTCAGGATGTCCAAGCAGAATCTCCGACACTCCAGTCTGTTCCAGTGGTAAATGAATTCCCAGATGTATTTCCTGATGAGTTACCTTGTATTCCCCCAGAAAGGGAAATAGACTTCGCTATTGACTTGCTACCAGGCACTCAGCCAATATCAATACCTCCTTATCGTATGGCTCCTGCAGAACTCAGAGAATTAAAGGAGCAGTTGAAAGACTTGTTAGATAAAGGTTTTATCAGGCCGAGTACTTCCCCGTGGGGTGCGCCAGTCTTGTTTGTGAGAAAGAAAGTTGGCTCGCTCCGAATGTGCATAGATTATCGGCAGCTAAACAAAGTTACAGTAAAGAACAAGTATCCGCTCCCAAGGATCGATGACTTATTTGATCAGCTACAGGGAGCCAGATACTTTTCTAAGATTGATTTGCGGTCCGGATATCACCAGGTCCGAGTACGTGAAAGGGATATTCCTAAGACAGCATTCAGGACTCGATATGGGCATTTCGAATTTCTGGTTATGTCCTTCGGACTAACGAACACCCCAGCAGTCTTTATGGACCTGATGAACAGTATTTTCAGACCTTTCCTGGACTTGTTCGTGATAGTGTTCATTGATGACATTCTGGTGTATTCTCGCTCTGAAGCAGATCACCGGACTCATTTGCGGACAGTGCTCCAGATTCTCAGGGACCGCCAGTTGTATGCTAAATTTTCGAAGTGTGAATTCTGGCTTAACTCAGTGGCCTTTTTAGGGCATATTGTTTCAGACGCCGGTATACAGGTAGATAAGCAGAAGATAGAAGCAGTTAAGTCATGGCCTAGGCCTACCACCCCGACTGAAGTTCGCAGCTTTCTGGGGTTGGCAGGATACTATCGGAGGTTCGTTGAGGGATTCTCAACCATTGCAGCACCTTTAACGAAATTGACACAGAAAGCAGTAAAGTTTCAATGAACGGAGATATGCGAGCAGAGTTTCCAAGAACTGAAAGACAGATTAACCTCCGCCCCAGTACTAGCACTGCCGGAAGGCACAGAAGGTTATTCAGTCTATTGCGATGCGTTAGGTGTCGGATTGGGTTGTATGTTGATGCAGCATGGTAGAGTAATTGCATATGCTTCCAAACAGCTGAAAAAGCACGAAAAGAATTACCCCACCCATGACCTAGAATTGGCCGCAGTAATTCATGCCTTGAAGATGTGGAGGCATTACCTGTACGGCGTCCATGTTGATATATATACAGATCATAAGAGCTTGCAGTACATTTTTACTCAGAGGCAATTGAATCTGCGGCAACGTCGCTGGTTAGAATTGTTGAAGG
Source organism: Datura wrightii (assembly GCA_035772735.1). Classification (NCBI taxonomy): domain Eukaryota; kingdom Viridiplantae; phylum Streptophyta; class Magnoliopsida; order Solanales; family Solanaceae; genus Datura; species Datura wrightii. Next base: position 117,628,382 of record JASDFA010000010.1, on the reverse strand, counting down.
ATTATGATGTGAACATCCTGTACCATCCCGGAAAAGCTAATGTTGTAGCAGATGCCCTGAGCCGAAAGTCAATGGGGAGCTTGTCGTATTTACGGCCTGAGAAACGGAAGTTAGCCAAAGAAATTCATCAGTTAGCTGGACTAGCCATTCGAGTAATGGAAACAGAAAATAATGGGGCCGTAATTCAGAATTCTACAGTGTCGTCATTAGTTGCAGAGGTAAAAGAACGACAGTATGAGGATCCTAATTTAGTCCATCTCAGAGATAGAGTTCAGAAGGGTGAGGAGCCAGATTTTCAGATAACCGAGAATGGGGTGCTACGCTGTAAGGGCCGCCTTTGTGTCCCGAATGTCGCAGGACTTCGTGAGCAGATCATGCATGAGGTACACTATGCTCGCTATTCCCTTCACCCAGGGGCGATGAAAATGTACCACGACATCAGAGACATCTACTGGTGGCCAGGTATGAAAACTGAGATAGCTGAATTTGTATCTTGGTGTGCTAATTGTCAGCAGGTGAAAGTAGAGCACCAGAAACCGGGTGGTTTGACGCAAGAGATAACGGTACCCACGTGGAAATGGGAAGCAATAAACATGGATTTTGTAACAGGGTTACCCCGTACTAGACGCAGAAATGATTCCATTTGGGTAATAGTTGACAGGCTGACAAAATCAGCTCATTTCCTGCCAGTAAGGGCTACCTTCTCAACTGAGGATTATGCCGAATTATATATCAGAGAAATAGTTAGATTGCATGGGGTGCCTGTATCTATCATTTCAGACAGGGGAGCACAGTTTACAGCTAGATTCTGGCAATCATTTCAGAAAGGTTTGGGGACGCAGATTAATTTGAGCACAGCATTCCATCCTCAGACAGACGGGCAGGCTGAACGTACTATCCAGACGCTCGAAGATATGCTACGAGCGTGTGTGTTAGATTTTGGGGGTAGCTGGGATGAACATCTCTCGTTAATTGAATTTGCTTATAATAACAGCTACCATTCAGCTATTCAAATGGCGCCTTTCGAGGCATTATACGGGCGAAAATGTAGATCGCCTGTGGGCTGGTTTGAGATAGGAGAATCAGCATTAGTTGGCCCAGACATTGTTCGGCAGTCCAAGGAAAAGATAAAACTTATTCGAGAGCGTTTGCTAACCGCTCAGAGCCGCCAGAAGTCACACGCAGATAGGCGGCGCAGAAATTTAGAATTTTTAGTAAACGACTGGGTATATCTGAAAGTGTCCCCGATGAAAGGGGTAATGAGGTTTGGCAAGAAAGGCAAGCTTAGCCCAAGATTCATTGGGCCGTATCAGATTCGGCGAAGAATAGGCCGCGTAGCATACGAGTTAAACTTGCCTCCAGAGTTAGCGTCGGTTCACCCAGTATTCCATGTTTCTATGTTAAGAAAGTTCGTAGGGGACCCTTCTACAGTAGTTCCAGTCCAGGATGTTCAGGTCACAGAGGAGTTAGCCTATGAAGAGGTTCCCGTAGCCATCTTAGACAGAAAGATTCGCAGGCTGAGAACTAAAGATGTTGCGTCTGTCAAAGTATTATGGCGTAACAGAAATCGGGAGGAAATGACATGGGAGGCTGAAGAAGATATGAAAATCAGATACCCTCACCTATTCCAGGCCTAATCAGACGACAGGTATGTCTGTATCATTACTTATACAGTATCTTATGATTGTATGTTTGTAAATGATAAAGAAAGAAGTGATATTTAGTTGTTTAGCGAATCTTGGAATATTGTGTGCAGTGCCTGTGTTGGACTTTTCTGCATTTCAGGTTTTTGCGATAGTCCATATTACAGGGGAAACTCTGCCAAAATTTTTCCAGAAACTAGAGTAAACAGCCCTCTAGATAGCAGTATACATTTGAGGACGAATGTTCCTAAGGGGGGAGAATGTTATACCCCGTAGAATTCCCGGCACTTAGATGACCTATTCGCATGTTGGTTAAGCATATTTGGAAGCCATACATGCTAGGGAAAGGCCCGGGAAAAGATCAGACGAGAAACCCGTCGAACCATCGCGGGAGGAGCCGAGGCAGAGCCCCTCCGTGATGGCAGCGTGTCACGGAGGTGAGGCCTCCGCGATGGCTCCGTGACACATTGCCCTTGTCCAGCCCCAAGTATATAAAGCCCACTTTGATTTTAAATCAGTATATACTTAAAAATTTCCAGGAAAATAGAGAGAGAAATCAGAGAAAGAGGAAAAACGAAGAAAAATTAAATATTTTCGTCCGATTACGCTGCCAAACGCTGCCCAAACTCAAATTAATCCTAGATACCAAGGTATTTAGCAGCAGAGAGCATTTCTATGGAGTTAGTCTCGCAAAATACGGTCGACGAATCGGTGAGCCACCGAACTAAAGTAAGTAGAATTGCTCTAAATTAATGTCTATGTGTTCCTAGCTGAGAAGTGAATACTTCTCCCTTCTGGGCCGCTGGAAAATAGCGCGTTTTTGACCGTCTTTCGATAAGCCTAAGTTTAGGCTATAAACTATATCGAAAGTAACGTTGCTCTTTACAATACAGTTGTATTTAGTATTAATGGGCGTATTTATGAATGCAGTTGGGAGAAAATAGTTGAAGTACCGGCCGAGCTTCGTCCGACGGACGAATAATTCAAAGAGAAGGTATGTAAAGTTAGTTTCCCTCGGCAAGCTAAGTAATATCAGTATAGCGTAATAAATTACGGATCAGTAGAATGTTCACAAGTCGAGTATTACGTTATTATGAATATTGGTACGATGTTAGAAAACATTGGGTTGTAATGTGTATGAAACCTAACGGTATGAAATAGATTCTAACGCAAGCATTAGAGATTGCCCAGTATATTCAGTGTGTGATGTAATATGCCATGTTAAGATATTGTTGTGTTCAGCTGAAACCCCGTGAAGTAGTACAGTATCCGTAAAGCACTTCAGAAATAGAATAGCAGGCTAAAATAAAGTTCAGGAAGCATGTCAGGAGTAGTAAATCATGTTACTATAGAAAGTCAGTATGCAGCGTAGTTCAGTAGAAAGATTATATTCGTACATACATATATAGTATTTCCAGCCTCAGCATGTATTAAGTATGTACTTATTTCTATCGTGGGTCCAGCATATAGTATATACAGAACTTAGTAAACCGCAGAGTTTTCAGTAGAAACATTATTTTATATAGCATTTGCCCAGTATAGTTGGTAGGGGACTATATTCATATTCATATATCTTTACCTGCCTCAGCACGTATTAAATACGTACAGATTACTACCATTAGCCAGCATGTAATATATGTGATACTTTACCCCTATTAGCCTCAGCATGCGAGATACCCAAATAGTACTACCAGTTGAGACCATTGTATTGTTTGGGGTTGGATTACCTAGCATCCATGACCGCCCAGGGTTAATAGCTGTATCGACTCGTCCAGCAGAGGACGAGGATACGTCACTCTACGGAGTGGCATGCCGTCCCGCCAGGGGACGAAGATGGGATGCCAGTTTTTCCCCATATTTGTGCCTTGATCGTCCCTTACACACCCCAGTCGAGCGGATACGCCCGGGTGCAGATTCAGGAGTCCTCCGGACTCAGATGCAATTATAGTCAGGGGCTCAGCGAGCCCAAGTGCATACCCTGGGACCGGCAGGGTGCTTACAGCCACTGTAGGAGATGGGATGACCGGGGTAGGGGTATAGATTCTGTGTTGATTGTACCTCCCGGCTTATGGGGGCCGGGTAAGGTTATGTATGCCATGTTATGTTATGTATGTTATGCTATGATTGCAGTAGATACGAGCAGATTATTAGTGAAATGATACGCCTCCAGGTATGATTCCTACTCCCTTCAGTATGATTAAAAACAGGTACGATCTACACTATCAGATAGTTAATTCAGTTCTTCTATTCCAGTTTCGTCAGTTATGTTGTTGATTTCAGACATCCCTTCAGTTCTTACAGATTCAGTTAGCTCCTGCTATTCAGAATTGCTAGTCATATTAATTGTATTCGGCTGTTTTCAGTTTGCTTTACATACTCAGTACTAGTGGTACTGACGCCCAGTGGGGCGCTACATTACTTGCCTGCAGGTACCTATAGACGAGCAGACGATACCTCGTGATCCCCATCAGCGGTTGAGTATTCAGCTCCTGTCATCCAGAGGCTGAATTTCTAGAGGTGTAGCCCAGTTCTTTTTGTTGTACAGTACGGGTAGGTCGGGGCCGTGTCCCGATCATTTCTATTATCCTTCCTAGAGGCTTGCAGTCTGTATATATTCCCTGTGGTCAGATGAGCCGGTCGTGTGAGGCCGTGCAGTTGTATAGTTGCCTTTACTCCTTCTTTCTTTTGTAATGGCCGTGTGGGGCCATAGTTTGCCAGTAGTGGTGACCTTGCCGGTCACGTAGCTTTTTCAGTATATTATGCTTGAGTTACAGATAACTAGACAGCATGGTGGCCTTGTCGGCCCGCATAGGTTCCCCTGAATTACCTTGTTTTTGGTCAGCTGTAATACAGGTACAGAAGGCTATAGGCCAATGGGCCGGGGGCTGTATTTACAGCCGTTATATAGCCCTTTGTTTCCAGAAATTTGAGTTAGAGCCAGCCAGGCGCCAGATGCGCCCAGGCTTAACAGTTCAGTAGGTCAGGTCTTAGTAGGCCACCAGGTGCCAGTCATACCCCCCAAGGTGGGGCGTGACAAAAATATTTCATAGCATATCATAAGCTTTCAAATCTAAGTGGAAGGACTACATGCATTCATTTTGAAATCATAATATTATCATAATATGACCATGCATAGCATCATACAATCATAACTGACTGGAATGACTCAAAGCTGAAATATGACATTTATAGAAAAGATGGAAAATGAGTAAACCCTTGCTTTTAGTACATGCATGTTTAAAATACTAATCATGAGTAATGAATATGAAAATATGAATCGTATAGACAATAGGAGACTCGTCACTTAACCGACATACCACGATAGAGCTTACGTGATCCCGGCTATCACCCTCAAGTGGGAAGAGCCATCCAAAACCTTGCCAGGGCTAAGGAAGCTACCATGATATCGATATCAAGCTCATGAGCCATTAGGGCTGGGGATAACTCACAAGGGAGGTCCCAATAATATAATAGTGTCAAATATGTTGGTGTGTAGTTTTGGGGCATAGGGTGATCGACCTTTAGCCCGCCTAGTGCTAGACTCTTCTCCCAAAACTTGCAATGCTCTACATCATATATAATGAAGCTCAATATCTTCTATTGACGAATCTCAACAATGATATCATGCATAAACTCAACATCGTATGAAACGAAGCTCGACATTGTCATTTAACAAAGCTCAATAATGAAATCATGCATAGAATCGATATCATATTAAAACAAAGCTCAGTGATAACATATGTCTCAATTATGAATTCATGCATATGAGAAGCTTTATTTCGAAACATACCACAAGCTCAAATATAAGTGGGAGCATCTGCTCAAAAACCATGTGGTAAGCATACTTTAAAGATGCTACATCATCATACTTGATATAAGGGCCTTTCCAAAATCTTTATCATTCTTGGATCTACTCACTTCATTTTGAAAATAATATCAAAATCATGTGTAGCTTTAGAAACATGCTTTTCATTATCAAATCTCATCATCATAACACATTCATCATCACTCTCTTCTTTCATGAACTTCTCATCCATGCGCATTTAATTTCATAATTTAGAAAACACAACTTTGGATTGAAAATAATTTAAAATCCACCCAAGCTTCACAGTTTGTCAATTTAAACATAATGAAATCGTGCCCATGTATAGAAATTGAAGATACATCCAATTGGGTAAAAATCCCATAACTTGATCATACGTATTACTCATGCTTAACTAAGGATTTGGGAATGGGTGACGAAGGAAACACCCACTCATAATCCTACATACCCGGAAAGGATGATTTTACCACTTCTCTAATTGCCCAAGATGAGATTCCAATGGAAACCTTCAAAACTTGCTCTAAATCCTCTCTTCAAACTCTCAAGTTTGCATGCATGGAATGAATTAGCTTAGAATAGGTTTTCCCTTCTTAAAACACTATAAAACGAGCCTTAAACGAGGTAGTGCAGGCCCCTAGGACTTAGGAATTACGGAAAAGCCCTTACTAAAATCGCACAATTTGGCTGACCGCCAGTCCCCACGAGGGACTGGATGACTCGTGCACATAGGCCATGAATCGTCTGGTTCACTGCTTAAAACAACTCGTGGACCTCACGGAAGACACCACGACTCGTGGTGGGTGACCACGACTCATGGTAACCATCTGTGGCTTCTACTTTCCAATGCCACCTTGCCATCATCCAGTCTAGGCCACGGGAGACCTCACGAGTCGTAAGGCCTGACCACGATTTGTGGTCATGCCCGTGGTCTTTTCAACACCTCCTGCCAACCTTGCTGGAACACGATTCACCTCACGACTCGTGCTCACTCCCCACGAGTCTCCTCACGGTTCGTTCTGTGACCTGGTGCGAAATTTTAGTTTTTCAACGTTTTTACTCCCGGGTTTAATCCTTGGGTTCTCGGGGTATAACAATATCTCCCCTTTGGGAACATTCATGCTCGAATGTTAGAAACACACATATAACTCAAAAACATGCAATCATCATATGCAAACACTGATCATTTAAATCGAAAACTAACGGAATGACTACCTCCGAAAAGACCTACATAGCTGAACTGAATTCATACCTCACATACATCTACCATAACACAAATCAAACTTGTGCGCATGAACTGAACATGAAAACTGATTAGAGAATTAGGGAAAAAACTAATACCTCAAACTGAAATTGAGACGGTAGGGAACAGGTGAGAGTATTTATCCATCATAGCCGTTTCGGCTTCTCACATATCTCTCTCCACATGCTGATTTCTCCATAACACCTTTACCGAAGCTACTTCTTTGTTCCTCCGCCTTCGAACCAGACGATTCAAGATTGCAACTGGAATTTCCTCATAATTGAGGCTATCTCCCACACCAATGTTTTCCATCGGGAAAACTAAATATGGATCACCCAAGCACTTTTTCAAGAGTGATACATGAAAGACGGGATGAACTGAAGATAACTCTTATGGCAAGGCCAACTCATACGTTACCTTACCAACTCTTTTCATAACTCGGTAGGTACCCACATAGCGGGGACTGAGTTTTCCTTCCCTTCTGAACTGCATGACTCCCTTCATGGGAGACACCCTCAGAAATATACAATCGTCCACCTCGAACTCTGACTCTCTCGCCTCACATCAGCATATGAGTTTTGACGACTTTGAGCAGTTTTCAGCTTGTCCCTTATCAACTAAACTTTCACCATAGCCTCATGCACCGAATCAGGTCCTACCATAACTGCCTTACCAACCTCAAACCATCCAATGGGCGATCTACATCTCCGCCCATATAGAACCTCGAACGGTACCATCTGGATGCTGGAGTGATAACTGTTATAGTAGGCAAACATGATCAAGGGCAAGTGATCATCCCAGATACCTTTAAAGTCCATCGAACAAGCTCTCAACATGTCCTCAAGAGTATTGATTATCCGCTTTGCCCGACCATCCATTGGCGAATGGAATGTTGTGCTGAGTTTAACCTGAGTCCTAAGCCCTTTTTGGAAATACTGCCAAAACTGAGTACCTCGGTCTACGATAATGGACAAAGGCACTCCATGTAATCGCACTAACTCCTGGATATACAGTTTGGCATAATCATCCGCTAAATCTGTGGTTTTGACCAGTAGGAAGTGTCAAGCCTTGGTCAACCTATATAGCACCACCCAAATAGAATCGAAATGTCGGCGTGTACGAGATAGGCTTGTAATGAAATCCATATTAATATTATCCCACTTCCATGTGCGAATTATAATATCCTGATGTATGCCTCCCGGCCTTTGATGCTCGACTTTCACTTGCTGACAGTTCGGGCACTTGGCAACGAATTTTGCAATATCCTTCTTGATGCTGTTCCACCAATATATTGCCCGCAAGTCATGATACATCTTGGTGGCACCCGATGGATAGAGTAACTGGACCTATGTGGCTCATGCAATATCTGGTCCCTTAAATCATCAACTTCTAGAACACACAGACGATCCTGGCATCGCAACACACCATCTCTCCCTTGGGAGAAGACCTCCAATTTCTGACTCCGAATGACTTCTTTCAGCTTTACCAAAATAGAATCCTTATCTTTTTTAGCTTTCACATCCGTCATCAAGGAGGATTCTGACCTGTTTTGTACAATAACGCCGCCATCGATCAAGTCGACCAATATAACTCCCAACCTTGCAAGTTGATGGAAATCTTTCACCAACTCCTTCTTTCCCTCATCCACGTGGGACACACTCTCCATAGAGAGCCTGCTAAGTGCATCCGCTACTACATTAGCCTTACCTGGGTGGTAAAGAACAGTCATATCGTAGTCCTTTAGTAGCTCCAACCACCTCTTTTGCCGAAGATTGAGATCTTTCTGCATGAACACATATTGCAATCTCTTATGATCCGTGAATACATCCACGTGGACCCCATACAAGTAATGCCGCCATATCTTCAATGCGAATACCACTGTGGCCAACTCAAGGTCATGGGCTGAGTAATTCTTCTCATGAACATTCAACTATCTTGAGGCATATGTTATCACTTTCCCATGCTTCATCAACATACACCCAAGTCCGATTCTCGATGCAACACAATACACCACAAAACCATCGGTACCCTCTGGTAGGGTCAACACTGGTGTTGAAGTGAGTCGAGTCTTCAACTCTTGGAAACATTTCTCACAAGCCTCCGACCATTGGAAACTTTACCTTCTTCTGAGTCTACTCAGTCAAAGGTTCCGCAATAGATGAAAAGCCCACAACAAATCTCTGATAGTAACCCACTACGCCCAAAAAGCTCCTGATATCTGATGGGTTTACCCGTCTGGGCAAATTCTTCAAAACCTCGATTTTCGAGGAATCTACCTTTATGCCTTCACTCGATACCACATGGCCCAAAAAAGCCATAGAGTCCAACCAAAACTCACATTTGCTGAACTTTGCATACAATTGATGATCCTTAAGGGTCTGAACCACTACTCTCAAGTGAGCGGCATGCTCCTCATCGCTCCGAGAGTATATAAGGATGTCATCAATGAAAAAATCATGAACATGTCTAAATATGCCTAACACCCTATTCATTAGAACCATAAAAGCTGAAGGGGCATTGGTTAGTCCAACAGACATAACAACAAATTCATTGTGACCATACCGAGTCCTGAAGGAAGTTTTTGGGATGTCACTCTCCTGAACCCTGAGTTGGTGATACTCGAATCTGACATCAATCTTGGAGAAACACTTGGCACCCTAAAGTTGATCGAAAAAATCATCGATCCTGGGCAAAGGATACCCGTTCTTGATGGTGACCTTGTATAACTGCCGATAGTCAATGCACATCAAAAGCGAACCATCCTTCTTTCGGCCAAATAACATTGGTGCACCCCATGGAGACTTACTCAGCCTAATAAAGCCTTTATCTAACAAGTCCTTCAACTAATCCTTCAACTCTTTTAGCTTGGTTGGAGTCATTTTGTAGGGAAGCATATATATAGGTTTCATGTCGGGAAGAAGATATATACCGAAATCAATCTCCCGCTTGGGAGGGACACTTGACAAATCATTGGGAAAAACCTTTAGATACTCATGTACTATTTGAACTGACTGGATAGTCGGGGTTTCAAACCCGACATCCTTAACCCTAACTAGATGGTACATGCAACCCTTAGAAATCATCTTCCTGGTGTTAAGGTAGGAAATGAATCGACCGACAGGCACAACTGAACTACCCTTCCATTCTAAGACTGGCTCACCCGTAAATTTGAACTCTACAGCTCGGGTTCTACAATTAACTGATGCATAGCATGCAAATAGCCAATCCATGTAGAGAATAACATCAAAATTGGTCATCGCTAACTCTATCAAGTTTGTTGAGGTAACCTTATGAAGGACCGAGACTGCGCAACCTCTATACACCCGTCTAGCTATAACTGAGTCACCTACTAAGTGGAAACTGAGAAATGTTCTGAAAACACATTGGGATTGACTCCAAATCTACTAGCCACATATGGTGTCACAAAAGATAAAGTATCCTCCGGATCTAGAAAAGCATAAATATCACTTTGGAAGACTCGCAAAATACCACTGACCACATCTGGGGAGACCTTCTGCTCCCGACGGGAGGCTAAAGCATAGAATCTATTCTGGCACTGACCGCCACCTGTGCTAGTAGATGCCCCATGATCTGCTGAGCATGGGGGAGGGGCTACTGAACTAGAAGCTGGGCCTCGGCCCCCAACCTGATCCTGCATCGTAGTTGGACAATCTCGAAGCATGTGTTCGGGATGCCCACACCCGATACAAGCACCTGAACCTGCCAAGCACTGGCTTGTCTACCCCCGACCACATCTGCGACAAGCTGGGAAGCTAGAATCTACGGGTCCGCTACTCTGACCCCTCAAGGCTAATGCTCACCCTCTCTGATCATGTTTGGGCATGTATAACACACTCAATGCTGAAGATGTCGGGGCTGATGATCTCAGGTGAGTCTGTTGTTAGTGCCCACTAGCGAACCCTCCTTAGAGAATCTGTGATCCTCGGTCCTATCCCTCTTGGTCTCCCTCTCTCTCAAATATGCCGCCTCCATCTACTGTGTGTACAACACTATGCGAGGGAAGTCCATATCCTGGTGAAGCATAGCAATCTGACACTCCTTGTCCAAATACCCTGCTATACCATGGACAAATCTTCTCACCGGCATCCTTTGGTCAGCTACTAACTGTTACACCCCAAAATTTTTATTGGTAACTATTTGTTGTTTTATGTTAGGTTAGGGAAAGTACGGGTTGTATATTGCTCGTAGGTGTCAAGGGAAATGTGTACGATAAAAAAAAAACCAAAGAGTATGTGAAGTTCATACGTAAGGGTCAAATTTAAATGACTATATCTCCAAATATGTAATGAATTAGAAGCCCCACAACTTATCAAATTAAAGTCTTTGAGTCTATTTTTCAGAACATCAAACCGCTTGTCAATCAGACTTCGGAGTAAAAAGTTATGGGCATTTTACCGAACCATCGCGAGCAGTGACGCGGGCATGACGCCCTAGCGCCTCCACCGCCCTATTTACTTTAAAATCTAATTTTCCCTGGTAAAAAACATTTCCAGCTAAATCTAAATCGACCAGCTTGCTAAGGATTCCATTTCTCTCTAAATTCCAGCAGCTAGGACAAAGAAAATCAAGGAGGAACATAGGGCAAAGTTTAAGAAAATCACAAGATAAGTTGAGATTACCATGCCAAGTATGTTAGGGGCTGTTTTGGAGCTCGTTTTGGCAAGGTTATGAAGAAGTTTTTCTGCATTTCAAAATCTATTTGGACTACCTATATATCCATCTTTTAGTAGGTGTTTAAAATCAGGATAAAAGGTAAGGATTTCTCCCCTTTTAAACCTCTCAAATTGCAAAGCGAAAATCTGGAAATTGGCAGCTAAGTGAGCTGCCAATGGACTGTTTGTTGGCTGAGTTTTGCTCGTTTTCCTTAGGATTTTTGGCTGTTTCTTTTGCTGGAATTATACTTCATATTGATGGGTAGAACCACAGAAAAACTAAGGTAAAATTTCCTCTGTTTTCTCCGTCAAAAGTTAATGAAAATTAGTTGAGAAAATGGCTAATGTTGTTGATGTTGCTGTGTGTTGTTGTTGTTGTGTGTTATTTCGACTGCCTCTGATTAGTTATGTTGGCTTCATTTTTTTGATATATATTAAGCTTGTTGTTGGCCTATAAAACCACTAGATTATGGTGGTTGAAGGCTGATCATTGAGATAGAAAATTGGCTAGAGAAAAGTCCATCGGAGAAAGGTATGTGAAGGCGTCCCTTTCCTTGTTTTTAAAGCACGAAACCAAGTTATTTAAAGGATCAATATTCCTATGTTCTTAAAATCATATTGAGGAATGTATGATCCTTTCCAAAGGGTTGGAACTACTTGGCATAAAGCTTGAATTGTTAAGAATGGTTGAAGCGAACAAACGTGAAGGGAAAGGCGTAATATTTATGCAATTGTTGGCGGAGTTCTAAATCGAGTCTGAAGTCCCCTTAACGTAGGCACCATGAGCTGGTCCTTTTCAGTATACTGTATATGTGCTGTTGAATATATGTTAAGATCTGGTCACGTAGTGAAATTGGTACGAAATGGTAGGACGACGACACGTAATTGAACTTAAGCTAAGAAGATGACGCTAAGCTGATTGATAGTAAACGAGCTTATTAAATGATGTTTTAATAATATTATTAATCCCTCTTATATGTTTATATTTTAAAGTGCTTAAGATAAAAAGTAGATTTTATGTTTTTCCTGTTTAAAGCTAAGCAAGTGGCACGTAGCGAATTAGCTAAATCGATACATGTTAACGGGGAAAGCGTGGCTAAGTTGTCAATTAGGCAAAGAGTTAAATGCATATAAGAATTGATGGAATAGTGAACACGAGGGTAAAAACATGAGTGTAGAGTGAATAATTTTTTGCAAAGAAGTTAAGATGAATAAGGAAAGTAGAGTTGGATATTGTTAAATTAGACGATACGGCTTAGGATGGTGAACGAGGTAGGCAACAGCTAGGAAGATTAACCCTGTTCTAAAGACAATTAGTAAAAGAGTTATAGATCAAGTTTTTTATGTTCAATATGTATTAAGTTCATGAATAACCACTAAAGTGTTAACCTTCTACGAAATAATTAGAGTTGCACGTCTGCAAAATAGTAACTTAAGTTGGGAAGCTCTCTGCTATACCCCTAAAGGATTATGTTAAGTTATCTATTCTAAGTGTTGAAATTTTCTACCATGTCTGAAAAGGGTAATCCTAGGATCTTCTAAGTCACTTATGATTATGTAAGCTTTCTTAAGCTTGGCAGATAATTGTAAAGTTATGTTAGTTAATCCAGCATCACCCAAATTATGACTACATATCTTTATTTACATATAAGGCATCACCTAGAGAGTTACTCACGAGTTCCCAAGTTATAGAGCTCCAAGTCTCAGAGCCTTAAGTTATGTCTTTACATCCCTAATTTATGTTGAAATGTGCTACCTGATCTAAGAAGTTTTTGAGAGATCATATTTCGACAATTATGCTAATGTCTCGATCAAGTATCTGATGTTGTATACAAGTCTAAGAACTCAAGTCTTTATATGTCTTCCTAGTAAGAAGTCTTAATGTGTACGATTTTCATGTTATAACGTGTAGTTGAATTCTTTCAGTTATATTCAAGTTATGCATCTTTATGTTTAGCTCTTGTTGAGCTATCAGTTGAAGAATTTCCTAAATTCAGAGGAGAGATTCTCCCAGGTACCAATGTTCCTAATGTCTATGTAAGTATAAGTGCAGGCTATGATAATGATCAGTTAAGCTTAGAACTTCTAATTCGAGGATGTCATCTGGAGGTCACTCAGCTAACTAAATACGAGTTTATACGTTAGATAGAAGTCTCATACATTGTATGTCTTTAATTCAGCTCTCAGCTCTATGTATATTTTAAGCATTATGACAATAACTCCAAGCTTCAAGTTATAAGTCCCATGTTTTCCTGCAAATAAGGCAAATGAATTGAGAACTGTATGTGCTCATCGACGTGATAAGTTTGGCAATGAAATTCAAGGAATAGTTGTCGATACATATAAAGGAACCACCCTAAGGGCAGTATATATATATAGTTCCCAGATGTCAAAGGATTATATAGAATTGGGAATGTATGTGCTTCTACTCAAGCAATACGTTAAATTGGTAAGACTATCTATAGGACATTGCTTGTAAGTCTTATAAAATTCTTATGTTGGCTAAACCTCCTGAAGGTCCGTCGAGTCACTAAGTTGACATGTTTGTATATAATTTGATAGCTTTACGTGATATATGTGCACATTTTCTAATTTTGCATGGTATATGTGCTCACTGTATTTATATATTACGAAAGAGACCGATTATGACCACAGATTAAGCTTTTGTCATTTCAATGCTACCTGTGTTAAATTGCCTCAGTATAAGCTTTATCGGCTCCATTAATGATTATGATTGAGAAAATTTTTATTTTTACCCCGGTATTGCACCGGCTGGAGATGTTTTTATTTTATCCCGGTATTGCACCAGCTGAAGATGTTTTTATTTTTCCCCGGTACTGCTCACCGGCTTGAGATGTTTTTATTTTACCCCGGTATTGCACACCGGGTAGAGATGTTTTTATTTTACCCCGGTATTGCACACCGGCTAGAGATATTTTTATTTTACCCCGATATGGAACATCGGCTGGAGATCTTTTTACTTTACCCCGGTGTGGTACACCGACTGAAGATACGAATTTTATATTTGGATTTACGATTGGTTGGTCATTGGCATTACAGTTACAGTTTCTTTCTTGTGCAATTCTTAATTGCATTTTCATCTCATTATAGAGTTTTTATCAGGTTTCAGTTTCCAACATTCCAGGTTGTTACCATTCCTTATTCCTAGTTCAGTTATCTTGAGTTTAGTTATGTTATCGTAAGTTGATATTAGTTACAGGTTGCAGAGTTCCACGTTGTATTTATCCTTTATATGTTTAGGTGCTAAGTTAGTTATTACAGGATTGTTATCTCATGGTTACAGTTTCAGCCTCACATACTAGTACATTTCATTCGTACTGACGTCCCCTTGCTTGGGGACCTGCGTTAGTGCCATAGGTGCAGGTAGAGGTCAGGATGGCCATTTGAGTAGCAGTTCGTGAGATCAACAGATGGTTGGTATGCTCCTTTCTTCCTGGATCTAGGGCATAGTTATTTATGCTTGAGTTTTGAGGTGCGGTTATGGGTAGGTCGGAGCCCTGTTCTGACCATCAGTCAGTTTACTCTTTAGAGTCTTTGTGGACTTAGTGTGTACAGTGTTATTTAGTTTGTGGCCTCGTCAGCTTATTATTGCTTGGTTTAGCACACTAATTGCCTTGGTTGCATTTCGATTGTTTACCCCGTATTGTTGAGACCTTATGGGTCTAGTTTATTCTTCAGTTGATTATGACAAGTGGCCTGGATGGCCTAAGTGTTATTGTGACAGATGTCATATAGCTGGCTTCTCGATTAATCATGAATCGAGTGCCAATTGCGCCGTACCCCAATTTTTGGGCGTGACAGACTTGATATCAGAGCAAAGTCATATCCTAGGGGGTCCACAAGTCGTGTCTAGTAGAGTCTTGCATATGGGTATGTTGTGCACCATACTTATAATCAGGAAGCTACACAGCATTTAGGAGTTGTTTTCACTTTGTTCATTAATAGATCGTGCTATAGAGCAAAGATGTAAGAGGTGTGTCAAATCTATATCGTGCTTATGTTTTAAAATTCGCCTGGAGTAAGGCAAATTGCTATGACATTAATTGGCCCTGATGTTTGAAAGGGTCCTAATCGCCCACTTACTGATCCGAGAAATAGATTAGAGGCTCAAAGAGAGTTTCCTATTCCTCGTACCATAGTTCCTCCAAGTTCCAATAAGAATTATTGTGGGAGGGGATTCAGCCCCTCTTGTTATTACAGATTCAGTAGAGCTAAGAGAATGTAGAGTTATTAATCCTTCAGCACCTGTTGTACCTTCAGTTAAAAGCAAAGGTAAAAGAGCAACTTCAGGTTTGACACTGATTCTATATGTTATGTGGTTAAGTTGTAATTTTCACTTTTTTTTATCTGTGATATTTCCTAATGGTATGGATGGAAAAGTGGTATTGGAGTAAATCATAACTCCCATGGTTGTGTACTAATTTTCTTAGGGTTAGAAAAGTTACCGATTTTATGGTACTAATGAATGTCTATAATACTTCATACAAAAAGATGGAGTTGAGTAAGTACTGTTTGATAATAAGCGGCTATAGAAAGAGGATGTGCTTACAAAAATAGAATGTATGTTTATGACACAAGGAAAGGAAAAGTTAAAGATGTTATGGCTAAAGTTACGGCTACCGAGGTATAACCCTCATTCGAGGACGAATGATTTTAAGGGGAGGAGGATGTTACACCCCAAAATTTTTATTGGTAACTATTTGATGTTTTATGCTAGGTTAGGGAAAGTACGGGTTGTATATTGCTCGTAGGTTTCAAGGGAAATGTGTACGATCAAAAAAAATCAAAGAGTATATGAAGTTCATAAGTAAAGGTCAACTTTAAATGACCATATCTCCAAATATATAATGAAGTAAAGGCCCACAACCTATCAAATTTAAGTATTTGAGTCTAGTTTTCAGAACATCAACCACTTGTCAATCAGACTTCGGAGTAAAAAGTTATGGGCATTTTACCGAACCATCGCGAGCGGTGACTCGGGCATCACGCCCTAGCGCCTCCACCGCCCTATTTACTTTAAAATCTTATTTTCCCTTGTAGAAAACATTTCCAGCTAAATCTAAATAGACCATATTGCAAAGGATTCCATTTCTCTCTCAATTCCAGCAGCTAGGACAAAGAAAATCAAGGAGGAACATCAAGCAAAGTTCAAGAAAATCACAAGATAAGTTGAGATTACCTTGCCAAGTATGTTAGGGCTGTTTTTGAGCTCGTTTTAGCAATGTTTTGAAGAAGTTTTTCTGCGTTACAAAATCTACTTGGACTGCCTATATATCCATCTTTGTGTAGATGTTGAAATTAGGAGAAAAGGTAAGGATTTCTCCCCTTTTAAACCTCTCAAATTGCTAAGCGAAAATCTGGAAATTGGCAGCTAAGTGAGCTGCCAAAGGACTGTTTGTTAGCTGAGTTTTGCTCGTTTTCCTTAGGCTTTTTGGCTGTTTCTTTTGCTGTAATTATACTTCATATTGAGTGGTAGAACCACAGAAAAACTAAGGTAAAATTTCCTCTGTTTTCTCCCTCAAACGTTAATGAAAATTAGTTGAGAAAATGGCTAATTTTGTTGATGTTGCCGTGTGTTATTGTTGCTATTTCGACAGCCTCTAATATGTTATGTTGGCTGAATTTTTTTGATATAGATTAAGCTTGTTGTTGGCCTATAAAACCACTGGATTAAGGGGGTTGAAGGCTGATCATTGAGATAGGAAATTGGCTAGAGAAAAGTCCATCGGAGAAAGGTATGTGAAGGCGTCCCTTTCCTTGTTTTTCAAGCACGAAACTAAGTTATTGAAATGATCAATATTCCTATGTTCTTAAAATCATATTGAGGAATGTATGATCCTTTCCAAAGGGTTGGAACTACTTGGCATAAAGCTTGAATTGTTAAGAATGGTTGAAGCGAACAAACGTGAAGGGAAAGGCGTAATTTTTATGCAATTGTTGCCGGAGTTCTAAATCGAGTCTGAAGTCCCCTTAACGTGGGCACCGTGAGCTTGTATTTTTCAGTATACTGTATATGTGATGTTGAATATATGTTAAGATCTGGTCACTTAGTGAAATTGGTACGAAATGCTAAGACGACGACACGTAATTGAACTTAAGCCAAGAAGATGACGCTACGCCAATTGAGAGTAAACGAGCTTATTGAAATGACGTTTTAATAATATTATTAATCCGTCCTATATGTTTATGTTTTAATGTGCTTAAGATAAAAAGTAGATTTTATGTTTTTCCTCTTTAATGCTAAGCAAGCGGCACATAGCGAATTAGCTAAATCGATACATGTAAATGGGGAAAGCGTGGCTAAGTTGTCAATTAGGCAAAGAGTTAAGTGTGTATAAGAATTGATGTAATAGTGAACACGAGGGTAAAAACTTGACTATAGAGTGAATAATTTTTGGCAAATAAGTTAAGATGAATAAGGAAAGTAGAGTTGGATATTGTTAAATTAGACGATATGGGTTACGATGGTGAACGAGGTAGGTAACAACTAGGAAGATTAACCCCGTTCTAAAGACATTTAGAAAAAAAGTTATAAATCAAGTTGTTTATGTTCAATATGTATAAAGTTGATGAATAACCACTAAAGTGTTAACCTTCTACGAAATAATTAGAGTCTCACGTCTGCAAAATAGTAACTTAAGCGAGAAGCTCTCTGCTATACCCCTAAATGATTATGTTAAGATATCTATTCTAAGTGTTGAAATTTTCTACCATGTATGAAAAGAGTAATCCTAGGATCTTCTAAGTCACTTATGATTACGTAAGCTTTCTTAAGCTCCACAGATAATTGCAAAGTTACGTAAGTTAATCCAGCATCACCCGAATTATGACTACATATCTTTATTTACATATAAGGCATCACCTAGAGAGTTACTCACGAGTTCCCAAGTTATAGAGCTCCAAGTCTAAGAGCCTTAAGCTATGTCTTTACGTCCCTAATTTATTTTGAAATGTGCTAGCTGATCTAAGAAGTTTTTGAGAGATCATATTTCGAGAATTAAGCTAATGTCTCGGTCAAGTATCTGATGTTCTATACAAGTCTAAGAACTCAAGTCTTTATATGCGTTCCCAGTAAGAAGTCTTAATGTGTAAGATTTTCATGTTATAACATACAGTTGAATTCTTTTAGTTATATTCAAGTCATGCATCTTTATGTTTAGCTCTTGTTGAGCTATCAGTTGAATTTCCTAAATTCAGAGGAGAGATTCTCCCAGGTACCAATGTTCCTAATGTCTATGTAAGTATAAGTGCAGGCTATGAAAATGATCAGTTAAGCTTAGAACTTGTAATCCCAGGATGTCATCTAGAGGTCACTCAGCTAACTAAATACGAGTTTATACGTTAGATAGAAGTCTCATACGTTGTTTGTCTGTAATTCAGCTCTCCGCTCTACATATATGTAAAGCGATATGACAATAACTCCAAGCTTCAAGTTATAAGTCCCATGTTTTCCTGCAAATAAGGCAAATGAATTGAGAACTGCATGTGCTCATCGACGTGATTAATTTGGCAATGAAATTCCAGGCATAGTTGTCGATACATGTAAAGGAACCACCCTGTGGGCAGTATATATATGTAGTTCCCAGATGTCAAAGGATTGTATAGAAATGGGAATCTATGTGCTTCTACTCAAGCGATAAGCTAAATTGGTAAGACTATCTATAGGACATTTCTTGTAAGTCTTCTAAAATTCTTATGTTGGCTAAACCTCCTGAAGGTCCGTCGAGTCACTGAGTTGACATGTTTGTATATAATTTGAAAGCTTTACGTGATATATATGCACATTTTCTAATTTTACATGGTATACGTGCTCACTTGTATATATATGTTACGAAAGAGACCGATTACGACCATAGATTAAGCAATTTGTCATTTCAATGCTACACGTGTTAAATTGCCTCAGTATAAGCTTTATTGGCTCCATTAATGATTTTGATTGAGAATATTTTTATTTTACCCCGGTATTGGACCAGCTGGAGATGTTTTTATTTTACCCCAGTATTGCACCGGTTGGAGATGTTTTTATTTTACCCCGATATTGCACACCGGCTGGAGATGTTTTTATTTTTACCCTGGTATTGCACACCGACTGGAGATGTTTTTATTTTACCCTAGTATTTTACACCGGCTGGAGATATTTTTATTTTACCCCGATATAGAACATCGGTTAGAGATCGTTTTACTTTACCCCGGTGTGGTACACCGACTGGAGATACTAATTTTATATATGGATTTACAGTTGGTTGGTCATTGGCATTACAGTTATAGTTTCTTTCCTATGCAATTCTTAATTGCATTTTCATCTCATTATAGAGTTATTATCAGGTTTCAATTTCCAGGATTCCAGGTTGTTACCATTCCTTATTCATTTTTCAGTTATCTTGCGTTTAGTTATGTTATAGTAAGTTGATATCAATTACAGGTTGCAGAGTTCCAGGTTATATTTATCCTTTATATGTTTATGTGCTAAGTTAGTTATTACAGGATTGTTATCTCATGGTTACAATTTCAGCCTCACATACCAGTACATTTCATTCGTACTGACGTCCCCTTGCTTAGGGACCTGCGTTCGTGACGCAGGTGCAGGTAGAGGTCAGGATGGCCATTTAAGTAGCAGTTCGTGAGATCAACAGATGGTTGGTATGCTTCTTTCTTCCTGGAGCTACGTCATAGTTATTTATTCTTGTTTTTTACATGCAGTTATGGATAGGTCGGAGTCCTGTTTCGATCATCAGTCAGTTTACTCTTTAGAGGCTTTGTGGACTTAGTGTGCACGGTGTTATTCAATTTGTGGCCTCGTCGGCTTATTGTTTCTTAGTTTAGCACACTAATTTCCTTGGTTGCATTTTTATTGTTTACCCCGTATTGTTGAGACCTTATGGGTCCAGTTTATTCTTCAGTTGATTATGACAAGTGGCCTGGATGGCCTAAGTTTTATAGTGACAGATGTCATATAGCCGGCTTCTCGATTAATCATGAATCGAGTGCATATTGCGCCGTACCCCAATTTTTGGGCGTGACACTAACTCAGGGGCATATTTCGATAGGCAAGTGAACTCAAGGCAATACTTTTGACTGTCATCCTTCCCTGCTTCAAGTTTACAAACCCAGTTGCCTTCAACTCCCTCATCTCTCGAGGGAAGAACCGATCTAGAAATGCAACCTAAAACCCCTCCCACGTGATCGGACCTGCTCCTACGACCCTACTATCCTTCCATTGGCAAAACAAGATATGCACAACCACCTTTAACTAGTAGGAGGCCAACTTCTTGCACTCAACACTACTCACCCCCATGACTTGGGTGATCTTCACAATCTCATCAACGAAATCATGCGAATCCTCATCTACCTTGGACCCTAAGAATTCCGGCTGCTTCATCTTCAAGCAGTCTCTAACTCGAGCTACCGCTGCATTGCCATTTTGTGGAACATGTGCAATGGCCTGCTGATTGACCTGAGCGGTCAAGGCCTATGAAAGTATCTGAATAGCGGCCCAGAACTGAACATGAGTGGCTAGTTCGATTCCTGAGGCTCCAGATCTGGTGGGGCTGGTTGATGCCCATAACCCTTTCCATCCTCATGGCCTTCACCACCTCAATTCCTCTTTCCGTTCATTCTTTGAGGAGCCATGATTCTACAATTGCGAATATCACCAATTAGAAGGATAAAATGACTTTTCATCGCACGACATAGATCATGAAAGAAGGGAACATTTCCTAAATGTCTCATAGCCTCTTCATCATAAGTGTGGCGCGCTTCACACCCATGAAGAACACTCTACTTAATGCGGCTTGTAGGCACCCTAGGACACTTCAAATCTATTACTCTCATACCAAGTTTGTCACGACCCGAATGGAGGTCTGGATCGTATGCAAGGGACAAGGGACTATGAGAGGCCACAAGTCAACCCAAGGCATAAGCATTTATCTAACTCAATATATAAAAACTAAAGAATCAATGATATAAACTCAGCGGAAGTCTAACTCAACATAACATTAGAATAAGAATCCGAAGCTACACACATACATGAGTCTGAAAAGCCTCTAATCTGTACGAGTTGAAGGACAAGACCTCAACTAAATCAACCATACTGAAGCTGAAAATACATAAGGAAACTAAAAGTCTAGCCCTTGAAGGATGAGAACTCACCAACCAAGTAGGGGCTAACTCTGACAACCAATTACGAGCGGGGCTGAGTCTGGGAGCTGGGTCCTGTATCAAAAAATGATACAACATAGAAAGTATGCAGTTAGTACGTGGAATGTACCAAGTATGCAAGGTATGTAAAACCGCTCAAGTAAAGTAAATCATTTAATACATTTCATAACATATCATAAGCTTTCAAATCTTAGAGGAAGGACTGCATGCTTCCATTCTGAAATCATAATCATATCATAATATGACTATGCATAGCTTCATAACGTCATAACTGACTGGAATGACTCAAAGTTGAAATATGACATTTATAGAAAAGTTGGACAATGTGTCAAACCTTTATTTTAGTACATGCATGTTTAAAATAATAATCATGAGTAATGAATATGAAAATCTGAATCGGATAGACAATGGGAGAGTCGTCACTTAATCGACATACATGATAGAGCTTACATGGTCCCGACTACCACACCCAAGTGGGCAGAGCCATCCAAAACTTTACCAAGGCTAAGGACACTACCATGATATCGATATCATGCTCATGGGTCATTAGGGCCGCAGGTAGCTCACAAGGGATGTGCATCGGCTTGCACAGTTAGGAGTTTGCCTTGTGGACTTAATAGATGATGGTTTCATTGTTCAGAATAGGTCTGAATTTTCATCGGTGATTGAGGTCAAGGCTAGAAAAAATAAGGATCCTATCCTCGTAAAGATGAAGGAAGTGGTTAAGAAGTAGAAGGTGGAGGTTTTCTCCCAAGGGGGAGATGGTGTACTTAGATAACAAGGGTGCTTCTGTGTCCCAAATGTCGATGATCAAAGAGGGAGGATGTTGCATGAGGCTCATGGTTCATGGTATTCTATTACCTCAGGTGCCACCAAGTTGTACTACGACCTACGAAAAGTCTATCGGTGGAATAGCGTGAAGAAGGACATATCATAGTTTGTGGTTATGTGTCCGAATTGTAAGTAAGTGAAAGTGGAGCATCAAAGGCCAAGAGGTGTGCTGCAAGACATCAATATCCCTACTTGGAAATGAGAAAAGATCAATATGGACTTCATCACAGCCTACCTCGTACTCACCGACAATATTCTCTTTTTGGATTGTTGTAGACAGGTCGAGCAAAGCAGCTTATTTCTTACAAGTCTAAACTACTGATTCAGCTGAGGATTATGCTAGATTGTACATTCGAGATTTATTCAGTTTGCATTGGTTCCCTTGTCCATCATCTTGGATAGAGGCACTCAGTTTACCTTGTAGTTGTAGAGATCATTTCAAAAGGGGCTTGGTGCTCAGGTCAAGCTTAGCACAGCTTTACCCCAGTAGATAGATGGCCAGACCGAACGGACCATCAAACTCTCGAGGATATGTTTAGAGCGTGAGTGATTTATTTAAAAGGCATTTGGGATAATCATTTGCCTCTCATCGAATTTGCCTACAATAACAGTTACCCCACCTGCATTCAGATTGCTCCGTTTGAGGCTCTTTATGGTCTGAGGTGTAGATCAACTATTGGATGGTTTGAGATAGCTGAGGCTGCATTGAATGGGTCAAATTCTATACATGAGGCTATGGATAAGGTTCAACTTATTAGAGATAGGCTGAAAATAGCTCAGAATCGACAAAAATCCTATGCGGATATGAGAAGAAGAGACCTTGTGTTTGCTATTGATGACTGGGTGGTTCTGAAGGTGTCTTCCATGAAGGGAGTTATGACGATCTAAAAGAATGGGAAGCATAGTCCCTGATATGTTGGGCCATACCAAATCTTAAGATGTGTTGTCAATGTGGCTTATGAGTTGGAGCTACCAACAAAGTTAGCGTCGGTGCATCCGGTGTTCCATGTGTCCTTGTTGAAGAAATAAATCAGAGATCCATCTCTAGTTATTCCGATATTGAATACTGGAGTGAGGGACAACCTTACCTATCAGGACGTACTAATTGAGATACTTGATCATCAGGTTCATAAGTTAAGAAATAAGGAAGTAGCCTCGGTGATGGTTTTGTGGAGGAACCAACTAGTTGAGGGAGCTCCGTGGGAAGCCGAAGAAGTTATGATGGCTAAATACCCCTACATATTTCCTTCCAATTCATTTCCAGCTTGAGGCACCAGTTTTCCTCCCTAATACTCGATTCAATTTTATGTCAAGTCCGCGTATGTAAGTTCCTTTTATATTTTAATAGGTATGTATGTTTCATGAGCTCAGCTTGGTCATGAGTTTTAGTCCAGAGTTAGTTGCTCCATATGTTTACTTTTAAAATTTCTTAGTTTTGCAGTTGTAGTTTCCTCCCTTATCCCTCCATTAGGTATAAATCAAAATTCGAGAATGAATGTTCCCAAGGGGGATATATTGTAACACCTCGGACCCCGGAATAACTTAATAAAGGAAAATAACTGAAATTGTGGTCTGGTGCAGGGACTAACAACATGACTGATAGCCTGTCACATCCTTAATAGTGCAAGGGACAGTCATCAGGAAGGTGATGGACCATCACTAGTGATGCTCAGGATTGACGGCATAGCGGACGGCCTTTCACGGACCTGACGGTTCTTGTGACATCCATCAGACCACCAACGGACCATCGGTTGAGACGTTGAATGGAAGATTTTTGGACTCGAGGGTGACAGCAGACCTGACGGACCATTGGAGTAGCGACGTCTATACTTTCAGCGGGAGATTTTGGCCAACCTCACTGGTTTAGAGTGACAGCACGAATGACGGACCGTCAAGGGTGTGACAGCCCGTCACGAGTACCGTCGGGGAGCCATGTTTTAGAAATTCTACCCGATTCTTAGGGGCAATTTTGTAATCTCCTATACTATGAAGTTCTAAGGATGAAAATAGTGTGTTAAGAGTATTATTCACCCTAAGTACCTCAATATCCTCCTAACACTCGCAATTGAAGAATCAATTCTCTCAAGGCTCTCAAGAATTTCCTAGGGTTCATCTTCAAATTTCTTCTAGAGTCAAGTGGGGTTTCAAAATCAGTTGGAGATTGATCAATTCTGTGTGTGGGTCTATCAATAAGGGTTCTTTCCAACCTCATGTCCCTACTTCAATTCAAAGTATGATCACTCAATTTTCCTAAAGCCCTAGTTTTGAAAATTTGATTCTATGTTGGATTTTGAAATTTGTTCATGATTCTTTTATGGGTAGACCTAATTAGATATGAAAATATGATTTATGTGAGAGGTTTTACGTTCTCTTCTAGTATTTATGAAATTATAATATCCTATGATTTGAGCACAATTATTAAATTTTATGGCTAAATTCCTTACAAATTTCTTTAATCCTCTTATAAATTTTAAATCTCTCATGCCCTAATTCATGATTTATAGTCATGATGTATGATTTTCTACCAGTATCCCTCATGAATTTATGAAATTAAGTATGAGGATTTAATCAAGTATGTCTAACTTCTCCCATAATTTACCATTACAATTATGGCAGACTAACGGGCCCTATTTCATGGCTAGTTCACGTATTTCAAGAATGTTTGTTTATTATCAAGATTTAAACTAGCCCATGAACCTCATGCACGTTTTCCCTACTATAATATGAGCACTGTATATGTTTTAAGAGTAGTATTTCAGACTGAGTAGACCTAGGTCCAAGCATACGATGAGTCTTTAACCTACGTGCCAATGTAGCTGTTGTGCTACAACGCACACGCAAGAGTACGCGGCCGTACAAGTAATATGGTGGCCCTTTTTAAGAGCCAGATGTCAAACCCACAAGGACTGGACTAATTTAGCAAACAATGAAGTGCAAGTGTAAGATAACCTCACAAGTGTTGATTAGAGAAGTTTTTGATAAATTATAATTAAGTTTTGGGGTGGTCACAAAACAATATGGAAACAATATAAAAAGCAACTAGAGCTATGGCCGGATAATTATTCAATGCTACACTTTGTAATGGTTCATGTATGATTTTATCAATTGTTGTCTCACATAGTTGAAAATGCGATGTTCATGGTCTCTCGAGCCTCTAAACATGACAAACTAGCTTCACAACTACATCATTGAGCGGGGATGTGATATCCTAGTTCGTGGGGAATTCAACTACATGGATGTGGTTCACGAGGTTTATGCTCTTGATTAGAGACTTTTGTACCTCTAATCAGTTAATCAAACATAGCGTCACAACTACTTCTACGAGTGGAGGGGTGATAATTCTAAGCTGGTGTCTTGCTCTCATCCCATTTTATCAACAAAGCAAGGCAAATTAGGAATATTCTCTATCCTAACCACGAATCATATCTAATGATAAGAACTTGCTCCCTACATTCCTGTGTTCTTGCCTAGGGTTATTCTTTCAAGCATTTACCTAAGCTTAACACATCTGTTTTCATGGTGATCAAGCATAAAAATGACAATAAGGAAGAATGTAAGACAAAACAATAATTAATAACTCGAATCAAAATGAATTAAAGAAATTACAATCATATCAAGTGGCCTACACCCTAGAGGAAGGGTTTTAGCCACTCATGTTCGTACAAATACTCCAAAACATTGTTAAAGTAGTGTACTTACAAGAATTCATAAAAGAGAATGTAAAATCGGTGAACCCTAGGTAAGTTCTTCACTTCTCCTGTCGCTCCTCTATGGTTTTCAGAAAATATTTCGTCACATGTTCGCTCCTCTATGGCATGGCGCTGGGCGCGGCGCACGCACAACATGGCACGCTGCCTGGCGCGGCCAGCCTAGCCATGGCATGCTTCCTTGCTGACTTTCGCAATTTGCTTCCCCATCAATTACTTCACTTCACCCATCATTATTTAGTCCTCCAAATGCATTTTACACCTACAAAACCAGGACTAATCATGTTAGTTAGTGCATCCGCAAATTTACATAAAATCATATGAGAAAGTAAGTGTATAATTAGACAAACACGATTAAATCAAGTAATAAAATAGCACTTGGGCAAGCAATTATGCCCAAGATCACTACCCCACACTTGAAGCCTTGTTCTTCCTTGAACAAACCTTTTACATCTCATGCACATCAAGACTCACACATAGATAATTGAGCAAGACAATTCAAGTTACGGCTACACCGATTGTTTATCGATAGCAAGTTAAAAATAGATCATGCAAGATTTAACCAGTAAAATAAAATATAACTATGTTAAGACTTCCTAACCTTAAGAATCAACTCTTAATCTCATCAACCTCAAGCATATCAACCGACAAAGAAATCATTCATGAATTTTATATAAATTTTCACTCACAAATTTCCCAATCATACCGTGTATGGGTATATAAATAAAAATTAAGCTCACTCTCACAAACAATTCACATGCCACGTGTATTGACCCATAAGCTTTCCCTTAGTGTTTTACTCCACTAATTTAAGGATGTTTGAACGTAAGATCAAGTAGGACTTATTGGGTTGTAATGTAAGCTAAGGGCAGGTTGGTACTCTTATAGCTAATAATAGTGATTGTCTTCCCTAAGCGCTTTTAATACATCACGCATTTATTACGGGCATCTCTTCTCTTACTTCACCCTCATTCTTTTCAACCTTAAATTTCTTCTTCTGTTCTCCATTTCCTTAAGCACACTTAGCTTATTAGTAAGGAGTACTTAAACCACTTTTGCATTTATTTGTTTTCCTACTTCCTACTAATCCTCAAGACTTTTCAAACAAGTGCAACTCTAATCCTTTCCTCAAATCGCACAACTGTTATTTTTCCTTGTTTTTCCCGATTCTCACTCCTTTCCTCTTTTGAATTTTTCACTTAAGCGCTTAGGAGTTTTGGATCAAATTCAAGGATATTGAAAGAAAAGGATTCAGCTTATGTTGTAGCTACCAAAGAATAGGCTTAAGGCTCGATGGGGCTAACTAGGATCCGACATTCAAGGTAGGTAAAGCGAGGGATAAAAATTAGGCTCATTCAAAGAAATGCCTAAATCATCTCCTACAATCTACATCCTTCATTTCGTTTTGTATACACACCAGACAAGTTCTAGACATTACACAATAGCATGGAATATTCAAAAACCTTACACTCACAACACATGCTCAATTCAAGACAAATTCAACAGACTCTTAACTCAGCTAATCATAAGAATTCAAAATTAAGCTAAGCACATAGAGTCACATTCAAGAGCCTAGGTGTCTCCAAAAGAGTTATACAACTTGTCACATGCTTCAAAACTAACCACACTTGCATCTCACAATCATGTGTAGCACATAACAAGAACATCAAGCAATCAATTAGCTACAGGTTCAAAAACCAAAACCTATTGACTAATTTTCCCTCAAGAAGGTCGTCATCCATCCATCGTCAGGAATAGTCCCTAACTATGACTAAAAACAACTATGTACAAACAAAGAAAATTTTTATTCTTTGATTCAAAGTGCCCCCCATCAGAAAAGAACCGAAAAGAAAAACTAACGGGTGGGGAATCGTGCTCAACTCAAAAATTTTCCTCAACCAATACCTATCAAGCACTAAATTCACCCGAAATCATTAAGCACAAAACTTTGAAATTTCCCTCACGCCACACTTGAATCATGCTATGTCCGCTAAGCATCCAATTAAAATTCAAAAGGGGTGAGAAATACTCCCTGGGGCCTCTAGGCCTTGCTAACATCATGTTTTTCTTCATTTTTAAACAAGTGAGAATTCGACCCCACACTTTCCCTGTTTCATGCTTATTAGCTTCCTCCTCCAAGGTTACTCAGACTTCCCCTCCATCTATGCTTAATTCTCCACCAAAAACAACAACAAGTGAAAAATAACCGAAATTACAAACAAACTAAAAAAAAGTGTACCTGTGGTACTCTTTGGTTGCCTCCCAAGCAGCGCCTTATTTTACGTCGCGGCACGACGCATCAAGTTTCACCATTTTTCCCTCCACTTTGAGGATATGAATCTCACCCCTAATTTCTTCTCCAGTTTCCTCTTATGCTCTAGGGGTGGTGGTGAAAAAATGAAAGGAACAAGCAGTAAATGTCTCCTCTGGCACTTATTGGCCCTTACGTAAGTGAAGTCATTTTGTCTCTCGAAATCAACAAATTTCATAATATACGGGGCTTGTTCCTCCTCTAGACCTTTCTCTACAAGCTTGGAAGACTCTATTTCTAGGTTGTCAACCAAACTTAATGTCGAGAAATGCTTCGTGTAGGGTACAATACACCTCAACTATAAAATTGCATTGTGCTTGACCTCCTTTCTTGTGTACACCTTTTCCACATCAACATCTAAATCTACATGAATATCAAATGGTTGGAACTCTATCTCTCCTTTCATGACTGGATTGGGCATATGTGTGAGACCATCATGGGGACTCTCAGGAGCTTTTAACTGTTGAACTTCTTCCAAGAACTCACCCTTTTTTCTCCTTGTAGTGCCTCGTGAGTATTGCATAAGACCGTCACTTTCAAATCAAAGCAAGCTTCAGCCTCAACCATCATCTCCATGATCTTGGCGCTTATCATTTCTGAGACCTCTCTATATTCCTTGGTATGAATTCCCAATACTTCCATATGCTCCCTCATTGCTTCTGTCTGCTTAAGGACCCATTTTAACATGTTTTCTATCTGAGCTTGGTGTTCCAATTCCTCCTTTAAATCATTGCTATACTCATCAAAAACAATAGAAGGATCATTGTAGGGGCATGGGGAAGGGGAATATGCATTTGGACAACCATCCCAATGGCCATCTTGACCACCATATATACTGCAAGATTAACAGTGTTGCCACAAGTGGAGTCCTCCACAATTCAGACAGGACTCACAAAAATATGAGTATCCACCATTCAACCCATTTGTGTTCCATGATGTCATGTCAAGAAGGGTATCAAACTAAAAATAAAATAAAATAAATCTAAACAAATAAAAAAATTTCAACACTTAGAAAAAGAGACACTTATACAAAACAAGAAATTCACCAATTACACCAGTCCCCAGCAACGGCGCCAAAAACATGTTGCGCTCCAATGCACACGAAAGCGTATGTGGTCGTAAAAGTAATATAGTGGCCCTTTTTAAGAGTCAGATGTCGAACCCACAGGGAACTGGACCAATTTAGCAAACTATGAAGTTCAAGTGTAAGATAACCTCACAAGTGTTGATTAGAGAAGTTTCGATAAATTATAATTACGTTTTGGGGTGGTAACGAAACAATCTGGAAACAATATAAAAAGCAACTAGAGCAAAGGCCGGATAATCATGCAATGCTACAGTTTGTAATGGTTCATATATGATATTATCAATTGTTGTCTCACATAGTTGAAAATACGATGTTCATAGTCTCTCGATCCTCAAAACATGACAAACTAGCCTCACAACTACATCATTGAGCGGGGATGTGATATCCTAGTTTGTGCACAATTCAACTACATGGATGTGGTTCACGGGGTTTATGCTCTTGATTAGGGACTTTTGTACATCTAATCATTTAATCCAACTTAGCATCACAACTACTTCTACGAGTGGTGGGATGACAATTCTAAGCCGGTGTCTTGCTCTCATCCCATTTTATCAACCAAGCAAGGCAAATTAGGTATATTCTCTATCCTAACCGCGAATCATATCTAAAGATAAGAACTTTCTCCCTAGATTCCTGTGTTCTTGCCTAAGGTTATTCTTTCAAGCATTTACCTAAGCTTAACGCATCTGTTTTCATGGTGATCAAGCATAAAAATGACAATAAGGAAAAATGTAATACAAAACAATAATTAATAACTCGAACCAAAACGAATTAAAGAAATTACAATCATATCAAGTGGCCTCAACCCTAGAGGAAGGGTTTTAGCCACTCATGTTCGTACAAATACTCCAAAACATTGTTAAAGTAGTGTACTTAAAAGAATAGATAAAAGAGAACGTAAAATTGGTGAACCCTAGGTGAGTTCTTCACTTCTCCCATTTCTCCTCTACGGTTTTCAGAAAATATTTCGTGACATTTGATTTTGGGAGCTAAGGGTTGAATTTATAGTAAATAGGGAAATTAAATATTTTTGCCCGTCATGGAATGGCTTCGTGGCACGTAGCTGAATGCACTAAATTGCCTCCGTGCCACGGAGGTAACACGTATGCTCACTGGAAATCGCCTTAAAATAGAGCTTGGCGGAGGCATGGCGCGATGGCCGACGTGGCACGACGCATGTGCTGCGCGATGGCCTGCGTGACACGGCCTTGGCGCGTAGCAGTGCCCAGCATTGCATGGCGCTGGCGTGCAGGCGCCCTGGAGTTGCTGCCTTCTCCACGCATGGCATTGGCGTGGCACGGCGCTGGGTGCGGTGCAGGCACAACGTGGCACGCTGCCTGGCGTGGCCAGCCTTTCCATGGCATGCTTCCTTGCCGACTTTTGCAATTTGCTTCCCCATCCATTCCTTCACTTCACCCATCATTATTTAGTCCTCCAAATACATTTTACACCCACAAAACTAGGACTAATCATGTTGGTTAGTGCATACCAAATTTACATAAAATCACATGAGAAAGTAAGTTTATAATTAGACAAACACGACTAAATCTAGTTATAAAATAGCACTTAGGCAAGCAATTATGCCCAAGATCAGTAGCCACGAGTCTTAGACCTACGTTCCAATGAGCACCCTCTCGACTAGGGGTTTACAAGTCGGGTTCCATGTATGCTCAAATGAGGTATGTCAGTTATAAGAATCCCCCATTGTTCCGTAATACCATAAAGGTTCCTAAGACTAGACCCGAGATTTGGTGTGTGTTTAGCCGAAATGAAGTTAAATTATTCACAGGTTGACTCGTGGTACAAGTCATTAAGAGAAGGTACGACTCGTAGGAAGTTTCGTGGTTAGAATCTGCAGGAGGAGCTCAGTGACAAAGAGTCAAGGTACGACTCGTGGGATCATGTCACGAGTTGTAGGATGAACTGTGGTTTGAGGAATGAGTTACCCTGGTTAGAAGGTATGATTCATTGTATGACCCATTGTGGGAAATAACGGGTCAATGAATGACTCATTAGAAGGATGGAGGAGCTGAACGAGTGAACTACAAGAGAAAGACATGAGTCATAGGTTGATGGTACAAATCATCCTCAGTTGTCATATGTCAGGACCCGAGTTTACACCCTAGACGTAACACGGGACAAGGAACCCCAAAAGGCTCCAAGTCGATCCATGGCGTAATCATAACATATGACTTAACACTAGAAACAACTATCAACATAAATGAGCGGAAGCTAACTTCAAGAGCCTAATAAGGAGTCATAAGAACAATTATAACAACACTTTGATACAACGCTGAATCTATCTAGACAAGTTTGAAAGCCTTCTACTAAACTGATGAGTTACTAGGACAAGCCCCCAAATAACTCCTAAAATTTGAAAACTAAAACATAACGAAAATGTAAACATAAATCACGTCCTCAGGAGATGAGGACTCCCCACCAACAGCTAAGAGGGAATGAAGCGTATCTAACCACGAGGTTGAGTCTGGAAACCTGAACCTATATCATGAAATGATATAGCACAAAAGGCATGCGGTCAGTAATTGGAATGTACTGAGCATGCGGAATAACATAAATAATTAAATATACAAATATATGATAAGGAAATAACAAAGTACATCGACATAACTAATTTTACATGCTACAATCCTCTTATGAGTTACATACACATATATATATGAAACTTTCTTTTGGATCTCATGTTCTGAAACATCATCGAACTCATGCATAAGGGTCACGTTCTGAACATTTAATAAGAGCTAAACCTGAATCTAGCATCACATACTGCACTGGATCACTGCTGCTAACTGAGTCTGATTCTTATTATATTAAATCTGATGTAATCTGAAATCTGTTTAATACGGAACTGAATCATACCGATAACATAACTAATGGAGTCATTCTCTGGTATGGATGAATCTTGACTAAGCTAGGGATTCACTGTTTGCTATGGAAAATCCCAACTGAACAGGGAGTAACTCTTTGCTATAGAGGATCCCGACTGCAATAGGGAGTTACTCTCTACTATGGAGGATCCTGACAGAACTAGAGAGTCACTCTTTGCTATGGAGGATCCCGACTGAACTAGGGAGTCACTCTCTGCTATGGAGGATCCCGGACTGACCAGGGGAGACATTCTTATCTATGGAGGGTCCATGGCTGATTAGAACATGTGGAGTACTGATCTGACATTGTATATCTAGTTTATGCTACTACAGCTAGTCAGAAACATGAACATACACTGCATTTATCATACAACATTCATTTCCAAAGGACTGGGGCTACTTTCTACTAACAACAAGCCCAATATTTTGAAATATAATTCTCATTCTTTATCATCATAATTCATATCGTCATGGAGCCATATAAATATTTCTTCCAAGGTCTTACATTAGTGAGCATATTTAGATTCAAATCATGCATAATACTTTCACAACATTTAAGTTCTGGAATCATATCATTCGACATATATCATAGAGTCAGTCATTATCCATAGGTCTAATTCGTTCCTTAACATGCGTACATTGATTCATATATTCTAGATTTATGAAAACCCACATACTTAAATCATAACTTATACATTTACAATGAGATCATGGGAGAAGCATACATTTTCATTTCATAAGACCCATTTCGAGATTAACCCCAATTCATGAGAAGGATGCACTAATTAAGCCATTATTATAGATTTACCTCATACCCAATCAGTCCCATAAAAACCATAAGGAGAATACATATTTTACATTCAATTAATCAAGCCCATATTCTCTAATCTCATCTCGACATATTTAGCAAATAGCGCACTCTAACTAATAGGGAATTCTTATAAACTTCACATATTTCAACATGGATGCGAGTCATGGATTCAATTGATTGAATAATAATAAAACCCCAATCATCATTCAAGCCCTTTCATGAACATTCTAACATCAAACATTTTCACCATCTAGCACATAATTTAAGACATTCAAATAGTTTATAATCACAATTAGCTCATAATTCTAGTGGGTTTTAGAATTCCAGAAAACATTGAAGAAATCACCTATCAATTTAAATCCTAGGTCATGCTTTTCTAGAATTATTGAAATTGGGCATTTGATAAAATATTTTGGAGCACAAGGATGGAAGAGTATCCTTGTTGAAAAATCCGCATATCTGCTTTGAAGAATCTCCCACTTGAACTTGACCTTGTAGTCTTTGAATAATCCCTAGAAGAATCCTTGAACCTTGAGAGAGAGGAGGAAGAATTGTTTGAGAGAGTATCTTGAGAGAATGAGAGATTAGACTAGAAGAAACCCTTAAAAAGGTCCCATATAATACTCAAAACGATGTAGATTAGAAGTTAGGTACATAGGATTTTATGAAAACACCCCTAAAATTTTGAGGGAAAATGGAATGTGCCAGTCCTCACAAAGGACATCACGACTCATGAGGTACTGGATGAGTCGTGAGTCCAATCTGTGAAGTCTACTGGAAATTTTGCCAAATTTCGCCACTTAACGATTCGTTAGGTGAATTAACGGGTAACTTGACAAGACATGAAGTCCCCTTTGAAAGTGAAGATTCCCAGAAATTTTTTCCACCTAACGAGTTACTTAACAAGTCGTTACGTGACTTAACGAGTTACCTAACGAATCATTTTGTGGTGCTAATGCAGTTTCACCAAATTGCTCGTAATGTTTCACTCTAAACTCCGATTGATGCAAGGTCCAGTGCGTTTGAAAGAAGACCCAAAGGGATTCAATTGGATATATTGAATCACCAAAAACCACTTTGTAAAATGGGATCTATAGTCGTTATAAGTTGACCCTTGGTAGAACTTGTACGAAAACTCAATCGGTAAAAAGGTTCTCAACTCAACTTTGTGCTAGAAGTTCCTTATAACCTTAATTTGCATCCATTGAAATTCTAACACTTGGGAAGTGATATTAACACCTAGTATCCATAGAATTCATTGGGCTCGGACCTATCCATACTTCTAGAATGGTTCCAACTTAGCCCAAAAGTTCGGGGCATTGATATATCTCAACTCACTAGTTTTGGATCTAGTCTTAGAGACTTTTGGACTATTACAATATCTCCCCATTGGGAACATTCATCCTTGAATGTAGGCTAAACATGCTCAAGAATTGGGGAAAGAACTGATATCACAAATACTGAACATTTACAACTGACACTGATTGAGTATCTGACTCCGGGCTGATCTTACATAACTGAACTAAATATCTGAATCATACATGCATGCTAAGACATAAGAGGGATTGAAAGACATGGAACTGACATGGAACTGGGTAGAACACTAGGAAGGTTTCTTCCCCTTTAACTGGTACTGAACTGATGTGGACTGATCCTTCGCTCTCAAATCACATTCCGTTACAGGGTTAGATTCATAATATCTGATCGAACTTCAACTAAAGGTCTCATGAGAACAAATCATTCATGAAATCTAAAATTGAGCACATACATGAGATAACCTGAGTCTGCTAAGCTACTAAGCATGTTCTAGAGGCTGAGTTCGAGCTGATCATACTGGGATACAGGAATTAACACATATAACTGATTCTTAACATGAAAATGAACCTAAAGGATTCATAAAGTAAGATCGGCTTCTCTATATGAAGTGGTTATCTAGAAATTTTGGGAGTCAGCACATAGGGATAGGCATAACTCAGCTTCAATGGAACTACCAGAGAAATTATCTGAACTTGAAGGGGTTGACATATCATGACTGTTAGTGTTAGAACTCCCCTACTATCAAATCTAAGATCTGACTAGGCTCACATACTTACCTCCCCCTTAGCTTTAAGCCATCATTCTGAGGCTCCTGACCATTTCTCAAGGTTGGGACTAATTCACTAACTCGTAGCTCCCCTTTTCACTTCTAACCATCACAACCATTCTTACGTTAATAGCTATTCACATCACACATCAACAACCTCTTCTCAACAATAACCACAAACTCCTTATTTAATACTGGGGTTCTGGGGATAGCAACATACAAAGAGTTATGCAAGATTTACAACATACCTGTGGCCACTACTGGAAACTTGCCCTTATCATGGTGTGCTGTTACGGCATATGAGTGATTTTGATGATGTCCGCCACCCGGGCTAAATGATGCACCCTGTTGAAATGGGAAAGCTATCAGAGCTACTAAAGAGATGGCCAAGGATCTACTCTCACCTCGCTTTGCCACTATGCAATCTCGGTGCTTATGGCCCCACTGGCCACACAAGAAACAAACATCCGATCTACTAATACATTCTCCCAACTGGTGCTTCCCACAGCTGGTACACATCGAATACGTAATCTCCCTTACTCTAGGTTTATACGGAGCACTGACTGTCAAAAATGCTGGGGTTGCCGATTTCTATTGGGAAAGTGAGCAGTGTCCACAACTTGTCCTTGGCGAAGAGAACTCTGAATCTCCTATCCTGGCCCTCTTAGCCTCTTTCTCTTTTTCCTTCACCTGCTCCGCCTCCATTTGTTGCATGAATATCACGAAACGTGAGAAGTCTATATCCCTGTGCAACATGGCAGTCCTGCACTCTTTAATCAAAGAGTCTATCACTCCATTCACGAACCTGGTCACTCGGGCCCTCTAGTCTGCTACCATCTCTGGGTGATACTTGGATAACCAGGTAAATTCCAACGCATACTCTTGAACTTTCATGTCATTCTATTTCAGGTTGATGAACTCTGCCGCCTTAGCCTCTCTTAACTTTCTAGGGAAAAACTTGTCCAGGAACGCAGTCTTAAATTTATCCCAATCTACAGGGCCTGCTTCAATCCCACGACTATCCCTCCACTGAAAAACCCACATATAAGAAACCCTCTTAGCTTGTAGGAGGCTAGGTCTTCGCTCTCAATTCCCATCACCCCCATGATGTGGTTAATCTTCTGAATTTCTTCTAAGAACTCATACAGGTCCTCGTCTAACTTTGTCCCCAAGAACTCGGGTGGGTTCATTCGGAGAAAATCCCTCACCCTTGTCTCCGTTACATTCCCATTATGGGAAATACGAGCCAATGCTTGCTGATTAATCTGGGCGGTCACGACCTGTGCCAACATATTAAGAGTTGCCCGGAACTTGGCATGGGTAACTTTTCACTCCCAACTACACGCAAGTGTACGTGGTCGTACAAGTAATAAAGTAACTTTATTTCAAGCCAGGTATCGAACCCACAGGGACTGTAGTGTTATAGTAATTTTTCATTAAGTGTTTAGTATATGCAATTCCTTATACAAGTACACAAATAGAACAAATGGTCAATTTACAATAATACTAGTTAATGTAACTTTAAGTAAGAAGATTGTAAATTATAATATGAACAATAGCACGAACAAGCCAAGGTTAAGGAAAAACAAGCAGATATGTAATTTACTGATTAAATTTCAGTCAACACTTCTCTTCGGTTGTTGGTCAGGAATTATTAACCAATGGATTGGGTCTTTCGATCTCCTCTCCAATTAAAGAATCATGAGACTTACATTACACATTTTTGTGATGCTAACACTTCATATTCTAGCAATACACAATAAATTCCATAGATAACCAAATATGACATTACAGATATATTTCTATTCTGAATGTGAATCTTCTCTTAATTTCTCAACCAAGATAAGAACATATCCTACCAATTCACATCTATCCAATTAATCTTTCTTTTGGAATTAAAACTACAATTCTAGGATTTACATTAACATTGGCCAAGCATTAATGTAGTGAAAACAAGAATTAGTAGAACAACCGTTGTACAGAAGATAAAAACTGAAAGAACATCAATTACACATTACTACAATCATCCTCAACCTTAGCTAAAGGTGAATTAGCCACTCATTTGATGAATAAACATCTTCAAACAAGTATAAATCATACAAGCAATTGAAATTGAAGAGAAAAAGGAAGAAAATTAACCCAAGAACTTCTTCAGATCAACTGCCTGATACCCACGTTCTTAGCTTGAAATGTCAGATATGTTAAAATAAAAACCTAAGTGTGCTATTTATACAAGTGGGAAATTTCCCGGAATAAAGTGGCAACGTGGCACGGAGGGTATCATGGAGCATTAGCTCCATGCCACGGCCTTGACGCAG
This sequence comes from Datura wrightii, assembly GCA_035772735.1. Lineage (NCBI taxonomy): Eukaryota > Viridiplantae > Streptophyta > Magnoliopsida > Solanales > Solanaceae > Datura > Datura wrightii. Next base: position 117,590,791 of record JASDFA010000010.1, on the reverse strand, counting down.
ACCTTCACTGGAATTTGGGGTGTCGGATTATTATCTTCAGCGTGACACGGAGGGTATCGCGGAGCATTAGCTCCGTACCACGGATGTAACGTGCACCTTTACTGGAATCCAGGTGAGCAGCTAAATCCTCCCACTGTGTCACTGAAGTGAACACGGAGCCTGGGCTCCATGACACGGTTCCATTGTGCACCTTCACTGGAATTCCACCCAAATTCCACTCTAGGCAGAATGCCTTTGAGATGGTGGCGTGACGCGACCCTATCGCGGAGTATCAATTTTTTAGCATTTTCTTGCCAACCTAGTTTTGCTTCCGAGTCCATTCCTCCACTTCACCAACTTGTAGATTAGTTTGCAAAATTCATTCTAACTGCAGAAACAATAACTAATCTTGTTGATTACTATAAATCCACATTTACATAAAAACCACATGAGAATGTACACATAAAAGTAGATAAACAAGTCAAAATTAAGAAATAAAGTATCACTTGGGCATGCAATTATGCCCAAGATCACCTACCCCACACTTAAAGCCTTGTTCGTCCTCGAACAACCCTTTCATATCTCATGTAATTGAAGACTCACGCATAGCTTATTTAGCACAACGGTTCAAGCTATGGCTATAAAGATTATTTAAGACAACAAGTTAAAAATAAGGCATGCATGATTTCATCATTAAGATGAATTACAACTATGTTGAGACTTCCTAACCTCAAGAATCGACTCGCAATCTTAGCAGACTCGTGCAAATCAATTGATCAAGAATTCCACATGAATGTTATCTCTCATTAAACATGTGCCCTGAAAACACAAGAGAGTTACCCCATTTTCACTTCAAGATAATTTCAAATCACAAAAGGTATGGGTATATGAATCAAATTACGCTCACTCTCACAAAGAATTCACATGCCTCATGTAGTGAATCATAAGCTTGCCCTTAGTGTTTACTACACTAATTTAAGGATGCATGAACGTAAGATCAAGTAGGACTTAATGGGTTGTAATGTAGGCTAAGGGACGGGTAGGTACTATTCTGGACAGTAAAAGTGACTATCTTCCCCCAAGCGCTTTAACTACATACAAATTCATTAAAGACATCTCCTCTATACTTCTTCCTCACTCTTCTCACCCTCGAATATTCTCTTTTTGTTCCCATTTCTTTAAGCACACTCATCTTACTAGTAAAGCGTATTTAAGCAAATTTTTCATTTACTTTCGTACTCTCTACTAATAATCAATCATTTTCAACAAGTGCACTGTTGTCCTTTTCTCAACTTTCACAACTTCCACTTTTCCTTCTATTTCACGCTTCTCACTCCTTTACTCTTTGGAATTTTTCACTTAAGCGCTTAGGAGTTTTGGATCAAATTCAAGGCTAATGAAAGAAAAGGATTAAGCTTATGTTATAGCTATGAAAGAATAGGCTTAAGGTTCAATGGGGTTAACTAAGATTTAACTTTCAAGGTAGGTAAGATAAGGGATAAAATTTAGGTTCATTCAAAGAAATGCCTACATCCTCTCTTACAATCCATATCCTTCATTTCGTTTTATATACACACCAGGCAAGTTTTAGACATTTCACAATAGCATGGAATATTAGAAAAACTCACCCTCACTGCACATGCACATGCTCAATTCAAGACATATTCGCAGACTCTTAACTCAGTTAATTACAAGAATTCAAAATTAAGATTTAATCACATCGAGTCGAATTCTAGAGCCTAGGTGTCTCAACATGTTTAACACACTTGCATGCTTCCACACGAATCACACTTGCATCTTACAATATAGCACATAACAAGAATGTCGAACCATTAATTAGCTATGTGTTCACAAAAAAAACTCAAAACCTACTGACTAAATTTCCCTTAAGACGGTCGTCATCCATCCATCATAGGGAATAGTCTCTATCTAAGACTTTGGTTCAAAGGGACTATTCTTGGAAAAAGCACCGTAAACAAAAATCGAGAAACCCAACTAAAAAAATAGAAAAAATGAAGTAAAAAAAATAAAAATAGCAAACAACTTACATAATTAATTACACAAATAACTACTCAACAATAAACAATTTATTACAATTACATTACCAGCACCAACACACAAAAGCATCTATAACATAACACAAAACACAGTGTCACACATCAAACAACCACAAAAGCACAAACATATCACAGCCTTACCACACCAGCACGTAACTTCTCCCACCCCACACTTAGTTGGAACAATGTCCCCAGTGTTCGCATATCCGCAATTCAAAAAAAAGTTTTGGGTGGTGTAACTCCCTAATCAATCAAAATGTTCAATCTCTTCATCAGGTGCTAGTGCCTCATCACCAAGATCAGAATCTTCTTCTCCTTCCTCTTCTAACTCAATGTCTGAGTCATCTCGGCGTGTTTTCTTATTAGTAGGGACGTCATCATCAACTGGTTCTACAAATGCGGGCCCAACTCTACATAAAGCTTGGGCATGCTCATTGAATGGATAATCTATGTCGAGTTGCCACAATTCATCCTCCGTAGCAGGCCTTCCACCAATCCGCAGCTGCAACATCTGCATCCCATACATTCAGGCCATGTATTGGTCATCCCGAGCATGTCGCTCGGCGAGTGTAAGCACAGGCCCAAATGTGGTATCAGGTGCTTTGGTCTTAGTGACATCCAAAGCACGCCGGTCAAGTTGAGGAATGTAGTCCAGGGCCTCTTCTTCAATACCATGGCCCCTGAGGAAAGTAGTGAGAAGACCACTGAAACCATACCGATGCCCTTGATGAAGTCTGGCTTTCTTCATGGCAGAAATAATCACCGCTCCAACATTTATCTCTAGTCCTTTCATCAACGCATACACAAAACAAACTATGTCCTGGGTGACATCAGTCATGTGCACCCCCGGGATCATACAAGTACATACTATCTTCAACCAAATCCTCGCTTCTCTATTCATTTTGGAGTATGACAATGTCTGGTGATACCCTCTTTCCTTGTAACGACTCCACCTAGCTGTTGATCGTGCTCCACATAAAGTGGGTATGATATTTGCATATGGCAGAGTGATATTCAGCTGGCGGAGGACATGTGCGTCTGTGTCTCGCGTCCCCAAGATGGCATTTAAATGTTGTGGTTCGAAAGTAACCACCTGTCCTCTGATCTTGACTGTGTGGCTACGCATAGTGGGATTCCAGTTAGCGTAGAATTCCCTTATAGAGATGCAGATTGCACACTTTGGGTTCTTCAAAGATAAAGTTTAGCCCAACAGTGTCTATCCTGTGTAGGATTCTCAGGAATTCTTGAGCTAGTGGTTCCCGTGCTATTTGTTCCTCTGGGAAATACTTGGTTTCCTTGTGTTTGGCATACCATTTTTTTCCCTCATCGGTAACCCATCATGTTCCATATTGTCTACATTGCCCCCTTGGAACCGGTGGTGCTGCTGGCACTGCTGCCCCAATTCTCAATCTTTTTCTGTTGGCGCCATATGTAGATGCACCTTTCCCTTTGTCTTGTCTTCCAGACATTTGTCCTTTCCATCAAAAACATAAATTTCAAATGTAATTCATGGTATAGTTGGCTACTACTAAGGCTGGGCTTAAATTGATCACCCCACACTTAGTCATTAGCCGCAGTCAATACAATTCGACAAGAATAGTCACATATTTTCAGTTCTTATTTCCCAAAATGTTCTGTGCATTCATAAAAGTCGATGGAACAATTTCATTGTACTACTCAGACTTCATACAATGCATGATGAAAGTTCATCCATTAATTCATTTATATAATCATGAGAACTTTGCAATTTGTGCACAACAACCTATGGGAATTTCCTACTTTCATCCCCCAAAAATCCATCTTCTACCATAACATAATCCAACTTCAATCGCAACATGTTTCAACTCAAACAACATGCACATCCCAAAATATCTCCATTTTTTACCCTTTTCTTCTTCTTCCTAATTAATTTTCTTAACCCTAGTCATCTATAATGTAAGATTTTCAATACAAATCATGTAATTATTGAGTTCATCCAATCAAAACGATCATACAAACCACATTCATCCATAACTCAATTGATTACAACACTTATTAATCACTTAGGGCAGAATTTCATCAAGGAAAACATATTCAAAAATCGAAATATTCAGCAATAATAAGAAAAAATTCGAGAACATACCTTTACTTGAAGAATTTTAAGAAGAATCGAAGAAAGTTTCTAGCTAGGGCCATGGCACGTTGAGGGAGAAGGGGTTTGGGGGGTTTGGTCGCGACAGGTTTCAGAAAAATGGGGAAAAATAAGGAATTTGGGGTTAAAAAGAGTGATTTTCGCGCGGGTCAACCCGTTGCCCCGAACTGACCCATCGCGAAAATAACCTCAACGTGTCACGGAGGGTAACGCAGAGGCCCAGCTCCGTGACACAGAGCCAACGCGGAGGCTCACTGGAATTTTGAACATACCTGGATTTAGCCTCAACGTGTCACGAAGGGTAATGTGGAGGTCAGCCTCCGTGACACGGAGCTGATGCGGACCCTCACTGTTTCTTGCCCCAATTTTCACTTTTTACCTTTATTTTTTTACTTATGATTTTTTTTGTATTTTTGCCCTCCATATTTTCTGCAATTCACAAACAAAAATAATTTGTTAGAAAATCGTAGGTTGCCTCCCACCTAGTGCCATTTCTTTTCTTTTCTTTTTCTTTAACTACTCTAGTACATTACATCCACTGGTTGCCTCCCGTGCAGCGCCTGGTTTACCGTCGCGGCTCGACGCTTGACATCCTCATTCATCTACTAAGGTGATAGACGTCTTCTCTCGATTAACATCTTCACCCCAGTAGTGCTTATACCTCTCCCCGTTCACCAAAAATGTGGCACTTTTATCCTCATGCCACAATTCAACCGCCCCTTGTGGGGTCATCCTGTCTACTTCAAACGGCCCTGACCCATTCATTGTCTAAGATGGGATATACCACTCCTGCATCAAGCCACTTGATCACTTCCTTTCTGAGTACATCCTTCATCACCGGATTCAATCTCCATTGATGTTGCACGGTTGGCTTGGATCCCTCTTCCATAAATATTCTATGCATGCAAAAAGCTAGACTAATCCCCTTAATGTTCGACATCTGCCATCCCATTGCTCTCTTTCTCCTCCTAAGGTCCACCAATGCATCTTTCACTTGTGCATCTGTCAGTTCTGCTGAAATGATGACTGCTAAGGTGTAATCTTCACCTAAGAATACATACTGCAGCTATGGAGGCAATGTTTTTAACTCTAATTTGGGTGCCTCCTCTATTGATGGCTTTGGGGATGGTTCTAAAGACCTCTGTAATGGTTCGAAATCTTGCTTGCTGAAAAACCATTTTGGTTCATTCAAAGTCTGCACCATCTCATCTGTCGCACTGTCCCCAAAATGATCACGTCCCACCAAGGCTCTCTCTAAGGGATCTTGTGAGTCAATAATCTGAAGGGTTGACTCTTGATTCAAAATACTGATTTCTGATAACTCTTCATAAATGGCCGGTACCTTCATGGCCTTGTAGACATCAAAGACCTCTACCTTATCATGAGCTCTCATGGTTAGTTGTCCAGCATCTACAACAATTAAGGCTCACCCGGTTGCCAAAAAGGGACATCCCAAAATAAATGGGACTTCCGCATCTGGCTCAAAATCAAGAATTATAAAATCCACCGGGAAAATGAGGGAACCTACTTGTACTAGCACATCCGCCATAATACCATCAGGTCTGGCCAATGAACGGTCAGCTAGCTGCAAGATCACAGTAGAGGGTCTAGGACTTCCCATCCCCAACTTCTTGAATATTGATGTTGGCATCAAATTTATACTTGCTCCCAAATCACACAATCCACAAGCTCGAATAGACTGCCCAATTGTAATCTGAATAGCGAAGCTCCCCGGATCCTTGAGCTTTGACGGCAGTCGATTCTGAATACAGAAGGTGCACTCTTCAGTAAGTGCAACTGTAGCATACTCTGTCAGTCTGCTCTTGTTTGCTACAATGTATTTGATGTACTTGGCATATTTCTGCATACCCTGCAACACATCAACTAAAGGAAGATTGATATGTACCTGTTTCAGCACTTCCATGAACTTCTTGAAGCATGCTTCCTCCTTGTGCTTTTTCAATCTTTGAGGAAATGGGGGCGGTGATCTTTCCATCTCTTCTGCCTTTTCATTCCCCTCACTTCATCGTTTCCTTCATCCTTTTCTGTTGCCCTAGATTTCTGAGGTGGCCGTTCGGGTTCCACCTCCCCGAGTTGCTTTCCACTCCGGGTAGTAATTGCATTCACCTACTTAGGATTTGGGTCTGTATCACTTGGTAATCCTCCCCTCGGTCTAGTATTTTGGGCTCCAACTAACTGTCCGAACTGATACTCAAATGCCTTTGTAGCTAACTGCTAATTTTTCATATCAGTTGTCAATTTTACTTGATCAGCCTGCATCTGCACCTAGTTAGCTATTATGGGTTTGAGCATATCATCGATGATGCAAGACTGAGGAGGTGCATTATTTCCTTTGAACTGTGACTGAAAATTGTGCTTACCCCCTTGATTTCTGTGCACGCCCTGATTTGAACTCTTTTCCTGATGACTATTACTCCCCCATGAAAGATTCGGGTGATTCCTCCAATTTGGGTTGTAACTGTTGTCGTACTGTTGATGACTACTCCTCTGGGCGTTTCCAACAAAATTTACCGAATCTGGATTGGCACCACAACACTCAACAGAGTGTTCACTACTTCCACAGACTTCACACCATACCTGATGAACTTCATTTACTGGGGCTTGTGCCTGGCTCAAGCTCATACTGCTGAAATGAGTGTTAAGTGATTTTGCAAAGCAGCTAGCTGTGCAGCGATAACTGTAAATCCATCCACCTCAAAGACCCCTGCGGCTTTCTTTGCTCCCCCTCGAGTTGTATCCGCATTCCATTCTTGATTACCTTGTGAAATACGGTTCAACAAGGTGTAAAGCTCTTCGTATGACTTTTCCAATGCCTGCCCCCCAGCTGTTGAATCTAACAACATCTTTGTATGTGGTTCCAAGCCCTCAATGAATGTATGCACCAACACATCATTAGACTGGTGATGGTGAGGACAATCTCTTAGCATTGACTTGAACCTCTCCCAAGCCTGATACAAATTCTCACCCTCTCTCTGTTTGAAGCATAGAATTTGACTTCTAAGCCTGATTGTCTTCCCTGATGGAAAGAATCGTATCAAAAACATCCTTGCTAGGTCATCCCAAGTAGTAATTGAATTTGGCGATTCATCCTTCAACCATCTCTTGGCTTCACCCAGCAGTGAGAACAGGAATAGTGTAAGCCTCACATAATCAGATGATACTCCAGCGGGTATATATGTGTCACTTATCTCCAAGAAGTTCTAGAGATGTTGTTGTGGATCTTCATTAGGGAGACCTGTAAATTTCCCGCTGGTGTGCAATAGCTGCACCATATTCTGCTTAAGTTCGAACCTCCCTCCTGGTTCCGGCCTGCGAATGCTGGATGTTACATTGTTTGCATGTGGGATTGCCACCTCACAGACCGGTCTTGCTGCCAACTCTTCTGGCACTAAAACTGCCCTTACAACTGGTGGTTGCTGTTGTTGCTCCAGAGTTGCTCTCCTTAAAAAGTTCAACTTCTTTTCTAGTGCTTACCTTTTCTGTTGATGAAATTGTCTCTCCGGTTCTAACAACGGATCCACCAACTCCTTATCCCTTGCCAGCGTTCAGAACAATTTAGTAACTGCAAGAGAAAGGCTAAGATCAAGTCGTCAACACTTGTATTGAACTTGTAAACTAACACTAAAAAAATTAAATAACCAATTGCCAGTCCCCGGCAACGACGCCAAAAACTTGTTCACTTCCAACTACACGCAAGTGCACGTGGTCGTAACAAGTAATAAAGTGGCTTTATTTCAAGCGAGGTATCAAACCCACAGGGACTGTAATGTTATAGTAATTTTTTGTTAAGTGTTTTGTATACGCAATTCTTTATACAAGTAAACAAATAGAACAAATGGTCAATTTCCAATAATACTAGTTAATGTAACTTTAAGTAAGAAGATTGTAAATTATAATCTGAACAATAGCACGAACAAGCCACCGTTAAGGAAAAACATGCAGATATGTAATTTACTGATTAAATTTCAATCAACACTTCTCTTCGCTTGTTGGTCAGGAATTATTAACCAATGGATTGGGTATTTCGATCTCCTCTCCAATTAAAGAATCATGAGACTTACATTACATATTTCTGTGATCCAAACACTTTATATTCTAGCAATACACAACAAATTCCATAGATAACCAAATATGAAATTACAGATATATTTCTATTCTGAATGTGAATCTTCTCTTAATTTCTCAACCAAGACAAGAACATATCCTACCAATTCACATATATCCAATTAATCTTCCTTTCGGAATTAAAACTGGAATTCTAGGATTTACATTAACAATGGCCAAGCATTAATGTAGTGAAAACAAGAATTAGTAGAAAAACTGTTGTAGAGAAGATAAAAACTGAAAGAATATCAATTACACATTACTACAATCATCCTCAACCTCAGCTAAAGGTGAATTAGCCACTGATTTTATGAATAAACATCTTCAAACAAGTATAAATCATACAAGCAATTGAAATTGGAGAGAAAAAGGAAGATAATTAACACAAGAACTTCTTCAGCTCAACTGCATGATACCCACATTCTTAGCTTGAAATGTCAGATATGTTAAAATAAAAACCTAAGTGTGCTATTTATACAAGTGAGAAATTTCCCGGAATAAAGTGGCAACGTGGCACGGATGGTATCGCGGAGCATCAGCTCTGTGCCACGGCCTTGACGCAGACCTTCACTGGAACTTGGGGTGCTGGATTATTATCTTCAGCATGGCACGGAGGGTATCACTGAGCATCAGCTCTGTGCGACGGACCTAACGCGCACCTTTACTAGAATCCAAGTGAGCAGCTAAATCCTCCCAACGTGTCACTGAAGTGAACACAGAGCTTGGGCTCCGTGATACGGTGCCATCGCGCACCTTCACTGGAATTCCACCCAAATTCCACTCTTGATAGAATGCCTCCGCGATGGTGGCGTGACACGACCCTGTCGCGGAGTATCAATTTTTTAGCATTTTCTTGCCGACTTCCTAGTTTTGCTTCCGAGTCCATTCCTCCACTTCACCAACTTGTAGATTAGTTTCCTAAATTCATTCTAACTGCAAAAATAATAACTAATCATGTTGGTTAGTATAAATCCACATTTACATAAAAACCACATGAGAATGTACACGTAAAAGTAGATAAACAAGTCAAAATTAAGAAATAAAGTATCACTTGGGCATGCAACTTGGTCCTTCCATTAGTAACATGGTCGTCCATCGGGTTTGCCGGGGCTGGTGGTACCTCCTGGCGATCAATACCATTTCTCCTTCCATTTGCTCGTCTAGGAGGCATTATCTGCGAGCGCGTAAAGCAGGTGTCAAGGAAGCAACTATTTAGGACTTCATACTCTATAAACGATAAGAATCGTGAAGAAAAGGGAACATTCCTAAAATGTCTCGTAGCCTCCTCGTCATGAGTGTCGCGCGCTTCACACCAATGAAGAAGACTCTACTTAATGCGGCCTTCAAACACCCTAGTACACTCTAAACCTTTGCTCTGATACCATGTTTTTCACAACCCAAGTTTACACCCTAGCAGTAACACGGGACAAGGAACCCCAAAAGGCTCCAAGTCGACCCATGATGTAATCGTAGCATATCACTTAACACTAGAAACAACTATCAACATAAATGAGCGAAAGCTAACTACAAGAGTCTAATAAGGATTCATAAGAACAATTGTAACAACACTTTGATGCAATGCTGAATCTATCTAGACACGTCTGAAAGCCTTCTACTAAACTGATGAGTTGTTGGGACAAGCCCCTAGCTAACTCCTAAAATCTAAAAACTAAAACATTATGAAAATGTAAACATAAATCATGTCCTCGGGAGATGAGGACTCACCACTAGCAGCTAAGAGGGAATGAATCATATCTAACCATGAGGCTGAGTCTGGAAACCTGAACCTATATCATGAAATGATATAGCACAAAAGGCATGCGGTCAGTACTTGGAATGTACTTAGCATGCAGAATAACATAAATAATTAAATATACAAATATATGATAAGGAAATAACAAAGTACATCGACATAACTGATTTAGCATGCAACAACCCTCTTATGAATTACACACACACACACATATATATATGAAACTTTCTTTTTGATCTCATGTTCTGAAACATCATCGAACTAATGAATAAGGGTCAAGTTCTGAACATTTATTAAGAGCTGAACCTGAATCTAGCATCACACACTGTATTGGATCACTGATGGTAACAAAGTATGATTCTTATTATATTAAATCTGATGTACTCTGAAATCTGTGTAATACAAAACTGAATCATACTGATAACATAACTAAGGGAGTCATTCTTTACTAAATCTTGACTGAGCTAGGGAGTCACTCTTTGCTATGGAGGATCCCGACTGAACTATAGAGTCACTTTCTGCTATAGACGATCCCGACTGAAATAGGGAGTCACTCTCTGCTATGGAGGATCCCGACCAAACAAGGGTGTCACTCTCTACTATGGAGGATCCTGACTGAACTAGGGAGTCACTCTCTACTATGAAGGATCCCGGACTGACCAAGGGAGACATTCTCGGCTATGAAGAGTCCATGGCTGACTAGAGCATGAGGTGTACTGATCTTTCATTATATATCTGGTCTATGCTATTATAGCTAGTCAGAAACATGAACATATACTTCTTTCATCATACAACTTTTATTTAGAAAGGACTGGGTCTACTTTCTACAAACAGCAAGCCTGATATTCTGAAATAGAATTCTCATGCTTTATCATCATAATTGAGATCGTCATGGAGGCATATCAATATTTCTTCAAAGGTCTTACATTAGTGAGCATCTTTAGATTCACATCATGCATAATACTTTCACAACATTTAAGTTCTGGATTCATATCATTCGACATATATCATAGAGTCATTCATGATCCATAGGTTTAATTCGTACCTTAACATCCGTACATTGATTCATATATTCTACATTTGCGAAAAGCCACATACTTAAATCATAACTTATACATTTACAATGAGATCATGGGAGAAGCACACATTTTCATTTCATAAGACACATTTCAAGATTTACCCCAATTCATGAGAAGGATGCATTACTTAAGCCATTATTGTAGATTTACCTCATACCGAATCTGTCCCATTGAAAACATAAGGAGAACACACAATTTTACATTCAATTAATCAAGCCGATATGCTCTAATCTAATCTCGACATATTTAGCAAATAGCACACTCTAACTATTAGGGAATTCTTACAATCTTCAAATATTTCATACATGGATGTGAGTCATGGATTCAATTGATTGAATAATAATAACCCCAATAATCATTCAAGCACTTTCATGAAGAACATTCTATCATCATACATTTTCACCATCTAGCACATAATTCACGACATTCAAATAGTTTATAATCATAATTAGCTCATAATTCTAGTGGGTTCTTAAATTCAAGAAAACATTGGAGAAATCACCCATCAATTTAAACCCTAGGTCATTCTCTTCTACAATAATTGAAATTGGGCTTTTGATAAAATATTTTGGGGAAAAAGGATGGAAGAATAGCCTTGTTGAAAAAACCCATATACCTGGTTTGAAGAGTCTCCCACTTGAACTTGACCTTGTAGTCTTTGAATAATCCCTTGAATAATCCTTGAACTTTGAGAGAGAGGAGGAAGAAGGATTTGAGAGAGTAGCTTGAGAGAACGAGAGATTAGACTAGAAGAAACCCTTAAAAACGTCCCAAATAATACTCAAAATGATGTAATTTAGAAGTTAGAAACATAGGATTTTACGAAAACATCCCGTAAATTTCGCAGGAAACGGGACCCTACCAGTTCTCACGAGGGACATCATGAGTCGTGAGGTACTGGATGAGTCGTGAGTCCAACCCGTGAAGTCTCCTGGATTTTTTGCAAAATTTTTCCACTTAATGAGTCACTTAACGATTCGTGAGGTGACATAACGGGTCACTTGACAAGTCGTGAAGTCCCTTGTGAAAATAAAGTTTTCCAGAAATTTTGGCCACCTAACAGGTCACTTAACGAGTCGTTAGGTGACTTAATGAGTCACCTAGCGAATCGTTCTGTGATGCCGATGCAGTTTCAGCAAATTTCCTATACCGTTTTTATCCGAACTCCAATTGATACAAGGTCAGATGCATTGGAAAGAATACTCAAAGGGATTCAATTTGATATATTGAATCACCCAAAAAAACTTTGGGAAATGGTATCTATAGTCTTTATAAGTTGACCCTTGCTTTAACTTGTACGAAAACTGAATCAGTAAACAGGTTCTCAACTCAACTTTGTGCTAGAAGTTCTTTATGATCTTAATTTGCATCCATTGAACTTCTAACACTTGGGAATTGATATTAACACCTAGTATCCATAGAATTCATTGGGCTCGGACCTATGAATATATCTAGAATGGTTCCAACTTAGCCCAAAAGTGTGGGGCATTGAAATATCTCAATTCAGTAGTTTTGGATCCAGTCTTAGAGACTTTTGGGGTGTTACATCATAAGGGATATTTTTGTATTAGATTTGGAAGGAATGAGTCAGCACTCAACTCGTAGTGTGGAACAACTAGTTGTGGCCTGCACCTGGAACTAAGGATCTTGAAAATAGTGACCATGAGTGGATCTAATGACTTGTAGGTTGGTGGTACAAGTCGTGGACTTAACCCTGGAAGAATTCAGAAACTTAGGAAAAGTAGTGGTGATTACGGATGTTAACCATGAGTCATGGTATAAAAGTACGACTCGTGGTGTGAGTCGTGGCATCTAGCAGAGTAAAATTTTTTGTGATATAAGTATGGGCATTTTCATAATTCCTAAGCTCCTAAGCCCTAAATTGCGTCATGTAAGCTTTGATTGGAGGATTTTATGAGGGTTTAGCCTATTATAACCCATTCTCTTCCCAAGCATGCAAGTTTAGAGGATCCCATAGGAGATTAAGCCTAGAATTCTTCAAGTTCTTCCGCAAACCTCTTGGTCTTTCAAGGAAGAGTGTAGATTCAGCTTACCTAGGTATGTAGGGTTATGAACGGGGAACATTCTTCCACCCTCATGTACTTTCAAGTCCAAATACATGATTTCTACTTTTAATGTTCTAAATTGAGAATTTCTAGGGTTTAACTCAATTCAACGCGATCATCCATGCTATCTCTGTGGGTTCAATTATCTCATGTTTCAATTGATGATTTATGGCTATTAGGGAATTTTTGACTCTCAATTGACTTACTAATTCATGATTTCAAGTTTATTAATAATGTGCCCTATTATCCATGTTTTATGAATTTCATGCTTATGAGCCCAAGATTTCAAGTATGATGAGTTATCAAGTTTGCATGAATGTTTATGAATTCTTAAACTTATAATCCATGGTTTTGCATTATGAAGCTTATTCTAAGTATGAATGATTTGTGCAAGGCCATGTAAAGTTAAGTATATTTTATCATTATTTAGCAAAGGCTTACAAAATTAGTTGTATAGAGATATTTGGAGACAAGACTCCCAATTCTTAAGATTTAAGCTATATTTTGAGATGTTTTGGAGTAAAAACTCCCAAGATATCTTCTTGAGCTATATGCATGTTCTTGCGAGTAGTATTTAGTACCGAGTAGACTTCGGGTTCCATAGTTTACCGGTCTCATAAACTATGCATCACCGTAGGTTTATATTTTGGCATCTCTTAGGAGAGCATTTCCCCGCCCAAGGGAATACCCGTTATATCACACCTCCATCATTCTTTGCCCCGGTAAGGCTTAAAATGGCTCTGCCTACTCGAGAAAGTTAGTGGGGCATCACGTAAGCTCTATCATGATGGTGTCAGTTAGGATGAGTTTCCCGTTGTTTCTCATGTTTTTATATATTATATTCATGGATTATGATATTGTGTTTTGCAACAGATTTGACTCAGCGATCAGTTTATGAGCTCTTATTTGCGATTTCAGCTATGAAAAGTTATATGATTCGATTTTTAAATCTTGGATCATTATGTTTAGTTATGATAAACAACTTATGATTATGTATGTCTCAGATGTAGCTTTAGCATGCAGTTCTTACTCTCGTGATCTTTTGATTTTATATGCATGATTTCAACTAACAATTTACTAAGCATGTTTTACTTATCAGACATACTCAGTACATTCAAAGTACTGATTGCATAGTCTATGTTGTATTATTTTATGACACAGGTTTCGACATTTAAACTCAGTCTCACCATCAGCCAGTCTCCCAAGTTTATTTCGGTGCTTTTCTTTGTGAATCCTCATCCTTTAAGGACCTTCAGTTAGTTGAGTTATGTTATTTTAATTTTCAGACTTCTAGTGAGCTAGTTGGGGTGTTGTCCTTTCATCTCATCAATATGTTAGATGCTTTACAGACATAGACTTGTATTTTCAGCTTTGAATTCAGTGTTATGATGTTACCATCGGACAAAAATTTCGTTATTTAGACTTCCACTATTTCAACATTTTATTATCAGCTTTGTTTATGATGATCTTTAGTTATCATATTAATGCCAAGTGTTGACTTGGAGCCGTTTATGGTTCTAGGTTCTATTTCTTGATTCAAGATCTCAGGTCGGGTCATGACAAACTTGGTATCGGAGCATTAGATTTTGAAGTGTCCTAGGGTGTCTAAAAGATGAATTGAATAGAGTCTTTTCCATGGGCATGAATCACGCCACACTTATAGGGAAGAGGCTACAAGACATTTTAGGAAACTTCCCTTCTTTCATGATTCTATCTCATGCTATGAAGTTCAACTCTTCTGCTCTCCTAACTCGTGCTTTATGCGTTCGCAGAAAATTCTTCCTAGAAGCGATAGTGGAAGAGGAAATGGTAATGGGAGCCCATTAGCCCCACCAACTCCAATAAGCCCCCTTAGTGGGCAAGTGACTGATGCAGAGCTCGGGGCTTCCTTCAGAATGGTGATACACGTCCTGGCTACTCCTTAACCATCAGGCTGTCACACCCATTAACACTATCGGAGGGATGACATCAACTAGGGTTGAAGACTTCACTAAGAAAGGCCAATCTAAGTTCCACCGTTTAAAGACAGATGGGAAGTTTAGGGAAGAGAAAAGGGGAACAAGAGAGCCAAGATAGACAACCTTGATCTTTCACAGCAAAGGCACGTGGTGGACATCGATCACAGTCCCATCAGAGGTTGTCAGCAACAACTCCATCCTCGACTAGTCTTCCATCTAGACCTAGAGGTGGTCAAATAGGTAGAGCATCAGGCTCTTGGGATTAGGGGGTAATTCAGGAGAGCACACTTTCCCCACTTATAGGAAGTGTGGTAGGAATCACCCGGGAGAGTGCTTAGTAGGTTCAAATGTTTACTTTGGGTGTGGGAGGCCCGTACACATTTGCAGGGACTGTCCTTCCAATAGATGGGGTAATGGTAGAGGTCATGTTCTAGTCAACACTTCAGCAACTCCAGCAGCTCTCCCATCTCAGCCGGGCGCATCTTCTAGTGTAGGTAGTGACTAGCGCTGGAACAGGTTCAATGAACTTTTATCTCGTCGAGAGTAGGAGTACTCGCCAGAATTAATCACAGTTGTGTCATGAGCCTTTCATGTTGATCCTCGCATGATGTTAGGCCTTTGAGACACAGAGTAAAGTATATAAACCCCTTTTAACATTCTAGTATGAGACTTGCCTGGTATATGATGTAAAACGATTATAAGTATGAAGTCTTCAGTGATAGCTTTAGAGACCAATGGGAAGTCAAGAGCTAGTGATGTTAACCTAGCCATAAGAAATGATCCAAGAGCCTTAAAATGATGGCTTTAAACTAAGCGAGAGATGGTAAGTGAAGGGCTAAGCAAAGTCTTGAGTTTTTCTTGTTAGGAAGTTGCAAAATAACATTTAGAGGATGTTGACCCATTCCTATACAGATGTTTTCCCTTATGTTTTGGTCGATGTTACGCTTTACTCATGCTTATATTTAGATTCTAGAATGATAGGTAACCGCTTTGATCAGCTTTCCTAGTCTTATTCCATAATTCATTAAAATTCACCTTCATATAAGGGAACTCGTTATGTATGTAATCTCATGTCTCTAAGTGTTCTCAACTTTATGAACTCAGTCCTTAAGATTTTCTTTGTTGGCTCATAAGATCGTGTTATATCAAGTATATGCCAAGCGTAGATTTATTTAGTGATTCTTGCTCACGATTTCCTTAATCTAAGCCCCATGTATGTTCCCCATAATGAAAATGATGGTTACAATGGTGTACATTTAGGATAACTCCCTATTCATCCATGCCATAGGTGCCGGGTATGCAGAAGTTCATGAAGCACAATTATCAGCCATGCTTTGGAGATAGGGGAATTCTTGAATGGAATAAGCTATAATGATCCATGGGATGATCATAAGTGATAGATTTGAATAAGGTGGTGATGTACAAGTAAACCATAGTATAATGTCACTAGTAACTCTTGATTAGAGCTCGAACTTTTGCGACTTTCTTTTTAAGGGGGGAGTAATGTTCTTAGTGGATAACATTAGATTGCAAGAGGTGTAGCCGATCTAGTCTAAAAGAAAAGGGAAGTATGATGTCAGACTCAGACGTTATTATGGATAGGAGCTTGGAGAGAAGTATAGGCTGAGGTGGTGGACCATGAAAGTCTGGGGGCATGCTACAGGGTATTAATATTCCTAGTTGAAAGTAGGAAAAGATTAAGATAGATTTCATTATAGGGTCACCTCGGACACTACGACAATGTGATTCTATATGGGTAATAGTGGATAAAATAATCCATACAGCACAAGGACTATGCTAGGTTTTTTTTCGTTTGGGAGTTAGTTCTATTATATGGAGTTCTTTTATCCCTCATCTCGGATAGGGGTATTCAGTTCACCTCTCAGATTGGACGTTGGTTCATAAGGGTCTTGGTACTTAGGTGAAACTTCGCACAACATTTCAGCCACAGATGGATGGTCAGGTTGAGCAGACTACTCAGAATCTTGAGGACATGTTTAAAGCGCACGTGATTGATTTCAACGGTAGTTGGGATGATCACTTACCCCTTATTGAGTTTGCGTAAAACAACAACTACTATTCCAGCATTCAGATGGCATTGTTTGAGTCTCTCTATAGGCAGAAGTATAGACCACCTATTGGATAATTTGAAGTAGGTGAGGCTACATTAATAGGGCCAAACTCGGTTGATGAGGTTGTGGAGAAAGTTCAGCTTATTAGAGACAAGCTGAAAATAGCTCAGAGTCGGTAGAAATCTTATGCGGATATTCGGAGGAGGGATCTTGAGTTTTCCATTGATGATTAGGTATTGCTGGAGGATTTCCCATGAAGGGAGTTATGAGGCTCAAAAATAAAGGGAAGCTTAGCCCCCGGTCTATTGGGCCATACAGGATTATAAGACGTGTTGGCAAAATGCCCTATGTGTTGGAACTACCAACAGAGTTGGCTTTGGTACATCCAATATTTGTTGTATCATTGTTAAAGAAGCGTGTTGGGGATCCAACTTTGGATATTCTGGTTTAGAGCATAGGTGTGAAGGATAACCTTAGCTATGACGAGGTACCAGTTGAGATCCTTTATCATCTGGTTCGAAAGTTGAGGGACAAAGAAGAAGCTTCGGTGAAATTCTTGTGGAGGAATTAGCTTATCGAAGAATCTAGGTGAGAGTCCAATGTAGGTATAATGTCTAGATACCCATATTTATTTCCTTCCGACTCAGTTCCACCATGAAGTATCAGTTTCCTCTCTAATAATCTATTCAGCTTCATGTTTAGCTCATTTCTCTCAGTTCCTTTATGTCAACATGTGTATGTGTGATTCATTATATTCTGCTCATTCATGTGTATCACTCTAGAGTCAGTTACTCCATCAGTTTTCAACTTCAGGTGTTCAGTATTTGATATTTTTGTTCCTTTCTCTAGTTTTTCTGTATGTTTACCCCACATTTGAGGATGAATGTTCATAAAGAGGAGATATTATAATACCTAGGAGTTTCATAAGACTGGACCCGAGATTTGGTGTGTGTTCAGTATAAAAGAAGGAAAAATTTTCACAGGACGACTCGTGGTACCAATTGTTATGAGAATGTATGAGTCATAGGAAATTTCCTGGTTAGAATCTACAGGGGGATTTCAGTGATAATGAGTCAAGGTATAACTTACGGGATCATGTCACGAGTCGTAGGATGATCCGTGGTTTGAGGAATGAGTTACCCTGGTTAGAAGATACAAGTCGTTGTATGACCCATTGTGGGAAACCACGGTTTAATGTACGATTCGTTCGAAGGATGGAGGAGCAGAATGAGTGAACTATGGGAGCAAGCCACGAGTTGTAGGTTGATGGTACCACTCGTGGTCAGCAGTCATAAGGGATCTTTGTGTAACAGATTTTGAAGGAATGAGTCAGGGTTCGACTTGTAGTGCAAAACAACAAGTCGTGGCCTGCACCCCTGAGGAGGAACGAAAGATCTTGGAAGCAGTGACTACGGGCAGATCTAACGAGTCATAGGTTGGTGGTACAAGTCGTGGTCTAACCCGTGGAAAACTTCAGAAAGTAAGGAAATGTAGTGGTGACTACAGAAGGTAACCACAAGTCGTGGTATGGAGGTACGACTTATTGTGTGAGTCGTGGCATCTGGGAAAGTAGAATTTTTTGCAATTTAATTAAGGGCATTTCTATAATTTCTAAATTTCTAAGCCCCAAACTATGTCATTTTTAGCTCTGTTAGGAAGATTTTAAGAGGGTTTAGCTTATTCTTACCTATTCCCTTCCCATGCATGCATGTTTGGAGGATCCCATAGGAGATCAAGCCTTGAATTCTTCAAGTTCTTCCCCAAACCTCTGAGGCTTTCAAGGAAGGGTGTAGATTCAACTTACCCAGGTATGTAGGGTTATGAATGGGGGACATTCTTCCACCCTCATGCCCTTTTCAAGTCTAAATTGATGATTCTACTTCTCAAGTTCTAAATTAAAATATTCTAGGGTTTAACCCAATTCAATTATCTCGTGTTTAAATTGATGATTTATGGCTATTAAGGTTGTTGTGACTCTTAATTTACTTACTAATTCATGATTTCAAGTTTATGAAGATTGTGCCATATTATGCATGTTTTATGAATTTCAAGCTTATAAGCCCAAGATTTCAAGTATGATGAGTTATCAAGTATGCATGAATGTTTATGAATTCTTAAACTTATGGTCCATGGTTTTTAATTATGAAGCTCATTCTAAGTATGAATGATTTCATGATTTAGACAAGCCCATGTAAAGTTAAGTATATTTTATCATGATTTAGCCAAGGCTTACAAAATAAGTCTTAAAGAGATATTTGGAGTCAAGACTTCCCACTATTTAGATTTAAGATAAATTTTGAGATATTATGGAGTCAAGACTCCCAAGATATCTTCATGAGCTATATGTAAGTTTTTATGACTAGTGTTTAGCACCGAGTAGGCTTGGGGTCCAAGGTTCTCCGGTATCATAAACTACGCGCCACCATAGGTATATATTTTTTGACCTCTCAAGAGAGCATTTCCCCGCCGAAGGGTACATTCGTTATATCATACCTCCAACATTCTTTGCCCTGGAAAGGCTTAGAACGGTTCTTCCCATAGTTAGTGTCGCATCACATAAGATTCATCGTGATGGTGTCAGTTAGGATGAGTATCCAATTGTTCCTCATGTTTTTAGTTAGTTATGTTCATGACTTATGATATTATGTTTTGTAGAAGATTTGACCCCATGATCAGTTTATGAGATTTTATTTGTGATTTCAGCTATGACAAGTTATATGATTTAAGGTTTTAAATATTGGGTCATTATGTGCAGTTATGATAACAAGCTTATAATTATGTATACCTCTGATGCAGCATTTATCTTGTAGTCCTTAATCTCATGAACTTTTGATTTTATATAAATGATTTCAACTATGATTTACCAAGCATATTTTACTTACCTTACTACTCAGTACATTCCAAGCACTAACCACATACTTTATCTTGTATCATTTCATGATACAGGTTCAGATGTTCAGACTCAGGCTCTCCATTAGCCAGTCTCCCAATTTTATTTGTATGCTTTTTTTCGTGAATCCTCATCCATCGAGGACCTTCAGTTAGTTGAGTTATCTTATTTTTAGTTTCAGACTTCTAGTGAGCTAGTTAGGATGTTGTCCCATCAGCTCATCAGTATGTTAGAGGCCTTATAGACATAGTCTTGTATTTTTAGCTTCGAATTAGTGTTATAATGTTATCATTGGATAGATGTTTCGTTATTCAGACTTCTGTTATTTCAGAATTTCGTTATCAGCTTTGTTTATGATGATCTTTAGTTATCATGTTCATGCCATGGGTTGACTTGGAGCCATTTATGGTTCTGGGTTCAGTGTCTCAATATGGGTTCTCAGCTCGGGTTGTGATATATTCCTTATGTTTATGCATGATCATGTTATGATGGTTTAGCTCAAGATAATATTTATAAACCTTCTTTATGATTACAATTATTACCATTTAACAGTATTTTGAAACGCCTTGAGCCCTCGTGTTTAAGTTATGATTTCAAATTCATAATTTCAGAAATGTTATACTCTAATGTTCTCTTATGTAATTTTTTTCCTTTTGACTTAACCCTCATACTCAGTACATTCCAATTACTGACTGCATACTTTATGTTGTATCGTCTTATGAAATAGGTTTGAGCAATCAGGTTCCGCCTCGCAGTTAGCTGCTCCCATTCTAGTCCAGTCATCCTCTACCTTTGGTGAGTCCTCATCAACCGAGGATATGCAGATTTTCTTTTGTTTCATTTGTCATATTCTAGTTTTATACTTAAAGAGCTAGTTGGGAATGCTATCCCATCAACTTATTAGATAGTTAGAGGCTTGTTCAGACATTTTGTAGTTGTTCAGCTTTTTGTCGAGTGTAGATTGTTGGTACCTTTATGAGTTCTTATTATCAGACTTTCGCTTTATTGATGATATAGTTGATTTTCGCTTTTGGTTATGCTTTTGAATTACAATGATTATGCCATGGGCCTACTTGGGGTAATTTGTGTCTCTAGGTCCTGTGTCTCAAACTAAGGACTTAGCTTGGGTCATGACAGTTCAATTGCCGATAGTCAATGCACATACGAAGAGACCCATCCTTCTTTCAAACAAAGACAACTAGTGCACCCCACGCTTATCTAAAACATCCTTCAATAGGTCTTTCAACTCCTTTGGCATAGCTGGAGACCTTCTGTAAGTAGGAATAGATATACGCTGCGTATCGGAAAGAAGGTCAATACCAAAGTCAATCTCCCGCTGGGGAGGGACTCTTGGTAGATCATGTAGGAAAACCTCTGGATTCTCACATACAATAGGGATAGACTGAACAGTGGGGGTCTCGGATGTATCATCCTTAACCTGAACTAGACGGTACACGCAACCCTTGGAAATCATCTTTCTAGCCTTAAGGTAGGAAACAAAGCGACCTATAAGCACAATTGAACTACCCTTCCTTTCTACTGTAGGGGTTCTACAATTCACTAGGGCATAACATGCATGCAACCAATCCATACCAATGATAACATCAACATCAGTCATGTCTAACTCTACTAAGTAAGTTATGGTGACTTTTTGAAGGACTGTGACAGGGCAATTTCTGTATACTCGTCAAGCTATAACTAAGTCACCAATTGAAGTACATACTGAGAAGGGTTCTGATAGGACTTTGAGATAGACTATGAAATTAATGGAAATATAAGTAGTCATAAAGGATAAAGTAGCCCCTAGAACTAATAATGTATACATATCAACATGAAAGAAATGTAACATACCAATGGCCACAAGGAGAAAAAACAATTTCATCTGTATCTGGCACTGCTTTACTTTGCCTATCAAGTAGACTGTCTGGAGAGACCTCCTGCTCTTGAAGAGATGAGAGGGCATAAAATCAGTTCTGATGCTGATCAGTACCTGCCCTAGTGGATGTACCCTACTGAGTTGAGCGTGCGTGTGGAGTTGATGAACTGATGTCTGGGTCATGGCCTCTACTATGGCCCTGCCTGGCTGACGAATAGTCTCTGAGCAGATGTCTAGGCTTTCCACACTCGAAATATGTACCTGACCCTGGTAGACACTCTCTAAGGTTCTTCCTGCCACACTTGCCGCAGACTGGCGTACTGGGCTCTCCTGACATGCTCCCTTGACCTCTGGAGCCTGATGTCCTCCCTTGCTGATCAAGCCTAGATCTAGATGACACACTATCTTATGAAGGCGCTAGGGTTGATGGTATCTAGGCTGCTGATGATGTCTGCCACTAGACCTCTACCGGGAAAACCAAAGCTATCTGTCCTAGCCTGTTATACCCCGTAGAATTCCCAGCACTTAGATGACCTATTCCCACGGTGGTTAAGCATATTTGAAGGCCATACGTGTGGAAGAAAGGCCCGGGAAAAGATCGGACGAGAAGCCTGTCGAACCATCGCGGAAGGAGCCGAGGTAGAGCCCCTCCGCGATGGCAGCGTGTCACGGAGGAGGAGCCTCCGCGTTGGCTCCGTGACACGTTGCCCTGGTCCAGGCCCAAGTATATAAAGGCCCCACTTCGGTTTTAACTCATTCAATACCTTATGAAAATTCCAGAATATGCAGTGAACAGAGGAAGACGAAGGGAAATTTAATATTTTCGTCTGATTACGCTACCAAACGCTGCCCAAACTCAGATTAATCCCAGATACCCATGTATTTAGCAGCAGAGAGCATTTCTACGGAATTAGTTTCGTGAAATACGGCCGACGAATCGTCGAGCTACCGAGCCAAGGTAAGTGGAATTGCTCTAAATTAGTGTCTATGTGTTCCTAGTTGTGAAGTGAATATTTCTCCCTTCTGGGCCGCTAAAAAATAGCGAGTTTCTGGTCGTCTTTCGATAAGCCTAAGTTTAGGCTATAAACTATATCGAAAGTGACGTTGCCTTTTGGAAAAAAGTTGTATTTAGTGTTAATTGATATGTTTATGAATGCAGTTGGGAGAAAACAATTGAAGTACCGGTCGAGCCTCGTCCGACAGACGAATAATTCAAGGATAAGGTATGTAAAGTTAAGTTTCCTCGGCAAGTTGAGTAACATTGAAGCAGTATAGTAATTTATAGACCAGTAGAATGTTCAGAAATCGATTATTGTGTTATTGTGAAGATTGGTGCAATATGAGAAGTTTTGGGTTGTAACGTGTATGAAACCTATCAGTATGATACAGATTCTAACGTAGGTATTAGAGATTGCCCAGTATACTCAGTATGTAATATGATATGCCATGTCAGGATATGGTTGTATTCAGTTGAAACCCCGTATAGTAATGCAATACCCGTAAAGCACTTCAGAAATAGAATAGCAGACTAAAATGAAGTTCAGAAAGCATGTCAGGATTAGTAAATCATGTTACTATAGAAAGTCAGTATACAGCGTAGTTTAGCAGAAAGATTATATTCGTACATACATATATAGTACTTCCAGCCTCAACATATGTTAAGTATGTACCTATTTCTATCACTAGTCCAGCATATAGTGTATACAGAAACTTAGTAAACAGCAGAGTTTTCAGTAGAAACATTATCTTATATAGCATTTGCCCAGTACAGTCCGGCAGGAGACTATATTCATATTTATACATCTTTACCTGCCTCAGCACGTATTAAATACGTACAGATCACTATCATTAGCTCAGCATGTAATATATATATGATACTTTACCCCTATTAGCCTCAGCATGTGAGATACACAGACAGCATTACTAGTTGAGACCGTTGTATTGTTTGGGGTTGGATTACCCAGCATCCCTGACCGCCCCAGGGTTAATAGCTGTATCGACTCGTCCGCCAGAGGATGAGGATACATCACTCTACGGAGTGATATGCCGTCCCGCAAGGGGACGAAGATGGGATGCCAATTTCCCCATATTGTGCCTTGGTCGGCCCTTATACACCCCCGTCAAGCGGGTACGCCCGGGGTGTGATTCAGGAGTCCTTCGGACTCAGGTACAGTTATAGTCAGGGGCTCAGCGAGCCCAAGTGCATACCCAGGGGACCGACAGGATGCTTACAGCCAGTGTAGGAGATGGGATGACCGGGGTAGGGGTATAGATTCTGTGCTGGTTGTACCTCCCGGCTTATGGGGGCCGGGTAAGGTTTGTGTGTGCTATGTTATGTTATTTCATGTTATTCCATGTTATGTTAGATACAAGTAGATCAGCAGTAGCACGATACGTTTCCAGGTATGACTCTTATCCTTCCCAGTAAAGATTGAGAGAAGGTATGATTTGCATTATCAGACAGTTAGTCTATTCTCTCTACTTCAGTTTATTCAGTTATATTATTGTATTCAGATTTTGCTTCAGTTATTGCTTTACATACTCAGTACCAGCAGTACTGACGCCCGGCGGGGCGCTGCATTACTTGCCTGCAGGTACTTATAGACGAGCGGGTGACACCACGTGATTCCTGTCAGCGATCGAGTATTCAGCTCCTGTCATTCGGAGACTGAATTCCAGAGGTGTATTTCAGTTCTTTTGTTTTATAGTACGGGTAGGTCGGGGCCCTGTCCCGACCAGTTCTATTGCTATTCTTAGAGGCTTGCAGTCTATATATTCCCTGTGGTTAGATGAGTCGGTCGTGTGAGGCCGTGCAGTTGTTTGGTTGTCAGTATTTTTGCTTTCTTTTACTTTGGCCGTGTGGGGCCATAGCTTGCCAGTAGTGGTGACCTTGCTGGTCACGTAGTTCTTTTTATGCTTTATGATTGAGTTGCAGATAACTAGACAGCATGGTGGCCTTGTCGGCCCGCATAGGTTCCCCTGAATTAGTATGTTTCTGGTCAGCTGCTAGTACAGGTACAAAAGGCTATAGGCCAATGGGCCGGGGGCTGTATTTACAGCCGTTATATAGCCCTTTGTTTCCAGAAATATGGGTTAGAGCCAGCTAGGCACTAGATGTGCCCAGGCTTAGCAGTCCAGCAGGTCAGGTCCTAGTAGGGCACCAGGTGCCAGTCATACCCCCCAAGGCGGGGTGTGACAAACTTGGTATCAGAGCAGGTCGTATCCTAGGGAGTCTGCAAGCCGTGCTAAGTAGAGTCTTGTCTATGGATGTGTTGTGCACCACATACTATAGGCAGGAGGCTGCGAGGCATGATATGATGGTTACCTTTCCTTCTCAGTCAGTCGTGCTTTAGAGCGGTATAGTATAGGGTTGAGTCCCTGAAAACTTACCGTATTCTTTGATTACAGATACAAAGGCAGATCAGCATTTCCCTATCACAGGCAAAAGATCATAGATAGCAACAGAAAAGAACTTCAGTCAGTTACATGATAATTACAGCAGCAGGAGGGGGTATCAGAGACCTCCCCGCGTGATACCTTATTAGCATTATTCCTAGTATACGTTGATAACGTCAGAATAAGGAGTCAGAAGTATAATGCACATATGAGTTGATTTACTTATTAGTATATAAGAATCTGATTAAGATTACAGATAAGGTCAGACCACCAGGTAAGTACGAAAATGAGCGGGAAATGCAGGAATCCCAAATACATTTCTTTTTGGGTATGGTACAGTTAAATGCTTTTACTTGTTGCAATAAGAAAAGGGCTATTCCCACCTCCTGATTTTGATGCCAGTATAGTAAAGGGGCATAAGACTTCAGATGGGGTTACCAAAGCATGCAGTAAGTAAAGATGGGTTGATTGATCCCAGTAAGTAGTAGGAAATATAGAGAGCCCTTATGATTACGTAAGTTGTGCAGACCCTTATGATAACAAGACAGTAAAGACAGTAAGACTGATGCTTACCCGAAGTAGGGGTAACAGACCTCCTAGTGATTAATGCCTAATAATAGTCAAGTTGAGTCAGAAAAAGGCCAAGCCCGCCATATATGCTAACAGATAGCAAGACATACCTGTAAGATTATATTTATGATCTAGTTGTAACCTCGAAAGATATAGAGGTCATGTGAATCAGATGGGCTTGAATATACGCCAGAAGAAGTATAGGCCGAGGCTTGATCAGTAATCTCATTAGCAATGAAAGGCAGGTACCTTGAACCCCAGAGTTCAGTTAAGCAAGATGAGAGGAAGAAGCAGGAATGTTAGATCTTGTGGGGAAATTAGAACTACCCCGGATTGATAAAGTATTGTATTAAGGATTAAGCTTCGCGCTGACAGTAAGATCGCGGTTCAGAATACCGCAGTATGTCCGCTATAGAAAAGTTAAGAAGTTACCGATACAACAATTCTAATCTAGTGTGGCCTAGAGATAAGACCCAGCAGATAGACATGGGCTCTCAGTATATGCCTAGTAAGGCTACAGGATTCGAACGTCGACCCCCACATCGCAAGAGTGGCGGGATTTTAAACAACAGATAATAACTAGAATGTTTATGTTTGTTACTTTCAGAATGGGGTGACAATACAATGAAATGATAAGTCAGGATAGGAGATATTATTAGGCCGTAGAAGAAATGTATCATGTACGATGTGAGACTCAACAGAACATGTCGGAGGTTATGAATTACCGCAGGAATTAGTACATATTGTACGTAGCCAGCGATATATAGATATACAGATAATAGATAGGTTGTGAGTGGCTGCCTATAAGGGCTACAATCACAGATGTTGATTAGTAATAGAAAGCCTATACAAATTGTATTGGGGGACCAAAAAGAGAAGAAAGAGGGGGAAGAAAGAAAGAAAAGAAGGAGGGAAAGGGCGGATTAAGTGTGAGTTACGTATGAAGTCATAGAAACTTAAACTATCTCAGTTCTCAGTTATTAGATTAAAAGACTTATGTGTTGTTGTCAGATCCAGGCTCTAGGAGTTTGCCAGAGTTAATGGCCTAAAGCAGATGGCTAGATAATAAGGGCGCAGTTAGACGGTCTATCGACCAGCTGGCGCCTGTATTAGCAGGGGGGCATCCCTGAAGATCAGTAACAGTAGCGCATGTGCTAGAACCAGGATTGGAGGCCGGATAGGCAAATTTCAGAGATTAGCAATACCAAAATTGTTCTAGTATATTAAGTGGTCGTACGTCATTTTCCCAGTCTTGTAGGTGAGAGTTGGCCTTAGTCAACCTAGCAGTTATTATGTGACACACCCCATAAGTCAGCCGGCCACCCCAGTCAGAATACCCGTGGGTACCCCAAGGAAGGGTCCACATCAGTAGCCAGCGACAGACTAGTATTTCCGCTGGTTCTTGTAAGATGTTTAGATACAGAGCCCTAGCAGAAGGCCAGTATTTACAGAATAGCCCATAAGACCGAGAATTCTCTAGAATAGCAGTATAAATCCAAGTGGATACACACAAGGCATAAGAAATTGATAGTACCCTGCTAGCACAGTGTTTATTAAGACCAGGGGATAAGTAGACTCCCCGTGATGATCCAGAGATTGATCGCCTGGGAGTAAGTTGATTAAGTCCAGCCTTACAGTGGTTCAAGTAAAATAACAGAGCAATTAGATGCCCATGAGGTTGCGGTTATGCACGAACTATAAGCACTCAAGTGGTACAGTTAGAGCATTATTAGACTACTGCCACGTTCGGGTCATTCA
Organism: Datura wrightii; assembly: GCA_035772735.1. Classification (NCBI taxonomy): domain Eukaryota; kingdom Viridiplantae; phylum Streptophyta; class Magnoliopsida; order Solanales; family Solanaceae; genus Datura; species Datura wrightii. The sequence goes on along the minus strand of JASDFA010000010.1, from coordinate 117,563,081 downwards.
ACCCGACTATTCAGTTATGTAAGGTTATGCAGCCAGATCGTTAGAGGTCATGATCAATATCAGGACCCCCTGATCAGATGCAGGCACATGGTGTGCAGATAGTTGTTCAAGATTACCTTAGCAACCAGTAGCCTTAGCATGCTGTCAGAAGGCCAGATAAAGCTTTAGTTATACCGGTAGATTACTTGTCAGATTCTCCAGTATAATAAACCAGTATGATTGTCAGTTATATGTTAATTTTTGAAAATGTGAATCTTAGTTGAGTTTAGTAGCCTTTTCGGTCACATTATGTCGGAGGCTGGTGTACAGATAGATATCCATAAAAATCAAAACAGTGAAGATATAGCCTAAATCTACCACCCTGATCAAAGTACGCAGTCCCTGCGGTTAGCCGGACACTGCAGAGGGTCTGTGGAAGGATTTTCCACCTTAGCAGCACCTTTGACTAAATTGACACAGAAGGCAGCAAAGTTTCAGTAGACTGAGGTGTGTGAGCAGAACTTCCAAGAGTTAAAAGCCAGGTTAACATCAGCTCCAGTGTTAGTATCGCCAGGAGATACAGAGGGTTGAGGCAGCATGGTAAAGTAATAGCTTATGCTTTCAGGCAGTTGAAGGAACATGAAAAGAATTACCTTACCCTCTGATCTGGAGTTAGCGGCAGTAGTTTATGCTTTAAAAAGGAAAGAGGAAGATTTTGTATCACCCAGGAAGGGTTTACGTGGCGGCAGATGCCCTTAGCCTGAACTGCCTGAACAGCGAGGATAGACTCGAGGGTTACACCAGTTAGCTAGATAACCAGTCATATAGCAGAAATAAAAGATAACAGAGCGATAATACAGAATGTTTTAGTGTTGTCGTTAGCAGTGGAAGTAAAGGAACGGCAGTATGGAAACCCTAGCCAGGATCAACTTGAACACAAGGTTCAGTAAGGAGAGATGACATATTTTCAGATAACCGGGGATAAAGGGTGGCGATATAAAGGCCGCATTTGTGCTCCATATATTTTGGGGCATCGCCAGCAGAGTATGAACGAGGCGCATTACGCCCGCTATTCTCTTCATCCCGATACGGCAAAGAGGTACCATGACATTAAGGAGAACTACTGGTAGCCCAGTATCCTAACTCCCAACAGGCGAAAGCAGAACATCAGAAACCAGGTGGGTTTGACCCAGGACACAGCTGTGCCTCTCCGGAAATGAGAAGCAGTGAATATGAATTTTTGTAGCAAGATTATCCCGTATTAAACATAGACATGACTCTATATGGGTAATAAATGACAGATTGGCAAAATCAGTTCATTCTTGCCAGTAAGTTGTATATCAGAAAGGTAGTCAGATTATATGGAATACCAGTATCCGTTATTTCAGACAGAGGAGCACAATTTACAGTTAGATTCTGGCAATCATTTCAGAAAGGTTTGGGCACGCAGACTAATTTAAGCACAGTGTTCTACCCTCAGACAGATGAGTAGGCTGAGCGCACAATTCAGACGCTCGAAGACATGTTGCGAGCGTGTGTGCTAGATTTCTATAATAGTCAAAATGAGCAGTTACCATTAGTTGAATTTGCCTCCAGAATTAGAATCCATGTATCCGGTATGTTATGTAGCTATCTTGAGGAAATGCATAGGGGACCCGTCCAGAGTAGTCCCAGTCCAGAATATCCAGGTTACGAAGAAGCTGGCCTATGAAGAGGTCCCAGTAGCTATCCTAGACAGATAGATTTGCAAACTACACACTAAAGATATTACGTCTATCAAGATATGAGGATCAGACATCCTCGCTTATTACAGGCCTAGTCAGGTGATAGGTATGTCCGAATTATTACCTATGCAGTATCTTGTGGTTGTATGTCGGTAAATGATAAAGAAGAAGTGATATTTTGTTGTTTAGTGAATCTTAGAATATTGTGTGCAGTGCCTGTATTGGACTTTTCTGCATTTCAGGTTTTTGCTATAGTCCATGTTACAGGGGAAACTCTGCCGAAGTTTTTCCAGAAAGTAAATTTTACCATATTCCAGAGGATCCGGAAAGTTCTTTAGATAACAGTGTACATTCGAGGACGAATGTTCTTAAGGGGGGAGAATGTTATACCCCGTAGAATTCCCGGCACTTAGATGAACTATTCCCGCGGTGGTTAAGCATATTTGAAGGCCATACGTGTGGGAGAAAGGCCCGGGAAAAGATCGGATGAGAAGCCTGTCGAACCATCGCGGAAGGAGCCGAGGTAGAGCCCCTCCGCGATGGCAGCGTGTCACGGAGGAGGAGCCTCTGTGTTGGCTCCGTGACACATTGCCCTGGTCCAGGCCCAAGTATATAAAGACCCCACTTCGGTTTTAACTCATTCAATACCTTATGAAAATTCCAGAATATGCAGTGAACAGAGGAAGACGAAGGGAAATTTAATATTTTCGTCCGATTACGCTACCAAACGCTGCCCAAACTCAGATTAATCCCAGATACCCAAGTATTTAGCAGCAGAGAGCATTTCTACGGAATTAGTTTCATGAAATACGGCCAACGAATCGTCGAGCCACCGAGCCAAGGTAAGTGGAATTGCTCTAAATTAGTGTCTATGTGTTCCTAGTTGTGAAGTGAATATTTCTCCCTTCTGGGCCGCTGAAAAATAGCGAGTTTCTGGCCGTCTTTCGATAAGCCTAAGTTTAGGCTATAAACTATATCGAAAGTGACATTGCCTTTTGAAATAAAGTTGTATTTAGTGTTAATTGATATGTTTATGAATGTAGTTGGGAGAAAACAATTGAAGTACCGGCCGAGCCTCGTCCGACAGACGAATAATTCAAGGATAAGGTATGTAAAGTTAAGTTTCCTCGGCAAGTTGAGTAACATTGAAGCAGTATAGTAATTTACAGACCAGTAGAATGTTCAGAAATTGATTATTGTGTTATTGTGAAGATTGGTGCAATATGAGAAGTTTTGGGTTGTAACGTGTACGAAACCTATCAGTATGATACAGATTCTAATGCAGGTATTAGAGATTGCCCAGTATACTCAGTATGTAATGTGATATGCCATGTCAGGATATGGTTGTATTCAGTTGAAACCCCGTATAGTAATGCAATACCCGTAAAGCACTTCAGAAATAGAATAGCAGACTAAAATGAAGTTCAGAAAGCATGTCAGGATTAGTAAATCATGTTACTATAGAAAGTCAGTATACAGCGTAGTTTAGCAGAAAGATTATATTCGTACATACATATATAGTACTTCCAGCCTCAGCATGTGTTAAGTATGTACCTATTTCTATCACTAGTCCAGCATATAGTGTATACAGAAACTTAGTAAACAGCAGAGTTTTCAGTAGAAACATTATCTTATATAGCATTTGCCCAGTACAGTCCGGCAGGAGACTATATTCATATTTATACATCTTTACCTGCCTCAGCACGTATTAAAGACGTACAGATCACTATCATTAGCTCAGCATGTAATATATATATGATACTTTACCCCTATTAGCCTCAGCATGTGAGATACACAGACAGCATTACTAGTTGAGACCGTTGTATTGTTTGGGGTTGGATTACGCAGTATCCCTGACCGCCCCAGGGTTAATAGCTGTATCGACTCGTCCGCCAGAGGATGAGGATACGTCACTCTACGGAGTGATATGCCGTCCCGCAAGGGGACGAAGATGGGATGCCAGTTTCCCCATATTGTGCCTTGGTCGGCCCTTATACACCCCCGTCGAGCGGGTACGCCCGGGGTGTTGATTCAGGAGTCCTTCGGATTCAGGTACAGTTATAGTCGGGGGCTCAGCGAGCCCAAGTGCATACCCAGGGGACTGGAAGGATGCTTACAGCCAGTGTAGGAGATGGGATGACCGGGGTAGGGGTATAGATTCTGTGCTGGTTGTACCTCCCGGCTTATGGGGGCCGGGTAAGGTTTGTGTGTGCTATGTTATGTTATTTCATGTTATGCCATGTTATGTTAGATACAAGTAGATCAGCAGTAGCACGATACATTTCCAGGTATGACTCTTATCCTTCCCAGTAAAGATTGAGAGAAGGTATGATTTGCATTATCACACAGTTAGTCTATTCTCTCTACTTCAGTTTCTTCAGTTAGATTATTGTATTCAGATTTTGCTTCAGTTATTGCTTTACATACTCAGTACCAGCGGTACTGACGCCCGGCAGGGCGCTGCATTACTTGCCTGCAGGTACTTATAGACGAGCGGGTGACACCACGTGATTCCTGTCAGCGATCAAGTATTCAGCTCCTGTCATCCAGAGACTGAATTCCAGAGGTGTATTTCAGTTATTTTGTTTTATAGTACGGGTAGGTCGGGGCCCTATCCCGACCAGTTCTATTGCTATTCTTAGAGGCTTGGAGTCTATATATTCCCTGTGGTTAGATGAGTCGGTCGTGTGAGGCCGTGCAGTTGTTTGGTTGTCAGTATTCTTGCTTTCTTTTACTTTGGCCGTGTGGGGCCATAGCTTGCCAGTAGTGGTGACCTTGCTGGTCACGTAGTTCTTTTTATGCTTTATGATTGAGTTGTAGATAACTAGATAGCATGGTGGCCTTGTCGGCTCGCATAGGTTCCCCTGAATTAGTATATTTCTGGTCAGCTGCTAGTACAGGTACGGAAGGCTATAGGCCAATGGGTCGGGGGTTGTATTTACAGCCGTTATATAGCTCTTTGTTTCCAGAAATATGGGTTAGAGCCAGCCAGGCACTAGATGTGCCCAGGCTTAGCAGTCCAGCAGGTCAGGTCCTAGTAGGGCACCAGGAGCCAGTCATACCCCCCAAGGCGGGGTGTGACAGCCTCTTGACCTCTCCCTCCCTTTCCTTCATCTGATCCTCCTCTATCTGTTGGGCGTATATAACAAATCGAGAGAAGTATAGGTCATTATTCAGCATTGCGGTCCTACACTCCTTGACTAGAAAATCTGATACTCCATACACAAATCTTTTCATACAAGCTCTCTGATTCGAAACCATCTTCAGCACATACTTGGATAGCTGGGTGTACTCTAAGGCGTACTCTGCACAGTCATGTTATTCTGCATCAAGTTGACAAACTCCTCCGCTTTTTCCTCCCTCAACTCCCTAGGGATGAAACTATATATGAAGGAAGCCATGAACTCATCCCAACTCACAAGACTGGCGCTCACTGCTCTACCGTCCTTCCACTGACGGTACTATATATAAGCAACCCCATCAGCTTGTAGGAGGGTAAGTCTGCGATCTCTTATCCCATCACCCCTAAAATCTAGGTGATCTACTGTATCTCCTAAAGAAACTCATGCTGGTTCCTCATCCACTTTAGACCCTAGAAACTCAAGTGGATTCATCTTGAGAAAGTCCCGAACTCGAGTCACCGATGCGTTCCAATTCTAAGGGACATGGGCAACTTCCTTCTAGTTGACCTGAGCGGTCAAATCCTGCACAAGCATCTAAAAAGCCACTCTAAACTCGGCATGAGAGACTTCCTCAGGCAAAGGACCTGCAGGTGCTAGCGGGGCCATCATCGTTGCCATCTTCATGACTATTTCCATTTCCGTTCCTTCTATCATTTACTATGTATGGAGGCATGATTCTGCAAAGGCATATAGCACAAGTTAGAAGGATAGAGAGATACCTCATCGCACTACATAGAACATGAAAGAAGGGAAATTTCCTAAAATTTCTTGTAGCCTCTCCCCCATAAGTGTAGCACGCTTCATATCCATGGAAAAGACTCTACTCAATGCGGCTTTCAGAAACCCTAGGATATTGTAAAACATTTCTCTGATACCATGTTTTTCACGACCCGAATATAGTTTCAGACCGAGACATGGAACCTAGAACCATGAATGGCTCTAAGTTGACCCATGACATGAACAAGATAACTAAAGCACATACGTCAAGTGAAGAATGATAATTAAAACATGGATAAGCAGAAGTCTGAATACATAGCAACCACATGTAGTCAACATAGACAAAGCTGAAAATTCTAAATATTGTGTGATAAGCCTCTAACATGTCTAAGGAGCTGGTGGGACAACCTCCCCAACTAGCTCACTCAGGATTGAAACTGAAAGTAACATGACTCAACACTAACTGAAGGTCCTCGATAGATGAGGACTCACCAACAAGGGAAATTGGGCTGAGCTATAGGGACTGGCTAATGGAGAAATTGAGTCTGATCATATGAACCTATATCATGAAATGATACAGCATAGAATATGTGGTCAACATTTGGAATGTACTAAGTATGCAAGGTAAGTAAAAAATGTTGAGTAAGTATAAACCAACATCATGCATAAAAACATAAGTCATAAGATCATGAGAGTAAGGAATGCATGCTGATATTTGAAAACATGTATAGTAACAAACTAAATCTCATATCTGAATTAAATGACCCAAAGATGATAATAGAATTGTAACATCCCGGATAATTTGAGCAATAAAATCATGCCTTTGAGGTAGGAATAAGAGTAGCTTATAGGGTAAGAAGGAATTGTTATGAGTTATTTGAATCACTCTATAATCGTATTTTAAGATTGGACGTCGATCAAGTTGCAAAACAATATTTAGAAAAAGTTATCGCAAAATTTTCCTTCTTGAGATTCCTTGAAATTTAGGTCAAATGTCTTGAGGCGTTTCTCCCAATATATAAGGTGTTAGGGGATGCTCTATCCATCAAATTAAAGGTATATGAGTCCAGTTTCTAATTCATCAAGCCATTAGTCAATCCGACTTCGGAGAAGAGAGATATTTGCATTTTTACGAGATCGCGCAAGCAGTCACCTCACAAGTTCTTAAGGTGGTGGAGGGAAATATAAAGCCCCTTGGTCGGTTCTAACACCCATAATTCTTTTTCTAGAGTTGGGAGGTGGTGGAAAGCTCTCGATAGAAACTCCCCATAGGTTCTAAGCAATTTTGATGTTGATTGAAAGACGAAAAGCAATTTCCGAGCATAGATTTTGAATACGTCGTGTGTGCTCATATTGTAGTGGTGTTTTCATGCCTTTTGGTGGCTTTCTCGTCCTAGAAAGCTTGGTATAAGCTTCTATTATTCTTCATTCTTAGTTATATAGTGTAATAGCAAATCCATGGATCCCGGTAAATCATTGTTACAGAGTTTCTATCATAGAATCCGTAGAAATCGTATCGATTAAGTTCCGATTGCATTGTTTTCTTGTTGAACTATTGTGGATGCGTTTTGGAAGTAGTTGGGGCTTCCATAAGGCATTATATTCATGGTGATGGTAACTTGAAATATTCTTATCTTGGAGCTCGCCGGAGTTGAGGTATGTTAAGGATTTTTACTCTCCTTCTTTGGCATGCTTTTTCGTTAAATCGAACTCCCGCTATCGTCGTGCGAATTGATTGTTTGTGGTGGGAAATTTTGTATTGTAAATCCTATTATTTAGGGGAAAGATGTATTGTGATCTTTCCCTCCTTAATTGAGGCTTTGTAATTGGGCATTAAAATTGGTCGTTCGTGGTGAGTCGGAGGGGTGATAGAAATGCACCGAGTTTGGCTAGTGTTTTGAGGAGATTCATGAACATTTTGGGCTTAATTGAGGGCAATTTTGGATGTAGTTTTGGGGGCTATTTTTATATAGTTACATGCTATATGTGTGGATGATCGGGTGATTGGTGAATAGGCGAGTTAGTAGGCCCTTTGATAACACTCGGGTAGTCATGTTGACTATTGTGAAATTAGGGATAGGTTGGTTAGAGTCGATAGAGCATTGTGTCGTATAATATAGTTCTTTGATTTTTTATACATCATGGAAATATCTTTGGTAATTATGTGATCCTTAGTTTGATTTGTGGTACGTCAGTAGATGGCTGGATACATAAGGTTAGTACTACGTGGTGGTAGTCGGTTGATGGTGTTTGAGAGCCTGCAGTGGGGTATTTTGATCATGTGTTTATATGTGTTGTTTTTATTGATTATCAATGCTTTTGATCATGATTCTGTGTGCTATTTGAGGCCTTGGGCCTCGTGGATACCCGACGCATGAGAGTGTTTTTGGCCGAGGGGTTGAGCCCAATGGGTGAATGACCTGCGTGGTTGAGGTTGATGTCCTCTATAATGTTGAGTTAATACATGATTCGAGAGTGGTCCGACATGTCTAAGCCTTCTTGGGATCGCGATTGGTTCTCCCAGAAGGATTGAGCTTTGCTAACTGTACACAGTTGAGACACTGTCCGGTAATGCTAGATTAATGATGTTGATTAACTGGTGTTTACTTTTGATTTTTTTGGCATTATATTGTGGTTTTTGCTTGTGTTATTTGTTATCTGATAGTAGTGGATGTTGGATGCTGGGTTGTTTTAGCTCAGGCCATTGAGAGGTCTAGAGGCGATGAAAGGTGAGTTGGGTCAGCTAGGTGTCGTTGTATTGTTATTTACTTTTTGGACTTGCCGAACTTATGGGGGCCAGGTAGGTTCTATTTGTATGTTTGCTTGTACTTTCCAGCCTTATGGGGGCCAGGTAGATTTTATGTGTTTACTTAAGTTTAGTTCTCCTTCTACGTTATTTGCTATATCTATTGATCTCTAATCTTAGTCTTCTAGTCATTTCTGCCTTTCATGCTTGTACATTATTATACTGACGCCCTAGTCGAGGTGCTGCATTCATTCCTGCAGGTGATGGTGGGCTGTTAGATCAGGTTCTTGGTTGCTGAGTGGAGTTCCAGCCAATTTGGTGCGTTCCATGTCTTTCAGAAATGCCAGGTGTTTGAGTTAAGGGTAGTTCGGGCCCTATCCCGACCATTTGATTACTAATGTATTCATAGAGGCTCAGAGACATTGATGTGGTTTTAGTATGTTGTTATAGGCCAGGTGGGCCATGTTGTATAGTTGTTCTTCCATACTGTGGCCTCGACAACATATTATATTTATTTTTCTTGGTTTTTTCAGGTGAGCTAGATTCCGCTGTAGTATATTGTCTCATTCTGATTGTATAGTTGTTGTGTTGTTGAACCTCATTGGTTCTGGCCTTTGTTTTATATTTTGGGCATTCGGTATGCTCATACCAAGGGTGGCACCAGGTGCATATCACGAGTCCCCAAGATTGGGGGTGTGACAGACTTGGTATCAGAGTAATTCGTCCTAGGGAGTCTATGAGCCTTATCTATTAGAGTCTTCTTTATCTGTGCATTGCGCAGTGTATTTAAAACAGGAGGCTACAGGACATTTAGGATTGTTACCCTTCTTACTGGATCGAAATCGTGCGATAAGTCAGATCTCATAGACGTCCGGTCTAGACTCACGTTTTCAAACTTTTGCAGGGATGCTTGTAACTTGATGAATTATAGCCGGCCAGTGGCTAGATATGGCGACAGGTAAGATTCTTATTTTTATTATGGTTATAGTGGTTCCATGCCTCATCATGGTGCAAAGTTTTGTTGTTTGGGGTTATTAGTGGTAGGCTTTTCATATGAGGCTATGTCGTGCAATGTCATGCTGTGTCAGTCCTTGAGTGGGATTCATGCGTGTCGTCCAACATTCAACGAGGAATTTTTCTAAGGGGGGAAGGATGTAACACCGTGGATAATTTGATCAATAAAATCGTGCTTTTGAGGTAGGACTAAGAGTACCTAATAGGCTAAGAAGGAAGTCTTCTGAGTTATTTGAATAACTCTATGATCATATTTGATATTGGATGTCGATCAAGTTGTAAAACAAAATTCAGAAAAAGTTATCGCAAAAATTTCCTTCTTGAGATTCCTTGAAATTTAGGTCAATTTTATTGAGGATTTTCTCCCAATATATGAGGATTTAGGGTGTTTTCGACCTATAAAATTAAAGGTATATGAGTCTAGTTTTTAAGGCATCAGACCATTTGTCAATCGGACTTCAGAGTAGAGAGATATTCGCATTTTCGCGAGACGGCGCAAGCAGGCACCTCACCAGTTCTTAAGGCGGTGGAGGGCTATATAACGCCCCTTGCTCGGTTCTAACACCCATAATTCTGTTTCCAGAGTTGGGAGGTGGTGGAAAGCTCTCCCTAGCAGCTCCCCGTATGTTCTAAGTAAGATGCTAATCAATTTCTGAGCATAGATTGTGAATAGGTCGTTTGTGCTTGTATTGTAGTGGTGTTTTCGTGTCTTTTGGTCGCTGTCTCGTACTAGAAAACTTGGCAAGATTCTATTATTCTTGAGTCTTAGTTATATAGTGTAGTTGTGAATCCATGGATCTTGGTAGATTGTTTTACGGAGTTTCTATTGCAGATATCGTATCAATTAAGTTTTGATTGCATTGTTTTCTTGTTGAACTGTTGTGGATGTGGTTTGGAAGTAGTAGGTTCTTCCCTAAGGAAGTATATTCATGGTTACGGTAGCTTGAAATCGTATTATCTTAGGGCTCGCCGGAGTTGAGGTATCTTAAGGATTCCGACTCTGCGTTTTTTGCATGATTATTCGTTGAATCGAACTCCCGTTGTCGTCGTGCGAATTGATGGTTTTTGGTTGGAAATTTTATGTTGTGAATACTATTGTTTTGTGGAAAGCTGGATTGTGATCTTTCTCTCATTAATTGAGGCCATGTAATTGCACATTAAAATTGGTCTTTCTAGGTGAGTCGGAGGGGCGATAGAATGCATTGAGTTTGGCTAGTGTTGTGAGGAGATTTGTGAAGCTTTTGGGCTGAGTGTAGGGCTATTTTGGATGTAATTTTGGGGGCTGTTTTAATGTAGCTACATGCTATATGTGTGTATGATCAGGTGATTAGTGAAGAGGCGAGTTAGTAGGACCGTATTGACTTTGATAACACTCGGGTAGTCATGTTGGCTATTGTGAAATTGAGGATAGAACTGGTTGGGGTCGATGGAGGATTGTATCATATATGATAGTTCTTTGATTGTTTATATGTCACGGGAATATATTTGGTAATTATGTGATCCTTATTTTTATTTATGGCACGTCGGTGGATGGCAAGATACATAAGGTTAGTACTACGTGGTGGTAGTCGAATGATGGGGTTTTAGAGCCTGCTGTGGGCTCTTATGAACATGTGCTTATAGATATAGTTTTTATTGATTATGAATGCTTTTGATCATGATTGTGTGTGCTATTTGAGGCCTTGGGGCTCGTGGATACCTAATGCACGAGAGTGTTTCGGCCGAGGGGTTGAGCCCAATGGGTGAATAACATATAGGGTTGAGAATGATGTTCTCCGTAGTGTCGAGTTGAGACGTGATTCAAGAGTGGTCCGACATGTCTGAGCCTTCTTGGGATCGTGATTGGTTCTCCCAGAAGGATTGAGCTCCGCTAACTGTGCGCAGCCGAGAGAGTGTTCGACAATGCTTGATTGATGATGTTTATTAACTGGTGTTTACTTGTGATTTTTTTAGCATTATATTATGGTTGTTCCTTGTGTTATTTGTTATCTGATAGTAGTTGATTCTAGATGTTGGCTAGTGTTAGTTGAGGGGCCATTGAGAGGTCTAGAGGTGATGAAAGGTGAGCTGGGTCAGCTAGGTGTCATTATATTGTTATTTACTTTTTGGACTTACCAGGCTTATGGAGGCCATGTAGGTTCTTTTTGTATGTTTGCTTGTATTTACCAGGCTTATGGGGAACAAATAGGTTTTATGTGTTTACTTAAGTTCAGCTCTCCTTCTATGATATTTGGTATATCTATTGATCTCTAATCTTAGTATTTTAGTTGCCTCTGCCTTTAATGCTCAGAACATTATTGTATTGATCCCCTAGTCGGGGCGTTGCATTCATGCCTGTAGGTGATGGTGGGTTGTTAGATCAGGTTCTTGGTTGCTGAGTGGAGTTCCAGCTGAGTTGGTCCACTCCAGGTCTTTCGGAGTCACCAGGTGTTTGAGTTAAGGGTAGTTCGGGATCCTGTCCCGATCATTTGATTACTAACATATTCATAGAGGTTCATAGACATTGTTGTGGTTTTAGTATGTTTTTATAGCCCAGGTGGGCCCTGTTGTATAGTTGTCCTTCCATTATGTGGCCTCGACGCCATATTGTATTTATTTTTCTTTGTTGGTGAGGTGAGCCAGCTTCCGCTACAGTATATCATCTCATTTTGATTGTATAGTTATTGTTTTGCTTAACCACATTTTTTCTGGACCTTTTTTTATATTTTGGGCGTTGGGTATGCTCATACCAGGGGTGGCATCAGGTGCCAATCACGCCTCCCCAGGTTTGGGGGTGTGATAGACTCGGTATGAGAGTAGTTCGTCCTAGGGAGTCTATGAGCCGTGTCTAGTAGAGTCTTGTTTATGTGTTCATTGCGGAGCATACTTATAAACAGGAGGCTACAGGACATTTAGGATTGTTACCCTTCTTTCTAGATCGAAATCAAGCGGGAAGTCAGAAGTCATTGGAGTCGGGTCTAGACTCACGTTTTCTGCCTTTTGCAGGGATGCTTGTAACTTCATGAAGTATAGCTGGCCAGTGGCTAGATATGGAGATAGGTAAGATTCTTATTTTGATTATTATTATAGTGGTGTCGCGCCTCGGCATGGTCCAAAGTTTTGTTTTTTGGAGTTGTTAGTTGTAGGCTTTTCATGTGAGGTTATATCGTGCAATGTCTTGCTGTGTCAGTCCTTGAGTGGGAGTCATGCGTGTCGTCCAACATTCGAGGATGAATTTTTCTAAGGGGGGAAGGATGTAACACCGCAGATAATTTGATTAATAAAATCGTGCTTTTTAGGTAGGAGTAAGAGTACCTAATAGGCTAAGAAAGAATTGTTATGAGTTATTTGAACCACTCTATGATCATATTTAAGATTAGACATCGATCAAGTTGTAGAACAAAATTCGGAAAAAGTTATTGCAAAAATTTCCTTATTGAGATTCCTTGAAATTTAAGTCAAATGTCTTGAGGCTTTTCTCCCAATATATAAGGATTTAGGGGGTTTTCGACCTATCAAATTAAAGGTCTATGAGTCTAGTTTCTAACGCATCAAACCATTTTTCAATCCAACTTTGTAGTAGAGAGATATTCGCATTTTTGCGAGACCACGCAAGCAGGCACCTCACAAGGTGTTAAGGCGGTGGAGGGCTATATAAAGCCCCTTGGTCAGTTCTAACACCCATAATTCTTTTATCCAGAGTTCGTAGGCGGTGGAAAGCTCTCCCTAGAAGCTCCCCATAGGTTATATGTAATTTTGATGTTGATTGGAAGATGCAAATAAATTTACGAGCATAGATTATGAATACATCATGTGTGCTTGTGTTGTAGTGGTGTTTTCATGCCTTTTGGTGGTTGTCTCATCCTATAAAGGTTGGTAAGATTCTATTATTCTTGATTCTTAGTTCTATAGTGTAGTAGTAAATCCATGGATCTTGGTAGATAGTTGTTACAGAGTTTCTATAGTAGAATCCATAGAAAACATATTGATTGAGTTCCGATTGCATTGTTTTCTTGTTGAACTATTTTGGCTGCGGTTTTGCAGTAGTAGGGGCTTCCCTACGGCAGTATATTCATCGTGGCGGTACCATGAAATCGGCTTATCTTGGGGCTCGCAGAAGTTGAGGTATGTTAAGGATTTCAACTCTTCTTTTTTTGGCATGATTTTTTGTTGAATCGAACTCCCGTTGTCGTTGTGCGAATTGACTATTTGTGGTTGGAAATTTTGTGTTGTAAATCCTATTGTTTGGGGGAAAGCTGGATTGTGATCTTTACCTCATTAATTGAGGTCGTGTGATTGGGCACTAAAATTGGTCGTTTCTGGTGAGTCAGAGAGGCGATAGAATGCACCGAGTTTGGCAAGTGTTTTAAGGAGATTGATGAACCTTTTGGGATGAGTTGAAGGCTACTTTTGATATAGTTTTGGGGGTTGTTTTGATGTAGTTACATTCTATATGTGTGGATGATCGGGTGATTTTTGAAGAGTCTAGTTTGTTCGCCCGTAGTGACTTTGATAACTCTCGGGTAGTCATGTTGACTATGGTGAAATTGAGGATAGAGCTGGTTAGGGTGGATGGAGGATTGTGTCATATATGATAGTTCCTTTATTTGTTATATGTCATGGGAATATATTTGGTAATTAGGTGATCCTTAGTTTTCTTTGTGGCAGATAGGTGGATGGCTAGATACGTAAGGTTAGTACTACGTGGTGGTAGTCGGTTGATGGGGTTTGAGAGCCTGCTGTGGGTTATTTTTACACATATGCTTATATTTATTGTTTTTATTGATTATTAATGCTTTTAATCATGATTGTGTGTGCTATTTGAGGCCTTGGGGCTTGTGGATACCCGACGCACGAGGGTGTTTCTCGACGAGGGGTTGAGCCCAATGGGTGAATAACATACGGGGCTGAGGATGATGTCCTCTGTAGTGTCGAGTTGATACATGATTCAAGAGTTGTCTGACATGTCTGAGCCTTCCTGCAATCGCGATTGTTTCGCCCGGATGGATTGAGCTCCGCTAATTATGCGCAGGCGAGAGAGTGTCCGGCAATGCTTGATTGATGATGTTATTAACTGGTGTTTACTTGTGATTTTTTTGGCATTATATTGTTTTTGTTGCTTTTGTTATTTGTTATTTGATAGTAGTGGATGCTAGATGTTGGCTGGTGTTAGTTGAGGCCATTGAGAGGTCTAGAGGCGATGACAGGGGAGCTGGGTCAGCTAGGTGTTGTTGTATTGTTATTTAATTTTTGGACTTACCGGGCTTATGGGGGCCAAGTAGGTTCTATTTGTATGTTTGCTTGTACTTTTCAGGCTTATGGGGACCAAGTAGGTTTTATGTGTTTACTTAAGTTCAGTTCTCCTTCTGTGATATTTGGTATTTCTGTTGATCTCTAATCTTAGTCTTCCAGTTGCCTCTGCTTTTCATACTCGGTGCATTATTGTACTGATGCCCTAGTCGGGCCACTGCATTCATGCCTGCAGGTGATGGTGGGTGATCTTGGGCAGCATTATATGCCCAAGTGATACTCAAATGCATCATTTCGTCTTGTTTATCTATCGTTATGTGTGAATTCTCATGTGATTTCTAGCTAAAATGTGAATTTATACTAACCAACATGATTAGTGTTGTTTTGCAGGTAAAATGAAATTTTGGGAAGCTAAGATACATGTTGGTAAAAATCGGGAATGGACTAGGAAGCAAGGAGTGGAAAATGTCAAGGAAGAGCAGCAAAAATAAGGGCTCTGCGATGGAGTCGTGTCACGCTGCCATCGCGGAGGCATTCTGCCTCGGGTGATTTATTTTTGCCAATTCCAGTGAAGGTTCGCGTTGCCTCCGTGACACGGAGGCCATACCACGCGATGCAAGCCATGGCACGTTGAGTACATTCACCTGGGACAGCAATTTCCAGTGTAGGTGCGCGATTGCACCGTGGCACGTTGACCTGGCTCCGCATTGCAGGCCGTGGAACACTGAGGAGAAATTGCTGAGGAACCTAATTCCAGAGAGGGTCCGCGATAGCTCTATGGCACGGAGGAGGTGCTCTGCGATACACTCCGTGCCGCGTTTCTTGTTATTCCGGAAAAAAATCTCAAGAGTATAAATAGCACACTTAGGTTTTATTTTAAACATTTTGACTTGGTTGAGCAATAACGTGGGTTACAGGCAGTTGAGGGGACGAAAATTCTAGGGTTCTTCTCTATCTCTTTCTCTTTTATCTCAATTGTTTGTATGATTTATACTCATTTGATGATGTTTAATCCACAAATGAGTAGCTAAATTCACTTCTTTCTGAGTTTAAGAACAATTGTAGTGGAATGTAATTGTTGATCATTTTAGTTTTCATCTTTTCTTCAATGGTTGTTCTATCAATTCTTGTTCTTACTGCATTACTGTTTGGCCAATGTTAATGTATATCTAAAAGATCCAATTTTGATTTTGAGAAGGAAAGAAATTGGAAAGTTGTGAATTGGTAGGATATGATCTCTTCTTAGTTTGGTAAATTGAGAATTGATTTACATTCAGATAGAAATATATCTGAAAGTCTTATTAGTCAATTAAGGAATCGGTTTTGTATGGCTAGAACATGAAATTCTATTATCATAGAAATGTAGATTGAAGGCTCATGATTCTTAAGTTGGGTAGGAGACGAAAGTTCCAATCCATAGGAAATAATTCTTGACTAGCAACCGAAGGAAAGATCGACTGAATTGTATCGATAAATTAATTCCCTGCATGTTCGTTTAACCTCAGCATGCTCATTACTATATTTCAGACTCTATAATTTTGCTTTAGATTCTTATTACTTAGTAACTCAAACTCTCAAAATATTATTTGTTTCGTTGTCTACATTCTTAAAGATATAGTTCATTAACACTTAAGTTAATTAGTACCGTAGCTCAGTCCCTATGGGATCGATACTTGGCTTTACTTAAGCCACTTTACTACTTGTTCGACCACGTGCACTTGCGTTTAGTCACCACAGAAGTCCGAACAAGTTTTTGGCGCCGTTGCCAGGCACTGGCGATTGGTAAAGGTGTTTTCTTAGTGTTAGTTTACAATTTCTATATAAGTGCTGACAACTTGATCTTAGCTTGTCTTTTGCAGATATTGAATTCTGTTGAACACTGGCAAGAGACAAGGAGTTGGTGGATTCATACTTAGAGCCAGAAAGACAATTCCATCGTCAAGGAAGAGAAGCTCTAGAGAAGAAGCTGCAGTTGCTCAGACAGTCAATCCTGGAGCAACAATAGAATCCACCACATGTGAGGGCAGTATTAGTGCCTGAGGAAATTGCAGCTAGGCCGGTTCGCGAAGTGGCAATCCCACATGCTAACAATGTTACATCAAGTATTCGCGGAGCTGAGCCAATAGGGAGGTTTGAGCTTAAACAGAACATGGTGCAATTGCTGCACACCAGCGGACAATTCACAGGTCTCCCTCATAAAGATCCACAACAACATCTCCAAAACTTTTTGGAGATAAGTGACACTTACATCCCCGCTGGAGTAACATCCGATTACGTAAGGCTTACATTATTCCCATTTTCATTATTGGGGGAAGCAAAGAGGTGGTTGAAAGCTGAACCACCTAACTCTATCACCACTTGGGATGATTTTGCAAGGAAGTTTTTGATAAGATTCTTTCCATCCGTGAAAACAGCAAGACTTAGAAGTCAGATTCTAAGTTTTAAACAAAGAGAGGGGGAGAATTTGTATCAAGCTTGGGAAAGGTTCAAATCACTGCTAAGGGATTGTCCTCACCATCACCAATCAAATGATGTGCTGGTGCGTACTCTGATAGAGGGTTTGGAACCCCACACAAAAATTTTGCTAGACTCAGCAGCAGTGGGACAAGCATTAGAAAAGAGTTATGAGGAGCTGTATACTTTGTTAAATCATATTTTGCAGGGAAATCCAGAGTGTAATGCGGACTCTTCTAGAGGAGGAACAAGGAAAGCGGCAGGAGTCTTTGAAGTGGATGGTTTACAGCAATCGCAGCACAGATAGCTGCATTGCAAAATCACTTCAACACCTACTTCAGCAATATGAGCTTGAATCAACCTCAAGCCCCAGTCAATGTAGTGCAGCAGATTTGGTGTGAAGTATGCAGTAGTAATGAACACTCAGCTGAGTGTTGTGGTGCAAATCCAGATTTAGTGAACTTTGTTGGGAATGTACAGAGAAATAATCATCAATAGTATGGCAACTACTACAACTCAAATTGGAGGAATCATCTGAATTTCTCTTGGGGTAGTAACAACCATCAAGGGCAGAGTTCGAATCAGGGTGCGTAAAGAAATCAAGGAGGGCAGCAGAACTATCAGTCTCAATACAAAGGCAACAATGCACCTCCTCCACCACCCACCAGCATTGAGGAAATGTTCAAAACAATGATAGCTAACCAAGTTAAATTGCAGGTTGATTATGTGAAATTGGTAGCAGATATAAAAAACAACCATTTAGCTACAAAGGCGTTGTAGTACCAGTTTGGACAACTAGCTGGAGCTCAAAACACCAGGCCAAGAGGAGGACTACCGAGTGACACTGACCCAAATCCCAAGTAGGTTGATGCAGTGACCACAAGGAATGGTTTACAACTCAAGGAGGTGGAACCAGAAAGACCACCTCAGCAGTCAAGAGTAGTGGTGAAAGATAGGGAACATGATGATGAGAGGGGAAAGGAGAAGGCAGCTGAAGCAGAAAGACCACCACCCCCGTTCCCTCAAAGATTTAAAAAAACACAAGGAGGAAGCGTGTTTCAAAAAGTTCATAGAGGTGCTTAAACAGGTACACATTAATTTACATTTGGTTGATGTTTTTCTGGGAGTGCCGAAATATGCAAAGTATATCAAGGACATCGTAGCTAACAAAAGCAGATTGATGGAGTATGCTACGGTGGCGCTTACTGAGGAGTGCACTTCCCAAATACAGAAATAGAACAGGTTTCCAACAAAGCTCAAGGACCCTGGGAGCTTTACAATTCAGATAAGAATTGGGCAAAGTATCCGAGCTCGTGGATTATGCGATTTGGGAGCGAGTATTAACTTGATGCCGACATCGGTGTTCAAGAAGTTGGGGCTGGGCAATCCTAGACCAACTACAGTGATCTTGCAGTTAGCGGACCGTTCTTTGGCCAGACCAGATGGCATTGTGGAGGATGTGCTGGTGCAAGTGGGCTCCCTTATCTTCCTGGTAGATTTCATTATTCTAGATTTTGAGCCGGATGCGGAAGTCCCATTTATTTTGGGACGTCCTTTCTTGGTGACCGGGAGAGCTTTGATTGATGTAGCTGCAGGGAAGCTAACCATGTGAGTGCATGACAAAGTGGAGGTATTTGTTGTATATAAGGACATGAAGCTTCCGGCCATATATGAGGAGCTTTCAGCAATCAATGTGCTAGACCAAGCAGAAATTCTTCAAATTGTTGATTCTCGAGATTCATTAGAAAGAGCATTGATGAGCTCCGATCATTTCGGAGAGAGAGATACTTTTGAGATGGTGCAAATGTTAAATGAACCGAAGTGGTATCTCAAGAAGCATGACTTTCAGCCGTTAATGAGGTCCCTAGAACCCTTGCCGAAACCATCTATTGAGGAAGCACCAAAACTGGAGTTGAAAACATTGCCTCCACATTTGAAATATGTCTTTTTGGGCGAAGATGAAACTTTGCCAATCATCATCTCTGCAGAATTGATGGAGGCACAGGTAAAGGAAGCATTGGTGGTTCTCAAAAGAAGGAAGAAAGCGATGGGCTGGCAGATGTCAGATATTCGGGGTATCAATCCTGCATTTTGCACACATAGAATTTTCATGGAGTCAGGGGCAAAGCCAGCTGTACAGCCTCAGCGGAGGTTGAATCCGATGATGAAGAATGTGGTTAGGAAAGAAGTAATTAAGTGGCTTGATGTAGGTGTGGTCTATCTTATTTCGGACAGCGAATGGGTCAGCCCCGTTCAGTGTGTCCTTAAGAAGGGAGGGATGACCATGGTCACCAATGAGAACAATGAGCTGATCCCTACACTCACCGTCATAGGCTGGCGGATTTGCATGGACTACAGAAAGCTCAATGAAGCCACAAGGAAAGATCACTATCCTATCTCGTTCATTGATCAAATATTGGATAGATTGGCAGGTCAAGAATATTACTATTTCGTTGATGGGTATTTTGGCTATAATCAAATAGCCATAGCACCGGAGGACCAGGAGAAGACTACTTTCACATGTCCTTATGGGACATATGGTTTCAAGCGGATGCCATTTGGTTTATGCAATGCACCCGCACATTTCAGATATGCATGATACCGATCTTTAACGACATGGTGGAAGATTTCGTTGAGGTTTTTATGGATGATTTTTCTATTTTTGGTAATTCGTTTGCTACTTGTTTGCAGAATCTTGACAGAGTGCTAGCTCGCTGTGAAGAATCCAACCTTGTACTCAACTGGGAGAAATGTCATTTCTTAGTCAAGGAGGGTATCGTCCTTGGCCATAAAGTGTCTTGCAAGGGGTTGGAGGTCGATCGTGCTAAGATCGAAGTTATTGAAAAGCTAACACTACCTATGTCAGTGAAGGGTGTTCGCAGTTTTATCGGGCATGCAGGGTTCTACAGACGGTTCATCAAGAACTTCTCCAAAATTTCTAGACCAATATACAGGTTGCTAGAAAAAGAAGAGAAGTTTGAGTTTGATGATGAGTGTGTCAAAGCATTCGAGGAGTTGAAGCAGAAATTGATAGAAGCACCTATCCTTATTTCTCCGGATTGGGAACAACCGTTTGAACTGATGTGTGATGCAAGCGATGTGGCTATGGGAGCTGTATTGGGGCAGCGGAGGAATAGAATCTTTCATACTATTCATTATGCAAGCAAAACGTCAGACACTGCCCAAGTTAATTATACAGTCACAGAAAAGGAGATGCTAGCATTGGTGTTTGCGTTTGATAAATTCAGGTCCTATTTAGTGGGTTCTAGAGTAGTGGTGTATACCGATCATGCAAAGATTCGGTATCTGTTTAACAAGAAGGATGTAAAGCCCAGGCTGATCAGATGGATCTTGTTGTTGCAAGAGTTTGACCTAGAGATTAAGGACAGAAAGGGGAGCGAGAATCAAGTGGCAGATCACCCATCGCGATTGGAAAGCTGGTCACATGTGAACGAAGGTGACAACATCAAAGAGGAGTTCCCGGATGAGCAGCTCTTGGAAATAAAGGAAGTTGAGACCCCTTGGTATGCAGACATAGTGAATTTGCTAGTGAGTGCAGTCTATCCACCGGAGGCTACGGCTCAGCAGAGAAAAAAATTGAGGCATGATTGCCGGTATTTTATTTTGGATGAGTCGTACTTGTTTAAACAGGGACAGGATCTGGTTAGGAGAAGATGCATCCTGGAGAGCCAGATTGCAAAAGTTTTGAGAAGTTGTCACTCTTCATTGTATGGAGGGCACCACGGAGGGGAGCGAACAGCGCACAAGGTGTTATAGTCAGGTTTTTTTTGCCCTACACTTTTCAAAGACTCTATGGCATACGTCAAAATGTGTGATAGATATCAAAGGACAGGTGTTCGGTGCTGTGTTGGGGTATAAAACCGACACGCAAGTGCACGTGGTCAAACAAGTAGTAAGTGGCTAAGTAAGCCAAGTATCGAACCAAGGAGACTCTGGATAAGTAAAAATTGCTCAAGTATACTATATTCTATCTTACTTCTATATATGCTGACAACAACGTAACCAAAAGTTAATTAATTTGTTTATAACTTATATACTAAAACTATTAACAAATATCTACTTTGAATTGAAACTATGGATATGAGCATGCCAAGGTTAAGAACAAGTAATGAACTTGATTATAATCATAATTTGGTTAATCTTTCTCTTCTAGTTGCTAGCCAAGAACATTAGCCAAGAGATTAAAACTCTCGTATTTAATCTCACTTAAGAATCATAAACCATCCGTCTACATTTCTGTGATCAAATGCAATTCATGACCTAGCAATACAATTCCGGTTCCTAAATTGACTAATACGGCTTTCAAGTATATTTCTATCAGGAAAGCACATCAAAACCCAATTTTCCCAAATCAAGTTAAGAACAATACCCTATTAATTCACAACTTTCCAATTTCGTGCTCTCTCGAGTGAAATCGTACTTTTTAGATGTACATTAATGTCGGCCACACACCAATGCAGTAGAAACAAGAATTAATAGAACAACATGGAAGAAGAAGATGAAAAACCATACAATTCAATAATCAAAATTCATCACCATTGTTCATAACTTCAGCAAGGAAGAGAATTAGCCACTCATTTGTGGATTAATCATCCTAAAACAAGTGTTAATCATACAAACAATTGATTGAAAGAAGAAAGAAAGAGAGAAAAACCCTGAGCTTTTTCGTCCCTCAACTGCCTGTAACCCACGTCCTTGCTCCACCAAGTATGAGATAATTAAAAATAAGCCTAAGTGTTCTATTTATATTAGTGGGAATTTTTCCCGGAATAACAAGCAATGTGTCACGGAGGCCAACGCGGAGCACTGCCTCCGTGACACGGCGTGGACGCGGACCCTCACTGGAAATCTGGGGTCCGGGAATAAAGCCTCAACGTGGCACGGCATGCAACGCGGAGGCTTGCCTCCGTGCCACGGAGCTATCGCGAGGCTTCACTGGAAATTGACAAATTAATCACCCTCCAGGCAGTGTGCCTCCGTGATGGTAGCGTGGCACGGCTCCATCGCGGAGCCCCTTTGCATTGTGCAGTCCAATGTCTTTTTCGTGCTCGTATCCAAGTCCAACTCCGATATTGTTCCAACATGCATTTTAGCTCCTCAAAATCATATTTTACCTACAAAACAATGCTAATCATGTTGGTTAGTATAAATTCACATTTTATTACCAATTACATGAAAATGTATACACATTGCACAATAAACAAGGCGAAAATGATACGTTTGAGTATCACTTGGGCATATAAATCTGCCCAAGATCACTTACCCCACACTTAAATCCTTGTTCGTCCTCAAACAACACATACACAACTCATGCAAATTACATTCCAACCTTCGCCACTATGGTGCGAAAAATTACGCTACGGTCATACCGATCATTCAATACTGTAAATCATCAAGAAAACATGCATGGTCTTACAATGCTATGACCTTTAATACATCAAGACTTTTTAGACTTTAAGAATCGACCCTCGATATCGGCAAACTCATGCAAATCAGCTAATCAAGATATCCGACACGAACATCAATCTTTCATCAAGCATGTGCCCTCACGACTCAAGAGAATCTTCCCCTTTTTGTTCATGTGACACACAAACATTCAAGTAGGGGCATGTAAAAATTAATTTCACTCTCTCTCCCAAAAGAATTCACATGCATCATGTCATGACCCATAGGCTTGCCCTTAGTGTATTACTCCACTAATATAAAGAAATGCAATGTAAGATCAAGTAGGAGTTTAATGGGTTGTAATGGAAGCTATGGAACTAGTATATATTGGATTAGCCAATAATAGTCACTAGCATCCTTAAGCGCCTTTTCAACACATTCCCATCAACTCATGGACATTGTTTCTCTCTTTTCTTTTTTCATCATCCCATTCATGCTGGTTTACTTTCGTATGGCCCATTTCATCAAGCACACTTGACACGACAACAAAGGTTTTTCATGCACCTTCATTATCATTTCATTATAACAAGTGCCTCTTCAACCTTTTATTTTCTTTCCTCACTCTGCTTTTCTTTTTCTTTTCACCATTCTCACTCTTTGACACTTTGGGAAAAACTTTTGTTCTTATTAAGCCCTTAAGAGTTTTGTATAGACTTTACGGCTAATGAAAAGAAAGGATTAACCTTAGTTTATACATTTTTGGGCAAAAGAAAGAAAGAATCGGCTAAAGGCTCAACGGGCTGACTAGGGTATACAATCACATAAAAAGGAGAGTATGACAAGAAAAAAAATTTGAAACTCTCGGTTAAAACAAAGAAATGCCTACATCCTCTCCTACACTACACCTCCTTCATTTCGTTTTGTACACACACCAGGCAAGTTCTAGACACTCCACAATAGCATGGAATAACAACACCTCACTTCACACTTCATGCACATGCTCAATTCAAGATGCATTCACAGACTCTTTAATTAGCCAATTACATGAATTCAAAAATTAAGCCTCAATCACACCGAATCGAATTCTACAGCCTAGGTAACTCAACATATTTACAAAATTGCATGCTTTCATCCGAATCACTTTTACACTTGGAATATCAGTTACAACACGCAACCAAAAGTTCACAACCATATAGTAACTACAGGTTCCGTGATGCAATCCACCAAAGAAAAAAACTGAAAATAAATTAAAATCACTACTCCTACCGACTACATTTCCCTTAAGACGGTCGTCATCCATCCATCATAGGGAACGGTCACTAACTATGACGTCGGTTCAATGGGACTATTCTCCGTAAAAGAATTGAAAACAAACTCCGAGAAACCCAAAAGTAAAAATTGAAAATTTTTTCAAACATCAATCATTTCGATGGAAAAAATATTTACAAAATATTTTACTATGTACAAAAGTTTTTTGAAAATTTTTAAAAATATCGATCATTTCGATAGAGGAAAAAAACATAAGAAAATATTTACAAAAATTTTTACAGACTTAGCTGGCAAACCACAACATTTCACAACACACATCATCAATTACCACAAAAATATACAGATACAAACCAGTTTGCACTTCACAAACATAGGGAAACATAAACATAAATACAAAACAGAGGAAAAACATACAGCAAACCAGCCTAGCCCCAGCACCTAACTACTCCCCACCCCACACTTAAATCGAACACTGTCCCCAGTGTTCACAAAAATTAAAATCACAAAACTTTGGGTGGTGGAACTCCCTGATCAGTCGAAATATTTGACTTCTTCGTCCGGTGCTGCTGCCTCATCGCCCATGCCTGAGTCACCTCCATCGTCGTCCTCGGACTCCAATTCGGAGTCCTCCCGACGTGGCTCCTCGTCCGTGGGGACATCATCGTCAGTGGGCTCTACAAAGGCTGGCCCCACTTGGCATAAAGCCCTGGCGTTTTCGCCAAATGGGTAATCCAGCTCGAGCTGCCATAATTCCTCCTCCGTGGCTGTTCTCCCACCTATCCAAAGCTGAAGCATTTGCATACCAAACATACGTGCCATGTACTGGTCGTCACGAGCATGTCGCTCGCCAAGTGTCAGCATTGGCCCATGTGTGGTGTCGGGGGCCTTAGTTTTGGTCACATCTAGGGACCTCCGCTCCAACTGCGGGATGTAGTCCAAAGCGTCTTTCTCGACGTCGAGGCCCCGGAGAAAGGTGGTGATAAGTCCGCCGAACCCATACCCGTGGCCCTGGTGTAGTCGGGCTCTCTTCATGGCGGATATGATGACCGCCCCAACATTAATCTCTAGCCCTTTCATCAGGGCATACACCAGGCAGACACGGTCCAGGGTCACATCAATCATGTGCACCCCCGGGATTAGGCACGAACAAACTATCTTCAGCCAAATTCTTGCCTCCCTGTTCATTTGAGAATACGGCAGAGTCTGATGGTAACCCCTCTCCTTATGTCTGCTCCATCTGGCTGTGGATCGAGCCCCACACAATGTGCGTCTGATATCAGCATATGGTGGGGTGATGTTCAGCTGGCGGATAACGTGGGCATCTGTGTCCCGCGCTCCGATGATGGCGTTTAATTGCTGGGGTTCCACAGTGACAATCTGCCCTCTGATCTTTATTGTGTGGCTTCTGATTGCCGGGTTCCAATTTGCATAGAACTCCCGGACTAGATGTAGGTTGCATTCCTTGGGCTCTTGAAATATGAAGCTGAGCCCAGCTGCCTCGATCCTCTGCACTATGCGGGGGAACTCCTGTGCTAGTGGTTCCCGTGCAATATGCTCCTCGGGGAAGTATTTATTTTCCTTGTGCTTAGCGTACCACTTCTTCCCTTCATCGGTTACCCACTTCATTCCGTACTGGCGGCGTTGGCCGCGTGGAACAGCTGGTGCAGCTGGGACTGCTATGCCCAGTCTAAGTCGTTTCCTCCCCGTGCCTGAAGTAGATGCACCCTTACCCTTATCCTGCCTACTTGCCATTGTACCTGTCAACACAAATGAACAAGCGCAATGTCAAGCTAAATGCATATTAGCTTCGGCTAAGGTTGGGTTAAGCTAAGTTTACCCCACACTTAGTCCATAGCTACGGTTACGATACTACGGCAAGGATCACTTTATTCACACCAAAAACAAACAACTATACAATTTATGCTTAGTGCGTTTGCAAAGAAAAATTCGACAGTATAACTTTAGCGTACTACTCAGACTTCATACAGCTAATCCCAATCATTACTATCGCTAGCAATTCAACCATCGCACTTAGCAAAGAAAACAATAAACAAAAACAACAACAAAAAATTCTATATACATATGAACCTATATCATCAACCAATTCGAACAATTTTCACATTTTCCCAAAATCCGAGAATTCGTCATCTATTACATTCAAAGAATATTTACAACGACTTATCTCAATTCACAAGCACACCCCGGCATATAATTCACAAATTTACCAAGTTACCCATTTCGATTTCAACAACCAAAGCCGTAGAATTGAATTTCACAATCAAATTCGAATCATTCACGCAATCGACAAGTTCAAACGCTCATTACAACATTCCGAACATTTATCAATCAAGGAATAACTCAATTTCATGCTAAATTTCTACTTAGGGTGATATATCTCACCTCCCATGCTCAAATTCGACTAAAATCGACAAAAACTTAAGAGAGAAGAGGAAAACATACCTCGTAGTTGAAAATCAAAGAAAACTCGATAATTTCTTTGCTTAATACCGTGGCACGTTGATGGGAGAGGGAAATTTGGGCGATTGGTCGCGGAGAAGTGAGAAACTGAGGGAAAAGGGAATAAAATCGGGGTTTAAAATAAAGGGAAATACGCAGGTCACCCGGCAACCCGGTGTGACCCGTCACAAAATATAGGGCAACGTGTCACGGAGTGCATCGCGGTGCACTGCCTCCGTGACATGGAGCCATCGCGATGGCTCACTGGAATTGTTTTTAAAATTCCAGATTAAACCTCAACGTGTCACAGAGGGTAACGCGTAGGTCCTCCTCCGAGACACAGAGCCA
Organism: Datura wrightii; assembly: GCA_035772735.1. Lineage (NCBI taxonomy): Eukaryota > Viridiplantae > Streptophyta > Magnoliopsida > Solanales > Solanaceae > Datura > Datura wrightii. The sequence goes on along the minus strand of JASDFA010000010.1, from coordinate 117,536,556 downwards.
ACGCCCCAGTTCACTGTCTCTTCATTTTATTCTTTTTTTTCATACCTTACCTTTTCCTTCATGATTCCGTGCACATTTTTCTCCGTTTGACCTGCCAATCACCTCACTAAACAAAATTGGTTAGATTAATAGATTTCACTACTAAAATGAAAAATATTAACAAAAACGAAAAATTTGTACTAAATCAAGAAAAAGAAAATTAAATTAAAATCTATTTACACTTTACAAAATAAAAGAAAATAAAAGAAAGAAAAAAAATATTTTTCACGGGTTGCCTCCCGTGCAGCGCCTGGTTTACCGTCGCGGCTCGACGTCCTTTATGCTCAATTATCCACTAGGGTGATGGACGATTTCTCATGATCCTTGTCCTCACCCCAGTAGTGCTTACACTTATCCGGTGGTCTTCCCCTCAACTCTCGGGAATCATCCATTTGATTAGCATTCCCATGATCAATTACATTGATCACCGAGAGTTCTTCATTCACCATTGGGAGCTTGGGTGCTTTGTACACATCGAACACCTCTACCTTGTCATGTGCTCGCATTGTAAGTTGACCCGCAACTACGTCGATTAATGCTTTCCCGGTTGCCAAGAAGGGTCGTCCCAAAATAAATGGGACTTCAGCATCTGGTTCAAAATCCAGAACAATAAAATCTACCGGAAAAATGAGGGATCCCACTTGCACAAGCACATCCTCAACAATGCCATCCGGCCTAGCTAAGGATTTGTCTGCTAACTGCAAGATTACGGTTGTAGGTCTAGGACTCCCCAGACCTAACTTTCTGAATACCGAAGATAGCATCAGATTTATGCTCGCCCCCAAGTCACACAATCCACGAGCTCGGATACTCTGCCCAATAGTAAGTTGGATAGTAAAACTTCCAGGGTCTTTTAGCTTCGTGGGCAGTCTATTTTGGATTCGGGAAGTGCATTCCTCCGTCAAAGCTACCGTGGCATACTCAGTCAAACGACTTTTGTTGGCCACGATGTCTTTAATATATTTGGCATATTTTGGCACTCCCTGCAAGACATCAACAAGAGGTAAATTAACATGTACCTGTTTAATCACCTCCATAAATTTCTTGAAACACGCCTCCTCCTTGTGTTTCTTGAGTCGTTGAGGGAAAGGGGGTGGAGGCCTTTCTGATTCTGCTTCTTTGGTTTTCCCTCTATCCGAAGTTTGCTCTCCCTCAACATCTGCTGCTCCTGACTTTTGAGGTGGTCTTTCTGGTTCCACCTCCTTCAGCTGCAAACCACTCCTTGTGGTCACTGCATTTACCTGCTTCGGATTAGGATCCATGTCGCTAGGCAGTCCTCCTCTGAGCCTTGTGTTTTGGGCACTAGTAAATTGCCCAAATTGATACTCAAGAGCCTTGGTCGCTAATTGATTATTCTTCACTTCGGCTGCCAATTTAACATAGTCAGCTTGCAATTGCGCCTGATTAGCTATGATGGTCTTGAACATCTCCTCAATGCTAGGTGATGGTGGTGGAGGAGGGGCATTGTGATTTATGAATTGAGATTGGTAGTTCTGTTGCCCTCCTTGATTTCTTTGCATCCCCTGACCCAAACTTTGGCCTTGTTGGTTGTTGCTACCCCACGAAAAATTTGGATGGTTCCTCCAATTTGAGTTGTAGCCGCTACCAAACTGCTGCTGATTTCTTTGTGCATTGCCCACAAAGTTAACAGAATCAGGATTTGCTCCACAGCACTCAGCTGAGTGCTCACTGCTTCCACACACTTCACACCACATTTGCTGGACCGCATTGACTGAAGCTGAAGGCTGGTTCAAGTTCATATTGCTGAAGTGGTTGTTCAATTCATTCTGCAAAGCAGCTATCTGTGCAGCGATAGTTGTAAATCCATCCAATTCAAGCACTCCTGCTGCTTTCCTTGATCCACCTCGAGATGAATCAGCATTCCATTCTGGATTGCCCTGCGAAATCAGGTTTAGCAAAGTGTACAGCTCCTCATAAGTCTTTTCCTGCGCTTGCCCTCCAGCTGCTGAGTCTAACAAAATTTTAGTATGGGGTTCCAAACCCTCAATAAATGTGTGTACCAACACCTCATTGGACTGATGATGATGAGGACAGTCCCGCAACATGGATTTAAATCTTTCCCAGGCTTGATACAAATTTTCTCCCTCCCTCTGTTTGAAACTTAGAATTTGACTTCTAAGTCTGGCTATTTTACCAGAGGGAAAAAATCTTATCAAGAACTTCCGTGCTAGATCATCCCACGTTGATATAAAATTTGGTGGTTCAGCTTTTAACCACCTCTTGGCTTCACCAAGTAATGAGAACGGAAATAGTGTGAACATAATCAGGTGACACTCCAGCGGGTATATAAGTGTCACTTATCTCCAAAAAGTTCTGGAGATGCTGTTGTGGGTCTTCATAAGGGAGACCGGTAAATTGCCCGCTTGTGTGCAACAGTTGCACCATGTTCTGCTTAAGTTCAAATCTCCCTCCAGGCTCGGGTTTGCGGATACTTGAATGTACATTGCTGGCATGTGGGATTGCCACCTCGCGAATAGGCCTTGCTGCTGCTTCGTCGGGCACTAACACTGCCCTCACAACTGGTGGATTTTGTTGCTCCATTATAGTCTGTCTGAGCAACTGCAGCTTCTTTTGTAGAGCTTCTCTGCGTTTACTATGAAATTCACGTTCAGGCTCTATATAAGATTCCACCAGCTCTCTATCTCTTGCCAGTGTTCACAGAAATCAAGTCTGCAAAATACAGGCTAAGACCAAGTTGTCAACACATAAGAAAATAAAATAAAAAAAATACAGTAAATTTACACTTAACACAATTTCACCAATTGCCTAGTCTCCCCGGCAACGGCGCCAAAAACTTGTTCGGTACTGTGTTGGGGTATAAAACCGACACGCAAGTGCACGTGGTCAAACAAGTAGTAAGTGGCTAAGTAAGCCAAGTATCGAACCAAGGAGACTCTGGATAAGTAAAAATTGCTCAAGTATACTATATTCTATCTTACTTCTATATATGCTGACAACAGCGTAACCAAAAGTTAATTAATTTGTTTATAACTTATATACTAAAACTATTAACAAATATCTACTTTGAATTGAAACTATGGATATGAGCATGCCAAGGTTAAGAAAAAGTAATGAACTTGATTATAATCATAATTTGGTTAATCTTTCTCTTCCAGTTGCTAGCCAAGAACATTAGCCAAGAGATTAAAACTCTCGTATTTAATCTCACTTAAGAATCATAAACCATCCGTCTACATTTCTGTGATCAAATGCAATTCATGACCTAGCAATACAATTCCGGTTCCTAAATTGACTAATACGGCTTTCAAGTATATTTCTATCAGGAAAGCACATCAAAACCCAATTTTCCCAAATCAAGTTAAGAACAATACCTTATTAATTCACAACTTTCCAATTTCGTGCTCTCTAAAGTGAAATCGGACTTTTTAGATGTACATTAATGTCGGCCACACACCAATGCAGTAGAAACAAGAATTAATAGAACAACATGGAAGAAGAAGATGAAAAACCATACAATTCAATAATCAAAATTCATCACCATTGTTCATAACTTCAGTAAGGAAGAGAATTAGCCACTCATTTGTGGATTAATCATCCTAAAACAAGTGTTAATCATACAAACAATTGATTGAAAGAAGAAAGAAAGAGAGAAAAACCCTGAGCTTTTTAGTCCCTCAACTGCCTGTAACCCACGTCCTTGCTCCACCAAGTATGAAATAATTAAAAATAAGCCTAAGTGTTCTATTTATATTAGTGGGAATTTTTCCCGGAATAACAAGCAATGTGTCACGGAGGCCAATGCGGAGCACTGCCTCCGTGACACAGCGTGGACGCGGACCCTCACTGGAAATCTGGGGTCCGGGAATAAAGCCTCAACGTGGCACGGCATGCAACGCGGAGGCTTGCCTCCGTGCCACGGAGCTGTCGCGAGGCTTCATTGGAAATTGACAAATTAATCACCCTCCAGGCAGTGTGCCTCCGTGATGGTAGCGTGGCACGGCTCCATCGCGGAGCCCCTTTACATTGTGCAGTCCAATGTCTTTTTCATGCTCGTATCCAAGTCCAACTCCGATATTGTTCCAACATGCATTTTAGCTCCTCAAAATCATATTTTACCTACAAAACAATGCTAATCATGTTGGTTAGTATAAATTCACATTTTATTACCAATTACATGAAAATGTATACACATTGCACAATAAACAAGGTGAAAATGATACGTTTGAGTATCACTTGGGCATATAAATCTGCCCAAGATCACTTACCCCACACTTAAATCCTTGTTCGTCCTCAAACAACACTTACACAACTCATGCAAATTACATTCCAACCTTCGCCACTATGGTGCGAAAAATTACGCTACGGTCATACCGATCATTCAATACTGTAAATCATCAAGAAAACATGCATGGTCTTACAATGCTATGACCTTTAATACATCAAGACTTTTTAGACTTTAAGAATCGACCCTCGATATCGGCAAACTCATGCAAATCAGCTAATCAAGATATCCGACACGAACATCAATCTTTCATCAAGCATGTGCCCTCACGACTCAAGAGAATCTTCCCCTTTTTGTTCATGTGACACACAAACATTCAAGTAGGGGCATGTAAAAATTAATTTCACTCTCTCTCCCAAAAGAATTCACATGCATCATGTCATGACCCATAGGCTTGCCCTTAGTGTATTACTCCACTAATATAAAGAAATGCAATGTAAGATCAAGTAGGAGTTTAATGGGTTGTAATGGAAGCTATGGAAATAGTATATATTGGATTAGCCAATAATAGTCACTAGCATCCTTAAGCGCCTTTTCAACACATTCCCATCAACTCATGGACATTGTTTCTCTCTTTTCTTTTTTCATCATCCCATTCATGCTGGTTTACTTTCGTATGGCCCATTTCATCAAGCACACTTGACACGACAACAAAGGTTTTTCATGCACCTTCATTATCATTTCATTATAACAAGTGCCTCTTCAACCTTTTATTTTCTTTCCTCACTCTGCTTTTCTTTTTCTTTTCACCATTCTCACTCTTTGACACTTTGGGAAAAACTTTTGTTCTTATTAAGCCCTTAAGAGTTTTGTATAGACTTTACGGCTAATGAAAAGAAAGGATTAACCTTAGTTTATACATTTTTGGGCAAAAGAAAGAAAGAATCGGCTAAAGGCTCAACGGGCTGACTAGGGTATACAATCACATAAAAAGGAGAGTATGACAAGAAAAAAAATTTGAAACTCTCGGTTATAACAAAGAAATGCCTACATCCTCTCCTACACTACACCTCCTTCATTTCGTTTTGTACACACACCAGGCAAGTTCTAGACACTCCACAATAGCATGGAATAACAACACCTCACTTCACACTTCATGCACATGCTCAATTCAAGATGCATTCACAGACTCTTTAATTAGCCAATTACATGAATTCAAAAATTAAGCCTCAATCACACCGAATCGAATTCTACAGCCTAGGTAACTCAACATATTTACAAAATTGCACGCTTTCATCTAAATCACTTTTACACTTTGAATATCAGTTACAACACGCAACCAAAAGTTCACAACCATATAGTAACTACAGGTTCCGTGATGCAATCCACCAAAGAAAAAAACGGAAAACAAATTAAAATCACTACTCCTACCGACTACATTTCCCTTAAGACGGTCGTCATCCATCCATCATAGGGAACGGTCACTAACTATGACATCAGTTCAATGGGACTATTCTCGGTAAGAGAACCGAAAATAAACTCCGAGAAACCCAAAAGTAAAAATTGAAAATTTTTTCAAACATCGATCATTTCGATGGAAAAAATATTTACAAAATATTTTACTATGTACAAAATATTTTTGAAAAATTTTAAAAATATCGATCGTTTCGATAGAGGAAAAAAACATAACAAAATATTTACAAAAATTTTTACAGACTTAGCTGGCAAACCACAACATTTCACAACACACATCATCAATTACCACAAATATATACAGATACAAACTAGTTTGCACTTCACAAACACAGGGAAACAGAAACATAAATACAAAACAGAGGAAAAACATACAGCAAACCAGCCTAGCCCCAGCACCTAACTACTCCCCAACCCACACTTAAATCAAACACTGTCCCCAGTGTTCACAAAAATTAAAATCACAAAACTTTGGGTGGTGGAACTCCCTGATCAGTCGAAATATTTGACTTCTTCGTCCGGTGCTGCTGCCTTATCGCCCATGTCCGAGTCATCTCTATCGTCGTCCTCGGACTCCAATTCGGAGTCCTCCCGACGTGTCTCCTCGTCTGTAGGGACATCATCGTCAGTGGGCTCTACAAAGGCTAACCCCACTTGGCATAAAGCCCTGGCGTTTTCGCCAAATGGGTAATCCAGCTCGAGCTGCCATAATTCCTCCTCCGTGGCTGGTCTCCCACCTATCCGAAGCTAAAGCATTTGCATACCAAACATACGTGCCATGTACTGGTCGTCACGAGCATGTCGCTCGCCAAGTGTCAGCATTGGCCCGTGTGTGGTGTCGGGGGCCTTAGTTTTGGTCACATCTAGGGCCCTCCGCTCCAACTGCGGGATGTAGTCCAAAGCCTCTTCCTCGACGTCGAGGCCCCGGAGAAAGGTGGTGATAAGTCCGCCGAACCCATACCTGTGGCCCTGGTGTAGTCGGGCTCTCTTCATGGCGGATATGATGACCGCCCCAACATTAATCTCTATCCCTTTCATCAGGGCATACACCAGGCAGACACGGTCCCGGGTCACATCAATCATGTGCACCCTCGGGATTAGGCACGAACAAACTATCTTCAGCCAGATTCTTGCCTCCCTGTTCATTTGAGAATACGGCAGAGTCTGGTGGTAAACCCTCTCCTTATGTCTGCTCCATCTGGCTGTGGATCGAGCCCCACACAATGTGCGTCTGATATCGGCATATGGTGGGGTGATGTTCAGCTGGCGGAGAACGTGGGCGTCTGTGTCCCGCGCTCTGATGATGGCGTTTAATTGCTGGGGTTCCACAGTGACAATCTACCCTCTGATCTTTATTGTGTGGCTTCTGATTGCCGGGTTCCAATTTGCATAGAACTCCTAGACTAGATGTAGGATGCATTCCCTGGGCTCCTGAAATATGAAGCTGAGCCCAGCTGCCTCGATCCTCTGCACTATGCGGGGGAACTCCTGTGCTAGTGGTTCCCGTGCAATATGCTCCTCGGGGAAGTATTTATTTTCCTTGTGCTTAGCGTACCACTTCTTCCCTTCATCGGTTACCCACCTCGTTCCGTACTGGCGGCGTTGGCCGCGTGGAACAGCTGGTGCAGCTGGGACTGCTGTGCCCAGTCTAAGTCGTTTCCTCCTGGTGCCTGAAGTAGATGCACCCTTACCCTTATCCTGCCTAGTTGCCATTGTACCTGTCAACACAAATGAACAAGCGCAATGTCAAGCTAAATGCATATTAGCTTCGGCTAAGGTTGGGTTAAGCTAAGTTTACCCCACACTTAGTCCTTAGCTACGATTACGATACTACAGCAAGGATCACTTTATTCACACCAAAAACAAACAACTATACAATTTATGCTTAGTGCGTTTGCAAAGAAAAATTCGACAGTATAACTTTAGCGTACTACTCAGACTTCATACAGCTAATCCCAATCATTACCATCGCTAGCAATTCAACCATCGCACTTAGCAAAGAAAACAACAAACAAAAACCACAACAAAAAATTCTATATACATATGAACCTATATCATCAACCAATTCGAACAATTTTCACATTTTCCCAAAATCCGAGAATTCGTCGTCTATTACATTCAAACAATATTTACAACGACTTATCTCAATTCAAAAGCACACCCAGGCATATAATTCACAAATTTACCAAGTTACCCATTTCAATTTCAACAACCAAAGCCCTAGAATTGAATTTCACAATCAAATTCGAATCATTCACGCAATCGACAAGTTCAAACGCTCGTTACAACATTCCGAACATTTATCAATCAATGTAATAACTCAATTTCATGCTAAATTTCTACTTAGGGTGATATATCTCACCTCCCATGCTCAAATTTGACTAAAATCGACAAAAACTTGAGAGAGAAGAGGAAAACATACCTCGTAGTTGAAAAACCGAAGAAAACTCGATAATTTCTTTGCTTAATACCGTGGCACGTTGATGGGAGAGGGAAATTTGGGCGTTTGGTCGCAGAGAAGTGAGAAAATGAGGGAAAAGGGAATAAATTCGGGGTTTAAAATGAAGGGAAATACGCGGGTCACCCAGCAACCCGGTGTGACCCATCACAAAATATAGGGCAAGACCAAGTTGTCAACACATAAGAAAATAAAATAAAAAAAAATACAGTAAATTTACACTTAACACAATTTCACCAATTGCCTAGTCTCCCCGGCAACGGCGCCAAAAACTTGTTCGGTGCTGTGTTGGGGTATAAAACCGACACGCAAGTGCACGTGGTCAAACAAGTAGTAAGTGGCTAAGTAAGCCAAGTATCGAACCAAGGAGACTCTGGATAAGTAAAAATTGCTCAAGTATACTATATTCTATCTTACTTCTATATATGCTGACAACAGCGTAACCAAAAGTTAATTAATTTGTTTATAACTTATATACTAAAACTATTAACAAATATCTACTTTGAATTGAAACTATGGATATGAGCATGCCAAGGTTAAGAAAAAGTAATGAACTTGATTATAATCATAATTTGGTTAATCTTTCTCTTCTAGTTGCTAGCCAAGAACATTAGCCAAGAGATTAAAACTCTCGTATTTAATCTCACTTAAGAATCATAAACTATCTGTCTACATTTCTGTGATCAAATGCAATTCATGACCTAGCAATACAATTCCGGTTCCTAAATTGACTAATACGACTTTCAAGTATATTACTATCAGGAAAGCACATCAAAACCCAATTTTCCCAAATCAAGTTAAGAACAATACCCTATTAATTCACAACTTTCCAATTTCGTGCTCTCTCGAGTGAAATCGGACTTTTTAGATGTACATTAATGTCGGCCACACACCAATGCAGTAGAAACAAGAATTAATAGAACATCATGGAAGAAGAAGATGAAAAACCATACAATTCAATAATCAAAATTCATCACCATTGTTCATAACTTCAGCAAGGAAGAGAATTAGCCACTCATTTTTGGATTAATCATCCTAAAACAAGTGTTAATCATACAAACAATTGATTGAAAGAAGAAAGAAAGAGAGAAAAACCCTGAGCTTTTTCGTCCCTCAACTGCCTGTAACCCACGTCCTTGCTCCACAAGGTCTGAATTAATTAAAAATAAGCCTAAGTGTTCTGTTTATACTAGTGGGAATTTTTCCCGGAATAACAAGCAACGTGTCACGGAGGCCAACGCGGAGCACTGCCTCCGTGACACGGCGTGGACGCGGACCCTCACTTGAAATCTGGGGTCCGGGAATAAAGCCTCAACGTGGCACGGCATGCAACGCAGAGGCTTGCCTCCGTGCAACGGAGCTGTCGTGAGGCTTCACTGGAAATTGACAAATTAATCACCCTCCAGGCAGTGTGCCTCCGCGATGGTAGTGTGGCACGGCTACATCGCGGAGCCCCTTTACATTGTGCAGTCCAATGTCTTTTTCGTGCTCGCATCCAAGTCCAACTCCGATATTGTTCCAACATGCATTTTAGCTCCTCAAAATCATATTTTACCTACAAAACAATGCTAATCATGTTGGTTAGTATAAATTCACATTTTATTACCAATTACATAAAAATGTATACACATTACACAATAAACAAGGCGAAAATGATACGTTTGAGTATCACTTGGGCATATAAATCTGCCCAAGATCAACAGGCACAATTGGTAGGAGACAAGAGATGCCGCTGCAACATGTACTAGAAGTGGAGATCTTTGTTGTATGGGATATTGATTTCATGGGCCCGTTCCCACCGTCATTTGGTAATCATTACATCTTGGTGGCCGTTGATTATGTATCAAAGTGGGTGGAAGCAACAGCTTGCCCCAAGAATGACAACAAGGTGGTAACGAAGTTTGTGAAAAAGCACATTTTCACCAGGTTTGGGACACCCCGAGCCATTATCAGTGATGGAGGGGCTCATTTTGTCAATGCAAGTTTCAAGAACTTGCTAGCTAAGTATGGGGTACGCCACAAGGTGGCAACAACATATCATCCCCAAACTAGTGGGCAAGTGGAGGTGTTGAATAGAGAAGTGAAGCAGATTCTCCAGAAAACAATGAATGCACAACGTAGTGATTGGTCAAGCAAACTCGACGATGCGTTGTGGGCTTATAGAACTGCTTACAAGACACCAATTGGGACTTCCCCGTAAAGATTGGTCTATGGAAAGGCGTGTCATCTACCGGTGGAGCTAGAACACCGAGCTTTCTGGGCTGTGAAGAAATTGAACATGGACCTAGAGCTATCGGGAAAGAAGAGGCTGATGCAACTCAGCGAACTTGATGAGTTTCGTTGGCATGCTTATGAAAGTGCCAAGTTCTACAAAGAGAAAACAAGGAGGTGGCACGATAAGCATATGGTGCATCGTATTTTCGAGCCGGGGAAAAAAGTGTTGCTTTTCAATTCAAGACGAAGCTGTATCCAGAGAAATTGCTGTAGAATTGGTCAGGAACCTTTGAGGTAGTGAGAATGACCCCACACGGGGCAGTGGAGTTGTGGCAAGAAGATCGAAGTGCCATGTTCTTGGTAATGGGAAGCATTGTAAGCATTACTGGGGTGAGGATGTTTTTTGTGAGAAGACGTCCATCACTCTTGAGGATGATTGAGCATAAATGACGTTGAGCCGCGACGGTAAACCAGGCGCTGCACGGGAGGCAACCCGTGAAATTGTTGTAATAGATGAGTAGAATTAATTGAAAAAAGAAAAAAAAAAGAGAAAAAAAACAATAAATAGAAAAAAAACTATGGTTGCATTGATACCTATGAATTCTAACCAATTTCTTGTTGTGAAATGATTTTCAGGTAGAAAGGAGGGCAAAAATGCAAAAAAGCGCAAAGGAAAAAAATCGAGGTGAGAAAAATAAAAAGTGGCATGACAGTGAGCCTACGCGTTGGCTCCGTGTCACGGAGGAGGGCCTCCGCGTTACCCTCCGTGACACGTTGAAGGTATTTTGGATTTTTTTAAAACTTCCAGAACACCTACTCGATGGCTCTGTGTCATGAAGGGGGTACTCCGCGTTACCCTCCGTGACATGTTGAGGTGTAATTCGCATCAGGTCACACCGGGTCGCCGGGTAAATCGACCCCAAATTCCTTCATTTTTTCCTATTCTTTCAATTCCTCCGCGACCCACTCCCAAAATTCCCTCCTCCCCCAATGTGACACAGACCTACGCACAGGATTTCTTCATGTTTTCTTAAATTTCATCGGATTAAAGGTATGTTCTTACTCCAACGACTAGTTAGACCCACTCATCAGGTACACTGGAAGTTCTTTAAAGCCACAGTTTCTCCCCTCTAACGACAGACTTGATGAGTCATTATCCTACCTAATGACTTGTCACCCCCTTCCATTAACCACATTGTTAAGACTTAACCCAGGGATCTTATCCTCCACCCAATGGCCTACTTAACGAGTCATTTCTAGGGAAGACGACTCGTCTGATCATCCGCGGCCACTAGGCTTGCCATCCCTTCTTACAATTCCTCACGAGTCAGACCACGATCCGTTAGGTCTTCTAACGAGTTCTCTGAGTCATTCGGAGGCAAGTTTCTATTGATTTTTCTGCTGAGCTTCATCTAACTTTGAGGTTTGATCTCAAGGACTTTTGGGGTGTTACAATATCTTCCCCTTGGGAATATTCATCCTCGAATGTTGGCTGAACATACTGAAAAGATAGAGACGAAACTGAAATCCCAAAATCAATCATAGCTAACACTAACGGAGTATACGAGTCAGGACCAACCTTATAAACCAAAACAAAATATCCACATCGAACATGCATACCATGGAACAGGACAAACCGAAGGACATGAAATCAACATAGAACTAGATAGAACACAGAAAGGAATTTTTTTTGGAACTTAACCAATACAGACTAAACCTTCATTCTCAAATCACTTCTCGATACTAAGCTAGGATTCACAATATCTATCTAGCTGAGGATAAGTAATTCATGAGCACGAGTTATTCCGACATCTAAAACTGAGCACATACATGAGATAATCCGACTCTACTAAGTTAACAAACAACTTTAAAAGACTGAGTTCGAGTTGACTACATTGGAAAACATAAGTTAACACATATAACTAATTCATAACACGAAAATGAGAAATAAGGACTCATAGGGCAAGACTGGCATCATTGTATAAAGTGATTACCTCTAAACCTCGGGAATGTGCACATAGGGATAGACATAACTTAACTTTAACCGCAATACAAGGAGGGTTATCTAAACCTGAAGAGACTGACATACCGCAACTGCTAAGGATGGAACTCCCTTACAAGCATTCTTAAGGTACGACTTACTTCACATGCTCACTATCTTCCCCTTAGCTTAAAGTCATCATTCCAAGGCTCCCGAATCATCCTTAAGGTCAAGAAAATTTACAAGTTCCTACCTTCTCTTCCGCCGCTAACCCTCACTACAATCCTTAACTAACAACTATTTTTATCACACATCAAATCCTCTTCCCAACAATCACAACTATGCTTCTTATTCAATATAGAGTTTGGCAACATATAAGGGTAACACAAGATCCAAAACATTCTTGAGGCCACTACTGACGCCTTGCCCTTGTCCTGGCGAGTTGCTATGTCATAGGAGCGGTTTTTACGATGCTCGCCACCCGAATTTGAGGATGCACCCTACTGAAACGGCCAGCCAATCGGAGCTAGTGAAGAGGTGGCCGAGAATCTACTCTCGCCTCGCTTAGCCGCTGCGCAATCTCGGTGCTTATGGCCCATCTTGTAGCACCAAAAACAAACATCTGAGCCAACCATACATACTCCTAAGTGGTGCTTTCAAAAGCTCATACAAAATGGGTACATAATTTCCCTCACACTGGGCAGATACGGAACGCTGGCTGTCACAGGTACTGGGGCTAATGATTTCTGCTAGTAACATGAGCGATATCCACTACTCAACCTCTGTTAGGAGAACTCTAGATCTCCAGTCCTAGCCCTTTTTGCCCCTCTCTCTTTCTCTTTCACCTGTTCTACTTCCATTTGCTGAGCAAATATCACCAAGCGTGGGAAGTCTATGTCCCTGTGAAACATGGCAGTCTTGCATTCCTTGACCAAGGAGTCTAACACTGTATTTACGAACCTGCTCACTCAGGCCCGCTGGTCGGCTACCATCTCTGGTACATACTTGGATTACCGAGTAAATTCCAACGCGTACTCCTAGATAGTCATATTATTCTGTTTCAGATTAATGAACTCTACTGCCTTTGCCTCCCTCAACTCCCAAGGGAAAAACCTATCCAAGAATACTGTCATAAATTCATCACAACCTATGGGACCCGCTGCAACTCCCCGACAATCCCTCCACTGACAATACCAGATAAAAGAAACTCCCTTTAACTGGTAGGAGGCTAATTCTACGCTCTCATTCCCTATCACCCCCATGATGTGAGTAATCTTCTGGATCTCTTCCAAGAACTCATACGGGTCCTTATCCACCTTTGGCCCTAAGAATTCGGCTGGGTTCATCCGAAGAAAATCTCTTATCCTTGCCACCACTTCATTTCCATTCTAAGGAGCACAAGTCACCGCCTGCTGGTTAATCTGAGCGGTCAGGGCCAGCACCAACATGTGAAAGGCTGCTCAAAACTCATCATAAGTAACATGATCATCCATTGGGTTCGCTTGGGCTGGTGGTACCTACTGGCGGTCATTACCACATCTTCCTCCGTTCGCTCGTCCGGGAGGCATTATCTACGAACGCGTAAAGATCGAGTCAGGGAAAAGGACTATTTAGAGCTTCATACTCTACGCACGATAAGAATCCTGAAGAAAAGGGAACATACCTAAAACATCTCATAGCCTCTTCGTCATAAGTGTGGCGCGCTTTACACCCATGAAGAAGACTCCACGTAATGCGGCTTCTAGAGACCCTAGGACACTCTAAACCTTGGCTCTGATACCATGTTTGTCACAACCCGAGTTCACACCCTAGTCGTAACACGGTACAAAGAACCCTGAAAGGCTCCAAGTCGACCCATGGCATAATCATATCATACACTCAAGATAAGAAATGACCAACAACATGAATAAGCGGAAGCTATTAACAAAAATCTAATAAAATCCATAACAACAATTCTAACAACACTTAGATGCAATGCTCATTCTATCAAGACAAGTCTGAAAGCCATCTACTAAACTAACGAGTTACTGGGACAAGCCCCCAGCTATCTCTTAAATTCTAAAACAAAAACATAAGAAAATAAGAACATAAATAACATCCCCACAAAATGAGGACTCACTAATGGCAACTAGGAGAGAGAGTAAAGCGTATCTCGTCATGCGGATGAGCCTGAAGACCTGAATCTATATCATGAAATGATATAGCACATGAGGTGTACGGTCATTAATTGAAATGTACTGAGCATGCAGGAAGTGTAATCAGCTAACTCAAAAATATATATACTAGGAGGAAGTAATATAAATCACAATAATAGTAATGTAACTGAAATGAGATACGACAACCTTATATGAGATTCACATATTCATAACATCGTACCACAATATAAGGACATATATTATTATAAGATCAACTGATGCGCAAAAATAAAAACCGTAAATAATACAGAGGTATGATGCCGTGACTTATATCAAGAGGGTCCATGACTGTCCAAGGGAAGTTACTGACTATCAAGGGAGCTTCACTGACTATCAAAGGAAAATATTTTTACTAACGAGAATTCCTAACTGTCAAAGGGAGAAAATGCTCTGATATAGAGAGTCAGTGACTGGCTAGGTATGTTAGTCCCAACCGACTAAGGAGAAACATACACGACTAGTAGCTAGGAATGTGAGTCTCGACTGACTAGGGAAACATTCTTGCTAATGAGAATCCCGGCTGACTAAGAAAACATTCTTGCTCACGAGAATCTCGACTGACTAGGAAAACATTCTCGCTAACGAGAATCCCAATTGACTATCGCTAATCTATATTGCAACAACTAATCAAAGACAAGGACATTTTCTGATTTTCATCATACAACTTTATTTTCAATAGGATTGGGGCTACATACTAATAAAAACGAGCCCAATAGTTGAAATATCATTCTCATGCGTTATCATCATAATTCACCTCATAATGGAGTCAAATCAATAATTATCTCAAGTATCTTATGCTAACGAGCATTTTATAGATTCATATTGTGCATTATACCATCATGGCATTCCAAAATCCGAATTCATCTCATTCAACATGTAGCATAAGGTCATGCATGATTAATAGATTCTTCACATACTTCATCAAGGATGCATGGCTTAATTTATTTAGATTTGCGAACAATTTGTACATCTAACTCATATCTCATTATTTACAGCGAACCATGGAAAGAGCATTCATTTTATTTCACAAGCTTATTTCATGATTTACTCCAATTCATGAGAAATATGCAATAATTAACCATTTTCATAGATTCACCTCATACCTAAATCAATTTAATCTAACACATAGCAATAATAAAAAATTTTCTTTCAATTGCTCAAGCCTATAACTTAAAACTCAACTCAACATATCCATCAATGTCATAATCGGGTTTTTAGGGATGATCATACGAGATTCATATGATTTGATCATGGATATGAACTACTACAATAAATCAAGTGAACAATCAATAAGTCCCATTCACTCTTAAAGCCAATTTATGAAGAACATGCTATATACCTGCATTCCAAACCAATATTTCAGAATTCAAGACAACCAATTATTTATATCACAAATAATTTCTTAATCATAATAGATATTAGCATTTATGAGGAATATAAAAGAAATTTAGCTATAACACAAAGCCCTAGATCATACTTTTCTAGATTTGTTGAAATTGGGTTTTTAATAAAAAAAATATTTTTGGGACACAAGGATGGAAGAATATCCTTGTTGGAAGACTCGCATACCTGGTAGGAGAAATCCCACTCAAATTTGCACCTTGAAGCTTTGAGGAAAAACCTTGGGGAACCTTGAACTCGAAAGAGGGGAGGAAGAAAGGTTTGAGAGAGTATTTTGAGAGAATGAGAGATTAGGCTTAGGAAAACCCTTAAAACGTGAAAGGTTGTACCCAAAACGACATAGTTTAGAAGTTAAAGCATAGGAGTTTACAGAAATGCCCCTGGAGAATACTAGAAAAACTGCCCGAACTGAAGCCACGACTCACGTGACTAGTCGTTGTCACCTTAAACGACTCATCGTCACGCCCGTTAGGTACACTGGATAACTTACACAGATTCGGCATCCTCCAAACCACGACCAACATAACGAGTCGTTACTTGCTCCAATGACTCATTAGATCCACTCGTCAGGTACACTGGAATTTCTTTAAAGCCACAGCTTCTCCCCTCTAACTACTGACTTGACGAGTGGTTATCATACCTAACAACTCATCACCTCCTTCCGTCAACCACACTGTTAAGACTTAACCCAAGGATCTTATCCTCTACCCAACGGCCCATCTAACGAGAGTTGCCAAGCAAGATGATTCATCAGGCCGTCCGTGGCCACTTGGCTTGCCATCCCTTCTTATAGTTCATCACAGGTCAGACCATGATCTGTTAGGTCTCCTAACGAGTCGTTCTCTAACTCGTTCTGAGGCAAGTTTCTGCTTATTTTTCTGTTGAGCTTCATCTAACTCCTGGGTCTCATCTCACGGACTTCTGGGGTGTTATACGTGGTCCATCTGTTCCACTGTCTTTACATACCAGATTTCTCCTTTTTTGTTTTAGACCACATTCCTCCATTTATTTTCAAGTGTACCTGCATGCCCTAACACCCATTAGTCCATAAAAAGCTTGGGTTTCCTTACAAGTAGTGCTTTATTTAATGTCAAAGCATGACGTGGATACTACAGATGGTATAGAATCCCTTGGGTTGCCTCCCAAGAAGCGCCTAATTTAACATTGCGACATGATGAAGGATACCTTATCACGGACTTGATGAGCCATCCTTTGGATGGGATTTCCTCACCCATTTCCTATTTTTGGTGCCATAGAGGTACTAGTTCACCCATGTTGATTTAGCCTTCCCTTGGGTGATACAACAACAACATGCTTAACTATTGTACCAACTCGTTGCTCAACATTGACTACAAAGACATCCCCAACTCTAATTAGCAACAAGTGACCTCTCCCAGCTTTGAAATTCATGCGCTCATCCTTAACTCAGAACATTATTTATGCTTTTCTAAATCCATCAAGGCTCTCCAAGTCACCAGGAATGGACTCCTAAGAATAATGGGAATATATCGATCCACATCGCAGTCAAGAACTTCAAAGTCTTTTGGAAGTACGAACTTTCCAACTCTGACAAGCACATTCTCCACCCACCTCATTGGTGTCTTATTGGTCTTGTCAGCCATTTGGAGCCTAATAGAGGTGGACTTCATCATGGATAACCCAAACCACTTATAAATGGCAAAAGGCATCGGATTACAACATGCGCTATTATCACAAAGGCCATGTAAGCAATCATATCTACTGATCCGACAAGGCACGATTGAATCTCTTGGGTCTCCTTTCTTTTCAACACATGTGCCTGTAATGATGGCACTCATTCTATTCATCACATGGATAATCTCATCATTCTCAAATGACAACTTTCTAGTCTATAACATCTTCAAAAATATGGCAAACTCGGGCATATCTTTGATGGCATCAACAAATGGTACTTGGAGTGTTGCCTCTTTAAGCCGCTCAATGTTCTTTAATACTTTAGCATCAAGATCCCGTTGAGAAATTCTTTGTGGAACTGGAAGGGATAGGCGGAGGAACATATTTTGCAAAGTCTTCCACTCCTTCCTTAGCCATCACTCTTTCTTTTGGGGCAACTGAACTATTTTTATGATCTTCCTGACACGGTGGCTTTTTGGATCCACCCTTAAGAACCTCATCAACACAGGGCTTTTTAGGCCTCTCTTCTTGGTTATCAAACTCAATCACAATTTCAGACTCATTCTCCACAATACCATTTCTATCTCAACATCAACATGTTGCATAATCTTTCCGCTCCTTGTGACAATGGTCATACATTGAGCATTGAAAGGTCCTACATGTACTTTTGGATTCTCCATTGTATCATTAGGAGATGGCCTTTTTTCTTTGGATTTTGGTCATGAAAAAGGTCATGCACCTATTGCTTTAATTTCTATATGAAACTTGTATGAGAGCCTATAATCTCCATGAGAAACTTAAGATAAGCATCTATTCTCTCATGGTTAGCAAGCACCTTTTCTAACACCCCTTCAAGATTCAAGCCTACATGATCATATGAAGGAATCACCCTCCAATTTTAGGTGTTAGAGGGTGGACCTCTCGGCGGAACATAAGAAGATGAGCCTCTTATTTTGTAATTTCTACCATTTTGCCAACCTTGATTTTGACAACCATAATTATTCCTAGGGTAACATTGACCTTAAGCTTATGGTTGAGGCCTACATTTTCCTTCATACGAAGAAAAGGGGTGTCCCTGCTGATATTGTGGTCTATAGCCACTAGATGAGTTGCCAACATAGTTGGCATCTATTTTATACCCCAGGAACCCAAGGATCTGACCCGGGAGTCATAGCGGTGAAAAATTGAAAATTCAAGTTGCAGGCACAGAATGAGTCATTGGACGACTAGTGAGACTAGCCCACGAGTCGTCAGGTGACTCGTGGGGAAGGCCAGTGAAGAACAGGAAGTTGGAGGATTAGGGTTCCCCATAGGCAAGGGAACGACTCGTGGTCAATCACCACAAGTCATTAGGTCAACTGTGGGGTAAGGGTGTGTGTGAAAATTTTAAGAGATCAACCAGTGTACTTGAAAGGAGAAGACCATGACACATTAGGTCAGGCAATGAGTCGTGGTATGAGTCTTGGGGTGACTTATGTAAAGTGATATGAGGCAAGCAATGTACCTGACAAGCAACATGACCAGTCATTTGGGCCAGTGACAAGTCGTTAGGTCGTCCGTCAGGGCCACCTGACAGTTATTTTCTGCGAATTCAGTAAGGGTCTTTTTGCAATTCCTATGTTCCTAAGACCTATACTATGTCATTTAAGGCTCGTTTTATAGGGTTTTAAGATGGGAAAACCTATTGTAATCTAATTCATTCCATGATGTCGACTCTATGCATGACTCCATTATTAAGCTTTGTAAAATGACAATGTTGAGCTTCGTTTCATACGATGTTGAGTTTATGCATGATATCATTGTTGAGCTTCATCAATAGACGATGTTGAGCTTCGTTATCAACAATGTAGAGCATTGCATGTTTTTCTGGAAGAGTCTAGCACCGAGCGGGCTAAGGGTCGACCACCCTATGCCCTAGAACTATGCGCCAATGTAGGTTGATACAATTGTGTTATTGGGACCTCCCTTGTGATCTATCCCCGCCCCAAATGGCCCATGAGCTTGATATCAATATCATGGTAGCTTCCTTAGCCATAGCAAGGTTCTGGATGGCTCTGCCCACTTGAGTGTGATAGTCGGGACCACATAAGCTCTATCGTGGTATGTAGATTAAGTGAGGAGTCTCCCATTTTCTACGTGATTTAGATTTGCATATTCCTTAATCATGGTTATTACTTCAGGCATGCATGTTCCAAAAGTAAGGTTTGACTCATTTTTTAGCTTTTCTATAACTATCGTATTTCATCTTTGAGTCATTCGAGTCAATTATGCTGTTACGAAACTATGCATTGTCATACTATGAAAATATTATGATTTCAAAATGAGTGCATGTAGTTATTTCCTCTCATATTTGAAAGCTTGTGATATGTTTTAAGTGATTTATTTTACTTAAGCAGTTTTACTTACCTTGCATACTCAGTACATTCCTCATACTGACCGCATACTTTCTATGTTGTATCTTTTCATGATATAGGCCCCAGCTCCCAGGCTCAACCCCCCTCGTAGTCGATTGTCAGAGTTTTCTCCTACTTGGTTGGTGAGTCCTCATCCTTCGAGGGCTAGACATTTAGTTTCCTTATGTATTTCTAGTTTTAGTATTATTGAGTTAGTTGGGGTCTTGTCCCATCAAATCGTCCAGACTAGAGGCTTTTCAGACTTATGTATGTGCTAGCTTTGGATGTTATTCTGATGTGATGTTGTATTAGACTTCCGTTGAGATTATATTTATGATTTATTCAGTTTATTGAATGAGTTTGTTGTATGCTTATGCAATGGGTTAACTTAGGGTCTCTCGAGGTCCCTTGTCCAGTGTCTACGATTCGGGCCTGCGTTCGGGTCGTGACAAACTTGGTATCAGAGCCATAGGTTTGATGTGTCCTTGGGTGTCTGAAAGCCTCCTTAAGTAGAGTTTCTTTCATGGGTGTGAATTGCGCCATACTTATGACGAAGAGGCTACTAGATGTTTAGGAAATGTTCCCTTCTTTCATGACCTACGTCGTGCGATGAAGAGTCTTTCTATCCTTCTAATTCATGATAATCGCGATTGCAGAATCGTGGCTCCCCGAAGAATGAATGGAAGGACCAATGGAGGTGGTGAGGGACACGAGAATGGAAATGGTTATGGGCATCAGCCAGCCCCACCAGATTAGGAGCCTCAAGCACCGGAGCAAGCCACTCATGCTGAATTCTGGACCGCTATTCAGATGCTTGCATAGGCCTTGACCGCTCAGGTCAATCAGTAGGTTGTTGCGCATGTTCCACAAAATGGAAATGCAGCGACGACTTGACTCAGAGACTTCTTGAGGATGAACCCGTCGGTGTTTCTAGGGTCCAAGGTAGATGAGGACCCGCATGATTTCATTGATGAGATTGTCAAGATCACCCAAGTCATGGGGGTAAGTAGTGTTGAGTGCGCAGAGCTGGCCTCCTACCAATCAATAATGGTTGCGCATATCTGGTTTCGCCAATGGAAGGACAGCAGGGTCACAGGAGAAGGTTCGATCACGTAGGATGAGTTTCAGGTTGCATTCCTAGATCGGTTCTTCCCTTGAAAGATGAGGGAGCTGAAGGCAGCCGAGTTTCTAAGCTTGAAGAAGGGAAGGATGACAGTGCAAGAGTATTCCCTTGAGTTCATGCGCTTATCGAAATATTCCCCGGAGTTAGTGACCGACCAGAGGGCGTGGGTGAGAAGATTCATGCATGGTATAGCAAGGTATTTGGACAAGGAGTGCCGGATTGCTATTCTTCACCAGGATATGGACACCCCTTTCATAGTGTTGTACGCCCAGCAGATGGAGGTAGCATATTCGAGGGAGAGGGAGGCCAAGAAGGATAGGACTGAGCATCACAGATTCTCTCAACAAAGGTCCGGTGGTGGGCACCCATAGCAGACACGCCAGAGATCATCAACCACGACATCTTCGGCATTGAGTATGCCATCCAGACCCTCGATGATATGTTGAGGGCATGTATGATGGACTTCAAAGGTAATTGGGATGATGACTTGCCCTTGATCAAGTTTGCTTGCAATAACAGCTATCACTCCAGCATCTAGATGGCACCGTTCGAGGCCCTCTATGGGCGGAGGTGTAGATTGTCCATTGGATGGTTTGGGGTTGGTGAGGCAGCTATGATAGGACCTAATTCGGTTCATGAGGCTATGGTGAAAGTTCAGTTGATAAGGGACAGGTTGAAAACCGCTCAAAGTCATCAAAAGTCATATGCTGATATGAGGAGGAGAGATTTGGAGTTTGAAGTAGTCGATTGGGTATTTCTGAAGGTGTCTCCCATGAAGGGAGTCATGCGATTCAAAAAGAAAGAAAAACTCATTCCCCGATATGTTGGTCCCTACTGGGTTATGAAAAGAGTTGGTAAGGTAGCGTATGAGTTAGACTTGCCATCAGAGTTATCTTCAGTTCATTCTGTCTTTCATGTATCGATCTTGAAAAAGTTCTTGGGTGATCCATCTTTCGTTATCCCAGTGGAAAGCGTTGGTGTGGGAGATAAGCTCAGTTATGAGGAAATTCCAGTTGCAATCTTGGATCATCAGGTTTGGAGGCTAAGGAACAAAGAAGTGGCTTCAGTGAAGGTGTGATATAGAAATCAGCATGTTGAGGGAGCTACGTAGGAACCTGAGGCTGCTATGATGGGTAAATACCCTCACCTGTTCCCTACCGGCTCAGTTTCAATTTGAGGTATCAGTTTTTGGCCTAATTCTTTAATGAGTTTCCATGTTCAATTTATGTGCACGAGTTTGATTTATGATATGATGGATGTATGTGATGTTTGGAGTCGGTTCAGCTATGTAGTTCTTTTCATAGGTAGTCATTCCGCCAATTTTCGATTTAAATGATCAGTATCTGCATAAGATGATTGCATGTTTATGTGTTTTCTATGTGTTTCTAACATTTGAGGAAGGATGTTCCGAAAGGGGAGATATTGTTATACCCCGGGAACCTAAGGATCCGTCCCTGGAGTCAAAGCGGTGAAAAACTAAAAATTCAAGTTGCAGGCATAGAACAAGTCGCTGGACGACTTGTGAGACCAGCCCATGAGTCGTCAGGTGACTCGTGGGGAAGGCCAATGAAGAGAAGGAAGTTGGAGGATAAGGGTTACCCACGGGTGAGGGAATGACTCCTGGTCAGTCACCACGAGTCGTTAGGTCAACCGTGGGGTAAGGGTGTGTGAAAAATTTAAGAGCTCAACCAGTGCAATTGATGGGAGCAGACCACGACTCGTTAGGTCAGGCAAGGAGTCTTGGTGTAAGTCGTGAGGTGACTTGTAAGTAAAGTGATACGATGCAAGTAGTTTACCTGACGAGCAACATGACGAGTCGTTGGGGCCAGTAACGAGTCGTTAGGTAGTCTGTTAGGGCCACCTAACAGTTATTTTCTGCGAATTTATTAAGGGTATTTTCCTAATTCCTAAGTTCCTAAGGCCTATACTATATCGTTTCAGGATCTTTTTACAGGGTTTTAAGAGGGGAAAACCTATTCTAAGCTAATTCATTCTATGCATGCAAACTTGAGAGTTTAGAGAGAGGATCTAGAGAAGGTTTTGAAGGTTTTCATTGGAATCTTACCTTGGGCAATTAGAGAAGTGGTAAAATCATCCCTCCCAGGTATGTAAGGTTATGAGTGGATGTTTCCTTCCTCACCCATGCCCAATTTCTATCAAAGCATGAAAATTACCTATGATCAAATATAGGGTTTTTACCCAATTGCATAATTCTTCAATCTTTATGCGTGGGTATGACTAGATTATATTTATATTGATGGATTGTGAAGTTTGGGCAGATTTTAAATTGTTTTCAACCCAAATTATGTTTTCTAAATTATGAAATTAAATTCTCATGGATGAGAAGTTCATGAAAGTAGAGAATGATGATAAATGTATGATGATGATGAGAGTTTATGATGAAAAGCATGCTTATAAAGCTACCCATGATTATGATATTTTTTTCAAAATGAATTGAGTAGATCCTAGTATGATAAAGCTTTGGGAAATTCCCACATGTTGATTTGAAATGATAAGTTTTCCCAAAATAAGCTTACCACATTGTTTGGAGCAAAGTCTCACAAATTGCATATTATTACCTTGTGGTATGTTGAGTTAAATATTCCTACATATAGCTTACCACAAGATTTGGAGTAGATGCTCCGACTTATGATTGAGCTTGTGGTATGTTCGAAATAGAGCTTCTCGTATGCATGAATTCATAATTGAGATGTACGTTATCATTGAGCTTCCTCTAATACGATGTCGAGTCTATGCATGATTCCATTATTGGGCTTTGTCAAATGACAATGTTGAGATTTGTTTCATACGATGTTGAGTTTATGCACGATATCATTGTTGAGCTTCGTCAAGAGACGATGTTGAGCTTCATTATATATGATGTAGAGCATTGCATATTTTGGGAGAAGAGTCTAGCATTGAGAAGGCTAAGGGTTGATCACCCTATGCTCCAGAACTACGTGCCAACGTAGGTTGATACTATTATTTTATTGGGACCTCCCTTGTGAGCTATCCCCGGGCCAAATGGCCCTTGAGCTTGATATCGACATCATGGTAGCGTCCTTAGCCCGGGCAAGGTTCTGGACAGCTCTTCCCACTTGAGTGTGATAGTCGAGACCACGTAAGCTCTATCATGGTATGTCGGTTAAGTGGCGAGTCTCCCATTGTCTACATGATTCAGATTTGCATATTCCTTACTCGTGATTATTACTTTAAGCATGCATGTTACAAAAGTAAGGTTTGACTCATTGTTCTGCTTTTTTATAATTGTCGTATTTCAGCTTTTAGTCATTCGAGTCAGTTATTATGTTACAAAACTATTCATAGTCATACTATGAAAAGATTATGATTTGAGAATGAGTGCATGCAATTCTTTCCTCTCAAATTTGAAAGCTTGTGATATGTTATGAAATATTTTAAATGATTTATTTTACTTAAGCAGTTTTACTTACCTTGCATACTTGGTATATTCCACGTACTGACCGCTTACTTTCTATGTTGTATCGTTTCATGATATAGGCCCCAGCTCCCAGGCTCAGCCCCGCTCGTAGTCGGTTGTCAGAGTTAGCTCCTACTTGGTTGGTGAGTCCTCATCCTTCGAGGGCTAGACTTTCCGTTTCCTTATGTATTTCGAGTTTCAGTATTGTTGAGTTAGTTGGGGTATTGTCCCATCAACTCGTCCAAACTAGAGGCTTTTCAGACTTATGTATGTGCTAGCTTCAGATGTTATTCTGATGTTATGTTGTATTAGACTTTTGCTGAGATTATATTTATGATTTCTTCAATTTATTCAATGGGTTAGTTATATGCTTATTCCATGTGTTGACTTGGGGTCTCTCGGGGTCCCTTGTCCCGTGTCTATGATCTGGGCCTCTATCGGGTCATGACAATCTTCCACTTTCATAGGAGGTGACTTTAGTAATGGCTAATATTGGTATGGAGGAGGAGGGCATCCATGCCTATATTGAACCCCATTCATAGTCTCATAAATAGCATGCGCCTTTTTGACCTCAAACTCGGTAAACATATTTGTGAGGAGGGCTATGTAGGTTGCTACATTGGTCATCATGTAATCACGCTCCTGCTTCTCTGATGCTAGGAATATTCTTATGCCCATTTGCCATACTTTTACCCATCGTTCACCTTGTTTTGAGATCATCATCCTTATGAAATGCATGAATTCATGATGATGTGTCTTAAATGAGCTAACAAGTGTTTTTAGATGGTTTTAGCAGGTAATCAATGGAAAAGGACTCAAAAATAGCCCAAGGTGTGAATTAAGAAGAATTAGATAAAATTTGGCCTATGAGATAGTTGGCATGGCAAGCTAGCCACCAAACTTTAGTGATAATTACATTGAGACAGGTGTGTTGGTTGGTTCGGCGCGCCTAAACTTCAGAAGAATTTGGATCAACACCTTGGCGAGATAAGTGGCGCGACATGCCAGAGGTATTCTAAACTTGGGAAATTTTCTAACACTCTGGTCCAGTAAGAGGTGCATCTTGCCAGGTCCTAGAAGTGCTGATTTTTGACTAACACCTTGGCGAAATGGCTGGTGTGACGCGCTAGAGGCTAAACTTTAGAGGAAATTCAAGACAAAGTCTGGTGATATGGGAGGTGTGGCGCGCTAGGGTCTGTCTGTGGAAAATTTTCAAGTCTAAAAGCTGAACTTCTCAAGGGAAAATGGTTCATTTGATACCTTGCTTATAAATATAATATCTAGGGCATTTTGTTAGGAGTCTTCAATCAGAAAGATCAAGTTTGTACGCAGTTCTTTGGGGAAAGAGATAAGAAGTTCTTTTTCTTCTAGGTTTTCTTGTTTACTTTATGCTTTTGATTGGAATGATGATTTCTGTAGTTTTTCCCTTGAACATGGTTGGCTAAACTCTTGTTATAGAGTTTTGGCCATAGCTAATGGTTGTAGTTTGAATACTTTTTTATGGTAGACTTTAATTCTTCATTTAAGATTGTTTATGCTTGTTTTAATTGATTATTCAGTAGATTAATCACCTTGAGAGTATTATCTGTTTTCTCTTGGTTGAACTCGGGAGAGGGAACTACGAGGGTTAAAAGCAAGCATAGGTTAGGTTTCAATTATCTTGTTTAATCAGTTCAAGAGTTGATTTGGTTGTAAGGATAGGGACATACCCTTCAACCCTAATCAGTTGAATACAAGTATCTTCAATCTTCGTCTCATGTTTCTCCTGCAACCATAGGAATATAGGTGTTAGGGTTCATGTAATAGTTCTTGGATATTCGAGAGAACAGTAAGTACTGGAATTGTAACTTGCAACTAGCAGTCTTAGAAGAGTATAGTCTAGTGTATTCTAGTCCTAAAATCTCAACCTGAAAGCAAATGTGCCAAGACCTTAGATTCTCATTATCATTTTAATTACAAACACTTGTGAAATTGGTTTTTGTTCATTAGTTTAATTTACATTTCAAGTTAGTAGAATATCTCCAAAACTAATTCCTCGTTTTACATGTATTTATTTGAATAGTGAAATAAAATGTTAACCTTAAGCAATTAATTTGATAGTCTCTAAGGGATCAATATCAGGAATTTAACATCCTATATTACTTGACAACCACGTGCGCTTGTGTGCACTAGGTGATATCATGTTTTTGGCGCCACTGCCAGGGACTTGAAGAATGATTAATTGTTTGTAGGTTAGGATTCTTATTCCGTTATTCCTCATTTTACTTTTATTCGTGGTTGTTGAGAATTTTAGGTGGTGTTTTCTTCATGTATGGCAGCTATAGAAGTCTGGGACCATAAATCACTCAATTTGATCTGGAAATCGAGAGAACTTTTCACTGGTTAGCTATGGCGGAAAAACATGAAGAAGCACAAGGAAAAAACTAGGACAGGATTCCAGTTCTCAATTTTTCTCGACCAAAATTGGCAAATCCTTCTGAAGCAATCATCAAGTCGCCCATCACTAAAAATTTTAAGCTGAACGAGGGAACCTTGTGATTGGTTCAAAAAACTTATCAATATCAGTGCAAGCAGCACGAGGATCCCCACAGACATTTGATTACATTCGTGGAACTTAGTGAGAACTTTCACTATTAGTATGTGTCAATGTGAAGCTCACTTTGTTCAGAATCACATTAATTGGTGAAGAGAAGGAGTGGCTTTGAAATGAGCCAGCTGGGTCAATTAGTACTTGGAGGGTCTTTGTAATAAGTTTACAAATAGGTTTTTCTCATTGAGGAGAATGAAGGAGTTGAGAGGAAAGATCTCAAGAGTTATGTAGAAAGATAGTGAGACCCTAGCTCAGGCTTGGGAAATATACAAGGGATTCTTGAGAGATTGCCCGCTCTATATATAAAGGAAAGAGATTATTGGGCACAACTTCATAGTGGGGTTGAAGCTATATTCTAAGATCTTTTCTGGATACTACAGCACAGGGGCAAATCTTGTCCAATAGCTATGATGAGATAAAAGCTCTATTGAATCTCATGTCCGCTGGGAGCCAAGATTATCAGGATTTGGATAGAGGCTTTACAACATCAAAGGTCCTAGGGAAGCTTGAGGTTGATGTCGTAGTAGCAATCAGAGCAGATATTAGCTAGTTGGTGAAATGTGATTAGAAAGCTAGTGAACACACCATCTGCAAGCAAAGTTTATCAGTTCAAACTCCATCGTAATCATGTGAGGAATATGGAGAAGTCCATGCAAACTCAGGTTGTCCACTAAACCCATATTTTTTTTATTTTGTGGTTCAAAAAAGTTGTAATGGAGGTTTTGTAAGAAATGGTTACAATTAGGTGTACAGGAACACAACAAATCCCTCCTGTGGAGGAAATCAAAACTTCTAGAGACCCCCGAAAAATTTCAAGAGACCTTAGGTCCAGCAGCATGATAGTTATTTAGAGGAGACTATGAAGCAGTGGATGGTTCAACAGACTCAGGTGGTTAATGAGATGTAGAAGTCAATCTTTGAGTTTGAAAGGCAAGTGGGGTAATTGGTCCTTCAGTGGATGAGTAGACTGCAAGGTGCACTTCCATGTACTACTGAGAAGAAGTACATGCAAGAAGTGGTAAAAAAGGAGATTATCAAGTGGCTGGACGCTGCGGTGATTTATCCCATAGCTGACAGTTGATGGGTAAGTCCTTTTCAATGCGTACCAAATAAGGGAGGGATTATGGTGGTTCCCATGCAAAGAATGAGCTGATACTAACACGACCGGTCATAGGATGGTGTGTATGCATGGACTATAGGAAACTCAATCGCTACACTCAGAAGAATCACTTTCCAATGTCATTCCTGGATCAGATGCTTGATAGATTGGCAGGTAGAGGATGGTACTGCTTCCTTGACGGGTATTCAGGATACAATCAGATCACTATTGCTCCATAAGATCAGGAGAAGACCACCTTTACTTGTCCATATGGGAGCTTTGCTTTCAAGAGAATGCCCTTCGAATTGTGTAATGCACCAGCCACTTTTCAGCATTGTATGATGTCCATATTTTAAGACATGGTAGAAGACACCATCGAAGTATTTATGGATGATTTCTTAGTTGTAGGTGAGTCATTCAAATCCAGCCTTGAGCATCTGGGCAAAGTGTTGAAAAGATGTGAGGAAACCAATCTAGTCCTAAACAGGGAAAAATGTCATTCATGGTTAAAGAGGGCATAGTGCTGGGTGATAAAATCTCGGGAAAAGGGATCGAGGTGGACAAGGCAAAAATTGAAGTTATCTTAGGACTGCCCACCCCCTATTTCCATCAAAGGGGTCAGAAGCTTTTTAGAGCATGCAGGATTCTACCGGTGCTTTATCAAGGATTTTTCCAAAATAGCACATCCACTGTGTAAACTATTGGAGAAAGAGCTAAATTTCATATTTGATGAGGCATGTCCAAAGGCTTTTGAGTGCCTAAAAGAAACGCTCACTACTGCTCATATCATCGTAGCTCCAGATTGGTCTCTCCCCTTTGAGGTAATGTATGATGCTAGTTGTGTTGCTCTGGGTGTTGTTTAGGTCAAAGGAGAGAAAAAATATTTCATCCAATCTACTACGCTAGAAAGACACTAAATACATCCCAAAAGAATTATACAGTCACGGAGCAGGAACTATTGGCAGTGGTATTTGCATTTGAAAAATTTCAAGCATACTTGCTCGGAGCCAAGGTGATCATTAACACAGACCATGCTGCATTGAGGTACCTAATGTCTAAAAAATATTCCAAACCCAGATTATTTTGGTGGGTACTCTTGCTCCAAGAATTTGAATTTGAAGTCAAAGATAGAAAGGGAACAGAGAAACAAGTGGAAGATCATCTATCCAGACTAGAGTCTGAAGCAAAGGAGCAAATGGAGGTTGAGATCAATGATGCATTCCCAGATGAGCAGGTATTAGCTGCATCACAGGACCTGATCCCTTGGTTTGCTGAGATAGCTAACTACAAGGTTAGAAACATAATGCTAGCAGACATGACCCCTCACCAGAAGAAGAAGTTCTTATTTGATGTCCGACAGTATTACTGGGATGAGCCATATTTATTCTGCATTTGCACAGATGGGATCATTTTTAGGTGTGTCCCAAAAGTGGAGATGCTAAGCATATTGGAGGCATGTCATTTATCCACTGTAAGGGGGCATCATAGTGGCACCAGAACAGTACATAAAATTTTGTAATGCGGGTATTATTTTCCAACTATTCATCAAGATGCATACGACCTTGCCAAGTCATGCGATCAGTGCTAAAGGCAAGGCAATATTACCCGCAAACATGAGTTTCCATTAACCCCAATTTTAGAGAGTAGAAGTATTTTATGTGTGGGGCATTGACTTCATGGGCCCATTCATTAGCTCATATGGGATGAAGTACATTCTGGTTGCTGTGGATTATGTATCAAAATGGGTGGAAGTTGTTGCATTACCAAAAAATGAAGGCAAGAGTGTTACAACATTCCTTCGAAAGCATATCTTTTCCAAGTTTGGTACTCCCAGAGCTATAATCAGCGATGGTGGATCGCATTTCTGCAATCGCCTCTTCAAAACTTTACTGGAGAAGTACGGTGTCAAGCACAAGGTAGCCACACCTTACCACCCTTAGTCGAGTAGGAAGGTAGATGTTTCTAATAGGGAAATCAAGACCATTCTGGCCAAGACAGTAAATACGAGCTAGACAGATTGGGTCAGGAAGCTTGATGATGCATTATGGGCTTACCAAACCGCATATAAAACTCCCATTGGCTCATCACCTTACCAACTGGTTTATGGTAAGCATGCCACTTACCAGTTGAATTAGAGAATAAGGCATTGTGCGCACTGAAAAAGCTAAATATGCATTGGAATGATGCTGCCAAGCTAAGATTGAACCAGATCAATGAATTGGATGAATTTCGACTTAAGGCGTATGAGTGTGCAACAATTTATAAAGAACGAATGAAGATCTATCATGACAAAAAGATCACAAGAAGGGAGTTTAGCCCAGGCAACTTGGTATAGTTGTTTAACTCAAGACTCCAACTGCACCCTGGGAAGTGGAAATCTAGATGGATGGACCCTTAAAGAGTAGTGCAAGTGTCTCCATATGGTGCAGTGGAACTTGAGAACAAAGAAGGAAAAAAGTTCAAAGTAAATGGGAAAAGAATAAAAGTGTATCTGGGAGATGAGGATGAATTGAAAAGAGTGGAGGAAATATACCTTGATGATGCCTGAGAAGTCACAAAAGTAACGTCATGCTGTGATGTTAAATTAGGCGCTGCATGGGAGGCAACCCATGAGAGGAGAAGTCTGAGTAGCCAAAGGTATGTTCTTTTTCTCTTCATACTTATATTCTATGCTTCGGGGACGAAGCTCATTTTTTAAAAAAAGGGGGTGTACTTGTATTTTTGGGATATTTTTGTTTGTCTGAGGGTTTTTCTTGCCGTGTTTCTTTTCCCTCAGGCATGCTATCTAGTAGAACCGGCATGTGTTAGGATCTTTTTGTTTTTAGTTTTTATTTTTGTTTGATTAGAAAGTAACTTAGGAATACTAAGCCAATGGATATGCATTACTTTTGTTGTTTTTGAAAAATTGACCCTGTTTTAAAATTTTTTGCTATGTATTTGTGAAAACAATGCATGATTTCTGTGGTCGTTTTATTTCATTTAGTTATAAATAGTGCTATTCTTTTTAAGCCATGTATGAACCAGACAGGTAAAGTGAAAATAGTTCATGTACCATGTGCGAGTGAGGTCTTAGTATTTATTGCGGTATGTTGCTGAAGATCTAGAACTTGCCTAGTTGGTCTTTGCATAGGTTAAGGATGGTTGGTTAGGAGTTGATCATAGGACATTTTTGTGTTAGCTCACTTTTAGCCTATATTGCCCTACAAAAGTGTCATTAATCCCATGATCTCAAGTTTGAGCCTTAATAGACCATATTTCTTTGATTTACCTGTCAACCGTACCCATTTGTTTATAATGAACCTGTTTGGCCCTAGTCCTTCCTTGGATATTGTGAACCTCAACATCAGCAAAATGCTTAAGTTGAGGGTGGTTAGAGTAAGAGTGGATAAATGGTGGGAGCGGGAGAAAAGAAAAGAAAAGAATGGGAAAAAAATGGTGAAACAATGTGTGGTGAGGTGAAAAAGTAAAAAGCTGAAAATTTGTGAGGGAAAAAAAATAAAAATCCAAAATAGCTTGAAATTGTTGAAAAATGTGAAAAATCACCTCACCCATGAAAATATTATTAAAATGGGAAAAAGGGAAGAAAAGAAGACAAAAAGAATGAAGGGTGAAATAGGAGAATGGTGTAGCCAATGAATGTAGTGCCAAAGAAGGGATAGTCACTCATAAAATCTTTCATCTTTATCATGTCAAACCCTATGCTTACATTACAAGCCACTATCAAGTCCTATAGTGATCTTAATTTGACCATCTAACAAACCAAAGCAGAGAAAATAAGGGCAAGCCTATGGTATCTGATGCATAATACTTGCAGTTCTTTGAGAGAGTGAGTGCTTCATTTTCCTAGTTCCATGTTTCATTTGATACTTCATACTAGAGTGGGGACTTCATTTTTTTTAGGGTACATGAATTATGTTTGCTTTAACCATTGGTCTGTGTGAAACATATAGGTGATGACTTGATTACTTGTTGATAGCTAGATGACATGTCTTGATCCCTAAATATGATGTTTTGATGTTGCTTGCAATACATTAGCTAATGATGTTTCAAGAGGAAGGGTCAATAGAGTTTGTATATACAGTGCACAAATTTGTTTAAGTTTTGGCTGTAGTATCTTATGTTTATTTTCTAGTTGAGCATCGTGTTTAGTTTTTCTTTTTTCTTTGCCTGAGGACATACAAAAGTCTTAAGTTGAGGGTGTTGATGTGTTGTGGATTTACAACATTATTGACTCTCAAAACTAAGAAAATAGCATGGACTTGGGTGTATTTATGTGGATATGAGGAACTTTTCCTTTGATTTCAGGATAAATGGGTGTTGGAACAATAAATTGTAGAAGGAAGCTAAAAGTGTGCAAAAAAGGGCAAAAAGTGTAATCCACAGTACAATCCGTAGGATAGACGTAAAAGTCGTACTGATGGCCTTGATGAGAAGCTGAAAGTTGAACCTGGAAGAATGATCCCCTGAGACTTGTCATGGATTGTACCATGGTGGTACAAGTCGTGGTAAGTCAGTCGTGATGAAATCTAGAAGACTTGCATAGGAGGTTGATTCTCAATACGAGAGTACACTACGACCCATGAGATGAAGGTATGAGTCGTACCATACCGGTTGTGGTGAAGTTCAGACAAAGTTAAAAATATCAGGATCAACCCACGGGTGCAATGTACGAGTCGTAGGATGTTGGTATGAATCGTACCTTGTCCCAACACTTAGCCAAAATTCAGACAACGCTTCAAGCCACGAGTTTATGCGACGGTCCGCGAGAAGCCCCTACGAGTCGTAGGCGGACTCGTGATGAGGTCGGCTACAGATATGGAAAGCAGTCCTGTTAGTTTAGGAACTGGATTCTTGTGTCCCTATAAATACTTTTTATGTTTTATTTTTCAAAGAGGACGACGAATAGACTTAATTTTAGTAGAAAAACATTGTAGTAAGCAATTTCACATCATTGAAAGAGAGAATTGAGTTGGTTCAACTTGTGATCAACCTTTCCTTGAATTCATCTTGTTCTTGTTACTTGTTATTCAAGATTCCGTGGATTAATTGAAGGAATTATTTTTCTCAATCATCTTTGTAAGTATTGTTTTATGTCTTCAATAATGAACACAAATCACAACCTTGCAACTATGAGAGGCTAAAACCTCCATAGCTAGGGTTGTGGGAATCATGGCGGATTAACAAGTTAGGGTTGCACAAAGTGAGTCTAAAACCAATACTAATTACGTATATTGTAGTGTCTTCATCTTTAATGATTCTTAGGGTGCCCAACATTAGGAAGTGCCTGAATTCTTTACTTGCTTTGGTCGAAGAGGTAGAGATTAGGAAAAGAGAATTACAACAGAGCCTTGATCTTGATGATCATTGTATTAACTTGAGTTGTGGTCGCAAGATAGTTATATCCGAAACTTAGCGATAATGGTTATTTTGCAAAACTCATGAGACTTGGTCGAGTAATTGAGGATTTTCATTCAATAGGGATTGGTCGATCATTTGATTGAACCTAAGTTATCAGTTCTGTAAGTAAGTATTGGTAAAGCTCACGAGTGTATACCCAAAGTTGTTATGAACCCACGGGAAACACAAACCCTAGTTATCCTTTAATTATTAATTCACAAATATCTTGACTGTTGTTTAATTCTATTATTGATTTTTATTAGAATCCTCCCATTGTGAAGTAATTACCATACAAGTTAATCTATCGACTGTAATCTAGATCTTTCATATTTACTGTGGGATCGATCAGAACCTCCAGTTGGGTTCTTTATTGACAACGTCCGCTTCATACTTCAGTTAGAAGTGTGGTTTGAGCATTATCAATATGAGAAGCTTATTTCGAAACATACCACAAGATCAAATATAAGTGGGAGCATCTACACCAAAATCATGTGGTAAGCTTACTTTAGAGGTACTACATCATCATACTTGATATAAGGGCCTTTCCCAAAACTTTATCATCCCTGGATCTATTCAATTCATTTTTGAGACAATATCATAATCCCGGATCGCTTTAGAAACATTCTTTTTATCATCCAATCTCATCATCATCACACATTGATCATCGTTCTCTTCTTTTATGAATTTCTCATCCATGGGAATTTAATTTTATAAATTAGAAAACACAATTTTTGATTGAAAACAATTTAAAAATCTGCTCATGCTTCACAATTCATCAATAGAAACATAATCTAATCGTACCCATGTATAGAAATTAAAGAATTATGAATTCGGTAAAAACCCCATAACTTGATCATAGGAGATTGTTCATAATTCTGTAGGGAATGGGTGAGGAAGGAAGCACCCACTCATAATCCTACATACCTGGAAGGGATTGATTTGACCAAATCTTTGATTGCCCAAGAGGAAATATGATGGAATCCTTGAATACTAGCCTTGAATCACCTCTTCAACATCTCAAGCTTGCATGCATGGAATGAATTGGCTTAGAATAGGTTTTCCCCCCTCTTAAAACCCTGTAAAATGATACTTAAACAATGTAGTACAGGTCTTAGGAACTTAGGAATTACGAAAAGACCCTTACTGAATTCGCAGAAAATAACTGTCAGGTGGTCCTAACGGACGACCTAATGACTCATCACTAGGTGGAATGAATCATCAGGTTTCTCGTTGAGTACACTTCCTTGTCTATACTCCTGGGCTCATAATGGAAGACGTAACGGTTCGTCAGGGGTGACCCCCGCTCGTGGTCACTAATCGTCAAGTACCTCGGTCTGACTTTTTCTATACTTCTTCTCCCTTACTCCACGGTTGACCTAACGACTTATGGTAACTGATCACGAGTCGTTCCCACACTCGTGGGGAACCATTTTCCTCTAGACATCCTACTCTCCACTGGTCTTCCCCACGAGTCACCTGACGATTCGT
This sequence comes from Datura wrightii, assembly GCA_035772735.1. Lineage (NCBI taxonomy): Eukaryota > Viridiplantae > Streptophyta > Magnoliopsida > Solanales > Solanaceae > Datura > Datura wrightii. The sequence goes on along the minus strand of JASDFA010000010.1, from coordinate 117,501,409 downwards.
GGGCTGGTCTAACGAGTTGTCCAATGACTCGTTCTGTTCCTACAACTTGAATTTTCAGTTTTTCCTCATTTTAACTCCCCAGTCCGATCTTTGAGCTCTTGGGGTATAAAAAAGAATTACCCAACCCATTATTTGAAATTGGTCGCAGTGGTATTCCAATTGAATTTATCGCAACATTACTTGTATGGGGTCGATGTGGATGTATTTACGGACCACAAGAGCTTACAATATGTGCTCATGTCGAAGGATCAAAATCTACGACAAAGAAGGTGGTTAGAGTTACTCAACGCCTATGATATGAGTGTTCTTTACCATTCGAGTAAGGCTAATGTGGTGGCGTACACACTTAGTAGACTCTCAATGGAGAGTATGTCCTATGTGGATGAAGGAAAGAAAGAGCCGGTGAAAGATGTGCATCGTCTCGCAAGGTGAGGAGTTAGGTTGTTAGACTCTACCAATGGTGTTGTTGTTGTTCAAAATGGATCCAAATCGTCCTTGGTGACTGATGTGAAGGCTGGACATGATGAGGACCCGATTTTGGTAATGTTGAAAGAAGTTGTTCGAAGTCAAAAGGTGGAGGTCTTCTCCTAAGGGGGAGATGGTGTGCTTCGATACCAGGGTCACCTATGTGTTCCAGATATTGATGATTTGAGGAGTCAGATATTGCATGAGGCCCATGGATCCAGGTATTCCATCCATACGGGTGCCGCCAAGATGTATCGTGATTTACAAGAAATCTATTAGTGGGATGGCATGAAGAAGGATACTATAGAATTCGTAGTCAGGTGCCCGAACTGTTAGCATGTAAAGGTTGAGCATCAAAGATTGGGAGGAGTACTTTAGGATATCAACATTCCTACTTGGAAGTCGAAAGAAATTAACAGGGATTTCATAATAGAGATACCTCATACGCGCCGAAAATATGATTCAATTTTGGTTGTGATAGAAACGTTAAGCAAGGCTGCACATTTTCTACCGGTGAAAACCATGGATTCAGTAGAGGATTATGCCAAACTGTATATCCGGGAGTTGGTTTGATTGCATTGAGTTCCCTTGTCCATTATTTCAGACTGAGGTACTGAATTTACCTTCCAGCTTTGGTGGTCTTTCTATAAAGAGCTTGGGACTCAGGTTAAGCTCAACACAACATTTCATGTGCAAATTGATGGTCAAGAAGAACGGACAATCCACATTCTCAAGTAAATGTGGGGAGCATGTGTGATGGACTTCAAAGATAGTTGGGATGATCACTTTCCCCTGATCAAGTTCTCTTGCATTAACAACTATCACTTCAGCATTCAGATGGCATCGTTCGATGCTCTTTATGGGTGGAGGTGTAGATCACCTATCGGATGGTTTGAGGTTGGTGAGGAAGCTATTATAGGGCCAGATTCGGTTCAAGAGGCTGTGGTGAAGGTTCAGTTGATAAGGGACAGGCTGAAAATCGCTCAGAGTCATCAAAAGTCCTATGCAGATATTAGGAGGAGAGAGTTGGAATTCGAGGTGGACGATTGGGTGTTTCTGAAGGTATCTCCCATGAAGGGAGTAATGCGGTTTGGGAATAAAGGAAAACTAAGTCCCAGCTATGTTGGTCCCTACCGGGTTGTGAGGAGAGTTTGTAAGGTAGCGTATGAGTTGGAGTTTCCCTCAGAGTTGTCTTCTGTGCATGCTGTGTTTCATGTATAACTTTTGAAGAAATGTTTGGGAGATCCGACTCTAGTTATCCCGGTGGACAGTATTGGTGTAAAAGATAGCCTTAGCTATGATGAGGTTCCGGTGGAAATGTTAGATCGTTAGGTTCGAAAGCTAAGGAAAAAGGAAGTAGCTTCAGTTAAAGTATTATGGATAAATCAGCATGTCGAAGGAGCTACGTGGGAAGCCGAAGCGGATATGATGGCTAAATACCCACACTTATTCTCTACCAGCTCAGTTTCGACTTGAGGTATCAGTTTTGTCATATAACTCTATTTAGTATCCATGTTCAAATCATGTGTTCAAGTTTCTTTTATGTATATGGATGTGTATGTGAAGCATGAAATCAGTTCAGCTATGTGATCTGCATCGAAGATAGTCATTTCGTTAAATTTCGGGTTAAATGATCAGTATTGGGGTGTGATGATTGAATGTCTTTGTTTTCTTCTTTATTTCAACATTCAAGGACGAATGTTCCCACGGGAGAGATATTGTAATACACCTAAAGTGTCTAAGATTAGACCCGGGATTAGAATTTGAAGTTGGCTGAAAATTTGGGAAAAAGTCACAAGATGGGTGATTTAACGACTCTTGGTTGGAAACCACGGGTCGTTATAGCCATGGAAAGGAAGGTCCAGGTGTCAGTGGAGACAACGAATGATGTAACAACTTGTTGCCGAGAACAACGAGTCATTTTTTGCAATCATACAAAAGGGTGGACCTTGGCAGCTGGGGATACCACAGGTCATCCAACGACTTGTGGTTAGAAGTGACAACTCGTGGTCACCAGTCATTGTTTGGTTGTCAGATATTCCAATGGATGTAACGGATCGAGACCACGAGTCATTGGAAGAAACCACGAGTCGTGTTGAGGCTCGTGGTAAGGTACGTTTAGGTTTGTGAAGGGGCTGGCAACGATTGACCTAACGATCCGTTGTTTGAAACGATTACTAATCCTATCGAGTCATGGGAAGAATTTGAAAGTATGAATTGAGGTAGCGGATTTGACGACTCGATACCATGAGTTGTTGTATCATGCAAAGACTCGTGGGATTAGTCGTTGGTTCGCGCAAGGCAGTTTTTCAGGGAATTTTTATTAAGGGTATTTTCGCCTTTCTATGCTATAAGGACCTAAACTACATTGCTTTATGTATTTTTCTGGGCATGATAAGATAGGTTAAGTCCCTCTTGCATAAGCCATTCCCATGCATGCAAATTAAGAGGATTTTAGAGAGATCAAGCATAGTTTCAAGCATTTCCCTATCAATTCTCCATTGGGCATTCAAGGAACTCTAGATTCTAATCTTACCTAGGTATGTAGGGTTACAAATAGGTGTTTCTGTTAACAGCCATTCCCATTCTCTATTAATTTATGAAAATCTATCAAAAATCTCATGGGGTTTTGAATCCAATTTTGTGAAAATCTATTAATTTACTAGTGGGTTGTTATGATTTGCGAATTACATCATATTTTATGAATTTTGATATGATTTTACAACTATTTTGCTTATAAAATTATTGATTTTAATTTCTACTAAATCAAGCCTATTTAAGCATGATCTGTGATGAATCAATTTATGATCTTCTCCTCAATTGATGATATTTACAAGCCTAGCATGATTTATTATTTTAAATATAGATTTATCCAATTACCCATCATGATTTGATGATTTACAAGTTATACGTATGATCTACAAGTATCCATGAATCCTATGATTCATGAATTATGTTTTGGCAGACTTACAGGCCTGATGTCATGGCAGTTCACGTATGTACAAAAACGTTTATGATTATCACGATTTAACTAGCTCGTGAATTCATGCATGTTATACTATGAGCACTATATATGTTTTGGGAGTAGTATCGAACACTGAGTAGGTTCGGGGCCTAAGTTCTGCCTCGGATCTCATAAAATACGTGCCACCGTAGGTATGTTGGGACCTCCTTTGTGAATGTCCCCCACCCAAATGGCCCTTTTCATGGTTCTACCCTTGGCAAGGTACGAACACCTTCCCGTCTAGGGTTACTAAAAACCATATTTATATCCTACCAGCCCTTTGACCATCACTACAAGCTTAGAAAAACCCTTATGTGATCTAAACCCGAATATCCAAAAGAAATAGGATTTGGGTAGATAGGTAATGAGTTGGTAATTTACCAACTCATTTGGCTCTTAAGTAGGAGCTATTGCTTTCTTTTGACATAATTTAGAAAGGTTTTATGCCTTTTCTCTTTATTTGTGCAGGCGTTGGATTGAAATTGAGAAGATAATGGAATTGAGCTGAAAGCAATCCGCCGGAAGAGAATCAAGTACATTGTACCACACATCTTCATTTACGTCTAGCAGATACCACATAGAAGGAACTAGAAATTTGCTAGAACATGACATGCGTGCCATAGGTTTGGAACTGTGAGCCGCAAATGTCACACAGAAGAGGTAGAAAGATCACTACTTAAGCGGGATTAGGCAACTGCGAACTGCAGGCGCCAACATAAGTTACCCATGCCAATGTGAAGGCCAAAATTATCCAAAAAGCACATACATGCACCTGTGAAGCTTCCAAGGGCATTTTTGATAGTTGTGCATAGAATATATATTGATGCTTACCCCAGTTATAGATATCACAAAATCACACTAGAGAGAATATTGTAGAAAGGGATAGACATAGTACATTCTACTTTCTTTTTCACTTTTATTTGGAGAAAAACTCCATTGTTGTATAACTTGAGCTGAGAATTGAATTCTATTTACTTATAATGAATGGAATTGAGGAATTTTCCCTTGGTATAGTTTCTCTTTCCTCAATTAAGAGTAGTTAAATTCCTTTCTAGGGGTGTGTGGATGATGGGTGTGTAAACCCTGTTCGGGGTGTTATATGGGTATAAAACTCACACGCAAGCGCACGTGGTCGAAAAAGTAGTAAAGTGGCTTAAGTAAGCCAAGTATCGATCCCACAGGGACTGGGATGAAGTGCAATCTGCTCAAGTGTACTCTAATTTTAATTCTAGAAATGCAGACAACAGTGTAACCAAAAGTTTGATATTTTGTTTTATAATTTTTATGCTAAAGCTAAGACAATTATCTAATGTGAGTCTGAACTATGAATGAGAGCATGCTGAGGCTAAACGAACATGTAATGAAATTAATTATTGACATAATTTGGTTAGTCTTTTCCTCCGGTTGCTAGCCAAGAACTATTGCCAAGAGATTAAAACTCTCGTATTTAACCCCACTTAAGAATCATGAACCATCCACCTACATTTCTGTGATTAAATGCAATTCATGTTCTAGCCATACAAACCCGGTTCCTAAATTGACTAATACGACTTTCAGGTATATTTCTATCCTGAAAGTAAATCAATTCCCAATTTTCCCAAACCAAGAAAAGATCATATCCTATTAATTCACAACTTTCCAATTTCTTGCTCTCTCGAGTGAAACCGGACTTTTTAGATATACATTAACGTAGGCCACACATTAATGCAGTAAGAACAAGAATTAATAGAACAACCATGGAAGAAAAGATCAAAAACCAATATGATCAACAATTACATTTCACTACAATTGTTCATAACCTCAGCAAGAAGATGAATTAGCCACTCATTTGTGGATTAAACATCGTTAAATGAGTGTTAAACATACAAGAAATTGAATATAAGGAGAAGGAAAGAGAGAAAAACCCTGATAATTTCGTCCCCTCAACTGCCTGTAACCCACGTTCTTGCTCTACCAAGTCAGAATATTGAAAAATGAACCTAAGTGTTCTATTTATACTAGTGGGAATTTTTCCCGGAATAACGAGCAACGTGTCACGGAGTGCATCGTGGAGCACTATCTCCGTGACACGCTACGGACGCGGACCTTCACTGGAACTGGGGGTCCAGGAAATAAAGCCCAACGTGGCACGACGTGCAACGCGGAGACAAGCCACTGTGCCACGGACCCATCGCGAACCCACACTGGAATTTGGATGAAAATTTCCATCCAGGCAGAAGGCCTCCGCGGATGGCAGCGTGACACGGCTCCATTGCGGAGCCCCTTTATTTTGTGCTTTCCAATGCCTTGTCCCGTGCTCACTTCCGAGTTCAACTCCGATCTCTGCCAACATGCATTTAAGCTTCCCAAAATTACATTTTACCTGCAAAACAATGCTAATCATGTTGGTTAGTATAAATTCACATTTTATTACCAATTACATGAGAATGTATACACATTGATAGATAAACAAGGCTAAAATGATACTTTTGAGTATCACTTGGGCATATAAATTTGCCCAAGATCACTTACCCCACACTTAAATCCTTGTTCGTCCTCGAACAACAATCCCACACCTCATGCAATTTACATCCCAACCTCGCTACTTTAGTGCAACAATTTAGGCTACGGTCATACCGATTATTCAATACAGCAAATCATCAAGAAAACATGCATGGTCCTATCAATGCAATCACCTTCAATACCTCAAGACCTCCTAGACTTAGGAATTGACTCTCGATATTGGCAAACTCATGCAAATCAGCTGATCAAGATATCCGACACGAAAATTAATCTCTCATCAAGCATGTGCCCTCACAACACAAGAGAGTCTTCCCCTTTTTGTTCATATGAACTCACAAAATTTCAGGTAGGGGCATGTAAACACAATTTCTCTCTCTCTCCCAAAAGAATTCACATGCATCATGTCATGACCCATAAGCTTGCCCTTAGTGTATTACTCCACTAATATAAAAAAGTGCGATGTAAGATCACGTAGGACTTTAACTGGTTGTAATGGAAGCGACGAAACTAGTAAATATTGGGTTGGCCAATAATAGCCACTAGCATCCTTAAGCGCCTTTTTCAACACATCCCATCAACTCATGAACATTATTTCTTTTTTATCTTTTTCATCCTCCCATTCTTGACGTTTTCCTTTAGTTTAGCCCATCTTATTAAGCACACTTGACACAGCAACAAAGATTATTCATGCACCTTCATTATAGTTTATTGATAACAAGTGCACCATCAACCTTTTCTTTTCTTCTATCACTCTGCTTTTCTTTTCTTTTCACCACTCTCACTCTTTTGACACTTTGGGAAAATTATTTTCTCTTCTTAAGCGCTTAAGAGTTTTGTATCGACTTTACGGTTAATGAAAAGAAGGGATTAAGCTCGGTTTACACTTTTTGACAAAAGAAAAAAAAAGGCTAAAGGCTCAACGGACTGACTAGGGTAGACAATCAAGGTGGGTACGACAATGAAAAATAGAAAGTTTTGGTTAAAACAAAGAAATGCCTACATCCTTTCCTACAATACACCTCCTTCATTTCGTTTTGTACACACACCAGGAAAGTTCTAGACACTTCACAATAGCACGGAATAACAACACCTCACTTCACACTTATTGCACATGCTCAATTCAAGATGTATTCACAGACTCTTCAATCAGCTAATTACAGGAATTCAAACATTAAGCCTCAATCACATTGAATCGAACTCTATGGCCTAGGTATCTCAAGATATTTACAAAGTTGCATGCTTTCATAAGAATCACCTTTGCATTTTAAATATCATGTACAACACGCAACCAGAATTTCGCAACCATACAGTAACTATAGGTTTTGGGATGCAACCCACCAAAAAAAAAACAAAAAAAACTAAACAAATCTACTCCTAACGACTACATTTCCCTTATGACGGTCGTCATCCATCCATCATAGGGAACGGTCACTAACTAAAACTTCGTTTCAATGGGACCATTCTCGGTAAAAGAACCAAAAGCAAACGCCAAGAAACCCAAGAATTGAAAAAAATATTTTAAAAATATAGATCATTTCGATAAACAAAAATATGTACAAAATCAGCTAGCAACATTCAGCAACACACATCAGTTTCACATAAATTTACAATACAGAACAACAACTTAACAATTCACAAATCACAGGGAACAACAAAATTTCACAGGCACGACAACAGATTAGAATATACATACATAACAACACAGCCCAGCACCTAACTACTCCCACCCCACACTTAGCTCGAACACTGTCCCCAGTGTTCACAAAAATTAAAATAGCACAAAAATCGGGTGGTGGAACTCCCTGATCAATCAAAGTACTCCACTTCTTCGTCAGGTGCTGCTGCTTCATCTCCCATGTCTGAATCACCCCCATCGTCATCATCGGACTCCACATCGGAGTCCTCCCGATGTGTCTCCTCATCTGTGGGGACATCATCATCCGTGGGCTCTACAAATGCTGGCCCCACTCGGCATAGAGCCCTGGCGTTCTCACCGAAGGGGTAGTCTATCTCGAGCTGCCATAGCTCCTCTTTTGTCGCTGGCCTCCCGCCTATCCTCAGCTGGAGCATCTGCATCTCGTACATGCGATCCATGTACTGATCATCCCGAGCATGTCGCTCGGCAAGTGTAAGAACCAGCCCATGGGTGGTGTCGCGTGCCTTAGTTTTAGTAACATCTAAGGCTAGCCGCTCCATCTGCGGGATATAATCAAGGGCCTCTTCCTCAACATCTAGGCCCCTGAGGAAGGTGGTGAGTAGTCCACCAAAGTCGTAACTGTGCCCCTGATGCAACCGGGCTCTCTTCATGGCGGAGATAATCACCGCCCCCACGTTGATCTCCAGCCCTTTCATCAGGGCGTACACCAGGCATACACGATCTCGGGTTACATCTATCATATGTACCCCCGGGATTGGGCAGGAACAGACAATCTTCAGCCATATTCTGGCTTCCCTGTTCATCTGTGAATAGGGCAAAGTCTTATGGTAGCCCCTCTCCTTGTGTCTGCTCCATCTAGTTATCGATCGGGTCCCACACAAGGTGCGTCCGATGTCCGCATACGGTGGGGTAATGTTCAACTGTCAGAGCACGTGGGCGTCTGTGTCCCGGGCCCCTGTGATGGCATTGAGGTGGTGGCGCTCAAATGTGACTATTTGCCCTCTGATTTTTATGGTGTGACTTCTGAGCATCGGATTCTAGTTGTCATAAAATTCTCGAATCAGGTGCAGGTTGCATTCCTTGGGCTCTTCAAAGATGAACTTGAGCCCGGCTGCCTCGATCCGGTGGACAATCTTTGGGAACTCCTGTGCCAACGGTTCCCGTGCTATATGCTCCTTGGGGAAGTATTTGTTTTCTTTGTGCTTTGTGTACCACTCATTCCCCTTATCCGTCACCCACCTTGTTCCGTATTGGCGGCGTTGGCCGCGTGGAACTGCTAGTGCTGCTGGGACTGCTGTGCCCAGTCTGATTCGCTTCCTTCCGGCGCCAGATGTTGATGCGCCCTTCCCTTTTTCTTACCTGCTCGCCATTTTACCTGTCAACCCATGTAGACAAGATCAATGTTAAGACACTGAGTATTAACTTCGGCTAAAGTCGGGTTAAGCTAAGCTACCCCACACTTAGTCCTTAGCTACAGTTACAACATACCGGTAAGATCATGCTTATTTGCATAAATCAACAACCAACTATACAAACATGCTTAGTGCATACGAAGAATTCAATGGTATATATACACTATGTACTACTCAGACTTTGTACAGCTAACTACAAGCATTACCATCGATAACCTTTTAATCCATCGCACTTAGCAAGGAAAAACAAAGAAACGAAAACAACAACAAGAATTTATCTACACGAACCTATAGAACCAACCCAATTCTTGCAAATTTCAATATTCCTCTAACCCGAGAATCTGTCGGTCTTTTAACATGATAACAACTAGCACACCGACTCATCTCACCCAACATGTACATCTCGACATTAATTTCACAAGTTCACTACATGTTTCACTTCAAATTCAAAAACAAGCCCTAGAAATGATGATATCAAGAAAATTCGATTCAATTATGCAATTAACGAGTTCAAGCAATCATAATGACATTCCGAACATTAATCAACAACAATTCAATTGAATTCATGATTAATTTCTACTTAGGGCAAACTTAGCTCACCTCACATGATCAATATCGAAGAAAATCGACAAGAAATGAGATGAAATCGAAGACCATACCTTGAAGTTGAAGAATTTAAGCAAACTTGATGATTTTCTTGGCCTACTCCGTGTCACGTTGAAGGGGGGTGGGTTTTGGGGAGTTTGGTCGCGGAGTGAGTGAAAAATAAGGAAAAGGGAGGGGGTTTCGGGGTTAAAAAGTAGAAAAATCGCGCGGGTCACCCGGCGACCCGGTGTGACCCGTCGCGATATACACGGCAACGTGTCACGGAGTGCATCGCGGTGCACTGCCTCCGTGACACGGAGCTGTCGCGAGCCTGTTCTGGAAATTTTTAAATATTCCGAATTATACCTCAACGTGTCACGGAGGGTAACGCGGAGGTCCACCTTCGTGACACGGAGCTATCGCCCTAGCTCACCGTTTTGCCACTTTTTGTTAATTTTCATACCTCGAATTTTCCCTTGCGATTCCATGCATATTTTCCTCCTTTTGACCTGAAATTCATCTCACTATAAACAATTGGTTAGAATTATAGGTTTCACTCTAAATAAAAATAAAAACCAAAAACTAAAATGAAAAATTTTGTTGTTAATCAAGAAAAAGAAAAAGAAAAAGAAAAATCTATTCACAATTTAAAAAGAGAGAAAATTTTTTTCACGGGTTGCCTCTCGTGCAGCGCCTGGTTTACCGTCGCGGCTCAACGTCGTTAAGCTCAGTTGTCCTCTAGGGTGATGGACGATTTCTATCGATCACCGTCCTCTCCCAAGTAGTGCTTACACCGTTCCGGTGGCTTTCCCATTAACTCTCGTGAATCCTTAATCTGCTCATTATCGCCTTGATCAATCACATTACCCACCGAGAGTTCTTCGTGCACCATCGGGAGCTTGGGTGCCTTGTACACATCGAACACCTCCACCTTGTCGTGTGCTCGCATTGTTAGCTACCCCGCAGCTACGTCAATTAGTGCTTTCCTGGTCACCAAGAAAGGACGTCCCAAAATAAATGGGACTTCCGCGTCTGGTTCAAAATCCAGCACGACAAAATCTACCGGGAAAATCAGGGAGCCAACTTGCACCAGAACGTCCTCCACAATGCCATCAGGTCTGGCTAAGGACCGATCCACCAATTGCAAGATTACTGTTGTGGGTCTAGGACTCCCTAGACCCAGCTTTTTGAATACCGATGATGGCATCAAATTTATGCTCTCTCCCAAATCACACAATCCACGAGCTCGGATGCTCTGCCCAATAGTAATCTGTATAGTAAAGCTCCCAGGGTCTTTGAGCTTTGTGGGCATTCGGTTTTGAATCCGGGAAGTGCACTCTTCCGTTAGAGCCACCATAGCATACTCAGTCAACCGACTTTTATTTTCCACGATGTGCTTTATATACTTGGCATATTTCGGTACTCCCTACAAAACATCAACAAGAGGTAAGTTAATATGTACCTGTTTCAGCACCTCCGTGAATTTCTTGAAACACGCCTCCTCCTTGTGTTTTTTTAATCGTTGAGGGAACGGGGGTGGTGGTCTTTCTGATTCAGCTTCCTTAGTCTTCCCCCTCTCATCACTTTGCTCCCTCTCAACTTCTGCTGCTCCCGATTGTTGACGTGGTCTTTCTGGTTCCACCTCTTTCATCTGCAAACCACTCCTTGTGGTCACTGCATTCACCTGCTTGGGATTGGGATCTGTGTCGCTCGGAAGTCCTCCTCTAGGCCTTCTGTTTTGGGCTCCAGCAAATTACCCAAATTGATATTCAAGTGCCTTGGTAGCTAACTGGTTGTTTTTCACTTCGGCTGCCAATTTCACATAGTCAGCCTGCAATTGAGCTTGGTTAGCTATCATGGTATTGAACATCTCCTCAATGCTGCGTGATGGTGGTGGAGGAGGTGCATTGTTGTTTCTGAATTGTGCTTGATAATTCTGTTACCCTTCTTGGTTCCTTTGCACACCCTGACCCGAACTTTGCCCCTGATGGTTGTTGCTACCCCAGGAGAAATTCGGGTGATTCCTCCAATTGGAATTGTAGCTATTACCATACTGTTGGTGGTTGTTCCTTTGCATATTTCCCACAAAGTTTACTAAGTCAGGATTTGCTCCACAACACTCAGTTGAGTGCTCACTGCTTCCGCACACTTCACACCAAATCTGCTGCACTGCATTCACTGGGGCTTGAGGCTGGTTCATTGTCATGTTGCTGAAGTGGGTGTTAAGTTTATTTTGCAATGCAGCTATCTGTACAGCAACAAACCCATCCACTTCTAGCACTCCTGCTGCTTTCCTTGTTCCTCCTCTGGACGAATCAGCATTCCATTTCGGATTGCCCTTCGAAATACGGTTCAACAAGGTATACAGCTCCTCATAAGTTTTCTCCAGCGCTTGTCCTCCAGCTGCTGAGTCTAGCAATATTTTTGTGTGGGGTTCCAAACCCTCTATAAAAGTGTGCACCAGCACATCATTGGACTGATGATGATGAGGACAATCCCACAACATGGACTTGAATCTCTCCCAGGCCTGATATAGATTCTCTCCCTCTCTCCGTTTGAATCTTAGAATCTGACTTCTAAGTCTTGCTGTTTTACCGGAGGGAAAAAACCGTATCAAAATTTTCCTTGCAAGATCATCCCACATAGAAATAGAATTCGATGGCTCAGCTTTCAACCACCTCTTGGCTTCTCCCAATAGTGAAAATGGGAACAATGTAAGCCGGACATAATCTGATGACACTCCAGCGGGGATATAAGTGTCACTTATCTCCAAACAATTTTGGAGATGCTGCTGTGGATCTTCATGAGGGAGACCTGTAAACTGCCAGCTAGTGTGCAACAATTGCACCATATTCTGCTTAAGTTCGAACCTCCCTCCTGGCTTAGGTTTGCGGATACTAGATGTGACATTATTAGCATGTGGGATTGCCATCTCGCGAACCGGCCGAGCTACTACTTCTTCGGGCACTAACACTGCCCGTACTACCGGTGGATTCTGTTATTGCTCCATGATCGTCTGTCTGAGCAACTGTAGCTTTCTTTCTAGAGCTTCTCTCCGCTCACTATGAAATATTCTTTCTGTCTCTATATACGAGTCCACCAGCTCCTTGTCTCTTGCCAGCGTTCAACGGAGATTAAATCTGCAAAATATAGGCTAAGACCAAGTTGTCAACACTAGGAGAATAAAAATACAGTAAATTAACACTTAAGACAAATTCACCAATTGCCAGTCCCCGGCAACGCGCCAAAAACTTGTTCGGTCTGTTGGCTATGGGTGTATAGCTACACGCAAGTGCACGTGGTCGAACAAGTAGTAAAGTGGCTTAAGTAAGTCAAGTATCGATCCCACAGGGACTGGGATGAAGTGCAATCTGCTCAAGTGTACTCTCATTTTAATTCTAGAAATGCAGACAACAGTGTAACCAAGAGTTTGATATTTTGTTTTATAATTTTTATGCAAAAGCTAAGACAATTATCTAATGTGAGTCTGAACTATGAATGAGAGCATGCTGAGCCTAAACGAACATGTAATGAAATTAATTATTTACATAATTTGGTTAGTCTTTTCCACTGGTTGCTAGCCAAGAACTATTGCCAAAAGATTAAAACTCTCGTATTTAACCCCACTTAAGAATCATGAACCATCAACCTACATTTCTGTGATTAAATCCAATTCATGTTCTAGCCAAACAAACCCGGTTCCTAAATTGACTAATACGACTTTCAGGTATATTTCTATCCTGAAAGTAAATCAATTCCCAATTTTCCCAAACCAAGAAAAGATCATATCCTATTAATTCACAACTTTCCAATTTCTTGCTCTCTCGAGTGAAACCGGACTTTTTAGATATACATTAACGTAGGCCACACATTAATGCAGTAAGAACAAGAATTAATAGAACAACCATGGAAGAAAAGATGAAAAACCAATATGATCAACAATTACATTTCACTACAATTGTTCATAACCTCAGCATGAAGATGAATTAGCCACTCATTTGTCGATTAAACATCGTTAAATGAGTGCTAAACATAGAAGCAATTGAATACAAGGAGAAGGAAAGAGAGAAAAACCCTGATAATTTCGTCCCCTCAACTGCCTGTAACCCACGTTCTTGCTCCACCAAGTCATAATATTAAAAAATGAACCTAAGTGTTCTATTTATACTAGTGGGAATTTTTCCCGGAATAACGAGCAACGTGTCACGGAGTGCATCGCGGAGCACTATCTATGTGACACGCTATGGACGCGGACCTTCACTGGAACTGGGGGTCCAGGAAATAAAGCCCAACATGGCACGGCGTGCAACGCGGAGACAAGCCACCATGCCACGGACCCATCGCGAACCCACACTGGAATTTGGCTGAAAATTTCCATCTAGGCAGAAGGCCTCCGCGATGGCAGCGTGACACGGCTCCATTGCGGAGCCCCTTTATTTTGTGATTTCCAATGCCTTGTCCCGTGCTCACGTCCAAGTTCAACCCCGATCTCTTCCAACATGCATTTAAGCTTCCCAAAATTACATTTTACCTACAAAACAATTCTAATCATGTTGGTTAGTATGAATTCACATTTTATTACCAATTACATGAGAATGTATACACATTGATAGATAAACAAGGCTAAAATGACACTTTTGAGTATCACTTGGGCATATAAATTTGCCCAAGATCAACTATCTTTTACCCAATGCTGTCTACCGGGACTACAAAGGCTGGATCACCCAAACACTTCTTCAAAAGGGACATATGAAAGACTAGATAAACTGAAGATAACTCCGATAGAAAGTCCAACTCATATGCCACCTTACCAACTCTTCTCACAACCCGGTAGGGACAAACATAGCGGGGACTAAGTTTCCCTTTCATTCTGAACCGCCTGACTCCCTTCATGGGAGATACCTTTAGAAATACCCAGTCATCCACATCAAACTCCAAATCCCTTCTCCTCACATCAGCATACAATTTCTTACAACTCTGAGCGATTTTTAACTGATCTCTTATCAACTAGACCTCTACCATGGCCTCATGAACCGAATCAGGCCCTATCATGGCTGCCTCACCAACCTCAAACCATTCGACGGGCAATTTATACCTCTGCCCGTAAGAAGCCTCAAACGGTGCCATCTAGATACTAGAATGATAACTGTTATTATAGGCAAACTCGATAAAGGGAAAATGATCATCCCAACTACCTTTGAAATCCATAACACATGCCCACAACATATCCTCAAGGGTTTGAATGGTTCGTTCTGCCTAGCCGTCTGTTTGCGGATGTAAAGTTGTGCTGAGCTTAACCTGAGTCCCAAGTCCCTTTCTAATAGAACGCCAGAATTGAGAGGTAAATTGAGTAGCTCGGTCTGAAATAATAGACAAGGGCACTCCATGAAGTCGAACCAACTCTCATATGTATAATTTGGCATAATGGTTCACTGAATCCGTGGTTTTGACCGGTAAGAAGTATGCAGCCTTGGTTAACCTGTCGACCACCACCCAAATGGAGTTGTATTGCCGGCGAGTACGTGGTAGACCTGTAATGAAATCCATGTTAATTTCTTCCCACTTCCAAGTGGGGATGCTAATATCCTGAAGTATGCCTCTCGGCCTTTGATGTTCGACCTTCACTTGCTGACAGTTTGGACACTTGGCTACGAACTCTACGATATCCGTCTTCATACCATCCCACCAATAGATTTACCACAAGTTCCGATACATCTTCGTGGATCCAGGATGGTTAGAATATCTGGTACCATGTGCCTCATGTAATATTCGAACCCTCAAATTATCAACATCTGAAACACAAAGCTACCCCTGTTATCATAGAACACCATCTCCCCCTTGGGAGAAAACCTCTACCTTCTGACTCCGCACCGCCTCCTTCAACTCCCTCAAAATTGGATCCTCATCTTGCCTGGATTTAACATCAACCACCAATTATGATTCTGACCTGTTATGCACAACAACACCGCCATCAGTCGAGTCGATCCATCCAACTCCCAACCTTGCATGTCGATGGACATCTCTCACCAACTCCTTCTTTCCCTCATCCACGTTGGACACACTCTCCATATAGAGCCTACTAAGCACATCCGCAACCACATTAGCCTTGCCCGGATTGTAGAGGACACTCATGTCGTAGTCCTTTAGTAACTCCAACCACCTCCTTTGCCGAAGATTAAGATCTTTGTTTGTGAATACATATTGCTAGATCATGTCATCCATGAATACCTCCACGTGGACTCCATAGAAGTAATGCCGCCATATATTCAATGCAAACGCCACTGCAGCCAACTCAAGATCATAGGTCGGGTAATTCTTTTCATGAACTTTCAGTTGTCTCGAGGCATACTCTATTACCTTCCCATACTGCATTAACACACATCCCAACCCGTCTCTCGAAGCATCAGAATACACTACAAAGCCATCAGTACCCTCGGGTAAAGTCAACACTGGTGCTGAAGTAAGTCGGGTCTTCAACTCTTGAAAGCTTTTCTCACAAGCATCCGACCATTGGAACTTCACCTTTTTATGAGTCAACCTGGTCAATGGGGATGCAATTGATGAAAAGCCCTCAACAAATCTTCGATAGTAGCCTGCTAAACCCAAGAAACTCCGAATTTTTAAAGGATTCACCAGTCTGGACTAATTTTTCACTTCCTCGATCTTCTGGGAATCCACCATTATGCCTTCGCTTGATACCATATGACCTAGAATTTCCACTGAGTTTAGCCAAAATTCACACTTGCTAAACTTTGCATACAACTGACGATCCTTGATGGTTTGCAGCACTATTCTCAAGTGAGTGGCATGCTCCTCCTCTCTCCAGGAGTATATAAGAATTTCATCAATGAACACGATCACGAACATATCCAGATATTGCTTGAACACCCTATTCATCAGGTCCATAAAAGCTGCAGGAGAATTGGTTAGTCCAAAAGACATAACTACAAACTCATAGTGGCCATACCGGGTTCTGAAGGCTGTCTTTGGAATATCACACTCCCGAACTCTAAGTTGGTGATATTCAGACCTGAGATCTATCTTCGAGAAACACCTGGCACCCTGGAGCTGGTCAAATAAATCATCAATCCTGGGCAAGGGGTACCTATTCTTGATGGTGACCTCATTAAGCTGTCAATAATCAATACACATCCAAAGAGACCCATCCTTCTTTTGAACGAAAAGAACCAGTGCACCCCATGGAGACTTGCTCGGTCTAATGAAACCCTTTTCCAAAAAGTCCTTCAATTGTTCATTTAATTCATTTAGCTCGGCTGGAGCTATCCTGTAAGAAGGAATAGAGATAGGTTGTGTATCTGGTAATAGATCAATACCAAAATCAATTTCCCTCTCCGATGGAACACCTGGCAAATCATCGGGAAACACCTCCAGATATTCGCACACCACCGGAACTAACTGAATAGTCAGGGTGGTACATGAAACCTTTAGAGATCATCTTCCTGGCCTTAAGATCGGAAATAAACCAACCTGCTAGTACCGCCGAACTACCTTTCCACTCCAAAATTGACTCACCCGGAAAATGAAACTCCACCATATTAGTCCTACAATTAATCGAGGAATAACATGCAAACAACCAATCCATACCAAGAATAACATCAAAGTCAGTCATGACTAACTCCACAAGGTCTGCAGAGGTAACCTTTTGCAACACAGTGACCGGGCATTTTCTGTAAAGTCATCTAGCTATGACCAAATAACCAACATGGGTCAAAACTAAAAATGGTTCTGACAAGGTCTCGGGACTAACTCCAAGGCTACTAACAATGTAAGGAGTCACGAAAGATAAGGTAGCTCCTGGTTCTAGCAAGACATAAACATCAATACGAAAGACACGCAACATACCAGTGACAATGTCCGGCGAAGCCTCTTGCTCCTGGCGCGAGGCAAGTGCATAGAATCAGTTTTGGCGCTATCCGCCACCCCCACTAGTTAATGCTCCCTGCGGAGCGAAACAGGGTGGGGTTGTTGCTATCCTGGTGCTCCATGCACGACCCCTATCATCACCCTGCCTAGAATATGGGCATGCTCGGCTCATGTGGCCAAATCTACCACACCTATAGAAGACATCTGAACCGAGCAGGCACTCCCGACATGAATCTTGCCACACTTCACGCAAGATGGAGAGGTATACTCTAACTGGGTCCCCCTCTGATCCCTCAACCCTGAAGCCTTGCTCCTCTGATCTCCCCTGGGTCTACACGGAACACTAGCTAATGATGATGCTGGGGCTAGTGATCTTTGCTAAAACTATGGATGGTAGCCACCGCCGGACCTCTGATGCAAAAACCCACGACTATCCGTCCGAGCCCTCTTTGCCTCCCTCTCCCTCACATGAGCCACCTCCGTCTGCTGGGCGTACAACACTATGCGAGGAAAGTCCATATCCTGGTGAAGCATGGCAGTCCTCTGATCCATCACTAACTATGGGGTGTACCTTGACAAACGAGTGAACTCAAGTGAATACTCCAACACTTTCATCTTTCCCTGCTTGAGGTTAACAAACTTAGCTGCGTTCAATTCCCTCATCTCCCTAGGGAAGAACCTATCAAGAAAGGCCATATGGAACTCACCCTAGCTGATAAGACCCGCTCCCACTACCCTGCTGTCCTGCCATTGTTTGTACCAAATATGAGTGACCTCTTTAGTTGACAAGAGCACATTCCCCATTTGTCACCCCTATAACCTGGGTGACCTTCAAGATCCCTTTAATAAACTCATGTGGATCCTCGTCCATGCTTGATCCCGTGAACTCAGGAGGGTTCATCCTCAAGAAGTTTCTAATCCAAGCCACCACTGCATTGCCATTCTATGGGACATGCGCAACAGCCTGCTGGTTGACCAAAGCGGTCAAGGCCTGCGCCAACATCTGAATAGCCGCCCAAAACTCAGCGTGGATAGCTGGCTTTGGTGTTTGGGGCTTCTACACAGGTGGGGCTTGCTGATGCCCATGGTCATTGCCACCTCTATGGACTTTATAATTTCCATTCCTCCTTCCGTTCATTCTTCTAGGAGCCATAATTCTACAATCACGAATAGCACGAATTAGAAGGATGGAGAGACTTTTCATCGCACGACATAGAACATAAAAGAAGGGAACACTTCCTAAACGTATAGTAGCCTCTTCGTCATAAGTGTGGCGTGCTTCACACCCATGAAAAAGACTCTACTTAATGTGGATTTCAGACACCCTAGGACAATACAAACCTATGGCTCTGATACCAAGTTTATCACGACTCGAACGTACACCCGGATCGTGGACATGGGACAAGAGACCCTGAGAGACCCCAATTCGACCTATAGCACAAGCATACAGCTAAACTCATTTAAATAAGTAGAATATTAAATATAAAACATAATGGAAATGTAACCATAGCATAACACCAGAAAATACTAGGCGTACACATAATTGATACTACATATTGTCTGATAGCCTCTACTACAGACGATACGTTGATGGGACAACATCCCCAGCTAACCCAAACAATATTAAAACACAAGATAAAACAAAAGTCTATCAAATGTCCCTCGGAACATGCAGATTCACCAATAATCTGAGAGCATAAGCTGAGATAGACTAAGGATGGGGATGAGCCTAAGATCCGGACCCTGTATCATGAAACGATACAACAAAGAAAATATGTGGTCAGTACGTGGAATGTATCAAGTATACAGGGTAAGTAAACGGATGCTTAAAAGTAAAATAAACTCAAAAATAAACATAGGAGAAGGACATCATGCTGGTATCATAAACTTCATAAGGAAGCATAAGGCTCAAGACTTTCAAATCATTCATTATCATAATCATAAGTAAAACTTTATCAAAACATAACTTGAGCCACTAATATAAACATAAAAATGCATAAGACATGCGGAACAATGGGAGGACTCATCTTAACCGACACCATCATGGTAGAGCCTTTCATGATTCCCCAACTATCTCACCCAAGTGGGCATAGCTGACCAGGCGAGGGTTGTGCATTAGGCGTGATATCACATTTGATGGGATTGGTATCAATACAATATATAACATTCGAACCCTCGGTGGCATGTCGTTATGAGACATCGGCGTAGTCCTTTGAACGTCAGGCTGCTCGGTGCTAGACATGACTCCCAAAAATATGCATATAGTCTTATACATAAATCAATAACATCATGCATTAAAATTCATAGGCTAAAATATAACACATATCATCATTAGTCCCCTTTAAAACATGCTTAGCCAAGAATCAAAGGCCCTTTTCATCGACCAACATCATAAATCGATAAATCATATAATTGGTTCATAAATCATAAATCATTCTTCAACATGTGGGCATTTCCCAATACTGTGACATACTCAATTCTTTAAAAATATGCTCATAAACATGGGTAACTTGAAATCATGCTTTTCCATCATCAATAAATTGAAAATCTTAAATATTCATCATGAATCATAACTTTCATGAACTCTCATCATAAACAAAATTTTCAAGAAAATAGTATAAAACATACCCATCAATCATAATTCAACAATTATAACTCAATTAAATCAAACCCATAAACAGAAATCACATTTTCATGCATTTGGGTAAAAACCCATGGAATTAAATAGGAGGATTCATGATTAAATTCGAAATTTGGGTATGGGTGTGGAAGAAATCACTCATTCTAAACCCTACATACCTGGGAATTAACTGATTTTGAAGTTCCTTGAATACCCACAAAGAAATTGATGGAAACATGGAGAAGAAGACCTTGAATCTCCCTAAAACCTCTCTAAAGCTCTTGTATGGGAATGACATGCATTAGGGACTTAACCCATCTTATCATACTTATAAAAATACACAAAACGACATAGTTCAGGGTCTCAAAGCATGGAAAAGCTGAAATTTCCCTTAATGAAATTTCCCCTTAAAACAGCTTCGGACGGACCAACGACTGATCCAACCGGTTGTTTCTCGGTACCACAACTCATTGGGTCCACTGCCTCATCACATACCTCAGGTTCTTCCCACAACTCATCAGGATGAGTCATTGCTTCAATCAATGGGTTATTGGATCAACCATCATCAACTCCTTGACCAATATGACTTCCCTTACCACGAGCCTTGCCACGACTCGTGGTGGCTTCTAACGAGTCATGGTCTCAATCCGTTGTATGCACTGGAATTCTCAACCCACAAGTAATGACTAAAAATAATGGTTCATCTCTTCTCACCACGAATCATGGGATGCCCCGTTGTTTCACCATCAGCCCAAGTTCATCCCTTCCTACGACCGCTAACAATGACTCGTTGTTCCTGACAATGATTCATTACACCGTCCATTGTCACCACTGCTTCCCTAAACCCCCATACCACGACTACTTCCGATGACTCGTGGTATCCAACCACGAGTTGTTGAGTCACCCGTCCTATGATACTTTTTCCAGTTTTCTATACTTTTCAAATTCAACTCTCGAGTCTATTCTTAGGCCTTCCCGAGGTATTACAATATTGGTCCTTACCAAATTGTGAAACGGGTTGGTAAGGTGGCATATGAAATGGAGTTGCCCTTAGAATTAGCTTTCGTGCATCCTGTTTTACATGAATCGCTCTTAAAGAAGTGTTTGGGTGATCCAGCTCTAGTTATCCTAGTGGGCAGTATTGTTGTGAAAGACAACCTTAGTTATGAGGAGGTTCAAGTGGAAATACTGGATTTTCAAGTTCAAAGTCTAAGGAACAAGGAAGTAGCTTCAGTCAAAGTTTTATGGAGGAATCAACATGTTGAAGGAGTTACTGGGAAACGGAAGCAGACATAATGGCTAAATACCCACATTTATTCCCTACTGGCTCAATTCCAACTTGAGGTTTCAGTTTTGAGCTAAAACTCTATTTAATTTTCATGTTAGGATCATGTGCCCAAGTTTATTTTATGTATATGGATGTAAGTATGATTCGTGAATTCAGTTCAGCTATGTAGTTTGAATCGGATATAGTCATTCCGTCAGTATTCAGCTTAAATGATCAGTATTTGAATACGATGATTGCATTTCTCTACTTTTCTGTATGTTTTCCAACATTCAAGGATGAATATTCCTAAGGGGGAGATATTGTTATAACCCAAAAGTCTAAAGATAAGACCCGGGAGTTGAAACAGAGAAAAGTTTAACACTGGCATAAGGACACAAAATGGGTTGTGAGGCGACTCGTGGGAGCAGATCATGAGTCGTGATGTGACTCATGGTAAGGCTTAGGATATGACTTGAAATTTGGGAATTTGGATCCCCACGAATGAGACCACAAGTCGTGGTCAGGCCCCACGACTCGTTAGGTTTGTCGTGAGAAGTGATGATTGAGAAGGAACAGGAAGAAGGCAGTGTACCTAACTAAGGGACTCCACGATTCATGGTCAGTCACCGTGATTTGTTGGGAGGGTCGTGAGCAGCATGGTGAAGCAAAATAAAAATCCCGAGCAGTGTATGCGACGAGCGGTGACCACGACTCCTGGTCACTAGTAACCAATCTTGAAGTCACCCATAAGGAGCCCAGATGACTTGATAAGCAGTGTACTTGGGACGATGCCACGAGTCTTGGCCAGAGGTGACGAGTCATCATGTCCCTCGGTGGGACTGACTGGTAGTTATTTTTTGTGAAGTTAGTAAGGGCTTTTCCATAATTTCTAAGATCCTAAGTCCTAAACTATGTCATTTTAAGTTATGAATGATGAATTTAAAGAGGGTTAAGTTCATTTTAGGGCATTCTCATCCATGCATGCAAGAGTGATAGTCTAGAGAGGTGATCAAGGAAAATCCTTCAAGGATCTGTTCAATTTCTTCTTGAGCATTCACGAATGTGTAAGAATCAACTGTAATCAGGTATGTAGGGTTATGAATGGGTGAATCCTTGCACACCCATGCCCAATCCCTCTCTAAATCATGAATTTCCTATGTCAAATCTATGGGGTTTTAACCCAATGCATGAAATTGCTAATTCTCTACATGGGCATGATCTAAATATGTTTCTACTATTGAATTATGATTCATGGGAAGTTTTATATTGTTTTCAATTAAAATCATGTTTCAAGTTTTATGAATTGAAAAGCCCATTGATGCGATGTTCATGAAAGATGAGATTTGCGATGAAAGTATGATTATGATGAGATATTATGATGAAAAGCATGTTTTCAAGCTACCCATGTTTATAATCATGTTTTGATGAGAATTGAGTATTTTCAACCATGTTAAAGTATTGGGCAATACCCACATGTTCAAGTATGATTTATGATTTTCCGAATTAAGCTTACCACATGGTTTTGGAGCGAAGACTCCCAATTATTTTTCATCTTGTGGTATGGTTTGAGTTAAAGCTTCTCATAGGCATAATTTCATATTTGTGATGTATTTGATTATCGTCAATAGACAATGTTGAGCTTCGTTTAAAAATGATGGAGAGCATATGCATGTTTTTGGGAGTAGTGTCTAGCACCGAGTAGGTTAAGGGTCAATCACCCTATGCCTCAAAACTACGCACCAACATAGCTTTACAATTTTATATATTACTTCGGGACCTCCCCTGTGAGATATCCCATACCGTATTGGGCCACAAGCTTGGTATCGATATCATGGTATCTTCCTTAGCCCTGGCAACGCTTTGGACGGCTCTATCCACTTAAGTGTGATTGTTGGGACCACGTAAGCTTTATCGTGGTATGTTGGTTAAAAGACGAGTCTCCCATTGTTCCTCTTGATTTCTGTTATGCATGTTCATCATTCATGAGACTTATATAGCTATATATATTTTAAAGCAGGTTTGACTCAATGTTCAGTTTTACTCATGACTATTAGATTTCAGCTTTGAGTCAATCGATTCAATTATGATGTTATGTTATGATGAGATCATGATTTCTGAAAGAATGCATGAAAGCCCTATGTCACGCCACAGAACTAGGGTAGGGTGCAACTGGCACTCCATTCATGGTCGATCGAGAAGCCGGCTATATAGCATCTATAAATGTAAAACTAAGGCTAACCAAGCCACCTGTCATAACCAACCAAGATAAATACTAGGCCAATAATGCCTTGACAATTATAAATATGCAACCTTGAAAGCCGACAAGACTACAATAAAGCTAATCAGCGCAATGAAAAATCGTTATGACTACAGAACCCACACTACTATACAAACTAGACCACATCAGCCTCTAAAGAGTAAAAAAACTGAAATGCACGGGATAGGGCCCCGGGCTACCGATGTTGTACACAAAACTGAAAATAGTCAAAACTAGGACATGGATCCTGGAAGAGAGGAGCATACGACTATTCTACTGAAGTATGGCTCCTACTATTTCCGATGATCTGAGCCTCGGCCTATACCTGCAACACGATTGCAGGAAGGGTCCCAAGATGAAGGGACATTAGTACGTATAAAATGTACTGGTATGTAAGGCTGAAAACTGTAAACATGTAAGATAAAAATGATAACTAGGCCAGAAATAAGGAGTAGTAACAACCCAAAATTTTGAAAACAGAAACCTGACAATAACTCATTATTGAAGTGTAAATACAACCATCTAATGCACAACAAAGACTATAACTGACATGCCAGCAGATAGACGACCATAAAATCTATATACAATCTATCCAGCCAGTGTACCACACCGGGGTAAAAATAAAAATGCCTCCAACCGGTGTACCATACCTGGGGTAAAAATAAAAATGCCTCCAGCCGGTGTACCATACCGGGGTAAACTCCGTCCAGTCGGTGTACCACATCGGGGTAAAATAACAAGACCTCCAAATGGCGTACAACACCGGGGTAAAATCAATAAAGCTTAGACAAAACCATAAATGGAGCCGATATGGCTTTTACTGAACCAGCTCAATACATAAAACATAGAAATGACGAATACTAAACATGTGGCCTGCATAGGCCTCCTTCGTAATGCATAACTGGAACTGAGTACATATAACATGTAAAGCTAGAAGATAGAACTTAAATGCATGTATTATAAACTTGTATAAATCATAAGGAACTACGGATAACCTAAGAGTTTGAACAAAATTTATAGATCGTCTCCAAGGGACATTAGAGCTCAGAAACTCACAAGCTTGTCGTTCTGCTTAAGGGAAAGGGATTATGAAATATCCTCTTGGCCTGACATATTTCATAACATACATATAAGATAAAGGACAACCATTAATAGGTAATCCTAATTCAGTAAGCTCGTTTACCCTCAATAGCTTGCGATGCCTTTACGTGGCTTAAAATCATTTACACGTCCTCATCTCGTCTCTTTCACCAATTTCAGTTAGCAACCAGACCTTTAAACACATTTAACATCACATATACACATGGCATACAGTAAGGACCAGATAACAATGCCCACGCTGAGGGGTCTCCAACTCCATGTACAACTACAATAACAATCAACACAATATCACACTTTAGGTGTCTCACTTCGGCTAGGCATAATCTTAACATTTATCCTCAATAAAACATGGGACTTTAAAGCTTAAATGAAAATTAACATACTTCCTCAAGACTTTTAAATGGGTTTGTTGTCTCATTCGGTTCACAACACACGAATCGTGCTTAAAAGAATGATAGACGGGGCGCCTTACATACCTTCCTCCGATGAACTTTTCTCTAGCCGATTTCCTATCTCAATTATCAGCCTTCAACCCCCTTAATCAAGTGGTTTTATAGGCCAACAACAAGCTTAATCTATATCAAAAAAATTCAGCCAACATAACTAATCAGAGGCATTATAAATAGCAACAACAACACACAGCAACATCAACAACATTTAGCCATTTTCTCAACTAATTTTCACTAACTTATGAGGGAGAAAACAGAGGAAATTTTACCTCGGTTTTGCTGTGATTCTACCCCTCAATATGAATTATAATTCCAGAAAAAGAAACAGCCAAAAAGCCTAAGGAAAACGAGCAAAACTCAGCTAACAAACAGTCCATCGGCAGCTCACTTAGCTGCCAATTTCCAGATTTTCGCTTTGCAATTTGAGAGGTTTAAAAGGGGCGAAATCCTTACATTTTCGCCTGATTTCAACATATACTCAAAGATGGATATATAGGCAGTCCAAATAGATTTTGAAACGCAGAAAAACTTCTTCAAAACCTTGCCAAAACGAGCTCCAAAACAGCCCCTAACATACTTGGCAAGGTAATCTCAACTTATCTTGTGATTTTCTTGAACTTTGTTGTTGTTCCTCCTTGATTTTCTTTGTCCTAGCTGCTGGAATTGAGAGAGAAATGGAATCCTTATCAATCTGGTCGATTTAGATTTAGCTGGAAATGTTTTCTACAAGTGAATAATCAAATTTTAAGTAAATAGGGCGGTGGAGGCGCTAGGGTGTCATGCCCGCGTCACCGCTCGCGATGGTTCAGTAAAATGCCCATAACTTCTTATTCCGAACTCCGATTGACAAGAGGTTTGATGTTATGAAAACTAGACTCAAAGACCTTTAACCATTGAGGTTGTGGCGCTTCTAAGTCTTTATATATTGGGAGATATGATCGTTTAAAGTTGACCCTTACTTATGAACTTCACATACTCTTTGGTTTTTTGATCGTACACATTTCCCTTGTCACCTACGACCAATATACAACCCGTACTTTCCCTAACCTAGCATAAAACATCAAATAATCACCAAAAAGATTTTCGGGGTGTTATATTCTCCCCCCCTTAGGAACATTCATTCCCGAATGGAAATTAATTTCACTTAATATGCATCAAAATAGATACTCAGTAACTTAAGTATCAAACACATACCTTAACATCACGTCGACATCGTAAATAGGTGAGGATATTTATTCTTCATTTCCTCCTCAGCCTCCCAAGTCATTTCCTCGATGTTATTACTTGTCCATAATACTTTAACTAAGGCGACTTCTTTGGTTCGAAGTTTCCTGACTTGCCGGTCAAGAATAGCAACTAGAACCTCGGTGTAGGTCATCTCCTCATAAAGTCGGACATCATCAATAGGCATAACACGAGTTGGGTCTCCTATAAAATTCTGCAACATTGATACATGAAATACTGGGTGGACTGTCACTAACTCTGCTGGAAACTCCAACTCATAGGACACTTTTCCGATCCTGTGGATAACTCTGTAGGGCCCAACATATCTAGGACTCAGCTTGCCTTTTCTGCCAAATCGCATAACGCCTTTCATAGGTGACACTTTAAGGAAGACCTAATCATTAACAACAAACTCCAGCACTCGACGGTGTACATCTACATAAGACTTCTGCCTGCTCTGGGTTGTCTGAAGTCGATCTCTAATAAGTTTCACCTTGTCAATAGCTTGCTGCACTAAGTCTGGCCCCAATAACTCTGCCTCACTAAGTTCAAACCAGCCCACTGGTGACCTGCATTTTTGCCCATATGAAGCTTCATATGGAGCCATCTGAATACTTTCCTGGTAGCTTTTATTATAGGCGAACTCAATCAAGGAAACACGATCATCCCAACTTTCGCCAAAATCTAAAACACAGGCACGCAACATGTCTTCAAGCGTTTGAATGGTGCGTTCAGCCTGTCCGTTTTTCTTAGGATGAAATGCGTACTGAGGCTTACCTGAGTGCCCAGGCCTTTCTGGAAAGACTTCCAGAAGTTTGCTGTGAACTGAGCACCTCTGTTAGAAATAATGGACAAGGGGACGCCATGTAGGCAAACTATCCCTCGTATATAAAGCCTAGCATAATCCTCTGCAGCATATGTGGTCTTAACTGGCAAGAAGTGAGATGATTTAGTTAATCTATCCACTATTACCCAGATAGAATCATGCTTCCTGCTCGTTCTAGGCAATCCTGTAATAAAATCAATATTAATCACCTCCCACTTCCAGGCTGGAATTTCTATATCCTGCACCAAACCTACAGGCCTCTGGTGCTCAACCTTTACCTATTGGCAATTGGGACACTGAGTCACAAGACCGGTGATGTCCTTTTTCATGCCATTCCACCAATATAGCTGCTTTAGGTCACGATACATCTTTGTGGCACCTGGGTGTACTGAATATCGAGAATAATGAGCTTCATTCATAATTTGCTCCCATAGTTCACCCACATTAGGTACACATAGACGACCCTGGTATCTAAGAACTCCATCGGGTCCACAATCAAATAGGCTCTACTTTTGTTGTGGTATACTGTCTCTCAGTAAGACTAACTCTGCATCATCATATTGTCGTTGCTTAACTTTCACTACCAAGGACGATTTTGCTGTGTTTTTGACAATAACACCCCCATCTTCGGCATCCAGTAACTGAATCTGTAAGTCAGCCAACTGCCGTAGAGCCTTCATCATTTCAATCCTGTCAACCTGAATATGACTTATGCTACCCATAGACTTGCGACTTAGCGTATCAGCTACAACATTTGCCTTGCCCGGATGATACAGAATGCTAACGTCATAATCTTTCAGCAACTCTAACCACCTTCTCTAGCGTAAATTCAACTCCTTCTGCTGAAACAAATATTGGAGGCTCTTATGATCTTTGAAGATATCAACATGTACTCGTATAAGTAATGGCACCAAATTCAATGCAAATACCACTGTAGCCAACTCAAGATCACGGGTAGGATAATTTTGCTCGTGCTTCCTCAACTGTCTAGAGGCATAAGCAATGACCTTGTCGTGTTGCATCAGAACACAAGCTAGCCCAACTCTCGAAGCATCATAATAGACCACATAACCCTCGACACCCTCTGGAAGAGTCAGGACAGGTACTGAAGTAAGCCTATTCTTCAATTCCTAAAAACTTCGCTCACATGCCTCTGTCCACTAAAACTTAGCTGCTTTATGACTCAACTTTGTTAATGGTGCAGCGATATTATAGAAACCTTCCACAAATCGGCGATAATAACCTACTAACCCCATAAAGTTGCGAACCTCTGTAGGATCCAAGGGTCTGGGCCAAGTCTTTACTGCCTCTATCTTCAGACTATCCACTCTTATACCTTTAGCTGTAATTAAATGACCAAAGAAACCACAGATGTTAGCCAAAACTCACTTTTAGAAAATTTAGCATATAACTTGTGCTCCTGTAGAGTCTGTAATACTGCTCTCAAATGACCTTCATGCTCGGCCTCAGTTCGCGAGTAAATCAGAATATCATCAATGAAGACGATCACAAATACATCAAGAAAAGGCCTAAACACCCGATTCATCAGGTTCATAAAAGCTGTTGGGGTATTAGTAAGACCAAATGACATCACTAAGAACTCATAATGGCCATATTTAGTCATGAAGTCAGTCTTGGGGATATCAACTTCCCTAACCCGTACCTGATGGTACCCGGATCTCAAATCAATCTTTGAGAAGCAACTGGCACCCTGTAACTGATGAAATAGGTCATCAATCCTGGAAAGTTGGTACTTATTCTTAATCGTAACCTTATTTAGCTGCCTATAGTCGATACACATTCTTAACGACCCGTCTTTCTTTCGCACAAAGAGCACTGGTGCACCCCAAGGCGATACACTAGGTCGAATGAATCCCTTCTCGAGAAGATCTCTCAACTGCTCCTTTAATTCCCTTAGCTCTAATGGAGCCATTCTGTAAGGAGGGATCAATATAGGCTGAGTACCTGGAAGTAGATCAATAGCAAAATCTATCTCCCTCTCAGGAAGAATTCCTGGAAAATCCTCTAGAAAGACCTCAGGAAACTCATTTACAATAGGAATTGACTAGAGAGTCGTAGGCACACATTCCAAGTTTTTACCCAAACCAAGTGAGAAATACAACCCTTGGATATTAAGTTTTGAGCCTTAAGGTATGAAATAAACTTACCTTTATGCATAGCAGCATCACCTTGCCATTCTCGAACTGGCTCGCTGGTAAAATTGAATCTGACAACCTTAGCTCTGCAATCAACATTAGCATAACATGCCTCCAACCAATCCATACCCAAAATGACATCAAAATCAACCGTTTCTAGCTCAACTAGATCATTTAAGGTTGACCTATCACATACCAATACTGTGCAGTTTCGGTAAACTCGTCTAGCCAACACAGATTCGCCAATTGGTGTAGAAATAGCAAATGGTATAGATAATAACTCAGGGACTGTCTCAAACTGACTTGCAACCAATGGTGTGACATAAGAGAGTGTAGAAACAGGATCAAGTAAGACATATACTACACGAGAATAAAAAATCAAAGTACCTATAACAACATCAGGTGAGGCCTCCTGGTCCTGTCGACTGCCCAAAGCATAAAATTGATTCTGGGTTTCCCCAGAACTAGAAGCCTCTCTCCCTCTGCCTCTGCCACGGCCTGTTGCTAGCTGAGGATCCAGTTTGGGAGGTCGAATGGAGGATGAAGAAGCAACCATTGATCGCGCCTTATCCGCCTCAACACTATCTAAACAATCCCTCATAAAGTGCCCTGGTTTCCACAACGATGACATACATTCTGCCACTGACGACACTGACCTGAATGAGATTTCCCACATTGGGGAAAAGGAACCAATGGTGGTCGCCTTTGGCCCGCCCACTCCTGTCGTCGAGAGCTAGATAGAGCTGGGCCTTGGTCACTTCTCTGTCCATGAAACTGAGGTGGGGCACTCCCTATTGGCCTAACTGACTACCTAGATGACTAAGCCCCTAGGTCACCCTGCGGCCCTCTGTAAGGACCCACAGTCCAAGCTCTCTTTCGTTGCTCTTGCTGTCTCCAAGTATCCCGTAAGTGATGAACCAAGTCCTCTACCCTCTGGGCAAAAGCTTGAATTCGTGAAATGTCCATGTGCTCCTAAGTAGATACCCCTAAGCAATCTCGAGCTATATGAAGCCCCAACCCTAACAAGAACCGATATACTCTATCCTCCATCGTCTGAACCATGTGAGGAGCATATCTGGAAAGAGAATTAAACCGAAGAAAATACTCACACACACTCATACTTCCTTGCTCTAGGTGCAAAAACTGCTCAGCTCGAGTCTGTCGAAGATCCCGGGGTAGATAGTGGTGCATAAAGGCCTCAGAGAACTCTTCCCACTCAGCTGGTGGTGCATCGGCTCCTCTGGATTGAGCCCAAGCCTCATACCATAATATGGCCACATCACGTAGTCTGAAGGCCGCCAGCTCTACTTCCTCAGTCATTGTAGCTCGCATCACCTTTAACACCCTATAAGTCTGATCGATAAAGTCTTGAGGATCCTCGCTCGGGTCTGATCTAGTGAATATAGGAGGGCACAAACTCAAGAACTCGCGGGCCCTGGAACTCTTAGTTGTCTGGCCTCTATGTCTCTCCATCGCCTCCAATCGTCGCTCTTGACCTGCGGCTATATGAGCCATCAGCTGAATAGCTCCCTCAAGACCCCATCCTTCCGGAATAATTAGAGGTACCACAGGCGTGGGAGGGTCTACCACTCTACTACCCTCAAGTATTGCTGGTGGGGGAGGAGATGGAGGTCTATCTGCCATTACTCTGGTCGGTGCGGGAGGAACTGTAATACTTGCGGCAGGAGATTCACTCTGAGCCTCTAACCTGTTTCTCTAATCCACTGGAAGGAGACTAGTACCCTCCCCAGCGGCTGTGCCAATCAACCTTGTAGTCATCTTCCTTTTCACAGGCATACTTTGAAACAATAACATGATATGGATATCACAGTACTTATGAGCTCGACCTATAGCACAAACTATTAGTAAAAGAAGTGAAACAATTCCTAAATGTCCTGTAGCCTCCTGATTATAAGTATGGTGCACAACATACCCATAAGCAAGACTCTACTAGACATGGCATTGTGGACTCCCTAGGACACGACTTCGCTCTGATACCAAGTCTGTCACACCCAAGAACTAGGGTAGGGTGCAACTGGCACTCGATTCATGGTCGATCGAGAAGCCGGCTATATAGGATCTATAAATATAACCTAAGGCTGACCAAGCCACCTGTCACAACCAACCAAGATAAATACTGGGCCAATAAAGCCTTCAAAATTATAAATATGCAACCAGGAAAGCCGACAAGGCTATAATAAAGTTAAGAAAGGCAATGAAAAACTGATGTGACTACACAACCCAGACTACTATACAAACTAGTCCACATCAGCATCTACAGAGTAAAAAAACTGAAATCCACGGACAGGGCCCCGGCCTACCCATGTTGTACACAAAACTGAAAATAGTCCAAACTAGGACATGGCTCCCGGAAGAGAGGAGCATACCGCTATTCTGCTAAGTCTGGCTCCTACTACGTCCGATGATCTGAGCCTCACGTTGTACCTGCAGCACGATTGCAGGAAGGGTCCCAAGATGAATGGACGTCAGTACGTATAAAATGTACTAGTATGTAAGGCTGAAAACTGTAAACATGTAAGATAAAAATGATACTAGGCCAAAAATAAGGAGTAGTAACAACCCGAAATTCTGAAAATAGAAACCTGACAATAACTCATTATTGAAGTGTAAATGCAACCATCTAATGCAAAACAAAGACTATAACTGACATGCCAGTAGAGAGCCGACCATAAAATCTATATACAATCCGTCCAACCAGTTTGCCACACCGGGGTAACAATAAAAATGCCTCCAGCCGGTGTACCATACCGGGGTAAAAATAAAAATGCCTCCAGCTGGTGTACCATACCGGGGTAAACTCCGTCCAGCCGGTGTACCACACTGGGGTAAAATAACAAGACCTCCAGCCGGTGTACCACACTGGAGTAAAATCAATAAAGCTTAGACAAAATCATAAATGGAGCAGATATAGCTTATACTTAACCATCTCAATACATACAACATAGAAATGACGAATACTAAACATGTGGCCTGCATACGCCTCCTTCATAATGCATAACTGGAACTGAGTACATATTACATGTAAATCTAGAAAATAGAACTTAAATGCATGTATTAAAAACTTGTATAAATCATAAGGAACTACGGATAACCTAAGAGTTTCAACAAAATGTATAGATCGTCTCCAAGGGACATTAGAGCTCAGAAACTCGCTAGCTTGTCGTTCGGCTTAAGGGAAAGGGATTATGAAATCTCCCCATGGCCTGACATATTTCATAACATACACATAAGATAAAGGAAAACCATAAACAGGTAATCCTAATTCGGTAAGCTCGTTTACCCTCAATAGCTTGCGACGTCTTTACGTGGCTTAAAATCATTTACACGTCCTCATCTCGGCTCTTTCACCAATTTCAGTTAGCAACCAGACCTTTAAACACATTTAACATCACATATATATACACATGACATACAGTAAGGACCAGCTAACAATGCCCACGCTGAGGGGTCTACAACTCCATGTACAACTACGACAACAATCAACACAATATCACACTTTAGGTGTCTCACTTCGGCTAGGTATAATCTTAATATTTATCCTCAATAAAACGTGGGACTTTAAAGCTTAAATGAAGCTTGTCATACTGCCTCAAGACTTTTAAATGGGTTGCTGTCTCATTTGATTCACAACACACGAATCATGCTTAAAAGAATGATAGACGGGGCGCCTTACATACCTTTCTCCGATGAACTTTTCTCTAGCCGATTTCCTATCTCAATGATCATCCTTCAACCCCATTAATCCAGTGGTTTTATAGGAAAACAAAATGATTAATCTATATTAAAAAAATTCAGCCAACATAACTAATCAGAGGCATTCAAAATAGCAACAACAACACACGGCAACATCAATAACATTTAGCCATTTTCTCAACTAATTTTCACTAAATTTTGATGGAGAAAACAGAGGAAATTTTACCTTAGTTTTTCTGTGATTCTACTCCTCAATATGAAGTACAATTACAGAAAAATAAACAGCCAAACAGCCTAAGGAAAACGAGAAAAACTCAGCTAACAAACAGTCCATCGGCAGCTCACTTAGCTGCCAATTTCCATATTTTCGCTTTGCAATTTGAGAGGTTTAAAAGGGGCAAAATCCCTACCTTTTCTCATGATTTCAACACCTACTCAAAGATGGATATATAGGCAGTCCAAATAGATTTTGAAACACAGAAAAACTTCTTCAAAACCTTGCTAAAACGAGCTCCCAAACAGCCCCTAACATACTTGGCAAGGTAATCTCAACTTATCTTGTGATTTTCTTGAACTTTGCTTGATGTTCCTCCTTGATTTTCTTTGTCCTTGGCACAAATTGGTTAATCTTTCCTTCTGTTTCTAGTCGAATTATTGCCTATGGATTAAAGCTCTCGTATTTAACCCAACTTAAGAATAATGAACCTTCCACCTACATTTCTATGATAAAAAGAAATTCATGTTCTAGCCATACAAAACCGATTCCTTAATTGACTAATACGACTTTCAGATATATTGTTATTCTGAAGGTAAATCAATTCTCAATTTTCCCAAACCAAGAAGAGATCATATCCTACCAATTCACAACTTTCCAATTTCTTTCTGTTTCGAGCGCAAACCGGATTTTTTAGATATACATTAATATTGGCCAAACATCAATGCAGTAAAAACAAGAATTAATAGAACAACCATGGAAGAAAAGATGAAAAACCAAGAGAGTCAATAATTACATTCCAGTTCAAATGTTCTTAACCTCAACAAGAAGTGAATTTAGCCACTCATTTGTTGGATTAAACATTATTAAATGAGTGTAAATCATACAAACAATTGAAATAAAGGAGGAAGAGACAGAAAAGAACCCTAAGATTTTCGTCTCCTCAACTGCCTGTAACCCACGTTCTTGCTCAACCAAGTCAGAATGATTAAAAATACACCTAAGTGTGCTATTTATACTAGTGGGAATTTTTCCCGGAATAACAAGCAACGTGTCACGGAGTGCATCGCGGAGTACTACCTCCGTGACACACCACAAACGCGGACCCTCATTGAAATCCGGTCCTCCAGTTAATTACGTCCAACGTGCCACGGCGTGCAACGCGTGGCTTGGCCAACGTGCCACGGCACCGACGTGAACCTTCACTTGAACTTGACCTATTTTAATCATCCGGGGCAGAATGCCTCCGCGATGGCAGCGTGACACGGCTCCATCGTGGAGCCCCTTAATTTGCTGCATTTCCTTGGCCTTTTCCACTACTCGCTTCCGAGTCCATTCCCGATTTCTCCCAACATGCATCTTAGCTTCCTAAAATTACATTTTTCCTGCAAAACAACATTAATCATGTTGGTTAGTATAAATTCACATTTTAACTACAAATCACATGAGAATGTACAAATATAGATGGATAAACAAGACGAAATGAAGTCGACTCTCGATCTCGATAAACTCATGCAAATCAGCTGATCAAGACATCCGACATGAAATTCAATCTCTCATCAAGCATATGCCCTCACAATATAAGAGAATTTCCCCCTTTTCAATCATATGATCTCAAAAACATTATATGCAGGGGCATATGAACACGATTTCGCTCTCTCTCCCAAAGAATTCACATGCCTCAGGTCATGACCCATAAGCTTGCCTCTAGTGTATTACTCCACTAATATAAGGACGAGTGACGTAAGATCACGTAGGACTTAACGGGTTATAATGTAAGCTAAGGAACTAGTAAATACTGGGCTAACCAATAATAGCAACTAGCATCCTTAAGCGCTTTTCAATACATCCCACCACATTATGGGCATTTTTTTTCCTCCCCTTCTTGAAGTCTTTCTTTATTTTTATTCCCATATCTTTAAGCACACTTGACTTAATAACAAAGATTAGTTATACATCTTCATTTTTTATTAAATTAGGCAAGTGCACCCTTGACCTTTTCTTTACTTTCACCACTTCCGCTTTTCCTTTCTTTTCACAATTACCACTCCTTGACACTGTGGGAAAATTACTTTTCTTGAGCGCTTAAGAGTTTTGGATCAAATTCACGGATAATGAAAAGAAGGGTTTAAGCTCAGTTTGTACCTTTTCGACAAAAGAAAGAAAAAATAGGCTAAAGGCTCAATTGGGGCTAACTACGATGTACATTCAAGGTAGGTACGATAATGAAAAAAAACTTTCGGTTAAATCAAAGAAATGCCTACATCCTTCCCTACAATACACATCCTTCATTTTGTTTCGCACACACACCAGGCAAGTTCTAGACACTTCACAATAGCATGGAAGAATCGAAACCTCACCACACACTCATTGTACATGCTCAACTCAAGACATATTCACATACTCTTCAATCAGCTAATTACAAGAATTCAGACACTAAGCCTCAATCACACCGAATCAAACTCTATGGTCTAGGTATCTCAACATGTTTACAAAGTTGCATGCTTTCATATGAATCACCTTTGCATTCTAAATATCATGTATAACACGCAACAAGAATTCCGAACCATAAAGTAACGACACGTTTGGGATACAAACAAACAAAAGAAAAAATTAAAATAAGGAAAAAAACTACTCCTATCGACTACATTTCCCTTAAGACGGTCGTCATCCATCCATCATAGGGAACGGTCACTATTTACGACTTCAGTTTAATGGGACTATTCTCAGTAAAAGCACCGAAAACAAAGTCCGAATATTTCAACAAAAAGTTTTAAAAATATCGATAATTTCGATAAAACAAAAAAATTTACACAGCCAGCTAACAACACACTCATTGCACATGCTCAACTCAAGACATATTCACATACTCTTCAATCAGCTAATTACAAGAATTCAGACACTAAGCCTCAATCACACCGAATCGAACTCTATGGTCTAGGTATCTCAACATGTTTACAAAGTTGCATGCTTTCATACGAATCACCTTTGCATTCTAAATATCATGTATAACACGCAACAAGAATTCCGAACCATAAAGTAACGACACGTTTGGGATACAAACAAACAAAAGAAAAAATTAAAATAAGGAAAAAAACTACTCCTATCGACTACATTTCCCTTAAGACGGTCGTCATCCATCCATCATAGGGAATGGTCACTATTTACGACTTCGGTTTAATGGGACTATTCTCAGTAAAAGCACCGAAAACAAAGTCCGAATATTTCAACAAAAAGTTTTAAAAATATCGATAATTTCGATAAAACAAAAATATTTACACACCCAGCTAACAACACACTCATTGCACATGCTCAACTCAAGACATATTCACATACTCTTCAATCAGCTAATTACAAGAATTCAGACACTAAGCCTCAATCACACCGAATCGAACTCTATGGTCTAGGTACCTCAACATGTTTACAAAGTTGCATGCTTTCGTACGAATCAACTTTGCATTCTAAATATCATGTATAACATGCAACAAGAATTCCGAACCATAAAGTAACGACACGTTTGGGATACAAACAAACAAAAGAAAAAATTAAAATAAGGAAAAAAACTACTCCTATCGACTACATTTCCCTTAAGACAGTCGTCATCCATCCATCATAGGGAACGGTCACTATTTATGACTTCGGTTTAATGGGACTATTCTCAGTAAAAGCACCGAAAACAAAGTCCAAATATTTCAACAAAAAATTTTAAAAATATCGATAATTTTGATAAAACAAAAATATTTACACACCCAGCTAACAACACACTCATTGCACATGCTCAACTCAAGACATATTCATATACTCTTCAATCAGCTAATTACAAGAATTTAGACACTAAGCCTCAATCACACCGAATCGAACTCTATGGTCTAGGTATCGCAACATGTTTACAAAGTTGCATGCTTTCGTACTAATCAACTTTGCATTCTAAATATCATGTATAACACGCAACAAGAATTTTGAACCATAAAGTAACGACACGTTTGGGATACAAACAAACAAAAGAAAAAATTAAAAAAAGGAAAAAAACTACTCCTATCGACTACATTTCCCTTAAGACAGTCGTCATCCATCCATCATAGGGAATGGTCACTATTTACGACTTCGGTTTAATGGGACTATTCTCAGTAAAAGCACCGAAAACAAAGTCCGAATATTTCAACAAAATTTTTTTAAAATATCGATAATTTCGATAAAACAAAAATATTTACACACCCAGCTAACAAAAACTCCATACAACACACAACAGATTCACATTAATTACAACACCGAATTACAATACAAAACATAAACAGGGTCACAATTTTTCATAGGCACAACACCAAAACATAAACATAAACAACAACAAAACAACCAGCACCTAACTACTCCCACCCATCCCCAGTGTTCACAAAATTTAGCATCGCCCAAGAGTAGGTGGTGAAACTCCCTGATCAGTCAAAGTATTCAACTTCTTCGTCAGGTGCGGTTGCCTCGTCCCCCATATCTGAATCGCCCCCGCTATCCTCATCTGACTCAACATCTGAGTCATCGTGGCGTGTCTCCTCATCTATGTGGAAATCATCATCAATGACCTCCACAAAAGCTGGCCCCACTCGGCATAGAGCCCTGGCATTTTCGCCAAAGGGGTAATCTAGCTCGAGCTGCCACAGCTCATCTTCTGTTGCTGGCCTCCTGCCTATGCGCAACTGTGGCATCTGCATCCCGAACATGCGGGCCATATACTGATCATCCCGAGCATGTCGCTCGGCTAATGTGAGAACTGGCCCGTGAGTGGTGTCGGGTGCCTTTGTTTTGGTGACGTCCAAGGCACGCCTATCCATCTGTGGGATGTAGTCTAGGGCCTCTTCCTCAATATCCAGGCCCCTCAGGAACGTGGTCAGCAAGCCACCAAACCCGTACCTGTGCCCTTGATGCAAACGGGCTCTCTTCATGGCGGAGATAATCACCACCCCAACATTAATCTCCAGCCCTTTCATCAGGGCATAGACCAAGCACACACGATCTCGGGTGACATCTGTCATGTGCACCCCCGGGATCAGGCAGGAACACACGATCTTATGCCAAATTCTGGCTTCCCTGTTCATTTGAGAGTTGGGCAGCGTCTAATAGTAGCCCCTCTCCTTATGCCTGCTCCACCGTGCTGCAGAACAGGCTCCACACAGAGTGCATCTGATATCCGCATATGATGGAGTGATGTTCAGCTGCCGTAGTACATGGGCTTCTGTGTCCCGCGCCCCCAAAATGGCATTAAGGTGATGGGGCTCAAAGGTGACTACCTGCCTCCTTATCTTGACGGTATGACGCGGAGTGTCGGGTTCTAGTTGGCGTAGAACTCCCGAATCAGGTGGAGATTGCACTCCTTGGGCCTTTCAAAGATGAAGTTCAGCCCGGCAGTGTCAATCCTGTGTACGATTCTGGGGAATTCCTGTGCCAACGGCTCCCTAGCAATGTGCTCCTCGGGGAAGTATTTGTTCTCCTTGTGCTTTGCGTACCATTTCTTCCCTTCGTCAGTCACCCATCGGGTTCCGTATTGACTGCGTTGTCCATGCGGAACTGTTGGTGCTGCTGGGACTGCTGTTCCCAGTCTAATTCTTTTCCTTCCAGCGCCCGATGTAGATGCGCCCTTTCCTTTGTCTTGCCTGCTTGCCATTGTTCCTGTCAAATCAAACAGACACTCCCAATCTTATTCAAATCAAAATTAGCTTTGACTAAGGTTGGGTTAAGCTAGGCCACCCCACACTTAGTCCTTAGCCACAATTACGACATTATGGCGAGACAATTCTCACTTTCCAATTTACAAAAAAACAACAACATGCCTCGTGCATTCAGAGAATTCGACGGAATAAA
Organism: Datura wrightii; assembly: GCA_035772735.1. Lineage (NCBI taxonomy): Eukaryota > Viridiplantae > Streptophyta > Magnoliopsida > Solanales > Solanaceae > Datura > Datura wrightii. The sequence continues at coordinate 117,462,222 of JASDFA010000010.1, read as the reverse complement.
TTCTACATACTACTCAGACTTTGTACAGCTAACCAAAATATCACCATCGATACCATTTCATCGCATAGCACTTAGCAAAAACTTCTCTCAACACAACCTATGCAATTCACCAATTTCTACGCAATTCAACAATTTCATTCTATTGAAAATCCATCATTTATTTAGCATATTCACATCAAGCACAACACAATTCACCTTACCCAACATGCCCAACCCATAATTTTCACATTTTCAATAATATTTAGTTTCTTCGCAGTCAAATTCTAACCATAGCTGCATATTTCACCAAAATTCGATCAAGCATGTATTTATCTAGTTCATACAATCAAAATGATACCACGAACATCAATCAACAATAACTTAAATGAATTCAAGCTCAATTTACAATTAGGGCAAGGTTTACTCACTTCACATGCTCAAAATAGAAAAAGTTGTCAAGAATTGAGATGAAGTTAAAGAACATAACTTTAATTCGATGAAATCGAAGAAAAATTGAAAAAAACTTGTGCCTAGGTCCATGTCACGTTGGGGAAGGAGGGATTTTTGGGTGTTTGTCGCGGAGGGGATGAGAAATGAGAGAAAAATGAGGGAAATCAGGGTTAAAAAGGGGGATTTTCGCACGGGTCACCCGGCGACTCGGTGTGACCCGTCGCGATTAACACCTCAAATGTCATAGAGGGTAACGGGGAGCACCCCCTCCGTGAAACGGAGCCAACGCGGAGGTGTTCTTGAATTTTAAAAATTCCAGAATTACTCCTCAATGTGTCATGGAGGTCAACGCGGAGGCCCTCCTCCGTGACACGGAGCCATCGTGCAGGCTCACTGTTTTGCCACATTTTATTATTTTTCTCGCCTCGATTTTTCCTTTGCGATCCTTTTCATTTTTTGCCCTCCATTCCACTACAAGAAATTGGTTAGAATTCACAGGTTTCAACATAAAACACAATTTTTGTTTTTATTATTATTTTTCTATTTTTTTCTCTTTTTCCTTTTTTTTCTTTTTTCTTTCTTTTTTACAAATTCTACTCAATTATTACAACAATTTCACGGGTTGCCTCCCGTGCAGCGCCTGGTTTACCGTCGCGACTCGACGTCATTGAAGCTTAGTCATCCTCTAGAGTGACAGGTGTCTTTTCTCGACTACCGTCCTCACCCCAATAATGCTTACATCGCTGCCCATTGACTAAGAACGTGGCACTTCGATCTTCTTGCCACAACTCTGCTGCCCCGTGCGGGGTCATTCTCACTACCTCAAACGGCCTTGACCATTTGGACCACAGCTTCCCTGGAAACAGCTTCAATCTTGAATTGAAGAGCAACACTTTCTACCCTGGCTCAAAAATAAGATGCACCACATGCTTGTCGTGCCACCTCTTTGTTTTTTCTTTGTAGTACTTGGCACTCTCATAAGCATGCCAACGAAACTCCTCAAGTTCGCTGAGTTGCATTAGCCTGTTCTTGCCTGCTAGCTCTATGTCCATATTCAATTTCCTCATGGCCCAGAAAGCTCGGTGCTCTAGCTCCACTAGAAGATGACACGCTTTACCATAGACCAATCGGTATGGAGAAGTTCCAATCGGTGTCTTGTAAGCAGTTCTGTAAGCCCACAACACATCATCGAGTTTGCTTGACCAATCACTACATTGTGCATTCACTGTTTTCTGGAGAATCTGCTTCACCTCTCTATTCGACACCTCCACTTGCCCACTAGTTTGGGGATGATATGTTGTTGCCACCTTGTGGCGCACCCCATACTTAGCTAGTAGCTTCTTGAAACCAGAATTGACAAAATGAGCCCCTCCATCACTGATAATGGCTCGGGGTGTCCCGAACTTGGTGAGAATGTGTTTTTTCACAAATTTTGTTACCACTTTGTTGTCATTCCTGGGGCGGGCTATTGCTTCAACCCACTTTGATACATAATCAACGGCCACCAAGATGTAACGATTACCAAATGACGGTGGGAACGGGCCCATGAAATCTATGCCCCATACATCAAAGGTCTCCACTTCCAGTACATTCTACAGCGGCATCTCTTGCCTCCTACCAATTGTGCCTGTCCGCTGACATCTATCGCATATTTTGACGTATGCCATAGAGTCTCTGAATAGTGTAGGCCAAAAGAAACCTGACTGTAGAACCTTGTGCGCTGTCCGCTCACCTCAGTGGTTCCCTCCATACAATGAAGAGTGACAACTCCTCAAAACCTCTGCAATCTATCTCTCTGGGATGCATCTTCTCATAACCTGATCCGGTCCCTGTTTAAACAAGTATGGCTCATCCCAAATAAAATACCGGCAATCATGCCTCAATATTTTTCTCTGCTGAGTCGTAGCCTCCGATGGATAGACTCCACTCACTAGCAAGTTCACTATGTCTGCATACATGGGAACCTCAGCTTCCCCTATTGCCAAGAGCTTCTCATCTGGGAACTCCTCTTTGATGTTATCACCTTCCTTCACATACGACCGGCTTTCCAATCGCGATAGGTGATCTGCCACCTGATTCTCGCTTCCCTTTCTGTCATTAATTTCTAGGTCGAACTCTTGCAACATCAGGATCCATCTGATCAGCCTGGGCTTTGCATCCTTCTTGTTAAATAGATACCGAATCGCTGCATGATTGGTATACACCACTACTCTCGAACCCACCAAATAGGACCTGAACTTATCAAACGCAAACACCAATGCTAGCATCTCCTTCTCTGTGACTGTATAATTACTTTGGGAAGTGTTCAGTGTTTTGCTTTCATAATGAATAGAATGAAAGATTCTATTTCTTCGTTGCCCCAATACATCTCCCACAGCCACATCGATTGCATCACGCATCAGTTCAAATGGTTGTTCCCAATCTGGAGAAATAAGAATAGGTGCTTCTATCAATTTCTGCTTCAACTCCTCGAATACTTTTACACACTCATCATCCAACTCGAACTTCTCCTCTTTTTCTAGCAATCTGCATAATGGTCTAGAAATTTTGGAGAAGTTTTTGATGAACCGTCTGTAGAACCTTGCATGCCCAAGAAAACTGCGAACACCCTTCACCGACATAGGTGGTGGTAGCTTCTTAATAACTTTGATCTTAGCTCGATCGACCTCCAACCCCTTGAAAGACACCTTATGGTAAAGGAACATACCCTCCTTGACTAAGAAATGGCATTTCTCCCAGTTGAGTACAAGGTTTGATTCTTCGCAGCGAGCTAGCACCCTGTCAAGATTCTGCAAACAAGTCGCAAATGAATTACCGAAAATAGAAAAATCATCCATAAATACCTCAACGAAATCCTCCACCATGTCATGGAAGATAGCTATCATGCATCTCTGGAATGTGGCGGGTGCATTGCATAACCCAAATGGCATCTGCCTAAAAGCATATGTCCCATAAGGACATGTGAAAGTAGTCTTCTCCTGATCCTCCGGTGCAATGGCTATTTGGTTATAGCCAGAGTACCCATCAAGGAAACAATAATATTCTCGTCCAGCCAACCTGTCCAATATCTTATCAATGAACGGGATAGGATAGTGATCTTTCCTTGTGGCTTCATTAAGCTTTCTATCGTCCATGCAAATCCGCCAGCCTGTGATGGTTCGTGTAGGGATCAGCTCATTTTTTTCATTGGTGACCACGGTCATCCCTCCTTTCTTTGGAACGCACTGAACAGGGCTGACCCATTCGTTGACCGAGATTGGATAGACCACACCTGCATCAAGCCACTTAATTATTTCTTTCCTAACCACATCCTTCATTACCGGATTTAACCTTCGCTGAGGCTGAACAGTTGGCTTTGCTCCTGTCTCCATGAAAATTCTGTGTGTGCAAAAAGCTGGATTTATACCCTAAATATCTGACATTTGCCAGCCCATTGCTTTCTTCCTTCTTCTGAGGACACCCAATGCTTCCTTTTCCTATGCCTATGTCAATTCTACGGAGATGATGACTGGCAAAGTATCATCTTCCCCCAGAAAGACATATTTTAAATGGGGAGGCAATTCTTTCAATTCCATCTTTGGTGCTTCCTCAATAGATGGTTTCGGCAATGGTTCCAGAGACCTCATTAGAGACTGAAATTCCTGTTTCCTGGGATGCCTTTGTGGCTCATTCAGCATTTGCACCACCTCATAAGCATCTCTATCTCTGAAATGATCGGAGTTCATTAACACTCTTTCCAATGGGTCTTGAGATTCAACAATCTGACGAATTTCTGCTTGATCAAGCACACTGATTGCTGAAAGCTACTCATGTATGGCTAGAAGCTTCATGGACTTAAATACATCAAATACCTCCACCTTGTCGTGTGCCCGCATGGTTAGCTGCCCTGCAGCTACATCAATCAGCGCTTTCCCTATCGCCAAGAAAGGACATCCCAAAATAAATGGGACTTCCGCATCCGGATCAAATCTAGCACAACGAAGTCTACCGAGAAGATAAGGGAGCCCACTTGCACCAGCACATCCTCCACAATGCCATCTGGTCTGGCCAAAGAACGATCCGCTAGTTGCAAGATCACTGTCGTTGGTCTAGGACAGCCTAGCCCCAATTTCTTGAAAACCGATGTCGGCATCAAGTTAATGCTAGCTCCCAAATCACATAATCCACGAGCTCGGATACTCTGCCCCATTGTAAGTTGAGTTGTAAAGCTCCCAGGGTCTTGAGCTTTGTGGGTCAACCTATTTTGTATCCAGGAAGTGCACTCCTCCGTAAGCACCACCGTAGCGTACTCCGTCAACCTACTTTTGTTCGCCACAATGTCCTTGATATATTTTGAGTATTTCGGCACTCCCTGCAAAACATCAACAAGAGGTAAATTAATGTGTACCTGTTTAATCACCTCCATGAACTTTTTGAAACACGCTTTCTCCTTGTGTTTCTTTAATCTTTGAAGGAACGGGGGTGGTGGTCTTTCTGGTTCAACTTCCTTCTCCTTCCCCCTATCATCATTGTGTTCCCTATCATTCTCCACTTCTCCCGACTGCTGCGGTGGTCTTTCTGGTTCCACCTCCTTGAGTTTTAAACCACTCCTTGTGGTTACTACATTCACTTACTTGGGGTTGGGGTCAGTGTCACTCAGAAGTCCTCCTCTCGGCCTGGTGTTCTGAGCTCCAGCTAGTTGCCCAAACTGATACTCCAATGCCTTTGTAGCTAACTGATTGTTCTTTACATCGGCTGCCAATTTCACATAGTCAGCCTGCAATTGAGCTTGGTTAGCTATCATCGTTTTGAACATTTCCTCAATGTTGGGTGATGGTGGTGGAGGAGGTGCATTGTTGCTTTTGTATTGCGATTGATAGTTCTGCTGCACTCCTTCATTTCTCTGCGCCCCCTGATTCGAACGTTGCCCTTGATGGCTGTTACTACCCCAAGAGAAATTCGGGTGACTCCTCCAATTAGAGTTGTAGTTGTTGTCAAACTGTTGGTGATTATTTCTCTGTACATTACCAACAAAGTTCACTGAATCGGGATTCGCACCACAACACTCAACTGAGTGTTCATTACTGCCACACACTTCACACCAAATCTACTGCACTACATTCACTGGGGCTTGAGATTGATTCATGCTCATATTGATGAAGTGGGTATTGAGTTGATTCTGTAACGCAACTATCTGTGCAGCGATAGCTGTAAAACCATCCACTTCCAAGACTCCTGTCGCTTTCCTTGTTCCTCCTCTAGAAGAGTCCGCATTCCACGCTGGATTTCCCTGCGAAATACGGTTCAACAAAGTATACAACTCCTCATAAGTTTTTTCTAATGCTTGTACCCCAACTGCTGAGTCTAGCAAGATTTTTGTGTGGGGTTCCAAACTCTCTATGAAAGTATGCACCAGCACATCATTGGATTGGTGATGATGAGGACAATCCCGCAACATAGATTTGAATCATTCCCAAGCTTGATACAGATTCTCCCCCTCTCTTTGTTTAAAACTTAAATTTGACTTCTAAGTCTTGCTGTTTTACAGGATGGAAAGCACTGTATTAAGAATTTCTTTGCAAGATCATCCCAAGTAGTGATGGAATTAGGTGGCTCAGCTTTCAGCCATCTCTTTGCTTCTCCCAAAAGTGAAAATGGGAACAATGTAAGCCTAACATAATCGGATGACACTCCAGCGGGGATGTAAGTGTCACTTATCTCCAAAATGTTTTGGAGATGTTGTTGTGGATCCTCGTGAGGGAGACCTATGAATTGCCCGCTGGTGTGCAGTAATTGCACCATATTCAGTTTAAGCTCGAACCTCCCTCCTGGCTCAGGTTTGCGAATTCTAGATGTAACGTTGTTAGCATGTGGGATTGCCACTTCGTGAACCGGCCTAGCTGCCATTTCTTTGGGCACTAACACTGCCCTTACAAGTGGTGGATTCTGTTGTTGCTCCATGATTGTTTGTCTGAGCAACCACATCTTTTTCTCTAGAGCTTCTCTCCTTTGACGATGGAATTGACTTTCCGGCTCTAAGTGTGAATCCACCAGCCCCTTGTCTCTTGCCAGTGTTCAACAAAATTCAATATCTGCAAAAGACAGGCTAAGACCAAGTTGTCAGCACTAATAAGAAATCGTAAACTAACACTTAAGAAAACAATTTTACCAATTGCCAGTCCCCGACAACGGCGCCAAAAACTTGTTCAGTGGTTTGGAATGCCTACACGCAAGTGCACGTGGTTGAACAAGTAGTAAAATGGCTAGAGTACCCAAGTATCAATCCCACAGGAACTGGACCAAGGTAATAATCGAATCAAGTGTTAATAAACTCTAACTATAATAATGTAGACAATAGTTTCAAGAAGATTTTGGGAGTTTGTTTCCTAATTTATACTAATCTAAAACAAATGTACAAATTGAGTCTGAACTATAGTAATGAGCATGCTGAGGCTAAAACGAACAAGCAGGGAAGCAATTTATTGACACAAATTGGTTAATCTTTCCTTCGGTTTCTAGTCAAGAATTATTGCCTATGGATTAAAACTCTCGTATTTAACCCAACTTAAGAATCATGAACCTTCCACCTACATTTCTGTGATAAGAAGAAATTCATGTTCTAGCCATACGAAACTGATTCCTTAATTGACTAATACGACTTTCAGATATATTTCTATTCTGAAGGTAAATCAATTCTCAATTTTCCCGAACCAAGAAGAGATCATATCCTATTAATTCACAACTTTCCAATTTCTTTCTCTTTCGAGCGCAAACCGGATTTTTTAGATATACATTAATATTTGCCAAACATTAATGCAGTAAGAACAAGAATTAATAGAACAACCATGAAAGAAAAGATGAAAAACCAAGATGATCAATAATTACATTCCACTAAAAATGTTCTTAACCTCAGCAAGAAGTGAATTTAGCCACTCATTTGTGGATTAAACATCATTAAATGAGTGTAAATCATACAAACAATTGAAATAAAGGAGGAAGAGATAGAGAAGAACCCTAAGATTTTCATCCCCTCAACTGCCTGTAACCCACATTCTTGCTCAACCAAGTCAGAATGATTAAAAATAAACCTAAGTGTGCTATTTATACTAGTGGGAATTTTTCCCGAAATAACAAGCAACGTGTCACGGAGTGCATCGCGGAGCACTACCTCCGTGACACGCCACAAATACGGATCCTCACTGGAATCCGGTCCTCCAGTTAATTACGCCCAATGTTCCACGGCGTGCAACGCGTGGCTTGGCCAACGTGCCACGACACCAACACGAACCTTCACTGGAAATTGGGCTAGTTTAATCATCCGGGGCAGAATGCCTCCGCGATGGCAGCTTGACACGGCTCCATCAACGAGCCCCTTAATTTTCTGCATTTCCTTGGCCTTTTCCACTGCTCGCTTCCGAGTCCATTCCCCGTTTCTCCCAACATGCATCTTAGCTTCCTAAAAGTACATTTTTCCTGCAAAACAACACTAATCATATTGGTTAGTATAAATTCACATTTTAACTACAAATCACATGAGAATGTACAAATATAGATGGATAAACAAGATGAAATGAAGCATTTGAGTATCACTTGGGCATATAATTCTGCCCAAGATCAGTCCTAGCTGATGGAATTGAGAGAGAAATGGAATCCTTAGCAAGCTGGTCGATTTAGATTTAGCTGGGAATGTTTTCTACAAGTGAAAAATCAGATGTAAAGTAAATAGGGCAGTGGAGGCGCTAGGGCGTCATGCCCGCATCACCGCTCGTGATGGTTCGGTAAAATGCCCATAACTTCTTACTCCAAACTCCAATTGACCAGAGGTTTTATGTTCTGACAACTAGACTCAAATAGCTTTAATTTGATAGGTCGCGGAGCTTCTAATTTATTATATATTGGGAGATATTGTCATTTAAAGTTGAGCCTTACTTATGAACTTCACATACTCTGTGGTTTTTTATCGTACACATTTCCCTTGTCACCTACAACCAATATACAACCAGTACTTTCCCTAACCTAGAATAAAACATCAAATAATCACCAAAAAGTTCTTTGGGGTGTTATACCCTACTCTCATATTCTTATTGTTTATGTTCTATATTATGCATGTCTTTAAATGATTTTTCTTATTTAAGCGGTTTTACTTAACTTGCATACTTGGTACATTTCACGTACTGACCGCATACTCTATGTTGTATTGTTTCATGATACAGGTCCTAGCACTCAAACTCATCCCCGTTCATAGCCAGTCTTAAGAGTTAGCATCTTACACTTGTTGGTGAGTCCTCATCTCCCGAGGACCATGCTTATTCAGATTTTGCTATGTATTTTTAGTTTTAGCTCACTCGAGTTAGTTGGGGTCTTATCCCATCAACTAATCATGTTTATAGGCTTTTCATACAAAAGGATGTATTCAGCTTCAGATTTTGTATTCTGACGTTATGTTTATTTTAGACTTCCGCTAAGATTATTATGTTGATTCTTCAATCTTATTAGTTGAGTTAGATGTATGTTCATGCCATGGGTCAACATGGAGTCTGTTGGGACTCCTTGTCCCGTGTTGCAATCCGAGCCTCCATTCAGGTCGTGACAGTTCTAAAATATGCTAGGTATCTGAAGGATATTGTGGCAAACAAAAGAAGGCTCACTTAGTATGAGACTATAGCTCTTACGGAGGAGTGTAGTTCCCGAGTCCGGAACAAGATTCCAAAGAAGCTAAAAGATCATGGGATCTTCACTATTCCAGTGTTCATTGGAGTAGAGAAGTTGGTTCAACACTATGTTATCTGGGTGTAAGCATCAATCTGATGCCGACATCGTTGCTTAGACTTTGGGATTAGGTGAATCACGCCACACCATAGTGAAACTGCAGCTAGTTTATAGGTCCCTCATTTATCCTAATGGTATCATTGAGGATGTATTGATCAAAGTGGGACCATTTGTCCTACCGATGAACTTTATCATCTTTAATTTTGAGGCAGACAAAGCAGTTCCCATCATTTTAGGGAGAGGATTCCTAGCTACAGCGGATGTAGTTACAAAGGTGAAGTGAGGCAAGATGTCAATGACCGTGATTGGCTAAAAGGTAGGCTTTAATATGTTTAGGGCGGCAAGGTTTCCACCTCACTATGAGGATTTTAAAATGAGCACAAAGGTGGAGCCTAGAGGATCTAAGCAGGTAGTTGAATAGCATGTGTTTTGAGTTAACTCAACAGTAAGTCAGGGTACTTATCATCTCACTCAAGTGAAGGAGTGAGAAGTCTTGTGTCATGCCTTGACGTTAAATCAGGTACTGCACTGGAGGCAACACGAGAATTTCATGCCACGACTATAACTTAGGCGCTTTATAGGAGGCAACCTATCCTTCTAACATAATTTTTATTTTGTAGTGATGAACAAGGCATTTGAGGTGATAGAGCTGATAAAGGAAGATGAAAAAAATACTTTCAAGTCTGGGGAGAGATACCTGGCGTGAGGCGCAAAGTATTAAACTTCATGATTAAAAAAAATTCCAGGATGGGGATATAGGTGGTGTGGCGTGCCAAGAACAATTCACCAAGAAAATTATTTTTTGTATGTGTGTTGCGAGGTAAGTGGCGCGCCACGCTAGGTGCAAGATGGATGAAAATATTTCGGTCTGTGTGTCAAATTTGACCCAAGGACACTAAAATTAATAAAAATCCATGACCCATAACTTTATTTTGAATCCCCATTCATCTTCTCTCTTCAAAAAGTCAAAAGAAATAACAAAAGAATTTTTTCTCTCTCTCTCTTAAGCGGTAACTCTCCCTCCCCTTCTCTCCCATGGTTTTCTTCTCCAAAAAGCTTGGTAAGGCTAGGTTTCTCAACTCAATAATGTAATATTTGTCTCTCTTTTGGTATTTAATGTTATAAGCATGCTCCCATTACCCTTCTTCCCCAAGTTGAAAAATCCAAAATCACCATTGTTGGGTGAAAATCTAAAACTTCGTAATGTGGGTTTCCATGGCGTAAATCTCATTTGTTCTTCCATAATATTGCTATATCCTTGTTTGGGTTGCTTGTTTTTGATTGATTTTTGTGATTTTAAGTTGTGGGTGTGAAGAAGGTGATGAATGGTTTATAGAATAATTTCATGAAAATAGTGAATTTGGAGCACTTGTGTTGAGAGAGAAATTGCTCAGTTTATGTGATTCTTGAAATGTGAAAATCTTGGGTTATTAAAAAATTCATGTTAATTCATAGTGGAAAGTAGTAAAGGGCATGTTAATTGTTGCTTGAGCTTATTGTGACTACTTCCACATTTGGGTTGTGTGAATTGAGAATTAAGAATGGGGAAAGTGAAGGGAGTGGCTAAATTGAAGCACCCTTAAAAAGAAAGAAATTAAGAGAGTTGTGAGGGAAAATCAAGAAAATGACTTGAAATTGCAAAGTTGGTGAGTAATTTGGGTTGATGAGAGTTGACATGATAATGTGGGTAGACTGAGTACCCTATTTGAAAAATTCTCACAAGTTTGGTAGTGAATTAAGTGTGGGGTTGTTTTGCACCTCTTACACCTAATTAGCTAGCCTTGTCGTTCACAGACTAATTTTGTAAAAGTCTTTTCGTTGTTTAGCAGGTACTATGGCATCACATGCAGATAAAGGAAAAGAAGTGGAAGTCGCTAACAAAGGTTTCAAGCGGTTCAGGAAGGAAACAAAAGGGTCAAGTTCATCTTCCATCAAAGCACCCCTACTAGGAGGTTTGGAGCTAAGGTTGTGGAGCCACATGATCTTAAGTGGTTCAATGCACAAAAAGAGGGCATGTATGCTCCGAAAAATTTGATTGATGAGAGTCGCCTTGCACTTGAGTTCCTTACCATCCACGACATTATCCGCAAGTTGGGGTTGAGATACATATTTGTTGAGCCTGAGCACTACAACCTCACCTTGGTGAGATGGACCTGGTGATGTACTTCATATTTCTAGAGAAGCCCCCATACCGTGATATTCACCATGCACTATGTGGTGAGCATTCAGCTATCGGTTAGGCAAGGGGCCAAAATGGCACCCAGTCTACACTTTTCTTCTCCTACTTGACTAAAGAGGCTAGAGTTTGGGTCAAGCTTGTACATGTCGCGCTCTTACTTGCGACACATACCATAGAGATTACTAGAGAGAGAGTTGTGTTGGTTTATATACTAATGAAGGGGTTGCCAATTAACTTTGGCGTAGTGCTCAAAGATAGCATGAGGAGATCCAGAGACAACTGCCATTGGAAGCAATGTTATGGCAGTTTATTGACTCAATTGATGAGAGAGGCTAGCATTGAGAAAGAAGAGGTTGATCTTCATCTACCCCTAGCAGGTCATTTGGCGGGCAAAATGATTGAGGTTAGAAAGGTCAAGGAGCCAACCAACTCTTTAGATCCACTTCTCACTCCAATTGAGCGCTATGTTTGGGATGAAAGTTGGAGAGGTCATATGTTTGGGATGCTAGGGCTGTAGTTGAAAATTAGAGGTAGACCTACAATTGATGAGGAGATGTTAGCATTGGAGGAACGGTACCCACTCAGTGATGTGCAAGGTGGGATCGACTTTTGTGGAGCCTTTGAATGACGATGAGCCCACATTGTTAATGACATTGATAATAAGGAGGAGGAGGATTCCATCACAGGAGCTATGCAGGTTGATTATGATACTTATCAAGAGTATAATCCTGACAATGATGATTGTGCTTAGAGGACCAGGAAGTTCGTTTTCTCTCCCTACTTGATATGTTTGTTTGTGCACTGGGGATAGTGTATTGTTAAGCATGGAGTGGAGGAAATAGATTTCCTGTTATTCTATCTTTACTAAATTTGTAGTTGGCTGTAGCAATAGTTTTTAATCTTCTATGGTAGTAGCTTGATTTCTGACTAATTAACCTGGGTCTCTAATAACTAGTAATATTGATGGTTGTGAACACTAATTCTTTGTGATGTGATTGTTCATCTCTAGTTATTTTTGTTTTGTTAATTGAGGGTCATATTTTTTTATGTTCGTCATAGAGGTAGTGACCCTTCTGGATAATGGATGGATGACGACCGTCTTAAAGGAAAATTAGTCTCATATTTTCATTTTTAGGATGGAGTGAAAACCACACTAATATGCTCTTGATATTCTACTTAGAATCTAAGATGGAAGTAATGAAGTGCTCATGTGAATGCATAAGAAGCAAGAATTCCATGATAGACACATAGGTTCTTTGACTTGACTCAAGGAAAAAATTCTTAGGGCTTAATAATGAAAGATTGATTCAATTTGATTGTGTGATTATATTAGAAACCCGACTAAGATCATGATGCCATGAGAGGCGAGCTTGATTTGTTGTGTTTTGGACATAATGTAACATCTAAAACTTGCCTAAGTATGTATAGGATAGCTAGTTGCCAAAGAGATGAGATGTGATTAAGGCATTTCTTTGAAAAATCCATTTAGTCCATTGTTGTTGTACCTTCCCTAACACTATCCCTAGTCAACCCCTTTAGGCCATAAGCTTTAATTTTCTTCTTAGCCTCAAAAGAAGCCTTTTTCCATTGTTGCATGACTTTCAGAATTTTTGATCCAAAGATAGTCTAAAGTACTTTGAGATTTAAGAATGAAGATTCCATCGAAGTAGAAAAAGACAAGGGAAAGGAAAGAAAGAGAAAAAATGGTGATGGCAAGAGGAAATAATAGAAAGAGGGGTACCCACACAAAATAACATGTCTACTCTCTGCTAGAACACTAATGAAAGATCTTTAATGGTTGATTATTCTTGTTGAAGTTATAAGCATAAACTAGCAGCCAAGTAGTATAAAGAAGGGCATGAGAAAAGAAAAGAGGATTAGTGAAGGAAAGGGTGAGCAGTGAGAAGAAAAAGAGGTGGACAAGAAAGATGATAGAATGTCTTAATGTGCTTAAGACTGGAATGCACTCTGAAATAAAATCATTCCTACTCGTTCCTTAGCCAACATTACAACAAGAAAAGTCCTTATGATCTTACTCCCTTTGAAGTGATTAAGTACTCTAATTGTACATGAGAGGCAAGCCGTGTGTATGATACATCATTTGTGAGAGTGAGTGTGTTTTTCTTATTATGTTCCAAGTTTTTAATTGATAATATGAGTGAAGGAACATCACATAATAAGTGAGGGCATAACATGGTCAGAGTCAGTGTACTATGTGTTGCATTTTTCATACTTAATCATATTGGCCCTGTTTTGAGAAGATGAGTCAATCATAGAAGTTATGTAGTTTCGAATGTGAAAACTTCTATGTGTGCTTCATATGGATTATATGAGTTAACGAATGACTTAGTCATATGCTCTGTGCTAGCTGCTTGAGTGAGAATCGATAGAGGTAACAAGAGGTGAGAGAAGATGTTTGTGCATATAAGTAAGGATTCTTCGATGACGAATAATGGTTTAAGTTTGGGGTGGTGATGTTGGGCATATTCTTATGTCCATTTGCCATACTTTTACCTATCTTTTACCTTGTTTTGAGATCATTATCCTTATGAAATGCATGAGTTCATTATTATGTTTGTTATATGAGCTAACGAGTATTTTTAAATGGTTTTAGTAGGTAATCAACAGAAAAGGACTTAAAAATTGCCCAAGGCGTGAAGAAAGAAGAATGCGAGAAAAGTTGGCCTGGTGAGGTAGCTGGTGTGGGGCGCTAGAGGTATTTTGGACTTGGAAAATTTTCTAACACTCTGGTGCAGTGAGAGGTGCAGCGCGTCAAGTCCTAAAAGTGCTGAATTTTGGCTAACACCTCGGCAAAATGGATGGTGCGGCATGCCATAAGCTAAACTTCATAGGAAATTCAAGCCAAACTCTGGTAGGATGGGAGATGTTGCGCACCAGGGCCTGTCTGAGGCGTATTTTCATGTGTAAAAGTTAAAATTCTCAAGGGAATAAGAGTCATTTGATACCTTCTTAAATATAACATCTAAGGCATTTTTTTAGGAGTCTTCGATCAAGTTTATACACAGTTCATTAGGGAAAGAGAAAAGGAGTTCATTTTCTTCTAGGTTATCTTCTTTAATTTATGCTTTTGATTCGAATGACGTTTTGTATAGTTTTCCACTTGAACTTGAGTGGTTAAACTCTTATTCTAGGGTTTTAGACATAGCTAATGGTTGTAGTTGAATACTTGTTTATGCTACACTTTAATTCTTCATTCAGGATTGTTTATGCTTACTTGTTTTAATTGATTATTTGTTAGACTGATCACCTCACATATATTATCTGTTGACTCTTGGTTGAACTCAAGAGAGGGAACTAAGAGGGTTAAAAGCAAGCATAGAATAGGTTTCAATAATCTTGTTCAATTGGTTCAAGAGTTGATTTCATTGTTAAAGATAGGGATTTACCCTTCAACCCTATTCAGCTGAATACAAGTATCTTCAACTATCGTCTCACATTTCTCCTGTAATCATAGGTGATATAGTGTTAGGGTTCATGAGATAACTATTAGATATTCAGGAGAATAGCAAGAACTGGAATTGTAATTTGCAACTACCAATCATAGAAAAGTTTAGTTTAGTGTATTCGAGTCCTAAAAATTCAACCTGAAAGCAAAAGTGTAAGGACCCTAGGTTCTCATTATCATATGAATTACAAATACTTGTGAAATCGATTTTTGTTCATTAGTTTAATTTACATTTCAAGTTGGTAGAATAATCTCCAAAACCATTGCCTCATTTTACCTGTGCTTATTTGAATAGTGAAATAATATATTAACCTTAAGCAATTAATTTGACAAGTCTTCGAGGGATCGATATCAGGACTTCACCATCCTATATTAGTTTTCGACCACATGCGCTTGCATGCGCTTGACGACCTTGTTCTCCTTCATCAAATGAGATAAAGAAGATGTCCCCACATTGATTCCTCCACTTTAGTCTCTCCCATGCCAAGCTTATTTGTGCTTTTCTATTTTGTCCAAAATAATGGCTATTCTATTAAAGGTCTTGTTTACGAAGCACCTAGCGAGGGACTGTGTGAAGGCATCTAACCTTGTATAAAACATTTCCAACAAGATATGCTATGGGAACCCATGGTTGGGCTCCCAAAAAATGTATTTGCAGAATCTCTCCCATGCTTCAAACAACTATTCTCTTGGTAGTTGCCAAAAATAAAATATTTTGTCCTGTTACTTCACTTTTTTTCTTGGAGGAAACCATTTCTTCCAGAAGACACTTACTAACTCTTACCAAGTATGAACTGAGTTTGAAGGGAGTCTGTGCAACCAATCCCTTCTCTCACTGGCCAATAAGTATTTCAATACTCCTAGCTGGATAGCATCATCCAAAATGTTATTTTTCTTGTGAAAGTTGCACAACTCCAATAAATTTTTCAAGTACTGATGTGGGTCGTTGTCCGCGGAGTTGTGAAACAATCCCTCCGCCTTTACCATAGCGCAGATACTTTCGTCAATCTTGAATGACACAGAATTTATCATTGGTGTGAAGATCGTGATCGCATAGTCAACTTCCCCATTGACTTATACGAACACGTTTTTCGAATCTCTGATCGGAAGAGCAGTCATGACACTATATTAAGAGACAAAAAAAATAAAAGGCAAAAGAATAGATCTAAGCAATCAAACTAGACTGTTAGGGCTAGATAGGGCTTATGTCGTAGTCACCGACTATGGTGCCATAGTATTTGGTGTCATTCAAATCCACTCCCAAAGTAGGATAGTTTAAACGATCACAACAATTATAGAACCCAACAAAGAGTTGGGTCAAATCACAGAGACTACTCAAAGCCCACATTAGCTAGTACTTAACAGTGAAGTATTGCAAGATTAGAGTCTATTCAAATTAATATAAGTAAAATTTAACTACTGCTAAAGAGTGCAATATGTTAGGGTTGTAATCAATTAGAGATAATTCTAGCAAAGTGACCCCAATTAAGGGACGATTCCCCTAAATCACCCAATGTGGAAGAATTGAGAATGGGATAAGGCTGAACATGCATGGAATTAACTTAGGAAACCCATGGGTATCTTTCAATAGCACCATTGGTGTCAATCTATTTTAATTTTGTCAAATTGAAGAGAACTCCCTTATACGCAATTGCTTGTTGCCAATTGGAATTCAACCTATGTCTAGGAAAATCTATTAAACAAGGTTATGCCTTGAGTTATTGATGATTGACACTAATCCAACCTAAATTTTCTCTTTCAAGCCTCATAAAGGAGATTGTACAGGATTGGATAACTCTCATCACTAATCACCCACTAAGAAGAAAAAATCAATCAAATGTTCATAAGTTGTTAGGTTGTCCGCTAGGGCCACTTGACAGTTATTTTCTGCGAATTCATTAAGGGTCTTTTTGTAATTACTAAGTTCCTAAGACCAATACTACATCATTTAAGGCTCGTTTTATAGGGTTTTAAGAGGGGAAAACCTATTCTAAGCTAATTCATTCCATGCATGCAAACTTGAGAGTTTGAAGAGAGGATCTAGGGAAAGTTTTGAAGGTTTCCATTAGAATCTCTCCTTGGGCAATTAGAGAAGTGGTAAAATCATCCCTCACAGGTATGTAAGGTTATGAGTGGGTGTCTCCTTCTACGCTCATTCCCAATTTCTATCAAAGCATGAAAATTACCTATGATCAAGTATGGGGTTTTTACCTAATTAAATAATTCTTCAATCTCTATATATGGGTATGACTAGATTTTATTTAAATTGATGAATTGTGAATCTTAGGCAGATTTTAAATTGTTTTCAATCCAAATTATGTTTTCTGAATTATGAAATTAAATGCCCATGGATGAGAAGTTCCTGAAAGTAGAGAATGATGATAATTGTATGATGATGATGAGAGTTGATGATGAAAAACATGTTTCTAAATCTACATGATTATAATGTTATCTAAAAAATGAATTGAGTAGATTCATATATGATAAAGATTTTGGAAATGCCCACATGTCGATTTAAAATGATGAGTTTTTCCGAAATAAGCTTACTACATTGTTTGAAGAGAAGTCGTGCAAATTGCATATTATTAGCTTGTGGTATGTTGAGTTAAATATTCCTACATATAGCTTACCACAAGATTTGGAGTAGATGCTCCTACTTATGATTGATCTTGTGGTATGTTCGAAATAGAGCTTCTCATATGCATGAATTCATAATTGAGATGTACATTATCATTGATCTTAGTTTCATATCATATCGAGTCTATGCATGATTCTATTATTGAGCTTTGTCAAATGACAATGTTGAGCTTCGTTTCATACGATGTTGAGTTTATGCATGATTTCATTGTTGAGCTTTGTCAATAGACGATGTTGAGCTTCGTTATATACGATATAGAGCATTGCATGTTTTGGGAGAAAAGTCTAGCATCGAGCAGTCTAAGGGTCGATCACCCTATGCCCCAGAACTACGTGCCAACATAGGTTGATACTATTATGTTATTGGGACCTCCCCTTTGAGCTATCCCCGGTCCAAATGGCCCATGAGCTTGATATTGATATCACGGTAGCATCGTTAGCCCTGCAAATTTCTGGATGGCTCTGCCCAGTTGAGTATGATAGTCGGGACCATGTACGCTCTATCGTGGTATGTTGGTTAAGTGATGAATCTCCCATTGTCTACATGATTCAGATTTACATATTCCTTACTCATGATTATTACTTCAAGCATGCATGTTCCAAAAGTAAGGTTTGACTCATTGTTCAACTTTTCTATAACTGTCGTATTTCATCTTTGATTCATTCGCGTCAGTTATGATGTTACGAAACTAAGCATGGTCATACTATGAAAAGATTATGATTTAAGAATGAGTGCATGTAATTATTTCCTCTCAGATTTGAAAGCTTGTTGTTCGGTCATTTTGCTTTGGTACAAAACTACACGCAAGTGCACGTGGTCGAATAAGTAGTAAAGTGGCTTAAGTAAACCAAGTATCGATCCCACAGAGACTAGGATAAGGTAACGAACTACTCAAGTGTTACTATATTTTAATTTTAACAATGAAGACAACAGTGTAACCAAGAGTTTGATATTTTTGGGTTCTAATTTTTATGCTAAGTCTAAAACAATTATCTAATGTGAGTCTGAACTATGAATGTGAGCATGCTGAGGTTAAATGAACATGTAATGAAATTAATTATCGATATAATTTGGTTAACCTTTCCTCCGGTTGCTAGTCAAGAACTATTGCCAATGGATTAAAACTCTCGTATTTAACCCAACTTAAGAATCATGAACCGTCCATCTACATTTCTGTGATTAAACGAAATTCATGTTCTAGCCATACAAACCCGGTTCCTAAATTGACTAATACGACTTTCAGGTATATTTCTATCCTGAAGGTAAATCAATTCTCAATTTTCCCAAACTAAGAAAAGATCATATCCTATTAATTCACAACTTTCCAATTTCTTGCTCTCTCGAGTGAAACCGGACTTTTTAGATGTACATTAACGTAGGCCACACATTAATGCAGTAAGAACAAGAATCAATAGAACAACCATGGAAGAAATGATGAAAAACCAATTTAATCAACAATCACATTTTAATACAATTATTCTTAACCTCAGCAAGAAGAGGAATTAGCCACTCATTTGTGGATTAAACATCATTAAATGAGTGTTAAACATACAAGCAATTGAATTCAAGGAGAAGGAAAGAGAGAAAAACCCTGATAATTTCATCCCCTCAACTGCCTGTAACCTACGTTCTTGCTCCACCAAGTCAGAATATTGAAAAATGAACCTAAGTGTTCTATTTATACTAGTGGGAATTTTTCTCGGAATAACAAGCAACGTGTCACGGAGTGCATCGCGGAGCACTGCCTCCGTGACACACCACCGACGCGGACCCTCACTGGAAATTGGGGGTCCAAGTAATAAGGCTCAACGTGGCACGGCGTGCAACGTGGAGCTAAGACACCGTGCCACAAACCCAACGCGAACCCTTACTAGAATCAGGCCGAAAATTCCCTATCCAGGCAGAAGGCCTCCGCGATGGCAGCGTGACACGGCTCCATCGCGGAGCCTCTTTATTTTGTGCCTTCCAATGCCTTATCATTTGCTCACATCCGAGTCCAACCCCGATCTTCCAACACGCATTTTAGCTTCCCAAAATTATATTTTACCTGCAAAACAATGTTAATCATGTTGGTTAGTATAAATTCACATTTTATTACCAATCACATGAGAATGTATAAGCATTGATAGATAAACATGGCTAAAATGACACATTTGAGTATCACTTGGGCATATAAATTTGCCCAAGATCACTTACCCCACACTTAAATCCTTGTTCATCCTCGAACAACAATCTTACACCTCATGCAATTTACACCCAAACCTCGCTACTTTGGTTCGACAATTTAGGCTATGGTCATACCGATTATTCAATACAGCAAATCATCAAGAAAACACGCATGGTCCAATCAATGCAATGACCTTCAATACATCAAGACCTCCTAGACTTAACAATCGACTCTCGATATTGGCAAACTCATGCAAATCAGCTGATCAAGACATCCGACATGAAAATATCTCTCATCAAGCATGTGCCCTCACAACACAAGAGAATTTTCCCCTTTTTGATCATATGAACTCACAAAATTACAAGCAGGAGCATATAAACACAATTTCGCTCTCTCTCCCAAAAGAATTCACATGCATCATGTCACGACCCATAAGCTTGCCTTTAGTGTATTACTTCACTAATATAAAGAAGTGTGATGTAAGATCATGTAGGACTTTAATGGGTTGTAATGTAAGCTACGGAACTAGTAAATATTGGGCTAGCCAATAATAGCCACTAGCATCCTTAAGCGCCTTTTCCATACATCCCATCAAACTCATGGGCAGTGTTTCTTTCTTCATCCTCCCATTCTTGAAGTTTTTCTTTAGTTTGTCCCATCTTATTAAGCACACTTGACACAACAACAAAGATTGTTCGTACACCTTCATTATAGTTTATTTATAACAAGTGCACCTTCAACCTTTTCTTTGCCTTTATCACTCTGCTTTTCTTTTCTTTTCACCATTCTCACTCTTTGACACTTTGGGAAAATTATTTTCTCTTCTTAAGCGCTTAAGAGTTTTGGATCGACTTTACAGCTAATGAAAACAAGGGATTAAGCTCGGTTTACACTTTTTGACAAAATAAAAAAATAATAGGCTAAAGGCTCAACGGGCTGACTAGGGTATACAATTAAGGTGGGTACGATAATGAAAGATAGAAACTTTCGGTTAAACCAATGAAATGCCTACATCCTTTCCTACAATACACCTCCTTCATTTCATTTTGTACACACACCAGGCAAGTTCTAGACACTTCACAATAGCATGGAATAACAAAACCTCACTTCACACTTATTGCACATGCTCAATTCAAGACGTATTCACAGACTCTTCAATCAGCTAATTACACGAATTCAAACATTAAGCCTTAATCACACAGAATCGACTCTGTGGCCTAGGTATCTCAACATATTTACAAAGTTGCATGCTTTCATACGAATCACCTTTGCATTTCAAATACCATGTACAACACGCAACCAGAATTTCGCAACCATAAAGTTACTACAGGTTTTGGGATGCAACCCACAAAAGAAAAACAACTGAAAAAATATAAATGAAAAAGAATCTACTCCTAACGACTACATTTCCCTTAAGACGGTCATCATCCATCCATCATAGGGAACGGTCACTAACTAGGAATTCGGTTCAATGGGACCATTCTCGGTAAAAGAACCGAAAACAAACGCCGAGAAACCCAAGAATTGAAATTTTTTTTAAAAATATCGATCATTTCGATAAACAAAAATATGTACAATATCATCTTAGCAACATTCAGCAACACACAAAAGTTTCACATATAATTACAATATAAGACAACAACTTAACAATCACAAATCACAGGGTCACAAAAATTTCTCACAGGCACAGCAACAGATTAGAACATACATAACAGCACAACCAGCACCTAACTACTCCCACCCCACACTTATCTCGAACACTATCCCCAGTGTTCACAAAAATTGGGTGGTGTAACTCCCTGATCAATCAAAATACTCCACTTCTTCATCAGGTGTTGCTGCTTCATCTCCCATGTCTGAATCACCCCCATCGTCATCATCGGACTCCACATCGGAGTCCTCCTAACGTGTCTCCTCATCTATGGGGACATTATCATCCGTGGGCTCCATAAAATCTGGCCCCACTTGGCATAGAGCCCTGGCATTTTTGCCAAAAGGGTAGTCTAGCTCGAGCTTCCATAGCTCCTCCTCTATTGCCGGCCTCCCGCATATATTCAGCTGGAGCATCTGCATCCCGTACATGCGAGCCATGTACTGATCGTCCCGAGCATGTCGCTCAGCAAGTGTAAGAACAGGCCCGTGGGTGGTGTCGGGTGCCTTAGTTTTAGTGACATCTAAGGCCCGCCGCTCCATCTGCGGGATGTAGTCAAGGGCCTCTTCCTCAACATCTAGGCCCCTCAGGAATGTGGTGAGTAGTCCACCAAATCCGTATTTGTGCCCCTGATGCAACCGTGCTCTCTTCATGGCGGAGATAATCACAGCCCCCACATTGATCTCCAGCCCTTTCATCATGGCGTACACCAGGCATACACGATCCCGGGTTACATCTATCATATGTACCCCCGGGATTAGACAGGAACAGACGATCTTAAGCCATATCCTGGCTTCCCTGTTTATCTGTGAATAGGGCAAAGTCTGATGGTAGCCCCTCTCCTTGTGTCTGCTCCATCTAGCCGTCGATCTGGTTCCATACAAAGTGCGTCTGATGTCCGCATATGGTGAAGTGAGGTTCAGCTATCGAAGCACGTGGGCGTCTGTGTCCCGCGCCCCTAGGATAGCATTGAGGTGGTGGGGCTCAAAGGTGACTATTTGCCCTCTTATTTTGATGGTGTGACTTCTGAGAGTCGGGTTCCAATTGGCATAGAATTCCCGAATCAAGTGCAAGTTGCATTCCTTGGGCTCTTCAAAGATGAAGTTGAGCCCAACTTCCTCGATCCTTTGGAAAATCCTAGGGAACTCCCGTGCCAACGGTTCTCGTGCTATGTGTTCCTCGGGGAAGTACTTTCTCTCCTTGTGCTTTGCATACCACTTCTTCCCCTCTTCTGTCACCCACCTGGTTCCGTATTGGCGGTGTTGGCTGTGTGGGACTGCTGGTGCTGCTGGGACTGCTGTGCCCAGTCTGATTCTCTTTCTTCCGATGCCAGATGTTGATGCGCCTTCCCGTTGTCCTACCTGCTTGCCATTGTTCCTGTCAAACCAAATAGACACGTTCAATGTTAAGCCCATGAAAATTTGCTTCGACTAAGGTTGGGTTAAGCTAGGCTACCCCACACTTAGTCCTTAGCTAAAATTACAACATTACGGTAAGATCATACCTATTTACACAAACAAACAACCAAATATACAAACATGCTTAGTGCATTTGAAGAATTTGACGATATATATTCTATGTACTACTCAGATTTCGTACAGCTAACCATAATCATTACCATCGATGGCATTTTATCCCATCGCACTTAGCAAGGAGAAACAAAGAAACGAAAACAACAAGAATTTATCTACATGAACCTATACAACTCACCCACTTCTTGCAAATTTCACTATTCCCCTAACCCGAGAATCCGTAGGTCTTTTAGCATAATAACAATTAGCACATCGACTCATCTCACTCAACATGTACAACCCAGCATGAATTTCACGAGTTCACTACATTTTTCCACTTCAAATTCAAAAGCAAGCCCTAGCTATGATTGTATCAAAAATTCGATTAAATTATGCAATTAACGAGTTCAAGCAATCACAATGATACTCCAAACATCCATCAATAATAATTCAATTGAATTTACGCTTAATTTCTACTTAGGGCAAGTTTAGCTCATATCACATGTTCAATATCGAATAAAATCGACGAGAAATGAGATGGAATTGAAGAACATACCTTGAATTCAAAGAATTGAAGAAAACTCAATGAAATCCTTGGCCTATTCTGTGTCACGTTGAAGGGGGAGGGGTTTTTGGGGGATTGGTCGCGGAGTGTGTGAGAAATACGGAAAATTGAGGGGGATTCGGGATTTAAAAGTGGGAAATTCGCGCGGGTCACCCGGCGACCCGGTGTGACCCGTCGCGATATACACAGCAACGTGTCACGGAGTGCATCGCGGTGCACTGCCTCTGTGACACGGAGCTGTCACGAGGGTGTTCTGGAATTCTTTTAAAATTCCAGATTTACACCTCAACGTGTCATGGAGGGTAACGCGGAGGCCCTCCTCCGTGACACAGAGCTATCGCCCTAGCTCACTGTTTTGCCACTTTTTCTTGATTTTCATACCTCAAATTTTCTTTTGCGATTCCTTGCATATTTTCCCTCCGTTCGACCTGAAATTCATCTTACTACAAGAAATTGGTTAGAATTATAGGTTTCACTCAAAATAAAAATAAAAACTAAAGTAAAAACTAAAAATTTTGTTGTTAATCAAGAAATAAAAAAGAAAAATTTATTCACAATTTACAAAGAAAAATTTCACGGGTTGCCTCCCGTGCAGCGCCTGCTTTACCATCGCGGCTCGACGTCATTCAGCTCAGTTGTCCTCGAGGGTGATGGACGTTTTCTCTCGACCACCATCCTCCCTCGAGTAGTGCTTACATCATTCCGGTGGTTTTCCCAATAACTCTCGTGAATCCTTTATCCGTGCATCATCAACTCGATCAATCACATTGATCACCGAGAGTTCCTCGTACACAGTCGGGAGCTTGGTGGCTTTGTACACATCGAACACTTCCACCTTGTCATGTGCTCGCATGGTTAGCTTACCTGTAGCTACGTCAATCAGTGCTTTCCCGATCGCTAAGAAAGGACGTCCCAAAATAAATGGAACTTCTGCGTCTGGCTCAAAATCCGGCACGACGAAATCTACCGGGAAGATCAGGGAGCCAACTTGCACCAGAACGTCCTCCACAATGCCATCAGGTCTAGCTAAGGACCAATCCGCTAATTGCAAGATCACTGTTGTGGGTCTAGGACTTCCTAGACCAAGCTTTTTGAACACCGATGACGGCATCAAATTAGTGCTCGCTCCCAAATCACATAATCCACGAGCTCGGATACTCTACCCAATAGTAATCTGTTTAGTAAAGCTCCCAGGATCTTTGAGCTTTGTGGGAAGTCGGTTTTGTATCCGGGAAGTGCACTCCTCCGTGAGAGCCACCGTAGCATACTCAGTCAACCGAATTTTGTTTGCCACGATGTCCTTTATATACTTGGCATACTTTGGAACTCCCTGCAAAACATCAACAAGAGGTAAGTTAATATGTACCTGTTTCAGCACCTCAATGAATTTCTTGAAACACGCCTCCTCCTTGTGTTTCTTTAATCGTTGAGGGAACGACGGTGGTGGTCTTTCTAATTCAGCTTCCTTTGTCTTCCCCCTCTTTTCACTTTGCTCCCTCTCGACTTCTGCTGCTCCCGATTGTTGAGGTGGTCTTTCTGGTTCCACCTCTTTCAGCTGCAAATCACTCCTTGTGGTCACCGCATTCACCTGCTTGGGGTTGGGATCTGTGTCACTCGGAAGTCCTCCTCTAGGCCTGGTGTTTTGTGCTCCAGCAAATTGCCCAAATTGATATTCAAGCGCCTTAGTAGCTAACTGGTTGTTTTTCACCTCGGCTGCCAATTTCACATAGTCAGCCTGCAATTGAGCTTGGTTAGCTATCATCGTCTTGAACATCTCCTCAATGCTGGGTGATGGGGGTGGAGGAGGTGCATTGTTGTTTCTAAATTGTGCTTGATAATTCTGCTGCCCACCTTGGTTCCTTTGCAAACCCTGACTCGAACTTTTCCCCTGATGGTTGTTGCTACCCCAGGAGAAATTAGGATGATTCCTCCAATTGGAATTGTAGCTGTTGCCATACTGTTGGTGGTTGTTCCTTTGTACATTTCCCACGAAGTTCACCGAGTCAGGATTTGCTCCACAACACTCAGCTGCGTGCTCACTGCTCCCGCACACTTCACACCAAATCTGCTGCACTGTATTAACTGGGGCTTGAGGCTGGTTCATTCTCATGTTACAGAAGTGGGTGTTGAGTTGATTCTGTAAGGCAGCTATCTGTGCAGCAATAGTTGTAAAACCATCCACTTCTAGAACTCCTGCTGCTTTCCTTGTCCCTCCTCTTGATGAATCAGCATTCCACTCCGGATTGCCCTGCGAAATATGGTTCAACAAGGTATACAGCTCCTCATAAGTTTTCTCCAGCGCTTGTCCCCCAGCTGTTGAGTCTAGCAATATTTTTCTATGGGGTTCCAAACCCTCTATAAAAGTGTGCACCAGCACATCATTAGATTGATGATGATGAGGACAATCCCGCAACATGGACTTCAATCTCTCCCAAGCCTGATATAGATTCTCTCCCTCTCTCTGTTTGAAACTTAGAATTTGACTTCTAAGTCTTGCTGTTTTACTGGAGGGAAAAAATGGTATCAAGAATTTCCTTGCAAGATCATCCCACGTAGAAATAGAATTAGGTGGCTCAGCTTTCAACCACCTCTTGGCTTCTCCCAATAGTGAAAATGGGAACAATGTAAGCCTGACATAATCTGATGACACTCCAGTGGGGATGTAAGTGTCACTTATCTCCAAAAAAGTTTGGAGATGCTGCTGTGGATCTTCATGAGGGAGACCTGTAAACTGCCCGCTAGTGTGCAGTAATGGCACCATGTTTTGTTTGAGCTCGAACCTCCCTCCTGGCTCAAGTTTGCGGATTCTAGATGTGACATTATTAGCATGTGGGATTGCCACCTCGCGAACCGGCCGAGCTGCTACTTCTTCGGGCACTAACATTGCCCGTACTACTGGTGGATTCTCTTGTTGCTCCATGAGTGTTTGTCTGAGCAACTGCAGCTTTCTTTCTAGATCTTCTCTCCGCTGACGATGAAATAATCTTTCTGGCTCTAAATACGAGTCCACCAGCTCCTTGTCTCTTGCCATTGTTCAACAGAGATTAAATCTGCAAAATATAGGCTAAGACCAATTTGTCAACACTAAGAAAATAAAAATATAGTAAATTAACACATAAGACAAATTCACCAATTGCCAGTCCCCGGCAACGGCACCAAAAACTTGTTCGGTCATTTTGCTTTGGTACAAAACTACATGCAAGTGCACGTGGTCGAACAAGTAGTAAAGTGTCTTAAGTAAGCCAAGTATCAATCCCACAGGGACTGGGATAAGGTAACGAACTACTCAAGTGTTACTATATTTTAATTTTAACAATGAAGACAACAGTGTAACCAAGAGTTTGATATTTTTGGGTTCTAATTTTATGCTAAGTCTAAAACAATTATCTAATGTGAGTCTGAACTATGAATTTGAGCATGCTGAGGTTAAATGAACATGTAATGAAATTAATTATCGATATAATTTGGTTAACCTTTCCTCAGGTTGCTAGTCAAGAACTATTGCCAATGGATTAAAACTATCGTATTTAACCCAACTTAAGAATCATGAACCGTCCATCTTCATTTCTGTGATTAAACGAAATTCATGTTCTAGCCAAACAAACTCGGTTCCTCAATTGACTAATACGACTTTCAGGTATATTTCTATCCTGAAGGTAAATCAATTCTCAATTTTCCCAAACTAAGAAAAGATCATATCCTATTAGTTAACAACTTTCCAATTTCTTGCTCTCTCGAGTGAAACCAGACTTTTTAGATGTACATTAACGTAGGCCACACATTAATGCAGTAAGAACAAGAATCAATAGAACAACCATGGAAGAAAAGATGAAAAACCAATTTAATCAACAATCACATTTCAATACAATTATTTTTAACCTCAGCAACAATAGGAATTAGCCACTCATTTGTGGATTAACCATCGTTAAATGAGTGTTAAACATACAAACAATTGAATTCAAGGATAAGGAAAGAGAGAAAAACCCTGATAATTTCGTCCCCTCAACTGCCTGTAACCCACGTTCTTGCTCCACCAAGTCAGAATATTGAAAAATGAACCTAAGTGTTCTATTTATACTAGTGGGAATTTTTTCCGAAATAACAAGCAACGTGTCACGAAGTGCATCACGAAGCACTGCCTCCGTGACACGCCACCGACGCTGACCCTCACTGGAAATTGGGGGTCCAGGTAATAAGGCTCAACGTGGCACGACGTGCAATGCGAAGCTAGACCACCGTGCCACGGACCCAACGCAAACCCTTACTGGAATTAGGCCGAAAATTCCCTATCCAGGAAGAAGACCTCCACGATGGCAGCATGACACGGCTCCATCACGGAGCCTCTTTATTTTGTGCCTTCCAATGCCTTATCCTTTGCTCACATCCGAGTCCAACCCCGATCTCTTCCAACACACATTTTAACTTCTCAAAATTACATTTTACCTGCAAAACAATGCTAATCATGTTGGTTAGTATAAATTCACATTTTATTACCAATCACATGAGAATGTATAAATGTTGATAGATAAACAAGGCTAAAATGACACATTTGAGTATCACTTGGGCATATAAATTTGCCCAAGATCACTTGTCATATGTTATAAAATGTTTTAAGTGATTTATTTTACTTAAGTTGTTTTACTTACCTTGCATACTCGGTACATTTCACATACTGACCGCTTACTTTCTATGCTGTATCGTTTCATGATACAGACCCCAGCTCCCAGGCTCAGCCCCACTCGTAGTCGATTGTCATAGTTAGCGCTTACTTGGTTGGTAAGTCCTCATCCTTCGAGGGCTAGACATTTAGTTTCCTTATGTATTTCCAGTTTTAGTATTGTTGAGTTAGTTGGGGTCTTGTCCAATCAACTTGTCCACACTGGAGGCTTTTCAGACTTATGTATGTTCTAGCTTCGGATGTTATTCTGTTTTGACGTTGTATTAGACTTCCACTAAGATTATATTTATGATTTCTTCAGTTTATTGAATGAGTTAGTTGTATGCTTGTGCCATGGGTCGACTTGAGTTCTCTTGGGGTCCCCCTTCGTTGTGTCTACGATTCGGGCCTCCGTTCGGGTCGTGAAAAACTTGGTATCAGAGCCATAGGTTTGATATGTACTAGGGAGTATGAAAGTCGTGTGAAGTAGAGTCTTTTTCATGGATGTGAAGCGTGCCATACTTATGATGAAGAGGCTACTAGACGTTTAGGAAATGTTCCCTTCTTTCATGATCTATGTCGTGCGATGAAGAGTCTTTCTATCCTTCTAATTCATGCTAATCGCGATTGTAGAACCATGGCTCCCCAAAGAATGAACAAAAGGAGGAATGGAGGTGGTGAGGGCCACGAGAATGGAAATGGTTATGGGCATTAGCTAGCCCCACCAGTTCAGGAGCCTCAAGCACCGGAGCCAGCAGCTCATATGAGTTTTGGGTCGTTATTCAAATGTTGCGTAGGCATTGACCGCTCCGGTTAATCAGAAGGAAGTTTTGCATGTTCTGCAAAATGGAAATGCAGCGATGGCTTGAGTCAGAGACTTCTTAAGGATGAACCCGCTGGAGTTTCTGAGGTTCAAGGTAGATGAGGACCCGTATGATTTCACTGATGAGATTGTCAAAATCACCCAAGTCATAGGGGTGAGTAGTGTTGAGTGCACAGAGCTGGACTTCTACCAGTTGAAAGGGTTGCACATATCTGGTTTTGCCAATGGAAGGACAACAGGGTCACAGCAGTAGGTCCGATCACGTGGGAGGAGTTTCAGGTTGCATTCCTAGATCGGTTCTTCCCTCGAGAGATAAAGGAGCTGAAGGCAGTCGAGTTTGTAAACTTGAAGTAGGGAAGGATGACAGTGCAAGAGTATTCCCTTGAGTTCATGTGCTTATCAAAATATTCCCCCGAGTTAGTGACCAACCAGAGGGCGCAGGTGAGCAGATTCGTGCATGGTATAGCGGGGTATTTGGACAAGGAGTGTTAGATTTCTATGCTTCACTAGGATATGGACTTCCCTCGCATAGTGTTGTGCGCCCAATAGATGGAGGCAACACATTCAAAGGAGAGGGAGGCCAAGAGGGCCAAGACCGAGATTCACAGATTCTCCCAACAAAGGTCCGGTGGTGGGCACCGACAGTAGACTCACCAGAGATCATCAGCCCCGACATTGAGTGTGCCATCCAGGCCCAAACATGATCAGATAGGGCGATCGTCAGGTTCAAGGGGTCAGAGCAGCAGTCCTATCGATTCTAGCATCCCAGCTTGTCGCAGATGTGGTCGGGGGCACATAGGCCAGTGTATGGTAGGTTCAAGTGCTTGTTTCGGGTGTGGGCAGCCCAGACACATGCTTCGAGATTGTCCAGCTGTGAGATAGGATCAGATTGGGGGCCGAGGCCCAGCTTCTCGTTCAGTAACCCCTCATGCATGCTCAGCATATCAGGGAGCATCTACTGGCACAGCTGGCGGTGAACGCCAGAATAGATTCTATGCTTTAGCTTCCCGTCAGGAGCAGGAGGTCTCCCCAATGTGGTCACTGGTACGTTACGAGTCTTCCATATTTATGTATATTCTTTGGTTGATCCGGGGGCCACCTTATGTTTTGTGACACCATATATAGCCAGTAGCTTCTGAGTAAGTCCCGATGTTTTGTTAGAACCCTTCTCAATTTCCAATCCAGTAGGTAACTCAGTTATAGATAAAGGGTATATAGAGGTTTCCCATTCATAGTCCTTCATATGGTCACCTCATCAGACTTGATAGAGTTATCCATGACCGATTTCAATGTTATTCTCAGCATGGATTGGCTATTTGCATGCTATGCTTCAGTTAATTGTAGAACCCGGGCCGTAGAGTTTAGATTTTTGGGTGAGCTAGTCTTAAAATGGAAGGGTAGTTTAGTTATGCCTGTAGGTCGACTCATTTCCTACCTTAAGGCCAGGAAGATGATTTCTAAGGGTTGCATGTACCATCTAGTTAGGGTTAAGGATGTCGAGTCCGAAACGCCAACTATCCAATTAGTTCCTGTAGTACATGAGTATCCAATGGTCTTTCCTGACGATTTTCCAAGTGTCCCTCCTGAGCGGGAGATTGATTTCTGTATAGATCTTTTTCCCGACACGCAGCCTATATCATTCCGCCCTACAGAATGGCTCTAGCCGAGCTAAAAGAGTTGAAGAATTATTTGAAGAACCTGTTAGATAAGGGCTTTATTAGGCTGAGTAAGTCTCCATGGGGTGCACCAGTCCTATTCGTTCGGAAGAAAGATGGTTCTCTTCGGATGTGTATTGATTATAGGCAGTTGAACAAGGTCACCGTTAAGATCAGGTATCAGTTACCCAGGATCAATGATTTTTGTGACTAGCTTTAGGGTTCCAAGTGTTTCTCCAAGATTGATCTCAGGTCCGGGTATCACCAGCTCAGGGTTTGGGAAAGTGACATCCCAAAAACCGCTTTCAAAACTCGATATGGTCACTATGAATTTGTTATTATGTCATTTTGACTAACCAATGCCCTTGCAGCTGCTCAGTGCTTTGGGGTACGGGTATAAACCGACACGCAAGTGCACGTTGTCAAACAAGTAATAAAGTGGCTAAGTAGCCAAGTATCGATCCAAGGAGGCTCAAGATATGTAAAATTGCCTAATTTACTATATTTCTATTTAACTTCTAATTATGCTAACAACAACGTACCCAAGAGTAATTGAATTTTTGTTTCTAAACTATATACTACAATCAATACAAACTATTTACTTTTGAATTCAGACAATGGATATGAACATGCCAAGGTTAAGAACAAGTAATGAACTTGATAATCATGATAATTTTGGTTAATTCTCTTCTTCATGTTGCTAGCCAAGAACATTTGCCTAGAAATTAAGACTCTCGTATTTAATTTCACTTTAGAATCATAAACCATCCGTCTACATTTCTGTGATCAAATGCAATTTATGACCTAGCACTACAATTCCGGTTCCTAATTTGACTAATACGGCTTCCAAGTATATTTTTATCAGGAAAGCACATCAAAACCCAATTTTACCACATCAAGTTAAGAACAATGCCCTATTAATTCACAACTTTCCAATTTCTTGCTCTCTCGAGTGAAATTGGACTTTTTAGATATACATTAATGTTGGCCAATCACTAATGCAGTAAAGAACAAGAATTAATAGAACAACATTAAAGAAGAAGAATAAACCATATCAATGAAAATCAGAATTCATTACACATGTTCAAAACCTCAGCAAGAAAGAGAATTAGCCACGCATTCTTGGATTGATCATCCTAAAATGAGTGTAAATCATACGTACAATTGATAGAAAGAAGAAAGGAAGAGAAGAAATCCCTTAGCTTTTCCAATCTTCAACTGCTACTAACCCACGTTCCTGCTCTCCACTTCTGAACTCAGTCTAAAAACTAAAAAAACTTAAAAATAAACCTAAGTGTGCTATTTATACTAGTGGGAAATTTTTCCCGGAATAACAAGCAACGTGTCACGGAGGCCAACGTGGAGACTTGCCTCCGTGACACGGCGTGGACGCGGACCCGCACTGGAATTTCCAGGGTCCAGTAATTTAACCTCGACGTGGCACGGAGGCCATCGCGGAGGCCTATCTCCGTGCCACGGAGATGACGCGCAGGCACACTGGAAATTACAAATTTAATTCCTGCTCAAGCAGTGTGCTACCGCGATGGTAGCGTGGCACGGAGCCATCGCGGAGCCCCTATAAATCCTGCATTCCCGGGTCTTTTCCACGCTCGCATCCAAGTCCAACTCCGACATAGTTCCAACATGCATTTTAGCTCCTAAAAATCACATTTTCCTGCAAAACAAACGCTAATCATGTTGGTTAGTATAAATTCGCATTTTATTACCAATTACATGATATTATATACACATTGCACAACAAACAAGGTATAAATGATACGTTTGAGTATCACTTGGGCATATAAATCTGCCCAAGATCACTTACCCCACACTTAAATCCTTGTTCGTCCTCGAACAACACATACACAACTCATGCAAATTACATCCCAACTTTCGTCACTATGGTGCAACAATTTACGCTACGGTCATACCGATTATTCAATTTTTGCAAATCATCACGAAAACATGCTTGGTCGTACAAGACAATGACCTTAATACATCAAGGCTTCCTAGACTTTTAAGAATTGATTCTTGATATCGGCAAACTCATGCAAATCAACTAATCAAGAAATCCAACACGAAAATCAATCTTTCATCAAGCATGTGGCCTCACAACTCGAGAGAAACTTCCCCTTTATGTTCATGCAACACACAAACATGCAAGTAGGGGCATATAAAAATTAATTTCACTCTCTCTCCCAAAAGAATTCACATGCATCATGTCATGACCCATAGGCTTGCCCTTAGTGTATTACTCCACTAATATAAAGAAATGCAATGTAGGATCAAATAGGACTTTTAATGGGTTGTAACGGGGCTATGGATCTAGTATGCATATATTGGATTAGCCAATAATAATCGCTAGCATCCTTAAGCGCCTTTTCAACTCATTCCCATCGACTCATGGACATTGTTCCTCTCTTTTCTCTTTTTCTCCCATTCATGCTGGTTTACTTTCATACAGCCCATTTCATCAACCACACTTGACACAAAACAGAGGGTTTTCATGTACCCTCAATATCAATTAATTACAACAAGTGCCTCTTCAACGTCATCTTTTCTTTCCTAACTTTGCTTTTCTTTTTCTTTTCACTCTTTTCACTCTTTAACACTTTGGGAAACATTTTCTGTTCTTTGTAAGCGCTTAAGAGCTTCTTAAAGACTTTAAGGCTAATGAAAAGAAGGAATAAAGCTTAGTTCATACAATTTTGGACAAAAGAAAGAAATCGGCTAAAGGCTCAACGGGCTGACTAGGGTATACAACATATAAAAAGGTAGAATTTGACAAGAAGAAAAAAAAATATATGGAAACTATCGGTTAAAACAAAGAAATGCCTACATCCTTTCCAACACTACACCTCCTTCATTTCGCTTCGTATACACACCAGGCAAGTTCTAGACAATTCACAATGACATGGAATAGCAAATCCTCACTTCACACTTCATGCACATGCTCGAATCAAGATGCATTCACAAACTCTTTAATTAGTCAATTACATGAATTCAAGATTAAGCCTCAACCATAATGAACCAAATTCTATAGCCTAGGTAACTCAACATATTTACAGAATTTCATGCTTTCAAACGAATCATTTTCACAATTTGAACATCAATTACAACACGCAACGAAATTTTAGCAACCATAAGCAACTACAGTTCATTGATGCAATCCACCAAAGAAAACAAAAAAAAACAACTAAAAATCCTACTCCTACCGACTACATTTCCCTTAAGACGGTCGTCATCCATCCATCATAGGGAACGGTCACTAACTATGACATCGGTTCAATGGGACTATTCTCAGTAAAAGAACCGAAAACAAACTCCGAGAAACCCCAAAAAATAAAAATCAAAAAATTTTTTGCAACACATCGATCATTTCGATAGAAAGAAAATATTTACAAGTGCAATATATTTTCGCAAAAATTTTGAAAAATATCGATCATGTCGATAGAGAAAAAAATTATTTACAAAATTTACAAAATATTACCATTGCAACCATAACTTTCAAAAACACACATCATTAGCCACAAAACAAATATATACGTACATCACAAATCAGTTCACAACAGGGAAGGCACAACATACATAAACCGCAAGGAAAAATTATACAGCAATTTAGAGCCTTGACCTAGCACCTAACTACTCCCCACCCCACACTTAAATCGAACACTGTCCCCAGTGTTCACAAAAATACAAAGCACAAAATTTGGGTGGTGGAACTCCCTGCTCAGTCGAAATATTCGACTTCCTCATCCGGTGCTGCAGCCTCGTCGCCCATATCTGAATCAGCTCCATCGTCATCATCGAACTCCACATCAGAGTCCTCACGACGTGTCTCCTCATCAGTAGGGACATCATCGTCTGTCGGCTCCACAAAGGCTGGCCCCACCTTACATAAGGCTCTGGCGTTCTCGCCAAAGGGGTAGTCCAGCTCCAGCTGCCATAACTCCTCCTCGGTGGCTGGTCTCCCACCTATCTGTAGCTGCAGCATCTGCATGCCGAACATACGGGCCATGTACTGATCGTCACGAGCATGTCGCTCGCCCAAAGTCAGCACGGGTCCGTGTGTAGTGTCGGGGGCCTTAGTCTTTGTCACATCAAGGGCCCTCCGCTCCAGCTGCGGAATGTAATCCAAGGCTTCTTCCTCAATGTCGAGGCCTTGGAGGAATGTGGTGATGAGTCCGCCAAACCCGTATTTGTGACCCTGGTGCAGTCTGTCTCTCTTCATGGCGGATATTATGACCACCCCAACATTAATCTCAAGCCCTTTCATAAGGGCATACACCAAGCAGACACGGTCCCGGGTCACGTCTGTCATATGAACTCTTCGGGATCAAGCACGAACACATAATTTTTAGCTAGATTCTGGCCTCCCTGTTCATCTGCGAATAGGGCAGAGTCTGGTGGTAACCCCTCTCCTTGTGTCTACTCCATCGGGCTGTGGATCGAGCCCCACACAACGTACGTCTGATGTCTGCGTACGGTGGGGTGATGTTTAGCTGGCGAAGAACGTGGGCGTCTGTGTCCCGCGCTCCAACGATGGCATTCAGCTGCTGGGGTTCCAGAGTGACAATCTGCCCTCTGATTTTAATAGTGTGGCTTTTGATGGCCGGGTTCCAGTTGGCATAAAATTCCCGGACCAAATGAAGGTTTTACTACTTGGGCTCCTGAAAAATAAAGCTGAGCCCAGCTGCCTCAATCCTCTCTACAATCCGAGGGAACTCCTGTGCAAGTGGTTCCCTAGCAATATGTTCCTCGGCGAAGTACTTGTTCTCCTTATGCTTTGCGTACCATTTCTTCCCTTCATCAGTGACCCATCATGTTCCGTATCGGCGGTGTTGGCCGCGCGGAACAGCTGGTGCAGCTGGGACTGCAGTGCCCAGTTTCATCCGTTTCCTTCCGGTGCCTGAGGTAGAAGCACCCTTGCCTTTGTCTTGCCTGCTAGCCATTGTACCTGTCAATTTAAACAAACAAGCACACCGTTAAGCTAAATAGTTTTTAGCTTCGGCTAAGGTTGGGTTACACAAAATTTACCCCACACTTAGTCCTTAACAATATTTACAAAATTTCAGCAAGGATAACTCTATTTACAACCCCAAACACAAACAACTATACACATATTGCTTAGTGCGTTCGTAACAAAATTTCGACAGCATAACGGTTAGCGTACTACTCAGACTTCATACAGCGAATTCCCAATCCTACTATCGCTAGCAATTCAACCATCGCACAAGCTACAAAACAACCACAAACTAAAAACAACTAGAAAAATATTTTATATACAAACTAATCTAACAATCTAACCAATTCACACATTATGCATTTTCCCACAAAAATTCGAGAATTAGTCATCTTTTAACAGTTATACAAGATTTACCACGACTTATCTCAAATAATAAACACACCCCATCATCAATTTCACCAAACTATCAAGTTTCCCAAGTCGAATTCAACAACCCAAGCCCTAAAATACAATTCGACAATCAATATCGAATTATTTACATAATCGACAAGTTCAAACGCCAAATACAACAATCCGAACAAAAATCAATCACAAAATAATTCAATATCATGTTCAATTTCTACCTAGGGTGATATTTCTCACCTTATATGCCCAAATTTGACAAAAATCGCCAATAAATTGAGTTAGACTATGAGAACATACCTTAGAATTGAAGAATCAAAGAAACTTGACGTTTTTCTTTGCCTATCAACGTGGCACGTTGCTTGGGGAGGGGGAAATGGGTGTTTGGTCGCGGAGGGAAGAGGGAATGGGGGAATTTGGGGTGAAATCGGGGTTATTATTTAAAGGAAACACGCGGGTCACCCGGAAACCGGTGTGACCCGGCACTGGATAAAGGGCAACGTGTCACGGAGGGTAACGCGGAGCCCCTCCACCGTGACACGGAGCCAACGTGTTGGCTTACTGGAATTTTGAAAAATCTAGATTTGCCTTCAACGTGTCACGGAGGCCAACGCGGAGCATTGCCTCCGTGACACGGCGCCAACGCGCCAGTGCTCTGTTTCACCAATAAATTTAATTTTCATACCTCGCCTCATTTTCTCGATGCCATGTATATTTCCTCCGTTATACCTGAAAATCACCTCACTAAACAAAAATTGGTTAAATTAATAGATTTCCCTAACTAAAAATAAAAGATACTAACTAAAATGCAAATCTAAACCTAGTCAAGAAAAAGAAAAGAAAAGTAAAAATTATTTACACTAAAAAGAAAGAAAGAAAATATTTTTCACGGGTTACCTCCCGTGCAGCGCCTGGTTTACCGTCGCGGCTCGACGTCCTTTAAGCTCATTTATCTACTAGGGAGATGGACGATTTGTCCCGATCATGATCATCCCCCCAGTAGTGCTCTACCTTATCCGGTGGCCTACCTAGTAACTCTGGGGAATCACTCAATCTGTTAGCCTTCCCATGATCAATTACGTTGATCACCGAGAGATCCTTATAAACAGTCGGGAGCTTAGGTACCTTGTACACGTCGAACACTTCGACCTTGTCATGTGCTCGCATCGTGAGTTGACCCGCAGCTACATCAATTAATGCTTTTTCGGTTGCCAAAAAGGGTCGTCCCAAAATAAATGGGACTTCAGCATCTGGTTCAAAGTCCAGAACAATAAAATCGACCGGAAAAATGAGGGAGCCTACTTGCACCAACACATCCTCAACAATGCCATCCGGCTTAGCCAAAGACCTGTCTGCTAGCTGCAAGATTACCGTCGTAGGTCTAGGACTCCCTAGACCTAACTTTCTAAATACCGAAGAAGGCATCAGATTTATACTTGCCCCCAAGTCGCATAATCCACGCGCTCGGATACTTTGCCCAATAGTCAGCTGGATAGTGAAACTTCCAGGGTCTTTCAGTTTTGTGGGCAACCTATTCTGAATACGGGAAGTGCATTCCTCCGTTAAAGCTACCGTGGCATACTCAGTCAAACGACTTTTGTTAGCCACGATGTCTTTAATATACTTCGCATATTTTGGCACTCCCTGCAAGACATCAACAAGAGGTAAGTTAACATGTACCTGTTTAAGTACCTCCATGAATTTCTGGAAACACGCCTCCTCCTTGTGTTTCTTAAGTCGTTGAGGGAACGGGGGTGGAGGCCTTTCTGGTTCAGCTTCTTTACTCTTCCCCTTATCAGAACTTTGCTCTCCCTCAACTTCTGCTGCTCCTGACTTTTGAGGCGGTCTTTTCGGTTCCACCTCCTTCAATTGTAAACCACTCCTCGTGGTCACTGCATTAACCTGCTTCGGATTTGGATCCGTGTCGCTAGGTAGTCCTCCTCTGGGTCTAGTATTTTGGGCACTAGCAAATTGCCCAAACTGATATTCAAGAGCCTTGGTCGCCAATTTATTGTTCTTCACTTCGGCTGCCAATTTGACATAGTCAGCCTGCAATTGTGCCTGATTAGCGATCATGGTTTTGAACATCTCCTCAATAGTCGGCGATGGTGGTGGAGGAGGGGCATTGTGATTTCTGAATTGAGCTTGATAATTTTGTTGCCCTCCTTGGTTTCTGTGCATACCCTGCCCTGAACTCTGACCTTGTTGATTGTTGCTACCCCACGAAAAATTCGGATGGTTCCTCCAATTTGAGTTGTAGCCACCACCAAACTGCTGTTGATTTCTCTGTGC
The DNA here is from genome assembly GCA_035772735.1 of Datura wrightii. NCBI lineage: Eukaryota > Viridiplantae > Streptophyta > Magnoliopsida > Solanales > Solanaceae > Datura > Datura wrightii. The sequence goes on along the minus strand of JASDFA010000010.1, from coordinate 117,424,073 downwards.
ATTGCCCACAAAGTTAACAGAATCAGGATTTGCACCACAGCATTCAGCTGAATGCTCACTACTACCACACACTTCACACCACATCTGTTGAACTGCATTGACTGAAGCTGAAGGCTGGTTCAAATTGATATTGCTGAAGTGAGTGTTTAACTGATTTTGCAAAGCAGCTATCTGTGCAGCGATAGCTGTGAATCCATCCACTTCAAGCACTCCCGCTGCTTTCCTTGCTCCACCTCTTGAAGAATCTGCATTCCATTCTAGATTGCCTTGTGAAATTCGGTTGAGCAAAGTGTACAGCTCCTCATAAGTCTTCTCCAGCACTTGCCCTCCAGCTGCTGAATCTAACAGAATTTTAGTGTGGGGTTCCAAACCCTCAATAAAAGTGTGTACCAACACCTCATTGGACTGATGATGGTGAGGACAGTCCCGCAACATGGATTTGAATCTTTCCCAGGCTTGATATAGATTTTCCACTTCCCTCTGTTTAAAACTTAGGATTTGACTCCTAAGCCTGGTTGTTTTACCAGAAGGGAAAAATCTAATAAGAAACTTCCGTGCAAGATCATCCCACACTGATATAGAGTTGGGTGGTTCAGCTTTTAACCACCTCTTGGCTTCACCAAGTAAGGAAAATGGAAATAAAGTGAGCCGAACATAATCGGGTGACACTCCAGCGGGTATATAAGTGTCACTTATCTCCAAAAAGTTCTGGAGATGTTGTTGTGGATCATCGTGAGGGAGACCGGTAAATTGCCCGCTTGTGTGCAAAAGTTGCACCATATTCTGCTTTAATTCAAACCTCCCTCCAGGCTCTGGTTTGCGGATGCTAGAATGGACATTATTAGCGTGTGGGATTGCCACCTCGCGAACCGGCCTTGCTGCTGCTTCATCGGGCACTAAAACTCCCCTAACAACTGGTGGATTTGGTTGCTCCATCATAGTCTGTTGAAGCAACTGCAGCTTCTTTCGAAGAGCTTCTCTACGTTGACTATGAAATTCACGCTCGGGCTCTAAGTAAGATTCCACCAGATCTTTGTCCCTTGCCAGTGTTCACAGAAACAAAATCTGCAAAATACAGGCTAAGACCAAGTTGTTAACACTTATGAAAATAAAAATACAAATACAGTAAATTTACACTAAACACAATTTTACAAATCGCCTAGCCTCCCCGGCAACGGCGCCAAAAACTTTCTCGGTGCTTTGGGGTACGGGTATAAACCGACACGCAAGTGCATGTGGTCAAAGAAGTAATAAAGTGGCTAAGTAGCCAAGTATCGATCCAAGGAGGCTCAAGATATGTAAAATTGCCTAATTTACTATATTTCTATTTAACTTCTAATTATGCTAACAACAACGTACCCAAGAGTAATTGAATTTTTGTTTCTAAACTATATACTACAATTAATACAAACTATTTACTTTTGAATTCAGACAATAGATATGAACATGCCAAGGTTAAGAACAAGTAATGAACTTGATAATCATGATAATTTTGGTTAATTCTCTTCTTCATGTTGCTAGCCAAGAACATTTGCCTACAAATTAAAACTCTCGTATTTAATTTCACTTTAGAATCATAAACCATCCGTCTACATTTATGTGATCAAATGCAATTTATGACCTAGCACTACAATTCCGGTTCCTAATTTGACTAATACGGCTTCCAAGTATATTTCTATCAGGAAAGCACATCAAAACCCAATTTTCCCACATCAAGTTAAGAACAATACCCTATTAATTCACAACTTTCCAATTTCTTGCTCTCTCGAGTGAAATTGGACTTTTTAGATATACATTAATGTTGGCCAATCACTAATGCAGTAAAGAACAAGAATTAATAGAACAACATTAAAGAAGAAGAATAAACCATATCAATGAAAATCAGAATTCGTTACACATGTTCAAAACCTCAGCAAGAAAGAGAATTAGCCACTCATTCTTGGATTGATCATCCTAAAATGAGTGTAAATCATACGTACAATTGATAGAAAGAAGAAAGGAAGAGAAGAAATCCCTTAGCTTTTCCAATCTTCAACTGCTACTAACCCACGTTCCTGCTCTCCACTTCTGAACTCAGTCTAAAAACTGAAAAAACTTAAAAATAAACCTAAGTGTGCTATTTATACTAGTGGGAAATTTTTCTCGGAATAACAAGCAACGTGTCACGGAGGCCAACGCAGAGCCTTGCCTTCGTGACATGGCGTGGACGCGGACCCGCACTGGAATTTCCAGGGTCCAGTAATTTAACCTCAACGTGGCACGGAGGCCATCGCGGAGGCCTATCTCCGTGCCACGGAGCTGACGCGCAGGCACACTGGAAATTGCAAATTTAATTCCTGCTCAGGCAGTGTGCTACCGCGATGGTAGTGTGGAACGGAGCCATTGCGGAGCCCCTATAAATCCTGCATTCCCGGGTCTTTTCCATGCTCGCATCCAAGTCCAACTCCGACATAGTTCCAACATGCATTTTAGCTCCTAAAAATCACATTTTCCTGCAAAACAAATGCTAATCATGTTGGTTAGTATAAATTCGCATTTTATTACCAATTACATGATATTATATACACATTACACAACAAACAAGGTAAAAATGATACGTTTGAGTATCACTTGGGCATATAAATCTGCCCAAGATCAGCAGCTTTTATGGATCTAATGAAAAGGTTGTTCAAGGAATATTTGTACATGTTCGTGATTGTGTTCATTGATGACATCATTATATACTCCCGGAGCAAGGAGGAGCATGTTGCTCACTTGAGAATAGTGCTTCAGACCCTCAAGGATCGGCAGTTGTATGTGAAGTTCAGCAAATATGAGTTATGGTTGGACTCCGTGGAATTTTTGGGCCTTGTGGTATCGAGTGAGGGCATAAGGGTGGATTCTCATAAAATCGAGGCGGTGAAGAATTGGCCCAGACCAGTGAACCGATCAGATATCAGGAGCTTTTTGGGCTTATCGGTTTACTATTGGAGATTTATTGAGGGCTTTTCATCTATTGCAGCACTTTCGACCATGTTGAATTAGAAGAAGGTAATGTTCCAAAGGTTGGAGGCTTGTGAGAAAAGCTTCAAAGAGTTGAAGACTCGACTCACTTGAGCACCAATTTTAACCCTACCCGAGGGTACCAATGGTTTTGTGGTGTATTGTGATGCTTCGAGAATCATACTTGGGTGTGTGTTGATATAGCATGGGAAAGTGATAGCATATGCCTCAAGATAGTTGAAAGTCCATGAGAAGAATTATCCGACCCATGATCTTGAGTTGGCCGTGGTGGTGTTTACATTGAAGATATGGCGACGTTACTTGTATGGGGTCCACGTGGAAATATTCACGGACCACAAGAGATTGTAATATGTGTTTACGCATAAATATCTCAATCTTCGACAAAGGAGGTGATTGGAGCTACTTAAGGACTACGATATGAGTGTTCTTTACCACCCGGGTAAGGCTAATGTGGTAGCGGACGCACATAGTAGGCTCTCTATGGAGAATGTGTCCCATGTGAATGAGGGAAAGAAGGAGTTGGTTAAAGATGTCCATCAACTTGTGAGATTGGGGGTTATATTGGTCGACTCGACCTATGGCGGCGTTGTTGTGCAAAACAGATCAAAATCATCCTTGGTGACGGATGTGAAAGCCAGACAAGATAAGGATCCAATTTTGGTAAAACCAAGGGAAACCATTGGAAGTCAGAAGGTGGAGGTCTTCTCCCAAGGGGGAGATGGGGTGCTGTGGTACCAAGGCCGTCTATGTGTTCCAGATATTGATAATTTGAGGGACCGGATATTGCATGAGGCACATGGATCCTGGTATTCTGTCCATCCGGGTGCCACAAAGATGTATCATGATTTGCAGGAAACATATTGGTGGAACGACATGAAGAAGGATATTGCAGAATTCGTAGCCAAGTGCCCGAATAGTCAGCAGGTGAAAGTCGAGCATCAAGGGCTAGGAGGCGTACTTTAGGATATTAGCATTCCCACTTGGAAGTGGGAGGAGATTAATATGGATTTCATTATTGGTCTACCTCGTACTCGCCAACAATATGACTCCATTTGGGTGGCAGTCAACAGGTTAACCAAGGCTGCACACTTCCTACTGGTGAAAACCATAGATTCAGCGGATGATTATGCAAAATTGTATATTCGGGAGCTGGTTTGACTTCATGGAGTGCCCTTGTCTATTATTTTAGACCGAGGTACTCAGTTTACCTCCCAATTCTAGCATTCTTTTCAGAAGGGGCTTGGGACTCATGTTAAGCTCAGTATAGCCTTTCATCCGCAAACAGACGGCTAGGTAGAACAAATAATCTAGACCATCGAGAATATGTTGAGGGCATGTGTGATGGACTTCAAAGGTAATTGGGATGATCACTTTCCCTTGGTCGAGTTTGCTTACAATAACAGTTATCACTCCAACATCCAGATGGCACTGTTTGATGCCCTCTATGGGCGGAGGTGTAGATCGCCCATTAGATGGTTTGGGGTTGGTGAGGTAGCTATGATAGGAACTGATCCGGTTCCTGAGGCTATGGTGAAATTTCAATTGATGAGGGATAGGTTGAAAACTGCTCAGAGTCGTCAAAAGTCATATGCTGATGTGAGGAGGAGAGATTTAGAGTTTGAAGTAGACAATCGGGTACTTCTGAAGGTGTCTCCCATGAAGGTTGTCATGCGATTCGGAAAGAAAGGAAAACTCATTCCCAGCTATGTTGGTTCCTACCGAGTTATGAAAAGAGTTGGTATGGTAGCGCATGACTTGGACTTGCCATCAGAGTTATCTTCAGTTCATCTCGTCTTTCATGTATCGCTCTTTAAAAAGTGCTTGGGTGATCCGTCTTTAGTTGTCCCAGTGGAAAGCGTTGGTGTGGAAGATATCCTCAGTTTTGAGGAAATTCCAGTTGCAATCCTTAATTGTCAAGTTCAAAGGCTGAGGAACAAAGAAGTGGCTTCGGTGAAGATTTTATGGAGAAATCATCATGTTGAGGAAGTTTTGTGGGAAGTTGAGGTGGCTATGATGGCTAAATACCCTCACCTGTTCCCTACCGGCTCAGTTTCAGTTTGAGGTATCAGTGTTTGCTGATCTTGGGCAAATTTATATGCCCAAGTGATACTCAAACGTATCATTTTCGCCTTGTTTGTTGTGCAATGTATATACATTTTCATGTAATTGGTAATAAAATGTGAATTTATACTAACCAACATGATTAGCATTGTTTTGCAGGTAAAATATGATTTTTAGGAGCTAAAATGCATGTTGGAGTAAGATCGGAATTGGACTTGGAAGCGAGCATGGAAAAGGCATTGGAAGGCGCAATGTAAAGGGGCTCCGCGATGGAGCCGTGCCACGCTACCATCGCGGAGGCACACTGCCTGGAGGATGATTTTATTGGCAAATTCCAGTGAAGCCTCGTGACAGCTCCGTGGCACGGAGATAGGCCTCTGCGTTGGCCTCCGTGCCACGTTGAGGCTATATTCCCGGACCCTGGATTTCCAGTGAGGGTCCGCGTCCACGCCGTGTCACGGAGGCAGTGCTCCGCGTTGGCCTCCGTGACACGTTGCTTGTTATTCCGGGAAAAATTCCCACTAGTATAAATAGAACACTTAGCTTATTTTTAATTAATTGAGACTTGGTGGAGCAAGGACGTGGGTTAGAAGCAGTTGAGGGACGAAAAAGCTAAGGGATTTCTTCTCTTCCTTTCTTCTTTCAATCAATTGTATGTATGATTTACACTTGTTTTAGGATGATTAATCCACAAATGAGTGGCTAATTCTCTTCCTTGCTGAGGTTTTGAATAATGGTGATGAATTTTGATTGTTAATTATATGGTTTTCTTCTTCTTCTTCTTCCATGTTGTTCTGTTAATTCTTGTTTCTACTGCATTAGTTTGTGGCCGACACTAATGTGCATCTAAAAAGTCCGATTTCACTCGAGAGAGCACGAAATTGGAAAGTTGTGAATTAATAGGGTATTGTTCTTAACTTGATTTGGGAAAATTGGGTTTTGATGTGCTTTCCTGATAGAAATATACTTGAAAGCCGTATTAGTCAATTTAGGAACCTGAATTGTAGTGCTAGGTCATAAATTGCATTTGATCACAGAAATGTAGACGAATGGTTTATGATTCTAAAGTGAAATTAAATACGAGAGTTTTAATTTCTAGGCTAATGTTCTTGGCTAGCAACATGAAGAAAAGATTAACCAAATTGTGATTATCGTCAAATTCATTGCTTGTTCTTAACCTTGGCATGCTCATATCCATAGTTTCAATTCACAGTAAATAATTGTTAATAGTTTTAGTATATATAATTTATAAACAAAAACTTATTTAACTGTTGGTTACGTTGTTGTTAGCATAATTAGAAGTAAGATAAGAATATAGTGTACTTAGGCAATTTTACTTATCAAGAGTCTCCTTGGATCGATACTTGGCTTACTTAGCCACTTTATTACTTGTTTGACCACGTGCACTAGCGTGTCGGTTTTTACCTATACCGAACCATCCGGACAAGTTTTTGGCGCCGTTGCCGGGAAGGCTAGGCAATTGGTGAAATTGTGATAAGTGTAAATTTACTGTATTTTTGTTTTATTTTCTTAAGTGTTGACAACTTGGTCTTAGCCTGTATTTTGCAGACTTGATTTCTGTGAACACTGGCAAGGGACAAAGAGCTGGTGGAATCTTACTTAGAGCCTGAACGTGAATTTCACAGTCAACGTAGAGAAGCTCTACAAAAGAAGCTGCGGTTGCTCAGACAGTCTATTATGGAGCAACAAAATCCACCGGTTGTGAGGGCAGTGTTAGTGCCCGATGAAGCAGTAGCAAGGCCGGTTCGCGAGGTGGCAATCTCACATGCCAACAATGTACATTCTAGTATCCGCAAACCAGAGCCTGGAGAGAGGTTTAAATTAAAGCAGAATATGGTGCAACTATTGCACACAAGCGGGCAATTTACCGGTCTCCCTCATGAAGACCCACAACAACATCTCCAGAATTTTTTGGAGATAAGTGACACTTATATACCTGCTGGAGTGTCACCTGATTATGTTCGGCTCACCTTATTTCCGTTTTCCTTACTTAATGAAGCCAAGAGGTGGTTAAAAGCTGAACCACCAAATTCTATATCAACGTGGGATGATCTAGCACGGAAGTTTTTGATCAGATTTTTCCCTTCTGGTAAAACAACCAAACTTAGAAGTCAAATTCTAAGTTTCAAACAGAGGGAGGGAGAAAATCTATATCAAGCCTGGGAAAGATTTAAATCCATGTTGCGGGACTGTCCTCATCATCATCAGTCCAATAAGGTGTTGGTACACACATTTATTGAGGGTTTGGAACCCCATACTAAAATTTTGCTAGACTCAGCAGCTGGAGGGCAAGCGCTGGAAAAGACTTATGAGGAGCTGTACACTTTGCTCAACCGAATTTCACAGGGCAATCCAGAATGGAATGCTGATGCATCACGAGGTGGAGCAAGGAAAGCAGCAGGAGTGCTTGAAGTGGATGGATTTACAGCTATCGCTGCACAGATAGCTGCCTTGCAGAATCAGTTAAACAACCACTTCAGCAATATGAACTTGAACCAGCCTTCAGTTTTAGTCAATGCGGTCCAACAGATGTGGTGTGAAGTGTGTGGTAGTAGTGAGCACTCAGCTGAGTGCTGTGGAGCAAACCCAGATTCGGTTAACTTTGTGGGCAATGCACAAAGAAATCAGCAGCAGTTTGGTAGTGGCTACAACTCAAATTGGAGGAATCATCCAAATTTTTTGTGGGGTAGCAACAACCAACAAAGCCAAGGTTCTGGTCAGGGTATGCAGAGAAATCAAGGAGGGCAACAGAACTATCAATCCCAATTCAGAAATCACAATGCTCCTCCTCCACCACCATCACCTACCATTGAGGAGATGTTCAAAACCACGATCGCTAATCAGGCACAACTGCAGGCTGACTATGTTAAATTGGCAGCCGAAGTGAAGAATAATCAGTTAGAGACCAAGGGTCTTGAATATCAGTTTGGGCAATTTGCTAGTGCCCAAAACACAAGACCCAGAGGAGGACTGCCTAGCGACACAGATCCTAATCCGAAGCAGGTAAATGCAATGACCACGAGGAGTGGTTTACAGTTGAAGGAGGTGGAACCGGAAAGACCGCCTCAAAAGTCAGGAGCAGCGGAAGTTGAGGAGGAACAAAGATCTGATAGGGGGAAGACTAAAGAAGCTGAACCACAAAGGCCTCCACCCCCGTTCCCTCAACGACTCAAGAAACACAAGGAGGAGGCGTGTTTTAAGAAATTTATGGAGGTGCTTAAACAGGTACATGTTAATTTACCTCTTGTTGATGTCTTGCAGGGAGTGCTCAAATATGCGAAATATATTAAAGACATCGTGGCAAACAAAAGTCGTTTGACTGAGTATGCCACGGTGGCTTTGATGGAGGAATGCACTTCTCGGATTCAAAACAGACTGCCCACGAAGCTAAAAGACCCTCGAAGTTTTACTATCTAGCTTACTATTGGGCAGAGTATCCGAGCTCTTGGATTATGTGACTTGGGGGCAAGCATAAATCTGATGCCATCTTCGGTATTCAGAAGGTTAGGTCTAGGAAGTCCTAGACCTACAACCGTAATCTTGCAGCTAGCAGACAAATCCTTAGCTAAGCCGGATGGCATTGTTGAGGATGTTCTAGTGCAAGTGGGCTCCCTCATTTTTCCGGTCGATTTTATTGTTCTGGATTTTGAACCAGATGCTGAAGTCCCATTTATTTTGGGACGACCCTTTTTGGCAACCGAAAAACCATTAATCGACGTGGCTGCGGGTCAACTTACAATGCGAGCACATGACAAGGTCGAAGTGTTCGATGTGTACAAAGCACCTAAGCTCCCGATGGTGAATGAAGAACTCTCGGTGATCAATGTAATTGATCATGGGAATGCTAATCAAATGAATGATTCCCGAGAGTTGATAGGAAGGCCACCTGATCAGGTTGAGAACTACTGGGGGGAGGACAATGATCATGAAAAATCGTCCATCATCCTAGTAGATAATTGAGCATAAAGGACGTCGAGCCGCGACGGTAAACCAGGCGCTGCACGGGAGGCAACCCGTGGAAAGTATATTTTTTATTTATTTTGTTTAGTAAGGTGTAAATAGTTTTTATTTTAATTTTCTTTTTCTTGATTTAGTATAAAATTTTTCGTTTTAGTTAGTATTTTTCATTTTAGTTAGGGAAATCTATTAATCTAACCAATTTTGTTTAGTGAGGTGATTTTCAGGTCAAATGGAGAAAAATATGCATGGAATCGAAAAGGAAAAGGCAAGGTATGAAAAAATAATTAAAATGAAGAGACAGTGCACTGGGGCGTTGGCTCCATGTCACGGAGGAGAGGCTCCGTGTTACCCTCCGTGACACGTTGAAGTTAAATCTGGATTTTTAAAAAATTTCCAGTGAGCCAACGCGTTGGCTCCGTGTCACGGAGTAGGGGCTCCGCGTTACCCTCCGTGACACGTTGCCTTATATTTGGTGCCGGGTCACACCGGGTTGCCAGGTGACCCACGTGTTTTTCTTAATTTTAACCCCGATTTTTGCCCTTTCTTTCCCCATTTCTTCTTTCTCCGCGACCAAACTCCCTAATTCCCTCCCCCAACCACCGTGCCACGGTACTAGGCAAGGAAATCGTCAAGTTTCTTCGGGTATTCAATTTAAAGGTATGTTTTCCTCGTTTTTCTCAAATTTTTGTCGATTCCACTCGAATTTGAGTATGTGAGGTGAGATATATCCTCCTAAGTAGCAATTTAGCATGAAATTGAATTATTTGTTGATTGATGAGTGTTCGAAATGTTGTAATTAGCGTTTGAACTTGTCGATTACATGAGTTATTCAAAATTGAGTGTAAAATTTAATTCTAGGGCTTGGGTTGTTAAAATTGAATTGGGTAACTTGATAAATTGGTGAATTAGATGCCGGGGTGTGGTTGTGAAGTGAGATAAGTCGTGTAAATATTGTTTGAATGTAAAAGACGACGAATTCTCGAATTTTTGGGGAAAATGCGAAAATTGTTCAAATTGGTTTGATTATTCGGATTAGTATGTATATAGAATATTTGTTGTTGTTTTTGTTTGTTGTTTTCGTTGCTCAGTGCGATGGTTGAATTGCTAGCGATAGTAGGATTGGGATTAGCTGTATGAAGTTTGAGTAGTACACTAAAAGTTATACTGTCGAAAATTTTTTGGTGAACGCACTAAGCAATAAATTGTATAGTTGTTTGTGTTTGGGTTGTAAATAAAGTAATCCTTGCCGTAGTATCGTAAAAGTAGCTAAGGACTAAGTGTGGGGTGAACTTAGTTTAACCCGACCTTAGCCGAAGCTAATATGCACTTAGCTTGACATTGTGCTTGTTTATTGATGTTGGCAGGTACAATGGCGAGTAGGCAGGATAAGGGTAAAGGTGTTTCTACTTCAGGCACTGGGAGAAAGCGAATGAGATTGGGCACCACAGTCCCAGCTGCACCAGCTGTTCCGCGCGGCCAACGCCGCCAATACGGAACGAGGTGGGTAACCGAGGAAGGAAAGAAGTGGTACGCTAAACATAAGGAAAGCAAGTACTTCCCGGAGGAGCATATTGCACGGGAACCACTAGCACAGGAGTTCCCCCGTATTGTGCAGAGGATCGAGGCAACTGGGCTCAACTTTATATTTCAGGAGCCCAAGGAGTGCAACCTACATTTGGTCCGGGAGTTCTACGGAAATTGGAACCCGGCCATCAGAAGCCACACAATAAAAATCAGAGGGCAGATTGTCACTCTGGAACCCCAACAATTTAATGCCATCGTTGGAGCGCGGGACACAGACGCCCACGTTCTCCGCCAGCTGAACATCACCCCACCATACGCCGACATCAGACGTACCTTGTGTGGGGCTCGATCCACAGCCCGATGGAGCAGACATAAGGAGAGGGGTTATCACCAGACTCTGCCTTATTCGTAGATGAACAGGGAGGCGAGAAAATGGCTGAAAATAGTTTGTTCGTGCTTGATCCCGGGGGTTCACATGACGGATGTGACCCGGGACCGTGTCTTCTTGGTGTATGCCCTTATGAAAGGGCTGGAGATTAATGTTGGGGCGATTATCATATCCGCCATGAAGAGAGCCCGACTACACCAGGGTCACAGATATGGGTTCGGCGGACTCATCACCACCTTCCTCCGAGGCCTCGATGTCGAGGAAGAGGCTTTGGATTACATCCCGCAGTTGGAGCGGAGGGCCCTTGATGTGACAAAAACTAAGGCCCCCGACACCACACATGGGCCAGTGCTGACACTGGGCGAGAGACATGCTCGTGACGATCAGTACATGGCACGAATGTTTGGTATGCAGATGCTTCAGCTTCGGATTGGTGGGAGACCAGCCACGGAGGATGAGTTATGGCAGTTGGAGCTGGATTACCCATTTGGCGAGAACGCCAGAGCATTGTGCCGAGTGGGACCAGCCTTCATTGAGCCCACTGACGATGATGTCCCCACTGACGAGGAGACACGTCGGGAGGACTCCGATGTGGAGTCCGATAACGACGATGGAGGTGACTCGGACATGGGCGACGAGGCAGCAGCACCAGATGAAGAAGTCGAATATTTTGACTGATCAGGGAGTTCCACCACCCGAAATTTATGTGATTTTTAATTTTTGTGAACACTGGGGATAGTGTTCGATTTAAGTGTGGGGTGGGGAGTAGCTAGGTGCTGGGACTTAGGCTAATCTGCTGTATGCTCTTTCCCTTGTTGTGCATGTATGTTTTTATGTTTCCCTGTGGTTGTGAACTGATTTGTGTTGTATCTGTATATATTTTTGTGGTTAATGATGTGTGTTATGAAAAGTTGTGGTTGCCAGTGTAAATATTTTGTAAATATTTCTTTTTTATCGAAATGATCGATATTTTTCAAAATTTTTGCGAAAATATTTTGTACTTATCAAAATATTTTGTAAAAAATTTTCCATCGACCTGATCGATGTTTTGCAAAAAAGTTTTCGGTTTTTATTTTGGGTTTCTCGGAGTTTGTTTTCGGTTCTTTTGACGAGAATAGTCCCATTGAACCGATGTCATATTTAGTGACCGTTCCCTATGATGGATGGATGACGACCGTCTTAAAGGAAATGTAGTCGGTAGGAGTAGTGATTTTAATTTATTTTAAGTTTTTTTCTTTGGTGGATTGCATCACTGAACCTTTAGTTACTATCTGGTTGTGAAATTTTGGTTGCGTGTTGTAACTGATATTCAAAATGTACAAGTGATTCGTTTGAAAGCATGCAATTTTGTAAATATGTTGAGCTACCTAGGCTGTAGAATTCGATTCGGTGTGATTGAGGCTTAATTTTGAATTCATGTAATTGGTTAATCAAAGAGTCTTTGAATGCATCTTGAATCGAGCATGTGCATAAAGTGTGAAGTGAGGTATTGTTATTCCATGCTGTTGTGAAGTGTCTAGAACTTGCCTGGTGTGTGTACAAAACGAAATGAAGGAGGTGTAGTGTTAGAAAGGATGTAGGCATTACTTTGTTTTTAACTGAGAGTTTCTATATTTTTTTCTTGTCATACTCTCATTTTTATGTGACTGTATACCCTAGTCAGCCCGTTGAGCCTTTAGCCAATTCTTTCTTTCTTTTGACCAAAAATGTATAAACTAAGCTTTATTCTTTCTTTTCATTAGCCGTAAAGTCTATACAAAACTCTTAAGCGCTTAAGAAGAAAAGAATTTTTTTCCCAAAGTGTCAAAGAGTGAGAAGGGTGAAAAGAAAAAGAAAAGCAGAGTGAGGAAAGAAAAGAAAAAGGTGGAGGGTGCACTCATCATAATTAAATGATATTGAGGGTACATAAAAACCCTTTGTTGTTGTGTCAAATGTGTTTGATGAAATGGCCAGAACGAAAGTATACCAGCATGAATGGTGTGAGATGAAAAAAAAAGAAAAGAGAGAAACAATGTCATGAGTTGATGGGAATGTGTTGAAAAGGCGCTTAAGGATGCTAGTGACTATTATTGGCTAATCCAATATGTACTAGTTCCATAGCCTCCATTACAACGCATTAAAGTCCTACTTGATCTTATATCGCATTTCCTTATATTAGTGGAGTAATACACTAAGGGCAAGCCTATGGGTCATGACATGATGCATGTGAATTCTTTTGGGAGAGAGAGTGAAATTAATTTCTACATGCCCCTACTTGAATGTTTGTGTGTCGCATGAACATAAAGGGGAAGATTCTCTTGAGTTGTGAGGGCACATGCTTGATGAAAGATTGATTTTCGTGTCGGATATCTTGATTAGCTGATTTGCATGAGTTTGCCGCTATCGAGGGTCGATTCTTAAAGTCTAGGAAGTCTTGATGTATTAAAGGTCATTGCATTGTTAAGACCATGCATGTTTTCTTGATGATTTGCTAAAATTGAATAATTGGTAAGACCGTAGCGTAAATTGTCCCACCATAGTGGCAAAGGTTGGGATGTAATTTGCATGAGTTGTGTATGTGTTGTTCGAGGACGAACAAGGATTTAAGTGTGGGGTAAGTGATCTTGGGCAGATTTATATGCCCAAGTGATACTCAAACGTATCATTTTCGCCTTGTTTGTTGTGCAATGTGTATACATTTTCATGTAATTGGTAATAAAATGTGAATTTATACTAACCAACATGATTAGCATTGTTTTGCAGGTAAAACATGATTTTTCGGAGCTAAAATGCATGTTGGAGTAAGATCGGAATTGGACTTGGAAGAGAGCATGGAAAAGGCATTGGAAGGCGTAATGTAAAGGGGCTCCGCGATGGAGCCGTGCCACGCTACCATCGCGGAGGCACACTGCCTGGAGGATGATTTTATTGGCAAATTCCAGTGAAGCCTCGCGACAGCTCCGTGGCACGAAGATAGGCCTCCGCGTTGGTCTCCGTGCCACGTTGAGGCTATATTCCCGGACCCTGGATTTCCAGTGAGGGTCCGCGTCCACGCCGTGTCACAGAGGCAGTGCTCCGTGTTGGCCTCCGTGACACGTTGCTTGTTATTCCGGGAAAAATTCCCACTAGTATAAATAGAACACTTAGCTTATTTTTAATTAATTGAGACTTGGTGGAGCAAGGACGTGGGTTAGAAGCAGTTGAGGGACGAAAAACCTAAGGGATTTCTTCTCTTCCTTTCTTCTTTCAATCAATTGTATGTATGATTTACACTTGTTTTAGGATGATTAATCCACAAAAGAGTGGCTAATTCTCTTCCTTGCTGAGGTTTTGAATAATGGTGATGAATTTTGATTGTTAATTATATGGTTTTCTTCTTCTTCTTCCATGTTGTTCTGTTAATTCTTGTTTCTACTACATTAGTGTGTGGCCGACACTAATATACATCTAAAAAGTCCGATTTCACTCGAGAGAGCACGAAATTGGAAAGTTGTGAATTAATAGGGTATTGTTCCTAACTTGATTTGGGAAAATTGGGTTTTGATGTGCTTTCCTGATAGAAATATACTTGAAAGCCGTATTAGTCAATTTAGGAACCGAAATTGTAGTGCTAGGTCATAAATTGCATTTGATCACAGAAATGTAGACGAATGTTTTATGATTCTAAAGTGAAATTAAATACTAGAGTTTTAATTTCTAGGCTAATGTTCTTGGCTAGCAACATGAAGAAAAGATTAACCAAATTGTGATTATCGTCAAATTCATTACTTGTTCTTAACCTTGGCATGCTCATATCCATAGTTTCAATTCATAGTAAATAATTGTTAATAGTTTTATTATATATAATTTATAAACAAAAACTTATTTAACTGTTGGTTACGTTGTTGTTAGCATAATTAGAAGTAAGATAAGAATATAGTGTACTTAGGCAATTTTACTTATCAAGAGTCTCCTTGGATCGATACTTGGCTTACTTAGCCACTTTATTAGTTGTTTGACCACGTACACTTGCGTGTCGGTTTTTACCTATACCGAACCATCTGACATTTGCCCTAATTCTATAATCAGTTTCCATGTTCAATTCATGTGCACGAGTTTGATTTATGATATGATGGATGTATGTAATGTCTGAATTCGGTTCAGCTATGTAGTTCTTTTCGGAGGTAGTCATTCCGCTAGTTTTCGATTTAAATGGTCAGTATCTACATATGATGATTGCATGTTTTTGGGTTTTCTGTGTGTTTCCAACATTCAAGGACAAATGTTCCCATAGGGGAGATATTGTTATACCCGGGAACCGAAGGATCAAATCTGGGAGTCAAAGCGGTGAAAAACTGAAAATTCAACTTGCAGGCACAAAATGAGTGGTTAGACGACTCCTGAGACCAGCCCACGAGTCATCAAGTGACTCATGGGGAAGGACAGTGAAGAGCAGGAAGTTGGACGATAAGGGTTCCCAATGGGAGAGGGAACTACTCGTGGTTAGTCACCACTAGTCGTTAGGTCAACCGTGGGGAGGGTGTGTGAAAATTTAAGAGGTCAACTAGTGTACTTGATGGGAGCAGACTATGACTCATTAGGTCAAGCAACGAGTCATGGTGTGAGTCGTGGGGTGACTTTTAAGTAAAGTTATATGATGCAAGTAGTGTACCTGGCGAGCAACATGATGAGTCGTTTGGGCTAGTGACGAGTCGTTAGGTCATCCATTAGGGCCAACTGATTGTTATTTTTTGCGAATTCAGTAAGGGTTTTTTCATAATTTCTAAGTTCCTAAGACCTATACTACATCGTTTAAGGCTCATTTTACAGTGTTTTAAGAAGGGAAAACCTATTTTAAGGTAATTCATTCCATGCATGCAAACTTGAGAGTTTGAAGAGTGGATCTAGAGCAAGTTTTGAAGGTTTCCATTGGAATCTCACCTTGGGGAATTAGAGAAGTGGTAAAATCATACCTCCCAGGTATGTAAGGTTATGAGTGGGTGTCTCCTTCCACACCCATGCCCAATTTCTATCAAAGCATGAAAATTACCTATGATCAAGTATGGGGATTTACCCAATTGCATAATTCTTCAATCTCTATACATGGGTATCACTAGATTATATTTATATATATGAATTGTGAAGCCTCGGAAGATTTTAAATTGTTTTCAATCCAAATTATGTTTTCTATATTATGAAGTTAAATTCCCATGGATGAGAAGTGCATAAAAGTAGAGAATGATGATAAATGTATGATGATGATGAGAGTTGATGATGAAAAGCATGTTTCTAAAGATACCCATGATTATGATATTATTTTCAAAATGAATTGAGTAGATCCTAGTATGATAAAGCTTTGGGCAATGCCCGCATGTCGATTTAAAATGATGAATTTTCCCAAAATAACATTGTTTGGCGCGAAGTCTCGCAAATTGTATATTATTAGCTTGTGGTATGTTGAGTTAAATATTCCTACATATAGCTTACCACAAGATTTGGAATAGATGCTCCCACTTATGATTGAGCTTGTGGTATGTTCGAAATAGATCTTCTCATATGCATGAATTCATAATTGAGATGTACGTGAACATTGAGCTTCATTTCATACGATGTCGAGTCTATTCATGATTCCATTATTGAGCTTTATCAAATGACAATGTTAAGATTCATTTAATACGATGTTTAATTTATGCACGATATCATTGTTGAGGTTCGTTATAGGCGATGTTGAGCTTCGTTATATATGATGTAGAGCATTTCATATTTTGGGAGAAGAGTCTAGCACCGAGCGGGCTAAGGGTCGAACACCCTATGCCCCAGAACTTTGCGCTAACATAGGTTGAAACTATTATATTATTGGGACCTCCCTTGTGAGCTATCCTTGGACCAAATGGCCCATGAGCTTGATATCGATATCATGGAAGCATCCTTAGCCCTGGCAAGGTTCTGGATGGCTCTGTCTACTAGAGTGTGATAGTCAGGACCACGTAAGATCTATCGCGGTATGTTGGTTAAGTGACGAGTCTCCCATTGTCTATACGATTCAGATTTTCATATTCCTTACTCATGATTATTACTTCAAGCATGCATGTTCCAAAAGTAAGGTTTGACTCATTGTTCAGCTTTTCTATAACTGTCATATTTCATCTTTGATTCATTCGAGTCAGTTATGATGTTATGAAACCTTGCATGGTTATACTATGAAAAGATTATGATTTCAGAATGAGTGCATGTAATTCTTTCCTCTCAGATTTGAAAGCTTTTGATATGTTATGAAATGTTTTTAATGATTTATTTTACTTAAGTGGTTTTACTTACTTGCATACTCAGTACATTCCACGTATTGACCGCAAACTTTCTATGTTGTATCATTTCATGATACAGGCCCCAGCTCCCAGGCTTACCCCCGCTCATAGTCGGTTATCAGAGTTAGCTCCTACTTGGTTGGTGAGTCCTCATCCTTCGAGGGCTAGACATTCAATTTCCTTATGTATTTTCAGTTTCAGTATTGTTGAGTTAGTTGGGGTCTTTTCCCATCAATTCATCCAGTCTAGAGGCTTTTCAGACTTATGTATGTGCTAGATTCGGTTGTTATTCTGATGTGACGTTGTATTAAACTTCCGCTGAGATTATATTTATGATTTCTTTAGTTTATTGAATGGGTTAATTGTATGCTTATGCCATAAGTCGACTTGGGGTCTCTCGGGGTCCCTTGTCCTGTGTCTACGATCCGAGCCTCCGTTCGGGTTGTGACATAAGCCCAAACTCAGTTTTAACAAATTGGAATCATTAAGGTTCACAGCCTATTGGGCACACGGCCCATTGGATTCACAACATTAGATCTACACTTAGATACCCATAGCAAGAAGAAGAATAGAATTAAAGTACTTAGATATGCTTACTAATAGAAATTGAAATCTTCAATAGATGAATTGAAATATTCATGTTATAAGCTAAGAACTAGAATCTACTTTGAAAACAAGGGCTAAACTATCTAATTCTACTCTAGTATGGACTGAATAATGAAAAAGCTCTCTAAAAATTACAATAAAAATCAATTTATACTATGTTCCAAAAATCCCAATTAATTCAAACTTTGAAGTGCCAAGTGTACGGGACGGACCATCCCTTAGATGGACAGAACATCCTTTGGTCTGTACTTTACTTTTTTGCTTCTATCCAGCAGCATGTTATCCTTTGAATTGCAGACCATCCTTTGGAAATACTGTTTGTACCTTGCTCCGTACTTTAGAAATCACATTCTCCCAGCTTGAGTCGACTCTTCAATTGACAGACCGTCCTTTTGGAAGATGGTCCGTCCCTTCGACCGTACTATAAGGACCCTTTTTTCTAGGTTTCTAAAATATGTAGCTGGAAAGGGATGGTAGGAGATGCAGACCATCTTTCACTTAGATGGTTTGTATGTTGCCTCATCCTGTGAGCATTTTTTTGGCCTAAACTCATTTCATCTTTTCATTGCTTTAATTCCTGAAACATAGCATAGCAAGGTTAGTTTCCACTTAATTTAACTCCTAAAGACATGTAAAATTCCGTGAAATGAAGTAAGGATATATCAATAATTCCTGACACATCAAGGTGCCCTTGGAGCATTAGTACAATGGAAGCTTAAGAAGCGGGTGACTGATAGAGAATGTATGTAGTATCCCTGAGTTGCCTCCTAAGAAGCTAAGTGTCATTCCACTTTTTTTTTCATTTTGAGGATATGATTTGTCTCCCCATCTTCGATTCAATATTCCAATGATTCTCATAGGGTGGTGGTATGAATACAAGGAGGCCATCTCTCGAGTGTTGCAGTTTACACTTTTTGGCCTTTAAATGAGAAATGTCATTTTTCCTTCATATCAGGACAAACTTCAAAGTGAAAATACTTTGATCCTCCTCTCTAAATTTCTCCATAAACTTGGTTGTTTGATCTTCCACATATTCAACCAAGCACAATATTGAAAATGGTTGGAATGCAGTATAAGTCTCTCCATTTTCAAATTTGCTTCATTCTTGACATTCTCACCCTTAAATGCACTAGAGTCCTCAAAAATGATATGATGGACTTGTCATTGCAACTGTAGTGTCATTTCTTCGATTTTGACATCTTGTAGTATTTTTGGATTGGTAGGATGGAATATCACCCTTGGCTCTTCAAAATCCATATTGACCTCTTTTTCATGTTTTACATCTTCCCACTATTGGGTAATGACCTACCCAATATTTTCACATCTCCTTATTTATCACCTCGGCATCTCTTCAAACTCTCTACTTAGAGACTTAGAGATTTTTTCTATAATATTTTTCTCTCCTTCTTCGTTTCCACAATAGTCATTATGGTCATAAAGACTTTGTGGCTCATACATTGATGTGGAAATCTCTTTATCAAAAGTTTCCCCTTGAGGAGTAGACGATTCCGTGGGAATGGAGAGTGTACTATTAATTGAATATTTCACTCTGTCCCATTTCATGACATTTAGCGAGATGGATTTGTTGAACAATTCCAAGTTAGAATTCTGATCAAACAAATTTTAGAGCATTGCTTGGATTTCTTCAAATCCAGCACTTTGTCCTTCATATACCTTGTCATTTTTCATGTCAAACTTAAAAGGACAACTAGCATTTTTATTAGAGGATCTTAAGAAGAAGGAAAAATAGTTGGGACAATCACCCTAATGTCCACCTTGACCACCACATAAATTTTAATTATACACAACATATGAATGATAAGATGCACACATCTCTCCACAGGGGGCATATTCACAATCTAGCTAAGAATAGGGTCCACCACAAAGTGGAAATGGGTCAAAAAGATATGGGTAACAACCACCAAAACCCATTTTCATTCCATGATGCCAAAGTGAATCCCTTGTACACCTACTTCACAATCAAAGCAAAGCAGAAGTGAAAGAATAGGTTAAATCAAACAAACTATATCTAAAATGCTAGATAGGGCCTAATCCCATATGTAATAACCCTCAAAAGACCCTAAGAATTTATCCCGAACTTGAAATTTGAAGCCAACATAAAGCTATCAAAGCCCACAAAACGAATAACATAATGACTCGTTGTGAAGACTAACTGGTTGTGACATGACCCATGATAAGAGGAAAGAAAATTCAGGGTAACAATACCTTGAGTCATATGACAACTCATTATGTCGTATGACGGTTCATTCTGAGGGTCATTGTCATTGGTAGGAAAAGTTTCCTTACATGGTCTTAATGTTATTTCAGTAAATTCCTAAGATTTTATCTCCTAGTTTAATCAGTATAAACTCCTAGTCTTTCTATTTCAACGTAGAATTCAAGTATTAAAGCTCCCAAGATCTTCAAGAATCTAGGGGATCTTCTTCTCCTAAGGAGGGTTCTTCAAGCTAGAGTGTAAGGTTCTATTTTCCAAGTATGTAAGGCTAACCTAATTGAGGAATTCTAACCTTCCTCATGTCCTAAATTCATTGATGAGATAGTTGAGTTTAAAACTAGGGCTAATTGTTCAATTCATGATTCTTCTACACTATCTATATGTGTTGAATTGCCTTAAATGAATTCTTTACATTTAGTTGATGTTGATATCCTTGATTATTAATATTACTCCGTTTCTATCACATTTCTATGGATGATTATTGATAGAGTCCAAACTACACCCTTCTTCACGAAAGAGCATTAACAGTTGTTGTATCAAAACAAATAACCCGATGGGTGTCGGGGTCGAATCCCATAAGGAATGTCAGCTGATCACACAATAGCTGTCTATTAAATCAAACTAATTCACATTAATATTGAAACAAAAATAAGAGAGAATTTGGGGAGTCACGATTTATGAAATAAAATATAAAATTGCTAAAAATAGGGGCAAAGTATAGAAAAGACCAATGGTGAGACTACTAAGGGTGTGATATTGATAAGGGCTTCAATGGGTAGGCATTGTGGATGTAATACCTCGGAATCCCTAAGATCAGTCCCGGGAGTTGAAATGGAGAAAACAGGATTTTGTACACCAAGTCACAGAACTAGTTGTCCTGTGACCCATTTGGATAACCACGAGTCGTTAAGTGACTCGTGGTGAGGAGTATGACTTGAGTTGGAAATTTTTGGTTTTAGGTCACCATGGACATGACCATGAGTCATGGTCAGCCCCAGGACTCATTGAGCCAGTCGTGTTCAGGGATTAGGTGAAGGTAGGCGGAATTGGGTAGTGCACCTAATGGGTGGATCACCACGACTCGTTGGGTGCACCACGAGTCATGGTGAGCCCCAGGTGAATATTGGCAGTGAAGGCAACGGAAGGTTGTGGTCACTAGTGACGAACAGTTAGGTTCTTCACGGGGACCCTTTAAGGAAAATTGATAGTGCACATGACGATAGGAGATCACGACTCGTGCCCAGTGGTAACGATTTGTCCAGTCCCTTATTGGTACTAACAGTCAGTTTTTCTTTGGGAATTTAGTAAGGGATTTTCCATAATTCCTATGATCCTAAGGCATTTATGCTCTAAATAGTGAGTTGTAAGAGGGTTAAGTTTATCCTAAGTGATTCCTATTCATGCATGCAAGCTTATTGTCACGACCCGAACGAATCCCGGATCGTAGACATGGGACAAGGGACCCCGAGAGACCCCAAGTCAACCCATGGCTCATGCATTCAACTAATCTCATGTAATTAAATGAAATATTAAGCATAAAACATCGCGGAAACTTAACCATGACATAACATCAGGAAATACCAAACATTTAAATAAGCTTAATACTACTCATTTGTCCGAAAGCCTCTAATACGTAAGATGGGTTGATGGGACAACATCCCCCAACTAACCCGAGCAATACTGAAATATCACCAATAGGAAAGTTTATCAAACAACCCTTAGAACATGAGGACTCACCAACAAGCTAATATCGTAGGTTGGGATGGACTAAGGATGAGGATGAGCTTGAGATCTGGACCTTGTATCATGAAATGATACCGCATAGAAAGTATGCGGTCAGTACGTGGAATGTACTGAGTATGCAAGGTAAGTAAAACAGACATTTTAAAAGTAATGTAAACTCACAAATAGACATAGGAGAAGGACATCATGCTTATATCAAAATTTTCGTAATAAAACATAAGGCTCAAGACATTCAAATCTTTCATAATCATTCATCATCATAATCGTAAATAACTTTATCATAATATAATTTGAGCCAATAACATAAACATAACAATGCATAAAACATGCGGAACAATGGGAGGACTCGTCATAACCGACACCGTCATGGTAGAGCCTTTCATGATGCCCCACTGTCTCGCTCAAGTGGGCAGAGCCGACCCTGGCTTGCCTGGCGAAGGTCATGCATAAGGCATGATTATCACATTTGAGGGGATCATTATCAATACATCATATCATTTACAACCCACGATGGCACGTGGTTATGAGACAACAACGTAGTTCTTTGAATGCTGGGCTTCTTGGTTCTACACACGGCTCCCAAAAACATGCCTATAGGCTCATACATAAATCATTAACATCATGCATAAAAATTCATTTGATAATATATAACATTTATCATCATTGATCCCCTTTTAGAACATGCTTAGCCAAGAATCAAGGCCCTTTTCATCGGCAAAAACATCATAAATCGATAAATCATGCAATTCACTTCATAAATCATAAATTGTTCTTTAACATGTGGGCATTTCCCAATACTTCATCATATTCAATTCTTTCAGAATACGCTCATAAACATAGGTGTCTTTAAAATCATACATTTATATCATCAATAAACTCATATTTAGAGTGTTCATCATAAATCAAAACTCCCATGAACTTTCATCAAATGGGCATTTAGATTTAAAAGCCTGAAACATGAATTAAAGAAAATAATAATAAAACCTGCCCATCCTTCAAACTTCAATAGTTAAAACTCTATTAAAACATACCCATAAAGAGAAATCACATTTTCATGCATTTGGGCAAAACCCCATAGACTTGAATAGGAGGATTCATGACATTAATCGAAATTGGAAATGGGTGAGGAAGAATTTTACCCATTTTAAAACCCTACATACCTTGGAATAGATGGACTTAAAGTTCCTTGAACACTCACAAAGAATTTGATGAAAATTTGGGGAAGAAGGCCTTGAATCTCCCAAAAACCTCTCTAAAATCCTTGCATGAGAATGGGCATGCATAAAGGGCTTAACCTATCTTATCTAACTAAGAAACATATCCAAAACAACTTAGTTTAGGCCTTAGGGACTTAGAAAGTTATGAAAACACCCTTATTAAAATGCAGGAAATTCTGGTCGCCAGTCCTCATGAGGGACCTAATGGGTCATTGCCACAGGGCATGACTCGTGGTCTTGATCCATTGAGTCCACTGCCCAAACCTCCAAGGGAACCCCATGGGAGACTTCCCGAGTTGTGAGGTCAGACCACGACTCGTGTTCACCTTCCGTGGCCTACACTACCCATCCCATTTTGCCAATCCTCTAGGGTTGACCACAGGTGACCTCACGAGTCGTGAGGTATGACACCACGACTCATGGTCAAGCCCGGGGCCTCCTCACTCAGTCCTAGACACACCATGCTAACCACGAGTCACCTCACGACTCGTGGTCCCTCCTCACGACTCAACTCACGAGTCGTTCTGTGACCTGGTGAGAATTTTCAATTTTTCTCTATTTTCACTTCCGAGTCTGATCCTTGCGTTCCCGGGGTATAACAATATCACCCCCTTGGGAACGTTCATCCTCAAATGTTAGAAACATGCAGAAAACTCAGAAACAAGCTATCACCATATACGATTACCAATCATTTAAGTCAAAAATCGACGGAATAACTAGCTCCGAAAGGAACTACGTAGCTAAACTGAATTTAGACATCACATACATTTACCATATCATAGAACAAACTTGTACACATGAATTGAACGGGAAAGATGATTAAAGGTTTAGGGAAAAACCGGTACCTCAAACTGAAACTGAGCCGGTAGAGAAGAAATGAGGGTGTTTAGCTATCATATCTGCTTCGGCTTCCCACGTAGCCCCCTCAACATGTTGATTTCTCCATAATACTTTAACTGAAGCTACTTCATTATTCCTCAGCCTTTGAACCTGCCGATCCAAGATTTCAATGAGAATTTCTTCATAACTGAGGTTGTCCTTCACTCCAATGCTGTCTAACAGAACTACCAAGGCTGGATCACCCAAGCATTTCTTCAAAAGTGACACATGAAAGATAGGATGAACTAAAGATAGCTCCGAGGGAAAGTCCAACACATATGCCACTTTACCCAACTCTTCTCACAACCCAGTAGGGGCCAACAGAGCGGCGACTTAGTTTACCTTTCTTTCCGAACGACATGACTCCCTTCTTGGGAGATACCTTTAGAAATACCCAGTTGTCCACATCAAACTCCAAATCTCTTCTCCTCACATCAGCATACGATTTTTGATGACTCTGAGCGATTTTCAATCGGTCCCTTATTAACTGAATTGTCACCATCGCCTCATGAACCGAATCTGGTCCTATCATAGCTGCCTCACCAACCTCGAACCATTCGATGGTAGATATATAACTCCGCCTATAAAGAGCCTCGAACGGTGCCATCTGGATACTGGAGTGGTAACTGTTATTATAAGCAAACTCGATCAAGGGAAAATGATCATCCCAACTACCTTTAAAATCCATAAGACATGCCCTTAACATATCCTCAAGGGTCTGAATGGTTCGTTCTGCATGGCCGTCTGTTTGTGGATGGAAGGTTGTACTGAGCTTAACCTGCGTCCCAAGTCATTTTTGAAAAGAACGCAAGAATTGAGAGGTAAACTGAGTACCTTGGTCTAAGATAATAGACAAGGTCACTCCATGAAGTCGAACTAACTCCCGAATATACAATTTAGCATAATCATCTGTTGAACCTGTGGTCTTGATCGGTAGGAAGTGTGCCGCCTTAGTTAGCCTTTCCACTACCACCCAAATGGAGTCGCAGTGTTGGCGAGTACGAGGTAGGCCTGTAACAAAATCCATATTAATCTCTTCCCACTTCTAAGTAGGTTTGCTGATATCCTGAAGTATGCCTCCTGTCCTTTGATGTTCGACTTTCACTAGCTAGCAATTTGGGCATTTTGCTACGAACTCCGCAATATCTTTCTTCATACCATCCCACCAATAGATTTCTCACAAATCCCAATAGATTTTCGTGTATCCTGGATGAATAGAATATCTGGTACCATGTGCCTTATGCAATATCCGAACTCTCAAATTCTCGACGATTCGAACATATAGTCGACCCTAGTATTGCAGCACACCATCTCCCCCTTGGGAGAAGACCTCCACCTTCTGACTTTGCACTGCCTCCTTTAGCTTCTTCAATGTTGGATCCTTATCTTTCCTGGATTTAACATCAACCACCAAGGACGATTTTGACCCTTCATGTACAACAACACTGCCATCGGTCGAATCGATCAATCTAACTCCCAGCCTTACGAGTCGGTGGACATCCTTCACCAATTCCTTCTTTCCCTATGCATGTGTGACACATTATCCATGGAGAGTCTATTAAGTGCATCCGCAACCATATTAGCCTTGCCCAGGTGGTAAAGGACACTCATGTCATAGTCCTTAAGTAATTCCAACCACCTCCTTTGCCAAAGATTTAGATCCTTCTATGTGAAGACATATTGCAAGCTCTTGTGATCTGTAAATACATCCACGTGGACCCCATACAAGTAATGCCGCCATATCTTCAACGCAAACACCACCGCAGCCAACTCAAGATCATGGGTTGGGTAATTCTTTCCATGGACCTTCAGCTGTCTCGAAGCATATGCTATTACCTTCCCATGATGCATCAACACACATCCCAGTCTGACTCTCGAAGCATCACAATAGACAATGAAACCATCCGTACCCTCGGGTAAGGTCAACACTGGTGCTGAAGTGAGTCGGGTCTTCAAATCTTGGAAGCTTTTCTCACAAACATCTGACCGTTGAAATTTCACCTTTTTCTAAGTCAACTTAGTCAAAGGTGCCACAATAGATGAGAAACCCTCCACAAACCTTCGGTAATAACCTACTAGGCCCAGGAAACTCTGAATTTCTGAAGGATTCACTGGTCTGGTCTAATTCTTCACTGCCTCTATCTTCTGGAATGTATTGCTCTGATACCAAGTTTGTCACGACCCAAACATACACTTGGATCATAGACACAGGACAAGGGACCCCGAGAGACCCCAAGTTAACCCATGGCTCATGCATTCAACTAATCTCATGTAATTAAATGGAATATTAAGCATAAAACATCGCAAAAACATAACCATGACATAACATCAGGAAATATCAAACATTTACATAACTTTAATACTACTCATTTGTCCGAAAGCCTCTAATACGTAAGATGGGTTGATGGGACAACCCTAACTAACCTGAGCAATATTGAAACATAATCAGCACGAAAGTTTATCAAACGGCCCTCCAAACATGAGGACTCACCAACAAGCTAATATCATAGGCAGGGATGGACTAAGGATGAGGATGAGCCTGAGATCCGAACCCTGTATCATGAAACGATACAACATAGAAAGTGTGCAGTCAGTACGTGGAATGTACTGAGTATGAAAGGTAAGTAAAATGGACATTTTAAAAGTAAATTGAACTCACAAATAGACATAGGAGAAGGACATCAGGCTTACATAAAAATCTTCGTAATAAAATATAAGGCTCAAGACTTTCAAATCTTTCATAATCATTCATCATCATAATCGTAAATAACTTTATCATAATATAACTTGAGCAAATAACATAAACATAAGAATGCATATAACATGCGGAAAAATGGGAGGACTCGTCATAACCGACACCATCATGGTAGAGCCTTTCATGATGCCCCACTGTCTCGCTCAAGTGGGCAGAGCCGACCCTAGCTTGCCAGGCGAGGGTCTTGCATAAGGCGTGATATCACATTTGAGGGGATCATTATCAATACATCATATTATTTACAACCCACGGTGGCACGTGGTTATGAGATACTGGCATAGTCCTTTGAACGTCGGGCTACTCGATGCTAGACATGGCTCCTAAAAACATGCATATAGGCTCATACATAAATCATTAACATCATGCATAAAAATTCAATGGCTAAGATATAACATTTATCATCATTGATCCCCTTTTAAAAAATGCTTAGCCAAGAATCAAGGCCCTTTTCATCGGCCAACATCATAAATTGATAAATCATGTAATTCACTTCATAAATCATAAATCGTTCTTTAACATAATCGGAATTTCCCAATACTTCATCATATTCAATTCTTTTGGAATACGCTCATAAACTTGGGTGTCTTGAAAATCATACTTTTCTATATAGAGTGTTCATAATAAATCATAACTCCCATGAACTTTCATCAAATAGGCATTTGGATTTAAAATCTTGAAACATGAATTAAAGAAAATAATAATAAAACCTTCACATCCTTCATAATTCAATAGTTAAAACTCAATTAAAACATACTCATAAAGAGAAACCAAATTTTCATGCATTTGGGTAAAACCCTAGTAACTTCAATAGGAGGATTCATGACTTTAATCGATATTGGGCATGGGTGAGGAAGAATTTCACCCATTTTAAAACCCTACATACTGTTGAATGCTCCCAAGCGCACACGCAAGCGTGCGTGGTCTTACAAGTAATACAGTGTCCCTTTTTAAGAGCCGGATGTCGAACCCACAAGGACTGGACCAATTCAGCTAATTATCAAGTTCAAGTGTGATATTAACTTTCACAAGTGTTGATTATAGAAGTTTTCGATAAATTTTATTTAAATCTAGGGGTGGTCACAGAAATACTCTAAAATAATTCAAGGAGCAACTAGAGCTAAGGCTGGGTAATCATGCGACACTACTCTTTGCAATGGTTTAAGTATGGAATTATCACTTGTTGTCTCACATAATTGAAAATGCATGTTCATGGTCTTTAGAGCCTCTAAACATGATAAACTAGCCTCACAACTACATCGTTGAGCGGGGATGCAACATCCTAGTTCGTAGGCAATTCAATTATGTGGATGTGGTTTACGGGGTTTATGCCCTTGATTAGGGATTTCGTACCTCTAATCATTTAACTCAACTTAGCTTCACAACTACTTCTTCGAGTGGTGGAGTTAAAATTCTAATTTTATTTCTTATTATCATCCCGTTTTATCAACCAAGCAAGGCAAATTAGGTATAATTTCTTATCCTAACCGCGAATTATATCGTAAGATACAAACTTGCTCCCCACATTCTTTGTTCTTGCCTAGGTTTACTTTCTCAAGCTTTTATCTAGGTGTAATGTGTGTGTTTTAATGGTGATCAATCATACAAACAACCATAATTAAGAACGTAAGACAAAACAACAATTAATAACTTAAAACCAAAACAAATTCACATAGCCACAATCATATCTTGTGGGCTCAACCCTAGAGGAAGGGTTCTAGCGACTCAAGTTCGTATAATTACAAGAAAACGTAATTAACATAACATACTTACAAGAATTGGTAGAAGAGAAGATGAAATTTAATAACCCTAGGTGAGTTCTCCCACTTCTCCCTTCACTCCTTGGTAGTTTTTCAGAAATATTACGTAACAAAATATTTTTATGAGCTAAGGGACCTATTTATAGTAAATTAGAGGTGTATAAAATTATGCCCGGCATGAAATAGCTCCGTGTCACGGAGGTGAATGCGCCAATTTACCTCCGTGACATGGAGGCATCCCATAGGCACACTGGAAATCCAAAACAGTCTGCAAGCAGCCCCCTACCGCATTGGCAACGTGTCAAGCTGCTTGTGCAGCGCGCTAGGGGCCGTGGCATGCCACTGGTCACGCAGCCTGCCTTCCGTGGCAAGTTGCCAATGTGAAGATGGGTTGTTTCGCCTGTCTCCCTTGCCGACGTTCGCGTTTTACTTGCGCTTCCATGCCTCCACTTCACCAACTCATGGATTAGTTCCTCAAATTCATTTTAAACCTAAAAAAACAAGAACTAATCATGTTGGTATTCACATTTACATAGAAGTACATGAGGATGCATATAATTAAGTCGATAAACAAGACAAAACTAAGTTATAAAGCATCAGTTGGGCATGCTATTTTGCCCAAGATCACCCACCCCACACTTAAAGCCTTGTTCGTCCTCGAACAACCCTTTTACATCTCATGTAAATGAAGACTCACACATAGCTAATTCAGCAAGAGAATTCAAGCTACAGCTATAATGATTATTTAAGATAACAAGTTAAAAATTGAGCATGCATGATTTAATCATTGAAATAAAATACAACTATGTTAAGACTTCCTAACCTCAAGAATCGACTCTCAATCTTAGCAAACTCATGCAAATCAACCGATCAAGAAATCTAACATGAATGTTATCTCTCATTAAACATATGCCCTCACAACAAGAGAGTTACCCATTTTTACTCGCAAGTTTTTAAAACACATGTATGGATATATGAATAGAATTAAGCTCGCTCTCTCAAAGAATTCACATGCATCATGTAGTGAACCATAAGCTTTCCCTTAGAGTTTTACTCCACTAATTTGAGGATGTTTGAACGTAAGATCAAGTAGGACTTATCGGGTTCTAATGTAAGCTAAGGGACGGGTAGGTACTATTCTGGCCAGTAATAGTGGCTATCTTCCCCAAGTGCTTTTAATACATCACACTTCCCTTAGGACATCTCTTGTCTTACTTCTTCCTCATTCTTTTCACTCTTGAATTTTCTCTTCTTGTTCCCATTTATTTAAGCACACTTAGCTTATTAGTATGGAGAACTTAAAAAACTTTTTCATTCATTTATTTTCCTACTCCCTACCAATACCCGAGCATTTTCAAACAAGTGCACCTTTGACCTTTTCTCAACTCTTACAACTGCTACTTTTCCTTCTTTTCCATGCTTCTCACTCCTTCACTCTTTGGAATTTTTCACTTAAGATCTTAGGAGTTTTGGATCAAATTCAAGGCTAATGAAAGAAAAAGGATTAAGCTTATGTTTTAGCTATCAAAGAATAGGCTTAAGGCTCAATGGGGTTCTCTAGGATTCAACATTCAAGGTACGTAAAGTGAGGGATAACAATTAGGTTCATTCAAAAAAAAATGCCTAAATCATCTCCTACAATCCACATCCTTCATTTTGTTTCATATACACACCAGGCAAGTTCTAGACACTCCATAGTAGCATGGAATATTCGAAAAAATTCCACTCACAGCACATGCTCAATTCAAGACACATTCAGTAGACTCTTAACTCAGCTAATCAAAAAAGTATAGAATTAAGCTTCCATCACATTTAGTCAAATTCAAGAGCCTAAGTATCTCAAACAAAGTTATACACTTCTTATATGCTTCAACACTAACCACACTTGTATCTTAAAATCATGTATAGCACATAACAAGAACATCAAGTCATCAATTAGCTACGTGTTCAAAACCCAAAACCTATTGACTAATTTTCCTCAAGACGGTCGTCATCCATCCATCGTCGGAAATAGTCTCTAACTATGACTAAAAACATTATATACAGACAAAGAAATTTTTTTTTTAATTATTCGGTTCAAAGACCCCCGGTCGGAAAAGAAACGAAAAGAAAAACCAACGGGTGATGAAGTCATGCTTAATTTAAAAATTTTGTTCCAATATTTCTCCCAAGAACTAATTCACCAAAAATCATTAAGCACAAAAATTTTTAAATTTTCCTCACCCCACACTTGAATCATTCTATGTCCCCATAGCATCCAATTAAAATTCAAAAGGGTGAGAAATACTCCCTGAGGCCTCTAGGCCTAGCTAATAGCATGCTTTTCGTCAAATTTTGCACAAGTGGGTGTTTGACCGCACACTCTTTCTCTTCCACGCTTGTTAGATTCCTCCTCCACGGGTACTCAGACTTCCCCTCCATCTATGCCTAACTTTCCACCAAAAACAACACAAGTTGAAAATAACCAAAATCAACATAAACAACAATCACAAATTGTACCTGTGGTACCCTTGGGTTGCCTCCCAAGAAGCGTCTTATTTTACTTCGCGGCACGACGTGGACTATCCTTCTCAGTACATCCTCATACATTTTGTTCCCTTTCGAGAACCATTTTCTTTTCTTTTTATTTTTAAAGGGAACAACCTCCACTCTGTTCCTCTTTTCCTCCAACTTCTTATCAAACTGAAGCCCTTTATCAGACTCGGGCTGAACACTTATCATTACCTTTGGCCGTGGACCTGTGGAACCTACCACCCCACACTTATCCTCTTACAACACACTAACCTTACAAAGGTTTCTTTAGTGTGTGGGTGGGTTAATCTCTTGGTATACTCGGAAGAGTTCTTCTTCATCCTCGACCCTCATTTTCAGGGTCCTTGCTCTTAAGTCAATTAAAGCTCCTCCGGTGGCCAAGAATGGGCGTCCCGAGATTAAGGGTACCTGGTTATTGTTCGAACCCAACTACACGCAAGTGCACGTGGTCGTACAAGTAGTAAAATGGCTTTATTTCAAGCCAAGTATCGATCCCACAGGGACTGTAATACGGTAGTAATTATCCTAAATGCTAGTGAATGATTTCGTTATGCAGGTAGACAACCAAACAAATAATTCTTTTGAGTCAAGATTAATAGTTAATGTGAACCTAAGTAAATATTATAAATTAAAGTCTGAACAATAGCAATGAACAAGTTGAGGTTAAGGCTGATAACGGGCAAAAATATATGCCCGAGATACTCTTTATTACTTCAATTAGTCTTGTTTATCTAAGTTATTGTATACATTTTCATGTAATTTTATATAATGTGGAGATATGTGCTAACCAACATGATTAGCCTTTGTTTTGTAGGTTTTGATGATGTTTGAGTAACTAATCCATGAGTTGGTGAAGTAGAAGCTTGGAAACGGAATTAACACGCGAATGTCGGCAAGGAAGAGGCACAAAACAGCCCACCGGCGCGTCGACAAGGTGCCACGGCAGGCAGGCCGCTCAAAACAGCCCACCTGCGCGTTGGCAACGTGCCACGGCAGGTGGACTCTGCGACCATGGGGCTACAACGCGCTGCCCAGGCAGCGTGACACGTTGCCAATGCGGCAAGGTGCTGCCTGGGCCGATTTCGGGTGATTTTCCAGAGAGCCTCCGCGTTCGTAGCGTGTCACGGAGGCCGTGCTCCGCGATGCACTCCGTGACACGTTGCTTGTTAATCCGGGAAAGATTCCTACTAATATAAATAGCACACTTAGGTTTATTTTTCACAGTTCAGACTTGGTGGAGCAAGGACGTGGGTTAGGAGCAGTTGAGGGACGAAAAAGCTAAGGGTTTTTCTCTCTTTCTTTCTTCTTTCAATCAATTGTACGTATGATTTACACTCATTTGAGGATGATCAATCCACAAATGAGTGGCTAATTCTCTTCCTTGCTAAGGTTTTGAACATGTGTATTGAATTTTGATTGTGAATTATATGGTTTTTCATCTTCTTCTTTCATGTTGTTCTATTAATTCTTGTTCTTACTGCATTAGTGTGTGGCCAACATTAATGTACATCTAAAAAGTCCAATTTCACTCGAGAGAGCAAGAAATTGGAAAGTTGTGAATTAATAGGGTATTGTTCTTAACTTGATTTGGGAAAATTGGGTTTTGATGTGCTTTCCTGATAGAAATATACTTGAAAGCCGTATTAGTCAATTTAGGAACCGGAATTGTATTGCTAGGTCATAAATTGCATTTGATCACAGAAATGTAGACGAATGGTTTATGATTCTAAAGTGAGATTAAATACGAGAGTTTTAATCTCTAGGATAATGTTCTTGGCTAGCAACATGAAGAGAAGAATAACCGAATTATGATTACTATCGAATTCATTACTTGTTCTTAACCTTGGCATGCTCTTATCCATAGTTTCAATTCAAGTAAATATTTGTTAATAGTTTTAGTATATAGTTTATAAACAAAATTATTTAACTTTTGGTTACATTGTTGTCAACATAATTAGAAGTAAACTAGAATATAGTATACTTAAGCAATTTTACTTATCCAGAGTCTCCTTGGATCGATAATTGGCTTACTTAGCCACTTTATTACTTGTTTGACCACGTGCACTTGCGTGTCGGTTTTTAACCCCTACCAAAGGACCAAGCAAGTTTTTGGCGCCGTTGCCGGGGAGACTTGGCAATTGGTGAAATTGTTTTAAGTATAAATTTACTGTATTTTTGTTTTATTTTCTTAAGTGTTGACAACTTGGTCTAGTGTTTGTTTTAGTTCTTCTTTATTTTATTTTATTTTTTTCTGCTTGTTCGTGTACCCTTATTGACATGACATCGTGGAATATAAATGGTTTCAATGGTGGATACTCATATTTTAGTGAATCTTGTCTGAACTGTGGAGGACCCCACTTGTGGCAAAACTGTAATACGTGCAATATATGTGGGTGTCAATATGGCCATTGGGGTGATTGTCCAAAGGCATATTCCCCTCCCCCAAGCCCCTACTATGATCCTTTTGTTGTTTTTGCTGAATATAGGCATGTTGAAAATGAGGACTTGGGACGCCAAGTTCAAATAGAAGACATGTTGAAACAACTCTTGGAGCAATCAGAAGCAATGAAGGAGGCGATGGCAGTATTGAGAATTCAGCAAGAAGAGAATGCAGAGGCTCTAGAAAGGATGACCATCAAATTCACGGAGATGATCGCTGAAGCTGAAGCATGTGATAAATCACAGACAACAGTTTTAGCCGGTTTTCAAGAGGAACTACAAGAGGACGACAAGGGTGAATTTTTGGATGAAGCCCAACAATTCGAATCTCTTGAGTGTCCCCGTGATGGGCTCACACTTATGGAAAATCCATTCTTGGAAGAAGAGTTAGCGTATCCCCCAGTCGACTTTAATGGTGAGATAGATGTCGATGTCGAGAAGGTATATACAAGAAAGGAGGTCAAGCAAAATGCAGTTTCAGAGTTGAGGTGTATTGGACCACACTCTACGCATTTTTCAACATTAAATTTGGTTGACAACATAGAAATAGAGTCTTCCAAGTTTGTAGAGAAATGTCTAGAGGAGGACCAAGCACCATATATTTTGAAATTTGCTAACTCAGAAAGACAAAATGACTTCGCTTACTTAAGGACCAATAAATGCAAAAGGCAACATCTACTGTTTGGTCCTTACAATTTTTCACCACCACCCCTGGAGCATAAGAGGAAATTAGAGAAGAAATTAGGGGTGAGATTCATATCCTCAAGGTGGAGGAAAAAGTGGTGAAACTTGGTACGTCGTGCCGCGACGTAAAATTAGGCGCTGCTTGGGAGGCAACCCAAGGGTACCATGGATACCATTTTAATTTCTTGCATTTATGTTTATTTTATTTATTTTTCATCTTGTGTTGTTTTGGTGGAAAGCACATATGGAGGGGAAGTCTGAGTACCCGTGGAGGAGGAAGCTAACAAGCATGGAAAAGAAAAAGTGTGGGGTCAAACACCCACTTGTCCATAGTTGAAGAAAACCATGCTGTCAGCTAGGCCTAAAGGCCTCAGGGAGTATTTCTCACCCTTTGTAACCTTTAGTTTGATGCTATGCGGACATAGCATGATTTAAGTGTGGGGTGAGGGAAATTTCTAGGAAATTTCAAAATTTATGTGCTTAATGATTTTTGGGGAATGTAATGCTTGTACAAAAGTTGGTGAGAAATTTGAAAATTTAAAAAATTTGAAAATTTTTTGTGAATTAAGCATGACTTCAGCACCCGTTGGTTTTTCTTTTCGGTTCTTTTCCGACGGGGGGTATTTGAACCGAAGAATCAAATTTTTTTTTCTTCTTTTTTCTTTTCTTTTTTCTTTGTTTCCTTGGTCTGTATATAAAGTTTTTTTTAGTCATAGCTAGGGACTGTTTCCGACGATGGATGGATGACGACCGTCTTGAGGAAAATTAGTCGATAGGTTTTGGGTTTTGAAACCATAACTAATTGGTGCTGGATGTTCTTGTTATGTGCTATACATGGTTGTAAGATGCAAGTATGTTCAGTGTGAAGCATGCAAGTGTATAACTCTGTTTGAGACACTTAGGCTCTTGAATTTGACTCAATATGATGGAAGTTTAATTTTGAATTCTTGTGATTAGCTGAGTAAGAGTCTACTGATTGTGTCTTGATTTGAGCATGTGCCATGAGTGTAAGGTTTTTGAGTATTCCGTGTTATTGTGGATTGTCTAGAACTTGCCTGGTGTGTATATAAAAGGAAATGAAGGATGTGAATTGTAGGAGATGATTTAGGCATTTCTTTGAATTAACCAACTTTTTATCCCTCATTATACCTACCTTGAAAAATTAATCCTAGTTAACCCCATTGAGCCTTGAGCCTATTCTTTGACAGCTGCAACATAAGCTTAATCCTTTTTCTTTCATTAGCCTTGAAATTGAACCAAAACTCCGAAGCGCTTAAAGGAAAAATCCGAAAGGGTAAAGGAGTGAGAAGAATGGAAAAGAAGGAAAAATAGCAAGTTGTAAATAGTTGAGAAAAGGAAAAAGGTGCATTTGTGTGAAAATGGTTGGTTATTAGTAGGGAGCAAGAAAAGGAATGAATGAAACATATTGGTTAAGTACTCCTTACTAATAAGCTAAAAGTGTCGAAAGAAATGGGGGAACAAAAGAGGAAAAAGAAAACTAAAAGGAGAAAAAAGGTGAAGTGAGGGAAGGGAAGTTTGAAATGAAGGCGTGATGTATTAAAAGCGCTTAGGAAAGATAGTCACTATTACTGATCATAATAGTACCTACCCGCACCTGAGTTACATTACAACCTAAAAAATCCTACATGATCTTACATTCACACATCCTTATATTAGTGGAATAAAACACTAAGGGCAAGCTTATGGGTCATTACATAATGCATGTGAATTCTTTGTGAGAGTGAGCGTAATTCTATTCATGTACCCACACATGTTGTGATGTAAAAAATTGTTTTTGCGTGTGATTGGGTAACTCTCTTTCCGTGAGGGGCACATGTTGAAAGAAGGATATATTTCATGTGGGATTTCTTAATCAGATGATTTGCATGAGTTTGCTAAAATTGAGAGTCGATTCTTGAGGTTAAGAAGTCTTAACATGGTTGTACTTCATTTCAATGATCAAATCAGGCATGCTCTATTTTTAGCTTGTATCTTACGTAATCATTATAGTCGTAACCTGAATTATCTTGCTAAATTAGTTATGTAGGAGTCTCCATTTGCATGATATGTAAAAGGTTGTTCGAGGACGAACAAGGCTTTAAGTGTGGGGTTGTGATAATGGGCAAAAATATATGCCCGAGATACTCTTTATTACTTCAATTAGTCTTGTTTATCTAAGTTATTGTATACATTTTCATGTAATTTTATATAATGTGGAGATATGTGCTAACCAACATGATTAGCCTTTGTTTTGTAGGTTTTGATGATGTTTGAGTAACTAATCCATGAGTTGGTGAAGTAGAAGCTTGGAAACGGAATTAACACGCGAACGTCGGCAAGGAAGAGGCACAAAACAGCCCACCAGCGCGTCGACAAGGTGCCACGGCAGGCAGGCCGCTCAAAACAGCCCACCTGCGTGTTGGCAACATGCCACGGCAGGTGGACTCCGCGACCATGGGGCTACAACGCGCTGCCCAGGCAGCGTGACACGTTGCCAACGCGGCAAGGTGCTGCCTGGGCCGATTTCGGGTGATTTTCCAGAGAGCCTCCGCGTTCGTAGCGTGTCACGGAGGCCGTGCTCCGCGATGCACTCCGTGACACGTTGCTTGTTAATCCGGGAAAGATTCCTACTAATATAAATAGCACACTTAGGTTTATTTTTCACAATTCAGACTTGGTGGAGCAAGGACGTGGGTTAGGAGCAGTTGAGGGACGAAAAAGCTAAGGGTTTTTGTCTCTTTCTTTCTTCTTTCAATCAATTGTACGTATGATTCACACTCATTTGAGGATGATCAATCCACAAATGAGTGGCTAATTCTCTTCCTTGCTAAGGTTTTGAACATGTGTATTGAATTTTGATTGTGAATTATATGGTTTTTCATCTTCTTCTTTCATGTTGTTCTACTAATTCTTGTTCTTACTGCATTAGTGTGTGGCCAACATTAATGTACATCTAAAAAGTCCAATTTCACTCGAGAGAGCAAGAAGTTGGAAAGTTGTGAATTAATAGGGTATTGTTCTTAACTTGATTTGGGAAAATTGGGTTTTGATGTGCTTTCCTGATAGAAATATACTTGAAAGCCGTATTAGTCAATTTAGGAACCGGAATTGTATTGCTAGGTCATAAATTGAATTTGATCACAGAAATGTAGAGGAATGGTTTATGATTCTAAAGTGAGATTAAATACGAAAGTTTTAATCTCTAGGCTAATGTTCTTGGCTAGCAACATGAATAGAAGAATAACCGAATTATGATAACTATCGAATTCATTACTTGTTCTTAACCTTGGCATGCTCTTATCCATAGTTTCAATTCAAGTAAATATTTGTTAATAGTTTTAGTATATAGTTTATAAACAAAATTATTTAACTTTTGGTTACATTGTTGTCAACATAATAGAAGTAAACTAGAATATAGTATACTTAAGCAATTTTACTTATCCAGAGTCTCCTTGGATCGATACTTGGCTTACTTAGCCACTTTATTACTTGTTTGACCACGTGCACTTGCGTGTCGGTTTTTAACCCCTACCAAAGGACCGAGCAAAGGCAAACATGCAGGGATGAAATTTATTAATTAAAATCAGTCAATCTTCTCTTTGGTTGTTAGTCAGGAATTAATAACCCATGGATTGGATCTTTCGACTCCTCATTAATTAAAGAATCACGAGACTTACATTACATATTTCTGTGATGAAAAAACCCCGTGTTCTAGCTATACATAACACATTCCATAAATGACTAATATGACATTACAGATATATTTCTATTTTGAACGTAAATCTTCCCTTAATTTCTCAACCAAGAAAAGATCACATTCCACCAATTCACATCTACCCAATTAGTCTCCCTTTCGGAATCAAAATTGGAATTCTAGAATATACATTAACATTGGCCAAACATTAACGTAGTAAAAACAAGAATTGGTAGAACAACCGTTATAGAGAAGATCAAAACTAAAATAATCATTCATTACATTCTTCTGCAATTATCCTCAACCTCAGCAAGAGGTGAATTAGCCACTCATTAGCAGATTAAACATCTTCAAACAAGTAGAATTCATACACGCAATTGAAATTAAAGAGAAAAAGGAATAGAATTAACCCTAGGAATTCTTCTTCTCAACTGCCTGCTATCCACGTTCTTGCTAAAAAATGTCAGATACTTCAAAATAAAACCTAAGCGTTCTATTTATACAAGTGAGAAATTTTTCCCGGAATAACTAGCAACGTGGCACGGAGTGTATCGCGGAGCCTCAGCTCCGTGCCACGACCCTGTCGCGGACCTTCATTGGAACTCAGCTTCTAGGTAATTGTCTTCAGCGTGGCACGGAGTGTATCACGGAGCCTCAGCTCTGTGCCACGGTGCCATCGTGCACCTCCACTGGAACTTGGGGTTCCGGATAATTATCTTCAGCGTGGCACGGAGTGTATCGCAGAGCATCAGCAGAGCATCAGCTCCGTTCCACGGAGGTAACGTGCACCTCCACTGGAAATCAATATAAAAATCACTTCTAGGCAGACTGCTTTCGCGATGGTAGCGTGACACGGCCTCCATCGCGGAGCAACAAACTTGGCCAATTTCCTTGTGGACTTCTGCTTCTTGCTTGCGAGTCCATTTCCACACTTCACCAACTTGTAGATTAGCTTCCAAAAATTCCTTCTAGATTGCAAAAAAACACTAATCATGTTGGTTAGTATAAATCCACATTTACATACAAATCACATGAGAATGCGCACATAAAAGTGGATAAACAAGTAGAAATGAAGTATTAAAGTATCACTTGGGCATGCAATTATGCCCAAGATCACCTACCCCACACTTAGAACCTTGTTCTTCCTTGAACAATACTATCACATCTCATGCAATTGAAACCCACGCATTGATAATTTGGCGAGACCATTCAAGCTACGGCTATAAGGATTATTTAAGATAACAAATCCTCAAGAGAGCATGCACGGTTTAACCAATGAAATGAAATACACCACATTAAGACCTCCTACCCTCATGAATCAACTCTCGATCTTGGAAAACTCGTGCAAATCAACCAATCAAGACATCCGACACGAATGTTATCTCATATTAAGCATGTGCCCTCACAACACAAGAGAGTTACCCTATGTTTACTTATAAAATTTCCAAAGCACTACATGCAGGGGTATGTTAATAAGATTATGCTCGCTCTCCCAAAGAATTCACATGCATCATATCGTGAACCATAAGCTTTCCCTTAGTGTTTTACTCCAATTTGAGGATGCGTGACGTAAGATCATGTAGGACTTAATGGGTTGTAATGTAAGCTAAGGAACTAGTAAATACTGGGCTAACCAATAATAGTAACTAGCTTCCCCAAGCGCTTTTAACACAACCCACATTCATTACGGACATTGCTTCTTCCTCAATCCTCTCACTCTTGAATTTTTTCTTTGTTTTGGTTCCCATTTCTTTAGGCACACTCGACTTACTAGCAAAGAGTATTTAAGCCACTTTTTTCATTCATTGATTTTCTTACTCTCTACTAATAATTAATTGATTCCAAACAAGTGCACCTTTGACCTTTTCTTTAACTTTCACAACTTCCACTTTCCCTTCCGTTTCAAGCTTCTCACTCCTTCACTCTTTGAGAAAATTGTTTTTTTTTCTTACGCGCTTAGAAGTTTTAGATCAAATTCACGGCTAATGAAAAAAAAAAAGGATTAAGCTTGGTTTGTATCTATCAAAGAATAGGCTAAAGGCTCAATGGGGCTAACTAGGATTTAACATTCAAGGTGGGTACGATATGGGAGAAACTTTTGGTTCATTCAAAGAAATGCCTACATCCTTTCCTACAATCCACATCCTTCATTTGGTTTAATATACACACCAGGAAAGTTCTAGACACTTCATAATAGCATGGGATATTCGAAAACTCACACTCACTGCACATGCTCAACTTAAGACATATTCACAGACTCTTCATTCAGTTAATTACAAGAATTCACTAATTAAGCCTGGATCACACCGAATCGAATTCTAGGGCCTAGGTATCTCAACATGTTTAACACATTGGCATGCTTCCGTACGAATCACATTTGCATCTTACAATCATGTGTAGCACATAACAAAAATGTCGAACCATTAATTAGCTACACGTTTGGAAAACAAACGAAAGAAAAATCTAACCCTATCGACTAAACATCCCTTAATACGGTTGTCATCCATCCATCATAGGGAATAGTTACTATCTAAGACGTTGGTTCAAGGGGACTATTCTCGGGAAAAGCAGCGAACACAAAAACTGAGAAACCCAAACAAAAAATCGATAGAAAAAAAATATAATGAAAAATTTACACATCACAAGTAGCAGCTTACTATTTATTAAACACATACCATGAAACACAAAGTCACAGAGTAACCATTAGCACATCCACAAAAACACAAACACAAACAGCTAGCACCTAACTATTCCCACCCCACACTTAATGGGAACACTGACCCCAATGTTCACATAGCTGCAATTAAAAATAAAGTTTGGGTGGTGTAACTCCCTGATCAATCAAAATAGTCAATCTCCTCATCAGGTGCAAGTGCCTCATTGCCAAGATTAGAATCGTCCCTGTCGTCCTCCTCCGACTCAATGTCCGAGTCCTCCCGGCGTGTTTCCTCATCAGTAGGGACGTCATCATCCACAGGATCTACAAATGCGGGGTGCACTCAACATAAAGCTTAGGCATGCTCATTGAATGGATAATTCATGTCAAGCTGCCACAATTCATCCTCCGTCGCAGGCCTTCCACCAATGCGTAGTTGCAACATCTATATCCCACACATTCGAGCCATGTATTTATCATCCCGAGCATGTCGCTCGGCTAGTGTAAGCACATGCCCATATGTAGTATCAGGTGCCTTGGTTTTAGTGACATCCAAGCACGCCTGTCGATATGAAGAATGTAGTCCAGGGTCTCTTCTTCAATACCGTGGCCCCTGAGGAAAGTGGTGAGAAGACCACCAAACCCATACCGATGCCCCTGATGCAGTCTAGCTCTCTTCATGGTAGAGATGATCACCGCTCCAACATTAATTTACAGCCCTTTCATCAGTGCATAAACCAAACAAACTCTATCCCGGGCGACATCAGTCATGTGCACCCCCGGGATAAGACAAGAGCAAACTATTTTCAACCATATCCGAGCTTCTCTGCTCATCTGGGAATATGGCAATGTATGGTGGTAGCCCCTTTCCTTGTGTCGACTCCACCTGGCTATCAATCGAGCTCCACATCAAGTGCATCTGATATCTTCGTATGGTGGAGTGATGTTCAGCTGGCGGAGGACATGAGCGTCTGTGTCCCGCGCCCCCAGGATTGGATTTAGATGGTGTGGTTCAAAAGTAACCACCTGCCCTCTGATCTTGATGGTGTGGCTGTGCAAAGTCGGGTTCCAGTTAGCGTAGAATTCCTAGATAAGATGGAGATTGCACTCTTTGGGTTCTTCAAAAATAAAGTTTAACCCAGCAACGTCAATCCTATGTAGGATCCGTGGGAATTCCTGTGCTAGTGGTTCCCGTGCTATCTGTTCCTCTGAGAAGTAATTGGTTTCCTTGTGTTTGGAATACCATTTCTTCCCCTCATCTGTCACCCATCTTGTTCCATATTGTCTGTGTTTCGCTCGAGGAACAGCTGGTGCTGCTGGTACTGCTGCCCCAGTTCTTACTCTTTTTCTGCTGGCACCAGATGTGGATGCGCCCTTGCCTTTATCCTGCCTTCCAGACATTTGTCCTGTGCATTCAAAACCATACAGTTCAACTGTTATTCAAGGCATAGTTTGCTACAACTAAGGTTGGGCTTAACTCGATCACCCCACACTTAGTCATTAGCCGCAGTCAACACAATTCGACAAGAACATTCACATTTTTTTCAGTTCTTAATTCCCAACATGTTCAGTGCATTCACACAGGTCGATGGAATAATTTCTTTGTACTGCTTAGACTTCATACCATGCATTATGAAAGTTCCTCCATCGATTCATTTATATAATCATGAGCACTATGCAATTTGCGCACAACAACCTATGAGAATTCCCTACTTCCATCCCCCAAAATCCATCTTCTACCATAACATAATCCACTTCAATCACAATTTGTTTCAATTCAAACAACGTGCACAACCCAAAATATCTCCATTTTTACCCATTTCTTCTTCTTCCTATTTAAATTCTCAACCCTAGGTATCACCATTGTAAGATTTTTAACAAATCATGTAATTATTGAGTTAATCTAATCACAACGATCATATAGACCTCATTCATCCATAACATAATTGATTACACACTTATTAATCACTTAGGGAAATATTTCATCAAAGAAAACATGTTCACGAATCAAAATATTCAACAATAATGAGAAAAATTCGAGAACATACCTTTACTTGATGAATTCTAAGAAGAATCGAAAAAATTTGCGCACTAGGGCCGTGGCACGTTGAGGGGGAAGGGGTTTGGGGATGTTGGTTGTGGAGGGTTTGAGAAAATGGGGAAAAATTAAAGAATTTGGGGTTAAAAAGGTTGATTTCGCGTGGGTTTACCCGATGACCCGAGGTGACCCGACTCGAAATGAGCCTCAACGTGTCACAGAGGCCATCGCGGAGGCCAGGATCCGTGACATGAAGCCATCGCGGAGGCTCACTGGAATTTGTTAAAAATTTCAGAATGAACCTCAACGTGTCACGGAGGGTAACGCGAAGGTCCACCTCCGTGACACGGAGCCATCGCGAGGGCTCTCTAGAATTTCCCCCAAGTTTTATTTTCTTACCTTGATTTTCCCTTTGCACTTTTGTATTTATGCCCTCCATTTCACCTGAAAATCATCCAACCACAAAAATTTGTTAGAAATCATAGGTTGCCTCTCAACTATTGCCAGCCCTTTTCTCTTTTTTTTTGGTTTCTTTTGTGTTTTTTTTTCAATAATCCTAACTACTCTATTACATTACATTCACGGGTTGCCTCCCATGCAGTGCCTGGTTTACCGTCGCGGCTCGACGCTTTTCATCCTTACTCATCTACTAAAGTGATAGACGTCTTCTCTCGAATAACGTCTTCACCCCAGTAGTGCTTACATCTCTGCCCATTCACCAAAAATGTGGCACTTTTATCCTCTTACCACAATTCAACTGCCCCGTGTGGGTTCATTCTCACCACTTCAAACAGCACTGACCACTTGGACCGCAACTTCCCTGGGAAGAGTTTCAGCCTCGAGTTGAATAGCAACACTTTTTGCCCTGGCTCAAAGATTCGATGCACCATGTGCCTGTCGTGCCACCTTTAAGTTTTCTCCTTGTAGCATTTAGCACTTTCATAGGCGTGCCATCGAAACTCGTCTAACTCACTCAACTGCATCAACCTCTTCTATCCTGCTAGCTCAAGATCCATGTTTAGCTTTCTTACAGCTCAAAAAGCTTGATGTTCCAACTCTATAGGTAGATGACATGCCTTCCCATAAACCAATTTGTATGGAGAAGTCCCAATGGGTGTCTTGTACGCAGTTCTTTAAGCCCACAATGCATTGTCAAGTTTTCTTGCCCAATCAATTCGTTGTGCATTCACTGTTTTCTGCAGAATTTACTTAATCTCCGTGTTTGACACCTCTACTTGCCCGCTAGTTTGGGGATGATACGCTGTAGCCACCTTGTGCCTCACCCCATACTTAGCTAGCAAGTTTCTGAAACCTGCATTCACAAAATGTGCCCCTCCATCACTGATAATAGCTCGAGGCGTACCGAACATGGTGAAAATCTGCTTCTTCACAAATTTCGTCACCACCTTGTTGTCGTTCCTGGGACAAGCTACTTTCTCGACCCACTTAGACACGTAGTCCAGTGCTACCAAGATGTAACGATTACCGAATGAAGGTGGAAACGGTCCCATAAAGTCTATCCCCCATATATCAAAAACTTCAACTTCTAATATCTGATGCAATGGCATCTCCTATCTCCTGCCGATTGTTCCTGTTCTTTGATATCTATCACACATTTTGACATAAGTTATAGCGTCTCTAAACAGTGTGGGCCAAAAGAAACCTGACTGCAGCACCTTGTGAGCTGTTCGCTCTCCTCCATGATGACCTCCATACAACGATAAATGACAACTCCTCAGCACCTCTGCAATCTGACTTTCTTGAATGCATCGCCTCATCACTTGATCCGGTTCTTGCTTAAACAGATACGGCTCATCCCACATGTAGTACAGGGAATCATGCCTTAGCTTCTTCCTTTGTTGAGTTGTTGCCTCAGGTGGGTATACTCCACTTACCAGCAAGATCACAATGTCTGTATGTATACCAAGGGGTTTCAGCTTCCTTTATTGCCAAGAGTTGTTCATCGAGGAACTCGTCTCTGATGCTTTCACCTTCCTTCACATGCGAATGGTTCTCTAACCGTGACAGGTGATCTGCAATCTGATTCTCACTT
The DNA here is from genome assembly GCA_035772735.1 of Datura wrightii. Taxonomy (NCBI): domain Eukaryota; kingdom Viridiplantae; phylum Streptophyta; class Magnoliopsida; order Solanales; family Solanaceae; genus Datura; species Datura wrightii. The sequence goes on along the minus strand of JASDFA010000010.1, from coordinate 117,379,564 downwards.
CCCTTTCTGTCTCGGATCTCCAGATCAAACTCTTGCAGCAGTAATATCCACCTGATTATCCTGGGCTTCGCGTCCTTCTTGCCAAACAAATACCGAATTGCTTCATGATTAGTATATACCACCACTTTTGACCCCACCAGATAGGATCTGATCTTGTCAAATGCAAACACTAAATCCAGCATCTCCTTCTCTGTGACTGTATAATTGACTTGGGCAGCGTCAAGTGTTTTGCTTGCATAATAAATGTAATGAAAATTTTTATTCTTACGCTGCCCCAATACAGCTCCTACAGCCACGTCACTTGCATCACACATCAACTCAAAAGGATGTTCCCAATCAGGAGAAATGAGAATAGGCGCCTCCACCAGCTTCTGTTTTAACTCCTCGAATGCATCTACACAATCCTTATCAAATTCAAACTTCACCTCTTTTTCTAGAGACCAGCATATCGGTCTAGAAATTTTTGAGAAGTTCTTGATGAACCGTCTGTAAAACCCAGCATGTCCTAGAAAGTTGCGAACACCCTTCACTGACACTGGTGGTGGTAGCTTTTCAATCACCTCAATCTTTGCACAATCGACTTCTAACCCTTTGCATGACACCTTATGGCCAAGAACGATACCCTTCTTGACTAAAAAGTGGCACTTCTCCCAGTTGAGCACCAGGTTTGAGTCTTCAGATCGAGCTAACACCCTTTCAAGATTCTACAGACACATAGCAAACGAATTACCAAAAACAGAAAAGTCATCCATCAATACCTCAACAAAATCTTCCACCATATCATGGATGATCGCCATCATGCATCGCTGGAATGTGGCTGGTGCATTACATAGACCAAGTGGCATTCGCCTGAAAGCATATGTCCCATAAGGATGTAAAAATGGTCTTCTCCTGATCCTCCAGTGCTATGGCTATTTATTATAGCCGGAATACCCATCAAAAAAACAATAATATTCCTGACCTGCCAACCTGTCCAAAATCTGATCAATGAATGGAATAGGATAATGATCTTTCCTCGTGGCCTCATTGAGCTTCCTGTAATCCATGCAAATTCGCCAGTCAGTGACTGTGCATGTGGGAATCAGCTCATTCTTTTCATTGGTGACCACAGTCATCCCCCTTTCTTTGGAGCGCACTGAACTGGGCTAACCCATTCACTATCTGATATAGGATATACCACACCTGTATCAAGCCACTTGATCACTTCCTTTCTGACTACGTCTTTCATCATCGGGTTCAACCTCCGCTGATGTTGCACGGTTGGCTTGGATCCTTCTTCCATGAATATCCAGTGTGTGCAGAAAGCTGGACTAATTCCCTTGATGTCCGACATCTGCCAACCCATTTCTCTCTTTCGCCTCTTAAGGATCACCAATGCATCTTTCACTTGTGCCTCTGTCAGTTCTGCTAAAATGATGACTGGAAAGGTGTCATCTTCACCCGAAAATACATACTGCTGATGTGGAGGCAATGCCTTTAACTCTAACTTCGGTGCTTCCTCAAGTGATGTCCTTGGTGAGGGTTCCAAGGACCTCTTTAAGGGTTCAAAGTCCTGCTTCCTGAAGAACCATTTTGGCTCATTCAAAGTCTGCACCATCTCATATGTAGCACTGTCCCCAAAATGATCGTAGCCCACCAAGGTTCTCTCAAATGGGTCCTATGAGTCAACAATCTGAAGGGTCGATTCCTTATTCAAAACACTGATTGTTGATATTTCCTCATAAATGGCCGGTAGCTTCATGGCCTTGTACACATCAAAAACCTCTACTTTCTCATGTGCTCGCATGGTTAGCTACCCAGCAGCCACATTGATTAAGGCTCGCCCGGTTGCTAAGGGACGTCCCAAAATAAATGGGACTTCCGCATCTGGCTCAAAATAGAGAATTATAAAATCCACCGGGAAAATGAGGGAGCCCACTTGCACTAGCACATCCTCCACAATACCATCAAGTCTGGCCAATGAACGGTCAGCTAGCTACAAGATCACAGTAGTTGGTCTGGGGCTGCCCAGCCCCAACTTCTTGAACACTGATGTGGGCATCAAGTTATGCTTTCTACCAAATCACACAATCCGCGAGCTCGAATAGACTGACCAATTGTAATCTGAATAGTGAAGCTCCCAGGATCCTTGAGCTTTGTCGGCAATCTATTCTGTATTCGGGAGGTGCACTCCTCAATAAGCGCCACTATAGCATACTCTGACAATCTACTTTTGTTTGCTACTATGTCCTTGATGTACTTGGCATATTTCGGCACTCCCTGCAAAACATCAACTAAAGGAAAACTAATATGTACCTGTTTCAACACTTCCATGAATTTCTTAAAGCAAACTTCCTCTTTGAGCTTTTTTAATCTCTGAGGAAACCGGGGGGGGGGGGTGGGTCTTTCTATCTCGGCTGCCTTTTCCTTCCCCCTCACATCATCATGTCCTTCATCCTTTTCTGCCTTTCCAAATTGCTGAGGTGGCCTTTCTGGTTCCACCTCGTTGAGCTGAGTTCCACTCCTGGTAATAAATGCATTGACCTGCTTAGGATTTGGGTTAGTATCGCTTGGTAATCCTCCCCTTGGTCTGGTGTTTTGGGCTCCAAATAACTGTCCAAACTGATACTCCAATGCCTTTGTAGCTAACTGCTGATTTTTCATGTCAGCAACTAACTTTACATAATCATCTTGCATCTGTGCTTTGTTAGCTATTATGGTTTTGAATATATCCTCAATGTTTCTAGGTGGAGGAGTTGCATTCTTTCCTCTATATTGTGGCTGAAAATTTTGATGCCCCCCTTGGTTTCTCTGCACGCCCTAATTTGAACTCTGTCCCTGATGACTAGTACCCCCCCATGAAAAATTCGGATGATTCCTCCAATTTGGGTTGTAACTGTTGCCATACTGTTGATTACTGTTCTTTTGGACGTTTCCAACAAAAATCATCGAATTTGGATTGGCCCCACAACACTAAGCTGAGTGTTCACTACTTCCACGGACTTCACACCATACCTGATGAACTGCACTAACTGGGGCTTGTTCCTAGCTCAAGCTCATACTGCTAAAATGGGTGTTAAGTTGATTTTGCAAAGCGGCTATCTGTGTAGCGATAGCTGTAAAACCATCCACCTCAAAGACCCCTGCAGCTTTCTTTGCTCCTCCTCGAGTAGAATCCGCATTCCATTCTAGATTTCCCTATGAAATACGGTTTCATAAAGTGTAAAGCTCTTCATAGGTCTTCTCCAATGCCTGCCCACCGGCTTCTGAATCTAACAAAATCTTAGTATGCGGTTCCAAACCCTCAATGAACGTATGCATCAACACATCATTAGACTGGTGATGATGAGGACAATCCCTTAGCATTGACTTGAACCTCTCCCAAGCCTGATACAAATTCTCACCCTCTCTCTGTTTGAATCTTAGAATCTGACTTCTAAGTCTGGCTGTCTTCCCGTATGGAAAGAATCGTATCAAAAACTTCCTTGCGAGGTCATCCCAAGTAGTGATAGATGTTGGTGGTTCAGCCTTCAACCACCTCTTTGCTTCCCCCAGCAGTGACAACGGGAATAATGTAAGCCTCACATAGTCGGATTATACTCCAGCGGGGATATAGGTGTCACTTATCTCAAAAAAAGTTTTGGAGATGTTGTTGTGGATCTTCATGAGGGAGACTTGTAAATTGCCCGCTGGTGTGCAATAACTGCAGCATATTCTGCTTGAGTTCGAATCTCCCTCCTGGCTCCGGTCTGCAAATGCTAGATGTTACATTATTTGCGTGTGGGATTGCCACTTCGCGGACCGGTCTTGCTGCGATCTCTTCGGGCACTAAAACTGCCCTTACAATCGGTGGATTTTGTTGCTGCTCCAGAATTTCCTGTCTTAATAACTGCAGCTTCTTCTCTAGAGCTTCCCTTCTTTTTCGATGAAATTGTCTCTCTGGCTCTAAAAATGAATCCACAAACTCCTTGTCTCTTGCCAGCGTTCAGAAAAAATTCAATACCTGCTAGAGAAAGGCTAAGATCAAGTCGTCAACACTTATATCAAAATTGTAAACTAACACTAAGAGAATTAAGTAACCAATTGCCAGTCCTCAGCAACGGAGCCAAAAACTTGTTCGAACCCAACTACACGCAAGTGCACGTGGTCGTACAAGTAGTAAAATGGCTTTATTTCAAGCCAAGTATTGATCCCACAGGGACTGTAATATGGTAGTAATTATCCTAAATGCTAGTGAACGATTTTGTTATGTAGGTAGAAAACAAAACAAATAATGCTTTTTAGGCAAGATTAATAGTTAATGTGAACCTAAGTAAATATTGTAAATTAAAGTCTGAACACTAGCAATGAACAAGCTGAGATTAAGGAAAACATGCAGGAATGTAATTTATTTATTAAAATCAGTCAATCTTCTCTTCGGTTGTTAGTCAGGAACTAATAACCCATGGATTGGATCTTTCAACTCCTCACCAATTAAAGAATCACGAGACTCACATTACACATTTCTGTGATGAAAAAACCCCGTGTTCTAGCTATACATAACACATTCCATAAATGACTAATATGACATTACAGATATATATATATATATATTTTGAACGTAAATCTTCCCTTAATTTCTCAATCAAGAAAGGATCATATTCCACCAATTCACATCTATCCAATTAGTCTCCCTTTCGAAATCAAAATTGGAATTCTAGAATATACATTAACATTGGCCAAACATTAATGTAGTAAAAACAAGAATTGGTAGAACAACCGTTATAGAGAAGATCAAAACTGAAATAATCATTCATTACATTCTTCTGCAATTATCCTTAACCTCAGCAAGAGGTGAATTAGCCACTCATTTGCGGATTAAACATCTTCAAACAAGTAGAATTCATACACACAATTGAAATTAAAGAGAAAAAGGAAGAGAATTAACCCTAGGAATTCTTCTTCTCAATTGCCTGCTATCCACGTTCTTGCTAAAAAATGTCAGATACTTCAAAATAAAACCTAAGTGTTCTATTTATACAAGTGATAAATTTTTCCCGGAATAACTGGCAACGTGGCACGGAGTGTATCGCGGAGCCTCAGCTTTGTGCCACTTCCCTGTCGCGGACCTTCATTGGAACTCAGCTTCCAAGTAATTGTCTTCAGCGTGGCACAGAGTGTATCATGGAGCCTCAGCTCCTTGCCACGGTGCCATCACGCACCTCCACTGGAACTTGGGGTTCCGAATAAATATCTTCAGTGTGGCATGGAGTGTATCGCGGAGCATCAGCTCCATGCCACGGAGGTAACGCACACCTTCACTGGAAATCAATATAAAAATCACTTCAAGGAAGACTGCTTCCACGATGGTAGCGTGACATGGCCTCCATCGCGGAGCACCAAACTTGGCCAATTTCCTTTTCGACTTCCGCTTCTTGCTTCCGAGTCCATTTCCACACTTCACCAACTTGTAGATTAGCTTCCAAAAGTTACTTCTAGACTGCGAAACAACACTAATCATGTTGGTTAGTATAAATCCACATTTACATACAAATCACATGAGAATGCTCACATAAAAGTGGATAAACAAGTAGAAATGAAGTATCAAAGTATCACTTGGGCATGTAATTATGCCCAAGATCAGTCATCAACATGAAAATCTAAGATAATAAAATCAGCAGGTATAATAAACTTACCCACTTTAATGAGAAGGTCCTCTATGATTCCATCCGGTGCCACTCGCGACTTATCCGCAAGCTGCAGCATCAATCTTGTTGGTCGCGGTTTCCCCAACCCTAGGGTGTTAAATAAAGATAGGGGCATTATATTAACTGCTGCCCCTATATCACATGAAGCTCGTAGCACTTAAGCTTTACCAATTTGTATGGAGAGGGTAAAACTCCCTGGGTCTTTTAGCTTCTTCGGAATTTTTCTCAATACCCTGTGACTGCACTCCTCCATCAGTGCTACTGTCTGGACATTCACCAATCTAACTTTATTTGCATTCACATCCTTCAAGTATTTAGCATACTTGGGCATTCCCTGCAAAACATCAAGAAGAGGCAAATTTATATGCAGTTCTTTGAAAATCTCAAAGAACTTTTTGAAGAATTCCTCCTCCTTGCTCTTTCTGAATTTTTGAGGAAATGGTGGTGGTGGTCTTTGTGCTGGCTGCAATGAAGATTGTGCATTTTGTTGCACAGCACTCTGATTTTCTCCCTTGTCAGTAGATGGTCTTTGTCTAACCAACTCCGGCTGCACCTCATTTCTTTTCCCTTTTAGCACTGCATCAGCTAATTGCTTGTCGCTCCTCAGACGATGGCATTGATCGGACGGGGGTTAGGAGCTATGTCGCTTGGTAGTCCTCCCTGCGGTCTCATGTTTTGAGCAGTTTCTATCTGACCCATCTGCTTTTCTAGATTGTGGGTGGCCAATTGCTAATTCTTCAAATCTGATGCCATCCTCGCCTGATTTTTTGCTAATTGAGTCTGGGTCTCCATGATTTTCTGCAATGTTTCCTCAATGTTGCTACTAAACTGGCCATCATTCTGCCTATTCTGCTGATACTACTGCTGTTGAGGTTGCTAATAACTTTGCTTTTGATTTCCACCCTAAGAAAAATTCGGGTGGCTCTGCCAATTTTTATTGTAGTTGTTTCCAAAATTCTGAGTGTTCCTCTGCACATTCCCAACAAAATTGACTGATTTCGGATTGGCTCCATAAGATTCTACATTGTGCCCATTATTCCCACAAACTTCACACCAACTCGGAGCTTGCTGAACTACATTAAGCTAGCTCTGGTGTTGGTTCATACTTAGTTTATTGAACTGAGTCATCATTTGATGCTGGAATGAAGCTAACTGTGCCGCCAAGGCATTCATACCATCTACTTTTATCAGCCCTGCTCTTTTTCCTGCCCCTCTCGATGATCACTATGCCATTCTGGATTTCCTTGAGCAATTCTATTCAACAGTGTGTACAGCTCATCATACGTCTTCTCTAAGGCTTGCCCACCCGATGCATTGTCTAGTAAAAATTTTATGTGTGGCTCTAGACATTCTACAAAGGTATGGGCCAACACATCATTGGATTACTAGTGATGGGGACAGTCTCTCAGCAATGACTTGAATCTCTCCCAAGCCAAATATAAGTTCTCATCAGGCCTCTACTTGAAACTCAATATTTCACTTCTCAATTTTGCAGTCTTGCCTGAAGGAAAGAATCTGATCAAGAACTTCCTTGCCAGATCATCCCAAGAAGTTATGGAGTTCGGTGGCTCAACTTTCAACCACCTTTTTGCCTCTCCCAACAATGAAAATGGAAAGAGGTTAAGTCGGACATAGTCTGTGGACACTCCGGTGGGGATGAAAGTGTCACTAATCTCTAAAAAGTTTTGTAGGTGCTGTTGCGGGTCCTCATGTGCCATCCCAGTGAATTGACCACTAGAATGTAACAGATGCACCATGTTCTATTTCAATTCAAAGTTCCCTCCAGGTTCTGGTTTACGGATACTAGAGTTCACATTCGTCGCTTGTGGGATTGCCACTTCGCGAACTGGTCTGGCTGCCATTGCTTTCGGTGACAATTGTGCTTGTCCTGCGGGTGGTTGTTGTTGTACCTTTTCTTGAAGTCTTTTCAGCTTTTGCTCTAGAGCTACTCTCCTTTGCAAATGAATTTGATGTTCTAGTTCAAGCAACGGTTCCACAAGCTCTCTATTCCTAGCCAGCTTGGCAAGACAACCTGTCACCTGCAATAAGTCAGACTAAGACCAAGTTTCTCAACACCTAAGGAAATTAAAAATCACACAAAAACAGACAAATTTACTAAACTTCGCCGAGGCCCCGGCAACGGCGCCAAAAACTTGTTGACTGCACCCAAGCGCACACGCAAGCGTACGTGGTCTTACAAGTAATACAGTAGCCCTTTTTAAGAGTCGGATGTCGAACCCATAGGGACTGGACCAATTCAGCTAATTATCAAGTTCAAGTGTGATATTAACTTTCACAAGTGTTGATTATAGAAGTTTTCGATAAATTCTATTTAAATCTAGGGGTGGTCACAGAAATACTATGAAATCATTCAAGGAGCAACTAGAGCTAAGGCCGGGTAATCATGCGACACTACTCTTTGCAATGGTTTAAGTATGGAATTATCACTTGTTGTCTCACATAATTGAAAATACATGTTTATGGTCTTTCGATCCTCTAAACACGACAAACTAGCCTCACAACTACATCGTTGAGCGGGGATGCGACATCCTAGTTCGTAGGCAATTCAATTATGTGGATGTGGTTTACGGGGTTTGTTCCCTTGATTAGGAACTTTCGTACCTCTATTCATTTAACTCAACTTAGCTTCACAACTACTTCTTTGAGTGGTGGAGTCACAATTCTAATTTTATTTCATATTATCATCCCGTTTTATCAACCAAGCAAGGCAAATTAGGTATAATTTCTTATCCTAACCGCGAATTATATCGTAAGATACAAACTTTCTCCCTACATTCTTTGTTCTTGTCTAGGTTTACTTTCTCAAGATTTTATCTAGGTGTAACGTGTGTGTTTTCATGGTGATCAATCATAAAAAAACCATAATTAAGAACGTAAGACAAAACAACAATTAATAACTTAAACCAAAACAAATTCACATAGTCACAATCATATCTTGTGGCCTCAACCCTAGAGGAAGGGTTCTAGCCACTCAAGTTCGTATAATTACAAGAAAACATAATTAACGAAGCATACTTACAAGAATTAGTAAAAGAGAAGATGAAATTTAAGAACCGTAGGTGAGTTCTCCCACTTCTCCCTTCACTCCTTGGTAGTTTTTCACAAATATTATGTGACAAAATGTTTTTAGGACTAAGGGACCTATTTATAGTAAATGAGAGGTGTATAAAATTATGCCCAACATGAAATAGCTCCGTGTCATGGAGGTGAACATGCCAATTTACCTCCGTGACACGGAGGCATCGCATAGGCACACTAGAAATCCAAAACAGTCCACAAGCAGCCCCCTGCCGCGTTGGCAGCATGTCACACTGCTTGTGCAGCGCGCTAGGGGCCGTGGCACACCACTGGCCACGCAGCCTACCCGCGTGGCACGTTGCCAACGCGCAGGTGGGCTGTTTCTCGTGTCCCCCTTTCCGACGTTCGCGTTTTACTTCTTATTCCATGCCTCCACTTCACCAACTCATGGATTAGTTCCTTAAATTCATTTTAAACCTACAAAAACAAGAACTAATCATGTTGGTTAGTATATATATTCACATTTACATAGAAGTACATGAGGATGCATATAATTAAGTCGATAAACAAGACAAAACTAAGTTATAAAGCATCACTTGGGCATGCTATTTTTCCCAAGATCACATACCTGGGAATAGATGGACTTAAAGTTCCTTGAACACCTATAAAGAATTTGATGATAATTTGGGGAAGAAGGCCTTGAATCTCCAAAAAACCTCTCTAAAATCCTTGCATGAGAATGGGCATGCATAAGGGCTTAACCAATCTTATCTAACTCAGAAACATATCCAAAACAACATAGTTTAGGCCTTAGGGACTTAGGAAGTTATGAAATCACCATTATTAAAACGCAGGAAATTCTGGTCGCCAATCCTCAAGAGGGACCTAACGGGTCGTTGCCACAGAGCACGACTCGTGGCCTTGATCCGTTGAGTCCACTTCCCAAACCTCCAAGGGAACCCCGTGGGAGACTTCACTAGTCGTGAGGTCAAACCACGACTCGTGGTCACCTTCTGTGGCCTACACTACCCATCCCATTTTGCCAATCCTCCAGGGTTGACTAGGGGAGACCTCATGAGTCATGAGGTCTGACCACGACTCATGGTCAAGCCCGTGGCCTCGTCACTCAGGCCTAGACACACCATGGTGACCATGAGTCACCTTACGATTCGTGGTCCCTCCTAACAACTCAGCTCACGAGTCGTTCTGTGACCTAGTGTGAATTTTTAGTTTTTCTCCGTTTTCACTTCCGGGTCTGATCCTTGGGTTTCCGGGGTATAACACTTATAGGGTTAGAGAGGTGATCAAGCTTAATTCCTCCCAAATTTCTCTCAAGTCTTCCTTGGGCAATCAGAGGAGTTATAGAATCTGATTCTCTCAGGTATGTAAGGTTATGAATGAGTGAATTTGTTCACACCAATGCCCAATCCCTGTCTAATTTATGAAAATCTATATGTGATCCTATGGGGTTTTAACCCAATGCATAATTTTCCTAAGTTTCTTCGATGTTTCTATTATTGAATTATGGTTCATGGGCAAGTTTTACAATGTTTTCAATTATAAATCAGGTTTTCAATTATAAATCATGTTTTCAATTTTTATATAGTGTGATGCCCATCCATGAGAAGTTCATGAAAGTTGAGATCCATGATTTATGTTCAAGTATGATAAGATATTTATGATGAAAAGCATGTTTTCATGTTTTCCATGTCTATGATCATGTTTTCAAGTGAGTTAAGTATTTTCAAGCATGTTTAAGTATTGGGCAAGCCTATATGTTCAATTATGAATTATGATTTTACGAATTAGCTTACCAAATGGTTTTGGAGTAAAGACTCCTAATAATGTTCAGTTTATGGTATGGTTTGAGCCATGGCTCATCATGTGTGATTTTCAATTTTATATGTGCATGATTATTCAGCTTCGTCACTAGATGAAGGTCAGCTTCGGTGAAAAATGATTGAGAGCATATGCATGTTTTTGGGAGTAGTGTCTAGCACTGAGTAGGATAAGGGTCAGTTAATCCTATGCCTCAAACTTATGAGCCAATGTAGGTATGATCGGATTATTTGGGACCTACTTTGGAGCTTTCTCCTTCCCCAAGGGGCCTTCAGCTTGATATCGATATTTTTGTAGCATCCTTAGCCTTGGAAAGGCTTTGGACGGCTCTACCCACTTGAGTGTTATAGTCGAAACCATGTAAGCTCTATGGTGGTAATGTAGGTTATATGAGGGGTCTCCCATTGTTCCTCATGATTTCAGTTATGCATTTTTATCATCACATATATATATATATATATATATATATATATATATATATATATATTCTAAAGCATGTTTGACCCAATGTTTAGTTTTACTTATGATTATCAGATTTCAGCTTTGGGTCATTCGATTCAGTTATGACGTTTAGTTAAGTGCGGAGCATGTTTTCAGAAAATTGCATGAAAGCCATACTCTCATATTCTTATCTTAATTATGTTTTACGTATTCATGTTTTAATGATATCACTTACTTAAGCGGTTTTACTTACCCTGCATAGTCGATACATTCCATGTACTAACCGCATACTCTATGTTGTATCATTTTATGATACAGGTTTCGATCTTCAGACTCAGCCCTGTCTCTAGCAAATTTCTGGAGTTAGCATCTAGCGTTAGTGGTGAGTCCTCATTTCCCAAGGACCATTCCTTATCATTTATCTTTGTATTTTCAATTTCAGTCTTAGAGAGTTAGTTGGGGTCTTGTCCTATCAACTCATCAGACGTAGAGGCTTTTAAGACATAGATTGTATTCAGCTTCAGAATCGTGTTCTATGTTCAGATTTTATTTTTTGCTCAGACTTCCGGTATTATTATTATGTCGATATTCCATTTTTATTGATTGAGTTAGAAATTATGGTCATGTCATGGGTCTACTTGGAGCCTCTCGGGGTTCCTTGTCTCGTCTCGATCTGGGCCCATGTTTGGGTCATGACAAACTTGGAATCAAAGTGTTATCTTTTTGAAGTGTCCTAGCGCTTCTTCCGATACCTATGAATTCCATTGACCAAGAAATGATACATTGGAAGAATCCGCTGGGTCTTCAAATATCAATAGGTTGATTGTTTCGTATCTTAAAGCCGCATTAGGTAGATCTTTTTCATGGGTGTGAAGCGCACCACACTTGTGACGAAGAGGCTACGAGACGTTTAGGAAATGTTCCCTTCTTTCATGATCTAGGTCGTGCGATGAAATGTCTATCTATCCTTCTAACTCGGCCTATTCACGATTACAAAGTTAATGGCAGAAGAAATGGAAATAGAAAATGCTCATAAGGATGGCAGTGGAGACGGGCATCAGCAGGCCCCACCAGCCCATGAGCACCATACACCGGAGCCGGTTGCCCATGCTGAATTCAGGCAGCCATTCAAATGCTAGCACAGGCTTTGATCACTGAGGTCAATCAGCAGGCGGTAGTGCATGCCCCTCAGAACAAGAATGCAGCGGCCACACAAGTAAGAGATTTCTTGAGGATGAACCTTCTAGAGTTTCTTGGGTGAAAGGTGGATGAGAATCTACATGACTTTATCGACGAGATTCTAAAGATCACCCAGGTCATGGGGGTGACTGGAGAAAAGTGTGACAACATAGCCTCTTATTCAACTGAAAGGGGTTGCACATATCTAGTTCAAGTAGTGGAATGATAGTAGGGAAGTTGGAGCAGGCCCTATCAGTTGGGATGAGTTTCTCTTCACTTTTCTAGATCGGTTCTTCCCTCGTGAAATGAGGGAGCTGAAAGCGGCCAACTTTGTGAATTTGAAACAAGGAAAGATGACAGTGCAGGAATATACCTTAGAGTTCACTCATCTGTCCAAGTATGCACCAGAAATAGTGGTTAATCAGTAAGCTCGAGTAAGCAGGATTGTTCATGGGTTGGTGGTGTCACGACCCAAACGTACACCCGGATCGTAGACACGGGACAAGGAGCCCCAAGAGACCCCAAGTCGACCCATGGCATGAGAATACATCTAATTGAATCACATGAGCAGAAGACTTAACATAAAGAATGTAATCATAACATAGCATAAAGGAAAAATAGTACTAGACTTATACAGTACGACGAAATACATTTTGTAGTCTGATAAGCCTCTAAACATGAAAGGCAGATTGATGGGACTGCTCCCCAACTAATCCAATGTACAGAAACTGAAGAAATAACATGGAGTGTGAACATGTAGCCCTCGGAACATTAGGAATCACCAAATTCACAGAGAGCAAGTTTGAATCTAGCTACGGGTGAGGATGAGCCTGAGAACTGGGACCTGTATCATTAAATGTGCAGCATATAAAGTATGCGGTCAGCACGTGGAATGTACTGAGTATGCAAGGTAAGTAAAACATATATTTAAAACATATACGAAATTCATAAATGATCATAAGTGTAAGACGTCATGCTCGTATCGCAAATCATAATATCATATCATATGGCTCAAGTTTTTCAAAACATTCGTAACATAACTTAACCATAATCATAATAGAAGAGGTTTACTTAATATGACTTGAGCCAACATACATAATCACAACATGTATAAATCATAAGGAATAGTGGGAGATTCTCTTAACCGACATACACCATATGAGCACACATGAAGCCCGACTTATCACCCTAGTCGGAATGGTGTTCATACCTTGCCAAGGATAGGAACCATGAAGTGTGTGATCACACATTAAAAGGGCCATTTGGGCCAGGGAAAAACATGAAAGGGTCGTAACATACCTATGGTGACACGTAGTTCATGAGATCCGGGGATTAATCGTGAGCCTCGAACTTACAAGGTGTTCGATACTACACACAAAACATATATGGTGCTCATAATAATACATACATGAATTCATGAGCTAGTTAAATCATGATAATCATAAACATGCTTGAACATACGTGAACTAGCCATGACTTGAAGCCCGTGGGTCGGCCAAAAACATAATTTATGATTGATAAAATTCATACATACTTGTAGATCATTCATGTAGCTTGAAATTCATATATTCATAGTAGATAACAAAATAAATTCATAATTCATGTTGGGCTTATCAAAACACCAATGGATCAATGGATCCTAAATAGATTCTGGATGGCGTATGCATAATCAAACTTAATTGTTTAGAAATTCAAAATCAACAATATTATAATCAATTTAAATCCCAAAAGATGATCAAAATTAGTAGGTTATGATAAAATTTAAAAATCACAAGACCCATAACTAAATCATTAAATTTGATACAAATTGATTACAAAGCCCCATGAGTTTTTGATAATTTATAAGTAAAATCATAGAATAGGAGTATGGGTGTGGAAGGGACCACCCATTGATGACCTTACATACCTGGAAACACTTGATCCTTAATCTCCCTTGATAGCCCAAGGTGGAATTTAGAGAAATTGGGGAAGAACACCTTGAATCACCTCCTAGATTCCTCCCTATACTCTTGCATGCATGAATGAGGCCTAACATGGACTAATCCCCCTTAAAAGACCCCATTTAGAGCTTAAAACGACGTAGTTTAGGCTTTAGGAACTTACGAATTACGGGAACACCTTATTAGAATGCAGGTAAAACACTGCCAAGACCCCTAATGAGGGACCTCACGAATCCTTGCCAAGAGACACGACTTGTGGCTTGGACCCGTGAAGTCCACTGCCCAAAACACTCAAGGGGACCCCACGAGGGACCCCACAAATCGTGTTGGCTGACCACGACTCATGCTCACCACCCGTGACCCCTACTACCCCAGAACCTTGATCAACCCTTTAATGCAAACCATGGGCGACCTCACGAGTCGTGAGGTCGACCACAACTCATTGTCAGGCCCGTGGCCTCCTCAACCTGAGCTTGCCCAGCCTGCTAACCACGAGTCACATCATGACTCGTGGTCACTCCTCATGACCCACCTCACGAGTCGTCCTGCAACCTGATGCAAATTTCCAATTTTTTCTCTGTTTTTACTCCTGGGGTATGATCCTTGGGGTCCCAGGGTATAACAATATTTCTCCCCTGGGAACATTTATCCTCGAATGTTAGAAACATGCAGAAAACTCAGAAACAAGACCATATACAAATACTGATCATTTAAGCTAAAAACTGACGGATTGACTACCTCCAAAAAGAACAATAGAGTTGAACTGAATTCAGACACCACATACATATACCATATCATAAAACAAATTTGTACATATGAACGGAACATGAAAACTGATTAGAGGATTAGGGCAAAACTGATACCTCAAACTGAAACTGAGCCGATAGAGAACAGGTGTGGATATTTATCCATCATATCCGTTTCGGCTTCCCACGTAGATCCTTCAACATGCTGGTTTCTCCACAATACTTTAACTGAAGCTACTTCTTTCTTCCTTAGCTTACGGACTTGACGATATAAGATTTTCACTGGAATTTCTTCATAGCTAAGGCTATCCTTTACGCCAATGCTGTCCATCGGGACTACTAAAGCTGGATCACCCAAGAACTTTTTCAAAAGTGACACATGAAACACAGGATGAACTAAATATAACTTCGAGGGCAAGTCCAACTCATACGCCACCTTACCAACTCTCCTCACAACCCGGTATGGGCCAACATAGCGGGGCCTAAGTTTCCCCTTTTTCTCAAACCACATGACTCTCTTCATGTGAGATACCTTTAGAAATACCCAGTCGTCCACATCAAACTCCAAGTCTCTTCTCCTCACATCGGCATATGATTTCTGCCGACTTTGAGCGGTTTTCAACCGGTCCCTTATCAACTGAACCTTCACCATCACCTCGTGAACCGAATTTGGCCCTATCATAGCTTCCTCACAACCTCAAACCATCCGATGGGTGATCTACACCTCTGCCTATAGAGGTCCTCAAACGGTGCCATTTGGATACTCGAGTGATAACTGTTATTATAAGTAAACTCGGCTCAGGGCAAATGATCATCCCAACTATCTTTAAAATCTATACCACATGCCCTCAACATGTCCTCAAGAGTCTGGATTGTTTGTTACGCCTAGACATCCATTTGCGGATGAAAGGTCGTGCTGAGCTTGACTTGGGTCCCAAGTCCCTTCTGAAAAGACAGCCAGAACTGGGAGGTAAACTAAGTACCTCGGTCCGATATAATAGACAAGGCACTCCAAGAAGTTGAAACAACTCCCGAATATACAGTTTGGCATAGGCATCTGCTGAGTTCGTGGTCTTGATCGGTAGAAAATGGGCAGCCTTAGTTAACATGTCTACCACCACCCAAATGGAATCATAGTTCCGTCGAGTACTAGGTAGGCCTGTAATGAAGTCCATATTAATCTCTTCCCACTTCCAAGTGGGGATGCTAATATCCTGAAGTACGCCTCCCGGTCTTTGATGCTCAATGTTCACTTGCTGACAGTTAGGACATTTGTCTATGAACTCTACGATATCCTTATTCATACCATTCCACCAATAGATTTCCCGCAAGTCCCGGTACATCTTCATGGATCCCGGGTGGATAGAATATTTGGTACTATGTGCTTCATACAATATCTGAACCCTTAAATTATCGACGTCCAGAACACATAGTCAACCCTAATATCATAGCACACCATCTCCCCCTTAGGAGAAAACCTCCACCTTTTGACTTCGCACTGCTTCCTTCATCTTCCTCAAAATCGAATCTTCATCTTGCTTAGATATGACACAACCACCATGGATGATTCTAACCCATTCTGCACAATGACACTACCATCGGTGGAGTCGACCAATCTAACTCCCAATCTTGTGAGCCGATGGACATCCTTCACCAACTCCTTCTTGCCCTCCTCCACGTGGGACACACTATCCATAGGGAGCCTACTAAGTGCATCTGCCACCACATTAGCCTTGCCCAGGTGGTAAAGAACACTCATATCGTAGTCCTTTAATAACTCCAACCACCTCCTTGCCGAAGATTGAGATCCTTCTGCGTGAACACATATTGCAAGCTCTTGTAATCCGTGAATACATCCACATGGACCCCATAAAAGTAATGTCGTCATATCTTTAATGCAAACACCACCGCAGCCAACTCGAGGTCATGGGTCGGGTAATTCTTTTTTTGAACTTTCAGCTGCCTATAGGCATATGCTATTACTTTCCCGTGATGCATCAACACACATCCCAATCTGACTCTCGAAGCATCACAATATACAACAAAGCCATTCGTACCCTCGGGTAAAGTCAACACTGGTGCTGAAGTCAGTCGAGTCTTCAATTCTTGGAATCTTTCCTCACAAGCTTCCGACCATTAGAACTTTATCTTCTTCTGAGTCAACTTGGTCAAAGGTGTCGCAATAGATGAGAAACCCTCAACAAATCTCCAGTAGTAACCTACTAGGCCCAAGAAACTTCGAATTTCTGAAGGATTCACCGGTCTGGGCCAATTCTTCACCATTTCAATTTTCTGGGAATCTACCTTAATGCCCTCACCTGAAACTACATGGCCTAGAAATGCCACTGAGTCCAGCCAAAACTCAAATTTTCTAAACTTGCATATAACTGACGATCCTTGAGGACTTGAAGCACTATACATAAGTGAGTAGCATGCTCCTCCTCGCTTCGGGAATATATAAGGATATCATCGATGAACACAATTACGAACATGTCCAGATACTGCTTGAACACCCTATTCATCAGGTCCATAAAAGCTGCATGAGCATTGGTTAGTCCAAATGACATAGCTACAAACTCATAATGGCTATACCGGGTTCTGTAGGTTGTCTTTGGGATATCACTCTCTCGGACTCTGAGCTGGTGATACCCGGACCTGAGATCTATCTTCGAGAAACACCTGGCACCTTGGTGCTGATCGAATAAATCATCGATCCTGGGAAAAGGGTACCTATTTTTGACAGTGATCTTATTCACCTGTCGATATTCAATACACATTTGAAGGGACCCATCCTTATTTCCAACAAAGAGAACCGGTGCACCCCATGGATACTTGCTCAGTCTAATGAAACCCTTATCCAACAAGTCCTTCAACTGTTCTTTTAGCTCCTTTAGCTCGGCTGGAGCCATCCTGTAAGGAGGAATAGATATAGTTTGTGTGTCGGGCAGAAGGTCTTTACCGAAATCAATCTCCCACTAGGGAGGGACACCTGGCAAATCATCGAGGAATACCTCCGGATGCTCACACACCATTGGAATTGACTAAATAGTCGGGGTCTCGGTCTCTACATCCTTAACCCTAACTAGGTGGTACATGCAACCCTTAGCGATCATTTTCCTAACCTTAAGATATGAAATAAACTGACTGGCCGGTACAACTGAATTACCTTTACCCTTCCATTCCAAACCTGACTCACCTGGAAATTGGAATTTCACCGTACGGGTCCTACAATTAATCGAAGCATAACATATAAACAACCAATCCATACCCAAGATGACATCAAAGTCAGTCATGGCCAACTCGACTAGGTCTGCGGAGGTAACCTTATGCAACACTGTAATGCGGCAACCTCTATATACTTGCCTAGCTACAACTGATTCACCGATTGGAGTAGATACGAAGAGCGGTTATGACATAATTTTGAGACTAACTCCACAACTACTAGCAATGTAAGAGGTCATAAAAGACAAGGTTGCTCCTGCATCTAACAAAGTATAAGCATTAATATGGAAGACTTGCAACATACCCGTAACCACATCTGGCGAAGCCTCTTACTCCTGGCAAGGCACTAGGGCATAAAACCTATTTTGACACTGATCGCCTGCTGAACTAGTGAAAGCACCCCACTGTAGAGGTCGTAATGCTGGAGTGGTAGAAAAGGCTGTAGGGTAATCTCTGATCTTGTGTCCAGGTTTGCCACACCGAAACAAGCATCTGCACCTATCACGCACCTCCCAAGATGATTTTTACCGCATCTCGCACAAGTTGGGAAAGGGCGCTCCACCTGCATGCTACCATGATCCCTCGAGCTTATAGCCCTGCTCCTCTGGTCTCCCCTGAACAAGGATGGCGTGTTGGTCGATGATGGAGTTGGAGCAATGGACCTGTGCTGGGACGTTGATGTGGTCCACCTCCTAACCTGGCCTGAGAAACCCCATAGCTTTCGGTCCTGGCCCTCTTAGCCTCTCTCTGCCACCTATAAACCGACTCCATATGTTGCGCATGCAACACAATACGGGGAAAATCGATGTCCCAGTGAAGCATGGCGATCCAAAAATCCTTGTCCAAGCTGCTACTCGATGCATAATGCAGCTCACCCGAGCCCGCTGGTCCACCACTAACTCCTGAGAATATTTAGATAATCGGGTGAACTCTAATGCATACTCTTGGATAGACATGCTACTTTGCTTTAGATTAACAAACTCAGCAGCCTTGAGCTCCCTCATCTCCCGAGGGAAGAATTGCTCCATGAATGCAGTGTGAAACTTATCCCAGCCTATCGGGCCTACACCCGCTGTCCTAGCATATCTCCATTACTTAAACCATATATGTGTTACCCCTTTTAGCTGGTAGGAGGCCAAAACAACGCATTCCCCATTGTTCACCCCCATGACTTGGGTGATTTTTAGAATCTCCTCTATAAAATCGTGTGGATCCTCATCCAACTTTGACCCCGTGAACTCCGGAGGGCTCATCCTCAAGAAATCTCTCACCCTAGTTACCACTGCATTTCCCTCGCATTTCCATTCTGAGGGAAATGCACCACCATCTGATTCTAGACCTGAGTAGTCATGGCCTGTGCCAGCATATGAATTGCCGCCCTAAACTCAGCATGGGTAGCTGGCTCTGGTACGTGCTCCTTATGAACAGGTGGAGCTGATGCTCACCATCATGGGCACCCTCACGATCATTACCATTTTCATTTCTACTGGTGTTTACTCGATGAGGAGGCATGACTCTGCAAATGCGAATAACATGAATTAGAGGAGGAAAGGACGTTCATCGCACGACATATATCATGAAAGAAGGAAACATTTCCTAAACGTCTAGTAGACTCTTCGTCATAAGTGTGGTGCGCTTCACATCTATGAAAAAGACTCTACTTAACGAGGCTTTCAAACTCCCTAGGACCCATAAATCTATGGCTTTGATACCATGTTTGTCACGATCCAAACGTACACCCGGATCGTAGACATGGGACAAAGAGCCCGGAGAGACCCCAAGTCGACCCATGGCATGAGCATACATATAATTCAGTCGCATGAGCGGAAGACTTAACATAAAGAACGTAATCATAACATAGCATAAAGGAAAAATAGTACTAGACTTATGCAATACGGCGGAATACATCTTGTAGTCTGATAAGCCTCTAAACATGAAAGGGGGATTGATAGGAAAACTCCCCAACTAATCCAACGTCCAAAAACTAAAGAAACAACATGGAGTGTGAAAATGTATCCCTTGAAACATGAAGAATCACCAAATGCGCGGAGAGCATGTCTGAATCTAGCTACGGGTGAGGTTGAGCCTGAGAACTGGGACCTGCATCATGAAACGATACAACATAGAAAGTATGTGGTCAGTACGTGGAATGTACTGAGTATGCAAGGTAAGTAAAACGTACATTTAAAACATATATGAAATTCATAAATGATCATAAGAGTAGGATGTCATGCTTGTATCTTAAATCATAATATCATATCATATGGCTCAAGGTTTTCAAAACATTCGTAACATAACTTAATCATAATCATAATTGAAGAGGTTTACTTAACATGACTTGAGCCAACATACAAAATCATAACATGCATAAATCATGAGGAACAGTGGGAGATTCTCTTAACTGACATACTCCGTATGAGCACACATAAAGCCCGACTTGTCACCCAAGAGGGAAGGGTGTTCATACCTTGCCAAGGGTAGAAACCATGAAGGGCATCATCACACATGAAAAGGGCCATTTGGGCCAGGGGCAAACTGTTCGGTGCTTTTGCTTTGGGTATAAAGCTACACGCAAGTGCACGTGGTCGAACAAGTAGTAAAGTGGCTTAAGTAAGCCAAGTATCGATCCCACAGGGACTGGGATGAAGTGCAATCTACTCAAGTGTACTATATTTTAATTCTAAAAATGCAGACAACAACGTAACCAAAAGTTTGATATTTTGATTTATAATTTTTATACTAAATCTAAAACAACTATCTAATGTGAGTCTGAACTATGAATGAGAGCATGCTGAGGTTAAACGAACATGTAATGAAATTAATTATCAACATAATTTGGTTAGTCTTTTCCTCCGGTTGCTAGCCAAGAACTATTGCCAAGAGATTAAAAATCTCGTATTTAACCCCACTTAAGAATCATGAACCATCCACCTACATTTCTGTGATTAAATGCAATTCATGTTCTAGCCATACAAACCCGGTTCCTAAATTGACTAATACAACTTTCAGGTATATTTCTATCCTGAAAGTAAATCAATTCTCAATTTTCCCAAACTAAGAAAAGATCATATCCTATTAATTCACAACTTTCCAATTTCTTGCTCTCTCAAGTAAAACCGGACTTTTTAGATGTACATTAACGTAGGCCACACATTAATGCAATAAGAACAAGAATTAATAGAACAACCATGTAAGAAAAGATGAAAAACCAATATGATCAACAATCACATTTCACTACAATTGTTCATACCCTCAGCAAGAAGATGAATTAGCCACTCATTTGTGGATTAAACATCGTTAAATGAGTGTTAAACATACAAGCAATTGAATACAAAGAGAAGGAAAGAGAGAAAAACCCTGATAATTTCGTCCCCTCAACTGCCTGTAACCCACGTTCTTGCTCCACCAAGTCAGAATATTAAAAATGAACCTAAGTGTTCTATTTATACTGGTGGGAATTTTTCCCGGAATAACAAGCAACGTGTCACGGAGTGTATCGCGGAGCACTGCCTCCGTGACACGTTGCTATTCCACCACAGGCCAAATTTTGCATTTTTTCCTTGTTGACATCCGAGTCCAACCCCAATCTCTCCCAACACGCATTTTAGCTTCCCAAAATTATATTTCACCTGCAAAACAATGCTAATCATGTTGGTTAGTATAAATTCACATTTTATTATCAATCACATGAGAATGTATAAACATTGATAGATAAACAAGGCTAAAATGACACCTTTGAGTATCACTTGGGCATATAAATTTGCCCAATATCACTTACCCCACACTTAAAGTCTTGTTCGTCCTCTAACAAACCTTTTACATCTCATGCACATAAAGACTTACACATAGCTAATTTTAGCAAGACAATTCAAGCTACAGCTACAATGACTGTTTAAGATAGCATGCTAAAAATAGAGCATGCACGATTTAATCATTGAAATGGAATACAATTATGTTAAGACTTCCTAACCTCAAGAATTGACTCTCTATCTTAGCAAACTCATGCAAATCAACTGACCAAGAAATCCAACATGAATTATATCCTTCATTAAACATGTGCCCTCACAACAAGAGAGTTACCCATTTTCACACGCAAATTTTTAAATAACAACATGTATGGGTAAATGAATAGAATTACGCTCACTCTCAAAAACAATTCACATGCATCATGTAATGACCCATAAGCTTGCCCTTAGTGTTTTACTCCACTAATTTAAGGATATTTGAACGTAAGATCAAGTAGGACTTAATGGGTTGTAATGTAAGCTAAGGGACGAGTAGGTACTATTCTGGCCAGTAATAGTGACTATCTTCCCCCAAGCGCTTTTAATAACTTCAACCTTCATTAAGGATATCTCTTCCCTTACTTCACCCTCATTCTTTTCAATCCTGAATTTTCTCTTCTTTTTCCCATTTCTTTAAGCACACGCACCTTAGTAGTAAGGAGTACTTAAGCAAAAAAAAAATTTTAGTTCATTCATTTTCTTACTCCCTACTAATAATCAACCATTTTTACACAAGTGCACCTTTGTCCTTTTCTCAACTTTCACAACTTCTACTTTTCCTTCTTTTTCACGCTTCTCACTCCCTCATTTTTTGGAATTTTTTTCACTTAAGCGCTTAGGAGTTTTGGATCAAATTCAAGGCTAATGAAAGAAAAAGGATTAAGCTTATGTTGTAGCTATCAAAGAATAGGCTCAAGGCTCAATGGGGCTAACTAGGATTAAATATTCAAGGTAGGTAAAGTGAGGGATAACATTTATGTTCATTCAAAGAAATGCCTAAATCATCTCCTACAATTCACATCCTTCATTTCGTTTTATATACACACCAGGCAAGTTCTAGACATTCCACAATAGCACGGAATATTCAAAAAACTTACACTCACAGCACATGCTCAATTCAAGACACATTCCGCAGATTCTTAACTCAGCTAATCACAAGAATTCAAAATTACGCTTCAATCATATCAAGTCAAATTCAAGAGCCTAGGTGTCTCAAACATAGGTATACCACTTGCATGCTTCAACACTAAACATACTTGTATCTTACAATCATTTATAGCACATAACAAGAATATCAAGCCATCAATTAGCTACGGGTTCAAAAACCAACCTACTGACTAATTTTCCTCAAGACGGTCGTCATCCATCCATCGTTGGAAACAGTCTCTAACTATGACTAAAAACATTATATATAGACAAAGAAAAATTTTTATTCTTCGGTTCAAAGACCCCCCGTCGGAAAAGAACCGAGAAGAAAAACCAACGGGTGATGAAGTCATGCTTGACTCACAAAAAAAAAAATTTATTTTCAAATATTTATCACAAGCATTACATTCACCAAAAATCGTTAAGCACAAAAATTTAAAAAATTTTCTCACCCCACACTTCAATCATGCTATGTCCCCATAGCATCAACTTAACATTTAAAGAGGGTGAGAAATACTCCCTGAGGCCTTTAGGCCTAGCTAACAGCCTGCCTTTCTTCAACTTTGCACAAGTGGGTGTTCGACCCCACACTTTTTCTCTTCCATGCTTGTTAGCTTCCTCCTCCACGGGTACTTAGACTTCCCCTCCATCTGTGCTTAACTTTCCACCAAAACAACACAAGATGAAAAATAAATAAAATAAACTTAAATGCAAGAAATTAAAATGGTACCCATGGTACCCTTGGGTTGCCTCCCAAGAAGCGCCTAATTTTTCGTCGCGGCACGACGTATCAAGTTTCACCGCTTTTTCCTCCACCTTGAGGATATGAATCTCACCCCTAATTTCTTCTCTAATTTCCTCTTATGCTCCAGGGGTGGTGGTGAAAAATTGTAAGGACCAAGCAGTAGATGTTTCCTTTTGAACTTATTTGCCCTTAAGTAAGCAAAGTCATTTTGTCTCTCCGAGTTAGCAAATTTCAAAATATACGGGGCTTGGTCCTCCTCTAGACATTTCTCTATAAGCTTGGAAGACTCTATTTCTATGTTTTCAACCAAACTTAATGTCAAAACATGCTTCGGGTGTGGTCCAATAAACCTCAACTCTGAAAATGCATTGTGCTTGCCCTCCTTACTTGTATACACCTTCTTAGCATCGACATCTATCTCTCCATTAATATCAACTGGGGGATACTCTATCTCTTCTTCCATGAATGGATTTTCCATAAGTGTGAGCCCATCACAGGGACACTCAAGAGATTCTAATTGTTGGGCTTCATCCAAAAATTCACCCTTGTCTTCCTCTGTAGTTCCTCTTGAATATCGGCTAAAACTGTCACCTGCAATTTATCACAAGCTTCATCCTCAGCAATCATCTCCGTGAATTTGACGCTCATCCTTTCTAGAGCCTCTGCATTCTCTTCTTGATGAATTCTCAATACTTCCATCGCCTCCTTCATTGCTTCTGATTGCTCCGGGAGTTGTTTCAGCATGTCTTCTATTTGAGCTTGGCGTCCCAAATCCTCATTTTCCACATGCCTATATTCAGCAAAAACAACAGAAGGATCATAGTAGGGGCTTGGGGGAGGGGAATATGCATTCGGACAGCCATCCCAATGGCCATCTTGACCACCACATATATTGCACGTGTTACAGGGTTGCCACGAGTGGTGTCCTCCGCAATTCAGACAAGATTCGCCAAAATATGAGTATCCACCATTTAAACCATTTGTATTCCACGATGTCATGTCAATAAGGGTATCCGAAAAAGAAGAAAATTAAAATAAAAATAAAAAAATAAAAAAATAAAAAAATAAAAAAATAAAAAAAATAAAAAAAAAGAATTAAAACAAACACTAAGACCAAGTTGTCAGCACTTAGAAAAAAAATAGTAAATTTACACTTAAGAAAATTTCACCAATTGCCAGTCCCCGGCAACGGCGCCAAAAACTTGTTCGGTCGTTTCTTGGGTATATAACTACACGCAAGTGCACGTGGTCGAACAAGTAGTAAAGTGGCTTAAGTAAGCCAAGTATCGATCCCACAGGGACTGGGATGAAGTGCAATCTACTCAAGTGTACTATATTTTAATTCTAAAAATGCAGACAACAGCGTAACCAAAAGTTTGATATTTTGATTTATAATTTTTATACTAAATCTAAAACAACTATCTAATGTGAGTTTGAACTATGAATGAGAGCATGCTGAGGTTAAACGAACATGTAATGAAATTAATTATTGACATAATTTGGTTAGTCTTTTCCTCCGGTTTCTAGCCAAGAACTATTGCCAAGAGATTAAAACTCTCGTATTTAACCCCACTTAAGAATCATGAACCATCCACCTACATTTCTGTGATTAAATGCAATTCATGTTCTGGCCATACAAACCCGGTTCCTAAATTGACTAATAGGACTTTCAGATATATTTCTATCCTGAAAGTAAATCAATTCTCAATTTTTCCAAACTAAGAAAAGATCATATCCTATTAATTCACAACTTTCCAATTTCTTGCTCTCTCAAGTAAAACCGGACTTTTTAGATGTACATTAACGTAGGCCACACATTAATGCAGTAAGAACAAGAATTAATAGAACAACCATGTAAGAAAAGATGAAAAACCAATATGATCAACAATCACATTTCACTACAATTGTTCATACCCTCAGCAAGAAGATGAATTAGCCACTCATTTGTGGATTAAACATCGTTAAATGAGTGTTAAACATACAAGCAATTGAATACAAAGAGAAGGAAAGAGAGAAAAACCCTGATAATTTCGTCCCCTCAACTGCCTGCAACCCACGTTCTTGCTCCACCAAGTCAGAATATTAAAAATGAACCTAAGTGTTCTATTTATACTGGTGGGAATTTTTCCCGGAATAACAAGCAACGTGTCACAGCGTGTATCGCGGAGCACTGCCTCCGTGACACGTTGTGTATCACGGAGCACTGCCTCCGTGACACGGTGTGTATCGCGGAGCACTACCTCCGTGACACGTTGCTGTTCCACCACAGGCCAAATTTTGCATTTTTTCCTTATTGACATCCGAGTCCAACCCCAATCTCTCCCAACACGCATTTTAGCTTTCCAAAATTATATTTCACCTGCAAAACAACCCTAATCATGTTGGTTAGTATAAATTCACATTTTATTATCAATCACATGCGAATGTATAAACATTGATGGATAAACAAGGCTAAAATGATACCTTTGAGTATCACTTGGGCATATAAATTTGCCCAAGATCACAAACATAAAAGGGTCCCAACATACCTACGGTGGCATGTAGTTCTTGAGATCCGGGGCTTAATCATGAGCCCCGAACCTACTAGGTGTTCGATACTACCCCCAAAACATAAATAGTGCTCATAATAATACATACATGAGTTCATGGGCTAGTTAAATCATGATAATCATAAACATGCTTGAACATACGGGAACTAGCCATGACTTGAGGCCCGTGGGTCAACCAAAAACATAATTTATGATTGATAAAATTCATAAATACTTGTAGATCATGCATGTAGCTTGAAATTTATAAGTTCGTAGTAGATAACAAAATAAATTCAAAATTAAATTCATAATTTATGCTGGGCTTATCAAAACACCAATGGATCAATGGATCATAAATCGATTCTTCATGAGGCATGTATAATTAAACTTAATTTTTTATAAATTCAAAATCAACAAAATTATAACCAATTTAAATCCCAAAAGATGATCAAAATCAGTAGGTTATGATAAGATTTCAAAATCACAAGACCCATAATTAAATCATTAAATTTTATAGAAATCCATTACAAAGCCCCATGAGTTTTTGATAATTGATAAGTAAAATAATAGAGTAGGAGCATGGGTGTGGAAGGGACAACCCATTGATGACCTTACATACTTGGAAACACTTGATCCTTAATCTCCTTTGAAAGCCCAAGATGGAATTTATAGAAATTGGGGAAGAACACCTTGAATCACCTCCTAGAATCCTCCCTATACTCTTTTATACATGAATGAGGCCTAACATGGACTAATCCCCCTTAAAAGACCCCATTTAGAGCTTGAAACGGCGTAGTTTAGGCTTTAGGAACTTTGGAATTATGGAAAAACCCTTATTAAAACGCAGGAAAAAATTGCCATGGCTCCTAACGAGGGACCTCACGAATCGTTGCCAAGGGGCACGACTCGTTGCTAGGACCCGTGAAGTCCACTACCCGAAACACTCAGGGGGACCTACAAGGGACCCCACGAATCGTGGTGGCTGACCATGACTAGTAGTCACCACCCGTAACCCCTACTACCCCAAAACCTTGACCAACCCTTCAATGTAGACCACAGGTGACCTCACTAGTCGTGAGGTCTGACCATGACTCATGGCCAGGCCCGTGGCCTCCTCAACCTGGGCTTGCTCAGCCTGCTGACCACGTGTCACATCACAACTCGTGGTCACTCCTCATGACCCATCTCACGAGTCGTCCTGCCATGTGATGCAAATTTCCAGTTTTTTCTTTTGACTCTTGGGTTTGATCCTTGGGTTCCCGAGGTATAACAGGCGGACTACCTAGACAAGGATTGTAGGAACACCATGCTTCATCAGGATATGGATTTTCTTTGGATAGTTTTGTATGCCCAGCAGACGGAGGTGGCACATTTGATAGAGAGAGAGGCCAAGAAGGCTAGGAAAGATAGCTATAGGTTCTCTCAGCTGAGACTAGGTGGTGGGCATCGACAGCAATCCCACAAGAGATCTTAAGCCCCATCATATTCAGCTATGATTGTGCCAGCTAGACCTAGGCATGACCAAAGGGGATGAGCTTTAGGATCTAGGGGTCAGAGCAGTAAGCCCGCAGATTCCAGTATTCGAGTTTGTGACTAGTGTGGCTAAAGATGCAGGGGTTAGTGTTTTGTGGATACAGGTGCTTTCTTCGGGTGTGGGAAGCTTGGAAATATGCTTAGAGATTGCGCAACAGCTAGACAGGGCCATGATAGGGGCTAAGGCCCAACTTCCACCTGACCCCATCGGCTTGATGTGTAAGCTTTGCTTGATGTAGGGGCTACTTTTTCTTTTGTAACGCCCTATGTTTCTAGTAGCTTTGGAGTCAGTCCCGAAATCTTTTCAGTACCCATCTTAGTCTCTACCCCAATCGGTGATTTAGTTATAGCTAGACGGGTGTATAGAGATTGCCCTGTCACAGTCCTTTAGACAATCACCTCAACAGATCTAGTAGAGTTAGCCATGAATGATTTTGATTTTATTCTCGACATGGATTGGTTGTTTGCATATTATGCCTCAGTTAATTGTAGAACCCAGGTAGTAGAGTTTAGATTTCCGGGTGAGCCAGTCTTAGAGTGGAAGGGTAGCTCAGTCGTGCTTGTAGGTCAATCCTTTTCCTACCTTAAGGCTAGAAAGATTATCTCTAAGGGTTGCGTGTACCATCTATTTAGTGGTAAGAATGCTACATCTGAGATCCCAACTATCCATTCAGTTCCAGTAGTATGTAAGTATCTAGAAGTCTTCCCAAATGACCTACCAGGAATCCCTCTCAAGCGGGAGATTGATTTTTTTATTGACCTTCTTCCCAATACACATCTTATATATATTCCTCCTTATAGAATGGCCCCATCTAAGTTAAAGAAGTTGAAGGAGCAGTTGAAAGACCTTATAAGGGTTTCATTAGACCGAGCAAATTCCCCTGGGGTGCACCAGTTCTATTTGTCCGCAAGAAAGATGGTTCTCTTTATATGTGTATGATTATCGGAAATTGAATAAGGTCACCATTAGGAATAGGTATCCTATTCCTAGGATTGATGATTTGTTTGACAAGCTTTAGGGTGTCAAGTGCTTTTCGAAGGTATATCTCAGATACGGATACCATCAACTCAGTGTTAGGGATAACATGGTATGGTCATTTTGAGTTTGTAGTTACATCTTTTGGACTAATGAATACACCTGCAGCTTTCATGGATTTGATGAATAGTGGGTTAAAGCTATATGTGGATATGTTCGTGATCGTGTTTACCAATGACATCCTGATATACTGTCGGAGCGAGGAGGGGCATGCCGCTCATTTAAGGGTGGTACTACAAACTCTCAAGGATCGCCAATTATATGCTAAATTCAGCAAGTGCGATTTTGGTTGAACTCAATGGAATTTTTGGGTCATGTGGTGTCAATCTAGGGTATAAAGGTGGACTCTCAAATGATAGAAGCGGTGAAGAATTGGTCTAGACCAGTGAATCCTTCAAATATTAGAAGCTTCTTGGGCTTAGTTGGTTATTGGAGATCTGTTGAAGGTTTCTCATCTATTGCAGCGCTGTTGACCAAATTAACCCAAAAGAAAGTTAATTTCCAATGGTCGGAGGCTTGCAAGAAGAGTTTCCAAGAGTTGAAGGCTCGACTCACCTCAGCACTAGTGGTAACCCTACCTGAGGGTACCGATGGGTTTGTGATGTATTGTGATGCTTCAATGATCGGCCTTGGTTGTGTATTGATACAACATGGTAAAGTTATAGCATATGCTTCCAGGCAGCTAAAAGTTCATGAGAAGAATTACCTGACCCATGATCTTGAATTTGCGGCGGTGGTATTTTCCTTGAAGATATAGAGACACTATTTGTACAGGGTCCATGTAAATGCATTTATGGACCACAAGAGACTAAAATATTTGTTTACTCAGAAGGACCTAAATCTGCGCAAAAGGAGGTGGTTGGAGATACTCAAGGATTATGATATGGGTGTCCTTTACCATCCAGGTAAGGCCAATGTAGTAGCAGACGCACTTAGTAGACTTTCTATGGAGAGTGTGTCTCATGTGGATGAAGGAAGGAAGGAGCTGGTGAAGGATGTGCTTCGACATGCATGGTTGGGAGTTCACTTAGTTGGCTTAATTAATGGTGGTGTTATTGTTAAGAGCATATCAGAATAGTCCTTGGTGACTGATGTGAAAGCTAGACAAGGCGAGGACCCTATTTTGGTAAAGACAAAGGAAGCCATTCAGAATCAGAAGGTAGATGTCTTCTCCAAAGGGGGAGATGGTATGCTTCAATATCAGGGTCGCTTGTGTGTCCTGGACATTGATGATTTGAGAAATTTGATATGCACGAGGCTCATGGTTCCATATATTCAGTACATCCATGTGCCACAAAGATGGACCATGACCTACGAGAAGTCTATTGGTGGAATGGCATGAAGAAGGACATCGCAGAGTTTGTAGCTAATTGTCCAAACTGTCAGCAAGTGAAGGTGGAGCATCAGAGATCGGGAGATGTGCCTCAGGACATTAGTATCCCTACTTGGAAGTGGGAGGAGATTAATATGGAGTTCATCACAGGGTTGCCACGCACTCGTTGATAGTATGACTCTATTTGGGTTGTTGTAGACAGGTTGACCAAATTAGCTCATTTCCTACGAGTCAAAAATACTGATTCAACAGAGGATTATGCCAAATTATACATTCAAGATCTAGTTCGGTTGCATGGAGTTCCCTTGTCCATCATATTAGACAGGGGAACTCAATTTACCTCTTAGTTTTAGAGATCGTTTCAAAAGGGACTTGGTACTCAGGTCAAGCTCAGTACGGCGTTTCTTCCGCAAATAGATGGTCGAGTGTACTATTCAGACTCTTGATGACATGTTGAGAATGTGTGTGATTGACTTCAAGGTAGTTGGAATGATCATTTTCCTCTTATCGAGTTTTTGTATAACAACAACCATCATTCCAGCATTCTGATGGCTCTGCTTGAGGCTCTCTATGGGCGGAGATATAGATCGCCTATTGGTTGGTTTGAGGTTGGTGAAGCTGCAATGATAGGACCAAATTCAGTCCATGAGACTATGGAAAAGTTTAGCTCATATGGGACAGGTTGAAAATAGCTCAAAGGAGAGAACTTGAGTTCGAAGTTGATGATTGGGAGTTTCTGAAGGTGTCTCCCATGAAGGAAGTGATGAGGTTCGGAAAGAAAGGAAAACTCAGACCCTGTTATGTTGGTCCGTACCGGATTGTTAAACGAGTTGGCAATATAGCATATGAGTTGGAGTTGCCCTCATAATTAGCTTCAGTCCATCCACTTTTCCATGTATCACTCCTAAAGAAGTGTTTGGGGATCTAGCTCTAGTCGTTCTGGTGGACAGTGTCGGTGTGAAAGACAGCCTTAGTTATGAAGAGGTTGCGGTGGAAATACTAGATTTTCAAATTCGAAAGCTAAGGAACAAATCAGTAGCTTCATTTAAAGTTTTATGAAGGAATCGGCATGTTAAGGGAGCTATGTGGGAAGCTGAAGCAAATATAATGGCTAGATACCCACATTTAATCTCTACAGACTCAGTTCTAGCTTAAGGTATTAGTTTGGCCCTAAAACTCTATTCAATTTAATTTTCAGTTCATTTTCCCCAATTCTTCCATGTATATAGATGTATGTGTGGTTCAGAAATTCAGTTCATCCATATAGTTCAAATCTAAGTTAGTCATTCTGTCAGTTTTCAACTTATATGCTCAGTATTTGAATATGATGATTGCATTTCTCTACTCTTTTTTTTGCATGTTTTTCAAAATTAGAGGATGAATGTTCTCAAGGAGGAGATATTGTAATGCCCTGGAAGCCCTAAGATCAGACTGTGGAGTTGAAATGGAGAAAATAGGATTTTCTACACCAGGTCACAGAATGAGTTGTCATGTGACCCGTCAGGATGACCATGAGTTGTTAAGTGACTCGTGGTGAGGAGTATTACTTGAGTTGGATATTTTTGGTTTTGGGTCACCATGGATATGACCACGAGTCGTTGTCAGCACCATAACTCGTTGAGTCAATTGTGGTCAGGGATGAGGTGCAGGAAGGAGGAATTGGGCAATACACCTAACGGGTGGGTCACCATGACTTGTTAGGTGCACCATGAGTCCTGGTGTGCCCCATGGTGAGCCCCAAGTGAATGTTGGCAGTGAAGGCAATAGAAGGTGACCATGAGTTGTGGTCACCAGTGAAGAACCATTAGGTCCCTTAGGGGGACCCTTTGAGGAAAATTGGCGGTGCACTTGACGACAGGAGATCACGACTCGTGCCTAGTGGTGACGATTCGTCCAATCCCTACCTGGGACTGGTAGTCAATTTTTCTCTACGAATTTAGTAAGGGCTTTTCCATAATTCCTATGATCCTAAGGCCTAAACTACGTCGTTTTAAGCTATGAATAATCAGTTTTAAGAGAGGTAAGTTCATCCTAAGCTATTCCGATTCATGCATGCAAGCTTAGAGGGCTAGAGAGGTGATCAAGCTTAATTCCTCCCAAATTTCTATTAATTCTTCCTTGGGAAATAAGAGGAGTTATAGAATCATTTTCTCTCAGGCATGTAAGGTTATGAATGGGTGAATTTGTTCACACCCATGCCCAATCCCTCTCTAATTCATGAAAATTTGTATGTGATCCTATGGGGTTTTAACCCAATGCATGATTTTCCTAAGTTTCTTCTATGGGTATGATCTAAGCATGTTCTATTATACAATTATGGTTCATGGGAAAGTTTTACGATATTTTCAATTATAAATCATGCTTTCAAGTTTTATAAATTATGATGCCCATCCATGAGAAGTTCATGAAAGTTGAGATCCATTATGTATGTTCAAGTATGATAAGATATTTATGATGAAAAACATGTTTTCAAGTTACCCATGTCTATGATCACGTTTTCAAGTAAATTAAGTATTTTCAAGCATGTTTAAGTATTGGGCAAGCCCATATGTTCAAGTATGAATATGATTTCATGAATTAGCTTACCACATGATTTTGGAGTTAAGAATCCTAACTATGTTCAGCTTGTGGTATGGTTTGAGCCAAGGCTCCTCATGTATGATTTCCAATTTTATATGTCCATGATTATTCAACTTCGTTACTAGACAATGGTTAGCTTCGTTGCAAAACGGTGGAGAGCATACGCACGTTTTTGGGAGTAGTGTCTAGCATCGAGTAGGCTAAGGGTTAGTCAACCTTATGCCTCAAAACTACAAGCCAACGTAGGCATGATCAGATTATTTTGGACCTCCTTTTGAGCTTTCCCCTGCCTCAAGGAGCCTTCAACTTTATATTAATATCATGGTCTCCTCCTTAGCCCTAGCAAGGCTTTGGATGCATCTACCCACTTGATTGTGATAGTCGGCACCACGTAAGCTCTATCGTTGTATTATCGGTTATATGACGAGTCTCCCATTGTTCCTCATGATTTTAGTTATGCATGTTTATCATGGCATATATATATATATAATTTTTTTTTCTAAAGTAGGTTTGACCCAATGTTCAGTTTTACTTATGATTATCAGATTTCAGCTTTGGGTCATTTGATTCAATTATGATGTTTCGTTATATGCAGATCATGATTACAGATAATAGCTTGCAATCCCTACTCTCAAATA
Source organism: Datura wrightii (assembly GCA_035772735.1). Classification (NCBI taxonomy): domain Eukaryota; kingdom Viridiplantae; phylum Streptophyta; class Magnoliopsida; order Solanales; family Solanaceae; genus Datura; species Datura wrightii. Next base: position 117,346,168 of record JASDFA010000010.1, on the reverse strand, counting down.
CTTATCTTGATTATGTTTTACATATTCATGTTTTAATGATTTTACTTACTTAAGCGGTTTTACTTACCTTGCATACTCGATACATTCCACGTACTAACCGCATACTCTATGAAGTATCATTTTATGATACAGGCTCCGATCTTCAGAATCAATCCCGTCACTAGACAATTTTCAGAGTTAGCATCCAGCTTCAGTGGTGAGTCCTCATCTCCCGAGGACCATTCCTTATTAGTTATCTTTGTATTTTCTGTTTCAGGCATAGAGAGTTAGTTTGGGTCTTGTCCCATCAACTCATCAGACGTAAAGGCTTTTCGAACATTGATTGTATTCAACTTCAGACTCATGTGGTATGTTCAGATTTTATATTCTACTCTGATTTCCTTATGATTATTATGTCGATCTTTTGTTTTTATTTATTGAGTTAGAAATTATGTTCATTCCATGGGTCGGCTTGGACCCTCTCGGGGTTCCTTGTCCCGTGTCTCGATCTGGGACCATGTTTGGGTCCTGAGAAACATGGTATTAGAGCATTAGCTTTTGGAAGTGTCCTTGGGTGTCTAAAAGCCATATTAAGTAGAGTCTTTTTCGTGGTTGTGAAGTGCGCCACACTTATGAAGAAGAGGCTATAAGAAGTTTATGAAATGTTCCCTTCTTTCATGATCTATGTCGTGCGGTGAAATGTCTCTCTATCCTTCTAAATCGTGCTATCCGCGATTGCAGAATCATGCCTCCCCGTAGAGTTAACGGCATAAGAAATGGAAATTTCTACGAGTATGGCAATCAAATGGGCATCAGCATGCCCCACCAGCCTATGAGCACCATGCACCGGAGTTGGTTGCCAACATTGAATTTAGGGTAGCCATTCAGATTCTAGCACAGGCCTTGATCGCCCAGGTCAATCAGTAGGCGGTAGCGCATGTCTTTCAATATGGGAATACAACGGCAGCATGAGTTAGAGATTTCTTGAGGATGAACCTTCCAGAGTTTCTTGGGTCAAAGGTGGACGAGGATCCACATGAGTTTATCGACGAGACTCTAAAGATCACCCAGGTCATGGGGGTGAATGCAGAGGAGTGCGCCGATTCAGCCTCTTATCAGCTGAAAGGGATTGCACATATGTGGTTCAAGCAGTGGAATGGTAGTAGGGAAGTTGGACCAGGCCCTATCAGTTGGGATGTGTTTCACGTCACTTATCTAGATTGGTTCTTCCCTCGTGAGATAAGGGAGCTGAAAGTGGCCGAGTTTGTGAATCTAAAAGAAGGAAAGATGATAGTGCAGGAATATGCCCTAGAGTTCGCTCGTCTATCCAAGTACACACCAGAGTTAGTAGTTGATCAACAATCTCGAGTGAGTAGGTTTGTTCATGGAGTGGCGGACTACCTGGACAAGGATTGCAGAACCGCTATGCTCCATCAGGAAATGGATTTTCCTCGGATAGTTTTGTATGCCCAGTAGATGGAGGCGGCACATCTGAGGGAGAGAGAGGCCAAGAGGGACTGTACAGACAGCTATAGGTTCTATCAGTCGAGACCATGTGGTGGGCACTGACAGCAGTCCCACCAAATATCTTTAGCCCCAACATCTTCATCTATGAGTATGCCAGCCAGACCTAGGCATGACTAGAGGGGATGATCATCAGGCTCTAGGGGTCAAAGCAGCAGGCCCGCAGATTCCAGTATTCCAGTTTGTGACTGGTGTGGATGGAGAAACACAGGTCAGTGTGTGCTGGGTACAGATGCTTGCTTCGAGTGTGGAAAGCCCGTACATATGCTCAGAGATTGCCCAACAGCTAGACAGGGCCATGATAGGGGCCGAGGCCCAGCTTGAAGTTCAGCAACTCCACTAGCACGCCCATCTCAGCATGGCGCATCTACTAGGGTGGGTGGCGAACAACATGATAATAGATTCTATGCCTTAGCATCCCGCCAGGAGTAGGAGGTCTTCCCAGATATAGTCACTGGTATGTTATGAATTTTCCACCTTGATGTGTATGCTTTGTTATATCCAGGGGCTATGTTGTCTTTTATGATGCCCTATGTTGCTAGTAGCTTCGGAGTTAGTCTTGAAATCTTGTCAGAACCCTTCTTAGTCTCTACTCCAGTCGGTGATTTAGTTATAGCTAGATGGGTGTATAGAGATTGCCCTGTCATAGTCCTTCAGAAAATCACCTCAACAGATCTAGTAGAGTTAGCCATGATCGATTTTGATGATATTCTCGGCATGGAGTGGTTGTTTTGATGTTATGCCTCAGTTAATTATAGAATCCGAGCAGTACAGTTTAGATATTTGGGTGAGTCAGTCTTAGAGTGGAAGGGTAGCTCAACTGTGCTTATAGGTCGATTCATTTCCTACATTAAGGCCAGAAAGCTTATCTCTAAGGGTTGCGTGTACCATCTAGTTAGGTTAAGGATGCTACAACTGAGACCCTAACTATCCAGTTAGTTCTAGTAGTATGTGAGTATCCTGAGGTCTTTCCAGATGATCTACCAAGAATCCCTCCCAAGTGGGAGATTGATTTTGGTATTGAACTTCTTCCCGATTTGCAGCCTATATCTATTCCTCCTTACATAATGGCTCCAGCTGAGTTATAAGAGTTAAAGGAGCAGTAGAAAGACCTTTTATATAAGGTTTTCATTAGACCGAGAAAATCCCCTTTGGGTGCACCAATTCTATTTTTTCACAAGAAAGATGGTTCTCTTCGTATGTGTATTGATTATCGGCAATTTAACAAGGTCATCATCAAGAACAGGTATCCTCTTTGTAGGATTGATGATTTGTTTGACCAACTTCAGGGTGCCAGGTTCTTTTCGAAGATAAATCTCAGATCCGGATACCATCAGCTCAGGGTTTCGGAGTGTGATATCCCAAAGACAGCTTTCAAAACACGGTATGGTCATTTTGAGTTTGTAGTTTTGTCTTTTGGACTAACAAATGCTCCTGCAGCTTTCATGGATTTGATGAATAGGGTGTTCAATCCATATTTGGATATGTTCGTAATCATGTTTATCGATGACATCCTGATATACTCTCGAAGCGAGGAGGAGCATGCCGCTCATTTGAGGGTGGTACTACAGACTCTCAAGGATCACCAATTATATGCTAAATTTAGCAAGTGCAAATTTTGGTTGAACTCAGTGGCATTTTTAGGTCATATGGTGTCAAGCGAGAGTATAAAGGTGGACTCTTAGAAGATAGAAGCGGTGAAGAATTGGTCTAGACCAGTGGATCCTTCAGGTATCAGGAGCTTCTTGGGCTTAGCTAGTCATTATCAGAGATTTGTCAACGGTTTTTCCTCTATTGCAATGCCATTGACCAAATTGAGCCAAAAGAAAGTGAAGTGCTAATGGTCGGAGGCTTGCGAGAAGAGTTTTCAAGAGTTTAAGGCTCGACTCACCTCATCACTGGTGTTAACCCTACCTGAGGGAACTGATGGGTTTGTGGTGTATTGTGATGCTTCGAGGATCGGCCTTGGTTGTGTATTGATGCAATATCGTAAAGTTATAGCATACTCTTTCAGGAAGCTGAAGGTTCATGAGAAGAACTACCCGACCCATAATCTCGAATTGGCAGCTGTGGTATTTTCCTTGAAGAAATGGAGACACTATTTGTACGGGGTCCATATGGTTGTGTTACGTACTAGAAGAGCCTACAATATATGTTTACTCAGAATGACCTAAATCTAAGCCGAAGGAGGTGGTTGGAGCAACTCAAGGATTATGATATGAGTGTCCTTTACCATCCAGGTAAGGCCAATGTAGTAGCAGACACAATTAGTAGACTTTATATGGAGAGTGTGTCTCATGTTGATGAAGGAAGGAAAGAGCTGGTGAAGGATGTGCATTGACTTGCAAGGTTGGGAGTTCGCTTGGTTGACTTGACCGATGGCGGTGTTATTATTCAGAGCGGATCAGAGTCATCCTTGGTAACTGATGTGAAAGCTAGACAAGACAAGGACCCTATTTTGGTAAAGTTAAAGGAAGTCGTTCAGAATTAGAAGGTAGAGGTCTTCTCCAAAGGGCGAGATTGTGTGATTCGCTATTAGGGTCGCTTGTATGTCCCAGAAATTGATGATTTCTGAAATCAGATGTTGCACAAGGATCACGGTTCCAGATATTCGATACATCTAGGTTCCACCAAGATGTACTGTGACCTACGGGAAGTCTATTGGTGGAATGGCATGAAAAAGGACATCACAAAGTTTGTAGCTAACTGTCCAAATTTTCAGCAAGTGAAGGTGGAGCATCAGAGACAGGACGTTAGCTTTAGGAAATCAATATCCTAACTTGGAAATGGGAGGAGATTAATATGGACTTCATCACAGGGTTTCTATGCACTCGTCGATAGTGTGACTCCATTTGGATTGTTGTAGACAAGGTTGACAAAAGTAGCTCATTTCCTACCAGTCAAAACTACTAATTCAGTGGAGGATTATGCCAAACTATACATTTGAGAGCTAGTTCTGTTGCATGGATTGCCCTTTTCCATCATATTGCTCAGTTTACCTCGCAGCTTTGGAGATCGTTTCAAAAGGGATTCGGTACTCAAGTCAAGCTAGGTATGACATTTCATCCGCAAAACCGATGGTTAGGCGGAGCAGACTATTCAGAATCTCGAGGGCATGTTGAGAGACTATCTGGTTGACTCCAAGGGTAGTTGGGATGATCATTTTCCACTTATCGAGTTTGCATATAACAACAACTGTCATTCCAGCATTCAGATGGCTTCGTTTGAGTCTATCTATGGGAGGAAATGTAGATCTCCTATTGGTTGGTTTTAGTTCGGTGAAGCTGCGATGATAGGACCAGATTTAGTCCACGAGGCCATGGAGAAAGTTCAGCTCATACAGGACAGGTTGAAAATAGCTCAAAATGACCAAAAGTCCTATGTGGATGTGAGGAGGAGAGAACTTGAGTTCGAAGTTGATGATTGGGTGTTTCTAAAGGTGTCTCCCATAAAGGGAGTGATGAGGTTCGGAAAGAAAGGGAAACTCAATCCCCATTATGTTGGCCTGTATCAGATTATGAAACTGGTTGGCAAGGTAGAATATGAGTTGGAGTTGCCCTCAAAATCATCTTCAGTCCATCCAGTTTTCCATATATCGCTTCTAAAGAAGTGTTTAGGAGATTAGTCATTCCGGTGAGCAGTGTTGGTGTGAAAGACAGCCTTAGTTATGAAGAGGATCCGGTGGAAATGTCACACCCCACCTTGGAGGGTATGACGTGCACCTGGTGCCCGCTAGACTCTGGACTGCTAGATGGTTCAGCCTAAGCACGTCTGGTGCTTTTGGCTGGCCCTGGCTCTAATCCAAGAAACCAACCGGCTATATAACGGCTGTAAACACAGCCTCCGGCCAACTGGCCTATAACCACCTGTACCTGTACTATCAGCTAACCAGAACATATTCAATGTAGGGAAACCTATGCGGGCCAACAAGGCCTCCATGCTGTCTAGTTATCTGTAATTCAACAATGAAGCATTGGAAAGCTACGTGACCGGCAAGTTCACCACTACTGTCAAGCTATGGCCCCACACGGCCAGCATAAAAGAAATAAAGTACTAACAGTTATACAACTGCACGGCCTCACACGACCGGCTCAACTGACCACAGGGAAATATATACAGACTGCAAGCCTCTACGAATAACAATAGAAATGATCGGGACAGGGCCCCGACCTACCCGTACTGTACAACAAAAGAAAATGAAATATACCTCTGTGATTCAGTCTCCGGATGACAGGAGCTGAATACTCGATCACTGACAGGAATCACGAGGGATCGCCTCCTCGTCTATGATTACCTGCAGGCAAGTAATGCAGCGCCCCACCGGGCGTCAGTACCGCTGATACTGAGTATGTAAAGCACTAACTGAAAGAAATATCTGAAGACAACAATACAACTGATGAAACTGAAATAGGAAAAAGAAGATTAACTGTCTGATAATGTAAAACTATGCCTGCTCTTAACTATACTGGAAGGAGTAGGAGTCATACCTGGAGATGTATCGTTCTACTTTCGGTCTACTCGTATCTATGTAACATGGAATAACATAACATAACATAACATAGCATACACAAACCTTACTCGGCCCCCATAAGCCGGGAGGTACAACCAGCATGCAATCTATACCCCTACCCCGGTCATCTCATCTCCTATAATAACTATAAGCATCCAGCCGGTACTCTGGGCATGCACTTGGGCTTGCTGAGCCCCTGACTATAACTGTACCTGAGTCCGAAGGACTCCTGAATCAACACCCGGGCGTATCCGCTCCACAGGGGTGTGTAAGGGCCGACCAAGGCACAATATGGGGAAAACTGGCATCCCATCTTCGTCCCCTGTGGGACGGCATGCCACTCTGTAGAGCGACGTATCCTCGTCCTCTGGTGGACGAGTCGATACAGCTATTAACCCTGGGGCGGTCATGGATGCTAGGTAATCTAACCCCAAAACAATACAATGGTCTCAACTAGTAATACTATCTGCATATCCCACATACTGAAGCTAATAGTAGTAAAGTATCTGTACATACTATGTGCTGAACTAGTGATAGTAATATGTACGTACTTAATACATGCTGAGACTAATAATAGTATATATGTATAAATATAATCTCCTGCCATACTATGCTGAGTCTAATGCTGAACAAGGTATAGTTTTTCTGCTGAAAACCATGTTGTATACTGAGTTTCTATAGTAACATGACTTACTATTTCTGACATGCTTCCTAAACTTCATTTTAACCTATCATTCTACTTCTGAGATACCTTACAGATATTACATTGCTTTACTAGGTTTTAACTGAATACGATAATATCCCAACATTCTGTACTACATCACAGACTGAGCAAGTTGTGCAGTTCCTAATACTTGAATTAGAATCTATATCGTGCTAGCAAGTTTTGCGCTAAATATAACATGATGCTTCTAATATCGTACCAACATTTGTAGTAAACATAACACATGACTTCTGAACATTCTACTGGCCTTTTTATTACTTTACTATACCAAGATTACTAACTTGCCGAGGAAACTAGCTTTACATACCTTCGCTTCTGATTTCCCGACTAACTGGCGTAGCTTGGTCAGTATTTCAGCTATTCCTCCCAACTGCATTCATATATATATCAATCAGTACTAAATACAACTTTATTCTGAAGAACGACATCACTTTCGATATAATTATAGCCTAAACTTAGGCCTATCGAAAGACGGTCGAAAACTCGCTATTTTCCAGAAGTCCAGAAGGGAGAAATATTCACTTCACAGCTAGGAACACATAGACACTAGTTTGGAGCAATTCCACTTACCTTAGTCCGATAGCTCGACGATTCGTCGGCCGTATTTCACGAAACTAAATCCGTAGGAATGCTCTCTGCTGCTAAATACCTCGGTATCTGAGGTTAATTTGAGTTTGAACAATGTTTGGCAGCGTAATCGGACGAAATTATATTACCCTCTTCATTCTATTTCCTTTCTGTGGTTGTTCTCTCTATTTTCTGGAAATTTCATAAGTTTAAAATGAATTAAAACCGAAGTGGGGATTTATATACTTGGGCCTGGACAAGGCCAACGTGTCACGGAGCCAACGCGGAGGATCCACCTCCATGACACGTTGCCATTGCGGAGGGGCTCTGCCTCGGCTCCTTCCGCGATGGTTCGACAGGTTATCCATCCGATCCTTTCCCGGGCCTTTCTCTAGCATGTATGGCTTTCAAATATGCCTAACCACCGTGCGAATAGGCCACCTAGGAGTCGGAAATCTTACGGGGTATAACATTCTCCCCCCTTAAGAACATTCATCCTCGAATGGAAGCTGCTATCTAGAGGACTTCTCAATTTACTTTTTTTTTTGAAGAAAAATTTCGGCAGAGTCTCCCCTGTAATATGGACTATACCAAAAACCTGAAACGTAGAAAACTCCAACACAGGTACTGCACGCAATACTTTAAGATTCACTGGATAGCTAAGTATCAATCTTTCTCATTTATACACATACAACCATAAGGTACTACATAAGTAATAATACAGACATACCTATCACTTGACTAGGCCTGGAATAGGTTAGGATATCTAGCTTTCATATCTTCTCCAGCTTCCCATGTCATCTCCTCACGGTTCCTGTTACGCCACAATACTTTGACAGACGCAATATCTTTAGTCCTTAACCTGCGAATCTGTCTGTCTAAGATAGCTACTAGAACCTCTTCATATGCTAACTCTTCTGTGACCTGGACATCTTGAACTGGAACAACCATGGAAGGGTCTCCTACGAACTTCCTCAGCATAGATACATGGAATACTGGGTGAACAGATGCTAACTCCAGAGGCAAGTTCAATTCGTATGCAACTCGGCCTATTCTTTGCCGAATCTGATATGGCCCAATGAATCTCGGGCTAAGCTTGCCCTTCTTGCCAAATCTCATCACCCCTTTCATCGGAGACACTTTCAAATATACCCAGTCATTTACCGCAAATTCTAGATTTCTACGCCGCATATCTGCATAATACTTCTGGCGGCTCTGAGTAGTCAGTAGGCGTTCTCTGATAAGCTTTACCTTCTCCTCTGACTGTTGAATGATGTCTGGCCCAATCAACGCTGATTCCCCCGCTTCAAACCAGCCCACCGGCGATCTACATTTTTTCCCATATAATGCTTCAAAGGGCGCCATCTAGATAGCTGAATGATAACTGTTATTATAGGCAAATTCAATCAACGAAAGATGCTCATCCCAGCTACCCCCAAAATCTAGTACACACGCTCGCAGCATATCTTCGAGCGTTTGGATAGTCCGCTCAGCCTACCCATCTGTCTGAGGGTGGAATGTTGTGCTCAAATTAATCTGCGTTCCTAGACCCCTCTAGAATGACTGCCAGAATCTAGCTGTAAACTGTGCCCCCCTATCTGAAATAATGGATACCGGCACTCCATGTAATCTAACTATTTCTCTGATATATAATTCGGCATAATCCTCAGCCGAGAAGGTAGCCTTCACTGGCAGGAAATGAGATGATTTTGTCAGCCTGTCAACTATTACCCAAATGGAATCATTTCTGCGTCTGGTACGGGGTAACCCTATTACAAAATCCATATTTATCGCTTCCCATTTCCACGTAGGCACCGTTATATCTTGCGTGAAACCGCCCGGTTTCTGGTGCTCCGCTTTCACCTGCTGACAGTTAGGACATCTAGATACAAATTCAGCTATTTCAGCTTTCATACCTGGCCACCAATAGATGTCTCTGATGTCGTGGTACATTTTTGTTGCTCCTGGATGGAGGGAATAGCGAGCGTAATGTACCTCATGGATAATCTGCTGGCGAAGCCCTGAAACATTCAGAACGCAAAGGCGGCCCTTACAGCGTAGTACACCATCCTCAGTCATTTGGAAATCTGACTCCTTACCTTCCTGAACTCTATCTCTAAGCTGGACTAAGTCAGGTTCCTCATACTGTCGTTCTTTTACCTCTATAACTAATGATGACAGAGCAGAATTCTGAATTACTGCTCTATTATCTTCTGTTTCCATTACTCGAACGGCTAAACCAACTAGCTGATGAATTTCCTTGGCTAACTCCCGCTTCTCAGGTCGCAAATACGCCAAACTCCCCATTGACTTACGGTTCAGGGCATCTGCCACTACATTAGCATTTCCCGGGTGATACAGAATGTTCACATCATAATCTTTTAACTACTCCAACCAGCGACGTTACCGCAGGTTCAATTCCCTCTGAGTGAAGATATACTGTAGGCTCTTGTGATCTGTAAAAATATCAACATGGACGCCATATAGGTAATGCCTCCACATCTTCAAGGCGTGGATCACTGCGGCTAATTCCAGGTCGTGGGTAGGGTAATTCTTTTCGTGTTTCCTCAGCTGTCTGGAAGAGTATGCAATCACTTTACCACGCTGCATCAACACACAACCTAACCCGACGCTTGAAGCGTCGCAATACACCGAATAACCTTCTGTACCTTCCAGCAATGCTAACACTGGGGCGGAGGTTAATCTGTCTTTCAGTTCTTGGAAACTCTGCCCGCATGCCTCTGTCCACTGAAACTTTACTGCTTTCTGTGTCAGTTTAGTCAGAGGTGCCGCAATAGTCGAGAACCCTTCAACGAACCTCCTATAATATCCTGTTAACCCCAGAAAGCTACGGACTTCAGTCGGAGTGGTAGGCCTAGGCCATGATTTAACTGCTTCTATTTTCTGCTTGTCAACTTGTATACCAGCATCCCACACAATATGCCCTAAAAAGGCTACTGAGTTAAGCCAGAATTCACACTTAGAAAATTTAGCATATAACTGGTGGTCCCTGAGGATCTGGAGCACTGTCCGCAAATGAGTCCGGTGATCTACTTCAGAGCGAGAATACACCAGAATGTCATTAATGAATACTATCACGAACAAGTCCAGAAGGGTTTGAAAATACTGTTCATCAGGTCCATGAAGATTGCCGGGGCATTCGTTAACCCGAAGGACATGACTAGAAATTCAAAATGTCCATATCGAGTCCTGAACGCTGTCTTAGGAATATCCCTCTCACGTACTCGAACCTGGTGATATCCGGACCGCAGGTCAATCTTAGAAAAGTATCTGGCTCCCTGCAACTTATCAAATAAGTCATCAATTCTAGGAAGCGGGTACTTGTTCCTTACTGTAACTTTGTTTAATTACCGATAATCTATGCACATTCGGAGCGAGCCATCTTTCTTCCTCACAAATAAAACTGGCGCACCCCATGGTGAAGTACTCGGCCTGATAAAAACTTTATCCAATAAATCTTTCAGCTGCTCCTTTAATTCTCTGAGTTCCGCAGGAGCCATGCGATAAGGAGGAATCGATATCGGCTGGGTGCCTGGTAATAAATCAATAGCAAAGTCTATTTCCCTTTCTGGGGGAATACTAGGTAACTCATCCGGAAACACATCAGGGAATTCATTCACTACCAGAATAGACTGGAGTGTCGGAGATTCTGCTTGGACATCCTGAACTCTGGCCAGATTGTAAATACATCCCTTAGATATCAATTTCCTCGCCCGGAGGTAGGAAATAAACCTACCTTTTGGCGTAGAGGTGCTGCCCTTCCACTCCCGCACTGCTTCTCCTAGGAAGTGGAATCGGACCGTCTTGGTCCAACATTCAACATTGGCAAAGCACGACACTAACCAATCCATACCCATTATGGCATCGAAGTCTATCATTTCTAACTCGATCAGATCCACTGTGGTCTGACGGTCGGCAACCTCTACTGTACACCCCCGGTAAATTCTGCTAGCCACGATCGAGTCACCGACGGGTGTGGATACCGAAAAGGGCTTTTATAATAATTGTAGTGTAATATTGAAATTTCGTGCCACAAATGGAGTAATGTAGGACAAAGTAGACCCTGGATCAATCAACACATAAGCAGGGTGTGAGCAGATAGTTAGCATACCTGTCACAACATCTGGTGACGCTTCCGAATCTTGCCTCCCTGGTAAAGCATATGTGCGGCTTGGACCCGCACCTACACTGGAGGCCTCTGATCTGCCCCGACCCCTGCCTGCTGGAACTGAGGGCCTGTGCCCTGCCGAGGATGCTGTGGCTCGTGACCCTGCAGATGCCCTGTCCTATCTATCCCGATCCTCTTGACCTCTGGCTGGGCAATTTTTCATCAAATGGCCTTCTTGGCCATAAATATAACATCCGGTAGAGCCATACCTGCACGCTCCAGGATGGCGTCGGCTGCATATAGGGCAAAGGGGTAGGGTATACCTACTTTGCTCCGCCCTCCTCTGTAATGGTGAATCTGCCATGGTATCAACAAAGGCCGGTGCATACCGGGCCAAAGAATCAAACCGCAAGGAATATTCCCGAACACTCATGGCCCCCTGCTCCAAATGTAGGAACTGGTCTATCTGGGCCTGTCGAATCTCCCGCGGCAAATAGTGATCCAGAAAAGCTCCTGAGAAGCTGGACCAGGTCGGAGGGGAAACATCTCTCCCTCGGGACCTTTCCCAGCTTTCATACCACAATACGACGATGTCCCGTAACCGGAATGCTGCCAACTCAACTGATTCTGTAGGCGTGGCATGCATAACCCTGAAAATGCTCTGCATTTGATCCAGAAAATCCTGAGGGTCCTCTGTCTCGTCCGTACCTGTAAACGGTGGGGGATTTAGAGCCAAGAACTCTCAGACCCTCGAACTACAGGGCCCTCCTGACGACTCCGCAACTGTAGACGGCATCGGCTGACGCTGAGCAGCCATCATCTGTGCTAACATAACTACCGCACTCCTAACCTCCTGGTCAGAAGGTGTCGGTATAGGGACTGCTGGAGGTAGTGTCGCCCCAAGTGGCTCCTAATGTGGTGGAGACTGTTGAGAAGGTTGGGACGACGCCTCTGTAGTGCCCTCTGATCGGGCTGTTTCTAAACGAGGGTGAGGCATCCTACTGGTTCCTTCCCCTGCTGCAATATCTAAACTCCAGCCTGTGATAGGGTGTCGCTGGTCTGACATTATCTGTAACAAAAGAACACAGTAAGCTTTTAGGAATTCAACCCTATATTGTACCGCTCTACAGCACGACTGAATAAGAATAAAAGACAACCATCCTATCATGCTTTGCAGCCTCCTACCCATAGTATGTGGTGCAAAGCATATCCATGGATAGGACTCTACTTAGCACGGCTTGCAGACTCCCTGGGATACGACCTGCTCTGATACCAAGTTTATCACACCCCACCTTGGAGGGTATGACAGGCACCTGGTGCCCGCTAGACTCTGGACTGCTAGATGGTTCAGCCTAAGCACGTCTGGTGCTTTTGGCTGGCCCTGGCTCTAATCCAAGAAACCAACCGGCTATATAACGGCTGTAAACACAGCCTCCGGCCAACTGGTCTATAACCACCTGTACCTGTACTATCAGCTTACCAGAACATATTCAATGCAGGGAAACCTATGCCGGCTTATAAGGCCTCCATGCTGTCTAGTTATCTGTAATTCAACAATGAAGCATTGGAAAGCTACGTGACCGGCATGGTCACCACTACTATCAAGCTATGGCCCCACATGGACAGCATAAAAGAAATAAAGTACTAACAGCTATATAACTGCACAGCCTCACACGACCGGCTCAACTGACCACAGGGAAATATATACAGACTGCAAGCCTCTAGGAATAACAATAGAAATGATCGGGACAGGGCCCCGACCTACCCGTACTGTACAACAAAAGAAAACGAAATACACCTCTGAGATTCAGTCTCCGGATGACAGGAGCTGAATACTCGATCGCTGACAGGAATCACGTGGGATCGCCTCCTCTTCTATGAGTACCTGCAAGCAAGTAATGCAGCGCCCCACCGGGCGTCAGTACCACTGGTATTGAGTATGTAAAGCAATAACTGAAAGAAATATCTGAAGACAACAATACCACTGATGAAACTGAAATAGGAAAAACAAGATTAACTGTCTGATAATGTAAAACTATGCCTGCTCTAAACTATACTGGAAGGAGTAGGAGTCATACCTGGAGATGTATCGTTCTACTGTCGGTCTACTCATATATATGTAACATGGAATAACATAACATAACAAAACATAGTATACACAAACCTTACCCGGCCCCCATAAGCCGGGAGGTACAACCAGCATGCAATCTATACCCCAACCCCGGTCATCCCATCTCCTATAATAACTATAAGCATCCAGTCGGTCCCCTGGGTATGCACTTGGGCTCGCTGAGCCGCTGACTATAACTGTACCTGAGTCCGGAGGACTCCTGAATGAACACCCGGGCGTATCCTCTTGACAGGGGTGTGTAAGGGCCGACAAAGGCACAATATGGGGAAAACTGGCATCCCATCTTCGTCCCCTGTGGGAAGGCATGCCACTCTGTAGAGAGACGTATCCTCGTCCTCTGGCGGATGAGTCGATACAGCTATTAACCCTGGGGCGGTCATGGATGCTAGGTAATCCAACCCCAAAACAATACAATGGTCTCAACTAGTAATACTATCTGCATATCCCACATACTGAAGCTAATAGTAGTAAAGTATCTGTACATACTATGTGCTAAACTAGTGATAGTAATATGTACGTACTTAATACATGCTGAGACTGATAATAGTATATATGTATAAATATAATCTCCTGCCATACTGTGCTGAGTCTAATGCTGAACAAGGTATAGTTTTTCTGCTGAAAACCATGTTGTATACTGAGTTTCTATAGTAACATGACTTACTATTTCTGACATGCTTCCTAAACTTCATTTTAACCTATCATTCTACTTCTGAGATACCTTACAGATATTACATTGCTTTACTGGGTTTTAACTGAATACGATAATATCCCAACATTCTGTACTACATCACATACTGAGCATGTTGTGCAGTTCCTAATACTTGTATTAGAATCTATATCGTGCTAGCAAGTTTCGCGCTAAATATAACATGATGCTTCTAATATCATACCAACATTTGTAGTAAACATAACACGTGACTTCTGAACATTCTACTGGCCTTTATATTACTTTACTATACCGAGATTACTAACTTGCCGAGGAAACTAGCTTTACATACCTTCGCTTCTGATTTCCCGACTAACTGGCGTAGCTTGGTCAGTATTTCAGCTATTCCTCCCAACTGCATTCATATATATATCAATCAGTACTAAATACAACTTTATTCTGAAGAACGACATCACTTTCGATATAATTATAGCCTAAACTTAGGCCTATCGAAAGACGGTCGAAAACTCGCTATTTTCCAGAAGTCCAGAAGGGAGAAATATTCACTTCACAGCTAGGAACACATAGACACTAGTTTGGAGCAATTCCACTTACCTTAGTCCGATAGCTCGACGATTCGTTGACCGTATTTCACGAAACTAAAACCGTAGGAATGCTCTCTGCTGCTAAATACCTCGGTATCTTAGGTTAATTTGAGTTTGAACAACGTTTGGCAGCGTAATCGGACGAAATTATATTACCCTCTTCATTCTATTTCCTTTCTTTGGTTGTTCTCTCTGTTTTGTAGAAATTTCATAAGTTTAAAATGAATTAAAACCGAAGTGGGGGTTTATATACTTGGGCCTGGACAAGGCCAATGTGTCACGGAGCCAACGCGGAGGCTCCACCTCCATGACACGTTACCATCGCGGAGGGGCTCTGCCTCGGCTCCTTCCGTGATGGTTCGACAGGTTATCCGTCCGATCCTTTCCCGGGCCTTTCTGTAGCACGTATGGATTTCAAATATGCCTAACCACCGTGCGAATAGGCTACCTAGGTGTTGGAAATCTTACGGGGTATAACAGGAAATACTGGATCGTCAGGTTTGAAAGCTAAGGGATAAAGAAGTAGCTTCCGTTAAAGTTTATGGAGGAATCAACATGTTAAGGGAGCAACGTGGGAAGCTGAAGTATATATGATGGCTAAATGCCCACACTTATTCTCTACCGACTCAGTTTTAGCTTAAGGTATCAGTTTTTCCCTAAAACTCTATTCAATTTCATGTTCAGTTCATGTGCCCCGGATCTTCCATGTAAATGGGTGTGTGTGTGTGGTTCAGAAATTTAGTTCAGCCATGTAGTTCAAATCTGAGTTAGTCATTCCATCAGTTTTCAGCTTATATGGTCAGTACTTGAATATGATGATTGCATTTCTCTGCTTTTCTGCATGTTTTTCAACATTCGAGGATGAATGTTTCCAAGGGGGAGATATTGTAATACCCCAGAATCCCAAAGATTAGTCCAAGGAGTTGAAACAGAGTAAACAGGATTTTCTGCACCAGGTCACACAACAAGTCGTCCTGTGACCTGTTAGGATGACCACGAGTTTTTAAGTGACTCATGGTGAGGAGTATGACTTGAGCAAGAAATTTCATGTTTTGGGTCACCACGAACATGACCACGAGTCGTGGTTAGCCCCACGACTTGTTGAGTCAGTCGTGGTTAGGGATGAGGTGCAGGTAGGAGGAATTGGGCAGTGCACCTAACGGGTGGGTCACCACCAGTTGTTGGGTGCACCACGAGTCGTGGTGTGCCTCGTGGTGAGCCCCGGGTGAATATTGGCAGTGAAGGAAACGGAAGGTGACCACTAGTCATGGTCACTAGTGACAATCCATTAGGTCCCTCGTGGGGACCCTTTGAGGAAAATTGGCAGTGCAATTGATGACAGGAGATCACGACTCGTGCCTAGTGGTAACGATTCGTCTAGTCCCTCGTTGGGACCGGCAGTCAGTTTTTTATGCAAATTTAGTAAGGAATTTTTCATAATTTCTATGATCCTAAGGCCTAAACTATGTCGTTTTAAA
The DNA here is from genome assembly GCA_035772735.1 of Datura wrightii. Classification (NCBI taxonomy): domain Eukaryota; kingdom Viridiplantae; phylum Streptophyta; class Magnoliopsida; order Solanales; family Solanaceae; genus Datura; species Datura wrightii. The sequence goes on along the minus strand of JASDFA010000010.1, from coordinate 117,329,872 downwards.
CTATGAATAGTGAATTTAAAAAGGGTATGTTCATCCTAAGCTATTCCTATTCATACATGCAAGCCTAGAGGGCTCGAGGAGTGATCAAGCTTAATTCCTCCCAAATTTCTCTCAATTCTTCCTTGGGCAATCATAGGAGTTATAATATCAGATTCTCTCAGGTATGTAAGGTTATGAATGGGTGAATTTGATCACACCCATGCCCAATCCCTCTCTAATTCATGAAAATCTATATGTGATCCTATGGGGTTTTAACCCAATGCATGATTTTCCTAAGTTTCTTCTATGGGTATGATCTAAGCATCTTTCTATTATTGAATTATGGTTCATGGGCAAGTTTTACAATATTTTCAATTATAAATCATGTTTTCAAGTTTTATAAATTATGATGCCTATCCATGAGAAGTTCATGAAAGTTGAGATCCATGATGTATGTACAAGTATGATGAGATATTTATGATGAAAAGCTTTTTTTCAGGTTACCCAAGTCTATGATCATGTTTTCAAGTGAATTAAGTATCTTTAAGCATGTTTAAGTATTGGGCAAGCCCACATGTTCAAGTATATATTATGATTTCGCGAATTAGTTTACCACATGGTTTTGGAGTCAAGACTCCCAATTATATTTAGCTTGTGGTATGGTTTGAGCCAAGACTCCTTATGTATAATTTCTAATTTTAAATGTACATGATTATTCATCTTCATCACTAGAAGATGGTTAGCTTTTTTGAAAACAATGGTGTTATACCCCGTAGAATTCCCGGCACTTAGATGACCTATTCGCACGTTGGTTAAGCATATTTGAAAGCCATACGTGCTAGGGAAAGGCCCGGGAAAAGATCGGACGAGAAACCCGTCGAACCATCGCGGGAGGAGCCGAGGCAGAGCCCCTCCGCGATGGCAGCGTGTCACGGAGGTGAGGCCTCCGCGATGGCTCCGTGACACGTTGCCCGTGTCCAGGCCCAAGTATATAAAGCCCCCACTTCGGTTGGAAATCATTCCATACTTATAAAAATTTCCAGAAACGTAGTGAACAGAGGGAAAATGAAGGGAGATTATAAATTATCGTCCGATTACGCTGCCAAACGCCGCCCAAACCCAAATTAATCCTAGATACCAAGGTATTTAGCTGCAGAGAGCATTTCTACGGAGTTAGTTTCGCGAAATACGGCCGACGAATCGGCGAGCCGCCGAACTAAAGTAAGTAGAATTGCTATAAATTAATGTCTATGTGTTCCTAGCTGAGAAGTAAATATTTCTCCCTTCTGGGCCGCTGGAAAATAGCGAGTTTTTGACCGTCTTTCGATAAGCCTAAGTTTAGGCTATAAATTAAATCGAAAGTAACGTCGCTCTTTACAATAACGTTGTATTTAGTATTGATTGACGTATTTATGAATGCAGTTGGGAGAAAATAGTTGAAGTACCAGCCGAGCCTCGTCCGACGGACGAATATTCAAAGATAAGGTATGTAAAGTTAAGTTTCCTCGGCAAGTTGAGTAACCTCGAAGCAGTATAGTAATTTACAGACCAGTTGCATGTTCAGAAATCGATTATCGTGTTATTTTGAATATTGGTGCAATATGAGAAGTTTTGGGTTGTAACGTGTACGATACCTATCCGTACGATATAGATTCGGGCGTAAGTGATTAAGATTGCCCAGTATATTCAGTATATGATGTAATATGCCATGTTAAGATATTGTTGTGTTTAGCTGAAGCCTCGTGAAGTAGTACAGTATCCGTAAGGCATTTCAGACATAGCATAGCAACTAAATAAAGTTTAGAAAGCATGTTAGAAATAGGAAATCATGTTAATACAGAAACTCAGTAAACAGTATAGCTTTCAGCAGAAACACCTTCTTGTATAACCTTTGCCCCAGTACAGTTTGACAGGAGGCTATATTCATATTTATACTTACCTATCTCAGCATGTATCAGACACTTATAGATTGCTATTATTAGCTCAGTATGTGATTTATATGATACCTTACACCTGTTAGCCTTAGCTTATGAGATACACAGACAACATGATTAGTTGAGACCGTTGTATTGATTGGGGTTGGATTACCTAGCATCCCTGACCGCCCAAGGTTAATAGCTGTATCGACCCGTCCACCAGAGGACGAGGATACGTCACTCTACGGAGTGATATGCCGTCCCGCAAGGGGACGAAGATGGGATGCCAGTTTCCCCATATTGTGCCTTGGTCGGCCCTTATACACCCCCGTCGAGCGGGTACGCCCGGGGTGTTGATTTAGAGTCCTTCGGACTCAGGTACAATTATAGTCAGGGGCTCAGCGAGCCCAAGTGCATACCCAGGGACCGGCAGGATGCTTACAGCCACTATAGGAGATGGGATGACCAGGGTAGGGGCATAGATTCTGTGTTGATTGTACCTCCCGGCTTATGGGGCCGGTTAAGGTTTGTGTGTGCTATGTTATGTTATGTATGCTATGCTATGTTGTATTAGACGCGAGTGGGTTGGTAGTAGAATGATACGCCTCCAGGTATGATTCCTACTTCCTTCGGTATCAGTAAGAACAGGTACGATCTACATCATCAGACAGTTAAGTTATTCCTCCTACTTCAGCTTCATCAGTCATATTATTGCTTTCAGATGTTGTTTTCAGTTATATTATTTTAGTTGCTTTACATACTCAGTACCAGAGGTACTGACGCCCAGTGGGGCGCTGCATTACTTGCCTGCAGGTACTCCTAGATGAGCAGGCGATTCTACGTGACTCCCTGTCAGCGGTTGAGTATTCAGCTCCAGTCATCCGGAGGCTGAATTTCAGAGGTGTAGTTCAGTTCCTTTTGTTGTATATAGAATGGGTAGGTCGGGGCCCTGTCCCGATCAGTTCTATTACTATTCCTTGAGGCTTGCATTCTGTATGAAATCCCTGTGGTCAGATGAGCCGGTCGTGTGGGGCCGTGCAGTTGTATAGTTGTCTTTACTCTTTCTTACTTTTGTGATGGTCGTGTAGGGCCATAGTTGTCAGTAGTGGTGACCTTGCCGGTCACGTAGCTTCTTTTTGTGCTTTATGATTAAGTTGCAGATAACTAGACAGCATGGTGGCCTTGTCGGCCCGTATAGGTTTCCCTGAATTACTATGTTTCTGGCTAGCTGCTAAGACAGGTACAGAAGGCTATAGGCCAATGGGCCGGGGGCTGTATTTACAGCCGTTATATAGCCCTTTGTTTCCAGAAATGTGAGTTAGAGCCAGCCAGGCGCCAGATGCGCCCAGGCTTAACAGTCTAGCAGGTTAGGTCTTAGTAGGGCACCAGGTGCCAGTCATGCCCCCTCCCAAGGTGGGGTGTGACAAACTTGGTATCAGAGCAGGTCATATCCCAGGGAGTCTGCAAGCCGTGCTAAGTAGAGTCCTGTCCATGGATGTGTTGTGCACCACATACTATGGGTAGGAGGCTGCAAGGCATGATAGGATGGTTGTCTTTTATTCTAATTCAGTCGTGCCATAGAGCGGTACAGTATAGGGTTGAATTCCTAAAATCTTACCATATTCTTTGGCTACAGATAATGTGAGACCAGCGCCATCCCGTCACAGGTCGGAGCTTAGACATTGCAGCAGGGGAGGGCACCAGCTGGATGCCTCCCCCTCATTTGGAGACAGCCCGATCAGAGGGCCCTACAGAGGCTTCATCTCAGCCTCCTCAGCAGTCTCCACCACGTCAGGAGTCGTTTGGAGCGACAGTATCTTCAGCAGTCCCTATACCGACACCTTCCGACCAGGAGGTTAGGGGTGCTGTAGTTATGATAGCACAGATGATGGCTGCTCAGCGTCAGCAAATGCCATCCACAGTTGCAGAAGCATCAGGAGGGCCCGGTAGTTCGAGGGTCCGAGAGTTCTTAGCCCTAAATCCCCCACAGTTCACAGGCACGGACCGAACATAGGACCCCCAGGATTTTCTGGATCAGATGCAGAGAATCTTCAGGGTTATGCATGCTACGCCTACTGAGTCAGTTGAATTGGCCGCATTTCGGTTGCGAGATATTGCGGTGTTATGGTATGAAAGCTGGGAGAGGTCCCGAGGGAGAGATGTTCCCCCTCCCACCTGGTCCAGCTTTTCAGGAGCCTTTCTAGATCACTATTTGCCGCGGGAGATCCGACAGGCCCGGGTAGACTAGTTCCTACATCTGGAACAGGGGGCCATGAGTGTTCGGGAATATTCCTTGCGGTTTGACTCCTTGGCTCGATATGCACCGGCTTTCGTGGATACCATGGCATCCAGAGTGCACCGTTTTATTATGGGGTTGAACCCAGAGTATGTCGAGACTTGTATCACGGCCACACTGCGAGAAGATATGGATATTTCCCGAATCCAGGCATTTGCCCAGAATATTGAGGGCATCAGACAGCGACATCGGGAAATCAGAAGGGTTAATCAGGAGCAGCGTCGCCGGGATAGGCCAGCTGAGTTACAAAGAGAGGCCCGGGGAGGACCCAGGCCACGATTGTCAGACAGGCCGCCCAGGCCCCCGCCTCCGCCACAGTCACAGGGAGGTAGATTCAGCCGTAGGGGGCAGTCAGAGGCTGGTAGAGGTTCGCAGACGGCAGATTCACCGTCACAGAGGAGGGCGGAGCAGAGTAGGTATACCCTACCACTTTGCCCTATATGCAGTCGACGTCATTCTGGAGCATGCAGGTATGGTTCCACCGCATGCTATATTTGTGGCCAAGAAGGCCATTTGATGAGGGATTGCCCAGCCAGAGGTCGTGAGGACCGGGACAGACAGGATAGGGCATCAACAGGATCACGAGCTACAGCATCCTCGACTGGGCGCAGGCCCCCAGTTTCAGCAGGCAGGGGTCGAGGCAGATCAGGGGCCTCCAGTACAGGTGCGGGTCCAAGCCGCACATATGCCTTACCAGGGAGGCAAGATTCAGAGGCATCGCCTGATGTTGTGATAGGTATGCTAACTATCTGCTCACACACTGCTTATGTGCTAATTGATCCAGGGTCTACTTTGTCCTATATTACTCCATTTGTGGCTCGGAAGTTTAGTATTGTACCAAAATTATTACAGCAGCCCTTCTTAGTATCTACGCCCGTCGGTGACTCTATCACAGCTAGCCGAATTTACCGCAGGTGTACAGTAGAGGTTGCTGATCGTCAGACCACAGTAGATCTGGTCGAGTTAGAGATGATAGATTTCGATGCCATAATGGGTATGGACTGGTTAGTACCATGTTTTGCTAATGTTGAATGTTGGACCAAAACGGTCCGATTCCACTTCCCGAGGGAGGCAGTACGGGAGTGGAAGGGCAGCACCGCGACGCCAAAAGGTAGGTTTATTTCCTACCTTCGGGCGAGAAAGTTGATATCTAAGGGGTGCATTTACCATCTTGTCAGAGTTCAAGACGTCCAAGCAGAATCTCCGACACCCCAGTCTGTTCCAGTGGTAAATAAATTTCCAGATGTATTTCCTGATGAGTTACCTGGTATTCCCCCAGAAAGGGAAATAGACTTCGCTATTGATTTGCTACCAGGCACTCAGCCAATATCAATACCTCCTTATCGTATGGCTCCTGCAGAACTCAGATAATTAAAGGAGCAGTTGAAAGACTTGTTAGACAAAGGATTTATCAGGCTGAGTACTTCCCCGTGGGGTGCGCCAGTCTTGTTTGTGAGAAAGAAAGATGGCTCGCTCCGAATGTGCATAGACTATCGGCAGCTAAACAAAGTTACAGTAAAAAACAAGTATCCGCTTCCTAGGATTGATGACCTATTTGATCAGTTACAGGGAGCCAGATACTTTTCTAAGATTGACTTGCGGTCCGGATATCACCAGGTCCGAGTACGTGAGAGGGACATCCCTAAGACAGCATTCAGGACCCGATATGGACATTTTGAATTTCTGGTTATGTCCTTCGGGCTAAGCCTCTAAACATGAAAGGCAGATTGATGGGACTGCTCCCCAACTAATCCAATGTCCAGAAACTGAAGAAATAACATGGAGTGTGAACATGTAGCCCTCGGAACATTAGGAATCACCAAATTCACAGAGAGCAAGTTTGAATCTAGCTACGGGTGAGGATGAGCCTGAGAACTGGGACCTGTATCATGAAATGTGCAGCATATAAAGTATGCAGTCAGCACGTGGAATGTACTGAGTATGCAAGGTAAGTAAAACATATATTTAAAACATATATGAAATTCATAAATGATCATAAATGTAAGACGTCATGCTCGTATCGCAAATCATAATATCATATCATATGGCTCAAGTTTTTCAAAACATTCGTAACATAACTTAACCATAATCATAATAGAAGAGGTTTACTTAATATGACTTGAGCCAACATACATAATCACAACATGTATAAATCATGAGGAATAGTGGGAGATTCTCTTAACCGACATACACCATATGAGCACACATGAAGCCCGACTTATCACCCTAGTCGGAATGGTGTTCATACCTTGCCAAGGATAGGAACCATGAAGTGTGTGATCACACATTAAAAGGGACATTTGGGCCAGGGAAAAACATGAAAGGGTCGTAACATACATATGGTGACACGTAGTTCATGAGATCCGAGGATTAATCGTGAGCCTCGAACCTACGAGGTGTTCGATACTACACACAAAACATATATGGTGCTCATAATAATACATACATGAATTCATGAGCTAGTTAAATCATGATAATCATAAACATGCTTGAACATACGTGAACTAGCCATGACTTGAAGCCCGTGGGTCGGCCAAAAACATAATTTATGATTGATAAAATTCATACATACTTGTAGATCATTCATGTAGCTTGAAATTCATATATTCATAGTAGATAACAAAATAAATTCATAATTCATGTTGGGCTTATCAAAACACCAATGGATCAATGGATCCTAAATAGATTCTGCATGGCGTATGCATAATCAAACTTAATTGTTTAGAAATTCAAAATCAACAATATTATAATCAATTTAAATCCCAAAAGATGATCAAAATTAGTAGGTTATGATAAAATTTAAAAATCACAAGACCCATAACTAAATCATTAAATTTGATACAAATTGATTACAAAGCCCCGTGAGTTTTTGATAATTTATAAGTAAAATCATAGAATAGGAGTATGGGTGTGGAACGGACCACCCATTGATCCTTAATCTCCCTTGAAAGCCCAAGGTGGAATTTAGAGAAATTGGGGAAGAACACCTTGAATCACCTCCTAGATTCCTCCCTATACTTTTGCATGCATGAATGAGGCCTAACATGGACTAATCCCCCTTAAAAGACCCCATTTAGAGCTTAAAACGACGTAGTTTAGGCTTTAGGAACTTACGAATTATGGGAACACCTTATTAGAATGCAGGTAAAACACTGCCAAGACCCCTAATGAGGGACCTCATGAATCCTTGCCAAGAGACACGACTTGTGGCTTGGACCCGTGAAGTCCACTGCCCAAAACACTCAAGGGGACCCCATGAGGGACCCCACAAATCGTGCTAGCTGACCACGACTCATGCTCACCACCCGTGACCCCTACTACCCCAGAACCTTGATCAACCCTTTAATGCAGACCATGGGCGACCTCACGAGTCGTGAGGTCGACCACGACTCATTGTCAGGCCCGTGGCCTCCTCAACCTGAGCTTGCCCAGCCTGCTAACCACGAGTCACATCATGACTCGTGGTCACTCCTCATGACCCACCTCACGAGTCGTCCTGCAACCTGATGCAAATTTCCAATTTTTTCTCTGTTTTTACTCCTGGGGTATGATCCTTGGGTTCCCAGGGTATAACAATATTTCTCCCCTGGGAACATTTATCCTTGAATGTTAGAAACATGCAGAAAACTCAGAAACAAGACCATATACAAATACTGATCATTTAAGCTAAAAACTGACGGATTGACTACCTCCAAAAAGAACTATAGAGTTGAACTGAATTCAGACACCACATACATATACCATATCATAAAACAAATTTGTACATATGAATGGAACATGAAAACTGATTAGAGGCTTAGGGCAAAACTGATACCTCAAACTGAAACTGAGCCGGTAGAGAACAGGTGTGGATATTTATCCATCATATCCGTTTCGGCTTCCCACGTAGATCCTTCAACATGCTGGTTTCTCCACAATACTTTAACTGAAGCTACTTCTTTCTTCCTTAGCTTACGGACTTGACGATATAAGATTTTCACTGGAATTTCTTCATAGCTAAGGCTATCCTTTACGCCAATGCTGTCCATCGGGACTACTAAAGCTGGATCACCCAAGAACTTTTTCAAAAGTGACACATGAAACACAGGATGAACTAAATATAACTTCGAGGGCAAGTCCAACTCATACGCCACCTTACCAACTCTCCTCACAACCCGGTATGGGCCAACATAGCGGGGCCTAAGTTTCCCCTTTTTCTCAAACCACATGACTCTCTTCATGTGAGATACCTTTAGAAATACCCAGTCGTCCACATCAAACTCCAAGTCTCTTCTCCTCACATCGGCATATGATTTCTGCCGACTTTGAGCGGTTTTCAACCGGTCCCTTATCAACTGAACCTTCACCATCACCTCGTGAACCGAATTTGGCCCTATCATAGCTTCCTCACAACCTCAAACCATCCGATGGGTGATCTACACCTCTGCCTATAGAGGTCCTCAAACGGTGCCATTTGGATACTCGAGTGATAACTGTTATTATAAGTAAACTCGGCTCAGGGCAAATGATCATCCCAACTATCTTTAAAATCTATACCACATGCCCTCAACATGTCCTCAAGAGTCTGGATTGTTTGTTACGCCTAGACATCCATCTGCGGATGAAAGGCCGTGCTGAGCTTGACTTGGGTCCCAAGTCCCTTCTGAAAAGACAGCCAGAACTGGGAGGTAAACTAAGTACCTCGGTCCGATATAATAGACAAGGCACTCCATGAAGTTGAACCAACTCCCGAATATACAGTTTGGCATAGGCATCTGCTGAGTTCGTGGTCTTGATCGGTAGAAAATGGGTAGCCTTAGTTAACCTGTCTACCACCACCCAAATGGAATCATAGTGCCGTCGAGTACTAGGTAGGCCTGTAATGAAGTCCATATTAATCTCTTCCCACTTCCAAGTGGGGATGCTAATATCCTGAAGTACGCCTCCCGGTCTTTGATGCTCAATGTTCACTTTTTGATAGTTAGGACATTTGTCTATGAACTCTACGATATCCTTATTCATACCATTCCACCAATAGATTTCCCGCAAGTCCCGGTACATCTTCATGGATCCCGGGTGGATAGAATATTTGGTACTATGTGCTTCATGCAATATCTGAACCCTTAAATTATCGACGTCCAGAACACATAGTCAACCCTAATATCATAGCACACCATCTCCCCCTTGGGAGAAAACCTCCACCTTTTGACTTCGCACTGCTTCCTTCAGCTTCCTCAAAATCGGATCTTCATCTTGCTTAGATATGACACAACCACCATGGATGATTCTAACCCATTCTGCACAATGACACTACCATCGGTGGAGTCGACCAATCTAACTCCCAATCTTGTGAGCCGATGGACATCCTTCACCAACTCCTTCTTGCCCTCCTCCACGTGGGACACACTATCCATAGGGAGCCTACTAAGTGCATCTGCCACCACATTAGCCTTGCCCAGGTGGTAAAGAACACTCATATCGTAGTCCTTTAATAACTCCAACCACCTCCTTTGCCGAAGATTGAGATCCTTCTGCGTGAACACATATTGCAAGCTCTTGTAATCCGTGAATACATCCACGTGGACCCCATAAAAGTAATGTCGTCATATCATTAATGCAAACACCACCGCAGCCAACTCGAGGTCATGGGTCGGGTAATTCTTTTTTTGAACTTTCAGCTGCCTATAGGCATATGCTATTACTTTCCCGTGATGCATCAACACACATCCAAATCTGACTCTCGAAGCATCACAATATACAACAAAGCCATCCGTACCCTCGGGTAAAGTCAACACTGGTGCTGAAGTCAGTCGAGTCTTCAATTCTTGGAATCTTTCCTCACAAGCTTCCGACCATTAGAACTTTATCTTCTTCTGAGTCAACTTGGTCAAAGGTGTCGCAATAGATGAGAAACCCTCAACAAATCTCCGGTAGTAACCTACTAGGCCCAAGAAACTTCGAATTTCTGAAGGATTCACCGGTCTGGGCCAATTCTTCACCATTTCAATTTTCTGGGAATCTACTTTAATGCCCTCACCTGAAACCACATGGCCTAGAAATGCCACTGAGTCCAGCCAAAACTCAAATTTTCTAAACTTGCATATAACTGACGATCCTTGAGGACTTGAAGCACTATACATAAGTGAGTAGCATGCTCCTCCTCGCTTCGGGAATATATAAGGATATCATCGATGAACACAATTACGAACATGTCCAGATACTGCTTGAACACCCTATTCATCAGGTCCATAAAAGCTGCATGAGCATTGGTTAGTCCAAATGACATAGCTACAAACTCATAATGGCTATACCGGGTTCTGTAGGTTGTCTTTGGGATATCACTCTCTCAGACTCTGAGCTGGTGATACCCGGACCTGAGATCTATCTTCGAGAAACACCTGGCACCTTGGTGCTGATCGAATAAATCATCGATCCTGGGAAAAGGGTACCTATTTTTGACAGTGATCTTATTCACCTGTCGATATTCATTAAACATTCGAAGGGACCCATCCTTATTTCCAACAAAGAGAACCGGTGCACCCCATGGATACTTGCTCAGTCTAATGAAACCCTTATCCAACAAGTCCTTCAACTGTTCTTTTATCTCCTTTAGCTCGGCTGGAGCCATCCTGTAAGGAGGAATAGATATAGTTTGTGTGTCGGGCAGAAGGTCTTTACCGAAATCAATCTCCCACTCGGGAGGGACACCTGGCAAATCATCGAGGAATACCTCCGGATGCTCACATACCATTGGAATTGACTAAATAGTCGGGGTCTCGATCTCTACATCCTTAACCCTAACTAGGTAGTACATGCAACCCTTAGCGATCATTTTCCTAACCTTAAGATATGAAATAAACTGACTGGCCGGTACAACTGAATTACCTTTACCCTTCCATTCCAAACCTGACTCACCTGGAAATCGGAATTTCACCGTACGGGTCCTACAATTAATCGAAGCATAACATATAAACAACCAATCCATACCCAAGATGACATCAAAGTCAGTCATGGCCAACTCGACTAGGTCTGCGGAGGTAACCTTATGCAACACTGTAATGCGGCAACCTCTATATACTTGCCTAGCTACAACTGATTCACCGATTGGAGTAGATACGAAGAGCGGTTATGACATAATTTTGAGACTAACTCCACAACTACTAGTAATGCAAGAGGTCATAAAAGACAAGGTTGCTCCTGCATCTAACAAAGTATAAGCATTAATATGGAAGACTTGCAACATACCCGTGACCACATCTGGCGAAGCCTCCTACTCCTAGCAAGGCACTAGGGCATAAAACCTATTTTGACACTAATCGCCTACTGAACTAGTGAAAGCACCCCGCTGTAGAGGTCATAATGTTGGAGTGGTAGAAATGGCTGTAGGGTAATCTCTGATCTTGTGTCCAGGTTTGCCACACCGAAACAAGCATCTGCACCTATCACGCACCTCCCAAGATGATTTTTACCGCATCTCGCACAAGTTGGGAAAGGGCGCTCCACCTGCATGCTACCATGATCCCTCGAGCTTATAGCCCTGCTCCTCTGGTCTCCCCTGAACAAGGATGGCGTGTTGGTCGATGATGGAGTTGGAGCAATGGACCTGTGCTGGGACGTTGATGTGGTCCACCTCCTAACCTAGCCTGAGAAACCCCATAGCTTTCGGTCCTGGCCCTCTTAGCCTCTCTCTGCCACCTATAAACCGACTCTATATGTTGCGCATGCAACACAATACGGGGAAAATCGATGTCCCAGTGAAGCATGGCGATCCAAAAATCCTTGTCCAAGCTGCTACTCGATGCATAAAGCAGCTCACCCGAGCCCGTTGGTCCACCACTAACTCCTGAGAATATTTAGATAATCGGGTGAACTCTAATGCATACTCTTGGATAGACATGCTACTTTGCTTTAGATTAACAAACTCAGCAGCCTTGAGCTCCCTCATCTCCCGAGGGAAGAACTGCTCCATGAATGCAGTGTGAAACTTATCCCAGCCTATCGGGCCTACACCCGCTGTCCTAGCATCTCTCCATTACTTAAACCATATATGTGTTACCCCTTTTAGCTGGTAGGAGGCCAAAACAATGCATTCCCCATTGTTCACCCCCATGACTTGGATGATTTTTAGAATCTCCTCTATAAAATCGTGTGGATCCTCATCCAACTTTGACCCCGTGAACTCCGGAGGGCTCATCCTCAAGAAATCTCTCACCCTAGTTACCACTGCATTTCCCTCGCATTTCCATTCTGAGGGAAATGCACCACCATCTGATTCTGGACCTGAGCAGTCATGGCCTGTGCCAGCATATGAATTGCCGCCCTAAACTCAGCATGGGTAGCTGGCTCTGGTACGTGCTCCTTATGAACAGGTGGAGCTGATGCTCACCATCATGGGCACCCTCACGATCATTACCATTTTCATTTCTACTGGTGTTTACTCGATGAGGAGGCATGACTCTGCAAATGCGAATAACATGAATTAGAGGAGAAAAGGACGTTCATCGCACGACATATATCATGAAAGAAGGAAACATTTCCTAAACGTCTAGTAGACTCTTCGTCATAAGTGTGGTGCGCTTCACATCTATGAAAAAGACTCTACTTAACGAGGCTTTCAAACTCCCTAGGACCCATAAATCTATGGCTTTGATACCATGTTTGTCAAGATCCAAATGTACACCCGGATCGTAGACACGGGACAAAGAGCCCGGAGAGACCCCAAGTCGACCCATGGCATGAGCATACATCTAATTCAGTCGCATGAGCGGAAGACTTAACATAAAGAACGTAATCATAACATAGCATAAAGGAAAAATAGTACTAGACTTATGCAATACGGCGGAATACATCTTGTAGTCTGATAAGCCTCTAAACATGAAAGGGGGATTGATGGGAAAACTCCCCAACTAATCCAACGTCCAAAAACTAAAGAAACAACATGGAGTGTGAAAATGTATCCCTTGAAACATGAAGAATCACCAAATGCGCGGAGAGCATGTCTGAATCTAGCTACGGGTAAGGTTGAGCCTGAGAACTGGGACCTGTATCATGAAACGATACAACATAGAAAGTATGTGGTCAGTACGTGGAATGTACTGAGTATGCAAGGTAAGTAAAACGGACATTTAAAACATATATGAAATTCATAAATGATCATAAGAGTAGGATGTCATGCTTGTATCTTAAATCATAATATCATATCATATGGCTCAAGGTTTTCAAAACATTCGTAACATAACTTAATCATAATAATAATTGAAGAGGTTTACTTAACATGACTTGAGCCAACATACAAAATCATAACATGCATAAATCATGAGGAACAGTGGGAGATTCTCTTAACTGACATACTCCGTATGAGCACACATAAAGCCCGACTTGTCACCCAAGAGGGAAGGGTGTTCATACCTTGCCAAGGGTAGAAACCATGAAGGGCATCATCACACATGAAAAGGGCCATTTGGGCCAGGGACAAACTGTTCGGTGCTTTTGCTTTGGGTATAAAGCTACACGCAAGTGCACGTGGTCGAACAAGTAGTAAAGTGGCTTAAGTAAGCCAAGTATCGATCCCACAGGGACTGGGATGAAGTGCAATCTACTCAAGTGTACTATATTTTAATTCTAAAAATGCAGACAACAGTGTAACCAAAAGTTTGATATTTTGATTTATAATTTTTATACTAAATCTAAAACAACTATCTAATGTGAGTCTGGACTATGAATGAGAGCATGCTGAGGTTAAACGAACATGTAATGAAATTAATTATCAACATAATTTGGTTAGTTTTTTCCTCCGGTTGCTAGCCAAGAACTATTGCCAAGAGATTAAAACTCTCGTATTTAACCCCACTTAAGAATCATGAACCATCCACCTACATTTCTGTGATTAAATGCAATTCATGTTCTAGCCATACAAACCCGGTTCCTAAATTGACTAATACAACTTTCAGGTATATTTCTATCCTGAAAGTAAATCAATTCTCAATTTTCCCAAACTAAGAAAAGATCATATCCTATTAATTCACAACTTTCCAATTTCTTGCTCTCTTAAGTAAAACCGGACTTTTTAGATGTACATTAACGTAGGCCACACATTAATGCAGTAAGAACAAGAATTAATAGAACAACCATGTAAGAAAAGATGAAAAACCAATATGATCAACAATCACATTTCACTACAATTGTTCATACCCTCAGCAAGAAGATGAATTAGCCACTCATTTGTGGATTAAACATCGTTAAATGAGTGTTAAACATACAAGCAATTGAATACAAAGAGAAGGAAAGAGAGAAAAACCTTGATAATTTCGTCCCCTCAACTGCCTGTAACCCACGTTCTTGCTCCACCAAGTCAGAATATTAAAAATGAACCTAAGTGTTCTATTTATACTGGTGGGAATTTTTCCCGGAATAACAAGCAACATGTCACGGAGTGTATCGCGGAGCACTGCCTCCGTGACACGTTGCTATTCCACCACAGGCCAAATTTTGCATTTTTTCCTTGTTGACATCCGAGTCCAACCCCAATCTCTCCCAACACGCATTTTAGCTTCCCAAAATTATATTTCACCTGCAAAACAACGCTAATCATGTTGGTTAGTATAAATTCACATTTTATTATCAATCACATGAGAATGTATAAACATTGATAGATAAACAAGGCTAAAATGACACCTTTGAGTATCACTTGGGCATATAAATTTGCCCAATATCACTTACCCCACACTTAATGTCTTGTTCGTCCTCTAACAAACCTTTTACATCTCATGCACATGAAGACTTACACATAGCTAATTTTAGCAAGATAATTCAAGCTACAGCTACAATGACTGTTTAAGATAGCATGCTAAAAATAGAGCATGCACGATTTAATCGTTGAAATGGAATACAATTATGTTAAGACTTCCTAACCTCAAGAATTGACTCTCTATCTTAGCAAACTCATGCAAATCAACTGACAAAGAAATCCAACATGAATTATATCCTTCATTAAACATGTGCCCTCACAACAAGAGAGTTACCCATTTTCACACGCAAATTTTTAAATAACAACATGTA
Organism: Datura wrightii; assembly: GCA_035772735.1. Classification (NCBI taxonomy): domain Eukaryota; kingdom Viridiplantae; phylum Streptophyta; class Magnoliopsida; order Solanales; family Solanaceae; genus Datura; species Datura wrightii. The sequence continues at coordinate 117,314,644 of JASDFA010000010.1, read as the reverse complement.
TGGGTAAATGAATAGAATTACGCTCACTCTCAAAAAGAATTCACATGCATCATGTAATGACCCATAAGCTTGCCCTTAGTGTTTTACTCCACTAATTTAAGGATGTTTGAACGTAAGATCAAGTAGGACTTAATGGGTTGTAATGTAAGCTAAGGGACGAGTAGGTACTATTCTGGCCAGTAATAGTGACTATCTTCCCCCAAGCGCTTTTAATAACTTCAACCTTCATTAAGGATATCTCTTCCCTTACTTCACCCTCATTCTTTTCAATCCTGAATTTTCTCTTCTTGTTCCCATTTCTTTAAGCACACGCAGCTTAGTAGTAAGGAGTACTTAAGCAAAAAAAAAATTTTAGTTCATTCATTTTCTTACTCCCTACTAATAATCAACCATTTTTACACAAGTGCACCTTTGTCCTTTTCTCAACTTTCACAACTTCTACTTTTCCTTCTTTTTCACGCTTCTCACTCCCTCATTTTTTGGAATTTTGTTCACTTAAGCGCTTAGGAGTTTTGGATCAAATTCAAGGCTAATGAAAGAAAAAGGATTAAGCTTATGTTGTAGCTATCAAAGAATAGGCTCAAGGCTCAATGGGGCTAACTAGGATTAAATATTCAAGGTAGGTAAAGTGAGGGATAACATTTATGTTCATTCAAAGAAATGCCTAAATCATCTCCTACAATTCACATCCTTCATTTCGTTTTATATACACACCAGGAAAGTTCTAGACATTCCACAATAGCACGGAATATTCGAAAAACTTACACTCACAGCACATGCTCAATTCAAGACACATTCCGCAGATTCTTAACTCAGCTAATCACAAGAATTCAAAATTACGCTTCAATCATATCAAGTAAAATTCAAGAGCCTAGGTGTCTCAAACATAGGTATACCACTTGCATGCTTCAACACTAAACATACTTGCATCTTACAATCATTTATAGCACATAACAAGAATATCAAGCCATCAATTAGCTACGGGTTCAAAAACCAACCTACTGACTAATTTTCCTCAAGACGGTCGTCATCCATCCATCGTTGGAAACAGTCTCTAACTATGACTAAAAACATTATATATAGACAAAGAAAAATTTTTATTCTTTGGTTCAAAGACCCCCCGTCGGAAAAGAACCGAGAAGAAAAACCAACGGGTGATGAAGTCATGCTTGACTCACAAAAAAAAAAAAATTTTTTTTCAAATATTTATCACAAGCATTACATTCACCAAAAATCGTTAAGCACAAAAATGTAAAAATTTTTGTCACCCCACACTTCAATCATGCTATGTCCCCATAGCATCAACTTAACATTTAAAGAGGGTGAGAAATACTCCCTGAGGCCTTTAGGCCTAGCTAACAGCCTGCCTTTCTTCAACTTTGCACAAGTGGGTGTTCGACCCCACACTTTTTCTCTTCCATGGTTGTTAGCTTCCTCCTACACGGGTACTTAGACTTCCCCTCCATCTGTGCTTAACTTTCCACCAAAACAACACAAGATGAAAAATAAATAAAATAAACTTAAATGCAAGAAATTAAAATGGTACCCATGGTACCCTTGGGTTGCCTCCCAAGCAGCGCCTAATTTTTCGTCGCGGAACGACGTATCAAGTTTCACCGCTTTTTCCTCCACCTTGAGGATATGAATCTCACCCCTAATTTCTTCTCTAATTTCCTCTTATGCTCCAGGGGTGGTGGTGAAAAATTGTAAGGACCAAGCAGTAGATGTTTCCTTTTGAACTTATTTGCCCTTAAGTAAGCAAAGTCATTTTGTCTCTCCGAGTTAGCAAATTTCAAAATATACGGGGCTTGTTCCTCCTCTAGACATTTCTCTATAAGCTTGGAAGACTCTATTTCTATGTTTTCAACCAAACTAAATGTCGAAAAATGCTTCGAGTGTGGTCCAATAAACCTCAACTCTGAAAATGCATTGTGCTTGCCCTCCTTACTTGTATACACCTTCTTAGCATCGACATCTATCTCTCCATTAATATCAACTGGGGGATACTCTATCTCTTCTTCCATGAATGGATTTTCCATAAGTGTGAGCCCATCACAGGGACACTCAAGAGATTCTAATTGTTGGGCTTCATCCAAAAATTCACCCTTGTCTTCCTCTGTAGTTCCTCTTGAATATCGGCTAAAACTGTCACCTGCAATTTATCACAAGCTTCATCCTCAGCAATCATCTCCGTGAATTTGACGCTCATCCTTTCTAGAGCCTCTGCATTCTCTTCTTGATGAATTCTCAATACTTCCATCGCCTCCTTCATTGCTTCTGATTGCTCCGGGAGTTGTTTCAGCATGTCTTCTATTTGAGCTTGGCGTCCCAAATCCTCATTTTCCGCATGCCTATATTCAGCAAAAACAACAGAAGGATCATAGTAGGGGCTTGGGGGAGGGGAATATGCATTCGGACAGCCATCCCAATGGCCATCTTGACCACCACATATATTGCATGTGTTACAGGGTTGCCACGAGTGGTGTCCTCCGCAATTCAGACAAGATTCGCCAAAATATGAGTATCCACCATTTAAACCATTTGTATTCCACGATGTCATTTCAATAAGGGTATCCGAAAAAGAAGAAAAATAAAATAAAAATAAAAAAATAAAAAAATAAAAAAATAAAAAAAATAAAAAAAAAAGAATTATAACAAACACTAAGACCAAGTTGTCAGCACTTAGAAAAAAAATATATAGTAAATTTACACTTAAGAAAATTTTACCAATTGCCAGTCCCCGGCAACGGCGCCAAAAACTTGTTCGGTCGTTTGTTGGGTATATAACTACACGCAAGTGCACGTGGTCGAACAAGTAGTAAAGTGGCTTAAGTAAGCCAAGTATCGATCCCACAGGGACTGGGATGAAGTGCAATCTACTCAAGTGTACTATATTTTAATTCTAAAAATGCAGACAACAGCGTAACCAAAAGTTTGATATTTTGATTTATAATTTTTATACTAAATCTAAAACAACTATCTAATGTGAGTTTGAACTATGAATGAGAGCATGCTGAGGTTAAACGAACATGTAATGAAATTAATTATTGACATAATTTGGTTAGTCTTTTCCTCCGGTTTCTAGCCAAGAACTATTGCCAAGAGATTAAAACTCTCGTATTTAACCCCACTTAAGAATCATGAACCATCCACCTACATTTCTGTGATTAAATGCAATTCATGTTCTGGCAATACAAACCCGGTTCCTAAATTGACTAATATGACTTTCAGATATATTTCTATCCTGAAAGTAAATCAATTCTCAATTTTTCCAAACTAAGAAAAGATCATATCCTATTAATTCACAACTTTCCAATTTCTTGCTCTCTCAAGTAAAACCGGACTTTTTAGATGTACATTAACGTAGGCCACACATTAATGCAGTAAGAACAAGAATTAATAGAACAACCATGTAAGAAAAGATGAAAAACCAATATGATCAACAATCACATTTCACTATAATTGTTCATACCCTCAGCAAGAAGATGAATTAGCCACTCATTTGTGGATTAAACATCGTTAAATGAGTGTTAAACATACAAGAAATTGAATACAAAGAGAAGGAAAGAGAGAAAAACCCTGATAATTTCGTCCCCTCAACTGCCTGCAACCCACGTTCTTGCTCCACCAAGTCAGAATATTAAAAATGAACCTAAGTGTTCTATTTATACTGGTGGGAATTTTTCCCGGAATAACAAGCAACGTGTCACGGAGTGTATCGCGGAGCACTGCCTCCGTGACACGTTGTGTATCGCGGAGCACTGCCTCCGTGACACGGTGTGTATCGCGGAGCACTGCCTCCGTGACACGTTGCTATTCCACCACAGGCCAAATTTTGCATTTTTTCCTTGTTGACATCCGAGTCCAACCCCAATCTCTCCCAACACGCATTTTAGCTTTCCAAAATTATATTTCACCTGCAAAACAACCCTAATCATGTTGGTTAGTATAAATTCACATTTTATTATCAATCATATGAGAATGTATAAACATTGATGGATAAACAAGGCTAAAATGACACCTTTGAGTATCACTTGGGCATATAAATTTGCCCAAGATCACAAACATAAAAGGGTCCCAACATACCTACGGTGGCATGTAGTTCTTGAGATCCGGGGCTTAATCGTGAGCCCCGAACCTACTAGGTGTTCGATACTACCCCCAAAACATAAATAGTGCTCATAACAATACATACATGAGTTCATGGGCTAGTTAAATCATGATAATCGTAAACATGCTTGAACATACGGGAACTAGCCATGACTTGAGGCCCGTGGGTCAACCAAAAACATAATTTATGATTGATAAAATTCATAAATACTTGTAGATCATGCATGTAGCTTGAAATTTATAAGTTTGTAGTAGATAACAAAATAAATTCAAAATTAAATTCATAATTTATGCTGGGCTTATCAAAACACCAATGGATCAATGGATCATAAATCGATTCTTCATGAGGCATGTATAATTAAACTTAATTTTTTAGAAATTCAAAATCAACAATATTATAACCAATTTAAATCCCAAAAGATGATCAAAATCAGTAGGTTATGATAAGATTTCAAAATCACAAGACCCATAATTAAATCATTAAATTTTATAGAAATCCATTACAAAGCCCCATGAGTTTTTGATAATTAATAAGTAAAATCATAGAGTAGGAGCATGGGTGTGTAAGGGACAACCCATTGATGACCTTACATACTTGGAAACACTTGATCCTTAATCTCCTTTGAAAGCCCAAGATGGAATTTATAGAAATTGGGGAAGAACACCTTGAATCACCTCCTAGAATCCTCCCTATACTCTTTTATACATGAATGAGGCCTAACATGGACTAATCCCCCTTAAAAGACCCCATTTAGAGCTTGAAATGGCGTAGTTTAGGCTTTAGGAACTTTGGAATTATGGAAAAACCCTTATTAAAATGCAGGAAAAAATTGCCATGGCTCCTAACGAGGGACCTCACGAATCGTTGCCAAGGGGCACGACTCGTTGCTAGGACCCATGAAGTCCACTACCCGAAACACTCAGGGGGACCTACAAGGGACCCCACGAATTGTGGTGGCTGACCATGACTACTAGTCACCACCCGTGACCCCTACTACCCCAAAACCTTGACCAACCCTTCAATGTAGACCACGGGTGACCTCACTAGTCGTGAGGTCTGACCATGACTCGTGGCCAGGCCCGTGGCCTGCTCAACCTGGGCTTGCTCAGCCTGCTGACCACGTGTCACATCACAACTCGTGGTCACTCCTCATGACCCATCTCACGAGTCGTCCTGCCATGTGATGCAAATTTCCAGTTTTTTCTTTTGACTCTTGGGTTTGATCCTTGGGTTCCCGAGGTATAACAGGCGGACTACCTAGACAAGGATTGTAGGAACACCATGCTTCATCAGGATATGGATTTTCTTTGGATAGTTTTGTATGCCCAGCAGACGGAGGTGGCACATTTGATAGAGAGAGAGGCCAAGAAGGCTAGGAAAGATAGCTATAGGTTCTCTCAGCTGAGACTAGGTGGTGGGCATCGACGGCAGTCCCACCAGAGATCTTAAGCCCCATCATATTCAGCTATGATTGTGCCAGCTAGACCTAGGCATTACCAAAGGGGATGAGCTTTAGGATCTAGGGGTCAGAGCAGTAAGCCCGCAGATTCCAGTATTCGAGTTTGTGACCAGTGTGGCTAAAGATGCAGGGGTTAGTGTTTTGTGGATACAGGTGCTTTCTTCGGGTGTGGGAATCCTGGAAATATGCTTAGAGATTGCGCAACAGCTAGACAGGGCCATGATAGGGGCTAAGGCCCAGCTTCCACCTGACCCCATCGGCTTGATGTGTAAGCTTTGCTTGATGTAGGGGCTACTTTTTCTTTTGTAACGCCCTATGTTTCTAGTAGCTTTGGAGTCAGTCCCGAAATCTTTTCAGTACCCATCTTAGTCTCTACCCCAATCGGTGATTTAGTTATAGCTAGACGGGTGTATAGAGATTGCCCTGTCACAGTCCTTTAGACAATCACCTCAACAGATCTAGTAGAGTTAGCCATGAATGATTTTGATTTTATTCTTGACATGGATTGGTTGTTTGCATATTATGCCTCAGTTAATTGTAGAACCCAGGTAGTAGAGTTTAGATTTTCGGGTGAGCCAGTCTTAGAGTGGAAGGGTAGCTCAGTCGTGCTTGTAGGTCAATCCTTTTCCTACCTTAAGGCTAGAAAGATTATCTCTAAGGGTTGCGTGTACCATCTATTTAGTGGTAAGAATTCTACATCTGAGATCCCAACTATCCAGTAAGTTCCAGTAGTATGTAAGTATCTAGAAGTCTTCCCAAATGACCTACCAGGAATCCCTCTCAAGCGGGAGATTGATTTTTTTATTGACCTTCTTCCCAATACACATCTTATATATATTCCTCCTTATAGAATGGCCCCATCTAAGTTAAAGAAGTTGAAGGAGCAGTTGAAAGACCTTATAAGGGTTTCATTAGACCGAGCAAATTCCCCTGGGGTGCACCAGTTCTATTTGTCGGCAAGAAAGATGGTTCTCTTTATATGTGTATGATTATCGGAAATTGAATAAGGTCACCATTAGGAATAGGTATCCTATTCCTAGGATTGATGATTTGTTTGACAAGCTTTAGGGTGTCAAGTGCTTTTCGAAGGTATATCTCAGATACGGATACCATCAGCTCAGTGTTAGGGATAACATGGTATGGTCATTTTGAGTTTGTAGTTACATCTTTTTGACTAATGAATACTCCTGCAACTTTCATGGATTTGATGAATAGTGGGTTAAAGCTATATGTGGATATGTTTGTGATCGTGTTTATCAATGACATCCTGATATACTCTCGGAGCGAGGAGGGGCATGCCGCTCATTTAAGGGTGGTACTACAAACTCTCAAGGATCGCCAATTATATGCTAAATTCAGCAAGTGCGATTTTGGTTGAACTCAATGGAATTTTTGGGTCATGTGGTGTCAATCTAGGGTATAAAGGTGGACTCTCAAATGATAGAAGCGGTGAAGAATTGGTCTAGACCAGTGAATCCTTCAAATATTAGAAGCTTCTTGGGCTTAGTTAGTTATTGGAGATCTGTTGAAGGTTTCTCATCTATTGCAGCGCTGTTGACCAAATTAACCCAAAAGAAAGTTAATTTCCAATGGTTGGAGGCTTGCAAGAAGAGTTTCCAAGAGTTGAAGGCTCGACTCACCTCAGCACTAGTGGTAACCCTACCTGAGGGTACCGATGGGTTTGTGATGTATTGTGATGCTTCAATGATCGGCCTTGGTTGTGTATTGATACAGCATGGTAAAGTTATAGCATATGCTTCCAGGCAGCTAAAAGTTCATGAGAAGAATTACCTGACCCATGATCTCGAATTGGCGGCGGTGGTATTTTCCTTGAAGATATGGAGACACTATTTGTACAGGGTCCATGTAAATGCATTTATGGACCACAAGAGACTAAAATATTTGTTTACTCAGAAGGACCTAAATCTGCGCAATAGGAGGTGGTTGGAGATACTCAAGGATTATGATATGGGTGTCCTTTACCATCCAGGTAAGGCCAATGTAGTAGCAGACGCACTTAGTAGACTTTCTATGGAGAGTGTGTCTCATGTGGATGAAGGAAGGAAGGAGCTGGTGAAGGATGTGCTTCGACATGCATGGTTGGGAGTTCACTTAGTTGGCTTAATTAATGGTGGTGTTATTGTTAAGAGCATATCAGAATAGTCCTTGGTGACTGATGTGAAAGCTAGACAAGACGAGGACCCTATTTTGGTAAAGACAAAGGAAGCCATTCAGAATCAGAAGGTAGAGGTCTTCTCCAAAGGGGGAGATGGTATGCTTCAATATCAGGGTCGCTTGTGTGTCCCGGACGTTGATGATTTGAGAAATTTGATATGCACGAAGCTCATGGTTCCATATATTCAGTACATCCATGTGCCACAAAGATGGACCATGACCTACGAGAAGTCTATTGGTGGAATGGCATGAAGAAGGACATCGCAGAGTTTGTAGCTAATTGTCCAAACTGTCAGCAAGTGAAGGTGGAGCATCAGAGATCGGGAGATGTGCCTCAGGACATTAGTATCCCTACTTGGAAGTGGGAGGAGATTAATATGGAGTTCATCACAGGGTTGCCACGCACTCGTTGACAGTATGACTCCATTTGGGTTGTTGTAGACAGGTTGACCAAATTAGCTCATTTCGTACGAGTCAAAAATACTGATTCAACAGAGGATTATGCCAAATTATACATTCAAGATCTAGTTCGGTTGCATGGAGTTCCCTTGTCCATCATATTAGACAGGGGAACTCAATTTACCTCTTAGTTTTAGAGATCGTTTCAAAAGGGACTTGGTACTCAGGTCAAGCTCAGTACGGCGTTTCTTCCGCAAATAGATGGTCGAGTGTACTATTCAGACTCTTGATGACATGTTGAGAATGTGTGTGATTGACTTCAAGGTAGTTGGGATGATCATTTTCCTATTATCGAGTTTTTGTATAACAACAACTATCATTCCAGCATTCTGATGGCTCTGCTTGAGGCTCTCTATGGGCGGAGATATAGATCGCCTATTGGTTGGTTTGAGGTTGGTGAAGCTGCAATGATAGGACCAAATTCAGTCCATGAGACTATGGAAAAGTTTAGCTCATATGGGATAGGTTGAAAATAGCTCAAAGGAGAGAACTTGAGTTCGAAGTTGATGATGGGAGTTTCTGAAGGTGTCTCCCATGAAGAAAGTGATGAGGTTCGGAAAGAAAGGAAAACTCAGACCCTGTTATGTTGGCCCGTACCGGATTGTGAAACGAGTTGGCAATATAGCATATGAGTTGGAGTTGCCCTCATAATTAGCTTCAGTCCATCCACTTTTCCATGTATCACTCCTAAAGAAGTGTTTGGGGATCCAGCTCTAGTCGTTCTAGTGGACAGTGTCGGTGTGAAAGACAGCCTTAGTTATGAAGAGGTTGCGGTGGAAATACTAGATTTTCAAATTCGAAAGCTAAGGAACAAAGCAGTAGCTTCATTTAAAGTTTTATGAAGGAATCGGCATGTTAAGGGAGCTATGTGGGAAGCTGAAGCAAATATAATGGCTAGATACCCACATTTAATCTCTACAGACTCAGTTCTAGCTTAAGGTATCAGTTTGGCCCTAAAACTCTATTCAATTTAATTTTCAGTTCATTTTCCCCAATTCTTCCATGTATATAGATGTATGTGTGGTTCAGAAATTCAGTTCATCCATATAGTTCAAATCTGAGTTAGTCATTCTGTCAGTTTTCAACTTATATGCTCAGTATTTGAATATGATGATTGCATTTCTCTACTCTTTTTTTTGCATGTTTTTCAAAATTAGAGGATGAATGTTCTCAAGGAGGAGATATTGTAATGCCCTGGAAGCCCTAAGATCAGACTGTGGAGTTGAAATGGAGAAAATAGGATTTTCTACACCAGGTCACAGAATGAGTTGTCATGTGACCCGTCAGGATGACCATGAGTTGTTAAGTGACTCGTGGTGAGGAGTATTACTTGAGTTGGATATTTTTGGTTTTGGGTCACCATGGATATGACCACGAGTCGTTGTCAGCACCATAACTCGTTGAGTCAATTGTGGTCAGGAAGGAGGAATTGGGCAATACACCTAACGGGTGGGTCACCATGACTTGTTAGGTGCACCATGAGTCCTGGTGTGCCCCATGGTGAGCCCCAAGTGAATGTTGGCAGTGAAGGCAATAGAAGGTGACCATGAGTTGTGGTCACCAGTGAAGAACCATTAGGTCCCTTAGGGGGACCCTTTGAGGAAAATTGGCGGTGCACTTGACGACAGGAGATCACGACTCGTGCCTAGTGGTGACGATTCGTCCAATCCCTACCTGGGACTGGTAGTCAATTTTTCTCTACGAATTTAGTAAGGGCTTTTCCATAATTCCTATGATCCTAAGGCCTAAACTACGTCGTTTTAAGCTATGAATAATCAGTTTTAAGAGAGGTAAGTTCATCCTAAGCTATTCCTATTCATGCATGCAAGCTTAGAGGGCTAGAGAGGTGATCAAGCTTAATTCCTCCCAAATTTCTCTTAATTCTTCCTTGGGAAATAAGAGGAGTTATAGAATCATTTTCTCTCAGGCATGTAAGGTTATGAATGGGTGAATTTGTTCACACCCATGCCCAATCCTTCTCTAATTCATGAAAATTTGTATGTGATCCTATGGGGTTTTAACCCAATGCATGATTTTCCTAAGTTTCTTCTATGGGTATGATCTAAGCATGTTCTATTATACAATTATGGTTCATGGGAAAGTTTTACGATATTTTCAATTATAAATCATGCTTTCAAGTTTTATAAATTATGATGCCCATCCATGAGAAGTTCATGAAAGTTGAGATCCATTATGTATGTTCAAGTATGATAAGATATTTGTGATGAAAAACATGTTTTCAAGTTACCCATGTCTATGATCACGTTTTCAAGTAAATTAAGTATTTTCAAGCATGTTTAAGTATTGGGTAAGCCCATATGTTCAAGTATGAATATGATTTCATGAATTAGCTTACCACATGATTTTGGAGTTAAGAATCCTAACTATGTTCAGCTTGTGGTATGGTTTGAGCCAAGGCTCCTCATGTATGATTTCCAATTTTATATGTCCATGATTATTCAACTTCGTTACTAGACAATGGTTAGCTTCGTTGAAAAACGGTGGAGAGCATACGCATGTTTTTGGGAGTAGTGTCTAGCATCGAGTAGGCTAAGGGTTAGTCAACCTTATGCCTCAAAACTACAAGCCAACGTAGGCATGATCAGATTATTTTGGACCTCCTTTTGAGCTTTCCCCTGCCTTAACGAGCCTTCAACTTTATATTAATATCATGGTCTCCTCCTTAGCCCTAGCAAGGCTTTGGATGCATCTACCCACTTGATTGTGATAGTCGGCACCACGTAAGCTCTATCGTTGTATTATCGGTTATATGACGAGTCTCCCATTGTTCCTCATGATTTTAGTTATGCATGTTTATCATGGCATATATATATATATATATATATATATATATATATTTTTTTTTTTTTTCTAAAGTAGGTTTGACCCAATGTTCAGTTTTACTTATGATTATCAGATTTCAGCTTTGGGTCATTTGATTCAATTATGATGTTCCGTTATATGCAGATCATGATTACAGATAATAGCTTGCAATCCCTACTCTCAAATACTTATCTTGATTATGTTTTACATATTCATGTTTTAATGATTTTACTTACTTAAGCGGTTTTACTTACCTTGCATACTCGATACATTCCACGTACTAACCGCATACTCTATGTAGTATCATTTTATGATACAGGCTCCGATCTTCAGAATCAATCCCGTCACTAGACAATTTTCAGATTTAGCATCCAGCTTCAGTGGTGAGTCCTCATCTCCCGAGGACCATTCCTTATTAGTTATCTTTGTATTTTCTGTTTCAGGCATAGAGAGTTAGTTTGGGTCTTGTCCCATCAACTCATCAGACGTAAAGGCTTTTCGAACATTGATTGTATTCAACTTCAGACTCATGTGGTATGTTCAGATTTTATATTCTACTCTGATTTCCTTATGATTATTATGTCGATCTTTTGTTTTTATTTATTGAGTTAGAAATTATGTTCATTCCATGGGTCGGCTTGGACCCTCTCGGGGTTCCTTGTCCCATGTCTCGATCTGGGACCATGTTTGGGTCCTGAGAAACATGGTATTATAGCATTAGCTTTTGGAAGTGTCCTTGGGTGTCTAAAAGCCATATTAAGTAGAGTCGTTTTCGTGGTTGTGAAGTGCGCCACACTTATGAAGAAGAGGCTATAAGAAGTTTATGAAATGTTCCCTTCTTTCATGATCTATGTCGTGCGGTGAAATGTCTCTCTATCCTTCTAAATCGTGCTATCCGCGATTGCAGAATCATGCCTCCCCGTAGAGTTAACGGCATAAGAAATGGAAATTTCTACGAGTATGGCAATCAAACGAGCATCAGCAAGCCCCACCAGCCTATGAGCACCATGCACCAGAGTTGGTTGCCAACATTGAATTCAGGGTAGCCATTCAGATTCTAGCACAGGCCTTGATCACCCAGGTCAATCAGTAGGCGGTAGCGCATGTCTTTCAGTATGGGAATACAGCGGCAGCACGAGTTAGAGATTTCTTGAGGATGAACCTTCCAGAGTTTCTTGGGTCAAAGGTGGACGAGGATCCACATGAGTTTATCGACGAGACTCTAAAGATCACCCAGGTCATGGGGGTGAATGCAGAGGAGTGCGCCGATTCAGCCTCTTATCAGCTGAAAGGGATTGCACATATGTGGTTCAAGCAGTGGAATGGTAGTAGGGAAGTTGGACCAGGCCCTATCAGTTGGGATGTGTTTCACGTCACTTATCTAGATCGGTTCTTCCCTCGTGAGATAAGGGAGCTGAAAGTGGCCGAGTTTGTGAATCTAAAAGAAGGAAAGATGATAGTGTAGGAATATGCCCTAGAGTTCGCTCTTCTATCCAAGTACACACCAGAGTTAGTAGTTGATCAACAATCTCGAGTGAGCAGGTTTGTTCATGGAGTGGCGGACTACCTGGAAAAGGATTGCAGAACCGCTATGCTCCATCAGGAAATGGATTTTCCTCGGATAATTTTGTATGCCCAGTAGATGGAGGCGGCACATCTGAGGGAGAGAAAGGCCAAGAGGGACTGTACAAACAGCTATAGGTTCTCTCAGTCGAGACCATATGGTGGGCACTGACAGCAGTCCCACCAAATATCTTCAGCCCCAACATCTTCATCTATGAGTATGCCAGCCAGACCTAGGCATGACTAGAGGGGATGATCATTAGGCTCTAGGGGTCAAAGCAGCAGGCCCGCAGATTCCAGTATTCCAGTTTGTGACTGGTGTGGATGGAAAAACACAGGTCAGTGTGTGGTGGGTACAGATGCTTGCTTCAAGTGTGGAAAGCCCGTACATATGCTCAGAGATTGCCCAACAGCTAGACAGGGCCATGATAGGGGCCGAGGCCCAGCTTGAAGTTCAGCAACTCCACTAGCACGCCCATCTCAGCATGGCGCATCTACTAGGGTGGGTGGCGAACAGCACGATAATAGATTATATGCCTTAGCATCCCGCCAGGAGTAGGAGGTCTTCCCAGATATAGTCACTGGTATGTTATGAATTTTCCACCTTGATGTGTATGCTTTGTTATATCCAGGGGCTATGTTGTCTTTTATGACGCCCTATGTTGCTAGTAGCTTCGGAGTTAGTCTTGAAATCTTGTCAGAACCCTTCATAGTCTCTACTACAGTCGGTGATTTAGTTATAGCTAGATGGGTGTATAGAGATTGCCCTGTCATAGTCCTTCAGAAAATCACCTCAACAGATCTAGTAGAGTTAGCCATGATCGATTTTGATGATATTCTCGGCATGGAGTGGTTGTTTTGATGTTATGCCTCAGTTAATTATAGAATCCGAGCAGTATAGTTCAGATATTTGGGTGAGTCAGTCTTAGAGTGGAAGGGTAGCTCAACTGTGCTTATAGGTCGATTCATTTCCTACAATAAGGCCAGAAAGCTTATCTCTAAGGGTTGCGTGTACCATCTAGTTAGGTTAAGTATGCTACAACTGAGACCCTAACTATCCAGTTAGTTCTAGTAGTATGTGAGTATCCTGAGGTCTTCCCAGATGATCTACCAAGAATCCCTCCCAAGTGGGAGATTGATTTTGGTATTGAACTTCTTCCCGATATGCAGCCTATATCTATTCCTCCTTACATAATGGCTCCAGCCGAGTTATAAGAGTTAAAGGAGCAGTAGAAAGACCTTTTATATAAGGTTTTCATTAGACCGAGAAAATCCCCTTTGGGTGCACCAATTCTATTTGTTCGCAAGAAAGATGGTTCTCTTCGTATGTGTATTGATTATCGGCAATTTAACAAGGTCATCATCAAGAACAGGTATCCTCTTTGTAGGATTGATGATTTGTTTGACCAACTTCAGGGTGCCAGGTTCTTTTCGAAGATAAATCTCAGATCCAGATACCATCAGCTCAGGGTTTCGGAGTGTGATATCCCAAAGACAGCTTTCAAAACACGGTATGGTCATTTTGAGTTCGTAGTTTTGTCTTTTGGACTAACAAATGCTCCTGCAGCTTTCATGGATTTGATGAATAAGGTGTTCAATCCATATTTGGATATGTTCGTAATCATGTTTATCGATGACATCCTGATATACTCTCGAAGCGAGGAGGAGCATGCCGCTCATTTGAGGGTGGTACTACAGACTCTCAAGGATCACCAATTATATGCTAAATTTAGCAAGTGCAAATTTTGGTTGAACTCAGTGGCATTTTTAGGTCATATGGTGTCAAGCGAGAGTATAAAGGTGGACTCTTAGAAGATAGAAGCGGTGAAGAATTGGTCTAGACCAGTGGATCCTTCAGGTATCAGGAGCTTCTTGGGCTTAGCTAGTCATTATCAGAGATTTGTCAATGGTTTTTCCTCTATTGCAATGCCATTGACCAAATTGAGCCAAAAGAAAGTGAAGTGCTAATGGTCGGAGGCTTGCGAGAAGAGTTTTCAAGAGTTTAAGGCTCGACTCACCTCATCACTGGTGTTAACCCTACCTGAGGGAACTGATGGGTTTGTGGTGTATTGTGATGCTTCGATGATCGGCCTTGGTTGTGTATTGATTCAATATGGTAAAGTTATAGCATACTCTTTCAGGAAGCTGAAGGTTCATGAGAAGAACTACCCGACCCATAATCTCGAATTGGCAGCTGTGGTATTTTCCTTGAAGAAATGGAGACACTATTTGTACGGGGTCCATATGGTTGTGTTACATACTAGAAGAGCCTACAATATATGTTTACTCAGAATGACCTAAATCTAAGCCAAAGGAGGTGGTTGGAGCAACTCAAGGATTATGATATGAGTGTCCTTTACCATCCAGGTAAGGCCAATGTAGTAGCAGACACAATTAATAGACTTTATATGGAGAGTGTGTCTCATGTGGATGAAGGAAGGAAAGAGCTGGTGAAGGATGTGCATTGACTTGCAAGGTTGGTAGTTCGCTTGGTCGACTTGACCGATGGCGGTGTTATTATTCAGAGCGGATCAGAGTCATCCTTGGTAACTGATGTGAAAGCTAGACAAGACAAGGACCCTATTTTGGTAAAGTTAAAGGAAGTCGTTCAGAATTAGAAGGTAGAGGTCTTCTCCAAAGGGCGAGATTGTGTGATTCGCTATTAGGGTCGCTTGTATGTCCCAGAAATTGATGATTTTTGAAATCAGATGTTGCACAAGGATCACGGTTCCAGATATTCGATACATCTAGGTGCCACCAAGATGTACTGTGACCTACAGGAGGTCTATTGGTGGAATGGCATGAAAAAGGACATCACAAAGTTTGTAGCTAACTGTCCAAATTTTCAGCAAGTGAAGGTGGAGCATCAGAGACAGGACGTGAGCTTTAGGAAATCAATATCCTAACTTGGAAATGGGAGGAGATTAATATGGACTTCATCATAGGGTTTCTATGCACTCGTCGATAGTGTGACTCCATTTGGATTGTTGTAGACAAGGTTGACAAAAGTAGCTCATTTCCTACCAGTCAAAACTACTAATTCAGTGGAGGATTATGCCAAACTATACATTTGAGAGCTAGTTCTGTTGCATGGATTGCCCTTTTCCATCATATTGCTCAGTTTACCTCGCAGCTTTGGAGATCGTTTCAAA
Source organism: Datura wrightii (assembly GCA_035772735.1). NCBI lineage: Eukaryota > Viridiplantae > Streptophyta > Magnoliopsida > Solanales > Solanaceae > Datura > Datura wrightii. Next base: position 117,298,902 of record JASDFA010000010.1, on the reverse strand, counting down.
AGGGATTCGGTACTCAAGTCAAGCTAGGTATGACATTTCATCCGCAAAACCGATGGTTAGGCGGAGCAGACTATTCAGAATCTCGAGGGCATGTTGAGAGACTATCTGGTTGACTTCAAGGGTAGTTGGGATGATCATTTTCCACTTATCGAGTTTGCATATAACAACAGCTGTCATTCCAGCATTCAGATGGCTTCGTTTGAGTCTATCTATGGGAGGAAATGTAGATCTCCTATTGGTTGGTTTTAGTTCGGTGAAGCTGCGATGATAGGACCAGATTTAGTCCATGAGGCCATGGAGAAAGTTCAGCTCATACAGGACAGGTTGAAAATAGCTCAAAGTGACGAAAAGTCCTATGTGGATGTGAGGAGGAGAGAACTTGAGTTCGAAGTTGATTATTGGGTGTTTATAAAGGTGTCTCCCATAAAGGGAGTGATGAGGTTCAGAAAGAAAGGGAAACTCAATCCCCGTTATGTTGGCCTGTATCAGATTATGAAACTGGTTGGCAAGGTAGAATATGAGTTGGAGTTGCCCTCAAAATCAGCTTCAGTCCATCCAGTTTTCCATATATCGCTTCTAAAGAAGTGTTTAGGAGATTAGTCATTCCAGTGGACAGTGTTGGTGTGAAAGACAGCCTTAGTTATGAAGAGGATCCGGTGGAAATGTCACACCCCACCTTGGAGGGTATGACGGGCACCTGGTGCCCGCTAGACTCTGGACTGCTAGATGGTTCAGCCTAAGCACGTCTGGTGCTTTTGGCTGGCCCTGGCTCTAATCCAAGAAACCAACCGGCTATATAACGGCTGTAAACACAGCCTCCAGCCAACTGGCCTATAACCACCTGTACCTGTACTATCAGCTAACCAGAACATATTCAATGTAGGGAAACCTATGCGGGCCAACAAGGCCTCCATGCTGTCTAGTTATCTGTAATTCAACAATGAAGCATTGGAAAGCTAGGTGACATGCAAGGTCACTACTACTGTCAAGCTATGGCCCCACACGGCCAGCATAAAAGAAATAAAGTACTAACAGCTATACAACTGCACGGCCTCACACGACCGGCTCAACTGACCACAGAGAAATATATACAGACTGCAAGCCTCAAGGAATAACAATAGAAATGATCGGGACAGGGCCCCGACCTACCCGTACTGTACAACAAAAGAAAATGAAATATACCTCTGTGATTCAGTCTCAGGATGACAGGAGCTGAATACTCGATCGCTGACAGGAATCACGAGGGATCGCCTTCTCGTCTATGAGTACCTGCAGGCAAGTAATGCAGCGCCCCACCGGGCGTCAGTACCGCTGATACTGAGTATGTAAAGCAATAACTGAAAGAAATATCTGAAGACAACAATACAACTGATGAAACTGAAATAGGAAAAAGAAGATTAACTGTCTGATAATGTAAAACTATGCCTGCTCTTAACTATACTGGAAGGCGTAGGAGTCATACCTGGAGATGTATCGTTCTACTTTCGGTCTACTCGTATCTATGTAACATGGCATAACATAATATAACATAACATAGCATACACAAACCTTACTCGGCCCCCATAAGCCGGGAGGTACAACCAGCATGCAATCTATACCCCTACCCCGGTCATCTCATCTCCTATAATAACTATAAGCATCCAGCCGGTCCCCTGGGCAAGCACTTGGGTTCGCTGAGCCCCTGACTATAACTGTACCTGAGTCCGGAGGACTCCTGAATCAACACCCGGGCGTATCCGCTCCACAGGGGTGTGTAAGGGCCGACCAAGGCACAATATGGGGAAAACTGGCATCCCATCTTCGTCCCCTGTGGGACGGCATGCCACTCTGTAGAGCGACGTTCGTCCTCTGGTGGACGAGTCGATACAGCTATTAACCCTGGGGCGGTCATGGATGCTAGGTAATCTAACCCCAAAACAATACAATGGTCTCAACTAGTAATACTATCTGCATATCCCACATACTGAAGCTAATAGTAGTAAAGTATCTGTACATACTATGTGCTGAACTAGTGATAGTAATATGTACGTACTTAATACATGCTGATACTAATAATAGTATATATGTATAAATATAATCTCCTGCCATACTATGCTGAGTCTAATGCTGAACAAGGTATAGTTTTTCTGCTGAAAACCATGTTGTATACTGAGTTTCTTTAGTAACATGACTTACTATTTCTGACATGCTTCCTAAACTTCATTTTAACCTATCATTCTACTTCTGAGATACCTTACAGATATTACATTGCTTTACTAGGTTTTAACTGAATACGATAATATCCCAACATTCTGTACTACATCACATACTGAGCATGTTGTGCAGTTCCTAATACTTGTATTAGAATCTATATCGTGCTAGCAAGTTTCGCACTAAATATAACATGATGCTTCTAATATCGTACCAACATTTGTAGTAAACATAACACATGACTTCTGAACATTCTACTGGCCTTTATATTACTTTACTATACCGAGATTACTAACTTGCCGAGGAAACTAGCTTTACATACCTTCGCTTCTGATTTCCCGACTAACTGGCGTAGCTTGGTCAGTATTTCAGCTATTTCTCCCAACTGCATTCATATATATATCAATCAGTACTAAATACAACTTTATTCTGAAGAACGACATCACTTTCGATATAATTATAGCCTAAACTTAGGCCTATCGAAAGACGGTCGAAAACTCGCTATTTTCCAGAAGTCCAGAAGGGAGAAATATTCACTTCACAGCTAGGAACACATAGACACTAGTTTGGAGCAATTCCACTTACCTTAGTCCGATAGCTCGACGATTCGTCGGCCGTATTTCACGAAACTAAATCCGTAGGAATGCTCTCTACTGCTAAATACCTCTGTATCTGAGGTTAATTTGAGTTTGAACAATGTTTGGCAGCGTAATCGGACGAAATTATATTACCCTCTTCATTCTATTTCCTTTCTGTGGTTGTTCTCTCTATTTTCTGGAAATTTCATAAGTTTAAAATGAATTAAAACCGAAGTGGGGCTTTATATACTTGGGCCTGGACAAGGCCAACGTGTCACGGAGCCAACGCGGAGGCTCCACCTCCGTGACACGTTGCCATCGCGGAGGGGCTCTGCCTCGGCTCCTTCCGCGATGGTTCGACAGGTTATCCATCCGATCCTTTCCCGGGCCTTTCTCTAGCACGTATGGCTTTCAAATATGCCTAACCACCGTGCGAATAGGCCACCTAGGTGTCGGAAATCTTATGGGGTATAACATTCTCCCCCCCTTAAGAACATTCGTCCTCGAATGGAAGCTGCTAGCTAGAGGACTTCTCAATTTACTTTTTTTTTGAAGAAAAATTTCGGCAGAGTCTCCCCTGTAATATGGACTATACCAAAAACCTGAAACGCAGAAAAGTCCAACACAGGTACTACATGCAATACTTTAAGATTCACTGGATAGCTAAGTATCAATCTTTCTCATTTATACACATACAACCATAAGGTACTACATAAGTAATAATACAGACATACCTATCACTTGACTAGGCCTGGAATAGGTGAGGATATCTAGCTTTCATATCTTCTTCAGCTTCCCATGTCATCTCCTCACGGTTCCTGTTACGCCACAATACTTTGACAGACGCAATATCTTTAGTCCTTAACCTGCGAATCTGTCTGTCTAAGATAGCTACTAGAACCTCTTCATATGCTAACTCTTCTGTGACCTGGACATCTTGAACTGGAACAACCATGGAAGGGTCTCCTACGAACTTCCTCAGCATAGATACATGGAATACTGGGTGAACAAATGCTAACTCCAGAGGCAAGTTCAATTTGTATGCAACTCGGCCTATTCTTTGCCGAATCTGATAAGGCCCAATGAATCTCGGGCTACGCTTGCCTTTCTTGCCAAATCTCATCACCCCTTTCATCGGAGACACTTTCAGATATACCCAGTCATTTACCGCAAATTCTAGATTTCTACGCCGCATATCTGCATAAGACTTCTGGCGGCTCTGAGTAGTCAGCAGGCGTTCTCTAATAAGCTTTACCTTCTCCTCTGACTGTTGAATGATGTCTGGCCCAATCAACACTGATTCCCCCGCTTCAAACCAGCCCACCGGCGATCTACATTTTTGCCCATATAATGCTTCAAAGGGCGCCATCTGGATAGCTGAATGATAACTGTTATTATAGGCAAATTCAATCAACGAAAGATGCTCATCCCAGCTACCCCCAAAATCTAGTACACACGCTCGCAGCATATCTTCGAGCGTTTGGATAGTCCGCTCAGCCTACCCATCTGTCTGAGGGTGGAATGTTGTGCTCAAATTAATCTGCGTTCCCAGACCCCTCTAGAATGACTTCCAGAATCTAGCTGTAAATTGTGCCCCCCTATCTGAAATAATGGATACCGGCACTCCATGTAATCTAACTATTTCTCTGATATATAATTCGGCATAATCCTCAGCCGAGAAGGTAGCCTTCACTGGCAGGAAATGAGATGATTTTGTCAGCCTGTCAACTATTACCCAAATGGAATCATTTCTGCGTCTGGTACGGGGTAACCCTGTTACAAAATCCATATTTATCGCTTCCCATTTCCACGTAGGCATCGTTATATCTTGCGTCAAACCGCCCGGTTTCCGGTGTTCCGCTTTCACCTGCTGACAGTTAAGACATCTAGATACAAATTCAGCTATTTCAGCTTTCATACCTGGCCACCAATAGATGTCTCTGATGTCGTGGTACATTTTTGTTGCTCCTGGATGGAGGGAATAGCGAGCGTAATGTACCTCATGCATAATCTGCTGGCGAAGCCCTGAAACATTCGGAACGCAAAGGCGGCCCTTACAGCGTAGCACACCATCCTCAGTCATTTGGAAATCTGACTCCTTACCTTCCTGAACTCTATCTCTAAGCTGGACTAAGTCAGGTTCCTCATATTGTCGTTCTTTTACCTCTATAACTAATGATGACATAGCAGAATTCTGAATTACTGCTCTATTATCTTCTGTTTCCATTACTCGAACGGCTAAACCAACTAGATGATGAATTTCCTTGGCTAACTCCCGCTTCTCAGGTCGCAAATACGCCAAACTCCCCATTGACTTACGGCTCAGGGCATCTGCCACTACATTAGCATTTCCCGGGTGATACAGAATGCTCACATCATAATCTTTTAACAACTCCAACCAGCGACGTTACCACAGGTTCAATTCCCTCTAAGTGAAGATATACTGTAGGCTCTTGTGATCTGTAAAAATATCAACATGGACGCCATATAGGTAATGCCTCCACATCTTCAAGGCGTGGATCACTGCGGCTAATTCCAGGTCGTGGGTAGGGTAATTCTTTTCGTGTTTCCTTAGCTTTCTGGAAGCGTATGCAATCACTTTACCATGCTGCATCAACACACAACCTAACCCGACGCCTGATGCGTCTCAATACACCGAATAACCTTCTGTACCTTTCGGCAATGCTAACACTGGGGCGGAGGTTAATCTGTCTTTCAGTTCTTGGAAACTCTGCTCGCATGCCTCTGTCCACTGAAACTTTACTGCTTTCTGTGTCAGTTTAGTTAGAGGTGCCGCAATAGTCGAGAACCCTTCAACGAACCTCCTATAATATCCTGCTAACCCCAGAAAGCTACGGACTTCAGTCGGAGTGGTAGGCCTAGGCCATGATTTAACTGCTTCTATTTTCTGCTTGTCAACTTGTATACCAGCATCCGACACAATATGCCCTAAAAAGGCTACTGAGTTAAGCCAGAATTCACACTTAGAAAATTTAGCATATAACTGGTGGTCCCTGAGGATCTAGAGCACTGTCCGCAAATGAGTCCGGTGATCTACTTCAGAGCGAGAATACACCAGAATGTCATCAATGAATACTATCACGAACAAGTCCAGAAGGGTTTGAAAATACTGTTCATCAGGTCCATGAAGATTGCCGGGGCATTCGTTAACCCGAAGGACATGACTAGAAATTCAAAATGTCCATATCGAGTCCTGAACGCTGTCTTAGGAATATCCCTCTCACGTACTTGAACCTGGTGATATCCGGACCGCAGGTCAATCTTAGAAAAGTATCTGGCTCCCTGCAACTTATCAAATAAGTCATCAATTCTGGGAAGCGGGTACTTGTTCTTTACTGTAACTTTGTTTAATTGCCGATAATCTATGCACATTCGGAGCGAGCCATTTTTCTTCCTCACAAATAAAACTGGCGCACCCCATGGTGAAGTACTCGGCCTGATAAAACCTTTATCCAATAAATCTTTCAGCTGCTCCTTTAATTCTCTGAGTTCCGTAGGAGCCATGCGATAAGGAGGAATCGATATCGGCTGGGTGCCTGGTAATAAATCAATAGCAAAGTCTATTTCCCTTTCTGGGGGAATACTAGGTAACTCATCCGGAAACACATCAGGGAATTCATTCACTACCAGAATAGACTGGAGTGTCGGAGATTCTGCTTGGACATCCTGAACTCTGGCCAGATGGTAAATACATCCCTTAGATATCAAATTCCTCGCCCGGAGGTAGGAAATAAACCTACCTTTTGGCGTAGAGGTGCTGCCCTTCCACTCCCGCACTGCTTCTCCTAGGAAGTGGAATCGGACCGTCTTGGTCCAACATTCAACATTGGCAAAGCACGACACTAACCAATCCATACCCATTATGGCATCGAAGTCTATCATTTCTAACTCGATCAGATCCACTGTGGTCTGACGGTCGGCAACCTCTACTGTACACCCCCGGTAAATTCTGCTAGCCACGATCGAGTCACCAACGGGTGTGGATACCAAAAAGGGCTTCTGTAATAATTGTTGTGTAATATTGAAATTTCGTGCCACAAATGGAGTAATGTAGGACAAAGTAGACCCTGGATCAATCAACACATAAGCAGGGTGTGAGCAGATAGTTAGCATACCTGTCACAACATCTGGTGACGCTTCCGAATCTTGCCTCCCTGGTAAAGCATATGTGCGGCTTGGACCCGCACCTACACTGGAGGCCTCTGATCTGCCCCGACCCCTGCCTGCTGGAACTGAGGGCCTGTGCCCTGCCGAGGATGCTGTGGCTCGTGACCCTGCAGATGCCCTGTCCTATCTATCCCGATCCTCTTGACCTCTGGCTGGGCAATTTTTCATCAAATGGCCTTCTTGGCCATAAATATAACATCCGGTAGAGCCATACCTGCACGCTCCAGGATGGCGTCGGCTGCATATAGGGCAAAGGGGTAGGGTATACCTACTTTGCTCCGCCCTCCTCTGTAATGGTGAATCTGCCATGGTATCAACAAAGGCCGGTGCATACCAGGCCAAAGAATCAAACCGCAAGGAATATTCCCGAACACTCATGGCCCCCTGCTCCAGATGTAGGAACTGGTCTACCTGGGCCTGTCGAATCTCCCGCGGCAAATAGTGATCCAGAAAAGCTCCTGAGAAGCTGGACCAGGTCGGAGGGGAAACATCTCTCCCTCGGGACCTTTCCCAGCTTTCATACCACAATACGGCAATATCCCGTAACCGGAATGCTGCCAACTCAACTGATTCTGTAGGCGTGGCATGCATAACCCTGAAAATTCTCTGCATTTGATCCAGAAAATCCTGAGGGTCCTCTGTCTGGTCCGTACCTGTAAACTGTGGGGGATTTAGAGCCAAGAACTCTCAGACCCTCGAACTACAGGGCCCTCCTGACGACTCCGCAACTGTAGACGGCATCGGCTGACGCTGAGCAGCCATCATCTGTGCTAACATAACTACCGCACTCCTAACCTCCTGGTCAGAAGGTGTCGGTATAGGGACTGCTGGAGGTAGTGTCGCCCCAAGTGGCTCCTAATGTGGTGGAGACTGTTGAGAAGGCTGGGACGACGCCTCTGTAGTGCCCTCTGATCGGGCTGTTTCTAAACGAGGGTGAGGCATCCTACTGGTTCCTTCCCCTGCTGCAATATCTAAACTCCGGCCTGTGATAGGGTGTCGCTGGTCTGACATTATCTGTAACCAAAGAACACAGTAAGCTTTTAGGAATTCAACCCTATATTGTTCCGCTCTACAGCACGACTGAATAAGAATAAAAGACAACCATCCTATCATGCTTTGCAGCCTCCTACCCATAGTATGTGGTGCAAAGCATATCCATGGACAGGACTCTACTTAGCACGGCTTACAAACTCCCTGGGATACGACCTGCTATGATACCAAGTTTATCACACCCCACCTTGGAGGGTATGACGGGCACCTGGTGCCCGCTAGACTCTAGACTGCTAGATGGTTCAGCCTAAGCACGTCTGGTGCTTTTGGCTGGCCCTGGCTCTAATCCAAGAAACCAACCGGCTATATAACGGCTATAAACACAGCCTCCGGCCAACTGGTCTATAACCACCTATACCTATACTATCAGCTAACCAGAACATATTCAATGCAGGGAAACCTATACGGGCTTACAAGGCCTCCATGCTGTCTAGTTATCTGTAATTCAACAATGAAACATTGGAAAGCTACGTGACCGGCAAGGTCACCACTACTATCAAGCTATGGCCCCACATGGCCAGCATAAAAGAAATAAAGTACTAACAGCTATATAACTGCACAGCCTCACACGACCGGCTCAACTGACCACAGGGAAATATATACAGACTGCAAGCCTCTAGGAATAACAATAGAAATGATTGGAACAGGGCCCCGACCTACCCGTACTGTACAACAAAAGAAAATGAAATACACCTCTGAGATTCAGTCTCCGGATGACCGGAGCTGAATACTCGATCGCTGATAGGAATCACGTGGGATCGCCTCCTCTTCTATGAGTACCTGCAGGAAAGTAATGCAGCGCCCCACCAGGCGTCAGTACCGCTGGTATTGAGTATGTAAAGCAATAACTAAAAGAAATATCTGAAGACAACAATACCACTGATGAAACTGAAATAGGAAAAAGAAGATTAACTGTCTGATAATGTAAAACTATGCCTGCTCTAAACTATACTGGAAGGAGTAGGAGTCATACCTGGAGATGTATCGTTCTACTATCGGTCTACTCATATATATGTAACATGGCATAACAAAACATAGTATACACAAACCTTACCCGGCCCCCATAAGCCGGGAGGTACAACCAGCATGCAATCTATACCCCTACCCCGGTCATCCCATCTCCTATAATAACTATAAGCATCCAGTCGGTCCCCTGGGTATGCACTTGGGCTCGCTGAGCCGCTGACTATAACTGTACCTGAGTCCGGAGGACTCCTGAATGAACACCCGGGCGTATCCGCTTGACAGGGGTGTGTAAGGGCCGACAAAGGCACAATATGGGGAAAACTGGCATCCCATCTTTGTCCCATGTGGGACGGCATGCCACTCTGTAGAGAGACGTATCCTCGTCCTCTGGCGGATGAGTCGATACAGCTATTAACCCTGGGGCGGTCATGGATGCTAGGTAATCCAACCCCAAAACAATACAATGGTCTCAACTAGTAATACTATCTGCATATCCCACATACTAAAGCTAATAGTAGTAAAGTATCTGTACATACTATGTGCTAAACTAGTGATAGTAATATGTACGTATTTAATACATGCTGAGACTGATAATAGTATATATGTATAAATATAATCTCCTGCCATACTATGCTGAGTCTAATGCTGAACAAGGTATAGTTTTTCTACTGAAAACCATGTTGTATACTGAGTTTCTATAGTAACATGACTTACTATTTCTGACATGCTTCCTAAACTTCATTTTAACCTATCATTTTACTTCTGAGATACCTTACAGATATTACATTGCTTTACTGGGTTTTAACTGAATACGATAATATCCCAACATTCTGTACTACATCACATACTAAGCATGTTGTGCAGTTCCTAATACTTGTATTAGAATCTATATCGTGCTAGCACGTTTCGCGCTAAATATAACATGATGCTTCTAATATCATACCAACATTTGTAGTAAACATAACACGTGACTTCTGAACATTCTACTGGCCTTTATATTACTTTACTATACCGAGATTACTAACTTGCCGAGGAAACTAGCTTTACATACCTTCGCTTCTGATTTCCTGACTAACTGGCGTAGCTTGGTCAGTATTTCAGCTATTCCTCCCAACTGCATTCATATATATATCAATCAGTACTAAATACAACTTTATTCTGAAGAACGACATCACTTTCGATATAATTATAGCCTAAACTTAGGCCTATCGAAAGACGGTCGAAAACTCGCTATTTTCCAGAAGTCCAGAAGGGAGAAATATTCACTTCACAGCTAGGAACACATAGACACTAGTTTGGAGCAATTCCACTTACCTTAGTCCGATAGCTCGACGATTCGTTGACCGTATTTCACGAAACTAAAACCGTAGGAATGCTCTCTGCTGCAAATACCTCGGTATCTGAGGTTAATTTGAGTTTGAACAACGTTTGGCAGCGTAATCGGACGAAATTATATTACCCTCTTCATTCTATTTCCTTTCTCTAGTTGTTCTCTCTGTTTTCTAGAAATTTCATAAGTTTAAAATGAATTAAAACCGAAGTGGGGGTTTATATACTTGGGACTGGACAAGGCGAATGTGTCATGGAGCCAACGCGGAGGCTCCACCTCCGTGACACGTTGCCATCGCGGAGGGGCTCTGCCTCGTCTCCTTCCGTGATGGTTCGACAGGTTATCCGTCCGATCCTTTCCCGGGCCTTTCTGTAGCACGTATGGATTTCAAATATGCCTAACCACCGTGCGAATAGGCTACCTAGGTGTTGGAAATCTTACGGGGTATAACAGGAAATACTGGATCGTCAGGTTTGAAAGCTAAGGGATAAACAAGTAGCTTCTGTTAAAGTTTTATGGAGGAATCAACATGTTAAGGGAGCAACGTGGGAAGCTGAAGCATATATGATGGCTAAATGCCCACACTTATTCTCTACCGACTCAGTTTTAGCTTAAGGTATCAGTTTTTCCCTAAAACTCTATTCAATTTCATGTTCAGTTCATGTGCCCCGGATCTTCCATGTAAATGGGTGTGTGTGTGTGGTTCAGAAATTTAGTTCAGCCATGTAGTTCAAATCTGAGTTAGTCATTCCATCAGTTTTCAGCTTATATGGTCAGTACTTGAATATGATGATTGCATTTCTCTGCTTTTCTGCATGTTTTTCAACATTCGAGGACGAATGTTCCCAAGGGGGAGATATTGTAATACCCCAGAATCCCAAAGATTAGTCCAAGGAGTTGAAACAGAGTAAATAGGATTTTCTGCACCAGGTCACACAACAAGTCGTCCTGTGACCTGTCAGGATGACCACGAGTTTTTAAGTGACTCATGGTGAGGAGTATGACTTGAGCAAGAAATTTCATGTTTTGGGTCACCACGAACATGACCACGAGTCGTGGTTAGCCCCACGACTTGTTGAGTCAGTCGTGGTTAGGGATGAGGTGCAGGTAGGAGGAATTGGGCAGTGCACCTAACGGGTGGGTCACCACCAGTTGTTGGGTGCACCACGAGTCGTGGTATGCCTCGTGGTGAGCCCCGGGTGAATATTGGCAGTGAAGGAAACGGAAGGTGACCACTAGTCATGGTCACTAGTGACAAACCATTAGGTCCCTCGTGGGGACCCTTTGAGGAAAATTGGCAGTGCAATTGATGACAGGAAATCACGACTCGTGCCCAGTGGTAACGATTCGTCTAGTCCCTCGTTGGGACCGGCAGTCAGTTTTTAATGCAAATTTAGTAAGGAATTTTTCGTAATTTCTATGATCCTAAGGCCTAAACTACGTCGTTTTAAACTATGAATAGTGAATTTAAAAAGGGTATTTTCATCCTAAGCTATTCCTATTCATACATGCAAGCCTAGAGGGCTCGAGGAGTGATCAAGCTTAATTCCTCCCAAATTTCTCTCAATTCTTCCTTGGGCAATCATAGGAGTTATAGTATCAGATTCTCTCAAGTATGTAAGGTTATGAATGGGTGAATTTGATCACACCCATGCCCAATCCCTCTCTAATTCATGAAAATCTATATGTGATCCTATGGGGTTTTAACCCAATGCATGATTTTCCTAAGTTTCTTCTATGGGTATGATCTAAGCATGTTTCTATTATTGAATTATGGTTCATGGGCAAGTTTTACAATATTTTCAATTATAAATCATGTTTTCAAGTTTTATAAATTATGATGCCCATCCATGAGAAGTTCATGAAAGTTGAGATCCATGATGTATGTACAAGTATGATGAGATATTTATGATGAAAAGCTTTTTTTCAGGTTACCCAAGTCTATGATCATGTTTTCAAGTGAATTAAGTATCTTTAAGCATGTTTAAGTATTGGGCAAGCCCACATGTTCAAGTATATATTATGATTTCGCGAATTAGTTTACCACATGGTTTTGGAGTCAAGACTCCCAATTATATTTAGCTTGTGGTATGGTTTGAGCCAAGACTCCTTATGTATAATTTCTGATTTTATATGTACATGATTATTCATCTTCATCACTAGAAGATGGTTAGCTTTTTTGAAAACGATGGTGTTATACCCCGTAGAATTCCCGGCACTTAGATGACCTATTCGCACGTTGGTTAAGCATATTTGAAAGCCATACGTGCTAGGGAAAGGCCCGGGAAAAGATCGGACGAGAAACCCGTCGAACCATCGCGGGAGGAGCTGAGGCAGAGCCCCTCCGCGATGGCAGCGTGTCACGGAGGTGAGGCCTCCGCGATGGCTCCGTGACACGTTGCCCGTGTCCAAGCCCAAGTATATAAAGCCCCCACTTCGGTTGGAAATCATTCCATACTTATAAAAATTTCCAGAAACGTAGTGAACAGAGGGAAAACGAAGGGAGATTATAAATTATCGTCCGATTACGCTGCCAAACGCCGCCCAAACCCAAATTAATCCTAGATACCAAGGTATTTAGCTGCAGAGAGCATTTCTACGGAGTTAGTTTCGCCAAATACGGCCGACGAATCGGCGAGCCACCGAACTAAATTAAGTAGAATTGCTATAAATTAATGTCTATGTGTTCCTAGCTGAGAAGTAAATATTTCTCCTTTCTGGGCCGCTGGAAAATAGCGAGTTTTTGACCGTCTTTCGATAAGCCTAAGTTTAGTCTATAAATTAAATCGAAAGTAACGTCGCTCTTTACAATAACGTTGTATTTAGTATTGATTGACGTATTTATGAATGCAGTTGGGAGAAAATAGTTGAAGTACCAGCCGAGCCTCGTCCGACGGACGAATATTCAAAGATAAGGTATGTAAAGTTAAGTTTCCTCAGCAAGTTGAGTAACCTCGAAGCAGTATAGTAATTTACAGACCAGTTGCATGTTTAGAAATCGATTATCGTGTTATTTTGAATATTGGTGCAATATGAGAAGTTTTGGGTTGTAACGTGTACGATACCTATCCGTACGATATAGATTCGGGCGTAAGTGATTAAGATTGCCCAGTATATTCAGTATATGATGTAATATGCCATGTTAAGATATTGTTGTGTTTAGCTGAAGCCTCGTGAAGTAGTACAGTATCCGTAAAGCATTTCAGACATAGCATAGCAACTAAATAAAGTTTAGAAAGCATGTTAGAAATAGGAAATCATGTTAATACAGAAACTCAGTAAACAGTATAGCTTTCAGCAGAAACACCTTCTTGTATAACCTTTGCCCCAGTACAGTTTGACAGGAGGCTATATTCATATTTATACTTACCTGTCTCAGCATGTATCAGACACTTATAGATTGCTATTATTAGCTCAGTATGTGATTTATATGATACCTTACACCTGTTAGCCTTAGCTTATGAGATACACAGACAGCATGATTAGTTGAGACCGTTGTATTGATTGGGGTTGGATTACCTAGCATCCCTGACCGCCCAAGGTTAATAGCTGTATCGACCCGTCCGCCAGAGGACGAGGATACGTCACTCTACGGAGTGATATGCCGTCCCGCAAGGGGACGAAGATGGGATGCCAGTTTCCCCATATTGTGCCTTGGTCGGCCCTTATACACCCCCGTCGAGCGGGTACGCCCGGGGTGTTGATTTAGAGTCCTTCGGACTCAGGTACAGTTATAGTCAGGGGCTCAGCGAGCCCAAGTGCATACCCAGGGACCGGCAGGATGCTTACAGCCACTATAGGAGATGGGATGACCAGGGTAGGGGCATAGATTCTGTGTTGATTGTACCTCCCGGCTTATGGGGGCCGGGTAAGGTTTGTGTGTGCTATGTTATGTTATGTATGCTATGCTATGTTGTATTAGACACGAGTGGGTTGGTAGTAGAATGATACGCCTCCAGGTATGATTCCTACTTCCTTCGGTATCAGTAAGAACAGGTACGATCTACATCATCAGACAGTTAAGTTATTCCTCCTACTTCAGCTTCTTCAGTCATATTATTGCTTTCAGATGTTGTTTTCAGTTATATTATTTCAGTTGCTTTACATACTCAGTACCAGTGGTACTGACGCCCAGTGAGGCGCTGCATTACTTGCCTGCAGGTACTCCTAGACGAGCAGGCGATTCTACGTGACTCCCTGTCAGCGGTTGAGTATTCAGCTCCAGTCATCCGGAGGCTGAATTTCAGAGGTGTAGTTCAGTTCCTTTTGTTGTATATAGAATGGGTAGGTCGGGGCCCTGTCCCGATCAGTTCTATTACTATTCCTAGAGGCTTGCATTCTGTATGAAATCCCTGTGGTCAGATGAGCCGGTCGTGTGGGGTCGTGCAGTTGTATAGTTGTCTTTACTCTTTCTTACTTTTGTGATGGTCGTGTGGGGCCATAGTTGTCAGTAGTGGTGACCTTGCCGGTCACGTAGCTTCTTTTTGTGCTTTATGATTAAGTTGCAGATAACTAGACAGCATAGTGGCCTTGTCGGCCCATATAGGTTTCCCTGAATTACTATGTTTCTGGCTAGCTGCTAAGACAGGTACAGAAGGCTATAGGTCAATGGGCCGGGGGCTGTATTTACAGCCGTTATATAGCCCTTTGTTTCCAGAAATGTGAGTTAGAGCCAGCCAGGCGCCAGATGCGCCCAGGCTTAACAGTCTAGCAGGTTAGGTCTTAGTAGGGCACCAGGTGCCAGTCATGCCCCCTCCCAAGGTGGGGTGTGACAAACTTGGTATCAGAGCAGGTCGTATCCCAGGGAGTCTGCAAGCCGTGCTAAGTAGAGTCCTGTCCATGGATGTGTTGTGCACCACATACTATGGGTAGGAGGCTGCAAGGCATGATAGGATGGTTGTCTTTTATTCTGATTCAGTCGTGCCATAGAGCGGTACAGTATAGGGTTGAATTCCTAAAATCTTACCATATTCTTTGGCTACAGATAATGTCAGACCAGCGCCATCCCGTCACAGGTCGGAGCTTAGACATTGCAGCAGGGGAGGGCACCAGCAGGATGCCTCCCCCTCATTTGGAGACAGCCCGATCAGAGGGCCCTATAGAGGCTTCATCTCAGCCTCCTCAGCAGTCTCCACCACGTCAGGAGCCGTTTGGAGCGACAGTATCTTCAGCAGTCCCTATACCGACACCTTCCGACCAGGAGGTTAGGGGTGCTGTAGTTATGATAGCACAGATGATGGCTGCTCAGCGTCAGCAAATGCCATCCACAGTTGCAGAAGCATCAGGAGGGCCCGATAGTTCGAGGGTCCGAGAGTTCTTAGCCCTGAATCCCCCACAGTTCACAGGCACGGACCGAACAGAGGACCCCCAGGATTTTCTGGATCAGATGCAGAGAATCTTCAGGGTTATGCATGCTACGCCTACTGAGTCAGTTGAATTGGCCACATTTCGGTTGCGAGATATTGCGGTGTTATGGTATGAAAGCTGGGAGAGGTCCCGAGGGAGAGATGTTCCCCCTCCCACCTGGTCCAGCTTTTCAGGAGCCTTTCTAGATCACTATTTGGCGCGGGAGATCCGACAGGCCCGGGTAGACCAGTTCCTACATATGGAACAGGGGGCCATGAGTGTTCGGGAATATTCCTTGCCGTTTGACTCCTTGGCTCGATATGCACCGACTTTCGTGGATACCATGGCATCCAGAGTGCACCGTTTTATTATGGGGTTGAACCCAGAGTATGTCGAGACTTGTATCACGGCCACACTGCGAGAAGATATGGATATTTCCCGAATCCAGGCATTTGCCCAGAATATTGAGGGCATCAGACAGCGACATCGGGAAATCAGAAGGGTTAATCAGGAGCAGCGTCGCCGGGATAGGCCAGCTGAGTTACAAAGAGAGGCCCGGGGAGGACCCAGGCCACGATTGTCAGACAGGCCGCCCAGGCCCCCGCCTCCGCCACAGTCACAGGGAGGTAGATTCAGCCGCAGGGGGCAGTCAGAGGCTGGTAGAGGTTCGCAGACGGCAGATTCACCGTCACAGAGGAGGGCGGAGCAGAGTAGGTATACCCTACCACTTTGCCCTATATGCAGTCGACGTCATTCTGGAGCATGCAGGTATGGTTCCACCGCATGCTATATTTGTGGCCAAGAAGGCCATTTGATGAGGGATTGCCCAGCCAGAGGTCGTGAGGACCGGGACAGACAGGATAGGGCATCAACAGGATCACGAGCTACAGCATCCTCGACTGGGCGCAGGCCCCCAGTTTCAGCAGGCAGGGGTCGAGGCAGATCAGGGGCCTCCAGTACAGGTGCGGGTCCAAGCCCCACATATGCCTTACCAGGGAGGCAAGATTCAGAGGCATCGCCTGATGTTGTGACAGGTATGCTAACTATCTGCTCACACCCTGCTTATGTGCTAATTGATCCAGGGTCTACTTTGTCCTATATTACTCCATTTGTGGCACGGAAGTTTAGTATTGTACCAGAATTATTACAGCAGCCCTTCTTAGTATCTACGCCCGTCGGTGACTCTATCACAGCTAGCCGAATTTACCGCGGGTGTACAGTAGAGGTTTTTGATCGTTAGACCACAGTAGATCTGGTCGAGTTAGAGATGATAGATTTCGATGCCATAATGGGTATGGACTGGTTAGTACCATGTTTTGCTAATGTTGAATGTTGGACCAAAACGGTCCGATTCCACTTCTGGGGGGAGGCAGTACGGGAGTGGAAGGGCAGCACCGCGACGCCAAAAGGTAGGTTTATTTCCTACCTTCGGGCGAGAAAGTTGATATCTAAGGGGTGCATTTACCATCTTGTCAGAGTTCAAGACGTCCAAGCAGAATCTCCGACACCCCAGTCTGTTCCAGTGGTAAATAAATTCCCAGATGTATTTCCTAATGAGTTACCTGGTATTCCCCCAGAAAGGGAAATAGACTTCGCTATTGATTTGCTACCAGGCACTCAGCCAATATCAATACCTCCTTATCGTATGGCTCCTGCAGAACTCAGAGAATTAAAGGAGCAGTTGAAAGACTTGTTAGACAAAGGATTTATCAGGCTGAGTACTTCCCCGTGGGGTGCGCCAGTCTTGTTTGTGAGAAAGAAAGATGGCTCGCTCCGAATGTGCATAGACTATCGGCAGCTAAACAAAGTTACAGTAAAAAACAAGTATCCGCTTCCTAGGATTGATGACCTATTTGATCAGTTACAGGGAGCCAGATACTTTTCTATGATTGACTTGCGGTCCGGATATCACCAGGTCCGAGTACGTGAGACGGACATCCCTAAGACAGCATTCAGGACCCGATATGGACATTTTGAATTTCTGGTTATGTCCTTCGGGCTAACAAATGCCTCGGCAGTCTTTATGGACCTGATGAACAGTGTTTTCAGACCCTTCCTGGACTTGTTCATGATAGTATTCATTGATGATATTCTGGTGTATTCTCGCTCTGAAGCAGATCACCGGACTCATTACGGACAGTGCTCCAAATTCTTAGGGACCGCCAGTTGTATGCTAAATTTTCGAAGTGTGAATTCTGGCTTAACTCAGTAGCCTTTTTAGGACATATTGTCTCAGACGCTGGTATACAGGTAGACAAGCAGAAGATAGAAGCAGTTAAGTCATGGCCCAGGCCTACCACCCCGACTGAAGTTCGTAGCTTTCTAGGGTTGGCAGGATACTATCGGAGGTTCGTTGAGGGATTCTCAGCCATTGCAGCACCCTTAACTAAATTGACACAGAAAGCAACAAAGTTTCAGTGGACGGAGGCATGTGAGCAGAGTTTCCAGGAACTGAAAGACAGATTAACCTCCGCCCCAGTACTAGCACTGCCGGAAGGCACAGAAGGTTATTCAGTCTATTGCGACGCGTCAGGTGTCGGATTGGGCTGTATGTTGATGCAGTATGGTAGAGTAATTGCATATGCTTCCAGACAGCTGAGGAAACACGAAAAGAATTACCCTACCCATGACCTAGAATTGGCCGCAGTAATTCATGCCTTGAAGATGTGGAGGCATTATCTGTACGGAGTTCATGTTGATATTTACACAGATCATAAGAGCCTACAGTACATTTTCACTCAGAGGGAGCTGAATCTGCGGCAACGCCGCTGGTTGGAGTTGTTAAAAGACTATGATGTGAATATTCTATACCACCCCGGAAAAGCTAATGTTGTAGCAGATGCCCTGAGCCGTAAGTCAATGGGGAGTTTAGCGTATTTGCGACCTGAGAAGCAGAAGTTAGCCAAAGAAATTCATCAGTTAGCTGGGCTAGCCGTTCGGGTAATGGAAATAGGAGATAATGGGGCCATAATTTAAAATTCGGCAGTGTCGTCATTAGTTGCAGAGGTAAAGGAACGACAGTATGAGGATCCCGATTTAGTCCAGCTCAGAGATAGAGTTCAGAAGGGTAAGGAACCAGATTTTCAGATAACCGAGGATGGTGTGCTATGCTGTAAGGGCCGCCTTTGTGTCCCGAACGTCTCAGGCCTTCGTGGGCAGATTATGCACGAGGTACATTACGCTCGCTATTCCCTTCATCCAGGGGCGATGAAAATGTACCACGACATCAAAGACATTTACTGGTGGCCAGGTATGAAAACTGAGGTAGCTGAATTTGTATCTAGATGTGCTAATTGTCAGCAGGTAAAAGCAGAGCACCAGAAGCCGGGTGGTTTGACGCAAGAGATAATGATACCTATGTGGAAATGGGAAGCAATAAATATGGATTTTGTAACAGGGTTACCCCGTACTAGACGCAGAAATGATTCCATTTGGGTGATAGTTGATAGGTTGACAAAATCAGCTCATTTCCTGCCAGTAAGGGCTACCTCCTCAGCTGAGGATTATGCCGAATTGTATATCAGAGAAATAGTTAGATTACATGGAGTGCCGACATCTATCATTTCAGACAGAGGGGCACAGTTTACAGCTAGGTTCTGGCAGTCATTTCAGAAAGGTCTGGGGACGCAGAATAATCTGAGTACAGCATTCCATCCTCAGACAGACGGGCAAGCTGAACGTACAATTCAGACGCTCGAAGATATGCTACGAGCGTGTGTGTTAGATTTTGGGGGTAGCTGGGATGAACATCTTTTGTTAATCGAATTTGCTTATAATAACAGCTACCATTCAGCTATTCAGATGGCGCCTTTCGAGGCATTGTACGGGCGAAAATGTAGATCACCGGTGGGCTGGTTTGAAATAGGAGAATCAGCATTAGTTGGCCCAGACATCGTTCGGCAGTCCGAGGAAAAGATAAAGCTTGTCCGAGAACGTTTACTGACCGCGCAGAGCCGCCAGAAGTCTTATGCAGATAGGCGGCACAGAAATCTAGAATTTTCGGTAAACGATTGGGTATATCTGAAAGTGTCCCCGATGAAAGGGGTAATGAGGTTTGGCAGGAAAGTCAAGCTTAGCCCAAGATTCATTGGGCCGTATCAGATTCGGCGAAGAATAGGCCGCGTGGCATATGAGTTAAACTTGCCTCCAGAATTAGCATCTGTTCACCCAGTATTCCATGTTTCTATGTTAAGAAAGTTCGTAGGGGACCCTTCTACAGTAGTTCCAGTCCAGGATGTTCAGGTCACAGAGGAGTTAGCCTTTGAAGAGGTTCCCATAGCCATTTTAGACAGACAGATTCGCAGATTGAGAACTAAAGATGTTGCATCTGTCAAGGTATTGTGGCGTAATAGAAATCGGGAAGAAATGACGTGGGAGGCTGAAGAAGACATGAAAATCAGATATCCTCACCTATTTCAGGCCTAGTCAGACGACAGGTATGTCCGTATCATTACTTATACAGTACCTTATGATTGTATGTTTGTAAATGATAAAGAAAGAAGTGATATTTAGTGTTTAGTGAATCTTGGAATAATATGTGCGGTGCCTGTGTTGGACTTTTCTGCATTTCAGGTTTTTGCGATAGTCCATATTACAGGGGAAACTCTGCCAAAATTTTTTTTTTCCAGAAAGTAAGGTAAGCAGTCCTCTAGATAACAGTATACATTCGAGGACGAATGTTCCTAAGGGGGGGAGAATGTTATACCCCGTAGAATTCCCGGCACTTAGATGACCTATTCGCACGTTGGTTAAGCATATTTGAAAGCCATACGTGCTAGGGAAAGGCCCGGGAAAAGATCGGACGAGAAACCCATCGAACCATCACGGGAGGAGCCGAGGCAGAGCCCCTCCGCGATGGCAGCGTGTCACGGAGGTGAGGCCTCCGCGATGGCTCCGTGACACGTTGCCCGTGTCCAGGACCAAGTATATAAAGCCCCCACTTCGGTTGGAAATCATTCCATACTTATAAAAATTTCCAGAAACGTAGTGAACAGAGGGAAAACGAAGGGAGATTATAAATTATCGTCCGATTACGCTGCCAAACGCCGCCCAAACCCAAATTAATCCTAGATACCAAGGTATTTAGCTGCAGAGAGCATTTCTACGGAGTTAGTTTCGCGAAATACGGCTGACGAATCGGCGAGCCGCTGAACTAAAGTAAGTAGAATTGCTATAAATTAATGTCTATGTGTTCCTAGCTGAGAAGTAAATATTTCTCCCTTCTGGGCCGCTGGAAAATAGCGAGTTTTTGACCGTCGTTCGATAAGCCTAAGTTTAGGCTATAAATTAAATCGAAAGTAACGTCGCTCTTTACAATAACGTTGTATTTAGTATTGATTGACGTATTTATGGATGCAGTTGGGAGAAAATAGTTGAAGTACCAGCCGAGCCTCGTCCGACGGACGAATATTCAAAGATAAGGTATGTAAAGTTAAGTTTCCTCGGCAAGTTGAGTAACCTCGAAGCAGTATAGTAATTTACAGACCAGTTGCATGTTTAGAAATCGATTATCGTGTTATTTTGAATATTGGTGCAATATGAGAAGTTTTGGGTTGTAATGTGTACGATACCTATCTGTACGATATAGATTCGGGCGTAAGTGATTAAGATTGCCCAGTATATTCAATATATGATGTAATATGCCATGTTAAGATATTGTTGTGTTTAGTTGAAGCCTCGTGAAGTAGTACAGTATCCGTAAAGCATTTCAGACATAGCATAGCAACTAAATAAAGTTTAGAAAGCATGTTAGAAATAGGAAATCATGTTAATACAGAAACTCAGTAAACAGTATAGCTTTCAGCAGAAACACCTTCTTGTATAACCTTTGCCCCAGTACAGTTTGACAGGAGGCTATATTCATATTTATACTTACCTATCTCAGCATGTATCAGACACTTATAGATTGCTATTATTAGCTCAGTATGTGATTTATATGATACCTTACACCTGTTAGCCTTAGCTTATGAGATACACAGACAGCATGATTAGTTGAGACCGTTGTATTGATTGGGGTTGGATTACCTAGCATCCCAGACCGCCCAGGGTTAATAGCTGTATCGACCCGTCCGCCAGAGGACGAGGATACGTCACTCTATGGAGTGATATGCCGTCCCGCAAGGGGACGAAGATGGGATGCTAGTTTCCCCATATTGTGCCTTGGTCGGCCCTTATACACCCCCGTCGAGCGGGTACGCCCGGGGTGTTGATTTAGAGTCCTTCGGACTCAGGTACAGTTATAGTCAGGGGCTCAGCGAGCCCAAGTGCATACCCAGGGACCGGCAGGATGCTTACAACCACTATAGGAGATGGGATGACCAGGGTAGGGGCATAGATTCTGTGTTGATTGTACCTCCCGGCTTATGGGGGCCAGGTAAGGTTTGTGTGTGCTATGTTATGTTATGTATGCTATGCTATGTTGTATTAGACGCGAGTGGGTTGGTAGTAGAATGATACGCCTCCAGGTATGATTCCTACTTCCTTTGGTATCAGTAAGAACAGGTACGATCTACATCATCAGACAGTTAAGTTATTCCTCCTACTTCAGCTTCATCAGTCATATTATTGCTTTCAGATGTTGTTTTCAGTTATATTATTTCAGTTTCTTTACATACTCAGTACCAGTGGTACTGACGCCCAGTGGGGCGCTGCATTACTTGCCTGCAGGTACTCCTAGACGAGCAGGCGATTCTACGTGACTCCCTGTCAGCGGTTGAGTATTCAGCTCCAGTCATCCGGAGGCTGAATTTCAGAGGTGTAGTTCAGTTCCTTTTGTTGTATATAGAATGGGTAGGTCGGGGCCCTGTCCCGATCAGTTCTATTACTATTCCTAGAGGCTTGCATTCTGTATGAAATCCCTGTGGTCAGATGAGCCGGTCGTGTGGGGCCGTGCAGTTGTATAGTTGTCTTTACTCTTTCTTACTTTTGTGATGGTCGTGTGGGGCCATAGTTGTCAGTAGTGGTGACCTTGCCGGTTACGTAGCTTCTTTTTGTGCTTTATGATTAAGTTGCAGATAACTAGATAGCATGGTGGCCTTGTCGGCCCGTATAGGTTTCCCTGAATTACTATGTTTCTGGCTAGCTGCTAAGACAGGTACAGAAGGCTATAGGCCAATGGGCCGGGGGCTGTATTTACAGCCGTTATATAGCCCTTTGTTTCCAGAAATGTGAGTTAGAGCCAGCCAGGCGCCAGATGCGCCCAGGCTTAACAGTCTAGCAGGTTAGGTCTTAGTAGGGCACCAGGTGCCAGTCATGCCCCCTCCCAAGGTGGGGTGTGACAGATGGAGAGGACATGCATGTTTTTGGGAGTAGTGTCTAGCACTGAGTAGCCTAAGGGTTAGTCAACCCTATGCCTCAGAACTACGAGCCAATGTAGGTATGATCAGATTATTTTGGAACTCCTTTGGAGCTTTCCTCTGCCCCAAGGAGCCTTCAGCTTGATATCGATATCGTGATTGCGTCCTTGGCCCTGGCAAGGCTTTGGACCGCTCTGCCCACTTGAGTGTGATAGTCGGGACCACGTAAGCTCTATCATGGTAATCTCGATTATATGACGAGTCTCCCAGTGTTCCTCATAATTTTAGTTATGCATGTTTATGTCATGACCTAAACGTACACCCGGATCGTAGACACGGGACAAGGAGCCCCGAGAGACCCCAAGTCAACCCATGGCATGAGCGTACATCTAATATAATCACATAAGCGGAAGACTCAACATAAGAAAATGTAAACATGTCATAAATATGGAGAAAGGACAATACACAATCCATACAACTTGTAGCGTGAAATGCCTCTAATCATGAAAGATGGGCTAATGGAACAACTGCCCAACTAACCCAACAATTCTGAAACTGAAAGAAAAGCATAAAGTCTAAGCATATGGCCCTCGGAACATGAGGACTCACCAAGTATGTTGATAGCGCTGAAACACTACTGAGGAGGGTGAGCCTGAGAGCTAGGTCCTGTTTCATAAAACGATACATCATAGAAAGTATGCGGTCAGTACTTGAAATGTACAAAGTATGTAAGGTAAGTAAAACGGAAACTTAAAATATATAAAACTCATAAATGATTAAAAGAGTTGGATGTCATGCTCATATCATAAACATCTTAACATAACATAAGGCTCAAGGTTTTCCAAAACATTCATAATATAGTCATAATCATAATCATGAGAGAAAATCCTTATTTAACATGACTTGAGCCAATATACAGAATCATAAACATGCATAAATCATGAGGAACAGTGGGAGATTCTCTTAACCGACATACCCCATATGAGCACACATAAAGCTCGACTTGTAACCCTAGTCGGGAAAGTGTCCGTACCTTGCCAAGGGTAGGACCATGAAAGTGTGATATCACCATGAAAAGGGCCAATTGGGCTAGGACAGTCCCATAGGAGGTCCCAACATACCTATGGTGGCACGTAGTTTATGAGATCTAGGGTAGAAACTAGGCCCCGAACCTACTTTGTGTTCGATACTACTCCCAAAACATATATAGTGCTCATAGTATATCATACATGAATTCATGGTCTAGTTAAATCATGATAATCATAAACATATTCGTACATACGTGAACTAGCCATGAAACGAGGCCCGTAAGTCGGTCAAAATATAATTCATGAATCATAAGGTTCATACATACTTGTAAATCATACATATAGCTTGAAATTCATAAAATCGTGATGGGTAATAGATTAAGTGCATAATTTTACCAGTAATTCATGCTGGGCTTGCATGTATCAATAATAGAAAGGTAGATCATAAATCGATAAATCATAGATCATGCATAATTAGGCTTAATTGCATAGAAATCGAAATTGATAAAAATTACATATAAATTTAGATAATAAAAATCTGATTAAAACCCATAGTTTTTGATGAGAATCTAAAATCACAAAACCCATTATTAAATCATTAGACTTTTATAAAAAGCTATCTTCAAAATCCCATGAGTTATTAACAAGATTTTTGAAATAAACTCATAGAGGTTGGGCATGGGTGTGGAAGGAATCACCCATTAATAGCCTTACATACCTGAGAATAGCTGGTTCTTAACTTCCCTAGATTGCCTAAGAGGAAATTGATGAACAACATATTGAAATCACCTAGATCACCCTTCTATCACCTCCCCAAACCTTTGCATGCATGAATGAGTACTTAGGCTAGTCCATTCCCACTTAAACCCCCCTTTTTGATGTTAAAACGACGTAGTATAGGACCCTAGGACTTAGGAATTATGGAAAAGCCCTTACTTAAATCGCAAAATTTTGCTGACTGCTAGTCCCCACAAGGGACTAGATGACTCATCACCAGGGACCACCACTCATGAGGTACACTGCCAAAATTCCACCCTGGGACCCCATGGAGGACACCATGAATCATGGTGAGTGACCAGGACACGTGGTCACCATCCGTGGTTTATACTACCCAACTATCCTTGTCCAGCATCCAATTTAGGCCATGGGTGACTTCACGAGTTGTGTGGCCTGACCACAACTCACGGTCATGCCCGTGGTGACCCCCAGACCAATCCACCTCCCTGCTTTACCATGAGTCACTTCACGACTCGTGGTCACTCCTCACGAGCCACTTTACTGTTCGTCCTGTGACCTGGTGCAAAATTTTAGTTTTTCATCGTTTTAACTCCCGGGTCTGATCCTTGGGTTCCCAGGGTATAACAATATCTCCTCCTTGGGAACATTCGTTCTCGAATGTTAGAAACATGCAGAAAACATAGAATCATACATTCATCATATGCAAATACTGATTATTAAACCGAAAAGGAATGACTACCCCCAAAAAAGAACTACATAGCTGAACTCATTTCAGAAATCACATACATCCATCATAATATAAATCAAACTTGTGCACATGAACTGAACATGGGAATTGATTAGAGAATTAGGGTAAAAACTGCTAACTCAAACTGAAACTGAGCCGGTAGGGAACAGGTGAGGGTATTTGGCCATCATAGCCGCTTCGGCTTCCCGCGTAGCTCCCTTAACATATTTATTTCTTCATAGAACTTTAACTAAAGCTACTTCTTTGTTCCTTAGTTTCCAAACTTGACGGTCTAATATTTCCACCGGAATTTCTTCATAACTGAGGCTATCTTTTACACTGACATTGTCCACCGGAATACTAGAGCTGGATCTCCCAAGATCATCTTCAAAAGTGACACATGAAACACGGGATGCATAGAAGATAACTCTGAGGGCAAGTCCAACTCATATGCTACCTTACAAACTCTTTTCATAATTGGTAGGGACCAACATAGCGGGGACTGAGTTTCCCACTCTTTCCGAACCGCATGAATCCCTTCATGGGAGATACCTTCAGAAACACCCAATCGTCCACCTCGAATTCCAACTCTCTCCTTCTCACATCAACATATGATTTCTAATGACACTTCACACTTTTCAATCGGTCCCTTATCAACTAAACCTTTACCATAGCCTTATGAACTGAATCAGGTCCAATCATGGCTGTCTCACCAATCTCAAACCATCCAGTGGGCGATCTACACCTTCTCCCATAAAGATCCTTGAACGGTGCCATCTGGATACTAGAGTGATAGCTATTATTATAAGCAAACTCGATCAAGGGCAAATTATCACCCTAGCTGCCTTTGAAATCCATCATACATGCTCTCAACATGTCCTCGAGAGTCTGGATTGTTCATTCGGCTTGGCCATCCATTTGCGGATGAAAGGCTGTGATGAGCTTAACTTGACTCCCAAGCCCCTTCTAAAAAGACTACCAGAACTGGGAGGTAAACTGAGCACCTCGGTCTGAAATAATAGACAAGCTAAGGGCACTCCATGAAGTCGAACCAATTCCTGATTATAAAATTCGCAAAGTCATCTACTGAATCTGTGGTTTTCACTGGCAGGAAATGTGCTGCCTTGGTCAACCTGCCGACCACCACCCAAATGGAGTCATATTGCCAGCGAATATGGGGCAACCTAGTTATGAAGTCCATATTGATTTCTTCCCACTTCCAAGTAGGAATGCTAATATCCTTAAGTGCACCTCCCAGCCTTTCGTGCTCGACCTTCACTTGCTGATAGTTCGAGAACTTGGCTACAAATTCTGCAATATTCCTCTTCATTCCGTTCCACCAAGGACAATTCGGATCCATTTTTCACCACAACGCCGCCATCAGCCAAGTCGACCAATCTAACTACCAACCTTGCAAGTCGATGGACATCTTTCACCAACTCCTTCTTTCCCTCATCCACGTGGGACATACTCTCCATAGAGAGTCTACTAAGTGCGTCCGCTACCACATTAGCTTTACCCGGGTGGTAAAGAACACTCATATCATAGTCCTTAAGTAGCTCTAACCACCTCCTTTGTCGAAGATTGAGATCTTTCTGTGTAAACACATATTTCAAGCTCTTGTGGTCCGTAAGGATCAAGGATTAAGGAGAAAAGGCATAAAATCCACCAAAAGCTATTGCAAGCTCTTGTGGTCCTTTTCTCCGTTCAAGTTAAGTACCTGCAAGGATCAAGGAGAAAAGGCATAAAATCCACCTAATTGACTTGAAAACTAAGCAAAAATTCATGTTTAAGAGCCTAGTGAGTAGGTAAATTACCAACCTATCAAATCCCCAAACATGAACCATTGCTTCTCCTCAAGTAATGCCATTCTTTTCAATTGAGCAAATGGACAGCGTGTCAAATATGAATTTATGCATCTAGGATCAATGAACCTAAGACAACCCAAAAATGCTCACCAGCTCAAGGAAAAAAGAGAAATGACTCCCCCTAAAAATGTGAAAAAGTTTTAAGAGGCAATCACAATGCATAGGCATGATTCACAATTGCTTTCATTTTTCAAAACGAGGGCATGGTTTATCCAATCAAACACACATAGCTTCTCAAATCATAATCACTTCACATTAAGAGTTTTCCTTGAAGCTCACACTTCTCATTCCTCAATCAAATATGTACATCAATGCAAGTATGTCCTCTAAGAGAGTGATGCGACTCACTACAAAAGAGAATTCCTTTTCTTTATCAAAAAGTGATGCACATACAAGGGATTATAGAATAAGATGATCAAAGTTAGTCTAACAAAAGAAATCTCCATGCACATAACTTGACCCATAGGCTTGCCCTTTGTATAACTCGCCACTAATGTAGAGCAACAACACTCAAAATCAATTAGGACTTCTAGGTCGTGATGAAGGCTAGGGGTGAGGGTAGGACAAAATTTAGCTCTAGTAACCAGAACCTCCCTAATGCATTTTTGTGAACACTTTTAACATCCCATCAATCTCTTTAGATCACTCCACCTTCTTCCTCCTTTTTCATCATCTTCATCTTTTATTTCTCAAAAGTCCTCCCTATAACTCCTTTGTCTCTCACATTAAGCCTCATCTAAGAAAAAGGTAACACCATTACTCTATTCTTTTTCTCTTTTGATGATTCAAGGTTTCCCAACCCATCATTTCATTAATTTTTAGAACAATTTGGTGGTACCTCACATTTAAACTCACAAGAATTCTCCCTTTCTTGTAAACCCCCAAACATAGGCTTTTTGCCTCTTTTCCATTTATTTCCTTATCTCTCCCTATGTTTTCGACTTCAAGACCTCATTATTTTTCATTCATTCATCATTAGCAATTCAGGAAGATGGGTGCCAAAGAAGAGGATTACGAAGGGACATTGGCTTTTAATATGGTTTCCAAAAATAAACAGTCCAAAGGTTCAACATTGGCTAGCAAGAAAAGACATTTTCGGAGGTTATTTTTAGTGAAGTAACTAATAAAACAAAAGAGTAAAATCATATTGTAAGTGTAGCTACATATAGGTTTTCTCCTTGAGTCACACTTAGGGAAAGTTCTAGACAAGCAGAGATGCATGAGATTCATTCAAATGAACTTACTGTATGAGGCATCACACCCAAACAATTCAGAAAATTCATTATTATCACAAGATTTTAATTCAAGATAGGAAAACATGAAAATCCACAAGCCAAACAGGGAATATGTAATGTATGACAAGACAGTGCGACATTTCCCATTTCAAATGCCCATTTTTCTTCAAATTCATTTTTCATGACACATAAAAATTTTTGGTGGTACCTCTCAAAAATGATTCCACAAAAGACTCAAAGAAAGACATGGAATTTTCCCCTAGGAGAGTCGCCTCACAATCTATCATTGGGAAATGTCAACTCGATTCTATAATAAAAAGGAAAAAAATAAATTGCTCCTTGGAAAAGAATCGTGGTATGAAGAAAACTTTTGTAGTTTAATTACTATCTACTATCTACGAAGGTGAAAATCAAACTAAGGTTAGAAACTTTAGGCACTGATAAAAACACCCATTCATTGACACTAATAACAAAGACAATTTTTCTATTCATCCATTTAGAACATTAACAAGACAAATAGCCCAACAAGGGCAATCATCAAACATAGTTAAAATGAGCTCAAAAAAACCTCACAAGTCAAAAACAAAAGCCCCACAAGGGCCACATCAAATCATAAATAAAATAAATGACCACCGCCAAAGGAACACTCATCCTACCCCTAATTCACATACTACATTGTCCCTAATGTATGCATAAAAAGAAAGAGGGCAAGAACTCCCTGTGATGGTTACTCATCATCATCCTCATCATCATTCCCATCTTGTCCTTCATTGCCTAGATGCTCTGTCTCATCCCCAAAGCCCTCGAATAAGTCGTCAATAGGGCCTCGGACTGTAGAAGGGGCAACTATCACTGCATCAAGCGCTCCCATGTCAGGCACCTCCATGGACGTCCATCTTTTCCATCCCTTACTTCAGTCTGGAGAGGTAACATCCCCCTCCACGACATCCACCCATTTGCACAGCTTGGTCAGACTCTCTCTCATACATGGACTTCATCTCCTTTTTCACCGTTTGGGCAATAAGGGAAAGAAGACTCTTAGCCAACTTCTAAAGCTGGCTCTCGTGAGAGTTAATCATCTTCACAAGCTTGTGGAGACTTCTTGGTTGGGAGGATGTTTAAGGGGGTGAGGCTCTCCTAGGAGGGGCTTCACCTAAAACTTGTCCCCATGTCTCTAGGTGTGGCATAATAAGATCGGGAGCCAGTGGGCTTTGCTTAGAACCATGTGAGAAGGATCCTTCTTGGACATCAAAAGCTTGAAGCCGCTTCATATTGCTCTTGGGATCATCTGCGTTCCATTTGCAATCCAAAGTAATAACATCAATAGCAGAGCTTGGGGCTTCATCTGGGTACAGTGGCACTCCAGCTTGCAGGCATACCTGGGATATGACCACCACATATGGAATTGAGGTACCATCTTTCCTAGATTTTCTCTTCATTTGCACAACCACAATTTCCCTAAAATTTATAGGGACCCCTGTCATGATGCAGGTGATAAGGATAGCTGCTTCCAAATTGACTCGCTGCTCATTCTTGGAAGGTATGATACGGCCACAGATGAAGTCCAATCACAGCTTGGGCTCAAACATAAGATCATGGAGATAAATCTTGCTGCCTATAGTCGCCCAGAGGGGTGTTTCTACGATAATAATTGGAGCTATCCAGCTGAAATGGTTCTCCTTATTAACTATTCAGGCTATATGTTTAAAGCCGGTGTCAATCTTGTCCTCCTAGAATATAGAATTAATGGTCGCTAGAGTGATGTCGACCACCACCTCGCACTATAATTGAAGGCAAGTAGGGAAATTCATCCACCTTATCCCTGTGAAGCATACTCACATAACTGGCTTAGTAAGAGGCGTGAAATTCTTGGACAAGGCTGGGGTAGTAATATGGGAGTGGATTGGTGAAAGCATGCCATTGGTGGTCATGGAATTGAGCGGTGATGTTGGGGAGGTCACCTTGTAGTCTCTCAATCACTTCACCACAATGATTGACCGGCCCTTGCAAATAGCATAATTCCCCTTCATGTCGGGCATACAGAATATTATGCCCTTTCTGCAGTTGGTGGGTGCTGCAGATGCCTTTCCTTTCCCCATTCCATTGGTGGAAGAGGAGGTTGGGGCCTTGCCCTTGCATGGGTTCCTAGATGAAGTCATATTCTGCAAAAATCATGTTAGTGCCAAACAACCATACTTTCTTTTTATATTTTTGTTTAAGAAAAAATTAAATAAAATAAAATAAAAAATAATAAAAACTAACATCTATCATAACTAATGGAAGAAATTATAAAAATGGGATGACAAACAAGTAGAATTTCTAAGATGTAAAGCATTGGCAGTGCCGGTGAGACACCTGCGAGACACAAATGAGGATCCGCAAACCGCCGGTTATCCGTTGGACCCAAACAGAACACTTGGAATTCCAAGGGTGATCCGGTCAAACACTGGCATTTCTTTAGTCTCTATTCATAGAATGTCGGTGTAACGCAGATCTGGGGCAGTGACCTGAAGCCCTGAACCTAGACTTGCATTTCATCCTGCATTTTGTCGGGCCTGACCGATGGTTTGCTGGTGGATGTCTGGCAATGAAATTCATCCCAGACTCAAAGAAATGGAAAAACACTTAGATTCAACACTCACCTACTCAACACAGCAACAAAAAAGCAAGTAAAAGTGACAATTTACCCTTAAGAAAGACGTCACTCCATCTATCATTGGGCAAATTGTGTAATTTAAGCACGCATGGGGCTACTAAGACTTCACCCCCAACTAAAATCAACCACAATAAGCAGTAAGAATTTTGGCATAAAGAAGACCCATATTATCATTCAACATCAGATTACTACTCCCACATACCCACAAAATGAATAATAGCAAAGTACCAACAATCATAATCATGGGTGTAATAGGGAGCCATGAGTGGGGACATTTTGATGCTCATATGCCAAAAATAATTCATATTTTACCAATCAATGATAAAAAACAAAGTAAGAGTGACATACCAAATGGATTTGAAATCAATAAGAGGAGAAAGATCAAAGCTTGCACAAAGGAGCTCCACACAACTTTTTCTTACCTTGTGTATTTGAGAATAGATTGAGTAGTGATGAAAATAAGAAATGAAGTGTGGGTTTTATAGGAGAGAAAGAGTGAAGAGGATTGGTAAGTGAAAAGGTGGGTTTAATGGTGGGATTGTGGAAAGGTAATGTATGGGGAAGTTAAAAAGGTTTAATAGGAAAGTGGCAAGGTGAAGGGTTTATGGGGATTTGGAGGGGTTTTGATCGACATTTTTAAATAACTGGGTTGGGTCGATCCATGGAGTAGTCAAAAATTATAGAAAATGAACTTACCTGCCCCTACACTTAACTAGTGATCATCGATAGGGAACGACAGTTTGCCGGTTATTAGGCCGGTGCCCAATACCTTTCAAGTTCAATGGTAATTTACCGGCAATTAGACGACGAGTTGTAAATTGGAACCGGTGATTTAACGGTTGGGTCATTAAATACACCCCAACTTCTAGGTGCACTATTTGGAGTCGATGATTCACCGATGGTTCATGGATTGGTATCAACGTTCCACCGGCGAGTCGCCAGTTTTCTCTCTTCTCTTCACTTCTTCTATTCATTAACTGCGACAGGGTGAAATTTTGCACGTTGGCACTAGTATTTTGTCGGTCTAACGTCGTGCCTGCCTTGCTCTTCTTATACATTGTTTGTGCATCCAAACTACCTACAAAATCAAAAACAACAAAACATCAAAATACTCAAGATAAAAATTCTTGGGTTGCGTTCCAAAAGCGCCTTTGCTAATGTCGTGACATGATGGATACCTTCCTAATCTTTAGCACTCCAAAGGGTCATCCTCCAATTCACTTTCATCATCCATAGATGCATAATTCTTGTCTTCACCATCGAGCACTGCCATGACCTTACACTCATCTGGGGGATTGATAGGCTGACATACATTGAAGGTGACCTCATTACCACCTACTTGGAACTTCATCTCCCCAAGCTCCACATCAATTAAATCCCTTCCTGTTGCTAGTAGAGGTTGCCCCAAGATAATTGGCACCTCGACGTCCATCTCACAATACAACTCAATGAAATCACCTTGGAGTATAAATTTATCCACCCTTACAAGAACATCAACTAGCACACCAACGAGTCTTTTGATTGACCTATCCTCCATCAATAGCCTCATAGAAGTAGATTTGGGACTCCCTAACCCGAGTTTCTTAAATATTATGAGAGGCATGCCATTGATACTAGCACCAAGGTCACACAAGGACTTATTAAACATGCACAAGATAATTCTTCAAGGAATGCTGAATGCCCCAGGACCTTCATGTTTTGGAGCAAGATTGCTAGTCATCACAACACTACAATGATGGGTCACCTCATTGGTGCCCGTACCCACCTCCTTTTTCTTCAAGAGTTCATAAATTTTGCATATCCTGGAATTTGTATCAAAGCATCCACCAGGGATATATTGATATATAATTCACTTAACATATCTATGAATTCTTGGAATTGATTATCCTCCTTCTTTTTGACCGACCCTATGGATATGGCGGGGGAACTCTTACTTCATGGTCCTGGTCATTAGGGGCCTTCATGCCCGCCTTCACATGAGCCTTATCTGAGGGCGTCATATCAACATCTCCCTCATCTTTTCCTTCCTCATCATCACCAACACTTGGTGATTTTGGCAACTAAGTCAACACATCATCATCAATTGCCTTCACGGTGTCAACATCCTTGGGCTTCACTCCCAGATCTTTCAATATCTTATCATTCCTAGTCATGATTGCCATGCAATTGTCATTTTTCTTTGGGTTTAGGAGAGTATCACTAGGGAGTTCACCCTTCATGCGAGGGTTCATTTGCGCTTTGAGGTGTTTGATTAAAGCTGAGTGGGAGCTCACGATCTGGGTGAGGTCATACACCTCCCCTTTCAACTCTCTAACCCCACTTTCCGTGGATTCTACTTTCTTTAACACTCGGGACAACATGTCCTCAATCTTTGAACTTCCTACATCACTCACCTCGAATTGTCCTTAAAGTGCTTCTGCTTTTGGAGGAGGTATGTAGGGGTTAGAACTTCTATGGTATCACAATCCTTCGTGATTTTGCTCTCTATTCCTCCATCGATCATTTCTCTCCACCCATATAGGATTATCACAATTTCTCCAACCTTGATTCTCCTCCCTTGGGCGCCAAGGGCCTTGATGCCCAAGGTGAGAACCCTCCAATTGGCCTTTCATGTATTGACACTCCTCCTCATATCTCGGGGGTGAAGTATCCTCATTAAGCTAAGCATGGGGTTGAGCAACCACGACATTCACACTCTTTATACCAGCTCCCATCACATGTTTCGTCATCAACTCTAGGTAGGTCGTCATTTTGGCAAGAGTTTCATCTCTATCCTCATCCCTCTTCCTTAATTATGCACTCAACAGATTTGGTGCAACACCGCTACAAGATACCTCCACTTGTCTAGTATGCCATGCCCGATTGGTCTTGTCATTCTATCAAATAATGCCTTGGCTACTCCATAGGGTCGATCCATGATGGATCCCCCAGCCAAATTATTTGCTACAGACTTATTGATAGAATCCAATGATCGGTAGAAGCTTTGATGCAGAACTCTTATCGGGTAAACCATGGTTTGAACAACTCCTCCAACCATGCGGTTACTTCCCTAGTGAGTGAGAATGGGAAGAATCTCAATCTGATTGATTCTTGAATGATATTTGTAATGTTGAAGGGTTGACGAATCTCCAAGAAGTTGCGGAGATGCCTGTTTGCATCCTCATTGGGCATTCCGCCAATAAGTCCCTTCATTTGAAGTAGGTGCAACATTGTACTCATCACATGGAAAATTGCCTTCCCTACAATAGGAAGTAGAAGAATTGCACCTACTACATCGAGCATCACGGGTTAGTCATCCTCATGATCCATATGCCCGTCAACCGAACCTTCTCCTTCTAATGAATGTTGGCTCATATCAACTTCAACCTAGAAGGCACCAACCAAGATTGTAAAGTCAAAATAATTAAGATTCAAGATCAATTCAAAATAACAACAACTAAAGGCTATCAATCTACATTCCCCAGCAATGGCGACATTTTATATGACGTTCAAACTACAACCTTCTTCATGAAAGAGCATAAATGGTCGTTGTATCAAAGCAAATGACCCAATGAATGTCGGGGTCGAATCCATCAACAATAGTCATCTATTAAATTGAAATAATTTGCATCAATGTTGCAAGACAAATAAGAAAAAATTAGGGGAGTCACAATTTATTAAATAAAATATAGAATTGCTAAAAACAGGGGCAAATTGTAGAAAAGACCAATGGAGAGACGACTAGGGGTGTGATATTGATAAGGGATTCAATGGGTGGGCATTGTGGATTTCTCCTATATTTACTCAACAATATGATTAGTTGTGGATTGCACGATATTTTAAGTTTCTCAACCAATTAGATGTCTTATACCTTGGGTTTTTTCAAATTACAAGGTCATCTTCACAACAACCACATCAACTTGAGTATGGATTCACTATTTCTAGATCCAATCCTTAACGGATGTGTAATAATGGGTTTTGGTTATGTCTAGCCCAATCCCACATAATTACCACCCAAATACCAATTAGTGTTTCCTCACCCATACCTTAATTTCATATTTCAAGCAAAATCAAAGTAAGGAAATACAACCCATTTTTGCAACTATGAGTTTTCAACTTAAAATTCAGAGGAAACACTAAAATCATACTAATTGAGTAAATCTAAGATCAAATACACAATACCCAATTCAAATCAACCCCAATCATTCACATATTCATAGAAAAGAATTTAGCTACTCATGTAGGTAAAATAAGGGATTGTGTTAATCAACAATTCAATATCTATTCACAAACTTGAGTAAAAGAAATTCAAGTAAGGTCTGAACTCCAACGGATGTTTCTACGTTCACAATGAAGAAGATGCCTCTTTCTCTTTCTACATCTCTCTACTTTCTATACAAACCAAAAGAAGTAGAATAATCAATACTTCTAGAATGGAATATTTAGTTCTTTTATAAGAGGTACAAAAGTAGGGTACAGATCTGCTCCTCTTTTTCTATGTTTGATATTTTTACCCCTAGCTGACGGGCCTCATTTGTGATTCATCGGCGGTTTGCTGGTGCAGGTTCGTGAACCGCTGGTCATTTCATGCTAAAGGATAGGGAGGTTTTTGTCTTTTCGGTGCTGGCACTAGCTGTTCGCTAGTGCTGATCCGCAGTTCGCTTGTTGCCCCAAGGTCCTGGCAGTAAATTCTTCAGCACTTCGGTGTTGTCACCGGTGGTTCGTTGATGTTCATCTGCAATATGCTGGTCTCCAACTTTCTTCCATACAGTAAGGAACTATGATCAATCTGGCATTTCGCTAGTGTCCTCAATTGCAGTTCCGGTCATCAAATTTATTTCCTTGCTTTTTGCTCTCCATTCAAGTTAGGTACCTATAAGGATTAAGGAGAAAAGGCATAAAATCCACCTACTTGACTGAAAACTAAGAAAAATCTCATGTTTAAGAGCCTAGTGCGTTGGTAAATTACCAATTCATTAATTATCCTCTATTGATTGTTAATTATTGATTGATGAATTGGTTCATGTCTGTGATCCCCAGAACCCTAGTTGCACGAAAGCATGATTTTAAGGAGTATGATTTTGAAAGAATGTGTTATAAAGTATATACATTATTTTTATAAAGATTAAGCATGTTTTCAAGATGATATGCATAATCAAATTTTAGCACAAAGATATGTTTTTTAGCATGATTTTCAAAAGCTTAAGTAAAGTCTTATTTTTGAAAGTCATGAGATGATTTTGAACTAAGGCGCAAAAGTATAGTTTTAAAGAGAGGTTTTGGAGTCAAGACTCCCCTGCGTAGTTTCAATCCATGTTTAATTGAAAGGCTCCATAGATGATTTTTAAAATACTGATTATATGTTATAACTAAAGTTCTTTATAAAGATGTTTTCTTTTTGTTGCCTCACTGATGGACCAGTTCTATTAGCATATGTTTTAGGAGAATTATCTAGAACCGAGTTGGGTGAACAGGTTCAGACAACCCCTAAGGCCCAAAACTACATAGCCAGCATACGATAGGATCGTATCATTAATTCGGGCGATTCTTGAGATAAGTCCTTGGTAAGGACTTCAGTTATGGATCCACAGTTCAGTTTTGTCCTCAGCTCTAGCAAGGTTTTGGATAACCTTCCTCCATGTGGGATCATGCACTCATTCATGATGATTATCAGTTATGAGAAACTCCTAACTTAAAGATATAAATTACTTGCATATGTATTTATAGAGATGATTATGATGCATGAGTTTTATTGGATAAATTGTTTCACACACTAATCATATTATCCATCACTTGAGACATTCTTGCTAACGTAGTTTCATTCAACTATTTTGTATATTGTACATTCCATGTACGGATGCCATTTGGCGCTGCATCTTATTATGATGTAGACTCAGGTAGATGGGATTAGCAGCGGAAGCTTCGCTAAGAGTTTATCTACATTCAGCTTTTGGTAAGGCCTCCTACATTTGGAGTGTGTCAGTTATTTGAGTTTTTTAATTTATAGAACTTGAGTTAGTTGTGGAAACTTTGTCCCTACACATGCCTTCAATTATTAGAAGCTTCATAGATAGAGTTAGATATTGAGTCAATAATGTTGCTTTTTAATATTTATTTCAGTTATAGAATAAATTATCTTTTATTATATTGAGTTCACTATGTTTTAACTTCCACAATACTTATTGAGATCTAGACTTATAATAAGATAGGCCAAGGATTCGTTTGGATCCCGAAAATGGTCTAAATGTCGATCTACGCCCTGGGTCTAGATTCGGTGCATAACAAACTTTGTATCAACGCTTTAGGTTTTCAAGAGTCCTAGAATTTCTATGAAGCCACGTCTAGTAGTGTCCTTCTTATAGGTGTGAAGCACACCATATCTATAATGAATAGACTATGAAGAGTTAGGAAATACTTCCCTTCTTTAATATTCCAGATTGTGCGATAGCGTGTGACTCTGTAAAGACTTTCTCCTGACACGTGTATTCACCTATTTCGGATCATGCCACCTAAATGCACAAGCAGTTAGAGGAACATAATCAATATGCCTCTACCAACAAGGATGTACACCCGAAATGAGCAGCACTCCAGTATGAGGTTATAGTGTTGGAGCCCATGATGCACCAACTACCAACGGAAGGAACCGAGAGACCCCAGTTCCACCGCCTCCTAGTATAGGCACTTCATAGGCAGAGTTCATAGGAGTTATAAAGATGCTTACCTAACTGGTGGCTCCTTATTCAGGTTGTTAGAGCTCAGCACTAGTTAGCTTCAGTTCCCATGACTCAGGACGATCAAGGATCAGAGAGTTCCTGAGGATGAGTCCACCAGTTTTTACATGATCAAAGGTTGATGAGTACCCCCAAAACTTCATTGATGACATTTTGAAGGTTCTAAGGGCAATGCATGCCTCTAAGAGTGAGGGAGTTGAGTTTGCTTCCTGCCAGTTGAAGGATGTTGAAAATATTTGGTATTATCAATGGGAGCAAAGCAGAGGTTAAAATGAATCTCCATCTACTTGGGACAGCTTTGAGAAATATTTTCTCAACTATTTCTTCCTTCAAGAGCTAAGAGAGTCAAAGGTAGAGGAACTTGTAAACTTAAGGCAAGGTATTATGAGTGTGAAGGAGTACAACCTCAAGTTCATGTAGTTGTCTAGATACGCTCCGAAGATGGTACCTAACATAAAGGCAAGGATGAGGAAGCTTGTGTTTGGTTTTGGTAAACATGTCCGGAAGGAATGTGATGCTACACTGCTGATTAATGAGATGGATATCTCAAGGTTCATGGTATATGCACAAAAACTAGAGAAAGACAAGAAGAAAGATAGGGAACGACACTAGAGTAAGAAAGCTAAGATATTACGCAATAAGGCTATGAGGTAGAGGAATGAAAATGGAAATAGGTCCTTCTTTAGAAAGAGGTCATCTAAACTGACACAATCAGCTAATGGTCCAACATAGATTCACAGGAATGAGCAGATATCACAATGATAGGATGGTACATTTTAGGGAACCTAGTGATTCCCACCTTGTTGCAAATGCATAGGAATCAGTCGGGTAAGTGTCATTCGAGTGATAGATGTTACGAATGCAGCCAGTAGGTCCATTATTTGGAAAATTGTAATTCTCAATAGGGTAATTGGAGGAACAGGTCTAAGTGTACTCCCTCAGCATGCAGAGTTTCCCAAAAGGGAAATGCCTCGGGAACAAGCAAAAGTTAAAATCATCTGTATGCTATGTCTAGTTGACATGAATTGGAGAAATCCCCAGATGTTGTTCTTGGTGTATTAAGAGTCTTCTCAATTGATGTTTATGTAATACATGATCCAGGTGATATTTTATCTTTTGTGAGTCCTTATGTACTTGATAAGTTCAAAAGTGTTTGAAACAACTCTTAGAGCCTTATGGTGTTCCTACTTTGATCGATGAGTCAGTTCTAGCTAAAACAATCTATAGGAATTGTGCAATTTCAGTCCATCATAGAGACACCACAACTGACTTGATTGAGTTATACATGGTCAGCTTTGATGCTAATCTAGGCATGGATTGGTTATATTCTTGTTATGCCATAGTTGATTGTAGAACCCGCGTCATAGAATTTTGATTTCTAGATGAGCCAATCTTTTTTTGGGAAGGTTGTCTCATTATGCCTAAGGGTTGTTTTCATTTCATACCTTAAGGCTAGAAAGTTAATCTCCAAGGCATGCATCTATCACCTAATGAGAGTGAAAGACTCTGATGTTGAGACCCCATTCCTTCAGTCCATTCCCATTGTTAATGAGTTTCCTGATGTTTTCCCTGATGATCATCCAGGGGTCCCTCCAAATAAAGAAATAGATTTCAGAATTGATGTTATTTCTAATACTCAGCCTATTTCTATTATGCCATATAGAATGGCTCCATCTGAGTTCAAATAGTTGAAAAAGCAGTTAAAAGATTTGTTAGATAAGGGTTTCATCTGTCCTAGTATTTCACCTTGGGGTGCTCTATTTCTCTTAATGCTTAAGAAAGATGGTACCTATAGAATATGTATAGATTACAGATAGATGATGTTATACCCCGAAAGCCCAATGATCAGACCCGAGAGTTAAAATAGAGAAGAGTTAAAATTTGGCATCAACTATCAGAACAGGTCTTAAGGTGACCCATGGGAGCAACCCATGAGTCGTGATGTGACTCATGGTGAGGCCCAGATAATGAATTTGATATTGGGAAATGGGATCCCCACGGATGTGATCATGAGTCGTGATCGGGCCCCATAACTCATTAAGTTAGTCGTGGGGAGTGATGAGTGAGAAAATAGAAGGAAGTGAGCAGTATACCCAACGGAAGGACTCCACGAGTCGTGATCAGTCACCACTATTCGTGGGGAAGGCCGTGAGTAGCAGGGTAAAAATTTAATCAAGGATGATGCAGTGTATACGACGAGTGGTGACCACAAGTCGTGGTCACTAGTAATGACTTGTTAATACACCCGTGACGAGCCCGTATGATTTGATTAGTAGTGCACCCGAAAAATCATGCCACGAATTGTTGCCAGAGGGGACGAGTCATTATATCCCTCGTGGGGACTACCTAGCAGTTATTTTCTACGAATTTAGTAAGGGCTTTTCCGGATTTCCTAAGATCCTAAGGGCTAAACTACGTCGTTTTATGTTATGAATGATGTATTTAAGAGGGTTAAGTTCATTTTAGGTCATATTCATTCATGCATGCAAAGATAGAAGGTTATAGGGGGTGATCAAGCTTGTTCTTCTTCAAATTCTTTTGAATTCCTCTTGAGAAATTAAAGAAGTGTAAGAATCAGCTTCAACCAGGTATATAGGGTTAAGAATGGGTGCTTCCTTTCACACCCATGCTCAATCCTTCTCTAAATCATGAAATTTCCATGTCTAATTTATGGGGTTTTAACACAATGCATGAATTTCCTAAACTCTCTACATGGGTATGATTTAAATATGTGTCTATTATTGAATTATGATTCATGGGTAAGTTTTATATTGTTTTCAATTAAAATCATGTTTCAAGTTTTTATGAATTAAAAAGTCCATTGATGAGAAGTTCGTGAAAGAAGAGATTTGTAATTAATGTATGATTATGATGAGATATTATGATAAAAAATATGTTTTTAAGATACCCATGTTTATAATCATATTTTCAAAGCGAATTGAGTATTTTCAAGCATGTGAAAATATTGGGCAAGGCCCACATGTTCTAGTATGATTCATGATTTTTCTGAATTAAGCTTACCACATGGATTAGGAGCGAAGACTCCCAATTATCTTTCAGCTTGTGGTATGGTTTGAGTTAAAACTTATCATATGCATGATTTCATATTTGATATGTATTTAATTATTGAGATTCATCACTAGACGATGTTGAGCTTCATAGAAAAATGATGGAGAGCATATGCATATTTTTTGGAGTAGTGTCAAGCACCGAGTAGGCTAAGGGTCGATCACCCTATGCCTCAGAACTACACATCAATGTAGGTTTATGCTTATATGTATATTACTTCACTACCTCCCTTGTGAGATATCCCTACCCTTTTGGGCCACGAGCTTGATATCGATATCATGGTATCGTCCCTAACCCTGACAAGGCTTTGGACGGCTCTACCCACTTCAGTGTGATAGTTGGGACCAAGTAAGCTCTATCATGGTATGTTAATTAATAGACGAGTCTCCAATTGTTCCTCATTATTTTAGTTATGCAGGTTCATCATTCATGAGATTTATACATACATACATACATATATATACATACATACGTACATACATATATATATATATATATACATATATATATATATACATACATATATATATATATATATACATATATATATATATATATATATATATATATATATACATACATATATATATATATATATATATATGTTCTAATGTAGGTTTTACTCAATGTTCAGTTTTACTCATGACTATCAGATTTCAACTTTGAGTCACTAGATTCAGCTATGATGTTATGTTATTTTATGATGAGATCATGATTTTAGAAAGAACGCATGCAAGCCCTATTCTCAGATTCTTATTTTTTATGATTTATATTTTGCATGTTCTTAAATGATTTTACTTATTTAAGCAGTTTTTACTTATCCTGCATACTCGGTACATTCCATGTACTAACCGCATATTCTATGTTGTATCTTCTCATGATACAAGAGCCCGCTCTCAGGCTCAGCCCCGTTCATAGTCAGTTGTTCGGTTGGTTTGGAATACCTACACGCAAGTGCACGTGGTCGAACAAGTAGTAAAATGGCTTAAGTAAGCCAAGTATCGATCTCACACGGACTGGACCAAGGTAATAATCGAATCAAGTGTTAATAAACTCTAACTCTAATAATGCAGACAACAGTTTCCAGAAGATTTTGGGAGTTTGTTTCCTAATCTATACTAATCTAAAACAAATGTACAAATTGAGTCTGAACTATAGTAATGAGCATGCTGAGGCTAAAACAAACATGCAGGGAAGCAATTTATTGATACAAATTGGTTAATCTTTCCTTCGGTTGCTAGTCAAGAATTATTGCATATGGATTAAAACTCTCGTATTTAACCCAACTTAAGAATCATGAATCTTCCACCTATATTTCTGTGATAAGAAGAAATTCATGTTCTAGCCATACGAAACTGATTCCTTAATTGACTAATA
Organism: Datura wrightii; assembly: GCA_035772735.1. Lineage (NCBI taxonomy): Eukaryota > Viridiplantae > Streptophyta > Magnoliopsida > Solanales > Solanaceae > Datura > Datura wrightii. Next base: position 117,256,551 of record JASDFA010000010.1, on the reverse strand, counting down.
CGACTTTTAGATATATTTCTATTTTGAAGGTAAATCAATTCTCAATTTTCCCAAACCAAGAAGTGATCATATCCTATTAATTCACAACTTTCCAATTTCTTTCTCTTTCGAGCGCAAATCGGATTTTTTAGATATACATTAATATTGGCCAAACATTAATGCAGTAAGAACAAGAATTAATAGAACAACCATAGAAGAAAATATGAAAAACCAAAATGATCAATAATTACATTCCACCACAAATGTTCTTAACCTCAGCAAAAAGTGAATTAGCCACTCATTTGTGGATTAAACATCTTTAAATGAGTGTAAATCATACAAACAATTGGAATAAAGAAGAAAGAGATAGAGAAGAACCCTAAGAATTTCGTCCCCTCAACTGCCTGTAACCCACGTTCTTGCTCAACCAAGTCAGCATAATTAAAAATAAACCTAAGTGTGCTATTTATACTAGTGAGAATTTTTCTCGGAATAACAAGCAACGTGTGACGGAGAACATCACGGAGCACTGCCTCCGTGACACGCCACAAACGCGGACCTTCACTGGAATCCGGTCCTCCATGTAATTATGACCAACGTGCCATGGCGTGCAACACGGGGCTTGGCCAACGTGCCACGGCCCCAACGCGGACCTTCACTGGAACTTGGCCTATTTTAATCATCCGGGAAAGAATGCATCTGCGATGGCAGCGTGACACGGCTCCATCGCGGAGCCCCTTAATTTGCTGCATGACCTTGGCCTTTTCCACTGCTCGCTTCCGAGTCCATTCCCGATTTCTCCCAACATGCATCTTAGCTTCCAAAAATTACATTTTTCCTGCAAAACAACACTAATCATGTTGGTTAGTATAAATTCACATTTTAACTACAAATCACATGAAAATGTACAAATATCAATGGATAAACAAGATGAAATGAAGCATTTGAGTATCACTTGGGCATATAATTCTGCCCAAGATCACTTACCCCACACTGAAAACCTTGTTCATCCTCGAACAAAAATATCACATCTCATGCAATTGACACCCAATCATAGCTACTTTGGCTCGACAATTCAAGCTACGATTATACCGATTATTTACATAGCAAATCATCAAGAAAACATGCATAGTCTCATCAATACAATGACATTCAACACATTAAGACCTCCTACACTCAGGAGTCGACTCTCGATCTCGGCAATCTCATGCAAATTAGCTGATCAAGACATCCGACACGAAATTAAATCTCTTGTCAAGCATGTTCCCTCACAACACAAGAGAATTTCCCCCTTTTCAATCATATGATCTCAAAAACATTATATGTAGGGGCATATGAACACAATTTCGCTCTCTCTCCCAAAGAATTCACATGCATCATGTCATGACCCATAAGTTTGCCTCTAGTGTATTACTCCACTAATATAAGGACGAGTGATGTAAGATCACGTAGGACTTAACGGGTTGTAATGTAAGCTAAGAAACTAGTACATACTGGGCTAACCAATAATAGCAACTAGCACCCTTAAGCGCTTTTCAATACATCCCACCACATTATGGGCATTGTTTCTTCCTTCATCCTCCCCTTTCTTGAAGCCTTTCTTTATTTTTATTCCTATATCTTTAAGCACACTCGACTTAATAACAAAGATTAGTTATACGTCTTTATTTTATTAAATTCAGCAAGTGCACCCTTGACCTTTTCTTTACTTTCACCACTTCCGCTTTTCCTTTCCTTTTACAATTACTACTCCTTGATGATCTTGGGCAGATTTATATGCCCAAGTGCTACTCAAACGTATCATTTTTACCTTGTTTGTTGTGCAATGTGTATATAATATCATGTAATTGGTAATAAAATGCGAATTTATACTAACCAACATGATTAGCATTTGTTTTGCAGGAAAATGTGATTTTTAGGAGCTAAAATGCATGTTGGAACTATGTCGGAGTTGGACTTGGATGCGAGCGTGGAAAAGACCCGGGAATGCAGGATTTATAGGGGCTCCGCGATGGTTCCGTGCCATGCTACCATCGCGGTAGCACACTGCCTGAGCAGGAATTAAATTTGAAATTTCCAGTGTGCATGCGCGTCAGCTCCGTGGCACGGAGATAGGCCTCCGCGATGGCCTCCGTGCCACGTTGAGGTTAAATTACTGGACCCTGGAAATTCCAGTGAGGGTCCGCGTCCACGCCGTGTCACGGAGGAAAGGCTCCGCTTTGGCCTCCATGACACGTTGCTTGTTATTCCGGGAAAAATTTCCCACTAGTATAAATAGCACACTTAGGTTTATTTTAAGTAGTTTTCAGTTTTTAGACTGAGTTTAGAAGTGGAGAGCAGGAACGTGGGTTAGTAGAAGTTGGTAGAAGTTGAAGATTGGAAAAGCTAAGGGATTTCTTCTCTTCCTTTCTTCTTTCTATCAATTGTACGTATGATTTACACTCATTTTAGGATGATCAATCCAAGAATGAGTGGCTAATTCTCTTTCTTGCTGAGGTCTTGAACATGTGTAATGAATTCTGATTTTCATTGATATGGTTTATTCTTCTTCTTTAATGTTGTTCTATTAATTCTTGTTCTTTACTGCATTAGTGATTGGCCAACATTAATGTATATCTAAAAAGTCCAATTTCACTCGAGAGAGCAAGAAATTGGAAAGTTGTGAATTAATAGGGTATTGTTCTTAACTTGATTTGGGAAAATTGGGTTTTGATGTGCTTTCCTGATAGAAATATACTTGGAAGCCATATTAGTCAAATTAGGAACCGGAATTGTAGTGCTAGGTCATAAATTGCATTTGATCACAGAAATGTAGACGGATGGTTTATGATTCTAAAGTGAAATTAAATACGAGAGTTTTAATTTCTAGGCAAATGTTCTTGGCTAGCAACATGAAGAAGAGAACTAACCAAAATTATCATGATTATCAAGTTCATTACTTGTTCTTAACCTTGGCATGTTCATATCCATTGTCTGAATTCAAAAGTAAATAGTTTGTAGTAATTGTAGTATATAGTTTAGAAACAAAAATTCAATTACTCTTGGGTACGTTGTTGTTAGCATAATTAGAAGTTAAATAGAAATATAGTAAATTAGGCAATTTTACATATCTTGAGCCTCCTTGGATCGATACTTGGCTACTTAGCCACTTTATTACTTGTTTGACCACGTGCACTTGCGTGTCGGTTTTTACCCGTACCCCAAAGCACCGAGCAAGTTTTTTGGCGCTGTTGCCGGGGAGGCTAGGCGATTTGTAAAATTGTGTTTAGTGTAAATTTACTGTATTTGTATTTTTATTTTCTTAACTGTTAACAACTTGGTCTTAGCCTGTATTTTGCAGATTTTGTTTCTGTGAACACTGGCAAGGGACAAAAATCTGGTGGAATCTTACTTAGAGCCTGAGCGTGAATTTCATAGCCAACGTAGAGAAGCTCTTCGGAAGAAGCTGCAGTTTCTTCAACAGACTATGATGGAGCAACCAAATCCACCAGTTGTTAGGGCAGTTTTAGTGCCCGATGAAGCAGCAGCAAGGCCGGTTCGCGAGGTGGCAATCCCACACGCTAATAATGTCCATTCTAGCATCCGCAAACCAGAGCCTGGAGGGAGGTTTGAATTAAAGCAGAATATGGTGAAACTTTTGCACACAAGTGGGCAATTTACCGGTCTCCCTCACGAAGATCCACAACAACATCTCCAGAACTTTTTGGAGATAAGTGACACTTATATACCCGCTGGAGTGTCACCTGATTATGTTCGGCTCACCTTATTTCCATTTTCCTTACTTGGGGAAGCCAAGAGGTGGTTAAAAGATGAACCACCCAACCCTATATCAACGTGGGATGATCTTGCACGGAAGTTTCTTATTAGATTTTTCCCTTCTGGTAAAACAGCCAGGCTTAGGAGTCAAATCCTAAGTTTTAAACAGAGGGAAGGGGAAAATCTATATCAAGCCTGGGAAAGATTCAAATCCATGTTGCGGGACTGTCCTCACCATCATCAGTCCAACGAGGTGTTGGTACACACTTTTATTGAGGGTTTGGAACCCCACACTAAAATTCTGTTAGATTCAGCAGCTGGAGGGCAAGCGCTGGAGAAGACTTATGAGGAGCTGTACACTTTTCTCAACCGAATTTCACAAGGCAATCCATAATGGAATGCAGATTCTTCAAGAGGTGGAGCAAGGAAAGCAGCGGGAGTGCTTGAAGTGGATGGATTCACAGCTATCGCTACACAGATAGCTGCTTTGCAAAATCAGTTAAACACTCACTTCAGCAATATCAATTTGAACCAGCCTTCAGCTTCAGTAAATGCAGTTCAACAGATGTGGTGTGAAGTGTGTGGTAGTAGTGAGCATTCAGCTGAATGCTGTGGTGCAAATCCTGATTCTGTTAACTTTGTGGGCAATGCACAGAGAAATCAACAGCAGTTTGGTGGTGGCTACAACTCAAATTGGAGGAACCATCCAAATTTTTCGTGGGGTAGCAACAATCAACAAGGTCAGAGTTCAGGGCAGGGTATGCACAGAAACCAAGGAGGGCAACAAAATTATCAAGCTCAATTCAGAAATCACAATGCCCCTCCTCCACCACCATCACCGACTATTGAGGAGATGTTCAAAACCATGATCGCTAATCAGGCACAATTGCAGGCTGACTATGTCAAATTGGCAGCCGAAGTGAAGAACAATCAATTGGAGACCAAGGCTCTTGAATATCAGTTTGGGCAGTTTGCTAGTGCCCAAAATACTAGACCCAGAGGAGGACTACCTAGCGACACGAATCCAAATCCGAAGCAGATTAATGCAGTGACCACGAGGAGTGGTTTACAATTAAAGGAGGTGGAACCGGAAAGACCGCCTCAAAAGTCAGAAGCAGTAGATGTTGAGGGAGAGCAAAGGTCTGATAAGGGGAAGAGTAAAGAAGCTGAACCAGAAAGGCCTCCACCCCCGTTCCCTCAACGACTTAAGAAACACACGGAGGAGGCGTGTTTCCAGAAATTCATGGAGGTACTTAAACAGGTACATGTTAACTTACCTCTTGTTGATGTCTTGTAGGGAGTGCCAAAATATGCGAAGTATATTAAAGACATCGTGGCTAACAAAAGTCGTTTGACTGAGTATGCCATGGTAGCTTTAACGGAGGAATGCACTTCCCGTATTCAGAATAGGTTGCCCACAAAACTGAAAGACCCTGGAAGTTTCACTATCCAGCTGACTATTGGGCAAAGTATCCGAGCGCGTGGATTATGCGACTTGGGGGCAAGTATAAATCTGATGCCTTCTTCGGTATTCAGAAAGTTAGGTCTAGGAAGTCCTAGACCTACAACGGCAATCTTGCAGCTAGCAGACAGGTCTTTGGCTAAGCCGGATGGCATTGTTGAGGATGTGTTGGTGCAAGTAGGCTCCCTCATTTTTCCGGTCGATTTTATTGTTCTGGACTTTGAACCAGATGCTGAAGTCCCATTTATTTTGGGACGACCCTTTTTGGCAACCGGAAAGGCATTGATTGATGTAGCTGCGGATAAACTTACAATGCAAGCACATGACAAGGTAGAGGTATTTAATGTGTTAAAAGCCATGAAGCTGCCGGCTATACATGATGAGCTTTCGAAAATCAGCGTGGTTGAACATGGAGAAAGTAAGCAGGCTGTTGAATCTCAAGACCCATTGGAGAGAGCGCTGATGCATTCTGATCATTTTGGGGATGGAGAAGCTTGTGGAATGGTTCAATTGTTGGATGGAGCACCTAATCATCCGAGAAGACAGGAATTTCAGTCCTTGATGAGATCACTAGAGCCGTTGCCAAAACCGTCTGTTGAGGAGGCACCGAAATTGGAGCTTAAAGAATTGCCTCCCCATTTAAAATATATCTTTTTGGGGGAGGGAGAGACGTTACCAGTTATTATCTCTGCAGACTTGACAGAGGAACAGGAAAAGGCAGCTTTGGGGGTCTTAAGGAAGAGGAAGAAAGCAATGGGTTGGCAAATGTCCGACATTCAGGGTATAAATCCAGCTTTCTGCACGCACAGGATATTCATGGAGACAGGAGCCAAGCCAACTGTTCAGCCGCAGAGGAGACTTAATCCAGCAATGAAAGATGTGGTAAGGAAGGAAATAATCAAGTGGCTTGATGCAGGTGTAGTCTACCCAATTTCAGACAGTGAGTGGGTCAGTCCCGTTCAATGTGTTCCTAAGAAAGGGGGGATGACTGTAATAACTAATGAGAAAAATGAGTTAATCCCTTCACGAACCGTCACAGGCTGGCGAATTTGTATGGACTACCGAAAACTAAATGAAGCCACGAGGAAAGACCATTACCCCATTCCTTTTATTGACCAAATACTTGACAGGTTGGCAGGGCAGGAATATTATTGCTTCCTTGATGGGTACTCCGGCTATAACCAAATAGCCATCGCTCCTGAGGATCAAGAGAAGACGACTTTCACCTGTCCTTATGGGACATATGCTTTCATGCGGATGCCGTTTGGGTTATGCAACGCACCCGCCACATTCCAGAGATGCATGATGGCTATTTTCCATGACATGGTTGAAGATTTTGTTGAGGTATTTATGGATGATTTTTCTGTTTTTGGTAATTCGTTTGCTACTTGTTTGCAGAATCTTGACAGGGTGCTGGCTCGATGTGAAGAATCCAACCTTGTGTTAAACTGGGAGAAATGCCACTTCTTAGTGAAGGAGGGGATTGTCCTAGGCCACAAAGTGTCTAAAAAGGGGTTGGAAGTCGATCGTGCTAAAATTGAGGTTATTGAGAAATTGCCACCACCAGTATCCGTGAAAGGTGTACGCAGTTTTCTGGGACATGCAGGATTCTATAGACGATTCATTAAAAACTTTTCCAACATTTCTAGACCGCTATGCAGGCTGCTAGAAAAGGAGGTCAAGTTTGAATTAAACGATGAGTGTGTTGTAGCATTTGAAAAGTTGAAGCAGAAATTGATAGAAGCACCCATACTTACCTCTCCTGATTGGGAACAACCATTTGAGCTGATGTGTGATGCCAGTGATGTGGCTGTGGGAGCTGTATTGGGACAAAGGAAGAATAGAGTTTTTCATTCTATTTATTATGCAAGCAAGACGCTGAATACGGCTCAGAGCAATTACACAGTCACAGAAAAGGAAATGCTAGCTCTGGTGTTTGCATTTGACAAGTTCCGGTCTTATTTGGTGGGTTCGAAAGTGGTGGTGCACACTGATCATGCAGCTATTCGATACCTATTCAACAAGAAAGATGCTAAGCCCTGATTGATCAGATGGATCTTATTGCTACAGGAGTTCGACCTTAAGATTAGAGACAGAAAGGGGAGTGAAAATCAGGTAGCAGATCACCTATCACGACTGGAGAGTCGGTCGCATGTGATGGAAAGTGATGATATTAATGAGGACTTCCCAGATGAGCAACTATTGGCAGTGGGAGAAGCAGAAGTTCCCTGGTATGCTGACATAGTCAACTTGCTAGTGAGCGGAGTTTACCCACCTGAAGCAACAGACCAGCAAAGAAGAAAATTGAGGCATGACAGCCGATATTATGTATGGGACGAGCCATATTTGTTCAAGCAGGGACCAGACCAGGTGATGAGAAGATGCATCCCAGAGAGTCAGATAGCAGAGGTGCTAAGGGGCTGCCATTCTTCGTTGTATGGAGGGCATCACGAAGGTGAGAGAACAGCACACAAGGTTCTTCAGTCAGGTTTCTTTTGGCCGACCCTGTTCAGAGATTCTATGAAGTATGTCAAAATGTGTGATAGATGTCAGCGGACAGGAACAATTGGCAGAACACAAGAGATACCTTTGCAGAACATACTGGAAGTTGAGCCCTTTGATGTTTGGGGCATTGATTTCATGGGTCCATTCCCACCGTCATTTGGAAATCGTTACATCTTGGTAGCTGTAGATTATGTATCAAAATGGGTGGAAGCAATAGCTTGCCCCAGGAATGATAACAAGGTAGTAACGAAGTTTGTGAAGAAACACATTCTCACAAGGTTTGGGACACCCCGAGCAATTATCAGTGACGGAGGAGCTCATTTTGTCAATGCAAGCTTCAAGAAATTATTGGCTAAGTATAGGGTGTGCCATAAAGTGGCCACAGCATACCACCCACAAACTAGTGGGCAAGTAGAGGTGTCAAATAGGGAGGTAAAACAGATTCTTCAGAAAACGGTGAACACACAACGGAATGATTGGTCTGGTAAACTTGATGATGCCTTGTGGGCCTACCGAACTGCTTATAAGACACCGATTGGAACGTCACCATACCGATTGGTCTATGGCAAAGCATGTCATCTCCCGGTTGAACTTGAGCATCGAGCTTTCTGGGCTGTCAGAAAGCTAAATATGGACTTAGAGCTGGCGGGTAAAAAGAGATTGATGCAGCTCAGCGAACTTGATGAATTTCGCTGGCATGCCTATGAGAGTGCGAAGTACTACAAGGAAAGAACCAAAAGATGGCACGACAAGCATGTGGTGCATCGCATTTTCGAACTAGGACAGAAAGTTTTGCTTTTTAATTCAAGATTGAAATTTTTTCCTGGTAAGCTGAGGTCTAAATGGTCTGGACCGTTTGAAGTGGTGAGAATGACCCCTCACGGGGTGGTAGAACTGTGGCAAGAAGATAGGAGTGCAACGTTCTTGGTAAATGGGCAGAGATGCAAGCACTACTGGGGGGATGATCATGATCGGGACAAATCGTCCATCTCCCTAGTAGATAAATGAGCTTAAAGGATGTCGAGCCGCGACGGTAAACCAGGCGCTGCACGGGAGGCAACCCGTGAAAAATATTTTCTTTCTTTCTTTTTAGTGTAAATAATTTTTACTTTTCTTTTCTTTTTCTTGACTAGGTTTAGATTTGCATTTTAGTTAGTATCTTTTATTTTTAGTTAGGGAAATCTATTAATTTAACCAATTTTTGTTTAGTGAGGTGATTTTCAGGTATAACGGAAGAAATATACATGGAATCGAGAAAATGAGGCGAGGTATGAAAATTAAATTTATTGGTGAAACAGAGCACTGGCGCGTTGGCGCCGTGTCACGGAGGTAATGCTCCGCGTTGGCCTCCGTGACACGTTGAAGGCAAATCTGGATTTTTCAAAATTCCAGTAAGCCAACGCGTTGGCTCCGTGTCACGGAGGAGGGGCTCCGCGTTACCCTCCGTGACACGTTGCACTTTATCCAGTGCCGGGTCACACCGGGTTTCCGGGTGACCCGCGTGTTTCCTTTAAATAATAACCCCGATTTCGCCCCAAATTCCCCCATTCCCTCTTCCCTCCGTGACCAAACACCCATTTCCCCCTCCCCAAGCAACGTGCCACGTTGATAGGCAAAGAAAAACGTCAAGTTTCTTCGATTCTTCAATTCTAAGGTATGTTTTCATCGTCTAACTCAATTTTTTGGCGATTTTTGTCAAATTTGGGCATATAAGGTGAGAAATATCACCCTAGGTAGAAATTGAACATGATATTGAATTATTTTGTGATTGATTTTTGTTTGGATTGTTGTATTTGGCGTTTGAACTTGTCGATTATGTAAATAATTCGAAATTGATTGTCGAATTGTATTTTAGGGCTTGGGTTGTTGAAGTCGACTTGGGCAACTTGATAGTTTGGTGAAATTGATGCCGGGGTGTGTTTAGTATTTGAGATAAGTCGTGGTAAATCTTGTATAACTGTTAAAAGACGACTAATTCTCAAATTTTTGTGGGAAAATGCATAATGTGTGAATTGGTTAGATTGTTAGATTAGCTTGTATATAAAATATTTTTCTAGTTGTTTTTAGTTTGTGGTTGTTTTGTTGCTTGTGCGATGGTTGAATTGCTAGCAATAGTAGGATTGGGAATTCGCTGTATGAAGTCTGAGTAGTACGCTAACCGTTATGCTGTCGAAATTTTGTTACGAACGCACTAAGCAATATGTGTATAGTTGTTTGTGTTTGGGGTTGTAAATAGAGCTATCCTTGCTGAAATTTTGTAAATATTGTTAAGGACTAAGTGTGGGGTAAATTTTGTGTAACCCAACCTTAGCCGAAGCTAACAACTATTTAGCTTAACGGTGTGCTTGTTTGTGTAAATTGACAGGTACAATGGCTAGCAGGCAAGACAAAGGCAAGGGTGCTTCTACCTCAGGCACCGGAAGGAAACGGATGAGACTAGGCACTGCAGTCCCAGCTGCACCCGCTGTTCCGCGCGGCCAACACCGCCGATATGGAACACGATGGGTCACCGATGAAGGGAAGAAATGGTACGCAAAGCATAAGGAGAACAAGTACTTCCCCGAGGAACATATTGCTAGGGAACCACTTGCACAGGAGTTCCCTCGCATTGTACAGAGGATTGAGGCAGCTGGGCTCAGCTTTATTTTTCAGGAGCCCAAGGAGTGCAACCTTCATTTGGTCCGGGAATTTTATGCCAACTGGAACCCGGCCATCAGAAGCCACACTATTAAAATCAGAGGGCAGATTGTCACTCTGGAACCCCAGCAGCTGAATGCCATTGTTGGAGCGCGGGACACAGACGCCCACGTTCTCCGCCAGCTAAACATCACCCCACCGTACGCCGACATCAGACGTACGTTGTGTGGGGCTCGATCCACAGCCCGATGGAGTAGACACAAGGAGAGGGGTTACCACCAGACTCTGCCCTATTCGCAGATGAACAGGGAGGCCAGAATTTGGCTAAAAATTGTGTGTTCGTGCTTGATCCCGGGAGTTCATATGACAGACGTGACCCGGGACCGTGTCTGCTTGGTGTATGCCCTTATGAAAGGGCTTGGGATTAATGTTGGGGCGGTCATAATATCCGCCATGAAGAGAGCCAGACTGCACCAGGGTCACAGTTACGGGTTTGGCGGACTCATCACCACCTTCCTCCGAGGCATCGACATTGAGGAAGAAGCCTTGGATTACATTCCGCAGCTGGAGCGGAGGGCCCTTGATGTGACAAAGACTAAGGCCCCCGACACTACACACGGACCCGTGCTGACTTTGGGCGAGCGACATGCTCGTGACGATCAGTACATGGCCCGTATGTTCGGCATGCAGATGCTGCAGCTACGGATAGGTGGGAGACCAGCCACCGAGGAGGAGTTATGGCAGCTGGAGCTGGACTACCCCTTTGGCGAGAATGCCAGAGCCTTATGTAAGGTGGGGCCAGCCTTTGTGGAGCCGACAGACGATGATGTCCCTACTGATGAGGAGACACGTCGTGAGGACTCTGATGTGGAGTCCGATGACGACGATGGAGCTGATTCAGATATGGGCGACGAGGCTACAGCACCGGATGAGGAAGTCGAATATTTCGACTGAGCAGGGAGTTCCACCACCCAAATTTTGTGCTTTGTATTTTTGTGAACACTGGGGACAGTGTTCGATTTAAGTGTGGGGTGGGGAGTAGTTAGGTGCTAGGTCAAGGCTCTAAATTGCTGTATAATTTTTCCTTGCTGTTTATGTATGTTGTGCCTTCCCTGGTGTGAACTGATTTGTGATGTACGTATATATTTGTTTTGTGGCTAATGATGTGTGTTTTTGAAAGTTATGGTTGCAATGGTAAATATTTTGTAAATTTTGTAAATAATTTTTTTTTCTCTATCGACATGATCGATATTTTTCAAAATTTTTGCGAAAATATATTGCACTTGTAAATATTTTCTTTCTATCGAAATGATCGATGTGTTGCAAAAATTTTGTCGATTTTTATTTTTTTGGGTTTCTCGAAGTTTGTTTTCGGTTCTTTTACCGAGAATAGTCCCATTGAACCGATGTCATAGTTAGTGACCGTTCCCTATGATGGATGGATGACGACCGTCTTAAGGGAAATGTAGTCGGTAGGAGTAGGATTTTTAATTGTTGTTTTAGTTTTCTTTGGTGGATTGCATCAATGAACTGTAGTTGCTTATGGTTGCTAAAATTTCGTTGCGTGTTGTAATTGATGTTCAAATTGTGAAAATGATTCATTTGAAAGCATGAAATTCTGTAAATATGTTGAGTTACCTAGGCTATAGAATTTGGTTCATTATGGTTGAGGATTAATCTTGAATTCATGTAATTGACTAATTAAAGAGTTTGTGAATGCATCTTGATTCGAGCATGTGCATGAAGTGTGAAGTGAGGATTTGCTATTCCATGTCATTGTGAATTGTCTAGAACTTGCCTGGTGTGTATACGAAGCGAAATGAAGGAGGTGTAGTGTTGGAAAGGATGTAGGCATTTCTTTGTTTTAACCGATAGTTTCCATATTTTTTTCTTGTCAAATTCTACCTTTTTATATGTTGTATACCCTAGTCAGCCCGTTGAACCTTTAGCCGATTTCTTTCTTTTGACCAAAATTGTATGAACTAAGCTTTATTCCTTATTTTCATTAGCCTTAAAGTCTTTAAGAAGCTCTTAAGCGCTTACAAAGAACAGAAAATGTTTCCCAAAGTGTTAAACAGTGAAAAGAGTGAAAAGAAAAAGAAAAGCAAAGTGAGGAAAGAAAAGATGACGTTGAAGAGGCACTTGTTGTAATTAACTGATATTGAGGGTACATGAAAACCCTCTGTTTTGTGTCAAGTGTGGTTGATGAAATGGGCTGTATGAAAGTAAACCAGCATGAATGGGAGAAAAAGAGAAAAGAGAGGAACAATATCCATGAGTCGATGGGAATGAGTTGAAAAGGCGCTTAAGGATGCTAGCGATTATTATTGGCTAATCCAATATATGCATACTAGATCCATAGCCCCGTTACAACCCATTAAAAGTCCTATTTGATCCTACATTGCATTTCTTTATATTAGTGGAGTAATACACTAAGGGCAAGCCTATGGGTCATGACATGATGCATGTGAATTCTTTTGGGAGAGAGAGTGAAATTAATTTTTATATGCCCCTACTTGCATGTTTGTGTGTTGCATGAACATAAAGGGGAAGTTTCTCTCGAGTTGTGAGGGCACATGCTTGATGAAAGATTGATTTTCGTGTCGGATTTCTTGATTAGTTGATTTGCATGAGTTTGCCGATATCAAGAATCGATTCTTAAAAGTCTAGGAAGCCTTGATGTATTAAGGTCATTGTCTTGTACGACCAAGCATGTTTTCTTGATGATTTGCAAAAATTGAATAATCGGTATGACCGTAGCGTAAATTCTTGCACCATAGTGACGAAAGTTGGGATGTAATTTGCATGAGTTGTGTATGTGTTGTTCGAGGACGAACAAGGATTTAAGTGTGGGGTAAGTGATCTTGGGCAGATTTATATGCCCAAGTGATACTCAAACGTATCATTTTTACCTTGTTTGTTGTGCAATGTGTATATAATATCATGTAATTGGTAATAAAATGCGAATTTATACTAACCAACATGATTAGCATTTGGTTTGCAGGAAAATGTGATTTTTAGGAGCTAAAATGCATGTTGGAACTATGTCGGAGTTGGACTTGGATGCGAGCGTGGAAAAGACCCGGGAATGCAGGATTTATAGGGGCTCCGTGATGGCTCCGTGCCACGCTACCATCGCGGTAGCACACTGCCTGAGCAGGAATTAAATTTGCAATTTCCAGTGTGCATGCGCGTCAGCTCCGTGGCACGGAGATAGGCCTCCGCGATGGCCTCCGTGCCACGTTGAGGTTAAATTACTGGACCCTGGAAATTCCAGTGAGGGTCCGCGTCCACGCTGTGTCACGGAGGCAAGGCTCCGCGTTGGCCTCCGTGACACGTTGCTTGTTATTCCGGGAAAAATTTCCCACTAGTATAAATAGCACACTTAGGTTTATTTTAAGTAGTTTTCAGTTTTTAGACTGAGTTTAGAAGTGGAGAGCAGGAACGTGGGTTAGTAGCAGTTGAAGATTGGAAAAGCTAAGGGATTTCTTCTCTTCCTTTCTTCTTTCTATCAATTGTACGTATGATTTACACTTATTTTAGGATGATCAATCCAAGAATGAGTGGCTAATTCTCTTTCTTGCTGAGGTCTTGAACATGTGTAATGAATTCTGATTTTCATTGATATGGTTTATTCTTCTTCTTTAATGTTGTTCTATTAATTCTTGTTCTTTACTGCATTAGTGATTGGCCAACATTAATGTATATCTAAAAAGTCCAATTTCACTCGAGAGAGCAAGAAATTGGAAAGTTGTGAATTAATAGGGTATTGTTCTTAACTTGATTTGGGAAAATTGGGTTTTGATGTGCTTTCCTGATAGAAATATACTTGGAAGCCGTATTAGTCAAATTAGGAACCGGAATTGTAGTGCTAGGTCATAAATTGCATTTGATCACAGAAATGTAGACGGATGGTTTATGATTCTAAAGTGAAATTAAATACGAGAGTTTTAATTTCTAGGCAAATGTTCTTGGCTAGCAACATGAAGAAGAGAATTAACCAAAATTATCATGATTATCAAGTTCATTACTTGTTCTTAACCTTGGCATGTTCATATCCATTGTTTGAATTCAAAAGTAAATAGTTTGTATTAATTGTAGTATATAGTTTAGAAACAAAAATTCAATTACTCTTGGGTACGTTGTTGTTAGCATAATTAGATGTTAAATAGAAATATAGTAAATTAGGGAATTTTACATATCTTGAGCCTCCTTGGATCGATACTTGGCTACTTAGCCACTTTATTACTTGTTTGACCACGTGCACTTGCGTGTCGGTTTTTACCCGTACCCCAAAGCACCGAGCAAGTTGACACTGTGGGAAAATTTCTTTTCTTGAGCGCTTCAGAGTTTTGGATCAAATTCACGGATAATGAAAAGAAGGGGCTAAGCTCGGTTTGTACCTTTTCGACAAAAGAAAAAAATAGGCTAAAGGCTCAATGGGCTAACTAGGATGTACATTCAAGGTAGGTACGATAATGAAAAAACTTTCGATTAAATCAAAGAAATGCCTACATCCTTTCCTACAATACTTATCCTTCATTTTGTTTTGTACACACACCAGGCAAGTTCTAGACACTTCACAATAGCATGGAAGAATCGAAACCTCACCACACACTCATTGCACATGCTCAACTCAAGACATATTCACAGACTCTTCAATCAGCTAATTACAAGAATTCAAACATTAAGCCTCAATCACACCGAATCGAACTCTATGGTCTAGGTATCTCAACATGTTTACAAAGTTGCATGCTTTCATACGAATCACCTTTGCATTCAAAATATCATATACAACACACAACAAGAATTCCGAACCATAAAGTAACGACACGTTTGGGATACAACAAATAAAAGAAAAAAATTAGAAAGAACAAAAGAAATCTACTCCTATCGACTACATTTCCCTTAAGACGGTCGTCATCCATCCATCATAGGGAACGGTCACTATTTACAACTTCGGTTCAATGAGACTATTCTCTGTAAAAGCACCAAAAACAAACGCCGAGAAACCCAATCATAAAAATATTTCAATGAAAAATTTTAAAAATATCGATAATTTCGATAAAAAAAACAATATTTACACAACCAGCTAACAACAACTCCATACAACACACAATAGCTTCACATTAATTACAACACCGAATTACAATACAAAACATAAACACCAAAATCACAGGGTCACATTTTTTTTTCCCAGGCATCACAACAGAACATAAACATAAACTAAAACAAAACAACCAGCACCTAACTACTCCCACCCCACACTTAAATCGAACACTGTCCCCAGTTTTCACAAAATTCAGCATAGCACAAGAGTAGCTGCTGAAACTACCTGATCAATCAAAGTATTCCACTTCTTCGTCAGGTACGGTTGCCTCGTCCCCCATAACTGAATCTCCCCCGCTATCTTCATCTGACTCAGCATCTAATTCATCGCGGCGTGTCTCCTCAACTTTGGGGACATCATCATCAACGAGCTCCAGAAAAGTTGGCCCCACTCGGCATAGAGCCCTGGCATTTTCGCCAAAGGGGTAGTCTAGCTCGAGCTGCCACAGCTCATCTTCTGTTGCTGGCCTCCCTCCTATGCGCAACTGCAGCATCTGCATCCCGAACATGCGGGCCATGTACTGATCATCCCGAGCATGTCGCTCGGCTAATGTGAGAACTGGCCCGTGAGTAGTGTCGGGTGCCTTAGTTTTGGTAACGTCCAAGGCACGCCTCTCCATCTGCGGGATGTAGTCCAGGGCCTCTTCCTCATAGGCCCCTCAGGAACGTGGTCAGCAAGCCACCAAACCCGTACCTGTGCCCTTGATGCAAATGGGCTCTCTTCATGGCGAAGATGATCACCGCCCCAACATTGGTCTCTAGCCCTTTCATCAGGGCGTATACCAAGCACACACGATCCCGGGTGACATCTGTCATGTGCACCCCCGGGATCAGGCAGGAACACACGATCTTAAGCCAAATTCTGGCTTCCCTGTTCATTTGAGGGTAGGGCTGCGTCTGATGGTAGCCCCTCTCCTTATGCCTGCTCCACCGTGCTGTAGAACGGGCTCCACACGGAGTGCGTCTGATATCCGCATATGGTGGAGTGATTTTCAGCTGCCGGAGTACATGGGCGTCTGTGTCCCGCGCCCCCAAAATGGCATTAAGGTGATGGGGCTCAAAAGTGACTACCTGCCCCCTTATTTTGACGGTGTGACTTCGGAGTGTCGGGTTCCAGTTGGTGTAGAACTCCCGAATCAGGTGGAGATTTCACTCCTTAGGCTCTTCAAAAATGAAGTTCAGCCCGGCAGCGTCAATCCAGTGTACAACTCTGGGGAACTCCTGTGCCAACGGCTCCCTTGCAATATGCTCCTCGGGGAAGTATTTGTTCTCTTTATGCTTTGTGTACCATTTTTTCCCTTCGTCTGTCACCCATCGGTTTCTGTATTGACAGGGTTGGCCACGCGAAACTTCTGGTGCTACTGGGACTGTTGTTCCTAGTCTAATTCTTTTCCTTCCGGCGCCTGATGTAGATGCGCCTTTTCCTTAGTCTTGCCTGCTTGCCATTGTTCCTATCAAATCAAACAGACAGTCCCAATGTTATTCACATCAAAATTAGCTTCGACTAAGGTTGGGTTAAGCTAGGCCACCCCACACTTAGTCCCTGGCCACAATTACGACATTACGGCAAGACAATTCTCACTTTCTAATTTACACAAAAAACAACAACATGCCTCGTGCATTCAGAGAATTCGATGGAATAAATTCTACGTACTACTTAGACTTCGTACAACTAATCAAAATATCACCATCGACACCATTTCATCACATAGCACTTAGCAAAAAAAACTTCTCTCAACACAACCCATGCAATTCACCAAGTTTTGTGCGATTCAACAATTTCAT
Organism: Datura wrightii; assembly: GCA_035772735.1. NCBI lineage: Eukaryota > Viridiplantae > Streptophyta > Magnoliopsida > Solanales > Solanaceae > Datura > Datura wrightii. Next base: position 117,239,318 of record JASDFA010000010.1, on the reverse strand, counting down.
TCTCCCAAAAATCCATCGTTTACTTAGCATATTCACATCAAGCACAACACAATTCACCTTACCCAACATGCCCAACCCATAATTTCCACATTTTCAATCACATTTAGTTTCTTTGCAATCAAATTCTAACCCAAGCTACATATTTCACCAAAATTCGATCAAGCATGTATTTATCGAGTTCATACAATCAAAATGATACTACGAACATCAATCAGCAATAACTTAAATGAATTCAAGCTCAATTTACAATTAGGGCAAGTTTTACTCACTTCACATGCTCAAAATCAAAAAATTTGACAAGAAATGAGATGAAACTAGAGAACATACCTTTAATTCGATGAAATCAAAGAAAACTTGTGCCTAGGTCCGTGTCACGTTGGCAAGGGGGAGTTTTTGGGTGTTTGTCGCGGAGGGGGTGAGAACTGAGGGAAAATTGAGGGAATTCGGGGTTAAAAAGGGGGATTTTGGCACGGGTCACCCGGCGACCCGGTGTGGCCCGTCGCGATTAAAGCCTCAACGTGTCATGGAGGGTAACGCGGAGCACCCCTTCCGTAACACGGAGCCAATGAGGACGTATTCTGGAATTTTAAAAATTACAAAATTAAACCTCAACGTGTCACAGAGGGCAACGCGGAGGCCCTCCTCCGTGACACGGAGCCATCGCGCAGGCTCACTATTTTGCCAGTTTTTATTATTTTTCTCACCTCAATTTTTCCTTTGCGATCCTTTGCATTTTTGCCCTCCGTTCAACCTGAAATTCATCTCATAACAAGAAATTGGTTAGAATTCATAGGTTTCACATAAAATAAAATTTTTGTTTTTATTTTTATTTTTCTATTTTTTTCTTTCTTTTTTTTCTTTCTTTTCTACTAAATCTACTCAACATTACAATAATTTCATGGCTTGCCTCCCGTGCAGCACCTGGTTTACCGTCGCGGCTCGACGTCATTGAAGCTTAGTCATCCTCTAGGGTGACGGATGTCTTCTCTCGACTACCGTCCTCACCTCAGTAATGCTTACATCGCTACCCATTGACTAAGAACGTGGCACTTCGATCTTCTTGCCACGATTCCAATTTTGGGGGGTCCTTCACCGGTGGTTTTCCCACTCGCTCTCGCGAATCAACACTCTGAGCAATATTCGCTCAATCAAGCACGTTGATCACTGAGAGTTCCTCATACACGGCCGGAAGCTTCGTGGCCTTGTACACACCAAATACCTCCACCTTTTCGTGTGCCCTCATGGTTAGCTGCCCTGCAGCTACATCAATTAGTGCTTTCCCGGTCGCCAAGAAAGGACGTCCCAAAATAAATGGGACTTCCACATCCGGCTCAAAATCCATCACAATGAAGTCAACCAGGAAGATAAGGGAGCCCACTTGCACCAGCACGTCTTCCACAATGCCATCTGGTCTGGCCAAGGAACGATCTGCTAGTTGCAAGATCAATGTTGTCGGTCTAGGACTTCCTAGTCCCAATTTCTTGAATACCAATGTCGGCATCAAGTTAATGCTCTCTCCCAAATCACATAATCCACGAGCTCGGATACTCTGCCCGATTGTAAGTTGAATTGTAAAGCTCCCAAGGTCTTTGAGCTTCGTGGGCAACCTATTTTGTATCCAGGAAGTGCACTCCTCCGTAAGCACCACCGTAGGGTACTCCGTCAACCTGCTTTTTTTCACCATGATGTCCTTGATATGTTTTGCGTACTTCGGCACTCCCTGCGAAACATCAACAAGAGGTAAATTAATATGTACCTATTTAAGCACCTCCATGAACTTTTTGAAACACACTTCCTCCTTGTGTTTCTTTAATCTTTGAGGGAATGGGGTGGTGGTCTTTCTGGTTCAGCTTCCTTCTCCTTCCCCCTATCATCATTGTGTTCCCTCTCATTCTCCACTGCTCCCGACTGCTGTGGTGGTCTTTCTGGTTCCACCTCCTTAAGTTGTAAACCACTCCTTGTGGTCACTGCATTCACTTGCTTGGGGTTGGGGTCATGTCACTCGGAAGTCCTCCTCTCGGCCTAGTGTTCTGAGCTCCAGCTAGTTGCCCAAACTGGTACTCCAATGCCTTTGTAGCTAACTGATTGTTCTTTACATCGACTGCCAATTTCACATAGTCAGCCTGCAATTGAGCTTAGTTAGCTATCATCGTTTTGAACTTTTCCTCGATGCTGGGTGATGGTGGTGGAGGAGGTGCATTGTTGCTTCTGTATTGCGACTGATAGTTCTATTGCCCTCCTTGATTTCTCTGTGCTCCCTGACTCGAACTCTGCCCTTGATGGTTGTTACTACCCCAAGAGAAATTCGGGTGACTCCTCCAATTAGAGTTGTAGTTGTTGCCATACTGTTGGTAATTATTTCGCTGTACATTACCAACAAAGTTCACTGAATCAGGATTCGCACCACAAAACTCAGCTGAGTGTTCATTACTTCCACACACTTCACACCAAATCTGCTGCACTACATTCTGTGGGGCTTGACACTGATTCATGCTCTTATTGCTAAAGTGGGTATTGAGTTGATTCTGTAATGCAGCTATCTGTGCAGCGATAGCTGTAAAACCATCCACTTCCAAGACTCCTGCCGCTTTCCTTGTTCCTCCTCTAGAAGAGTCCGCATTCCACTCTGGATTTCCCTGCGAAATACAGTTTAACAAAGTATATAGCTCCTCATAAGTTTTTTCTAATGCTTGTCCCCGGCTGCTGAGTCTAACAAGATTTTTGTATGGGGTTCCAAACCCTCTATGAAAGTATGCACCAGCACATCATTGGATTGGTGATGATGAGGACAATCCCACAACATAGATTTGAATCGTTCCCAAGATTGATACAGATTCTCCCCCTCTCTTTGTTTAGAACTTAGAATTTGACTTCTAAATCTTGCTGTTTTACCGGATGGAAAGAACCGTATCAAAAATTTCCGCGCTAGATCATCCCAAGTAGTGATGGAATTAGGTGGAAAGTGAAAATGGGAACAATGTAAGCCTGACATAATCGGGTGACACTCCAGCGGGGATGTAAGTGTCACTTATCTCCAAAATGTTTTGGAGATGTTGTTGTGGATCCTCGTGAGGGAAACCTGTGAATTGCCCGCTGGTGTGCAGTAATTGCATCATATTCTGTTTAAGCTCAAACCTCCCTCCTGGCTCAGGTTTGCGAATGCTAGATGTAACGTTGTTAGCATGTGGGATTGCCACTTCGCGAACCAGCCTAGCTGCCATTTCTTCGGGCACTAACACTGCCCTTACAATGGGTGGATTCTGTTGTTGCTCTAGGATTGTCTGTCTGAGCAACTGCAGCTTTCTCTCTAGAGCTTCTCTCCTTTGATGATGGAATTGTCATTTCGGCTCTAAGTGTGAATCCACCAGCTCCTTGTCCCTTGCCAGTGTTCAACAGAATTCAATATCTGCAAAAGACAAGCTAAGACCAAGTTGTTAGCACTAATAAGAAATCATAAACTAACACTTAATACAACAATATAACCAATTGCCAGACCCCGACAACGGCGCCAAAAACTTGTTCGGTTGGTTTGGAATACCTACACACAAGTGCACGTGGTCGAACAAGTAGTAAAATGGCTTAAGTAAGCCAAGTATTGATCCCACAGGGACTGGACCAAGGTAATAATCGAATCAAGTGTTAATAAACTCTAACTCTAACAATGCAGACAACAGTTTCAAGAAGATTTTGGGAGTTTGTTTCCTAAACTATACTAATCTAAAACAAATGTACAAATTGAGTCTGAACTATAGTACTGAGCATGCTGAGGCTAAAACAAACATGCAGGGAAGCAATTTATTGATACAAATTGGTTAATCTTTCCTTCGGTTGCTAGTCAAGAATTATTTCCTATGGATTAAAACTCTCGTATTTAACCCAACTTAAGAATCATGAACCTTCCACCTACATTTCTGTGATAAGAAGAAATTCATGTTCTACCCATACAAAACTGATTCCTTAATTGACTAATACGACTTTTAGATATATTTCTATTTTGAAGGTAAATCAATTCTCAATTTTCCCAAACCAAGAAGAGATCATATCCTATTAATTCACAACTTTCCAATTTCTTTCTCTTTCGAGCGCAAACCGTATTTTTTAGATATACATTAATATTGGCTAAACATTAATGCAGTAAGAACAAGAATTAATAGAACAACCATAGAAGAAAAGATGAAAAACTAAAATGATCAATAATTACATTCCACCACAAATGTTCTTAACCTCAGCAAAAAGTGAATTTAGCCACCCATTTGTGGATTAAACATCTTTAAATGAGTGTAAATCATACAAACAATTGGAATAAAGAAGAAAGAGATAGAGAAGAACCCTAAGAATTTCGTCCCCTCAACTTCCTGTAACCCACGTTCTTGCTCAACCAAGTCAGCATAATTAAAAATAAACCTAAGTGTGCTATTTATACTAGCGAGAATTTTTCCCGGAATAACAAGCAACGTGTCACGGAGAGCATCACGGAGCACTGCCTCTGTGACAAGCCACAAACGCGGACCCTCACTGGAATCCGGTCCTCCAGGTAATTATGCCCAATGTGCCACGACGTGTAACGCGGGGCTTGGCGAACGTGCCACGGCCCCAACGCGGACCTTCACTGGAACTTGGCCTATTTTAATCATCCGGGGCAGAATGCATCCGCGATGGCAGCGTGACACGGCTCCTTCACGGAGCCCCTTAATTTGCTGCATGACCTTGGCCTTTTCCACTGCTCGCTTCCGAGTCCATTCCCGATTTCTTCCAACATGCATCTTAGCTTCCTAAAATTACATTTTTCCTGCAAAACAACATTAATCATGTTGGTTAGTATAAATTCACATTTTAACTACAAATCACATGAAAATGTACAAATATCAATGGATAAACTAGACGAAATGAAGCATTTGAGTATCACTTGGGCATATAATTCTGCCCAAGATAATCAGTCATCAGAGTTAGCATCTTACATTGTTGGTGAGTCCTCATCTCCAGAGGACTATACTTATTCGGATTTCCTTTATGTATTTTTAGTTTCAGCTTTATTGAGTTAGTTGGGGTCCCTTCCTATCAACTCGTCATGTTTAGAGGCTTTCCAGACAAAGGATGTATTTAAATTCAATTTGTGTATTCTGATGTTTTGTTAATTTTAGTCTTCCTCTATGATTATCTTGTTGATTCTTCAATTTCAGCGATGAGTTAGATATATATTTATGACATGGGTTGACTTGGAGTCACTCGAGGCTCCTTGTCCCGTGTTGCGATCCGGGACTCTATTCCGGTTGTGACAAACTTGGTATCATAGCCATAGGTTTGAAGTGTCCTAGGGTGTCTAAAAGTCGCGTTAAGTAGAATCTTTTTCATGGGTGCGAAGCACGCCACACTTATGACGAAGAGGCTACCAAACTTTTAGTAAATGTTCCCTTCTTTCATAATCTATATCATGTGATAAAATGTTTCCCTATCCTTCTAATTCATGTTATTCGCTATTGAAGAATCATGGCTCCTTGAAGAGTAAATGGTAGAAGGAATGGGAATGGAGATGGCCATGAGGATGGCAATGGAAATGGGCACCAGCAGGCCCTACCAGTTTAGGAGCACCATGCACCAGAGCCAGTTGCCCATGCTGATTTTTAGGCAGCTATTCAGATGATCTCGCAGGCCTTGTCCGCTAAGGTCAATCAGCAGGCAGTTGCGCACGTCCCACAAAATGGTAATGCAGCAGCAGCTCGAGTTAGAGATTTCTTGAGAATGAACCCACCAGAGTTCCTTAGGACAAAAGTAGATTAGTACCAGCATGAGTTCATAGATGAGATTGTGAAGATCACTTAAGTCATGGGGGTGAATGGAGTTGAGTGTGCGGAGTTGGCCTCATATCAGTTGAAAAGGGTCGCACACATCTGGTTTCATCAATGTAAAGATAGTAGGTCCGCCTAAGCAGGTCCTATCACTTGGGAGGAGTTTCATGTTGCGTTCCTAGATCGGTTCTTCCATCATAAGATGAGGGAGCTAAAGGCAGCCGAGTTTGTGAATATTATGAAAGGGAGAATGACGGTACAGGAGTATGCCCTTGAGTTCACTCGCCTATCAAAGTACTCCGTAGAGTAAGTGGATGATCAGAGGGTGTGGGTGAGCAGGTTCATTCAAGGAGTGAAGAGATATTTGGACAAGGATTGTAGGATCTCCATGCTCACCAGGATATGGATTTCGCTTGGATAGTCATGTACCCCCAGCAGATGGAGGTGGCACATCTGAGAGAGAGGGAGGCCAAGAAGGATAGGACCAAAGACTACAAATTCTCTCAGTCGAGGTCAGGTGGTGGGCACCAACAGCAGACTCACCATAGATCTTCAGCCCCAACATCTTCAGCATTGAGTGTGCCATCCAGGTCTAGGAACGATCATAGGGGTTAGCATCAAGCTCGAGGGGTCAAAGAAGCAGACCTGCAGATTCTAGTATCCCAGCTTGTCGTAGATGTGGTAAGGGCACACGGTCCAGTGCTTGAAAGTTTTAGGTGCTTCTTTTGGGTGTGGGAAGCCCAGACACATGCTTAGAGATTGCCCAGTAGCGAGACAGGATCATGATGGGGGACAAGGACCAACTTCTAGTTCAACAGCCTCACCCACTCGCTCAACACATCATGGGGCATCTACCAGCATAGGTGGCAGTCAGCGCCAAAACAGATTCTATGCATTAGCATCTCGCCAGGAGCAGGAGGTTTCCCAGGATGTGGTAACTGGTATGTTACGAGTTTTCCATATTGATGCTTATGCTTTGTTAGATCCGGGGGCTACCTTGTCTTTTGTGACACCTTATGTGCTTAGTAGCTATGGAGTTAGTCCCAAAGTATTGTCAGAACCCTGATAAGTTTCTACTCTAGTAGGTGATTCAGTATAGCTAGACGGGTTTATAGAAGTTGCTCAGTCTCAGTCCTTCAGAAAGTCACCTCAGCAGATTTCATAGAGTTAGTCATGACCGATTTTGATGTTATCCTCAGCATGGATTGGCTATTTGCATACTATGCCTCGGTTAATTGTAGAATCTGAGAAGTAGAGTTCAGATTTCTAGGTGAGCCAGTTTTAGAGTGGAAAGGCAGTTTAGCTGCTCTTGTAGGTTGTTTTATTTCCTACCTTAAGGCTAGAAAGATGATTTCTAAAGGTTGTGTGTACCATCTAGTTAGGTTTAAGGATGCGACATCTGGTACCTTGACTAATCAGTCTGTCTCAGTAGTATGTGAGTATCTAGAAGTCTTCCCAGATGATCTACCAGGACTCCCTCCCTGAGCGGGAGATTGATTTTGGTATTAACCTTCTTCCCAACATGTAGCCTATATCTATTCCTCCCTAAAGAATGGCTCTAGCTAACATAAAGGAGTTGAAGGAACAGCTGAAGGACCTATTAGATAAGGGTTTCTTTAGACCGAGAAAGTCCCCATGGGGTGCATCAGTTCTCTTTGTTCGAAAGAAAGATGGTTCTCTCCTAATGTGTGTTGATTATCAGTAATTGAACAAGGTTACCATCAAGAATAGGTATCCTTTAAACAGGATTGATGATTTATTCGACCACCTTCAGGGTGCCAAGTGTTTCTCAAAGATAGATCTCATATCCGGGTATTATCAGCTCAGAGTTCGGGAGAGCGATATCCCGAAGATAGCCTTTAGGATGCGGTATGGTCATTATGAGTTTGTAGTTATGTCTTTTGGACTAACGAATGCTTATGCAGCTTTTATGGACTTGATGAACAGGGTTTTCACGCCATACCAGGATATGTTCATGATTGTGTTTATTGATGACATCCTGATATACTCTCGGAGCGAGGAGGAGCATGCTACTCATTTGAGAGTAGTGTTGCAGACTCTCAAGGATCGCCAATTATATGCCAAATTCAGCAAGTGTTAGTTTTTAAATTCAGTGGCATTTTTGGCAATGTAGTATCAAGCGACGGCATAAGGGTGGACTCCCAGAAAATAGAAGCGATGAAGAATTGGCCTAGACCAATAAATCCTTCAGATATTAGGAGCTTTTTTGGCATGGCCGGCTACTATCGAAGGTTCGTGGAAGGCTTCTCATTGATTACAGCACCTTTGACCAAATTGACCTAGAAGAAAGTGAAATTATAATGGTAGGAGGTTTGTGAGAAGAGCTTCCAAGAGTTGAAGTCTCGACTTACCTCAACACCGATGTTAACTCTACCGGAAGGTACCAATGGGTTCGTGGTGTATTGTGCTATTTAAAGGATTGGACTTGGGTGTGTATTGATGCATCATGGAAAAGTTATAGCATATGCCTCTAGGTAGCTGAAGGTTCATGAGAAGAATTAAACGACTCATGATCTTGATTCAGCTGCGGCAGTATTCGTCTTAAAGATTTGCAGACATTGTTTGTACGTGGTTCACGTGGATGTGTTCATGTACCATAAGAGTTTACAATATGTGTTTACGTAGAAGGATCTCAATCTTTAGCAAAAGAGGAAAGAGGTGGTTGGAGCTACTCAAGGACTATGATATGAGTGTGGTTTACCATTCGGGTAAGGCCAATGTAGTAGCGGATGCACTTAGTAGACTCTCAATGGATAGTGTGTCTCATATGGATGAGGGGAAGAAGGAGCTGGTGAAGGATGTGCATCGACTCGCAAGGTTGGGAGTTAGGTTGGTTAACTCGTCCAATGGCGGTGTTGTTGTTCAAAGTAGATCAGAATCATCTTTCGTGACTGATGTAAAAGCTAGGCAATATGGGGACCCTATTTTGGTAAAGTTAAAGGAAGCAGTTCAAAATCAGAAGGTAGAGGTCTTCTCCAAAAGGGGAGATGGTGTGCTTCCATACCAGGGTCACTTCTGTGTTCCGGACATTGATGATTTGAGGAATCAGATGTTGCACGATGCTTATGGATCTATTCTATCCATCCAGGGGCCACCAAGATGTACCGTGACTTACGGGAAGTCTATTGGTGGAATTGCGTGAAGAAGGACATCGTAGAATTTATAGCTAAGTGTCCAAACTGTCAGCAAGTAAAGGTTGAGCAACAGAGACTAGGAGGTGTGCTTCAGGATATTAGTATCCCTACTTGGAAGTGGGAAGAAATCAATATGGACTTCATCATAGGTTTACATCGTACTCATCGACAATATTACTCTATTTGGGATGTGGTTGATAGATTGACCAAGGCCGCTCATTTTCTAACGGTCAAAACCATGGACTCGGCAGAGGATTATGCCAAATGATATATCTGGGATCTAGTTTGATTGAATGGAGTGCCCTTTTCCATCATATCTGACAGAGGTACCCAATTGACCTCTCAGTTTTGGAGGTCGTTTCAAAAAGGACTAGGTACTCAGGTTAAGCTCAGCACATCAATTAACATGCAAACAGATGGTCAAGTGGAGCGAACAATTCAGACTCCCGATGATATGTTGAGAGCATGCATGATTGATTTCAAAGGTAGTTGGGATGATCATTTGCCTCTCATCAAGTTTGCATACAATAACAGTTATCGCTACAGTATTCAGATGGCACCGTTCGAGGCTCTCTATAGACGGAGATGTAGGTTGCCCATTGGTTGGTTTGAAGTTGGCAAAGCAGCAACGATAGGGAAAATTTGGTTCAGGAGGCGATGGAGATGGTTCAACTCATATAGGACAGGTTGAAAATAGTTCAAAGTCGCCAAAAGTCCTATGCTGATGTGAGGAAAAGGGAATTAGAATTTTAAGTTGATGATTGGGTTTTTCTAAAGGTATCTACCATAAAGGGAGTGATGCGGTTTGGAAAGAAAGGAAAACTCAGCCCTCGTCATATTGGCCCTTACCGGATTGTAAGATGAGTTGGCAAAGTGGCATATGAATTGGAGTTACCTTCACAATTAGCTTCCGTGCATCCTGTTTTCCATGTATCGCTCTTAAAGAACTGTTTGGGTGATCAAGCTCTAGTTGTCCCAGTGGACAATATTGGTCTGAAAGACAGCCTTAGTTATTAGGAGGTTCAAGTAGAAATATTGGATCATCAATTTTGAAGGCTAAGAAACAAGGAAGTAGCTTCAGTTAAATTGTTATGGAGGAATCCACATGTTGAGGGAGCTACGTGAGAAGCCAAAGCGGATATGATAGCTAGATACCCACATTTATTCTTTACCGGCTCAGTTCCAGCTTGATGTATCTGTCTTAACCTAAAACTCTATTTAGTTTTCATGTTCAATTCATGTGTCCAAGTTTCTTTTGTGTACATTGATGTATGTATGGTTCGTGAGATAAGTTCAGCTATGTAGCTTGAATCAGAGGAAGTTATTCCATTAGTTTTTGTCTTAAATGATCAGTTTTTGAATATGATAATTGCATTTCTCTGCTTTTCTATGTGTTTTCCCACATTCGAGGATGAATGTTCCCAATGGGGAGGTCTTGTTATACCCCATAAGCCCATAGATCAGACCCGAGAGTTGAAATAGAGAAAAGTTAAAATTTGGAATCAGGTATCAGAATGGGTCGTAAAGGTGACCCGTGTGAGCAACCCACGATTGTGATGTGACTCGTGGTGAGGCCTAGATAATAAATTTGAAATTGGGAAATAGGATCCTCATGGAGGTGACCACGAATCGTGGTCAGATGAGCAGCAAGGTAAAAATTTAATCAAGGATGGGGCAATGTATACGATGAGTGGTGACCATGAGTTGTGGTCACCAGTAACGGATCGTTAAGACACCCGTGATGAGCCCAGATGATTTGATAAGTAGCACTCGATGGATCATGCCATGAGTTGTGGCCAGAGGGGACGAGTCGTTATGTCCCTCATGGGGACTACCTGGCAGTTATTTTCTGCGAATTTAGTAAGGGCTTTTCACTAATTCCTAAGATCCTAAGGCCTAAACTATGTCGTTTTAAGTTATGAATGATGTCTTTTAAGAGGGTTAAGTTCATTTTAGGTCATATTCATTCATGCATGCAAAGATAGAAGGTTAAAGGGGGTGATCAAGCTTTTTCTTCTTCAAATTCTTTTCGATTCCTCTTGGGCAATCAGAGAAATGTAAGAATCAGCTTCAACCAGGTATGTAGGGTTATGAATGGGTGATTCCTTTCACACCCATGCCCAATCCCTCTCTAAATCATGAAATTTTCATGTCTAATTTATGAGGTTTTAACCCAATGCATGAATTTCCTAAACTCTCTACATGGGTATGATTTAAATATGTGTCTATTATTGAATTATGCTTCATGGGCAAGTTTTATATTGTATTCAATTAAAATCATGTTTCAAGTTATTATGAGTTAAAAAGCTCATTGATGAGAAGTTCATGAAAGAAGAGATTTGTGATGAATGTATGATTATGCTGAGATATTATGATGAAAAGCATGTTTTCAAGCTACCCATGTTTATAATCATGTTTTCGAAGCAAATTGAGTATTTTCAAGCATGTGAAAGTATTGGGCAAGGCCCACATGTTCTAGTATGATTTATGATTTTTTTGAATTAAGCTTACCGCATGGTTTAGGAGCGAAGACTCCCAATTATCTTTCAGCTTGTGGTATGGTTTGGGTTAAAGCTTCTCATATGCATGATTTCATATTTCAGATGTATTTGATTATTTACCTTCATCAACAAACGATGTTGAGCTTCATTGAAAAATGATGGAGAGCATATTGCATGTTTTTGGGAGTAGTGTCAAGCACTGAGTAGGCTAAGGGTCGATCACCCTATGCCTCAAAATTACACGCCAACGCAGGTTTATACTTATATATATTACTTTGGGACCTCCCTTGTAAGCTATCCCTGCCCTTTTGGGCCACGAGCTTGATATCGATATCATGGTAGCATCCCTAGCCCTAGCAAGGCTTTGGACGGCTCTACCCACTTGAGTGTGATAGGGTGAACCACGTAAGCTCTATCGTGGTATGTCGGTTAAAAGATGAGTCTCTCATTGTTCCTCATGATTTCAGTTATGCATTTTCATCATTCATTAGATTTATACATATATATATGTTCTAAAGAAGGTTTGACTCAATGTTTAGTTTTAGTGATGACTATCAGATTTCAGCTTTGAGTTAATAGATTCAGTTATGATGTTATGTTATATTATGACAAGATCATGATTTCAGAAAGAATGCATGCAAGCCCTACTCTTAGATTCTTATTGTTTATGATTTATATTATGCATGTTCTTAAAGGATTTTACTTATTTAAGAGGTTTTTACTTACCCTGAATATTCAAAACATTCTACGTACCGACCGCATAACTAGGTTTTATCATTTCATAATACATGAATTGGCTCTCAGGCTCAGCCCCATTCATAGTCAATCATCATAATTAGAATCTTACATTGTTATTGAGTCCTCATCTCCCGAGGACTAGACTTGTTCGAATTTTCGTTATGTATTTTCAGTTTCAGCTTTATTGAGTTAGTTGGGGCCTTGTTCCATCAACTTGTCATGTTTAGAGGCTTTTCAGACAAAGGATGTAATTAGCTTCAGATTGTGTATTAGGATGTTATGTTAAATTTAGACTTCTACTATTATTATCTTGTTGATTCTTCAGTTTCATCGATTGAGTTAGATATATGTTTATGCCATGGGCCGACTTGGAGTCTCTCGGGGCTCCTTGTCCCGTGTTGCCATCCGGGCCTCCGTTCGGATCGTGACAGTTAAACAAGGTCACCATTAAAAATAAGTATCCACTTCCTAAAATTGACGACTTGTTCAACCAGCTTCAGAGTGCTACTTGTTTCTCAAAGATAGACCTCAAATGGGGCTATCATAAATTGAAGGTAAGGGAAACTGATATTCCCAAGAGAGCTTTTAGGACCTGATATGGTCATCTTGAATTAGTGATTATGTCCTTTGGCTTAACTAACGCTCCTACAACATTTATGGATCTCATGAACAGAGTGTTTAAGACATATTGGGACATGTTATTTTGTTTATTAATGATATCTTGGGTTACTCCAAGAGTGAGGAGGTGTATGCTAACCATCTCAGACCTTCACAATAAGGACAAGGAGTTATTTCCCAAATTCTCCAAGTGTGAATTATGGTTGACTTCCATGGCATTCTTGGGCCAGACACTACAACAAATTAGGCCTAACGCCACATTAATTTTAGAAAATACTTGCAATGTGTTGTTGAAAGTATTTGTGGGAACACTTTCAAGGTGTGGCCTTTGTATAGAGCTTTTAGCCACGGAAATATTGGCAACACATATAAAGCGTGCTCTTTAATAGTAAAGGCTACGCTTTATAAGTGTTGCCAAATCATAAAATAATTGGCAACACTTATTTGTGTATATGACTACATTTATAAGTGTACTATTTTTATAATTTTAATGGCAACACTTTGTAATTGTACCATAAAAGATTTCCATAAATATTTCTACTAAACATTCCCTTTGTATTTGCTTCTTTTAGTGAAAATTTCCCTTTTCTTTGAAAGGGGAAAATATTTTTGCCTCTCCTTAACCCTCCACCAGGCACCGATAATTAATTAGGTTTACACTTCATCATGCAACAAATAACAAGACTGCCTTGTTGCATTGTCTGCTTCTTCAATAAGTGGTTTGAAGAAGTGGTTCAGGGTTGCATCATGTTGCGCCCCAGCGCACGCACAAGCGTACGCGTTCGTACAAGTAATACAGTGGCTCTTTTAAGAGCCGGATGTCAAACCCATAGTGACTAGATTATTTCAGCGAATGTTCAAGTTCAAGTGTTAAGTTAAATTTCACAAGTGTTGATTGTAGAGATTTTGAAAGTTGGTATTTAAATCTAGGGGTGATCAAAAAGTGGTCGAGAAACAATAATAAGAAGCATCTAGAGTTAAGGCCTGACAATCATGCAATGCTAAAATTCACAGTGGTTCAAGTATATAAGATTCAGTTGTTGTCTCACAGAGTTAATATGCAATGTTCATGGTCTCTCGAACCTCTAAACACAAAAAACTAGTCTCAAACCTACATCATTGAGCGGGGATGTAACGTCCTAATTCGTGAGCAATTTAACACTACGGATGTGGTTTGCGGGATTTATGCCCTTGATTATGGACTTTCGTACCTCTAATCATTTAACATAACTTAGTTTCATAACTACTTCTATGAGCGGTGATGTGACAATTCTAAGTCAGTGTCTAGCTATCTTCCCGTTTAATTAACCGAGCAAGGCGAATTAGGTATAACTATTATCCTAACTGCGAATCCTATCTTGAAGACAAGAACTTGCTCGCTGCATTCTTTCATTCTAACCTAGGATTACTCTTTCAAGATTTTGCGTAAGCTTAACAAGTTCATTCTAATGGTGATCAAGCATCAAAATGGTAATTAACAAGAATGCAAGTCAAAACAACAACAGAAACTCAAACCAAAGATGAAATTAAGCAATTACAATCATGTCATGTGACCTCAACCCCAGAAGAAGGATTTTAGCCACTCAAGTTCATACAATCATTCAAAAACATGTTTGAATTGATGTACTTCAAGAATAGTTCAAAGAGAATGAAAAACCTTAAACCCTAGGTGAAGTTCCTCGCTTCTTCCTTTGCTCTCTACTTTCCCAAAATATTTATGTGATAATGATTTTAGAAGCTAAGGATCCTATTTATATTAAATGAGAAATTGCAAAATTGGCCATGGGTGAAATGCCTCCATGTCACGGACATACTCGTGCCAAATTACCTCCGTAACGCATAGCATCACTGGATTTCGGGCATTGGCATGTCAAGGTTGCAAGGTGTGCGCGTTGTCTCCGTGGCACGCTGCTGGATGCGGCATCTACCTATCGTGGCATGGCATCATCACGCAGGGCTACTAGAATGGGGCATTAGCATTGTCATGGGCTAAGGACCTTAGCGTGGCACGGGCTCTATCGCGTTGCTTGGGCAGCGTGCCACGGAACCAACACATAGGTTGCCTACCTCGGCATATCCTCGCGCACACACCATGTGGCGTGGCATGACACTAGGTGCGGCACACGCATAGGGTGGTATGGTGCCTGGCGCGGCCAGCCTTGTCCTTGGCATATCAACTTGCTCTCATACACAATCACCTCTATGCTTTCCTCTTATTCCTTGAACATCATTTTTAGCCCCTCCTTAGCATGTTACACCTACAAAACAAAGGATAATCATGTTGCTTAGTTCCGGCATGCAATTAAACATAAATACATGAGAATGTAATCACATACATTGATGAACATAACTAAATTAAGATATAAAATAGCACTTGGGCGTGTAAATATGCCTAAGATCACTACCCCACACTTAAAGTCTTATTAATCATCGAACAACTCTATAACATCCCATGCACACGAAGGACTCACCAATAACCAACTGAATCAAGACGACTCAAGCTAAGGATATAATGATTGTCTTAGATAGCAAGTTTAAGATAGCACATGCAATATATACCCACTGAAATCACATACAACTAAGTCAAGACTTGCTAACCTCAAGAATCAGCTCTCAAACTCATCAAATTCACACAAATTAACTAATCAAGAAATCCGACATGAATTTTGTCCTTCATCGAACATATGCCCTCACAACAAGAGAGATAACCATTTTTTCATTTGCAAGTTTTCACACTATAGCATGTATAGGTATATGAATAAGAATTCATCTCACTCTCACAAAGAATTCATATGCGACATTTATTGACCCATAAGCTTGCCTTTAGTGTATTACTCTGCTAATTTAGGAATGTTTGATAGTAAGATCACGTAGGACTTATGGTTTTGTAATGTAAGATAAAGGACGCTAGGTACTATTCTGGCTAGTAATAGTGATTATCTTCCCAAAGCTCTTTTAATACATCACACTTTCATTACAGACATATCTTCTCTTACTTCACCTTTATTCTTTGCACTCATCAATTTCCTATTTTATTTCCCCATTTCTTTAAGCACACTTAGCTTATCAGTAAGGAGTATTTAAGAAACTTTCTCGTTCTTTTATTCTCTTACTCCCTATCAATACTCATGCATTTTCAAACAAGTGCACCTCTAATCTTTTCCTCAACTCCCACAACCATTATTTTTCCTTCTTTTTTATGATTCTCACTCCTTTACTCTTTTACATTTTTTGCTTAAGCGCTTAGGAGTTTTGGATCAAATTCAAGGTTATTGAAAGAAAAGGATTAGGCTTATGTTCCAGCTATCAAAGAATAGGCTTAAGGATCAATGGGTCTAACTAGGATCGGACATTCAAGGTTGGTAAAGCGAGGGATAAAAATTAGGCTCATTCAAAGAAATGCCTAAATCATCTCCTACAATCGACATCCCTCATTTTGTTTTGTATACACACCAGGCAAGTTTTAGACACTACACAATAGCATGGAATATTCAAAAACCTTACACTCACAGCACATGCTCAATTCAAGACAGATTCAGTAGACTCTTCACTCAGCTAATCACAAGAATTCAAAATTAAACTTTAAGCACATAGAGTCACATTCAAGAGTCTAGGTGTCTCAACCAAAGTTATACAACTGGTTAACATGCTTCTCAATTAAAACCACTTGCATCTCAAAATCATTTATAGCACATAACAAGAACATCAAGCTATTAATCAGCTAAGGGTTCAAACACAATACCTATTGACTAATTTTCCCTCAAGACGATCATCATCATCCATCGTCGGAAAAATTCCCTAACTAAGATTAACACCATTATGATCAGAAAAAGAAAATTTTTATTTCACTCGGTTCAAAGTGCCAGCTTCGAAAAAGGAGCAACAAGAAAAATCAAAGGGTGGGTGAACTATGCTCAATTCAATTTTTTCAACAACGGCATTATACCCAGCACCACATTAACCCGAAATCACTTAGCAGAAAAAATAAAAATATCCCTCACCCCCCACTTAAAATATACTATATCCCCAAAGAATCATTTAGAAGAAAGAATAAAGGTGAGAGATACTTCCTGAGGCCTCTAGGCCTAGCTAACAACATGTTTTACTCCATCTATGAACACGTGGGTCATCGACCCCACACTCATCTTTTTGTCATGCTCCTTAACTGTTACTTTCATGGGTACTCATACATCCCCTGAATCTGTGCTTAACAACCAAAACAAACAACAACAAGTGAAAAATAACCAAAATTACAAATAAACTGAAAAGAAAGTGTACCTGTGGTACTCTTGGTTGCCTCCCAAGCAGCGCCTTATTTTACGTTGTGGCTCAATGTGGACTATCCTTTTAAGGATATCCTCAAACAAGTGTTCCCTTTTGGGAACCATCTTCTGCTCTTTTTTGTTTTTAGAGGGAAAAATCTCCACCCTATCCCTCTTGTCTTCCATCATCTTCTTCAATTTCTGCCCTCTATTAGACTCTGGCTGAAGTGTCAGCATGTCCTGCAATAGTGGACCCATGGAATCTACCACACCACACTTAGCATCTGAGACCAAACTGATCTTACAAAGATCTCTGTAGTATGTGGGTGGGTTGATCTCCAAGTAGATTCTCAAGAGCTCTTCCTCGTCATTGACCCTCATTTTAAGGGTACCCGCTCTCACATTAATGATAGCTCCTCCAATTGCCAAGAATGGTTGTCCTAGGATCAGGGGTACCTTGTCATCAACTTTAAAATTAAGAATATGAAGTCACCAGGTGTAATGAATTTACCTACTTTGATGAGAAAGTACTCAATAATTCCCTCCGGTGCCACTGTTGACTTGTCTGCCAACTGCGACATTACTCTTGTAGGACTCGGCTTTTCAAATCCCAAGGTGTTAAATAGAGATAGGGGCATTAAATTTACTACTGCCCCTAAGTCACACAGAGCCCTTATGATTTCAGCTTCACCAATTTGTACGGGGAGGGTGAAACTCCCTAGGTCCTTGAGCTTTTTTGGCATCTTGCTCATCACCCTGTAGCTGCACTCCTAAGTAAGTGACACTGTCTGGACATCCACCAACCTCACTTTGTTGGCCGCCACATCTTTTAAGTACTTGGTGTACTTTGGCATACCCTGCAAGACATCAAGTAAAGGCAAATTGATGTGATGTTCTTTGAAAATATCAAAGAACTTCTTAAAATATTCTTCCTCCTTACTCTTCTTCAGCCTTTGTGGTAATGGTGGTGGTGGTCTCTGTGTTGGATGCAATGATGGATGTGCATTGTGTTTTGCAGCCCTCTAGTTATCTTCTCTATCAGTTGATGGACCCTATCTGACTAGCTCTGGTTGCACCTCATTTCTCTTTTCATTTGGTGGTGCATCAACCAACTGCTTTCCACTCCTCAAGCTGATGTCATTGACCTGTTGGGGGTTTGTATCTATATCACTAGGTAACCCTCCCTGATGACTAGTATGTTGCGCAGCTGCCAGCTGACCCATCTACTTTTCTAGATTTCTGGTGGCCATCTGTTGATTTTTCAAGTCTGAAGCCATCCTTGCCTAATTCTTTGCTAGTTGGGTCAGTTGGGTCTGAGTAGCCATGATTTTATGCAACTTCTTCTCAATGTTGCTACTTCTGGCTTGGCCATTATTCTACTTGTACTGCTGCTGCTGAGGCTACTGGTAGTTCTTACTCTCATTGCCACCCCAAGAGAAATTTGGGTGACTGCCAATTTTTATTGTAGGTGTTCCCATAATTCTAGCTTCCTCTCTGAACATTTCCTACAAAGTTGACTGATTTTGGATTGGCCCTGCAAGAGTCTGCACTGTGCTCATTATTCCCACAAATTTAAAACTAGCTTGGAGCTTGCTGAATTTTATTAACCTGTCCTTGCGGCTGGTTCATACTCAGTTTGCTGAACTGAGTCAACATTTGGTGTTGCCGTGACGCTAGCTATGCTGCCAAGGCATTGACACTATCTACGTCAATCAGCCCTGCTGCTCTCTTTCCTTCCCCTCTGGATGATTCGCTATGGCACTCTAGATTCCCTTGAGCCATTCTATTTAATAGAGTGTACAACTCATCATATGTCTTCTCAAGTGCCTGCCCACCCGATGCGGAATCTAGAAAGATTTTCGTATGTGAGTCTAGAATCTTCACAAAGGTGTGGGCTAACACCTTATTTGACTGCTGGTGATGGGGGCAGTCTCTCAATAATAACTTGAACCTCTCCCAAGCCAAGTATAAATTCTCCTCAGGCCACTTGAAACTTAAAATTTCACTTCTGAGCTTGGCAGTCTTTCTTGAAGGGAAGAATCTAATGAGGAACTTCCTTGGTAGGTCATCCCAAGATGTGATGGAATTCGGTGGCTATGCCTTCAACCACCTCTTCGCCTCTCCCAACTCTGAAAATGGGAAGAGGGCAAGTCGGACATAATCAGTTGACACTCCGGTGGGGACGGAAGTGTCACAGATCTCCAAGAAGTTCTATAAGTGCTGTTGTGGATCCTCATATGACTTTATAGTGAATTTTCCACTAGAATGTAATAGCTGCACCATGTTCTGTTTAAGCACAAAGTTTCCTCCAATCTCCGGCTTGCGGATACTGGAGGTCACATTTGTCGCCAGTGAGATTGCCACTTTGCAAACAGGTCGGGCTGCCATTGGCTCTGGTAACAACTCTCTCTGCCCAACTAGTGGATTCTATAGTATCTGCTCCTGTAACCACTACAACTTCTGCTCTAGAGCCTCCCTCCAGAGCAAGTGCAATTGTCGTTCAGGCTCCAAAAAAGGTTCTACCAACTCTCTATTCCTTTCCAGTTCTGCTAGAAAAATATGTTACCTGCAGTAAAGCAAACTAAGACCAAGTTTTTCAACACTTAGGAAAAATAAAAATCACACAAAGATTAAAAATTCACTAAACTTCGATAGTCACTGGCAATGGTGCCACAAAATTATTGCGCCCCAGCGCACACTCAAGCATATGCGGTTGTACAAATAATATAGTGGCTCTTTTAAGAGCCGAATGTCAAACCCACAGGGACTGGACTATTTCGGCGAATGTTCAAGTTCAAGTGTTAAGTTAAATTTCACAAGTGTTGATTGTAAAGATTTTGAAAGTTGGTATTGAAATCTAGGGGTGATCACCTAAAATAGTCGGGACATAATAATAAGAAGCATCTAGAGTTAAGGCCTGACAATAATGCAATGCTAAAGTTCACAGTGGTTCAAGTATATAAGATTCAGTTATTGTCTCATAGAGTTAATATGCAATGTTCATGGTCTCTTGAGCCTGTGAACACAACAAACTAGTCTCACACCTACATCGTTGAGCGGGGATATGACGTTCTAATTCATGAGCAATTTAACACTATGGATGTGGTTTACGGGGTTTATGTCCTTGATTATGGACTTTCATACCTCTAATCATATAACCTAACTTAGTTTTACAACTACTTTTATGAGCAGTGATGTGACAATTCTAAGTCGGTGTCAAGCTATCTTCCCGTTTAATTAACTGAGAAACGTGAATTAGGTATAATTACTATCCTAACTGTGAATCGTATCTTGAAGACAAGATCTTGCTCCCTGCATTCTTTCATTCTAACCTAGGGTTACTCTTTTGAGCTTTTGCCTAAGATTAACAAGTTCATTCTAATGGTGATCAAGCATCAAAATGGTAATTAACAAGAATGCAAGACAAAACAACAACAAAAACTCAAACCAAATGTAATACCCAAAAATCCTAAGATCAAACCTAGAGTTGAAGCAGAGAGATCAAAATTTTCTGCACCAGGTCACCGGACGAGTCGTCCAGTGACCCGTAGGAACACCACGAGTCGTTAATTCACTCATGGGGAGGGGTTGGCCATGATTGGAATTTTTAGATTTAGGGTGACCACGAGTGTGACCACGAGTCGTGGTCAGCACCACGATTTGTTAGGTCAACTGAGGTCAAGGGTGGTTTCAAGGAGGAAGGAAAATGGGCAGTGTACCTAACGGGTCATCACCACGAATTGTCGGGTACAACACAAGTCATGGTGTCCCCCGAGGTGACCAAGAAAGTCAAGTTCCCAGTGCTGATCACGAGAAGGTGACCATGAATCATGGTCAGTGGAGTCGTTCAGTCCCTCGTTGGGACTGGCAGCGTGCAATTTTCTGCAAATTTATTAAGGGCTTTTTCGTAATTCCTGAGTTCCTAAGTCCTAAACTATGTCATTTTAAGCTTAGTTAGGATTGTTTTAAGATTGTTTATCTCATTCTAAATCATCCTCTCCATGCAAGCAAGACTAGAAGGTTTCTAGGGGTGATCAAGGTTAAAATCCATCCATTTCTCCTTCAATTTCCTATGGGCATTCAAGGAAGAGTGTAAGATCAACCTACCCAGGTATGTGAGGATATGAATGAGAGTTCCTTTCACTCTCATGCACAAAACTCTTCTCAATTTTCATGGATTTCAATTCTAGATTTAAGGTTCATGACCTATGGGGGTTTATTCCAATTCTTGTGATATTCTCTATGATCTATCGATGGGTCAATCCATTTCAGATATTACATAGTGTTTTATGATCTATGGAAATATTTTATGACTATTTTGAATATAAATTTAGAGATTTGAATTTAAACCCAACTATGCCCAATAATGTATGTTCTTATGAAAAGTCAAGTTATGCTTTCATTATGATCTTGATCTAAATTAGCCTAATTATGATTTATGCTTTATGATATGATTTCTCTCAAGTACTTATCATGGATTATGAAATATCAAATATATACATGTTTTACAAATATGCATGAATCTCATGATTTATGGACTTGTGATTATGGCCGACTCACGGGCCTTATTACATGACTAATTCACATATTTCAAGCATGCTTATGATTATTATGATTTAAACTAACCCATGAATCTCATGTATATTTTCC
This sequence comes from Datura wrightii, assembly GCA_035772735.1. Taxonomy (NCBI): domain Eukaryota; kingdom Viridiplantae; phylum Streptophyta; class Magnoliopsida; order Solanales; family Solanaceae; genus Datura; species Datura wrightii. The sequence continues at coordinate 117,217,608 of JASDFA010000010.1, read as the reverse complement.
CTACTATAATATGAGCATTATATATGTTTTGGAAGTAGCATTTAACATTAAGTAGATTCGGGGTCCAAGCATACCCTGAGTCTCAGAACGACGTGCCAACATAACAATGATGGGACCTTCCTTGAGACTGTTCCCTTATGTTCGTATGGGCCTTTCATGAGTGATATCATGCCTCTTTTCATGGTTCTGCCCTTGGCAAGGTATGAACACCCGCCTGACTAAGGGTTTACCGGTCAGGCCCATGTGTACTCATGTAGGGTATGTCGGTTACAAGAATCTCCCATTGTTCCTCATGATTTTTGCATGGTTATATTATGTTACTTTGGCTCAAGTCATGATTAATGAAGCTTTTCTCCTATTATTATGATTAGGACCGATTTATGAATATTTTGAAAACTTTCAGCGCTTATGTTACATTATGATATTTACGTTATGATCATGTTGTCCTACTCTTATGAACTCTTATGTATTTTAACTATCTATTTTACTTACCTTGCATACTCGGTACATTCTAATTACTGACTGCATACCCTATGTTGTATTGTTTAATGATACAGGTCTGAGGGATCAGTCTCAGTCGCATCATTAGTCCTTCTTCCCTCTCAGACCTGTCCAGCTAGCATTGGTGAGTCCTCATCCTTCGAGGACATTCAGTTATCCATAGTTGTTTCTTTCAGTTATGGACTCTCTCTAGTTAGTTAGGGATACTATCCCATCAGCTCATCAGTATGTTAAAGGCTTTCGAACATTATGTAGAAATCAGCTTGTCATTTATGATTCCGTTCTAGCTTGTTATGTATGCAGACTTCTGCAATTGTGTATGTTGAATTTCTACTTTATTATGTTGGGTTTAGACATTATGTTCATTACATGGGTCGACTTGGAGCCTCTCGGGGTTTCTTGTCCCGTGTCTCGATCTAGGTCCTAGCTCGGGTCGTGACAAACTTGGTATCAGAGCCTTAGGTTTTGAACTATCTTAGGGTGTCTGAAAGCTGCGTTAACTAGAGTCTTTTTCATGGGTGTGAAGCGCGCCACACTTATGATGAAGAGGTTATACAACATTTTAGGAAATTTCCCTTTTTTCATGATCTATGTCGTGCGATGAAATACCTCTCTGTCCTTCTAACTCATGCTATACGCATTTGCAGAATCATGCCTCCTCGCCGAGTTAATGGAAGAAGAAGCGGGATTGGAAATAGCCTCGAGAATGGTAATAGAGATGGGCCACCAGCAGACCCCACCATCCCATGAGAAGCATGTACTCGAGCCGGTTGCCCATGCTGAGTTCAGAGCAGCCATTCAGATGCAAGCTCAAGCCTTGACCACCTAAGTCAATCAACAAGCAGTAGTGCATGTCCCTCAAAATGGGAATGCGGCGATGGCAAGAGTTAGAGAATTTTTTAGGATGAACCCTCCGAAGTTTCTTGGATAAAAGGTGGACGAGGATCCACATGAGTTCATTGATGAGGTTCTGAAGATCACCAGATCATGGGGGTGACTAGAGAGGAGTGCATCGTCTAGCTTTGTATCAGTTGAAAGGGGTTGCACACATCCGGTTCAGGCAATGAAAGGATAGCAGGGCAGCTAGAGTATGACCTATTGGTTAGGAGGAGCTTCATGTCACATTTCTGCATCAGTTCTTCCCTCATGAGATGTAGGAGATTAAAGTAGTGGAGTTTTTGAACCTGAAGCAGGGTAACATGACAGTCCAGGAGTTTTCTTTGGAGTTCACTCGTTTGTGCATGTATGAACCAGAGCTAGTGGCTTATAAGAGAGCTCGGCTGAGCAGGTTTGTATATGGAGTGGCGTACTACCTGGACAAGAATTGTAGGATCGCCATGATTCATAAGGATATTGATTTTCCCCGGATGATTTTGCACGCCCAGCAGATGGAGCTGGTGCAGCTGAGAGAGAGAAAGACCGAGAGGGCCAGGACAGACTCAGCAAAGGTCATCAGCAGAGATCCAGTGGCGGTCATCGCCCTCAGTTTCAGCAAAAGTCATCAGCCCCGGCATCATCATCAGCCAATGTCCTGTACAGACTCAAACATGATTAGAGAGGTAGAGCGTCAGGCTCGAGGGGCCAGGGAAGCACTGCAAGAGATCGCACTTTCCTAACTTGTACGAAGTGCTGCAAGAATCACCTAGGGAGGTGTTTACTTGGCTCAGACGCTTGTTTCGGGTGTGGCGAACCCGGACACAGACTCAGGGATTTCGCTTCAGCAAGACCAGGTGATGGTGGAGCCCGTATCCCAGGCGCTATCTCAACGGCTCCAGTAGCACGTCCCTTCGAGCAGGGTGCTTCTACTAGCTGGAGGCCAGCGCCAGAACAGGTTCTATGCACTCTCGTCATGATAAGAGCAAGAAATCTCGCCCGATGTGGTGATTGGTATGTTACGAATATTCCACCTTGATGTATATGCATTGTTAGATCCAGGGGCTACATTGTCTTTTGTAATGCCCTATGTTGCTAGTAGTTTTGGAGTCAATCTTGAAATCTTATAAGAATCCTTCTAGGTCTCTACTCCAATTGATGATTTAGTTATAGCTAGACGAGTATATAGGAAATGCCCTGTAAAAACCCCAGAAGTTCCTAAGATCAGACCCTAGATTTAGATAGAGTTCAGCAGAAAAAACCAGCAAAAATTTGCCTCGGAATAAGTCATGGAATGACTCATTAGGTAACCTAATAAGTCATCATGTCAGGTAACGACTTGTCAAGATAGATGTAGGAAGGGGTATTAGGAATAGTGAGGTTCACTGGCAACGAACAACCCAACGAGTCATTAGGCTAGCGACAACTCGTTAGGTCAGCCATCGAGTGGAGGCTGGAGATCAAGGATGGGTCCCAAGGTAGTGGTGATCACGGAAGAGGGTACAAGTCGTCGTGCACTTGACGACTCGTCATGTAACCCATGGGTAGAGAAGAGAAGAAATTAAGTGAAAACCAGTGTACTTCACGACAAGGCCCTACGAGTCATTGCCAACCCCACGACTCGTGGAGTGTCTTGTGGGGACTGGCATGGTGGATTTTTCCTGTGTTTAAGGATATTTCCATAAAAACCTATGCTTCTAACTCCTAAAGTACACAATTTTGAGTATGTAATGGGACATTTTTAAGGGGATATCTGGCCTAAACCCTCATTCTATCACCAAACACTCTCAAACTCTTCTTCCTCCTCTCTCTCTCTAGACTCAAGGATTCATCAAGCATTCCTCAAATCTTCAAGGTACAAGTTCAAGTGGGAGTTTCTTATAATCAGGTATGTAGGCTTTTCAACAAGGATATCCTTCCATCCTTGTGCCCTAGATTTTTATACTAAAACCCCAAACTCACAGAATTCAAGTAAAACATGATCTTAGGTTTCGATTTATGGATGATTCCTTCTATGTCTCATATGAAATTGTAAGACCCATTTTGCTTGACAGTCATGTATTCTTATGAGATTACTTTTAATATCTCGAATTATGTACTTGATATGATAAATGCATGATTATAGAAATTTCACCATGAGATAGCCTAGAACTTTGAATAGGACTTCGCTAATTGTTTACATGCTCTTATCATGAACTTGGTTCCATTTCTAAAGTATAGAAAGATCGTATGAATTCTCTTATACCTAGAATATATGATTTAATAGATATGCTGAGATCAGATTAGAACTTATGGGCTTGATCAATGTGAGGTATGTATATGTTTTCACTATGATTTTGATGTAAATGGTTTGGGTATGAGTTGAACCAAAGGTAATTGCATGATTATCGAATCTTCTTCATGAATTAAGTAAATTTTGAAATGTAGTTCGGGAAAATATTGTATGCTTCCACCATACTCTCAATGTACATGCTAAAGTATGAAATGAACCCATGTATCTTACATGAATATAAGATATATGTCATATGCTATGTAATTTGAATTTGAGATTCAAATGTGGTGGACATGTTTAAAGTATGATTTGATCCTATCAATGCTTATGAAAGTAGAATGTATGTTTTAAATAATGATTCGGGACTATGGTGATATGAATTATTATGATAAGCATGAGAATGATCCTTCAGACTTTTGGGCTTGTTGTTAGTAGAAAGCAGCATTAATCAATTCTAAATGAATGCAGTGTGATGACATCAACAAATGCTCGTGTGTCTGATTATCTGTAGTAGTCTAGACCGGATGAATAATGTCAGATGAATGTTCTTCATGTTCTAGTTTAGTCAAGGACTCTCCATAGCTAAGAATGTTTCCCTTAGTTCAGTTAGGGACTCTCTATAGCTAAGAATGTTTTCCTTAGTTCAATTGGGACTCTCAATAGCTGAGAATGTTTCCCTTAGTTCAATAAGGGACTCTCCATAGCTGAGAATGTTTCCCTTAGTTTATTTGGGACTATCAATAGATGAGAATGTTTCCCTTAGTCAGTTAGGGACTCTCTATAGCAGAGAATGGCCCCCTTAGTTCATGTTGTCATTTTGGCTCAGCTCTGTATAGTTTAGACTTCAATTTAAATTAGATATAGTAGAATGTAGTCTCATTTATTAGTGGATATCCAGTACGGTGTGTGATATCAATTTCAACTTCAGCTTTTATTGTATGTTCAGTACATGACCCTTATGCATGAATTGATGATGCTTCTAAATATGAGTTCCAAATAAAAGTTTCATGTCGATATGTGTATGTAACTTAGAAAGGGTTGTTGCATTCTAATTCAGTTATATGTAGTTGTACTCATTCTATTTCCTTCTTGTATACTTATATGTTTTTGTTCATTTACATTTCTCGGATGCTCAGTACATTCCAAGTACTGATCGCATACTTTATGTGTTATATCATTTTATGATATAGATTCAGGTTTCCAAACTCAGCCTCATGGTTAGATATGCTCCATCCCACCTCAGCTGCTTGTGGTGGGTCCTCATCTCCCGAGGACATAACTTATGTTTCTTATGTCTTTAAGTTTCAGTTTTCAGACTTTAGGAGTTAGTTGGGGACCTGTCCCAGCAACTCATCAGTTTAGTTGAGGCTTACAGACATGTGTAAATAGATTCAGTCTATGTATCAGAGTTTTGTTAGATTATGCCTTTTGAGTTTTAAATTTGACTCTTACAGTTAGCTTCCTCTCAATTATGTTTATGTTGGCTTTTTTAATTGTTAAGCGTTATCCTATAATTATGCCATGGGTTGACTTGGAGCCTCTTGGGGTTCCTTGTCCTGTGTTATGGTTAGGGTGTAAACTCGGGTCGTGACAAACTTTGTATTAGAGAATAGCTTTAGAGTGTCCTAGTGTGTCTAAAAGTCGCGTTAAGTAGAGTCTTCTTCATGGGTGTGAAGCGCGCCACACTTATGATGAAGAGGCTACGAAACGTTTAGGAATGTTCCCTTTTCTTCATGATTCCTATCGTGCATAGAGTATGAAACTCTAAAAGTTCCTCCCTTGACTCGTGCTTTACATGCTCCCAGATAATATCTCCCAGACGAGCAAATGGAAGAAGAAATGCTAATGGGCGCCAGCAAGTACCACCAGCCCCAGCGAACTCGATGGACGACCATGTTACTCATGTTGAGTTTCGGGCAATCCTTAATATGTTGGCGTATTCCATGACCATCCAGATTAATCAGAAAGCGATGGATTGTGTTCCTTAGAATAGGAACGTAGCGGCGGCAAGGGTAAGAGACTTCCTCCGAATGAACCCACCCGAATTCTTAGGGTTAAAGGTGCATGAGGACCCGTATGAGTTCTTGGAAGAGATCCAAAAGATCACACAAATCATGGGGGTGAAGGGAATTGAGAGCGCAGACTTAGCCTCCTACCAGCTGAAAGGAGTCGCTTATATATGGTTTTTCCAGTAGAGAGACACTCGGGGATACGTTTATGACTACGTTCAAGGATAGGTTTTTCCCTAGAGAGTTGAGGGAGGCAAAGGCGATAGAGTTCATCAACTTGAGACAAAACAACATGACTATCCAGGAGTATGGATTGGAGTTTACCTGGTTGTCTAAGTATGAAATGGAGATGGTAGACGACTAGAGGGCTCGAGGGAGCAGGTTCGTGAATAGAGTGTCAGACTCTTGGTTAAAGAGTGTAGGACCGCCATGTTGCACAAGGATATAGACTTCCCACGTTTGGTGATATTCGCTCAACAAATAGAAGCAGAAAAAGTGAAAGAAAAAGAGAGAGAGGCTAAGAGGGCCAAGGTAGGAGATTCAGAGTTTTCCCCGCAGAGGACGAGTGGTGGACACCGCTCATACTCTCGATAGAAATCATCAAACCCAGAACTTTTGACAGTCAGTGCTCTATACAAACCCAGGGTAAGGGAGATTACATATCGGTTGTGTACCAGCTATAGGAAGCACCATTTGGGAGAATGCATGGCCGGCTCGGATGCTTGTTTTTGATGCAGCAAGTTGGGCCATAAGCATCGAGATTGCGCAGTGGCTAAGTGAGGTGAGAGTAGAGCCTCGGCCACCTCTTCAGTAGCTCTGATAGCCCTGTCACAATCCTTCTTAAAGTCACCTCAGCAAATCTAGTAGAGTTATCCATGAACGATTTTGATGTTATCCTCGGCATGGATTGGTTATTTTCATGTTATGCCTCAGTTAATTGCAGAACCCGTGCGGTAGTGTTCCTATTTCTGGGTGAGCTAGTCTTGGAATGGAAGGGTAGTTCATTTGTGCCTGTAGGTCACTTCATTTCCTACATTAAAGCTAGGGCCTATGCTCGTGTTGTGAAAATTTCTCTACTTTTCAGTATGATTTTCAACATTCGAGGATGAATGTTCCCAAGGGGGAAATATTGTAATACCCTGAAAACCCTAAAATCAGACCCGATAGTTGAAATATAAAAAATAGAATTTTCTACGCCAGGTCACAGGACGAGTCATCCAGTGACCCGTTAGGAACACCACGAGTCGTTAAGTGACTCGTGGGAAGGGGTTTGGCTATGATTGAAATTTTCAGATTTGGGGTGACCACAAGTCATGGTTATCACCATGATTCTTTAGGTAAACCATGGTCAAGGGTGGCTTGAAGGAGAAAGGAAAATAGGCAGTGTACCTAACGGGTCATCACCAAGAATCGTCGGGTACACCACGAGTCATGGTGTCACCAATGGTGACCAAGGAAGGCAAGTTTCTAGTGCTGATCACGAGAAGGTTACCATGAGTCGTGGTTAGTAGGCACGAGTCGTCCAGTAACTCGTTGGGACTAGCAATGCGCAATTTCCTGCGAATTTATTAAGGGCTTTTTCCGTAATTTCTGAGTTTCTAAGGCCTAAACTATGTCATTTTAAGCATAGTTAGGATTATTTAAGAGGGTTTATCTCATTGTAAATCACTCCTCTCCATGCATGCAAGACTAGAAGGTTTCTAAGGGTGATCAAGGCTAAAATCCATCCATTTCTCCTTCAATTTCCTTTGGGCATACAAGGAAGAGTGTAAGATCAACCTACCCAGGTATGTGAGGGTATGAATGAGAGTTCCATTAAATCTCATGCTCAAACTTCTTCTCAATTTCCATGGATTTCAATTCTAGATTTAAGTTTCATGACCTATGAGGCTTTATTCAAATTCTTGAGAAATTCTCTATGATCTATCAATTGGTCAATCTCTTTCTGATATTAAATCATATTTTATGATCTATGGGTAGATTTTATGACTATTTTGAATATAAATTTATAGATTTGAATTTTAACCCAACTTGCCCAATTATGTATGTTCTTATTAAAAGTCAAGTTATGCTTTCATTATGATTTGATCTAAATTAGCCCAATTATGATTATGCTTTATGGTATGATTTATCTCAAGTGCTTATCATGGATTTATGAAATATCAAGTATATACATGTTTTACAAATATGCATGAATCTAATGATTTATGGACTTATGATTATGGCCGACTCACGAGCCTAATTACATGGCTAGTTAACGTATTTCAAGCATGCTTATGATTATTATGATTTAAACTATCCCATGAATCTCATGTATGTTTTCTCTACTATAATACGAGCACTATATATGTTTTGGGAGTAGTATTTAACACCAAGTAGATTCGGGGTCCAAGCATACCCCGAGTCTCAAAACTACGTGCCAAAGTAGCCATGATGGGACCTCCCTTGAGACCATACCCTTATGCCCATATGGACCTTTCATGAGTGATATCACGCCTCTTTTCAGGGTTCTATCCTTGGAAAGGTATGAACACCCTCCCGATTTTGCAGGTCGGGCTCTATGTGTGCTCATGTGCAATATGTCGATTATATGAGTCTCCTGTTGTTCCTTATGATTTCTGCATGGTTATGTTTATGTTACTTTGGCTTAAGTCATGATTAATGAAGCTTTTCTCCTATTATTATGATTATGACTGATTTATGAATATTTTGAAAACCTTGAGCCCTTATGTTACATTATGATATTTATGTTATGATCATGTTGTCCTACTCTTATGAACTATTATGCATTTTAACTGTCCGTTTTACTTACCTTGCATACTCAATATATTCCAAGTATAGACCACATACCCTATGTTGTATCATTTGATGATATAGGTCTGAGGGATCAGTTTCAGCCTCATCATTAGTCATGCTTCCTTCTCAAACCTGTCCATCTAGCATTGGTGAGTCCACATCCTTCGAGTACATTCAGTTATCCATAGTTGTTTCGTTCAGTTACAGGCTTTGTCGAGTTAGTTGGGGATGTTGTCCCATCAGCACATCAATATGTTAGAGGCTTTCACACATTATGTAGAAATCAGATTGTCATTTATGATTCCGTTTTAGCTTGTTGTCTTTGCAGACTTCCGCAATTATGTATGTTGAATTTCTGCTTTATCATGTTATTAGACGTTATGTTCATGACATGGGTTGACTTGTAGCCTCTAGGGATTTCTTGTCTCGTGTCTCGATTTGGGTCCTAGCTTGGGTCATGACACCAAAGATGAAATTACGTAATTAAAATCATGCCTTATGACCTCAACCCTAGAAGAAGGATTTTAGCACTCATGTTCATAAAATCATTTGAAAACATTTTTTAATTGAAGTACTTATATGAATAGTTAAACGAGAATGAAAAACCTTGAACCCTGGGTGAAGTTCCTCGCTTCTCCCGTCCCTTCCCACTGCTTTCCCAAAATATTTAGGTGATAATGATTTTAGAAGCTAAGGGTACTATATATATTAAATGAGAAATTGCAAAAATTGTCCGTGGATGAAGTGCCTCCGTGTCACAAACCTGGTTGCGCCAAATTGCCTTCGTGACACAGAGGTATCGCGCAGCATCACTAGATTACGGACATTGGCATGTCAAGGTTGCAAGGTGTGCACGTTGTCTTCGTGGCACGCTGCTGGATGCGGCATCTGCCTGCCGTGGCATGGTGCCATCGCGCAGGGCTACTGGAATGGGGCTTTGGAATTTTCATGGGCGAAGGACCTTGGCGTGGCACGAGGGCTATCACGCTGCTCAGGCAACATGGAACGGCGCCAACACGCAGGTTGCCCCTGTTAGGATATACAATTAACCATACGATTTAGTATAGTGTTATGTTTTAGTTTTATGTAAGACTTTCATTTTATTTGTTGGATTAATAAAGTCTTGTTTTGAATAGATTGATTTGCATGTGTGTCCTCTACTTATGTAGTAGATAGTTTAGTGTATAGAGTTTATCTTATACACAAAAGATTAAATCATCGGTTCTTATAAGTATAAAGTTTGTATATGTTCACAATCTAACATGAGAATTGGACAAATTCATCGGTATGATTTGTAGCACAGTATTAAATATAATTTATCTTGATTATGGAAATGGTATAATTCCAACTTCTTGTGCTAGTACATTTTGTATGTATTGGTCGAACCAAGTAGAGAGTAGCTTTTGTCTGACTTAGTAAAATAAATTCTCTAGATCATTAAATGTACTTATACTCTTAATCTTGATATAAATATTATGATCAATTTCATTCGCTTGTTGTTTTGATCTGTCAAAGGGTGAAACTCTTTCATGAGTTAAAATATTCCCGATAGGTTGGATGATGATAAATGATATTTGTGAAGTAATAGTTAGTTGATGGAATCCATGTCTTGACCTTGAGATTGATGATATCCCTTTATGATTGCTTATAAGTTTTCATGTGAAAACCCTGCAGGTGGATTCTGTATCCGTCACATGAAATAAGTTAAGCATTTGAATAAATGATTAAATTGATCAATGAATTAAATAGATAGAAATTTAATTCGATTGGTTGGTATTTGTAATCTTAGCATGGGGAGTTAAATAAGAACTTATTGATTGATTTTGAAATTATACCGAGGAGTGCAATTACGGATTTTAGTGGAATAATCTGTGATTTATTTTGGTAGGTTAATTGATTCATTATTTCGAATTAATACCATAATTGGAAGCCTCGCTAATTAAATCTGTGGTCCCTACTATGCCTCATTAATTAAAGAAGAAAAAGGAAGAAACCCGTTTTTTTGAGGTAGTAAAATCCTACAAGATTTTGGACAACTTCATAAAAGGTAAGTAGTACACGTTTTGGTTTTACACCCTTAAAAATGTGTGAATACACAAGGAGAAGGAATCCTACAAGTTTTGGGATTAGGGTTTTATGCCCTAAAAATATGATTATAAATAGGGCTTTTTCCTTCATGAAAGAGACACCTTTTCTGAGCAGCAGTACTTGCCCACACAAGTATTTCCCACTCAGAGATTATTGAGGACATAGTAGAAGACTGCAGACCTGGAGAGTGAGTTGGACACGTTGTGTGAAAGCTTCAAGAGGTTAGTATTTCATAATCTAACTCGTCATTGTTATCTAGTGATTCATGTAAGATTGTTGATCCTATTCATGCTTGCTTCCGCTGCGCATGTTCTATCAATTGGTATCAGAGCCAACTTACATCTGCCTAGATAATTTGGAAAATTCATGAAAAATATTGTTTTATGTATTGTCTTTTTGGCATGAATCCCTAAATCGTATCATAGATGAAAACGAGTGTTTTAATGATTTTGGTGTTTGAAAAATTATTTTATAAACATTTTATGATATGTTTTGTGAAACAACAACAAAAAAAATTTGCTGGGTCGAGCGCAGGATGCTGCCCAAGCGCGCGCATGCCCCTGCAGAGGTGCACATGGCTGCCGGTTTTGATCGGTATTGGAGTTTTTCAAATTTTGACAAACTCTGATTGGTCTGAAATTTTGTAGGTTCATCGAAAACAACCCACTGACTAATACTCACGGCTATGCCGTGACTAACTACGATTTTTGGCCATTCGGAGTCATTTTTGGGGCATTTTTCTATTTTCTAAAAAATTAAAAATTGAGAAAAAATTAGTTTCTTACAACCAGTATTGTTAGGGTTTGATCCTTATGGTCTCCATTGGTATGTAACAGTAATGTAATGAGTTTATATGTTGACATTAGTCTTCTTTCTCCATCGGATAGATTCATTACGGGATTACTGTGTTTGCTTGTCTCCTGTTGTTGAGAACTTGTGTTAACTCTCCAACTAAGTTACACGTTGGTTCAATGGAATAGAGATTTACATTATTGGATATTTACCTGTCTTAAATATGCAGTTTACTCTCCAACTGAGTTAGTTCTGTTTTGATTTATGGGGTAAACATCTGTCATAACTCATATAGTTTGCATGAATGGTTAAGTTTCCCTATTGAATCTAGCTATTCAATATGCATGGTTATATGTGTTATATGTTTACATGAATTTAAATATTCTTGCAACATGCTTAATGATTTATTTGATTTTTTTTTACCTCCCAGATTAATAATGACTTTGTTCAATCCTCTCTCCTCTATTTTAAAAGAAAACAAGTTAGAGGGCCTGAATTATGTTGACTAGAAAAGAAATCTGGATATTCTCCTAACTGCTGAAGGGTATAATTTTGTGTTGGTTGAGGAATGCCCTGAAAAACCTGAAAATGCCACCATGGACCAAATCAAAGCCTATGAAAAATGGGTTAAGGCTGATGAGATGACGCGATGCTACATTCTTGCGTCAATATCGAATGTTTTGCAACATCAGCATCATTCCATGGAATCTGCTTACGATATGCTTGAAAGTCTCAAAGAGATGTTCGGTGAGAATAATTGTGTTGCAAAGCAAACAGCCATGAAAGCCCTTTTGAACACTAAGACGGCTGAAGGTTCGTCCGTGAGGGACCATGTTCTTAAAATGATTGGTCTTCTTAATGAACTGGAAATCCTTGGAGCTAAGATTGATAAGGAATCTCAAGTTGAGATGATCCTACAGACTTTACCTAACAGTTTTCAACAATTTCGCTTGAAGTATAACATGAACAAGATGGATCTATCTCTAGCGAAATTGTTGAATGAGTTGCAAGTGGCTGAGTCCATCATCAAACAGCAAACTCCTTTTGTGGCATTGAATGTTGAGAGAACTCCTTCTTCTAAGTTGAAAGGCGGATAGAATAAGACGAGACCTCACAAGGCATCTGGAATTGAAAATGGTGATGTGGCTAAGCCGAAAGGCAAGTGCTATTATTGCAAGAAACCTTGGCATCACAAGAAGCAATGTTTTGACTACCTGGATAAACTGAAAAAACAAGGTAATTCTTCTTGCTTAAATGTTGTTGAAACTTGTTTAGCGGTTGTTTCTATGATTCTATGGGTTGTAGATTCGGGAGCCACTAATCATGTCTGCACTTCTTTCTAGGGGTTTCGGGAAACACGACGGCTAAGTGAGAACGAAATTTGCATTTTTCAAGCCAATGGCGAACCAACACCGGCCTTAGCTTTAGGATATATTAGTATTTCTTTTAGTAGTTCTAGAGTTTTAGATTTAAAAGATGTTCTCTATGCACCTTCTATTAGAAGGAATTTGCTTTCAGTTTCAAAATTGATGGATGCTGGTTATAATATATATTTTGGTAATAATTCTGTTGTTATCAAATTTAACAAGCATTTTATCTATACTGCTTCTAGAGTGCATGATTTATTTGTGCTTGAAACACCTCGTAACTTGCTGCAACCAAGGGAACTAAATAACATTAATTTGTCAAATAAAAGAAAACGTGTTTCTGAATTGAGTCAAACTTACTTATGGCACTTCCGTCTAGGTCATATAAATCTAAATAGGATTTCAAGGTTGGTCTCTGATGGACCTTTGAGTTCATTAAAAGTGGAGGCACTGCCAACCTGTGAATCCTGTTTAGAAGGAAAAATGACTAAGAGACCTTTTCCTTCTAAAGGAAATAGAGCTAAAGATAAGTTGGAATTAATTTATTCTGATTTGTGTGGTCGTGGTTTTGAGTATTTTGTGACCTTCACAGATGACTACTCTAAATATGGATATGTTTACCTGTTGCGGCCTAAATATGAATACTTTGACAAGTTCAAAGAATTTAAGGCAGAAACGGAAAAGCAACATGATAAACATATTAAATCATTACGATCTGATTGTGGTGGTGAATACTTTTCTGCTGCATTTATGAAATACTTATTAGATTGTGGAATTACATCTCAATTATCTACTCCAAGAACACCACAACAAAATGGTGTGACAGAGAGAAGAAATAGAACTCTTTTGGAAATGGTAAGATCAATGTTGAGTTATTCAGATTTGCCTTCTTCCTTTTGTGGGTATGCATTAGAAACAGAAAACTACCGATTGAACTTAGTTCCTTCCAAATCAGTACCTTTAACTCCAATAGAATTGTGGACTAGACGAAAGCCTAGTCTAAGACACATTCAGGTATGGGGTTGTCCAGCCCACGTGCTAAAGGGAAAAATTGATAAGTTAGAATCAAGGACAGAAGTATGTGTCTTCGTTGGATATCCAAAAGGGACGAAAGGTGGTTTTTTTATTGTCCTAAAGAGAAGAAGGTCATTACTACAACAAATGCCAAGTTTCTGGAAGAGGACTATTTATTAAACAATGTTCCGAGAAGTAAACTCTCTTTATTGGAATTGAACAATGGAATAACAAATGATGTATCTCAAGAACAAATCCCATAAGCAAGTATTGACATACCACTCCATTATCGTAGTGGGAGATTTAAAAAGGCAACGGGAGGTGCAAGTGCAAAGGTCGGACATCTCACTACCTCAAGATAGTGGGAGCAATGTTGACTAGCCTGCACTTGTCGAGCAGCCTGTGCTTGGGGAAGAAGTTCGTGATAATCAGCATTTAGTTCATAAAAGTGATGTTGTGGTTTAACCGCAAAATTAGATTAATGATCTTGTAGTGAGTCATTGTAGTGGGTGAGTTATTAGAAAACCCATTTGGTTTGCGCTCTTGGGAGAATCTTATGATAGAATCCTGAAGAGCCTAATAGAGAACCCCTTAGTTACGCCGAAGCACTATAAGATATAGATTCTAAAAAATGGATAGTCTCTATGAAATATGAAATAGAGTCTATGTGCTCCAATCAATTTTGGGATCTTCTAGAACCACCTACAGAAGTAAAACCCATTGGTTGTAGATGGATCTGTAAGAAAAAGAGAGGGGTGGATGGAGAAGTGCAGACTTTTAAAGCTAAAGGGTTTACTCAAAAAGAAGGAATTGATTATGAGGAAACCTTTTTGCCGGTGGCCATGCTTAAATCCATTAGAAATCTCTTATCCATTGCTGCTCATTATGATTATGAGATCTGGCAGATGGATGTCAAGACAACTTTTCTTAATGGAAGTCTTGATGAGTGCATACATATGGCACAACCAGAGGGTTTCATGGAAAGTGGCAATGATCACATGTTGTGTAAGTTAAAAAGATCCATTTATGGGTTGAAACAGGCATCTAGGGCATGAAACACTTGTTTTGATAATTCGATTAAGACTTTTGGTTTTGATCAATATGAGAACAAGTCATGCATATATAAAAAGTGGAAGGGAGATAAAGTAGCATTTTTTTATTCTGTATGTGGATGACATTTTACTCATAGGAAATAATGTGAGCATGTTGAAATCAGTCAAAGAGTGGTTGTGCTCGCGTTTTGATATGAAAGACTTGGGTGAAGCGGCTCATATCCTTGGGATCAAGCTCATGCGAGATCGCAAGAAAAGGATATTAGGCTTGTCTTAAGTGCTTTATATTGATACAATTCCTACCAGGTTTAGCATGCAAAATTCCAAAAAGGGATTTATCCTTTTTAGGCATGGAATTTCTCTATCGAAGGATTAGTCTCCTAAAATAACTGACGAGATAGAGAGGATGAGGCTGATCCCTTATGCTTCTGTTGTTGGGAGTCTCATGTATGTTATGCTATGTACTAGACCTGACATCTGCTTTGTTGTTGTCATGGTTAGTAGATATCTGTCAAATCCTGGGAATGAACATTGGACTGCATTTAAGCATATAATTAAGTATCTGAAAAGGACTAGGGATTATATGCTGGTTTTTCACTTAGGTGATCTGGTGCCCATTGGGTATACAGATTTAGATTTTTAGTCTGATAGAGATTCTAGAAAATCTACCTCATGGTATGTGTTTACCTTAGGAGGTGGAGCCATAAGTTGGAGGAGTACCAATCAATCATTTGTTGCTGATTCCACCATAGAAGCCGAGTATGTAGCTGCCTCAGAGGCTGTTTGGCTTTGGAACTTCCGAAAAGAGCTAGGAGTGATTCCTTTAATTGAAGCACCAATTACACTTTATTGTGATAATAGTGGTGCGTTTGCAAGTAAACACAAAGTCACAAAAGAAGCAAACACATTGAGAGAAAATATCACTTAATTCGAGACATAACTCAGAGAGGAGATGTTAAGGTTTTGAAGATTGCATCGGAGAACAATTTGGTAGACCCATTTACAAAGAGCTTGTCACAGAAGCCTTTTGATAAGCATGTAGAAGGAATGGGCGTTAAAGTTGTAGGTGCATGGTTATGAGTCTAAGTGGGAGATTGTTAGGATATACTATGAACTATGCAGTTTAGTATAGTGTTATGTTTCAGTTTTATATAAGACTTTTATTTTATTTGTTGGATTAATAAAGTCTTGTTTTGAATAGATTGATTTTTCATATGTATCCTTTACTTATAAAGTAGATGGTTTAGTGTATAGAGTTTAGCTTATACACAGAAGATTAAATTATTGATTCTTATAAGTATAAAGTTTGTATATGTTCACAATCTAAGATGAGAATTGGACAAATTCATCGGTATGATTGTAGCACATGATTAAATATAATTTATCTTGATTATGGGAATGGTATTCTTCCAACTTCTTGTGCTAGTATATTTTATATGTATTGAACGAACCAAGTAGAGAATAGTTTTTGTCTGACTTAGTCAAATAGATTCTCTAGATCATTAAATGTACTTATACTCTTAATCTTCATATCACTATTATGATTAATGTCATTTGCATGTTATTTTGATCTATCAAAGGGTGAAACTCTTTCGCGAGTTAAAATGTTCCCGATAGGTTAGATGATGACAAATGATATTTGTGAAATAATAGTTAGTTAATGGAATCCATGTCTCGACCTTGAGATTGATGATACCCCTTTATGATTGCTTATAAGTTTTCATTTGAAAACCCTGCAGGTGGATTCTGTATCCGTTGCATGAAATAAGTTAAGCGTTTTAATAAAGGATTAAATTGATCAATGACTTAAATAGTCAGAAATTTAATTTGATTGGTTGGTATCTGTAATCCTAGCATGGGGAGTTAAATAAGAATTTAATAATTGATTTTGAAATTATACTAAAGAGTGCAATTACGGATTTTTAGTAGAATAATCTGTGATTTATTATGATAGGTTAATTCATTCATTATCTCAAATTAATATCATAATTGGAAGCCTCACTAATTAAATTTGTGGTCCCTGCTATGCCTCATTAATTAAAAAACTTGAAAAAGGAAGAAACCTGTTTTCTTGAAGTAGTAAAATCCTACAAGATTTTGGACAACTTCATAAAAGGCAAGTAGCACATGTTTGGGTTTTACACCCTTAAAAACGTGTGGATGTACAAGGAAAGAAGGATTCCTATACGTTTTAGGATTAGAGTTTTATTCCCTAAAAACGTGATTATAATAAGGTTTTTTCCTTCTTGAAAGAGACACCTTTTCTGAGAAGCAGTACCTGCCCACACAAGTATCCCCACTCGGAGATTATTGAGGATATAGTAGAAGACTGCAGACCTGGAGAGCGAGTTGGACTGTTGTGTGAAAGCTTCAAGAGGTTAGTATTTCGTAATCTAACTCATCGTTGTTATCTAGTGATTCATGTAAGATTGTTGATCCTATTCATACTTGCTTCCGCTGCGCATGTTCTATCAGCCCCACCTCGGCATGTCCCCACGCACACACCATACGGCGTGGCACGACACTGGGCGCGGCACACGTATAGCGTGGCACCGCACTTGGCGCGACCAGCCTTTCCCTTGGCATGTCAACTTTCTCTCGTGCACAATCACCTCCATGCTTTCCTCTTATGCCTTGAACATCATTTTTAGCCCCTCCTTAGCATATTACACCTACAAAACAAAGGCTAATCATGTTGGTTAATTCCGGCACGCAATTAAACATAAATACATGAGAATGTAATAACATACATTGACAAACATAACTAAATTAAGATATAAAATAGCACTTGGGCGTATAAATATGCCTAAGATCACACCACAGTTGTCATTTTCATGACAACAGCAGCAGAGGAGATAGAGGTTTGCATTGGAATTCCTAATTTTTCCTTTTGTTTCATATCTCTATTTTGTTCTCTCACATTTATATTTTTGTGTGCTTTGACATTTTGATTATATATTCACAACATATTTTATATTTTGACAGCTCGTGGATAGATCTTCTTTTAGTCTTGGCTCGAATCTCTTGCACTTGAAGTTGCTCAGTTCTATATAGATTTTATATGCGCATGGAATTCCTATCATCTATTTTACCTTCCAAGCCAGATGTAATTATGTTCCTAGCTGATTATTTTTATGGTGGGCCTTTTCTGTCGGATGAACAGTAAGTACTAAGTTGTTTATACTTAATGTTTTATCTAAAAAATTTACTCACCTAATAAAAAGTTTAACTGCTTTGTGGATGAAGATCGAAACCTAGCTCTGATTAACAAAAGTAGCTTCCCATGTAATTCCCTATTTTCTCATCGAAAACTACTTTTTGGACTGTATTAAGGCACATTTCTATCAGTGGATTCCTTATATAAAGTTCATAATTCAGTCATTTTCATAAATGAAGCATCTAAATGTTCTCCAATTATTCTTCTGCTTTGGACTTCGATTTTGTTAATCTGATAGATGGCAGGAAGCCTGGAGCCGGTTTAAGCATATAATTGACATTGACATGCTTAAGAAAACTACAAGCATCAAGCTGTACTACCTTGCTGGAAACCATGACATAGGGTTTGTTGCTGTTCACTCGCATATGCCAGAGGTGTGTTAATTATTCAGATAGAGTTAGAACATATTATTTCACTAATGCCAAATTTGAATTTAATATGCTTTTGACTTGTTCATATCTCATCTTCTTATCATGTATCAATTACTCATAAGCTTCTGAAAAGATAGAGATCAAGTCTCCTTCTAAAACATTACACGAAACAAACCTATCATTTAATGAATGGAAGTTGCACAATGAGTACTGAAGAACTATTTTTTGATGAGCTACGGCCTGTGCAAGCTCAATTACCACATTAGTAAACTTTTGGTAGAAAATTTAGTCCTGAGCTTTGTCTTTCTTACATTGAAGTTTTGTTACACAATTTCTTCCATATCTTTTGCAACTTAACAATAGTGTATTCTTTTTTGTGGAAGCTTCACCTCCTTGGAGGTCTGATATAAGTTTCACCTAATTATTTGAAAGCAAGTTATTACTCCTACATATATGACAATGTGGGAAAATATGAACTCCTACATTATTACCCTTGTCGGATAAACCATGACAATTAGTTGGGATAGAAAAATATAACTACTAGTAGTATTGCTTAGTATTCAAATATCTTCGTTTTACATAATGTGTTTTATTATTTGTTTCTCATTTTCTATGTATATTTCTATTTGATGTCAAACTATTTTTCTCCTTGCATGCATCAATGCTTTAAATTATTCTTTCTCTTTTCCTTCCTTTTCCCTTCTTTCCTCATGTTCTCTTCTCTTTTGAGTCAAATGTCTTTCAAAAATAGTTCTTTGCCCCACAAAGATCGGAGTAAAATCTGTGTATTAGGACAGTCGCTGTAACCACCAGTGCAGAAATTTCAGGAATTTCATTAAGTGCATTTTCATTATTTCTAAGTTCTAGAATTCTAAACTACGTCGTTTGAGGCTCAAAATGCAGTTTTTTATGAGGGTAAAACCTATCCTAGGCTCATTCATATCCATGCACGCAAAGTTAGAAAATTAGGGAGGTGATCAAGCTTGTTCTTTTTCAAGTTTTCCTTCAATTTTTCCATTAGGCTTTCAAGGAGTGGTAAAATCTAATCTTCCCCAGGTATATAGGGTTATGAGTCGGTGAATCCTTTCACAGTCATGCCCAATCCCTCTCTAAATTATGAATTCATATGTCTAATTTATGGGGTTTTAACTCAATGCATGAATTTCCTAATTCTCTACATGGGTGCGATTTAAATATATTTCTACTATTGAATTATGATTCATGGGAAAGTTTTACGTTATTTTCAATAAAAAATCATGTTCTAAGTTTATTAAATCAAAATGCCCAATTATGGAAAGTTCACAAAAGATGAGATTTGGGATGAATGTATGATTATGATGAGATATTATGATGAAAAGCATGTTTCCAAGCTACCCATGTTTATAATCATGTTTTTAATGTGAATTGAGTATTTTCAAGCATGTTACAGGTATTGGGTAATGCCCAGATGTTCAAGTATGATGTATGTTTTTTTCAAATTAAGCTTACCACATGGTTTTGGAGCGAAGACTCCCATTTATCTTTCAGCTTGTGGTATGGTTCGAGTTAAAGCTTCTCTTATGTATGATTTCAAATTTGAGATGTATTTGATTATTGAGCTTCGTCAAGTAACAATGGTCAGCTTTGTTTAAAAACGATGGAGAGCATATGCATGTTTTTGGGAGTACTGTCTAGCACCGAGTAGGCTAAGGGTCGATCATCCTATGCCTTAGAACTAGGTACCAATATAGGTTTATACTTATATATATATTACCTCGGGACCTCCTTTGTGAGCTATCCCCTGCCCTATTGTTATACCCTGGGAACCCAAGGATCAAACCAGGGAGTCAAAATAGGAAAAACTAAAATTTCACACCAGGTCACAGGACGAATCGTGAGGAGGCTCGTGAGGAGTGACCACGAGTCGTGAAGTGACTCATGGTCTAGAAGGTTGGTAGGGCGTGTTTAGAAGACCACAGGCATGACCAAGAGTCGTGGTCAGGCCTCACGACTCGTGAGGTCTCCCGTCGCCTAGATTGGTTGTTTGGCAAGGAGACATTGGGGAGTTAGAAGCCACGGATGGTGACCACGAGTCGTGGTGTCTTCCCTGAGGTCCCCTAATTGTTTTGATCAATGAACCAGAGGACTCATAGCCACGAGTCGTGGCTTATGAGCACAAGTCGTCCAGTCCCTCATGGGGACTGGCAGTCAGCCAAATTCTGCGATTTTAGTAAGGGCTTTTCTGTAATTCCTCAGTCCTAGAGGCCTATACTACGTTGTTTAAGGATCGTTTTAGTGGGTTTTAAGAGTGAAAAACCTATTCTAAGTCATTCATTCCATGCATGCAAGCTTGAGAGGTTGAAGAGGTGATTCAAGGCTAGTATTCAAGGTTTCCATCCAATTTCCACTTGGGTAATCAAAGATTTGGTGGAATCAATCCCTTCCAGGTTTGTAGGGTTATGAGTGGGTGCTTCCTTCCTCACCCATGCCCAATCTCTATGCAAGTATGAGAAATTCCTATGATCAAGTTATGGGGTTTTTACCCAATTGCATAATTCTTAAATTTCTATACATGGGTACAATCAGATTATGTTTCTATTGATGAATTGTGAAGCTTAGGCAGATTTTGAATTGTTTTCAATCAAAATTTGTGTTTTTTAAATTGTAAAATAAAATGCCCATGGATGAGAAGTTCATGAAAGAAGAGAACAATGATCAATGTATGATGATGATGAGATTTGATGATAAAAGCATGTTTCTAAAGCTACCCATGATTATGATATTGTGTTCAAAATGAATTGAGTAGATCCAGGCGTGATAAAGTTTTGGGCAAGGCCCTTGTATTGAGTATGATGATGTAGTATCTCTAAAGTAAGCTTACCATATGTTTTGGAGTAAATGCTCCCATTATCTTTAAGCTTGTGGTATGTTCGAAATAAAGCTTCTCATATGCATGAATTCATAATTGCGAAGTATGTTATTATTGAACTTTGTTTTCATACGAAGTCGGTTCTATACACGATTTCATTATCGAGCTTTGTCAAATGACAATGTTGAGCTTTGTTTCATATGATGTTGAGTTTATGCATGATTCCATTGTTGAGCTTCGTCAATAGACGATGTTGAGCTTCCTTTTATACGATGTAGAGCATTGCATGTTTTGGGAGCAGAGTCCAGCATCGAGCTGGCTAAGGGTCAATCACTCTTTGCTCCAGAACAATGCGCCAACGAAGGTTGATACTATTAAGTTATTGGGACCTCCCTTGTGAGCTATCCCCGGCCATAATGTCCCATGAGCTTGATATCGATATCATGGTAGTGTCCATAGCCCTGGCAAAGTTTTGGATGGCTCTGCCCACATCAGTGTGATAGTCGGGACCACGTAAGCTCTATAGTGGTATGTCGGTTAAGTGACGAGTCTCCCATTGTCTATATGATTCAGATTTGCATATTCATTACTCATGGTTAATATTTTATAGATGCATGTTCTAGAAGCAAGGTTTGACTCATTTTTCAGCTTTTATATAAATGCTATGTTACAGCTTGAGTCATTCGAGTTAGCTATGATGTTATGAAGCTATGCATTGTCATATTATGAAAAGATTACGATTTCAAAATGAATGCTTGCAATCCTTCCTCTCAGATTTGAAAGCTATGTTATGTTATAAAATGTTTTAAATGATTTACTTTACTTAAGTGGTTTTTACTTACCTTGCATACTCGGTACATTCCACTTATTGAGCGCATACTTCCTATGCTATATCATTTTATTATACAGGACCCAGCTTTCAGGCTCAGCCCCACTCGTAGTCGGTTGTCAAAGTTAGCACCTACTTGGTTGGTGAATCCTCATCTTTCAAGGGTTGGACTTTCAGTTTCCTTATGTATTTTCAGCTTCAGTATTGTTGAGTTAGTTGGGGTCTTGTTTCATCAACTCGTCCAGATTAGAGGCTTTTCAGACTTTATATGTGTTTAGCTTCGGATGCTTATTCTGATGTCATGTTGAGTTATACTTCCACTAAGTTTATATTGATGTTTCTTTAGTTTATCTAATGAGTTAGATGTATGCTTATTCCATGGGTCGACTTGGGGTCTCTTGGGGTCCCTTGTCCCGTGTCTATGATCCGGGCCTCCGTTTGGGTTGTGACAAACTTGGTATCAGGGCCATAGGTTTTGAAGAGTCCTAGGGTGTCTGAAAGCTCATTAAGTAGAGTCTTTCTCATGGGTGTGAAGCGCACCACACTTATGATTATAAGGCTACTAGACGTCTAGGAAATGTTCCCTTCTTTCATGATTTATGTCATGTGGTGAAAAGTCTTTCTACCCTTCTAATTCGTGCTATTCGCGATTGCAGAATCATGGCTCCTTGAAGAATGAACAGAAGAAGGAATGGAGGTGGTGAAGGCCATGAGGATGGAAATGGTTATGGGAATTAGCCTGCCCCACCAGTTCAGGAGCCTCAGGCACCGGAACTGGCTTCCCATGCTGAGTTTCAGGCCGCTATTCTGATGCTTGCGCAGGCCTTGACCACTCAGGTCAATCAACAGGGCGTTGTGCATGTTCTGCAAAATGGAAATGTAGCGGCATCTTGAGTCAGATACTTCTTGAGGATGAATCCACCAGAGTTCCTTGGATCAAAGGTAGCTAAAGACGCACATGAGTTTGTTGATAAAATTGTCAAGATCACCTAGGTCATGGGGGTGAATGAGGTGGAGTGCACCGAGTTAGCCTTCTATCAACTAAAAAGGGTAGCACATATCTGGTGTTTCCAATTTAAGGAAAGCAGGGCCGCAGGAGCAGGTCCGGTCACTTGGGAAGAGTTCCAGGTTGCATTTCTAGACTGGTTCTTCCCTCAGGAGATGAGAGAGTTGAAAGAAGCCAAGTTTGTGAATTTGAAACAAGGGTGAATGACTGTCCAAGAGTATTCCTATGATTTCACTCGCCTATCGAAATATGCCCCAGAGTTGGTAGCTGATTAGAGAATGTGAGTGAGTAGGTTCATCCATGGAGTCGCAGGTTATTTGGACAAGGACTATAGGATAGCCATGCTGCACTAGGATACGAGACTTTCCTTGGATAGTGTTGTATGCCCAGAAGATCGAGGCGACATATTCGTGATAGAGGGATGCCAAGAGGGCTAAGACTGAGGATCACAGATTCTCATAGTAGAGGTCCCGTGGTGGGCACCGACAACAAACCCACCAGAGATTATTAACCCCAACATCTTCAGCATTGAGTGTGCCATCCAGTCCCAGACATGATCAGAGAGGGTGGGCATCAAGCTCGAGGGGTCATAGTAGCAGACCCGCAGATTCCAGCATCCTAGCTTGTTGCAGGTGTGGTTGAGGGAACACGGGCCAGTGTTTCGCAGGTTCAGGATCTTGATTTGGATGTGGGCATCCCAAACACATTCTTAGAGATTGTCCACCTACGAGACAGGATCAGGTTAGGGCTGAGGCCCAGCTTCTAGCTCAGCAGCCCCTCCCTCACGCTCAGTACATCAGGGGGCATCTACTAGCTAGCCGGTGGTCAACGCTAGAATAGATTCTATGTTTTAGCAACCTGTCAGGAGAAGGAGGCCTCCGTAGATGTGGGAACTAGTATGTTGAGAGTTTTCCATGTTGATGTATATGCTTTGTTAGATCCCGGGGCTACCCTATATTTTGTGACACCTTATGTGGCTAGTAGCTTCGGAGTCAGTCTGGATATTTTGTCAGCACCCTTCTCAGTTTCCACTCCAGTAGGTGACTCAGTTATAGTTTGACGGGTGCATAGAGATTGCCCAGTATCTGTTCTTCATAAGTTCACCTTAGTAGATTTGATATAATTAGTCATGACCGATTTTGATGTTATTCTCGGCATAGATTGTCTATTTGCATACTATGTTTTAGTTAATTATAGAACCCAGTCAATAGAGTTCAGATTTCTGGGTGAGTCAATCTTAGTGTGGAAGGGTAGTTCAGCTGTGCATATAGGTCGATTCATTTCCTACCTTAAGGCCAAGAAGATGATTTCTAAGGGTTGCATGTACCATCTAGATAGGGTTAAGGGTGTCGAGTCCGAAACCCTGACTATCCACTTAGTTTCAGTAGTTCGTGAGTATCCAGAAGTCTTTCTTGTTTATTTTCTAGATATCCCTCCCGAACGGGAGATTGATTTCGGTATAAATCTTCTTCCCGACACATAACATATATCTTTTCTGCCCTACAGAATGTCTCAATCGAGCTAAAATAGCTAAAGGATCAGTTGAAGGACCTGTTAGATAAGGGCTTTATTGGGCCAAGTAAGTCTCCATGGGGTGCACCAGTGTTATTTGTCCAAAGAAGGAAGGTTCGCTTCAGATGTGCATTGACTATCCACAGTTAAATAAGGTCACCGTTAAGAATAGGTATCCCTTACCTAGCATCGATGATTTGTTTAACCAGCTTCAGGGTGCCAAGTGTTTCTGCAAGATTGATCTCAGATCCGAGTATCACCAGCTTAGGGTTCGGGAGAGCGACATCTCCAAAACCGCTTTCAAGACTCGGTATGGTCACTACAAATTTGTTGTTATGTCTTTTGGACTAACCAATGCCCATGCAGCTTTTATGGATCTAATAAATAGGGTTTTCAAGGAATATTTGGACATGTTCATAATTTTGTTCATTGATGACATCCTTATATACTCTTGGAGCGAGGAGGAGTATGCTGCTCATTTGAGAGTAGTGCTTCAGACCCTTAAGGATCGTCAATTGTATACAAAGTTTAGAAAATGTGAGTTTTGGTTGGGCTCTGTGGCATTTTTTTGCCATGTGGTATCGAGTGAGGGCATAAAGGTAGATTCTTAGAAGATCGAGGTAGTGAACAATTGACCCAGACCGGTGAACCCATTAGATATCAGGAGCTTTTTGGGCTTAGCAGGTTACTATCGGAGATTTGTTGAGGGCTTTTTATCTATTGCAACACCTTTTACCAAGTTGACTCAGAAGAAGGTAAAGTTCCAATGGTCGGAGGCTTGTGAGAAAAGCTTCCAAGAGTTGAAGACTCAGCTCACTTCAGCATCAATGTTGACTCTACCCGAGGGTACAGATGGTTTTGTGGTGTATTCTGATGCTTCAAGAATCGGACTTGGGTGTGTGTTGATGCAGCATGGGAAAGTGATAGCATATGCCTCAAGACAGTTGAAAGTTCATGAGAAGAATTACCTGACCCATGATCTTGAGTTGGCCGTGCTGGTGTTTGCATTGAAGATATGGCGGCATTACTTGTATGGGATCCACGTGGATGTATTCACGGATCACAATAGCTTGCAATATGTGTTCACGTAGAAAGATCTCAATCTTCGGCAAAGGAGGTGGTTGGAGCTACTAAAAGACTACAACATGTGTCCTTTACCACTCGGGTAAGGCTAATATGGTAGCGGACACACTTAGTAGGCTCTCTATGGAGAGTGTGTCCCACGTGAATGAGGGAAAGAAGGGGTTGGTGAAAGATGTCTATCGACTTGCGAGGTGGGAGTTCGATTGGTCGACTCGACCAATGGCGTCGTTGTGGTGCGAAACGGGTCAGAATCGTCCTTGGTGACTGATGTGAAAGCTAGGAAAGACGAGGATATGATGTTGGTGATACTTAAAGAAGCCGTTCAGAGTCAGAAAGTGGAGGTTTTCTCCCAAGGGGGAGATGGGGTGCTGCGGTACCAGGGCTGTCTATGTGTTCCAAATATTGATAATTTGAGGGACCAGATATTGCATGAGGCACATGGATCCAAGTATTCTATCCATCCGGGTGCCACCAAGATGTATCATGATTTTAAGAAAATATATTAATGGAACAGCATGAAGAAGGATATTATAGAATTCGTAGGCGAGTACCCGAACTGTCAGCTAGTGAAAGTTGAGCATCAAAGGCCGGGAGGCATACCTCAGGATATTAGCATTCCCACTTGGAAGTGGGAAGATATTAATATGGATTTCATTAAAGTCCTACCTAGTACTCGCCGACACTATGATTCTATTTGGGTGGTGGTAGACAGGTTGACCAAGGCTGCACACTTCCTACCAGTAAAAAACCACAGATTCAGCGGATGATTATGCCAAACTATATATCTGGGATTTGGTGCAATTACATGGAGTTCCCTTTTCTATTATCTTAGATCGAGGTACTCAGTTTACCTCTCAGTTTTGGCGGTCTTTCTGAAAAGGACTTAGGACTCAGGTCAAAATCAGCATAACATTTCATCCGCAAACGGATGGTCAGGCGGAGCGAACAATTCAAACTCTCGAGGACATGTTGAGAGCTTGTGTGATGGACTTTAAAGGTAGTTGGTATGATTACTTGCCCTTGAATCGAGTTTGTTTACAATAACAACTATCACTCTAGTATATCCAAATGGCATCATTCCAGGCTCTTTATGGACGGAGGTGTAGATCACCCATCAGGTGGCTTGAGGTTGGTGAGACAGCTATGATAGGACCTATCGGTTCATGAGGCTATGGTAAAGGTTCAGTTGATAAGGGACAGGCTGAAAACCGCTCAGAGTCGTCAAAAGTCATACGCTGATGTGAGAAGGAGAGATTTGGAGTTCGAGGTGGACGATTGGGTATTTTTGAAGGTGTCTCCCATGAAGGGAGTCATGCGGTTCAGAAAGAAAGGAAAACTCGGTCCCCGCTATGTTGGTCCCTACCAGGTTATGAGGAGAGTTGGTAAGGTAGCGTATGAGTTGGACTTGCGAATAGAGTTATCTTCCTTTCATCCTGCCTTTCATGTATCTCTCTTGAAAAAGTGCTTGGGTGATCCAGCTTTAGTTATCTTGGTGGAAAGTGTTGGTGTGAGAGATAGCCTCAGTTGTGAGGAAATTCCAGTTGTAGTTGTAATCTTGGATCGTCAGGTTCGAAGGGTGAGGAACAAAGAAGTAGCTTCGGTAAAAGTGTTATGAAGAAATTAGCATGTTGAGGGAGCTATTTGGGAAGCCGAAGCGGCTATGATGGCTAAATACCTTCACTTGTTCCCTACCGGTTCAGTTCCAGTTTAAAGTATTACCCTAATTCTCTAATCATTTTCCATGTTCAGTTCATGTGCGCAAGTTTGATTTATGTTATGATAGATGTATGTGATGTCTGAATTCAGTTCAGCTATGTAGTTCTTTTTGGAGGTATTCATTCCGTCAGTTTTCGATTTAAATTATTAGTATTTGCATATGATGATTGCATGTTTATGATTTTTCTGTGTGTTTCTAACATTCGAGGATTAAGGATCCCAAGGAAGAGATATTGTTATACCCCGGGAACCTAAGGATCAGACCTGGGAGTCAAAACAGGAAAAACTGAAATATCGCACCAAGTCACAGGACGAATCGTGAGGAGTGACCACGAGTCGTGAAGTGACTCGTGGTCCAGTAGGGTTGGCAGAGTGTGTTGAGAAGACCATGGGCATGACAACGAGTCGCGGTCAGGCCTCACGACTAGTGAGGTCTCCCGTGGCCTAGACTGGTTGTTTGGCAAGGAGGCATTGCGCAGTAGAAGCCACGGACGGTGACCAGGAATCGTGGTAACCCAACACGAGTTGTGGTGTCTTCCATGAGGTCCCCTAGTTGTTTTGAGCAGTGAACCAGATGACTCATAGCCACGAGTTATGGCCTGTGAGCACGAGTCGTCCAGTCCCTCGTGGGGACTGGCAGTTAGCCAAATTCTGCGATTTTAGTAAGGGCTTTTTCGTAATTCCTAAGTCCTAGGGAACTATACTATGTCGTTTAAGGCTTGTTTTAGTGGGTTTTAAGAGGGAAAACATATTCTAAGTCATTCATTCTATGCATGCAAGCTTGAGAGGTTGAAGAGGTGATTCAAGTCTAGTATTCAAGGTTTCCATCCAAATTCCTCTTGGTTAATCAAAGATTTGGTGGAATCAATCCCTTCCAATTATGTAGGGTTATGAGTGGGTGATTCCTTCCTCACCCATGCCCAATCTCTATCTAAGTATGAGAAATTCCTATGATCAAGTTATGTGGGTTTTACCCAATTGCATAATTCTTCAACTTCTATACATGAGTACAATCAGATTATATTTCTATTTATGAATTGTGAAGCTTGGGCATATTTTAAATAGTTTTCAATCAAAATTATGCTTTCTAAATTATAAAATAAAATGCCCATGGATGAGAAGTTCATGAAATAAGAGAACAATGATTTATTTATTGATGATGATGAGATTCGATGATCAAAGCATGTTTCTAAAGCTACCCATGAGATTTGATGATAAAAGCATGATAAAGTTTTGGGCAAGGCCCTTATTAGTATGATGTAGTATCTCTAAAGTAAGCTTACCACATGGTTTTGGAGTAAATGTTCCCATTATCTTTCAGCTTGTGGTATGTTCGAAATAAAGCTTCTCATATGCATGAATTCATAATTGCGATGTATATTATTGAACTTCATTTTCATACAATGTCGGTTCTATGCATGATTTCATTATTGAGCTTTATCAAATGACAATGTTGAGCTTCATTTCATATGTTGTTAAGTTTATGCATGATTCTATTGTTGAGCTCGTCAATAGATGATATTGAGCTTCATTATATACGATGTAGAGCATTGCATGTTTTGGGAGAAGAGTCTAGCACCAAGCGGGCTAATGGTCGATCACCCTCTGCCCCAGAACTATGCGCCAACGTAGATTGATACTATTAAGTTATTAGGACCTCCCTTATGAGCTATCCCCGACCCTAATGTCCCATCATCTTGATATTGATATCATGGTAGAGTCCTTAGCCCTGACAAGGTTTTGGACGGCTCTACCCACTTGAGTGTGTTAGTCGGGACCACGTAAGCTCTATCGTGGAATGTCGGTTAAGTGACGAGTCTCCCATTGTCTATATGATTTAGATTTGCATATTCATTACTCATGGTTAATATTTTATAGATGCATGTTCTAGAAGAAAGGTTTGACTCATTTTTCAGCTTTTTTATAAATGCCATGTTTCAGCTTGAGTCATTCGAGTTAGCTATGATGTTATGAAGCTATGCATTATCATAATATGAAAAGATTACGATTTCAGAATGAATGCTTGTAGTCCTTCCTCTCTGATTTGAAAGCAATGTTATGTTATAAAATATTTTAAATGATTTACTTTACATAAGTGGTTTTTACTTACCTTGCGTACTCGGTACATTCCACTTACTGAGCACATACTTCTTATGTTGTATCGTTTCATTATACAGGACCCACCTTTTAGGCTCAGCCCCACTCATAGTCAGTTGTTAGAGTTAGCACCTACTTGGTTGGTGAATCCTCATCCTTCGAGGGTTGGACTTTCAGTTTCCTTATGTATTTTCAGCTTCAGTATTGTTGAGTTATTTGGGGTCTTGTCCCATCAACTCATCCAGATTAGAGGCTTTCCAGACTTTGTATGTGTTTAGCTTCGGATGCTTATTCTGATGTCATGTTGAGTTAGACTTCTTTCGAGTTTATGTTAATGTTTTCTTCAGTTTATCTAATGAGTTAGATGTATGCTTATGCCATGGGTCGACTTGGGGTCTCTCAGGGTCCCTTGTCCCGTGTGTACGATCCGGGCCTCCATTTGGGTCATGACACCTATTGGGCCACGAGTTTGATATTGATATCATGGTATCGTCCTTAGCCCTGGCAAGGCTTTGGATGGCTCTACCCACTTGAGTGTGATAGTTGGAACCACGTAAGCTCTATCGTGGTATGTTAGTTAAAGGACGAGTCTCCCATTGTTCCTCATGATTTCAGTTATGCATATTTGTCATTCATGACATACATGTCTACATATGTTCTAAAGCAGGTTTGACCCAAATGTTCAGTTTTATGTATGATTATCATATTTTAACTTTGGGTCAATCGATTCAATTATGATGTTATGTTATGTTGAGATCACGTTTTCAAAAAGAATGCATGCAAGCCCTACTCTTTGACTCTTATTTTGTTTATACTTATATTATGCATGCTTTAAATGATTTTACTTTTCTAAGCAGTTTTACTTACCTTGCATACACGGTAAATACCAAGTACTGACCGTATAATCTATGTTGTATCATTTTATGATACAGGCTTCGGTTTTTAGACCCAGCACCATTAGTAGTTCATCTCAGAGTTTAACACCCGGCTCTTTGGTGATTCCTCATTCTTCGATGACCGGTTTGATATCAGTTATCTTTTCATGTTTAGTTTTCTAAACCTGCCGAGTTAGTTGGGGGTGTTGTTCTATCAACCCATAAGATATTTTAGAGGCTTTCAGACTATGTGTAGAATTCAGCTGTTACGTATGTAGTACGTTCCGCTTTTCATGTTATGTTATGTTTATGCTTACGCTATGTCGTTATGCTAAGTGATCCGCTTTACTGATATTGAGTTAGATGTATGTTCATGCCATGGGTCGACTTGGAGTCTCTCAGAGCTCTTTGTCCCGTGTTACGATTCGGGTCTACATTCGGGTCATGACAAACTTGTTATCAGAGCCATAGGTTTGAAGTCTCCTAGGGTGTGTGAAAGCCGCGTTAAGTAGAGTCTTTTTCATAAGTGTGAAGCACACCACACTTATGACGAAGAGGCTACGAAAAGTTTAGGAAATGTTCCTTTCATTCATGATCTATGTCATGCGATGAAATGTCTCCCTATCCTTCTAATTCGGGCTATTCGCGATTGCAGAATCATGGCTCCCCGAAGAGTAAATGTTAGAAGGAATGGGAATGGAGATGGCCCCGAGGATGGCAACGGAAGTGGGCACCGGCACACACTACCAGTTCAGGAGCAACATGCACCGGAGCCGTTTGCCCATACTGAATTTAGGGCAGCTATTCAGATGCTCGCGCAGACCTTAACCACTTAGGTCAATAAGAAGGAAGTTGCGCATGTCCCCCAAAATGGCAATGCGGTGGCAGCTCAAGTCAGGGATTTCTTGAGAATGAACCTTCCAGAGTTTCTCAGGTTAAAAGTATATGTGGACCCGCAAGAGTTCATTGATGAGATGGTGAAGATCATCCAGGTCATAGGGGTGAATAGGGTTGAATGTGCAGAGTTGGCCTCATACCAGCTGAAAGGGGTCACTCACATCTGGTTTCGACAATGGAAAGACAGTAGGGCCACCGGAGCAGGTCCTGTCACTTGGGAGGAGTTTCATGTTGCGTTCTTAGATCAGTTCTTCCCTCGTAAGATGCAGGAGCTGAAGGCATCCTAGCTCATGAATCTTAAGAAAGGGAGAATAATGGTGCATTAGTATGCCCTTAAGTTTATTCGCCTATCGAAGTACGGCCCAGAGTTAGTGGTTGATCAAAAGGCGCCGGTGAGCAGGTTTGTTCATGGCGTGGCGGGCTATTTAGAAAAAGATTAAAGGAACGCTATGCTCCACTAGGATATGGATTTCCCTCGAATAGTTTTGTATGCCCAGTAGATGGAGGCAACACATATTAGAGAGACGGAGGCCAAGAGGGCCAGGACTGATAGTCACAGATTCTCACAACCGAGGTCAGGTGGTGGGCATCGACAGCAGACCCACTGGAGATCTTCATCCCCATCATCTTCAGCGTTGAGTATGCCATCCAAGCCTAGGCATGATCAGAGAGGGCGAGCATCGGTCTCGAGGGGTCAGAGCGCAAACCCGCAGATTCTAGTATCCCAGCTTGCCGCAAATGTGGTCGGGGGCACACGGGCTAGTGCTTGGCAGGTTCAGGTGCTTGCTTCAGGTGTGGGAAGCCTGGAGACATGCTCAGAGATTGCTTGGCAGTGAGATAGGACCATGATGGGGGCCGAGGCCCAGCTTCTAGTTCACCAGCCCCACCTGGACGCTCAGCACATCAGGGGGCATCTGCTAGCACAGGTGGCGATCAACGCCAAAACAAATTCTATGCATTAGCATCCTGCTAGGAGCAAGAAGTCTCCCTAGATGTGGTCACTGGTATGTTTCGAGTCTTCCATCTTGATGTTTATGATTTGTTAGATTTGGGGGCTACCTTTTTTCTTTTGTGACACCTTATGTGGCCGGTAGCTTCAGAGTCAGTCCCAAAGTCTTGTCAGAACCTTTCTCAGTCTCTACTCTAGTAGGTGATTCAGTTGTAGCTAGACGGGTGTATAGAAGTTGCCCAGTCTCAGTCCTTTAGAAAATTACCTCAACAGATTTGATAGAGTTAGCCATGACCGATTTTGATATTATCCTTGGCATGGATTGGCTATTTTCATGTTATAACTTAGTTAATTGTAGGACCCGGGCAGTAGAGTTTAGATTTCCGGGAGAGCCAATCTTAGAGGGAAGGTTAGTTCATCTGTGCCTATAGGTTGTTTCATTTCCTACCTTAAGTCCAAAAAGATGATCTCCAAAGGTTGTGTGTACCATCTAGTTAGGGTTAAGGATGCGACGTCCGAGAACCCGACTAGCTAGTCTGTCCCAGTAGTATGTGAGTATCCAGAGGTCTTTCCTGGTAATCTACCAGGAATCCCTCCCGAGCAAGAGATTGATTTTTATATTGACCTTCTTCTCGATATGCAGCCTATATCTATTCCTCCCTACAGAATGGCTCTAGCCAAGCTAAAGGTGTTGAAGGAGTAGTTGAAGGACCTATTAGATAAGGGTTTCATTAGACCGAGATGTCCCCATGGGGTGCACCAGTTCTCTCTATCCGAAATAAAGATGGTTCCCTTTGCACGTGTATTGATTATAGGAAATTGAACAAGGTTACCATCAAGAACAGGTATCCTCTACCCAGGATTGATGATTTATTCGACCAGCTTCATGGTGCCAAGTGCTTCTCGAAGATAGTTCTCAGATTCGGGTACCATCAGCTCAGGGTTCAGGAGAGCGATATCCCGAATGCAACCTTCAGTACGCGGTATGGTCATTATGAGTTTGCAGTTATTTCTTTTGGACTAATGAATTCTCTTGCAGCTTTTATGGACTTGATGAATAGGGTGTTCAAGCCATACTTGGATATGTTCGTGATTGTATTTATTAATGAAATCCTGATATACTCTCAAAGTGAGGAGGATTATGCCGCTCATTTGAGAGTAGTGCTGCAGACTCTCAAGGATAGCCAATTATATGCCAAATTCAACAAGTGTGAGTTTTGGTTGAACTCAGTCGCATTTTTGGGCCCTGTGGTATCAAGCGAAGGCATAAAGGTGGACTCTCAGAAAATAGAAGTGGTGAAGAATTGGCCTAGACTAGTGAATCCTTCAGATATTTGGAGCTTTTTGGGTTTAGCCGGCTACTATCAAAGGTTTGTGGAAGGTTTCTCGTGTATTACAGCACCCTTGACCAAATTGACCCAAAAGAGGTGAAATTCCAATGGTCGGAGGCTTGTGAGAGGAGCTTTCAGGAGTTGAAGGCTCGACTTACCTCAGCACCGGTGTTGACCCTACCCGAGGGCACCAATGGGTTCATGCTGTATTGTGATGCTTCAAGGATTAGACTTTGGTGTGTATTGATGCAGCACGAAAAAGTTATAGCATATGCCTACAGACAGCTAAAGGTTCATGAAAAGAATTATCCGACCTATGATCTTGATTTGGCCGCGGTGGTATTCGCCTTGAAGATATGGCGACATTAGTTGTACGGGGTCCACATGGATATGTTTACGGACCATAAGAGTTTACAGTATGTGTTTACCTAAAAGGATCTTAATCTTCAGCAAAGGAGGTGGTTGGAGCTACTCAAGGACTATGATACGAGTATCCTTTATCATCTGGGTAAGGCTAATGTAGTGGCAGTCGCACTTAGTAGACTCTCTATGGAGAGTGTGTCCCATGTGGATGAGGGAAAGAAGGAGCTGGTGAAGGATGTGCACTGAGTCACAAGGTTGGGAGTTCTGTTGGTTGACTTGACCGATGGCGGTGTTATTATTCAGGATGGATCAGAATCGTCTTTAGTGAAATGTAAATGCTAGGCAAGATGAGGACTCGATTTTGGTAAATTTAAAGGAAGCCATTCAGAATTAGAAGGTATAGGTATTCTCCAAAGGGGGAGATGGTGTGCTTCAGTACCAGGGTCTCTTATGTGTTCTTGATATTGATGATTTGAGGAGATGGATGTTGCACGAGGCCCATGGATCCAGGTATTCTATCCATCTAGGTGCCACCAAGATGTACCATGGCTTACGGAAAGTCTATTGGTGGAATGGCATGAAGAAGGACACAGCAGAATTTGTAGCTAAGTGTCCAAACTGTCAGCAAGTGAAGGTCGAGCATTAGAGACAGGTAGGTGTGCTTTAGGATATCAGTATTCCTACTTGGAAATGGGAAGAAATCAACATGTCGCAGGGTTGCGTCGCACTTGTCGATAATATGACTCCATTTAGGTTGTGGTAGACAGGTTGACCAAGGCCGCTCACTTTCTACCAGTTAAAACCACGAATTCGGTGGAGGAATATGCCAAATTAAATATTCGGGAGCTACTTCGATTTCATGGAGTGCCCTTGTCCATCATATCAGACAGAGGTACCCAACTTACCTCTCAGTTTTGGAGGCTGTTTCAAAAAGGAGTTGGTACTCAAGTTAAGCTCAGCACAACATTTCACCCACAAACGTATGGTTAAGTGGAGCGGACAATTCAGACTCTCGAGAAAATGTTGAGAGCATGCGTGACTGACTTCAAAGGTAGTTGGGATGATCATTTGCCTCTTATCGAGTTTGCATACAATAACAACTATCATTCCAGTATTCAGATGGCTCCATTTGAGGCTCTCTATGGGCGGATATGTAGATCACACATTGGTTGGTTTGAAGTTCGTGAAGCTGCGATGATAGGACCAAATTCGGTTCATGATGTTATGGAGAAGGTTCAGCTCATACGGGATAGATAGAAAACAACTCAAAGTCACCAAAAGTCCTATGCTGATGTGAGAAGGAGGGAATTAGAATTCGAGGTGGATGATTGGGTGTTTCTGAAGGTATCTCCTATGAAGGGAGTGATGCGGTTTGGAAAGAAAGAAAACTCAGCCCTCGTTATGTTGGCTACTACTGGATTGTGAAACGGGTTGGCAAGGCGGCATATGAATTGGAGTTGCCCTCATAATTAGTTTTTCTTCATCCTATATTCCATGTATCTCTCTTAAAGAAGTGTTTGGGTGATCCAGCTCGAGTTGTCTCGGTGGACAGTGTCGGGGTGAGAGACATCCTTAGTTATGAGGAGGTTCTGGTGGAAATACTAGATCGTCAAGTTTGAAGGCTAAGGAACAAGGAAGTAGCTTTAGTTAAAGTGTTATGGAGGAATCAACAAGTTGAGGAAGCTATGTGGGAAGCCAAAGCGGATATGATTGCTAGATACCCATATTTATTCTCTACCAGCTTAGACCCAGGTTGAGGTATCAGTTTTTGCACTAAAACTCTATTTAGTTTTTATGTTCAGTTCACGTGTCTAAGTTTCTTTTAAGTATATGGATGTATGTATGATTCATGAATTCAGTTCAGCTATGTAGTTTGAATGGGAGATAATCATTCTGTTAGTTTTTGGCTCAAATGATCAGTATTTGAGTGTAATGGTTGCATTTTTCTGTTTGTTGTATGTTTTCCAACATTCTAGGACGAATGTTCCCAAGGGGAGATATTGTAATACCCCGGAAGAGCCTAAGGTTAGACCCAATATTTAAAAATAAAAGTTGGTAGAATCTAGGGAAAAGATCCCACAGAACATGTCACCTAACGGATCATTGGTCCAACCAATGACCTGTGGGAAGTATTCGTGGGGAGGTCTGGCCTGGTAACAGTTGAGAGTAACGGGTCCATGAACGACCTGTTTCCAGGTGTAACGAGTCATTGTTTGTAGTCGTGGTAAGGCTGACCCTTGGTCAAGGAAGAGGTGACGAGTCATGGAACGACCTGTTGCAGGTAACAACGTGTCATGGTCATCAACCGTGGGAAGGAGTATCAAAATCTCCAGTCGATGTAATGAAAGGAAACCATGACCCGTTGGAAGGAGGAACAAGTCGTGGTGCGGCTCGCGAGAAGTTTTGGTGCAGGTAGTCTAGGTGGAAACAACGGGCGATATAATGAGTTGTTGTCTGAAGGGATTACTCGTCCTGTCGAGTCGTGGGGCCGAACCTGAGAATGTGAATTCGGGCAGTGGAGACGACGGATGGATACCACGAGTTGTGGTATCCAAGAACGACGCATTCGGACGGTCGTTGTTAGCACCAATGCAGAAATTTCAGAAATTTCATTAAGGGCATTTTCATCATTCCTACGTCCTAAGGTCCTAAACTACGTCGTTTGAGGCTCAAAATGCAATTTTTTATGAGGGTATAACCTATCCTAGGCTCATTCATATCCATGCATGCAAAATTAGAAAATTAGGGAGGTGATCAAGCTTGTTCTTCTTCATATTTTCCTTCAATTTTCCATTGGGCTTTCAAGGAGTGGTAAAATCTGATCTTCCCCATGTATATAGGGTTGTGAATGGGTGAATCCTTTCACACCATTCCCAATCCCTCTCTAAATCATGAATTTCCTATGTGTAATCTATGGGGTTTTAACCCAATGCATGAATTTCCTAATTCTCTACATAGGTTCGATTTAAGTATGTTTGTACTATTGAATTATGATCATGGGAAAGTTTTACGTTATTTTCAATGAAAATTCATGTTCTAATTCTATTAAATCCAATTACGAAAAGTTCATGAAAGATGAGATTTGGGATGAATGTATGATTATGATGAGATATTATGATGAAAAGCATGTTTTCAAGCTACCCATGTTTATAATCATGTTTTCAGTGTGAATTGAGTGTTTTCAAGCATGTTAAGGTATTGGGAAATTCCCACATGTTCATGTATGATTTATGATTTTCCTGAATTAAGCTTACCATATGTTTTTGGAGTGAAGACTCCCATTTATCTTTCAACTTGTGGTATGGTTTGAGTTAAAGCTTTTCTTATGCATGATTTCTTCTTTGAGATGTATTTGATTTATGAGCTTCGTCAATAGATGATGTTGAGCTTCGTTGAAATATGATGCAGAGCATATGCATATTTTTGGGAATAGTGTCTAGCACCGAGTAGGCTAAGGGTCGATTACCCTATCACTCAGAACTACGTGCCAACTTAGGTTTATACTTATATATATATATTACCTCAGGACCTCCCTTGTGAGCTAACCTCTTCCCTATTCACAAGCTTGATATCGATATCATGGTATCGTCCTTATCCCTAGCAAGGCTTTAGACGGCTCTTCCCACTTGAGTATGATAGTTGGGACCACGTAAGCTCTATCGTTGTATGTCGGTTAAAGGAGGAGTCTCCCATTGTTCCTCATGATTTCAGTTGTGCATATTCATCATTCATGATATACATGTCTCCATATGTCCTAAGGCAGGTTTGACCCAAATGTTCAATTTTATGTATGATTATCATATTTCAACTTTGGGTCAATCGATTCAATTATGATGTTATGTTATGTTGAGATCATGTTTTCAGAAAGAATGCATGCAAGCCCTACTCTTTGACTCTTATTTTGTTTATTGTTATATTATGCATGCTTTAAATGATTTTACTTTTCTAAACGGTTATAATTACCTTGCATACTCGGTGTTCGGTGCGTTTGTTGGGGTTAAAAACCGACACGCAAGTGCACGTGGTCAAACATGTAGTAAGTGGCTTAAGTAAGCCAAGTATCGAACCAAGGAGACTCTGGATAAGTAAAAATTGCTCAAGTATACTATATTCTATCTTACTTCTATATATGCTGACAACAAAGTAACCAAAAGTTAAATAATTTGGTTATAAATTATATACTAAACTATTAACAAATATCTACTTTGAATTGAAACTATGGATATGAGCATGCCAAGGTTAAGAACAAGTAATGAACTTGATTATAATCATAATTTGGTTAATCTTCTCTTCCTGTTGCTAGCCAAGAACATTAGCCTAGAGATTAAAACTCTCGTATTTAATCTCACTTAAGAATCATAAACCATCCGTCTACATTTTTGTGATCAAATGCAATTTATGACCTAGCAATACAATTTCGGTTCCTAAATTGACTAATACGGATTTCAAGTATATTTCTATCAGGAAAGCACATCAAAACTCAATTTTCCCAAATCAAGTTAAGAACAATACCCTATTAATTCACAACTTTCCAATTTCGTGCTCTCTCGAGTGAAATCGGACTTTTTAGATGTACATTAATGTCGGCCACACACCAATGCAGTAGAAACAAGAATTAATAGAACAACATGGAAGAGGAAGATGAAAAACCATATAATTCAATAATAAAAATTCATCACCATTGGTCATAACCTCAGCAAGGAAGAGAATTAGCCACTCATTTGTGGATTAATCATCCTGAAACAAGTGTTAATCATACAAACAATTGATTGAAAGAAGAAAGAAAGAGAGAAAAACCCTGAGCTTTTTCGTCCCTCAACTGCCTGTAACCCACGTCCTTGCTCCACCAAGTCTCAATTAATTAAAAATAAGCCTAAGTGTTCTATTTATACTAATGGGAATTTTTCTCGGAATAACAAGCAACGTGTCACGGAGGGTAACGCGGAGGCTTGCCTCCGTGACACGGCGTGGACGCGAACCCTTACTGGAAATTTGGGGTCCGGGAATAAAGCTTCAACGTGGCACGACATGCAACGCGGAGGCTTGCCTCCGTGCCACGGAGCTGTCGCGAGGCTCCACTGGAAATTGACAAATTATTCACCCTCCAGGCAGAGTGCATCCGCGATGGTAGCGTGACACGGCTCCATCGCGGAGCCCCTTTATATCGTGCAGTCCAATGCCTTTTTCGTGCTCGAATCCAAGTCCAACTCCGATATTGTTCCCACATGCCGTTTAGCTCCTCAAAATCACATTTTTCCTACAAAACAAAGCTAATCATGTTGGTTAGTATAAATTCACATTTTATTATCAATTACATGAAAATGTATACACATTGCACAATAAACAAGGCGAAAATGATACGTTTGAGCATCACTTGGGCATATAAATCTGCCCAAGATCACTTACCCCACACTTAAATCCTTGTTCGTCCTCGAACAACAAATACACAATTCATGCAAATTACATCCCAACCTTCGCTACTACGGTGCAACAATTTGAGCTACGGTCATACCGATCATTCAATATTGTAAATCATCAAGAAAACATGCATGGTCTTAACAATGCAATGACCTTTAATACATTAAGACTTCCTAGACTTTAAGAATCG
The DNA here is from genome assembly GCA_035772735.1 of Datura wrightii. Classification (NCBI taxonomy): domain Eukaryota; kingdom Viridiplantae; phylum Streptophyta; class Magnoliopsida; order Solanales; family Solanaceae; genus Datura; species Datura wrightii. Next base: position 117,178,142 of record JASDFA010000010.1, on the reverse strand, counting down.
ACCCTCGATATCGGCAAACTCATGCAAATCAGCTAATCAAGATATCCGACACGAAAATCAATCTTTCATCAAGCATGTGCCCTCACAACTCAAGAGAATCTTCCCCTTTTTGTTCATGTGACACACAAGGGGCATGTAAAAATTAATTTCACTCTCTCTCCCAAAAGAATTCACATGCATCATGTCATGACCCATAGGCTTGCCCTTAGTGTATTACTCCACTAATATAAAGAAATTCAATGTAGGATCACATAGGACTTTAATGGGTTGTAATGGAAGCTATGGAACTAGTATATATTGGATTAGCCAATAATAGTCACTAGCATCCTTAAGCACCTTTTCAACACATTCCCATCTACTCATGGACATTGTTTCTCTCTTTTCTTTTTTCATCATCCCATTCATGCTGGTTTACTTTCGTATGACCCATTTCATCAAACACACTTGACACAACAACAAAGGTTTTTCATGCACCTTCATTATCATTTGATTATAACAAGTGCCTCTTCAACCTTTTCTTTTCTTTCCTCACTCTGCTTTTCTTTTTCTTTTCACCATTCTCACTCTTTGACACTTTGGGAAAAATCTTTTTTTGTTCTTCTTAAGCGCTTAAGAGTTTTGTATAGGCTTTATGGCTAATGAAAAGAAAGAATTAAGCTCAGTTAATACATTTTTGGACAGAAGAAAGAAATAATCGGCTAAAGGCTCAACGGGCTGACTAGGGTATACAATCACATAAAAAGGAGAGTATGACAAGAAAAAAAATAGAAACTCTCGGTTAAGAAAGAAATGCCTACATCCTTTCCAACACTACACCTCCTTCATTTCGTTTTGTACACACACCAGGCAAGTTCTAGACACTTTCACAATAGCATGGAATACAATACCTCACTTCACACTTTATGCACATGCTCGATTCAAGGTGCATTCACAGACTCTTTAATTAGCCAATTACATGAATTCAAAAATTAAGCCTCAATCACACCGAATCGAATTCTACAGCCTAGGTAACTCAACATATTTCCAAAATTGCATGTTTTCATACGAATCACTTTTACATTTTGAATATCAGTTACAACACGCAACCAACATTTCACAACCATATAGTAACTACAGGTTCAGTGATGCAATCCACCCAAAAAAAAACTGAAAATAAATTGAAATCACTACTCCTACCGACTACATTTCCCTTAAGACGGTCGTCATCCATCCATCATAGGGAACGGTCACTAACTATGACTTCGGTTCAATGGGACTATTCTCGATAAAAGAACCGAAAACAAACTCCGAGAAACCCAAAAATAAAAATTGAAAAATTTTGCAAACATTGATCATTTCGATGGAGAAAATATTTACAAATTTTTTTTAATATGTACAAAATATTTTCGCAAAATTGTAAAAATATCGATCATTTCGATAGAGGAAAAAAATAAATTAAGAAAATATTTACAAAATTTTTTTACAGACTTAGCTGGCAACCACAACATTTCACAACACACATCAATTACCACAAATATGTACAGATACAGAGCAGTTTGCACTTTGCACTTCACAAACACAGGGCAACATAAACATACAAAACAAATAGAGGAAAAACATACAGGCAAACCAGCCCAACCCCAGCACCTAACTACTCCCCACCCCACACTTAAATCGAACACTGTCCCCAGTGTTCACAAAAATTTAAAATCACACAATTTGGATGGTGGAACTCCCTGATCAGTCAAAATATTCGACTTCTTCATCCGGTGCTGCTGCCTCATCGCCCATGCCCGAGTCACCTCCATCGTCGTCATCGGACTCCACATCGGAGTCCTCCCGACGTTTCTCCTCGTCCGTGGGGACGTCATCGTCAGTGGGCTCTACAAAGGTTGGCCCCACTCGGCATAGAGCCCTGGCGTTTTCGCCAAATGTGTAATCCATCTTTTGCTGCCATAGCTCCTCCTCAGTGGCTGGTCTCCCACCAATCCGAAGCTGGAGCATTTGCATTCCGAACATCCGTGCCATGTATTGGTCATCACGAGCATGTCGCTTGCCAAGCGTCAGCACTGGCCCGTGTGTGGTGTCGGGGGCCTTAGTTTTGGTCACGTCAAGGGCCCTCCGCTCCAACTGCGGGATGTAATCCAAAGCCTCTTCCTCGACGTCGAGGCCTCGGAGAAAGGTGGTGATAAGTCCCCCGAACCCATACTTGTGGCCCTGGTGTAGTCGGCCTCTCTTCATGGCGGATATGATGACCGCCCCAACATTAATCTCCAGCCCTTTCATTAGGGCATACACTAGGCACACACGGTCCCGGGTCACATCAGTCATGTGCACCCCCGGGATTAGGCACGAACAGACTATCTTCAGCCATATTCTGGCCTCCCTATTCATTTGAGAATACGGCAGAGTCTGGTGGTAACCCCTTTCCTTATGTCTTCTCCATCTGGCTGTGGATCGAGCCCCACACAGAGTGCGTCTGATATCGGCATATGGTGGGGTGATGTTCAGCTGGCGGAGAACGTGGGCGTCTGTGTCCCGCGCTCCAATGATGGCATTTAATTGCTGGGGTTCCAGAGTGACTATCTGCCCTCTGATCTTGATTGTGTGGCTTCTGATTGCCGGGTTCCAATTTGCATAGAACTCCCGGACTAGATGTAGGTTGCATTCCTTGGGCTCCTGAAATATGAAGCTGAGCCCAGCTGCCTCGATCCTTTGCACTATGCGGGGGAACTCCTGTGCTAATGGTTCCCGTGCAATATGCTCGTCGGGGAAGTATTTATTCTCCTTGTGTTTGGTGTACCACTTCTTCCCTTCATTGGTTACCCACCTCATTTCGTATTGGCGGCGTTGGCCGCGCGGAACTGCTGGTGCAGCTGGGACTGCTGTGCCCAGTCTAAGTCTTTTTCTCCCGGTGCCTGAAGTAGATGCACCCTTACCCTTATCCTGCCTACTTGCCATTTTACCTGTCAACACAAATAAACAAGCAAAATGTCAAGTTAAATGAATATTAGCTTCGGCTAAGGTCGGGTTAAGTTAAGTTTACCCCACACTTAGTCCTTAGCTACGGTTACAATACTACGGCAAGAATAACTTTATTTACACCAAAAACTAACAACTATACAATTCATGCTTAGCGCGTTCGCAAAGAAAAATTCGACGGTATAACTTTAGCGTACTACTCAGACTTCATACAGCTAATTCCAATCACTACCATTGCTAGCAATTCAACCATCGCACTTAGCAAAGAAAACAACAAAACAAAAACAACAACAAAAATTCTATATACATGTGAACCTGTATAATCAAACCAATTCGAACAATTTTCAACATTCTCCCAAAAACCCGAGAATTCGTCGTCTATTACATTCAAACAATATTCTACAACGACTTATCTCAATTCAATACATACAACCCGGCATATAATTTACAAATTTACCAAGTTACCGATTTCAAATTCAACAACCAAGCCCTAGAATTGAATTTCGCAATCAAATTCGAATCATTCACGCAATCGACAAGTTCAAACGCTCATTACAACATTCCGAACATATATCAATCAAGGAATAACTCAATTTCATGCTAAATTTCGACTTAGGGTGATTTATCTCACCTCCCATGCTTAATTTCGAATAAATTCGAAAAAAACTTGAGAGGGAATAGGAAAACATACCTCGTAGTTGAAGAACCGAAGAAAACTCGATAATTTCTTTGCTTTATACCGTGGCACATTGATGGGGGAGGGAATTTTGGGTGTTTGGTCGCGGAGAAGTGTAAAAATGAGGGGAAAAGGGGTAAAATCGGGGTTTAAAATGAAGAAAACACGTGGGTCACCCGGCAACCCGGTGTGACCCGTCACAAATTATAGGGCAACGTGTCACGGAGTGCATCGCGGTGCACTGCCTCCGTGACACGGAGCCATCGCGATAGCCCTCTGGAATATTTTAAAATTCCAGAGTAAACCTCAACGTGTCACGGAGGGTAACGCGGAGGTCCTCCTCAGTGACACGGAGCTATCGCCCCAGCTCACTGTCTCTGCATTTTATTCATTTTTTCATACCTCGCCTTTTCCTTCACGATTCCGTGCACCTTTTTCTCCGTTTGACCTGAAAATCATCTCACTAAACAAAATTGGTTAGATTAATAAGTTTCACTAACTAAAATGAAAAAAAAATACTACTAAAACGAAAAATTTGTACTAAATCAAGAAAAAGAAAATTAAAATAAAATCTATTTACACTTTTACAAAATAAAAGAAAAAATATATTTTTCACGGGTTGCCTCCCGTGCAGCGCCTGGTTTACCGTGGCGGCTCGACGTCCTTTATGCTCAATTGTCCGCTAGGGTGATGGACGATTTCTCACGATCATTGTCCTCACCCCAGTAGTGATCACCCTTATCCGGTGGTCTTCCCATCAACTCTCGGGAATCATCCATTTGTTTAGCATTCCCATGATCAATTACATTGATCACCGAGAGTTCTTCATTTACCATCGGGAGCTTGGGTGCTTTGTACACATCGAACACCTCTACCTTGTCATGTGCTCGCATTGTAAGTTGACCCACAGCCACGTCGATTAATGCTTTCCCGGTTGCCAAGAAGGGTCATCCCAAAATAAATGGGACTTCCGCGTCTGGTTCAAAATCCAGAACAATAAAATCTACCGGAAAAATGAGGGATCCCACTTGCACAAGCACATCCTCAACAATGCCATCCGGCCTAGCTAAGGATCTGTCTGCCAACTGCAAGATTACGGTTGTAGGTCTAGGACTCCCTAGACCTAACTTTCTGAATACCGAAAATGGCATCAGATTGATGCTCGCCCCCAAGTCACACAATCCACGAGCTCGGATACTCTGCCCAATAGTAAGCTGGATAGTAAAACTTCTAGGGTCTTTTAGCTTCGTAGGCAGTCTATTTTGGATCCGGGAAGTGCATTCCTCCGTCAAAGCTACCGTGGCATACTCAGTCAAACGACTTTTGTTGGCCACGATGTCTTTAATATATTTGGCATATTTTGGCACTCCGTGCAAGACATCAACAAGAGGTAAATTAACATGTACCTGTTTAAGCACCTCCATAAATTTCTTGAAACACGCCTCCTCCTTGTGTTTCTTGAGTCGTTGAGGGAACGGGGGTGGAGGTCTTTCTGATTCTGCTTCTTTGGTTTCCCCCTATCTGAAGTTTGCTCTCCCTCAACATCTGCTGCTCCTGACTTTTGAGGTGGTCTTTCTGGTTCCACCTCCTTCAGCTGCAAACCACTTCTTGTGGTCACTGCATTTACCTGCTTCGGATTTGGATCCGTGTCGCTAGGCAGTCCTCCTCTGGGCCTTGTGTTTTGGGCACTAGCAAATTGCCCAAATTGATACTCAAGAGCCTTGGTCGCTAATTGATTATTTTTCACTTCGGCTGCCAATTTAACATAGTCAGCCTGCAATTGCTCCTGATTAGCGATCATGGTCTTGAACATCTCCTCAATGCTAGGTGATGGTGGTGGAGGAGGGGCATTGTGATTTCTGAATTGAGATTGGTAGTTCTGTTGCCCTCCTTGATTTCTTTGCATACCATGACCCGAACTTTGGCCTTGTTGGTTGTTGCTACCCCACAAAAAATTTGGATGGTTCCTCCAATTTGAGTTGTAGCCGCTACCAAACTACTGCTGATTTCTTTGTGCATTACCCAAAAAGTTAACAGAGTCAGGATTTGCTCCACAGCACTCAGCTGAGTGCTCACTGCTTCCACACACTTCACACCACATTTGCTGGACCGCATTGACTAAAGCTGAAGGCTGGTTCAAGTTCATGTTGCTGAAGTGGTTGTTCAACTGATTCTGCAAGGCAGCTATCTGTGCAGCGATAGCTGTAAATCCATCCACTTCAAGCACTCCTACTGCTTTCCTTACTCCACCTCGTGATGAATCAGCATTCCATTCTGGATTGCCCTGTGAAATCCGGTTGAGCAAAGTGTACAGCTCCTCATAAGTCTTTTCCAGCGCTTGCCCTCCAGCTGCTGAGTCTAACAAAATTTTAGTATGGGGTTCCAAACCCTCAATAAATGTGTGCACCAACACCTCATTGGACTGATGATGATGAGGACAGTCCCGCAACATGGATTTAAATCTTTCCCAGGCTTGATACAAATTTTCCCCCTCCCTCTGTTTGAAACTTAGAATTTGACTTCTAAGTCTGGCTGTTTTACCAGAGGGAAAAAATCTTATCAAAAACTTTCGTGCTAGATCATCCCACGTTGAGATAGAATTTGGTGGCTCAGCTTTTAACCACCTCTTGGCTTCACCAAGTAATGAGAACGGAAATAGTGTGAGCCGAACATAATCAGGTGACACTCTAGTGGGTATATAAGTGTCACTTATCTCCAAAAAGTTCTGGAGATGTTGTTGTGGGTCTTCATGAGGGAGACCGGTAAATTGCCCGCTTGTGTGCAACAGTTGCACCATATTCTGCTTGAGTTCAAATCTCCCTCCAGGCTCTGGTTTGCGGATACTTGAATGTACATTGTTGGCATATGGGATTGCCACCTCGCGAACCGGCCTTGCTGCTGCTTCGTCGGGCACTAACACTGCCCTCACAACCGGTGGATTTTGTTGCTCCATAATAGTCTGTCTGAGCAACTGCAGCTTCTTTTGTAGAGCTTCTCTATGTTTACTATGAAATTCACGTTCAGGCTCTATATAAGATTCCACCAGCTCCTTGTCCTTTGCCAGTGTTCACAGAAATCAAGTCTGCAAAATACAGGCTAAGACCAAGTTGTCAACACTTAAGAAAATAAAATAAAAATACAGTAAATTTACACTTAACACAATTTCACCAATTGCCTAGTCTCCCCGGCAACGGCGCCAAAAACTTGTTCGGTGCGTTTGTTGGGGTTAAAAACCGACACGCAAGTGCACGTGGTCAAACAAGTAGTAAGTGGCTTAAGTAAGCCAAGTATCGAACCAAGGAGACTCTGGATAAGTAAAAATTGCTCAAGTATACTATATTCTATCTTACTTCTATATATGCTGACAACAAAGTAACCAAAAGTTAAATAATTTGGTTATAAATTATATACTAAACTATTAACAAATATCTACTTTGAATTGAAACTATGGATATGAGCATGCCAAGGTTAAGAACAAGTAATGAACTTGATTATAATCATAATTTGGTTAATCTTCTCTTCCTGTTGCTAGCCAAGAACATTAGCCTAGAGATTAAAACTCTCGTATTGAATCTCACTTAAGAATCATAAACCATCCGTCTACATTTCTGTGATCAAATGCAATTTATGACCTAGCAATACAATTCCGGTTCCTAAATTGACTAATACGGCTTTCAAGTATATTTCTATCAGGAAAGCACATCAAAACTCAATTTTCCCAAATCAAGTTAAGAACAATTCCCTATTAATTCACAACTTTCCAATTTCGTGCTCTCTCGAGTGAAATCGGACTTTTTAGATGTACATTAATGTCGGCCACACACCAATGCAGTAGAAACAAGAATTAATAAAACAACATGGAAGAGGAAGATGAAAAACCATATAATTCAATAATCAAAATTCATCACCATTGTTCATAACCTCAGCAAGGAAGAGAATTAGCCACTCATTTGTGGATTAATCATCCTAAAACAAGTGTTAATCATACAAACAATTGATTGAAAGAAGAAAGAAAGAGAGAAAAACCCTGAGATTTTTCGTCCCTCAACTGCCTGTAACCCACGTCCTTGCTCCACCAAGTCTCAATTAATTAAAAATAAGCCTAAGTGTTCTATTTATACTAATGGGAATTTTTCCCAGAATAACAAGCAAAGTGTCACGGAGGGTAATGCGGAGTCTTGCCTCCGTGACACGGCGTGGACGCGGACCCTTACTGGAAATTTGGGGTCCGGGAATAAAGCTTCAACGTGGCACGGCATGCAACGCGGAGGCTTGCCTCCGTGCCACGGAGCTGTCGCGAGGCTCCACTGGAAATTGACAAATTATTCACCCTCCAGGCAGAGTGCATCCGCGATGGTAGCGTGACACGGCTCCATCGCGGAGCCCCTTTATATTGTGCAGTCCAATGCCTTTTTCGTGCTCGAATCCAAGTCCAACTCCGATATTGTTCCAACATGCCGTTTAGCTCCTCAAAATCACATTTTTCCTACAAAACAATTCTAATCATGTTGGTTAGTATAAATTCACATTTTATTACCAATTACATGAAAATGTATACACATTGCACAATAAACAAGGCGAAAATGATACGTTTGAGCATCACTTGGGCATATAAATCTGCCCAAGATCACTCGGTACATTCCAAGTACTGACCGTCTACTCTATGCTGTATCATTTTATGATACAGGCTTCAGTATTCATACCCAGCACCGTCAATAGTTCATCTCGAAGTTTAGTACCCTGATCTTTGGTGAGTCCTCATTCTCCGAGGACCGGTTTGATATCAATTATCTTTTCATGTTTAGTTTTCTAGACTTGGTGGGTTAGTTGGGGTGTTGTCCCATCAACCCATCAGATATGTTCGAGGCTTTCAGATTGTGTGTAGAATTCAGCTGTTACGTCTGTAGTACGTTCCTCTTTTCATGTTATTTTGTGTTTATGCTTCCTTTATGTCATTATGCCAAGTATTCCACTTTATTGATATTGAGTTAGATGTATGTTCATGCCATGGGTCGACTTGGAGTCTCTCGGGGCTCTTTGTCACGTGTTACGAACTGGGTCTACGTTCGGGTCGTGACAAATGATGTCATGAGATACCAAGGTAGATTATGTGTTCCTAATATAGATGGACTTAAAGATAAAATTATGGAAGAAGCACACAGTTCGATATATTCCATTTACCCAAGTTCCCTAAAAACAAACCACTACTTGAGAGAAGTCTATTGGTGGAATGGTATGAAGAGAGACATAGCTGACTTTGTGTCTAAGAGCCTGAACTACCAACAGGTTAAGGTTAAGCACCAAAGGCATGTGGTGCTACTCAGAATATAGCATTCCTCGAGTGGAAGTGGGAGAAGATCAATATGGAATTTATCATCAGTCTACCAAGATCCTACAGACAGAACGACTCCATTTGGGTAATTGTAGATTGAATGACTAGGTCAGCTCACTTCTTAGCTATTAAAACTACAAACATAGTAGAGGATCTTGTTAACTTCTACCCTATAGAGGTGGTGAGACTCCATGGAGTGCCATTATCCATCATCTCAGATAGGGATACTCAGTTTACCGCTAAGTTTTGGAAGTCGTTGTAGAAAGGTTTGGGTTCGATGGTGAAACTTAGAACAAATTTTCACCCACAAACAGATGGTTAGGCAGATTGTACTACTCGAACCTTGGAGGATATGTTAAGAGCATGTGTGATTAATTTCGAAGAAAATTGGAATGACCATTTACCTCTTATTGAGTTTTCCTAAAATAACAGTTATCATTCTAGCATTCAGATGGCTCCTTATGAGGCTTTCTATGGATGGAGGTTTAGATCTCTAACTGGTTGGTTTGAGGTTGGTGAAGCAGTATTGATAGACCAAACCAAGTGCAACAAGATATGTAAAAGGTTAAGATCATTTAAGAAAAGCTACAGCTGCATAGATCCGCCAGAAGTCTCATATAGATGTTAGGCAGATAGATTTAGTGTTTGAAGTAGATGATTGGATTTACTTGAAGGTTTCACCCATAAAGGGTGTTATGAGATTTGGGATAAAGGGAAGCTCAGTCCCCATTATGTTGGTCCATATTAGATTTTAGGAGAGTAGGTAGACTATGAGTTAGAGCTGCCAGTCGAACTATCATCAGTTCATCCAGTTTTTCACATCTTTATGCTTAAGAAGTGTGTGGAAGACTCCTCACTCATTGTCCCTACAGAGAGTATAGGAGTTAAGGACAACTTGTCATATGAGGAACTAATAGTTGAAATTCTAGATCATCAAGTTCGTAAGCTAAGGAACAAAAAAGTTGCTTTGGTGAAGGTACTATGGAGGAATCAACATGCTGAAGGAGCTGCTTGGGAAGTTGAAGTAGATATGTGTCACGCCCTGCCTTGGGGGGTATGACTGGCAGCTGGTGCCCTATTAGGACCTAAATTGTTAGACTACTAAGCCTAAGCACATCTAGTGCCTGGCTGGCTCTGACTCAGATTCATGGAATCAACGGGCTATATAACGACTATAAATATAGCCTTCGGTCGACTGGGCCTATAGCCACCTATACTGTAATATTAGCTAACCAGAATCATACTCATATAGGGGAACCCATGCAGGACGAAAAGGCCACCATTTTGTCTAGTTATCTCTAACTCAATATAACAAATGCTGAACATCTACGTGACCGGCAAGGTCACCATTACTAACTAGATACGGCCCCACACGGCCAACATAAACAACCATACTAAACAACTAAACATACGCACGGCCCCACACGACCGGCACAACTAACCACAAGGAGATATATACACCATCTACAAGCCTCTAAGAATACTGATAAGATGGTCGGGACAGGGCCCCGACCTACCCGTACTACACAACAAAAGAAAAGAAAATAGACCTCTAGTTGTCTAGCTTCGGATGACAGGAGTTGATGACTCAATGAGCTGGCTAGAATCACGAGGGATCGGTTCCTCGTCTACGAGTACCTACAGGAAAGTAATGCAGCGCCCCAAATGGGCGTCAGTACCACTGGTACCGAGTATGCAAAGCAAACTGAACATAACTGAATGTAAGCAACATAACTAGAAACTCTGAACAGTAGGAAATATCTGAAACTGTCTGGACTGATGGAATCTGGAACAAGCTTATCTGTACTGAGAGTAAGGTAGGAGCATACCTGTCGACGTGGCGATCTGCTGTCTATCAACTAATAAATAACATATATATACATATATATAACAAACAAGGACCAATACCAGCCCCCATAAGCCGGAAGGTGCCAACCAACAAGCAATCTATATACCCCTACCCGGGTCAAAACCATCCAAAAATAAATCACTCCACTCGTCTACTAACTACGAGCACCTCTACCGGCCCCCTGGGTCTCCAGCTCGGGCTATGGCCTCTGATATAAATAACTGTGTCTGAGCCCGAAGGACTCCTGTACTGTAAACTGTAACCTGTATCTGTATCTGTATCTGTAATCTGCCCCCTGGGCGCAAGCGTACAACAGGGTAAGCAATACTGCTATGCTGATCAGCCTGATATGTGGAATGCTCCATCCCATCTTCGTCCTACTGCGGACGGCATACCACTCCTTGGAGTGGCGTATCCCCACCCTCACGGTGGGTCGACACAGTTACCAACCCAAGGGCGGCGAGGACGCTCAAAGGGTGCCCTCATAACACAAACAGGTCTCAACAAACAATAATCACATATAGCAAGCATGTTTAAACTGAAAATACTATATGTACTCTGATTTCTCATTCTGAACTCTTTTCTGTGTTATACTAATTCTCATACTGAACCATACTGTATCTGAGATATTATCTGACTGTCTGACTATACTGTAACTGAGGTATCATCTGACTATCTGGCTATACTGTATCTGGGATATTATCTAACTGTCTGATATTGCTTTACTAACTTTTATTCTGAATATATATCATATTATCATAAAACATGCTTGCTAAATTCAAACTGGACTCAATTCTTGACTTCTGAGTTCTTTCTTCCATACATCACGTTATTTACTGTACTGGATTACTAACTTACCGAAGGAATTAGCTTTACATACCTTCGCTTCGGAGTTCCCGACTAACTGGCGTAATTCGGTTAGTATTTCTGCTATTTCTCCCAACTGCATGCATATACATATCAATTAGAGCTAAATACTCTAATATTCTGGAAGAAAATATCACTTTCAATATATATATAGCCCAAACTTTGGCTTATCGAAAAACAGTCGAAAACTCGCTATTTCTCGAAAGTCCAGAAGGGAGAAATACTCACTTTAGGGCTAGGAGTATATTGACACTAATTTGGAGCAATTCCACTTACCTTAGCTCGGTAGCACGACGATTCGTCGGCCGAATTTAATGAAACTAAATCCGTAGGAATGCTCCTTACTACTTAATACCTTGGTATCTTGAGTTAATTTGAGTTTAGACCGCGTTTGACAGCGTAATCGGATGAATATTATCAAGGAACCTTCGTTCTCTCTGTTTTCCCTCGACTTCTCTGGAAAATTATATGAAATTTAACATTAAAACCGAAGTTGGAGGCTTTTATACTTGGGGCTGCACCTCACCTCCATGACACACTGTGTATCGCGGAGCCTATCCTCCGTGACACGCTGTGTATCGCGGAGATGAGCCTCTGTGACACTCTGGCCATCGCGGAGGAAGTCTGCCAGCCTTCTCTTGCGATGGTTCGACGTGTCACTTATCTAGTCTTTCCCCGACCCTTTTCCTAGCATGTATGACATTCAAAAACTCTTAACCAACATGCGAATAGGCCATCTACATGTCGAGAATTTACGGGGTGTAACAATATGATGGCCAAGTACCCCCATTTATTCCCACTTAGTTCATAACCATCCTGTGGTAATAGTTTCCTCTTGTAGCATTCACATTGGTATCATGTTCCACCTAGTTGGCATTGAATTCCTTAGTATGCTTGTGTATTGCATTGGTGGAGTTTGAGTATCCTTAGATCAACTGTTAGAACCCTAGTATCAACCTTCATTTGAGGATGAATGATCCCAATGGGGAGATAATGTAACAACTCTCAAAAGACCCTAAGAATTTACCCCGAACTTGAAATCTGAAGCCAACAAAAAAGTTGTCAAACCCACAGAACGGATCACATAATGACTCATTGTGAGGACTAAAGGGTCGTTACATGACCCATGGTGAGAAGACAGAAAATTCAAGGTACGATCCCATGAGTAACATGACGACTCGTAGTGTCATATGATGGGTCATTGTCACTGGCAGGAAAAGTTTCTTTACATGGTCCTAGGGGTATTTTAGTAAATTCCTAAGCTTTTATCTCCTAAAAGAGAATTTTTTGGGATTCCTAAAGGGATTATTTAAGGGTCTAATTAGTCAAATCTCCTAGTTATTCTATTACAATGTAAATTTCAAGGCTTCAAGCTCTGAAGTTCTTCAAGAAGCTGGGTATTCTTCGAAGTAGGATTCTTCAAGCTAGAGTTTAAGGTTATATTTTCCATGTATGTAAGGCTAACCTATAAACTTGCTCATGTCCTAAATTCATTGATGATATTGCCGAGTTTAAAGCTAGGGATTATTCTTCAGTTCATGATTTTTCTACCCTATCTTTACATTTAGTTGAATGTTGTTGTCCTTGATTATTAATATTACTCTATTTCTATCGCATTGCTATAGTTGATCATCCTCTATTGATTATTAATTTTTTATTGATGAGTTGGTTCATGTCTTTTATCCCATGAAAGAATGATTTTAAGGAGTATGAATTTGAAAGCATGTGTTTTGAAGTAAATGCATTGTTATCATAAAAGATTGAGCATGTTTCCAAGAGAATATGCATAATGAGATTTCAGCATAAAAATATGATCTTTAGCATGATTTTCAAAAGCTTAAGTAATGTCTTATTTTGAAAGTTATGAGATGATTTTTAACTAAGGCTCACTAGTATAGTTTTAAAGAGATGTTTTAGAGATAAGACTCTCCAGCATATATAGTTTTAGGCCATGTTTTGAGCCAAGGCTTGTAAGAAACGTTTAATCAGATATTGAGCAAAAGGCTCCATAGATGATTTTTTAAACATTCATTATATATTATAGCTTAAGTGATTTATAATGATGTTTTCAGTTTTGCCTCACTGAGGCCCCAGTTATATGAGCATATGTTTTGGGAGAATTATCTAACACCAAGTTGGGTGAACAGGTTCATACAACCTTAAGTCCTAAAACTACGTAGCAGCATAGGTTAGGATCATACTGTTAGTTCGGGTGACTCCCCAGATATGTCCCTAGTAAGGACATCAGTTATGGATTCACCATTCAGTTTTGTCCTCAGCCCTGGCAAAGCTTTGGATTGCCCTCCTCCATGTGGGCCAGATGTGGGATCATCATGCACTCTTTCATGATGGTTGCCAGTTATGAGAAGCTCCTAATTTAAAGATACACACTACTTGCATATGTATTTACAAAGATGATTATGATGCATGAGTTTTATTGTATAAACTATTTTACATATTGATCATATTATCGTATTGTGCCCTATGCATCAGTTAGAGTTTCAGAGTACGGTTTCAGTTTATCGTTTCATGCCAAGCTAGTTTCATTCATCTATTTTACATACTATACATTCCATGTACTGACGCTATTTTGAATTGCTTCTTATTATGATGCAAACTCAAGTAGACAGGACTAGCAGCGGACTCATCATTAGGACTTCATCTACGTTAAGTGTTTGGGGATGCCTCTTACATTCGGAGAGACCTAGTTATTTGAGTCTTTTTATTTATAGAGCTTGAGGTAGCCGTGGGAGCTTTTTCCCGATACCTATCTTTAGTTATTAAAGGTTTCATAGATAGAGTTAGATATCAAGCCAATAATGTACTTTCTAACATTTATTTTAGTTATAGAATAAACTCTCTTTTATTATATTGAGCTCACTATGTTTTAGCTTCCCTAATGTATGTTGAGATCTAAACTGATAGTAAGCCAGGCCAAGGGTTCGCTTGGATCACAAAAGTGGTCCATGTTTCAGTCTACGCCCTGGTTCTAGATTTGGGGCGTGACACCAAAGTCCCCAGAAATGGTTCCATAATTGATCGTTGCTCATCCATTAAAATTTTGGAAGTGTAAATGATCAATGCAAATATAACACTTAACTAAGAATCGGGGTCGAATCCACAGGGACTTTGCTAGACCCAAAGTATCTAGCACCTTTCAATTAACATTTGAGAGTTTAGAGACTATCCAAATTAGGGTTAGGAGAAACATAGCTACAACTAATGAATTTAAATTGCTTAAGGTTGTAATTAATAAGGACAAGTACTAGGGAAGTGACCCCAATTTCGGATCGATCCCCTAAAATCACTTGATATGGAAAAATTGAGAATGGGCTATTGATGAAGATGCAAGAAATAACTTAGGCAACCAATGGGTATCTGTCACGACCCAAGTCTACACCCTGGACGGGACACGGTACTTGGAGTCACAAGTAACCCCAAGTCAACCCCTAGTTATTATACATTGGCATTCTTAGTAACCATAACTAGTGGAAGCTTTAAAATACTACTATAAGACATTCATGATAAATAAAGCTGAATCGTAAAGTTTACAATCAACTAAAAATCCAATGAAAATATGAAAATCACTTCTATTATGAAAGCCACTACAACTGATGAGTTGTTGGGACAAGCCCCCAACTAACTCCAAGTCTAAATAGGAAAAGCAAAATGTAGCTGAATGAAATAATCATCATCCTCAAAAGATGAGGATTCACCAACTAGAACAGTTGAAGTCTTCCGAGGATAACCGTCTAGTGAGGCTGAGACTGAGATCCTGCAGCTGTATCATAAAGTGATACAACATAAAAGTATGCATCAGTACTTTGAATGTACTAAGTAAGTGAGAGAAACCATACACAAGAAATGAAATAACTGAACTGAAAAGACATGCAATGACCAACTGAAGCTACTGAGCTAAATAACTGAAATAACTGAAATGGTCTAAAAGACCCTGTCTGATGTTCAAGAACATGTTCTAAATCTAAAGTACTGATTTGAATTGATCTAAAACTGGACTGAGCTGACTAGTGGGAGAGTCTATAACCGAGATAAAACCACATGAGCTAGACGTGGAGTCCGATGTATACACCCCATCGGTAGGACCAAATATACCTTGACAGGGTATAAAGGCATGAACTGGGTGATCACAAGAGTCTGGTTCCATGAGGCCAATAAAACTGTAACCTACGGTGGCAACGTAGTTCTGGGAACCTGGGTGCGCTGGAACCCCGGTCCGCCTGGTGCTAAGTCCTACTCCCACTGGATAATCCTAGACTGAATACTAAGTTGATAGCTCGAAACTGGGGCTTAAGACTAGTCAGTGATACCTATCTTGAAGCACCCTGAGAGTCTTATTCGACCAGATTCTTGAACTAGGTTCTAAGACTGGTCAGAGCTGCTTATCTAGAAGCATCGTGACCGTCTAAAGAACAAACTATAATCTATAACTGGGTCCTAAGGCTGGTCAGAGATGCTTATTTAAAATTGTCATGACCGCCTAGTGGACCACTAAAACTGAGTTCTAAATATGATTTTGATAACTGGGAGGTACTACTGACACCTCGGGAATTTATTTAGTAAAACTGATCAGTTGACATTTCTGACTGAAACTGAGTATTCTAACATTTTAATTAAAACTAGGCTAACATGCATCTGACTGAGAATTCAGCATATACAAATAATATGGGAATCCACAACACTAATAGAGTAAGAAAAATTTCAAGGTTTAATCACTATAGCAAGATTCTAGTCCTTTTTTTAACTCTCAATGACTAAGGCTAAATTCACTGTACAGGGATAAGCATCAATACTATTACAAACTGGTGGAAAATATCTATAATTATCATAAAACAATATTCCACATGAATTAAATGAAGCATGACTAAGAATTTCTTAACATTCGATAATCTGCAGGGCTTTCTTAACATTCGATAATCTGCAGGGCTAGAACTGAGAAAGAATATAGGGAGAATGTTGGGGACACAAGTGAAGAACTATTCCCTTGTTGAATTTCCACATACCTGATGACAAGATCCGAAGAATTTCCTCGAGAACCTGAAGAGAAGTGGACTGCCCTAATTCTTGCTCTGAAAGCTCTAGAGAGAAACTCTATGATGTTTTTCTAAAAATCAGCATGGGGAATGAGGGGGAAACAGTTTAGCCCCTCTAAATTCCCTTAAAAATATACCAAAACGATGTAGTTTAGAGTCTAAGAGGTTAGGAAATTAATGAAACACCCTTATAAAATTCATAGGAAAAACTGACTATTAGGCCCCCACGAGGGACCTAATGGGTCGTGCCCAGTGACAACGACTCGTGGTCACAATTGTGAGATACACTGCCTAAAATCCAAACTAGTCACCACGGGGGAGACCACGACTCATGGTGCCCCAAAGAGTTGTGGTAAGGACCCGTCGTGTTATACCCCGTAGAATTCCCGGCACCTAAATGACCTATTTGCATGTTGGTTAAGCATATTTGAAGACCATACATGCTGGAGAAAGGCCCGAAAAAGATCGGACGAGAAACCTGTCGAACCATCGCGGAAGGAGCCGAGGCAGAGCCCCTCCGCGATGGCAGCGTGTCACGGAGGAGGGGCCTCCGCGTTTTCTCCGTGACATGTTGGCCTTGTCCAGGCCCAAGTATATAAAGCCCCACTTTGGTTTTAAATGATAAAAACATATTTTAAACTTCAGAGAACAGAGCAAACCAGCAGAGGGAGAAAAGGAACGAAGGAGATAATATAATTTTCGACCGTTTACGCTCCTAAACGTTGTCCAAATTCAAATTAACTCCAGATACTGAGGTATTTAGCAGTAGAGAGCATTCCTATGGATTCAGTTTCATAAGATACGACCGACGAATCGTCGAGCCACCGAGTTAAGGTAAGTGGAATTGCTCTAAATTGGTGTCTATGTGTTCCTAGCTGTGAAGTGAATATTTCTCCCTTCTGGACCACTGAAAAATAGCGAGTTTTCGACCGTCTTTCGATAAGCCTAAGTTTAGGCTATAAACTAAATCGAAAGTGACGTTGCTCCTTACAATAAAGGTGTATTTAGTATTAATTGACATATTTATGAATGAAGTTGGGAGGAAATAGTTGAAGTACTGGCCGAGCCTCGTCCGACAGCCGGATAGTTCGAGAATAAGGTATGTAAAGCTAGTTCCCTCGGCAAGTTAGTAATCTTGGTACAGTACAGTAATTTAATGGCCAGTAGAATATTCAGAAGCCATGTATGGTGTTTATTATTAATACTGGTACTATATTAGAAACATCATGTTATGATCAGCGCGAGACTTGCTAGGACGATATAGATTTTAACATAAGTGTTAGGAACTGCACAGCATGCTCAGTATGTGATGTGACACGGAATGTTAGGATATCATTGTATTCAGTTGAAACCCAGTAAAGCAATGTAATATCTATAAGACATCTCAGAAATAGAACGATAAGTTAAAGTGAAGCTAGAAAGCATATTAGAACTAGTAAATCATGTTACTATAGAAGCTCAGTATACAACATAGTTTTCAGCAGAAATACTATATCATGTTCAGTATTAGACTCAGTACAGTATGGCAGGAGATTATATCTACATATATATACTATTAACAGTCTCAGCATGTATTACATACGTACATATCGCTATCACCAGTTCAACATGCAGTATGTACAGACACTTTATTATCATTAGCTTCAGTATGTGGTATATGCAGATAGTATTACTAGTGAGACTGTTGTATTGTTTGGGGTTGGATTACATAGCATCCATGACCACCCAGGGTTAATAGCTATATCGACTCGTCCGCCGGAGAACGAGGATACGTCGCTCTACGGAGTGGCATGCCGTCCCACAGGGGACGAAGATGGGATGCCAGTTTTCCCCATATTGTGCCTTGGTCGGCGCTTATACACCCCCGTCGAGCGGATACGCCCGGGGTGTTGATTCAGGAGTCCTCCAGACTCAGGTACGGTTATAGTCAGGGGCTCAGCGAGCCCAAGTGCATACCCAGGGGACCAGCAGGATGCTTACAGGGTTATAGGAGATGGGATGACCGGGGTAGGGGTATAGATTCTGTGCTGGTTGTACCTCCCGGCTTATGGGGGCCGGGTAAGGTTTGTGTGTGCTATATATGTTATGATATGTTATACTGTGTTACAGTAGATACGAGTAGATCGACAGTAGAATGATAAATCCTTAGGTATGACTCCTACTCCTTCCAGTATGATTAAGAGAAGGTATGACTTACATTATCAGACAGTTAAGCTATTCCTTCTACTTCAGTTTCATCAGTTATATTATTATTTTCAGATATTTCTTTCAGTTGTTGCTATACATACTCAGTACCAGTGGTACTGACGCCCGGTGGGGCACTGCATTACTTGCCTGCAGGTACTCATAGACGAGCAGGCGATGCTACATGATTCCTGTCAACGATCGAGTATTCAGCTCCTGTCATCCGGAGACTGAATTCCAGAGGTGTATTTCAGTTTCTTTTGTTGTATAGTACGGGTAGGTCGGGGCCCTGTCTCGATCATTTCTATTGCTATTCCTAGAGGCTTGCAGTCTGTATATATCTCCCTGTGGTCAGATGAGCCGGTCGTGTGAGGCCGTGCAGTTGTATAGCTGTTAGTACTCTTTCTTTCTTTTATGTTGGCCGTGTGGGGCCATAGTTTGCCAGTAGTGGTGACCTTTCCGGTCACGTAGTTTCTAGTACTTCATGATTGAGTTATAGATAACTAGACAGCATGGTGGCCTTGTCGGCCCGCATAGGTTTCCCTGAATTGATATGTTTCTGGTCAGCTGTTAGTACAGGTACAAGAGGCTATAGGCCAATGGGCCGGGGGCTGTGTTTACAGCCGTTATATAGCCCTTTGTTTCCAGAAATATGAGTTAGAGCCAGCCAGGCACCAGATGTGCCCAGGCTTAGCAGTCTAGCAGTTCAGGTCCCAGTAGGACACCAGGTGCCAGTCATACCCCCCAAGGCGGGGTGTGACACGTCGGGTACACTGCCTAACTTCTCAAACTCCTAGTCCAATCCTAACCATGGGGAACCCCACGACTCATGGTGTTGACCACGACTCTTGGTCACACCCGTGGTCACCCCCTTTTCCAAAATTTTAAACTAAGTCCTAAGTCCCCACCACCAGTCACTTAACGACTCGTGGACACCTCCCACGGGTCATAGAATGACTCGTTCTATGACCTGGTGGAGATTTTTCCAGTTTTCTCTGTTTTAAGTCCCGGGTCTAGTCTTTGAGTTTCTGGGGCATTACAATATCTCCCCCTTGGGAACATTCATCCTCGAATGTTGGAAAACATGCAGGAAAGCAGAGAATGGCAATCTTTATACACAAATACTGATCATGAAAGCTAAAAACTAAAGGAATGACTACCTCTGAACTGAATCACAAGTCTGAACTGAGTTCATTAATCATACACATATTCCTTTACATGAAAGAAACTGAAACATACGAACTAAAAGAAATTTTGGGGAGAAAATTGATACCTTAGACCTGGGACTGAGCCGAAAGGGAATAAATAGGGGTATCTAGCCATCATATCTGCTTTGGCCTCCCACGTAGCTCCCTCAACCTATTGATTTCTCCATAAGACCTTAACTGAAGCTACCTCCTTGTTCCTCAGCTTACGAACCTGGGATCAAGGATCTGGAATGGGGCCTTTCTTATGAGAGGCTATGTTTCACTCCCACACTATCCAATGGCACAATTGAAGTTGGGTCACCGATGCACTTCTTCAATAGTGACACATGAAATACTGGGTGCACAGATGCCAACTCTAAAGGTAATTCCAGCTCATAAGCTACTTTACCAATTAGTCTCAGAATTCTATAGGGTCCCACATATCCGGACTAAGCTTTTCTTTCTTTCCAAACCTCATCACTCCTTTCATGGGTGAAATTTTCAGATAAACCCAGTCATCCACAACAAACTCCAATTCTCTTCTCCTCACATCAACATAATATTTCTGACGGCTCTGAGCCACTTTCAATCTTTCTATGATGAGTTGTACCTTCTGCATAGCTTCATGAATTGATTTTGGCCCGATTAAAGTAGCTTCACCAACACAAACCACCTGATAGGAGATCTACACCTCCTGCCATACAAGGCCTCAAATGGGGACATCTAGATACTTGAGTGGTAGCTGTTGTTGTAAGCAAACTCGATGAGAGGCAAGTTATCATTCCAATTGCCCTGGAAATCAATCGCGCATGCTCTCAACATATCTTCTAGGGTATGAATAGTCCGCTCAGCTTGTCCATCTGTCTGTGGGTGAAAAGTTGTGCTGAGCTTGACCTAGGTACCAAGTCCCTTCACATCATGAAATTCACGTACAACAAGGACTGACTGGATAGTTGGGGTCTCAGAGTTGGAATCTTTGACCCGAACTAGATGATAGATACATCCCTTAGAAATAAGATTTTGGGCCTTAAGGTAGGAAATAAACCAACCCTTAGGCGCTGTACTACTGCCCGTCCACTCTAATACTGGCTTATTTGGAAACTGAAATTTGACAACTCTAGTTCTGCAATCGATTGAGGCATAATCGGAGTGTAACCAATCCATGCCGAGGATGAGGACAAAATCGACCATGTCTAATTCTACAAGGTCAGTTGGAATAACCTTATTGAGGACTGAGACTGGGCAGTTTCTATACACCCGGCTGGCTCTAACTGACTCGCCAACATAGGTGGAGAATGAAAATGGTTCTGAGAGGACCTCTAGACTGATATCAAACTGGACTACTACATAGGGAGTCATGAATGATAGTGTGGCCCCTGGATCTTGTAGGGCATATACATCTAGGTGGAAAAGACGTAACATACCCGTGACCACATCAGGTGAACTCTCCTGATACTGAGGAGATGATAAAGCATAAAAATGGTTTTGGCGTTGACCGCCATCCGTACTTGAGGTATTGTCCTTCTGGCACAACTGAGGTAGTGGATTGTGACCTTCCCCTTCCTACTAACGGGCACTTCCTAAGCTGATGACCAAGCTGTCTACAACCAAAACAACCCTCTCAACCCTAAAGACACTCTCCTGTGTGGTTCTTGCCACACTTAGGGCAAGCTAGATACCTGTTTCTGGCACTTGGCTCTGGGACTAAGAGCCAAATGCTCTACCCTTCCGATCCTGGCGGGACTAAAAGGTAGGGGCGCTGGCTGAGCTGGGTGTTGGAGCCATCTACTATTGTTGCTGCTGTGGGCGTCTACTACTGCCAGACCTCTTGTGGCCATAATCTAATTGGCCAGTCCTTGCCCACTTATTCTTTTGCTCTATGTCCCTCAGTTTTTCTGCCTCAATCTACTGGGCATAGACAATAAGGCTGGAAAGGTCAATATCCTTAATCAGAATCGCTCTCTTGCACTCTTTGAGGACCAGGTTCGACACCCCATTAACAAACTTCAGCATGTGAGCCCTGGGCTCGGCCACTATCTCTGGAGCGTATTTGGACAACCTGGTGAACTCCATAGGATATTCTTCTACTTTCCGAATTCCTTGTCTCAGATTCATGAACTCCGCTACTTTTTCCTCCCTGAGCTCCCGAGGGAAGAATCTGTCCAAGAAGGCTATAGGGAACTCCTCCCATTCTACTGATCCTGCTTCTACTGGTCTTCCCTCCTTCCAATGTTCGTACCAGACCTGGCTACCCCTTTTAGCTTGTATGCAGCCAAGTTGGCACTCTGAGGGACTGACACCCATAATTTGGGTGATATTTTTAATCTCATCCACAAACTCTTGTGGTCCTCTCGCACCTTAGATCTGTGAAAATCTGGAGGGTTCATCCGAGTGATGTCCCGCACTCGGGTAGCTATTGTGGACCCATTATTGTTGATTGGAATCACCTACTGATTCACCTGGTTGGTAACAGTTTGAGAGAAGCTGAATGGCTGCCCTAAACTTTGAGGTAGACACTGAGTCCTCCTGAGGGGCTACCAGGGCTAGTGGGATAGGTCGGTAGGCGTTACCGACCCGTCTTCCGTTACCACGTCGCGAAGGCATAATTTACTAAAATGAAATAGAACACAAGTTAGGAGAATGATTCTAAAATTGAATTTCAACGCACGATAAAGAGTATGAATAAAAGGGAGTTTTCCTAATTACATCTCGTAGCCTCCCCATCATAACTGTGGCGCGCTTCACACCCATGAAAAGAACTCTACACGATGCGGCTTTCAGACATCCAAGGATACTCTAAACCTAGCACTCTGATACCAAGTTTCTCACAACCCGAGTCTATACCCTGGATGGGACACGGTACTTGGAGTCACAAGTCACCCCAAAATAACCCCTGGTTTATCATACACTGGCCTTCTGAGTAAGCATAACTAGCGAAATCTTTAATATACTACTATAAAACATTCATGATAAATAAAGCTGAATCATAAAGTTTACAATCAACTGAAAATCCGATGAAAATCTAAAAATCATGTCTATGTCTGAAATCCACTACAATTGATGAGTTGCTAGGAAAAGCCCTCAGCTAACTCCAAGTCAAAATAGGAAAAGAAAAATGTAGCTGAATGAAATAATCATCGTCCTTGAAAGATGAGGACTCACCAACTAGAACAGCTGAAGTCTTTCGAGGGTGACCAGGTAACGAGGCTGCGACTGAGGTCCTGCAGCTGTATCAGAAAATGATATAGCATAAAAGTATGCATCAGTACTTTGAATGTACTGAGTCAATAAGAGAAACCATACACAAGAAATGAAATAACTGGACTGAAAAGACATGCAATGACCAATTGAAGCTACTGAGCTAAATAACTTAAATAATTGAAACGGTCTAAAAGACACTGTCTGATGGTCAAGAACATGTTCTAAACCTGAAGTACTGATCCGAACTGATCTGAAACTAGATTGAGCTGACTAGTGGGAGAGTCTATAACCGACATATAACCACATGAGGCAGACATGGAGTTCGATGTATACACCCCATTAGTAGTACCCAATATACCTTGCTAGGATGTAAAGGCATGAACTAGGTGATCACAAAAGTCAGGGGCCATGAGGCCAATAAAACTGTAACCTACAGTGGCAACGTAGTTCTGGCAACCTGGATGCGCTGAAACCCCGGTTCGCTCGATGCTAAGTCCTACTCCCATTGGATAATGCTAGACTAAATACTAAGCTGATAGCTCAAAACTGGGGCCTAAGACTAGTCAGGGATACCTATCTAGAAGCACCCCGAGAGTCTTATCAAATTGGATTCTGGACTGGGTTCTAAGACTAGTCAGAGCTTCTTATCTAGAAGTGTCGTGATCATTTAAAGAACAAACTATAATCTATAACTAGGGTCCTAAGTCTAGTCAGGGCTTCTTATTTAAAATTTTCACGACCGCCTAGTGGACCACTAAAACTGCGTTCTGAATCTGAATCTGAATCTAATAACTAGGAGGTACTGCTGAACCTCGGGAAATTATGTAGTCAAACTGATCAACTGACATTTTTGACTGACACTGAGTATTATAACATTTTGACTAAAACTAGGCTAACATCCATCTGACTAAGAATTCAGCATATACAAATAATATGGGAATCCCCAACAATGATAGAGTCAGGAAAATTTCAAGGTTTAATCACTATTGGCAAGATTCTAGTCCTTTTTTTTACTCTCAAGGATTAGGGCTAAATTCACTATACATCGATAAGCATCAATACTGTTACAAACTAGTGGAAAATATCAATAATTATTATTAAAAAAATATTCCACATGAATTAAACGAAGCATGATTAAGAATTTCTTAACATTCGATAATATGCAGGGCTAGAACTGAGAAAGAAAATAGGGAGAATTTTGGGGACACAAAGGAAGAACCATTCCCTTGTTGAATTCCCACATACCTGATGAAAAGATCTAAAGAATTTCCTTGAGAACCTGAATAGAAGTGGAATGCCCTAGTTCTTTCTTTGAAAGCTCCTGAGAAACTCTACGATATTTTTCTTAAAATCTGTGTGGGGAATGAGGGGGAAACCGTTTAGCCCCTATAAACTCCCTTAAAAATACACTAAAATGACATAGTTTAGAGTCTAAGAGGTTAGGAAATTACTGAAACACCCTTAGAAAATTTGCAGGAAAAACTAACTGTCAGACCCCCACGAGGAACCTAACGAGCCGTGCCTGGTGACCATGACTCGTGGTCACAATCGTGAGGTACACCACCTAAAACCCATACTGGTCACCACGGGGGACACCACGACTCGTGGTTCCCTAAACGAGTCATGGTGAGGATCCTTCGGGTACACTGCCTAACTTCTCAAACTCCCAGTCAAATCCTAACCACGGGGTAGCCCACGACTCGTAGTGTTGACCACAACTCGTGGTCACACCCGTGATCACCCCTTTTTCCAAAATTTTCAACTAAGTCCAAAGTCCCCACCACGAGTCACTTAACGACTCGTGGTCACCTCCCACGGTCGTTCTGTGACCTGGTGCAGATTTTTTCAATTTTCTTCGTTTTAAGTTTCGGGTCCAGTCTTTGAGTTTCTAGAGAATTACAGTATCTTTCAATAACACCAATGGTACCAATGTACTTCAATTTTATTAAATTGAAGACCCAATTGCATTTTGCAATTTAATTTCAACCTATGTCTTGGTGAACCCATTAATCAAGGGTTAGAGCTTTGAGTTTTTGTTGATTGATGATAACGCAATATAAATTTTCTCTTTTAAGCATAATAAAGGTAATTGGGCAGGATTGAACGACTTTGATCATCAATCACACTTTACAAACCACAAATCAATCAAATGTTCTTGAGCCCACAATCGATATTACACAATTGAGATCATTAGGATTCACAATCCATTGGGTTCACAACCTTAGATCTAGGTTTAGCGACCCATAGCAAGAAGAGAAGAAGAAAGAAACAAATGAACATTATTACCAATGAAATTGTAATTTGGAGAAGAGAACTTGAATTGATGAATTTCAATCTTCAAATTAAAAATGGATCTACACTCTATGCTATCTACTATGAAATATGAACTGTTCTAAACTATCTACTCAAATATTGTATCATATCTCTTAAAAAACAAAAATACTATTTATAATAAGACTCAAAAATCCCTAATTCATTTAAAATTGGAGGGTCCTAAGTGTGCAAAGATAGACTGTCCTTTGGAAGGACAGATTGTCCTTTGCTCCGTCAATTAAATTATACTTCTGCTGGTAATTGTCTATCCATTGATTGACGGATCGTCTTCTAGAAAGACGGTCTGCCCTTCAATTCGTCCTTTGATTTTGGCACTTTTAGGTCAAGTAATTCATCCTTTGATTGATGGTCCATCTTCTTGGAAGACGGTCCATCCTTCACCCCCTTAGTTTCTAACCACTTGGAAGTGGTTTATGGATCAAGAAGGACTTTTTAACATTTGAAGATGCGAACCATCCTTTTGAGAGACGGTTCTTCCTTTGCTTTCTCTTTTGGGTAGATTACAACTTTGAGTCCTTCTTACTTCAATTTATTTTGATTCCTAAAACATGGCATAATAAGGTCTGTTTTGATTTAAATTAGTACTTAAAAACATATAAAAATCTATGAAATAAAGTAAAGATGTGTCACAAACTCCCAACACATCAATGACTAAGCCTAATGACTATGAAATAATTTTATTGAAGTGTTTGTAAGCTAATGATATAGAAATTGAGCATAAAAGAAATCAATGTAATAACCTTATGAATTACCTATTCACTCTCATAAGTATGTGGGATAAACTATTTAAAGTTTAAAAGGGAAAGCCTATAATTTTTTCCTTGGCGCTAAACATTAAGCTATTTAGTTTCCGAGTCTCAAAATCAAGCTAAAGTTGATCCATGTTTTCTAAGTTGAATCTGAATATTTTAAGTTGAATCTCAGCATTCTAAGTTGAATCTGAGCATTCAAAGTCGGGGCAAAGCACTCCAATTCAAATCTAAGTATTCTAAGTGAGTCTAAGTACTCTAAGTGAATCCGAGTATTCAAAGTCGAGTCTAAGTACTCTGAGCTGAGTTCAAGTACTCCAATGTGGAATTTAAACACTTTGAGTTGATTTTTAGTATTTAAATTTGGGTCTAAGTATCTAAAGTTGTTTCAAATGATATGAAGACGAGGTCAAGTACCAAGTTACTCGTGTCTCAAATGCATATTTAAGCTTTTGAGTCAAGTTAGGTTATAAGTCCCCTAATGTTACTTGTAAGGGGTATTACATTAAGTTGTTCCTAAAGTCGGACCCATTCTCTGTGTTAGTCATATCATGATGTATATTTTATCTAGTCCAAGTATCGTCTTACATATTATCTGGTTGAAGTATCAAAACATGCCTTCTCTAGTCCAAGTATAGGGAGTTATTGGTGTGAGGTGCTATATAAATATCCTGGCTCGAGTATTAGGTCATCTGTGAAAATCTTAGTCCAAGTATCAGGTAACTCTTAATCCCCAGTCTAAGTATCCGTTAGCCTACAGGAAATCACTTTTAAGTCCAATACATGTATCGGTAAAGCCCTATAAAAGGGCCATACAAGTATTGCACAGTGAGTTGCATAAAAGGGTTACAAGAAATAAAGATTCACAAGATATTTCTAGTTAAATGAAGTTTCTTGAGTCATGTATGACCTAAGTAAGTCATGGTCTCAGAGTTAGCGTACAGTTGCATAGCATGACATGGTCAGAGACAACATGAGTCTTTTTAGTTATGAACAAGATTATGACTGTGGTTTACCAGCTTCACCATCAGATAACTTACTAGATTGATGATCATAGCTTTTTTATGCTTATGCATGGTCATTCTTACAGTTTAGTTTTGAGCATTGTCAGGTTTTAGTTTCTAGAGTTCCAGATTTCTTCTATCTCTAACTCTGGTTCAGTTATTTCTCGTACTACTAATGTTTACATCTTTCAGTCTTATATACTAGTACATATCATTTGTACTGACATACCTTTTCCTGGGGACCTACATTTGTGCTGCCGATACAAGTAGAAGACGATATTGCCAATCATAGTAAGAGTTCATGAAACTAGTTGTTATGATAGTATGCTCCTCTTTTTCTGGAGCCAATGTATAGGTTATTTTAGCTGGATTTTTGAGGTACAATTTTGGGTAGCTCAGTTCCCTATTTTGGCCATCAAAAGATATTCTTACTGACTCTTTGCAGAGTTAGTTTAGTGATATATAATTCAGTTGCGGCCCTGCTAGCCTTTCATAATTTTATTTCAATTAGTTGTTTCCTGGTCGAACTAATATTTATGTTATTATTGATTTGTGACCTTGTTGATCCGTACTTTGAGCTTTAAATAATTGTGACAGGTGGCCTTGTTTGCCTAAGTGTTATAGTTACAGATTTTGTATAGTCAGTTTCTCGATCAGTAGTGTACTGAGTGTCAGTCACGCCTTTCCCCATATTTGGGGCATCTCAAACTTTATATCAGAGCGATGTTGAGTCCTAGGGAGTCCACAATTCATATATAGTAGAGTATTATTTATGGGTATGTTGTGCACAATACCTATAATTAGGGGGCTACAAGGCATTTAGGAATTGTTTCACTTATTTTATCTATAGATCGTGCAAGTAGAGTTGAATAAAGGAAAGTACAGTACCACTCCTTCCTTATAAGAGTTGATTGTAATGATCGAAAATAGATTAAAGTTTATTAAAGCAACACAGATGCATAAATAAAGGAAATCATATAGCCTGAATGCTAGCAGTAGAGTCTCACTAGGTAAAAGTTTGAGTCTGAAGTTTAAATGAGTTTGTATGTTCTTTGGCACATTTGGATAAGAAAATAAAGAAGTTATAAAGGATTCAGAGAAATCCCAACTCTTCAGATGTTATTAGCTTTAAAAGGAGAATCAGTATGGGACCTGGTGACTTCAGGTTCAATTACTCAAATTATTAAATTTGGATAAATGGGAAAGCTCTATGGTGTAAAGTATCATACACACGCTAGTTGGTGAATCAATTATAGTTAGACAAAGCTACCAGATGAGATGGAACGATCATTTGCCAAAATTAAGTGACAATGATATGTGTATAACCATAAGGATGTAAATTGATTCGCTGCCGAAGGAGTTGGCAATGATATGAAGAGGTAATTTAGTAATGCTTAGATGTGAGTCTATTTTTATTCTTGAGTATAAGAGAGAATTCTTAAGGCTATGGAGATTCGGAAAGGGGTAAAAGCACCCTCAGTTTATCAGCCAGACCTTGAGGTCCTGCTATCTAAAGGTCTAACTGTTTACCTATTTTAATTAGCAATAGTCATTATGAAGAAAGTCCATGAGAAGAACTGTTTTACAACCTATAATATTGAGTAAAGGAATAAACTAGCATAAAATCCATATACATAAGAAGCTTATTACAAATTCCATATGGGCAGAGAATCTACTATAAATAGGGCTTGATAACATGATGCAACAAGTTAAGGTTCTATGTTGAAGAAACTTGGTCATTCAAGGTTCATATTATTCGGTGCTTTTGCTTTGGGTATAAAGCTACACGCAAGTGCACGTGGTCGAACAAGTAGTAAAGTGGCTTAAGTAAGCAAAGTATCGATCGCACAGGGACTGGGATGAAGTGCAATCTGCTCAAGTGTACTATATTTTAATTCTAAAAATGCAGACAACAGCGTAACCAAAAGTTTGATATTTTGATTTATAATTTTTATACTAAATCTAAAACAACTATCTAATATGAGTCTGAACTATGAATGAGAGCATGCTGAGGTTAAACGAACATGAAATGAAATTAATTATCGACATAATTTGGTTAGTCTTTTTCTTCGGTTGCTAGCCAAGAACTATTGCCAAGAGATTAAAACTCTCGTATTTAACCCCACTTAAGAATCATGAACCATCCACCTACATTTCTGTGATTAAATGCAATTCATGTTCTAGCCATACAAACCCGGTTCCTAAATTCACTAATACGACTTTCAGGTATATTTCTATCCTGAAAGTAAATCAATTCTCAATTTTCCCAAACTAAGGAAAGATCATATCCTATTAATTCACAACTTTCCAATTTCTTGCTCTCTCGAGTGAAACCGGACTTTTTAGATGTACATTAATGTAGGCCACACATTAGTGCAGTAAGAACAAGAATTAATAGAACAACCATGTAAGAAAAGATGAAAAACCAATATTATCAACAATCACATTTCACTACAATTGTTCATACCCTCAGCAAGAAGATGAATTAGCCACTCATTTGTGGATTAAATATTGTTAAATGAGTGTTAAACATACAAGCAATTGAATACAAAGAGAAGGAAAGAGAGAAAAACCCTGATAATTTCGTCCCCTCAACTGCCTGTAACCCACGTTCTTGCTCCACCAAGTCAGAATAATTAAAAATGAACCTAAGTGTTCTATTTATACTAGTGGGAATTTTTCCCGGAATAACAAGCAACGTGTCACGGAGTGCATCGCGGAGCACTGCCTCCGTGACACGGAGGTAACGCGAAGGCTTTCTGGAAATCACCCTAAATCGACCCTCGGCAGCTTTCTTGCCGCGTTGGCAGCGTGTCACGCTGCTTGGGCAGTGCGATGGCATGCTGCTAGCGAGGGGCTGGCCTGCCGTGGCACGTTGCTGCCGCATCTGCTCACTTTCCATGCCTACTCCTTGCCGACTTCCGCCGATTGCTTCCGACTCCATTCCTTTCCTTCACCAACTTATAAATTAGTTCCTCCAAATCACTGAAACCTACAAAATAAGGACTAATCATGTTGGTTAGCACATATATTCACATTTATATAAAATTACATGAAAATGTATAAAATAACTTAGATAAACAAGACTAAATTAAGGTATAAAGCATCACTCGGGCCTGCTATTTTTGCCCACGATCACCTACCCCACACTTAAAGTCTTGTTCCTCCTCGAACAGCCTATTACATCTCATGCATATGGAGACTCACCCATAACTCATTTAGCAAGAATATTCAAGTTACAGCTACAATGATTACGCAAGATAACAAGCTAAAAATAGAGCCTGCATGAATTGATCATTGAAATGAAGTACAACTATGTTAAGACTTCTTAACCTCAAGAATCGACACTCAATCTTAGCAAACCCATGCAAATCAACTGATTAAGAAATCCCACATGAATTATATCCTTCATTCAACATGTGCCCCTCACGGAAAGAGAGAGTTACCCAATCACACGCAAAAACAAATTTTTAAATCACAACATGTGTGCGTACATGAATAGAATTACACTCACTCTCACAAAGAATTCACATGCATCATGTAATGACCCATAAGCTTTCCCTTAGTGTTTTATTCCACTAATTTAAGGATGTATGAATGTAAGATCAAGTAGGACTTTTTAGGTTGTAATGTAACTCAGGTGCGGGTAGGTACTATTATGGCCAGTAATAGTGACTATCTTTCCTAAGCACTTTTAATACATCACGCCTTCATTACGAGCTTCCCTTTTATCACTTCACCTTTTTCTCCTTTCATCTTTCTTTTTTCTCTTTTGTTCCCCCATTTCTTTAGGCACTTTTAACTTATTAGTAAGGAGTTCTATAAGTAACTTTTCATTTATTTATTTTCTTACTCCCTACTAATACTCACCCGTATTCAACTAAGTGCACCCTCGACCTTTCTCAACTTTTACAATTGCTACTTTCCCTTCTTTTTCATTTTTTCCTCACTCCTTTACTCTTTCGAATTATTCACTTAAGCGCTTAGGAGTTTTGGATAAAATACAAGGCTAATGAAAGAAAAAGGATTAAGCTTATGTTGCAGCTATAAAAGAACAGGCTCAAGGCTCAATGGGGCTAACTAGGATTAATTATTCAAGGTAGGTAAAATAAGGGATGACATTTAGGTTCCTTCAAAGAAATGCCTAAATCATTTCCTACAATTCTCATCCTTCATTTCGTTTTATATACACACAAGGCAAGTTCTAGACATTCCACAATAGCACAGAATACTCAAAAACCTTACACTCATGGCACATGCTCAATTCAAGACACATTCATCAGACTCTTACTCACCTAATCACAAGAATTCAGAATTAAGCTTCAATCATATCGAGTCAAATTCAAGAGCCTAAGTGTCTCACACAAAGTTATACACCTGCATGCTTCACACTGAACATACTTGCCTATTACAATCACGTATCGCACATAACAAGAACATCAAGCACCAATTAGTTATGGTTTCAAAAACCCAAAACCTATCGACTAATTTTTCCTCAAGACGGTCGTCATCCATCCATTGTTGGAAACAGTCCCTAACTATGACTAAAACATTATATAACGACAAAGGAAAGAAAAAGAAAAATTTTTATTCTTCGGTTCAAATACCCCCCCGTCGGAAAAGAATAGAAAAGAAAAACCAACGGGTGATGAAGTCATGCTTGACTCATAAAACAATTTTCAAAATTCTTCTCACAAGCATTACATTCACCAAAAATCGTTAAGCACAAAAAAAATTGAAATTTTCTTGAAATTTCCCTCACCCCACACTTAAATCATGTTATGTCCTCATAGCATCAAATTAACATTTAAAGAGGGTGAGAAATACTCCCTGAGGCCTTTAGGCCAAGCTACAACATGCTTTTCTTCAACTTGCACAACTGGGTGTTTGACCCTACACTTTTTCTCTTCCATGCTTGCTAGTTTACTCCTCCAAGGGTACTCAGCCTTCCCCTCCATCTGTGCTTAACTGTGGTACCCTTGGGTTGCCTCCCAAGCAGCGCCTGATTTTACGTCGCGGCACGACGTAACAAGTTTCACCACTTTTTCCTCCACCTTGAGGATATGAATCTCACCCCTAATTTCTTTTCTAATTTCCTCTTATGTTCTAGGGGTGGTGGTGAAAAATTGTAAGGACCAAGCAGTAGATGTTGCCTTTTGAACTTATTGGCCCTTATGTAAGCGAAGTCATTTTGTCTCTCCGAGTTAGCAAATTTCAAAAGATACGGGGCTTGGTCCTCCTCTAGGCATTTCTCTATAAGCTTGGAAGACTCTATTTCTCGGTTGTCAACCAAACTTAATGTCGAAAAATGCTTCGAGTGTGGTCCAATAAACCTCAACTCTGAAACTGCATTGTGCTTGACCTCCTTACTTGTATACACCTTCTCAGCATCGACATCTATCTGTCAATTAATGTCAACTGGGGGATACTCTATCTCTTCTTCCATGAATGGATTTTCCATAAGTGTGAGCCCGTCACGGGGACACTCAAGAGATTCTAATTGTTGGGCTTCATCCAAAAATTCACCCTTGTCTTCCTCTTGTAGTTCCTCTTGAATATCGGCTAAAACTGTCACCTGCAATTTATCACAAGCTTCAGCCTTAGCAATCATCTCCGTGAATTTGTCGCTCATCCTATCTAGAGCCTCTGCACTCTCTTCTTGCTGAATTCTCAATACTACCGTCACCTCCTTCATTGCTTCTGATTGCTCCAGGAGTTGTTTCAGCATGTCTTCTATTTGAGCTTGGTGTCCCAAATCCTCATTTTCCGCATGCCTATATTTAGCAAAAACAACAGAAGGATCATAGTAGGGGCTTGGGGGAGGGGAATATGCATTCGGACAGCCATCCCAATGGCCATCTTGACCACCACATATATTGCACGCGTTACAGTGTTGCCACGAGTGGTGTCCTCCGCAATTCAGACAAGATTCGCCAAAATATGAGTATCCACCATTTAAACGATTTGTATTCCACGATGTCATGTCAATAAGGGCATCCGAAAAAGAAAATAATAATAATAATAATAATAATAATAATAATAATAATAATAATAATAATAATAAAGAATTAAAACAAACACTAAGACCAAGTTTTCAACACTTATATAGAATTTGTAAACTAACACTTAAGAAAATAATTTTACCAATTGCCAGTCCCCGGCAACGGCGCCAAAAACTTGTTTGGTTCTTTTGCTTTGGGTATAAAGCTACACGCAAGTGCACGTGGTCGAACAAGTAGTACAGTGGCTTAAGTAAGCCAAGTATCGATCCCATAGGGACTGGGAAGAAGTGCAATCTGCTCAAGTGTACTATATTTTAATTCTAAAAATGCAGACAACAGCGTAACCAAAAGTTTGATATTTTGATTTATAATTTTTATACTAAATCTAAAACAACTATCTAATATGAGTCTGAACTATGAATGAGAGCATGCTGAGGTTAAACGAACATGTAATGAAATTAATTATCGATATAATTTGGTTAGTCTTTTCCTCCGGTTGCTAGCCAAGAACTATTGCCAAGAGATTAAAACTCTCGTATTTAACCCCACTTAAGAATCATGAACCATCCACCTACATTTCTGTGATTAAATGCAATTCATGTTCTAGCCATACAAACCCGATTCCTAAATTGACTAATACAACTTTCAGGTATATTTCTATCCTGAAAGTAAATCAATTCTTAATTTTCCCAAACTAAGAAAAGATCATATCCTATTAATTCACAACTTTCCAATTTCTTGCTCTCTCGAGTGAAACCGGACTTTTTAGATGTACATTAAGGTAGGCCACACATTAATGCAGTAAGAACAAGAATTAATAGAACAACTATGTAAGAAAAGATGAAAAACCAATATGATCAACAATCACATTTCACTACAATTGATCATACCCTCAGCAAGAAGATGAATTATCCACTCATTTGTGGATTAAACATCGTTAAATGAGTGTTAAACATACAAGAAATTGAATACAAAGAGAAGGAAAGAGAGAAAAACCCTGATAATTTCGTCCCCTCAACTGCCTGTAACCCACGTTCTTGCTCCACCAAGTCAGAATAATTAGAAATAAACCTAAGTGTTCTATTTATACTAGTGGGAATTTTTCCCGAAATAACAAGCAACGTGTCACGGAGTGCAACGCGGAGCACTGCCTCCGTGACACGGAGGTAACGCGAAGGCTTTCTGGAAATCACCCTAAATTGACCCTCGCCAGCTTTCTTGCCGCGTTGGCAGCGTGTCACGCTGTTTGGGCAGCGCGATGGCATGCTGTTGGCGCGGGGCTGGCCTTCCGTGGCACGTTGCTGCCGCATCTGCTCACTTTCCATGCCTACTCCTTGCCGACTTTCGCCGATTACTTCCGACTCCATTCATTTCCTTTACCAAATTATAAATTAGTTCCTCCAAATCATTGAAACCTACAAAACAAGGACTAATCATGTTGGTTAGCACATAAATTCACATTTATATAAAATTACATGAAAATGTATAAAATAACTTAGATAAACAAGACTAAATTAAGGTATAAAGCATCACTCGGGCCTGCTATTTTTGCCCACGATCACATATCAGTAAAGACTATTATGAAATAGTAGAGGTACTAATCTACCGTTGCAATGTAAAGTAGTGTAAACGTTCATATAAGTAAAGACTATTACGAAATAGCAGAGGTACTAAGATACTCCTATAATGTAAAGTAGTATGAAGGATCCCGTCAGAAGTATATCTGGTCGAAGGAACATAGATTCTAAAGAAAGTATAATGAGAAAAGGGTTCGAAAGTCTACGACCAGGATAACAATGGGAGTAATAGCAGTACAACGGTTAATGTTGTTTACAAAGATATTCTAAATAAGGGTACGACATAAAAGGTTTAAAGGAAAAGATCTTAAGAAAAAGATGAGGATGAATAATTGTCCCCAAAAGGACCCATTTATGATAATCGACATTGTAAGAGTTGTCACGCCCTAGCCTAGGGCTTAGGTGAGACCAGCACCTAGCTCCATAGTTGGCTCGAGCGAACCGCTGCAACTAGTATGAAGCTATGAGCCAACAACTAAGAAGAAGTAAACATACATTCATATATTAGAAATTTAGAAGAAAGAATTTAGTGGAAACTAAACTTCCCAAAATAACAATTTTTCAAATAAAAAAGGATAAGACTATTCAGAAGCCATCAAAGTTTGAACTGAAACATATCAACTAGCAAATATGTCTATAAAGCCTCTACTAATGGAAGTACATAGATTTGGTTGGGAAAAGGCCCCCGTCCTGGCCCCTATCACTAGACAAGTTGAAGCATGCTAACCCCCAAAGTAGAAGGGGCTCACCAAAAAGATGAACTAGGCAGGCCTATGTTATACCCCGGGAACCCAAGGATCAGACCCGGGAGTCAAACGGGGAAAATTTGGGAAAATGTTGCAGCAGTGCAGGACAAGTAACTAGACGACTCGTGAGGAGACCCCACGAGTTATCAGGTGACTCGTGGGGAGGCTAGAATGGGCTGAGGAGCTGAGGTCCCCACGGGCGTGGGAACGACTCGTGATCAGCTACCATGGGTCGTCAGGTCCGTGGGGTGAGGTTAAGGGTTACATGGGAGGTTTGACCAGTGTACCTAACGGATGAGACCCCATGAGTCGTGGCCCATCCCAACAACTCATGAGGAGGGTCGTGAGCAAGCCCGTGGAAATTTAATTAAGGATGAGGCAGTGTACTTGACGAAAGGTGACAACGACTCGTGGTCTCTTGTGACGATTCGTTGAGTCACCCGTTATGAGCCCAGTCGACCTGGTATCTAGTGTACTTTACGGGAAACATGATGAGTCATTTCCCATCCTAACGTGTCATCGGGTTACCCCATGGGGTCTCCCGACAATTATTTCCTGCGAATTAGTAAGGGCCTACTCTTAATTTCCTACACTCATAAGACCTAAACTACGTCGTTTTGAGCTCAGGACGGGGTCTTTTAAGGGGAAATCATTCATGATAAACCCCATTTGATATATGTAAGAGTAGAGAGGAAAGAGGAAAGGGATTCAAGTGTTCTTCTTCAAATTCTCCAAGTTTCCATCTAGGGCTTTTCAAGGGAGTTAAGAATCAAGGAGTTCCAGGTATGTGTTGTTTTGAATGAGTGGTTTAGTCCCTACCCATGCCCAATATCTCCTTAATTCTATGTTTAAGTTACCAATTCTTGATGGGTCATAACCCAAATTCATGTTTCCTAAAAAATCGATATGAGCTTGTTGTAGCATGTCCAAATTCATGGGTTTCAAATTATTGGGTTGTTGTCACTTGTTTTATTCAATATTGGGTGATTTACTCTCTCAAAGCATATGCACCCAAATCATGAGTATTTTAGTGAAACTCATGGTTATGGTGATTTCTCAAGCATGATATGAACTTGTGAATTTTAAGCATGTTTTCAATTACTCATGTTATTATGATCATGTTTCCTATAAATTTAAGCCTTTAAAGTATGATTGAAATTATGGGAAATTCCCACATGTCGCTTATGATTTATGAACTATTATTTTGGCCGATCCACGGGCCCAATTCCATGGTTAGTATTACAAATTCTCAAACATGTTATGATTATCATGATTTAACTAGCCATGCATGTCATGTATGAATTTATATAAGAACGTTGCATGTTTTGTGAGTAGTACTTAACACCGAGTAGGTTTGGGGCCTAGGTTACGCCCCAAATCTCAAAACTACGTTCCATTGTAGGTTAAGTTTGGGACCTCCTTAGTGACTGTCCCTTTTGCCCTATGGTGCCTTCACGAGTGATATCACGCCTTACATGGTTCATACCCCTGGCAAGGTATGAACAGCCTCCTGACTAGGCTTATAGGTCGGGCTCCATGTGTACTCATATGGGGTATGTCGGTTATAGAAATCTCCCACTGTTCCTCATTATTTTAATGCATGTATGATTATGTTCTTTTGGCTCAAGTTATGCTTTATGAAATGTTCTTCTCTCATGTTATGAATATGATAGGTTTACGAATATTTTGAAAATCTTGAGCCTTACGATATACTTATGACTTTAATCATTATGATCATGATGTCCCCACTCCTATAACTTTTATGTTTTAAGTATTGTCTTGCATACCTCACATACTCAGTACATTCCAAGTGCTTACCCGCATATTTCCTATGCTGTATCATTTTTTGATACAAGATCCTGTTCACAGGTTCAGCATCGCTCTTAGCTTGCTCTCAGTTCTGCTCTCAATTCTTAGTGGTGAGTCCTCATGATTCAGGGGCTTCATGTTCGAATTTTGTCTATCTTTTAGTTTTTAGAATGTTGGGGTTAGTTGGGGTCTTGTCCCTTCAACCTGTCTATTATGATTAGAGGCTTTCAGACCTAATTGTAGTATTCAGCTATTTACATTTGCATCATGTACTGTTGGTTCTTATATTTCATGTCATGATGTTATTTAATTCTTGACTATTAAGCTAATTCTTTCACCTTCTGTGAATGGTTAAGTTATATGATCATGCCATGGGTTGACTTGGGGTCCCTCGGGGCCCCTTTTCCCGTGTCTACGATTCAGGTGTACTTTCGGATCGTGACAAACTTGGTATCAGAGCCGTAGATTTAGATGTGTCCTAGGGAGTCTGAAAGTCGCGTTAGGTAGAGTCTTTATCATGGGTGTGAAGTGCGTCACACTTATGACGAAGAGTCTACTAAAAATTATAGGAAATGTTCCCTTCTTTCATGATCCATGTCGTGCGATGAAAAGTCTCTCCATCCTTCTAATTTGTGCTATTCGCGATTGCAAAAAATTATGACTCCTAGAAGAACGAATGGAAGGAGAAACAAAAATGATAAAGGCCATGGAGGTGGTAATGATCATGAGCATTAGCAAGCCCCACCTGTCCAGGAGCCCTAGGCACTAGAGCCAGCTGCCCACGCTTAGTTTCAGGTGGCTATTCAGATGTTGGCGCAGGCCTTGACCGATCAGGCCAACCAGAAGGCTGTTGCCTATGTCCCACAGAATGGTAACGCAGAGGCGACTCAGATTAGAGACTTTTTGAGGATGAACCCTCCCGAGTTCACGAGATCAAAGGTGGACAAGAATCCACAGGAGTTCATTGAGGGGATCTGAAGGTCACCCAAGTTATGGGGGTGGAAAATGAGGAGTATGTTAATTTGGCCTCTTATCAGCTAAAGGAGGTCGCTTATATTTGGTATAAGCAATGGAAGGACAGCAGGGCAGCGGAAGCAGGCCCTATCAGCTGGGAGGAGTTCCACATGGCCTTTCTCGACAAGTCCTTCCCTCGGGAGATGAGGGAATTGAAAGCAGACTACTTTGTTAATCTCAAACAGGGAAAGATGACGGTGCTAGAATATTCACTTGAGTTCACTCACCTGTCAAAGTATGCACCGGAGTTAGTGATGGACCAGAGGGCGCGAGTAAGCAGATTTGTGCAGGGAGTAGCCGAGTATTGAGACAAGGACTGCAGAACAACCAGGCTTCATCAGGATATGGATTACCCACGGATAGTCCTTTATGCATAGAAGATGGAGGCAGCTCATATGTGGCAGAGAGAGGCTAAGAAGGCCAGAACTGATAGCTACAGGTTTTTCCAGCCGAGGCCAGGAGGTGGGCCTCACCAGTAGTCCCAGCATAGGTCTATTACATCAACACCATCTTCTGCCAGTACCCCATCCAGGCCTCGAG
This sequence comes from Datura wrightii, assembly GCA_035772735.1. Lineage (NCBI taxonomy): Eukaryota > Viridiplantae > Streptophyta > Magnoliopsida > Solanales > Solanaceae > Datura > Datura wrightii. Next base: position 117,139,059 of record JASDFA010000010.1, on the reverse strand, counting down.
ATGATCAAAGGAGCAGGGCCTCAGGTTCGAGGGGTCAGAGTAGCATGCGCATAGAGCGCACATTCCCATCCTGTGCTAGTTATGGCAAGAACCACCCAGGGAGGTGTTTGGTGGGCTCAGATTCTTGTTTCGATTGTGGAAAACACGAACACAGGCTCAGGAATTGGATGGCAACCATGTCAAGGGGTGGTGGAGCCCGCACTCCAGCAGCTAGTTCAACAACTCTAGTGGCATGTCCTACTCAGCAGGGTGCTTCGACTGGTCCAGCTGGCGGCCAGCGCCAGAATTGATTTTATGCACTTGGCTCTCAACAAGAGTAGGAGACTTATCCCAATATGGTTACGGGTATGTTGTGAGTCTTTCATATTGATGCTTATGCTTTGATAGATCCGGGAGCTACACTGTCTTTTGTGACACCTTACATTGCTAGTAACTTTGGAGTCAGTCCTGAAATTTTGTCAGAACCTTTTTCTATGTCTACTTCGATTGAGGATTCAATCATAGCGAAGCGGGTATATAGAGGTTTCCCCATTATAGTATTGCATAAGGTTACCTCTGCAGAATTATTAGAATTGACTATGACTGATTTTGACATTATTTTGGGCATGGATTGGTTGTTCGCATGTTATGCTTCTGTTAACTGTAGAACCCGAGCAGTGGAGTTCCGATTTCTAGGTGAACCAGTCTTAGAATGGAGGGGTAGTTCAGCAGTACCTGTAGGTCGCTTTATCTCCTATCTCAAGGCCAAGAAACTGATTTCTAAGGGTTGTATTTACCATTTGGTTAGGGTTAAGGATGCCACGTTCAAGACTCCGACCATTCAATCAGTCCCCATGGTATGTGAGTATCCCGAGGTATTTCCATATGTCCTACCATGTGTTCCTCCTGAGAGGGAGATTGATTTTAAGATCGATCTTTTACCCGACACATAGCCCATATCGATTCCTCATTACCGAATGGCCTCAGCCAAGCTAAAAGAGTTAAATGAGCAGTTGAAGGATTTTCTAGATAAGGGTTTCATCAGACCGAGTAAGTCTCCATGGGGTGCCCCAGTGTTGTTCGTTTGGAAGAAATATGCTTCTCTTCACATGTGTATTGACTATAGGCAGTTGAACAAGGTCACCATTAAGAATCGATATCCTTTACCAAGGATTGATGACCTATTTGATCAACTTCAGGGTGCCAGATATTTCTCCAAGATAGACCTCAATTCCGGGTACCACTAGCTCAGGGTTCGGGAGAGCGACATCCCAAAGACTGCTTTCAGGATTCGGTATGGCCATTATGAATCTTTGTTATGTGTTTTGGACTAACCAATGCTCCTGAAGCTTTTATGGACTTGGTGAATAGGGTATTCAAGGCATATTTGGATATGTTCGTGATCGTGTTTATTGACGACATATTAATATACTCCAGGAGTGAGGAAGAGCATGCCCTACACTTGAGGGTAGCACTCCAGACCCTCAAGGATAACCATCTATACGCCAAGTTCAGCAAATGTGAGTTCTCGCTGAATTCAGTTGCATTTTTTGTACATGCAGTGTCAAGTGAAGGTATAAGGGTGGACTCCCAGAAAATAGAGCCAGTGAAGAACTAGCCCAGACCGGTAAACCCTTCGGAAATTAGGAGCTTTTGGGGATTAGCAAGTTACTGTCGGAGGTTCGAAGAAGGTTTCTCATCCATTGCAGCCCCATTGACTAGATTGACTTAGAAAAAGGTGAAGTTCCAATGGTTGAAAGGCTTGCGAGAAGAGTTTCCAGAAATTAAAGGCCCGACTCACTTCAGCACCGATGTTGACTTTACCGAAGGGCACCCATGGCTTTGTTGCATATTGTGATTCTTCGAGAGTCAGATTGGGATGTGTGTTGATGCATCACGGGAAAGTCATAGCATATGCTTCCAGACAGTTGAAATTCACGAGAAAAATTACCCGACCCATGATCTTGAGTTGGTCGCGGTGGTGTTTTCTTTGAAGATATGGCGACACTACTTGTATGGGGTTCATGTAGATGTATTCACTGACCACAAGAGCTTACAATATGTGTTCAAGCAGAAGGATCTCAATCTTCGAAAACGGAGGTGGTTGGAGCTACTTAAGGACTATGACATGAGTGTCCTTTACCACCGAGGTAAGGCCAACATGGAGGCGGATGCCCTTAGTAGACTCTCTATGGAGAGTGTGTCACACGTGAGTGAAGAAAAGAAGGAGCTGGTGAAGGAGGTGCATCGACTTGCATGGTTGGGAGTTAGGTTAGTTGGCTCGACCGATGGTGGTGTAGTTGTATAGAATGGATCAAAGTCGTCCTTGGTAACAAAGGTGAAGGCTAAATAAGATGAAGATCCAATACTAGTAAGGTTGAAAGAAGTTGTTCAAAATCAAAAGGTAGAAGTCTTCTCCAAAGGGGGAGATGGTGTACTTCGGTACCAGGGTTGCTTATATGTTCTAAACGTGGGTGCTTTGAGGAGACGGATGTTGCATGAGGCTCACAGATCCAGATATTCTATCCATCCAGGTGCCACCAAGATGCATCATGCCTTGTGGGAAATCTACTGGTGGAATGGCATGAAGAGGGATATTGCAGAATTTGTAGCCAAGTGTTTGAATTGCAATCAAGTGAAAGTGGAGCATCAGAGATCGGGAGGTGTACTTCAGGATATCAGCATTCCTAATTGGAGGTGGGAAGAAATAAACATGGACTTCATAACAGGTTTACCCTGCACTCGTAGACAGTATGACTCCATATGGGTGTGGTGGACAGGTTGACCAAGACTGCCCATTTTCTACCGGTCAAAACCACCGATTCAGTGAAAGATGATGCCAAATTATACATCCGAGAGTTGGTTAGATCGCATGGAGTGCCCTTGTCCATCATATCGGATAGAGGTACTCAGTTCACCTCTCAATTTAGGAGATCTTTCCAAAAGGGACTTGGTACCCAGGTCAAGCTTAGCACAACATTTCATCCACAAATAGATGACCAGGCGGAGGGACTGTACAAACTCTTGAGGACATGTTGAGGGCTTGAGTTATTGATTTCAAGGGTAGTTGGGATGAGCATTTACCTCTTATTGAGTTTGGCTACAACAACAGCTATCACTCTAGCATCCAAATGGCACCGTTCGAGGCTCTTTATGGGCGAAGGTGTAGATCGCCCATTGGGTGGTTTGAAGTTGCTGAGGCTTTATTAGTGGGTCCAGATTCAGTCCACGAGGCTATGGAGAGAGTTCAGTTGATAAGAGAAAGACTGAAAATGGCTCAAAGTCGCCAAAGGTCTTATGTGGATGTGAGGAGAAGAGAGCTTGAGTTCGAGATCGATGATTGGGTGTTTTTGAAGGTATCTCCCATGAAGGGAGTAATGAGATTCGAAAGGAAAGGAAAACTCATCCCCCTCTATATTGGTCCATACCAGATTGTGAGACGAGTGGGTAAGGTATCCTATGAGTTAGAGTTACTTTCAGAGTTATCTTCAGTTCATCCCGTATTTCACGTATCGCTCTTGAAAAAGTTCTTGGGATATCCAGCCTTAGTGGTTCTGGTGGAAAGTGTTAGTGTGAAGGATAGCCTCAGTTATGAGAAAATTCCCGTTGCAATCTTGGATCGTCAGGTTCGGAGGCTGAGGACCAAGGAAGTAGCTTCAATAAAAGTGTTATGGAGAAATCAACACGTTGAGGAAGCTACATGGAAAGCCGAAGTGGATATGATAGCTAAATACCCTCATTTGTTCCCTACCGCCGCAATTTCAGTTTGAGGTATTAGTTTTTGCCCTAAACCTCTATTCAATTTTTCATGTTCCGTTCATGCGTGCAAGTTTGTTTTATGATATGATATATGTATGTGATGTCGGAATTCAGTCCAGCTATGTAGTTCTTTTAGGGGATAGTCGTGTCGTCAGTTTTCAGCTTAAGTGATTAGTATTTTCATATGGTAATTGGTTGTTCTTGAGTTTTCTGCATGTTTCTGATATTCGAGGACGAATGTTTCTAGGGGGAGATATTGTTATACCCCGGGAACCCACGAAACAGACCCGGGAGTCAAATGGGGAAAAATTGGAGAAAATGTTGCAGCAGTGTAGGACGAGTCAGAAGATGACTCGTGAGGAGACCCCATGAGTCGTCAGGTGGCTCGTGGGGAGGCTAGAATGGGCTAAGGAGCTGAGGTCCCCATGGGCGTGGGAACGACTCGTGGTCATTTACCACGAGTCATCAGGTCTCCCGTGGAGTGAGGTTAAGGGTTACTTGGGAGGTTTGACCGGTGTACCTAACGGATGGGACCCAACGAGTTGTGTTCAGTCCCAATGACTCGTGAGGAGGGTCGTGAGCAAGCCTGTTGAAATTTAATTAAGGATGAGGCAGTGTACTTGACGACATGTGACCACGACTCGTCACTATTGTGACGAGTCGTTGAGTCACCTGTTACGAGCCCAGTCGACCTGGTATCCAGTGTACTTGACGGGCGACACGACTAGTCGTTGCCCGTCCTAATGTGTCATCAGGTCACCCATTGGGGTCTCCCCACAGTTATTTCCTGCGAATTAGTAAGGGCCTTCTCATAATTTCCTATGCTCATAAGACCTAAACTACGCTATTTTGATGTCGGGACAGGGTCTTTTAAGGGGAAATCATTCATGATAAACCCCATTTGATACATGTAAGAGTAGAGAGGAAAGAGGAAAGGGAGTCAAGTGTTCTTCTTCAAATTCTCCATGTTTCCATCTAGGGCTTTTCAAGGGAGTTAAGAATCAAGGAGTTCCAGGTATGTGGGGTTTTGAATGGGTGGTTTAGTCCCTACCCATGCCCAATTTCTCCCTAATTCTATGTTTAAGTTACCAATTCTTGATGGGTCATAACCCAAATGCATGTTTCCTCAAAAATCGATATGAGTTTGTTGTAACATGTCCAAAATCATGGGTTTTGAATTATTGGGTTGTTGTCACTTGTTTTATTCAATATTGGGTGATCTAATTCCTCAAAGCATATGTGCCCAAATCATGACGATTTTAGTGAAATTCATGGTTATGGTGATTTCTCAAGCATGATATGAACTTTTGAATTTTAAGCATTTTTTCAATTACTCATGTTATTATGATCATGTTCCTATAAATTTAAGCATTTCATGTATGATTGAAATTATGGGCAATGCCCACATGTCGCTTATAATTTATGAACTATGATTTTGGCCGATCCACGGGCCCAATTCCATGGCTAGTGTTACAAATTCTCAAGCATGTTATGATTATCAAAATTTTACTAGCCATGCATGTCATGTATGAATTTCTATGAGCACGTTGCATGTTTTGGGAGTAGTACTTAACACCGAGTACATTAGGGGCCTAGGTTATGCCCCAAATCTCAGAACTACCTGCCACCGTAGGTTAAGTTTGGGACCTCCTCAGTGACTGTTCCTTTTGCCCTACGGGGCCTTCACGAGTTATATCACGCCTTTCATGGCTCATACCCTTGGAAAGGTATGAACAACCTCCCGACTAGGCTTACAGGTCGGGCTCCATGTGTGCTCATATGGGGTATGTCGGTTATAAAAATCTCCCACTGTTCCTTATTGCTTTAATGCATGTATGATTATGTTCTTTTGGCTCAAGTTATGCTTTATGGAATGTTTTTCTCTCATGTTATGACTATGACAGGTTTATGAATATTTTGTAAATCTTTATCCTTATGATATACTTATGATTTCAGTATTTATGATCATGATGTCCCCACTCCTATAACTTTTATATTTTAAGTATTGTCTTGCATACCTTGCATACTCAGTACCTTCCAATATGCAATCTACCTTCCAATTAAAAACCTTTCATAACCATTCCTTAAACATCTTTTCAACTATAAATAACATGGAGTAACCGACTTAGTGCACCAGGTTTGCCTGAAGTCCGGCCCCTAGGGCTTGACCGGCTAACCTACCAACTACCTTGTCGGTTAGAAGGTTTGAACTGACTAGCTAGAGTTATCTAAATCAACCTAGTCACATTCGGTGGGTATTCAAAAGCACTTGGGATGGGTCACACTTATCCTTCATCAACAATCATAGTTTCCAATACATGCCCTTGGGCATAGTTATGCCATCTTGGTCAACCACTTACCCTATTTTTGAAAAACATTAAGCCATTATAGCCCTTGGGCATTCTTTAATCCCATTAATAGCATTCAAAGTGTTGGCTTTATCTGAAGGTAAAATCTCAGCTCTTGGGCTATTACTGTTGGGTAAATCATTTGCATAGATCAAGATTCTTAAAACAAACTCAAGTATATTTTTAAAATATTATACTTAAATCATATTTTCTCAACTCTATCAATTTGTCATACAATACATGCGGCCTTGGCCAAAATACATTTTAGTATTCTCAAAACCATGACTGAAATTAGAGAATTCAACATAAGGGAAAAATAAACATTTTTCAACACAATGGAAGAATCTTCATCAAACATCATAGAAACTAGTAATGAGCTTACTTTATACTACTATTATGTGAAAATATGCAAGTTCTCAAAGCATTGAGTCATATAATTATGGCTCATAGCTCAAAATTGGAAGATAATTTAGGAAGCCTACATGGAGATACAAATAGAGAAAACAAGTAGGAAGAACATGATATCCCACATGTTTAAGCTTCCTTACATACCTTAATGATTGAAATAAAGTGGAACCCACTTAGATGAGGTAGAGAGAAGAAGGCTGATAGATGTTTTTACTTGGAGAGAGTTCTTCCTTGAAATTCTAAGAGAGAGGAAGCTAGGGTTTACCAATTTAAGCTTGCATGCAATGGAAAAGACATAGAAGATGATTAGTGAACTTTCCTTGAGCATGGGAGGGCTTAGGAGAGCTTAGGAGTTCTTTTCTAGGAGTGGAAGTGAAGAAAAATGAGCGTAAGGGTCGGAGGGTCTATTTATAAATAAGGGGAAAAACTCAACTGACAGTACCTGGGGTTGTAGGGTAGGAACGTCTTCTTAAAGAACGATCCATCTCTTGCTCCATCCTTTACCGTAGGCAATACTCCAAATCAAGAAATGGACCAAATGGTGAGTCGTTCCCTCAAAGGATGGTCAGTCTCTTCCACCGTCCTTCTAAAAACCAAAAACTTCAATCATTTCCCCTTTCATCAATGGCTGAAAGGATGGTTCGTCTTATAAAAATATGGTTGTATCCGACTTTCATACCTTGATTCTAGAAACTCCAAGTCCTTCCCTCCCAATAGATGATCCCAGGACGGTCCGTCTTTCCCTTTCCATCTTTTCCGCAGCAGCTTTCTGGTGCAATGACTTTCTGGGAGCACCAAGCTTAGCATTTTTGGCATCCCAACCACTCCTACATTAGAGGAATAGGTTCTTATTACCATCCTTGCTCAATTCGAACTCCTCCTGAGAGCATGAGTATTACAATATCTCCTCCTTGGGATCATTCATCCTCTTATGATAACTAAGAGTACTAGTAGGCTCTAAAATCTAGGAAAACTTTTGCCAAATTCTCCCTTGTAATTGACACTATCCCCAAACGTCATATCATGAAATAGCTAACCAGAACAATACCATAAGCCTCATAAGGTAACTTTTAACACATCACAAGGAACCAAACACAATAAGTCACATCAGCCCTCTTTGACCTCACACCTACTGAAATGGAAATTTCTCAACAACCATAGCTTACCTTACTAATCTCTTTCTATTAACAAGACAATATCACTATTCAGCATCCGATCGCAAAGAGAAACTTATGATAGTTATAGGAAAAAATTACTATAGGCATGAATCATGGAAAGGAAGGGATCATATCAAAAATTTAACATGCAGGAGGTCATAACAAGGTTTCATTAACATCGGGATTATGATGTTATCGAGCATAAATAAGAATTGTACCTAGGGTCTCATCCTTTTGTGCAAGGAATAGCTATAGGTACTTGGCTTCATCTTATCCTTGGCTTCCCATGTATCCTCCTCGGTGTTCTGATTCCTCCATAAGACTTTCGATAAGGAAACCTCTTTAGTTCTCAACTTACGAACCTGGTGATAGAGAATAACCACTAGGACCTCTTCATATGTCCTATTTCCCTATGACCAACATTCCCAATCGGAACTACTAAAGATGAATCTCCCACACACTTCCTCAACATTGATACATGAAACACCGGGTGCATTGATGCTAGTTCTGAGGGAAACTCTAGCTCATACGCTACTAGCCCAACTCTTTGTAGAATTTTGTAAGGTTCAATATATCTCTGGTTGAGCTTTCTTTTCCTCCCGAATTGCATAACATCTTTCACCAGTGAAGCTTTGAAAAACACCCAATCATCCACAATGAAGTCTAGAAGTCTTTGTCATACATTAGCATATGACTTCTATCAGCTCTGAGCAGTCCTCAATCGTTCCTGAATTAACTTAACCTTCTCCATAGCCTAGTGGACCAAGTCTAGCCTAAGTAACTCGGTGCCTATCACTTCGACCCAACCGATAGGTTGCCTACACCTTCTCCCATACAAGGCCTTATATGAGCCATCTTGGTACTAGCGTGGTAGCTAGGAAAACTCACTGATTGGAAAATGGTCATCCCAACTACGTTTGAAATCCAGCACGCAAGCTCTCAAAATGTCCTTAAGTGTCTTATCATGACTCGAGTCTATACCCTAGACGAGACACGGTACTTGGAGTCACAAGTACCTCAAGCCAAACCATGGTCTATCATAACACTAGTAAACTGAGTAAACATATGCGGAAGCGTTAAATAATGAAATCATTTAAGAAAACTAAATTTGATAAAAGTTCATACATTTGGAAAAAAACCATACTGAATATCTGAGTGTATGTCTGAAAGCCATCTACTAATGATGAGTTGCTAGGAAAAGCCCCTAGATAACTCTAAAGTCTAACTGAAAGAAAATAACTGAAAAATAAATATCGTCCTTGAAAGATAAGGACTCACCAACTGGAGTTGCTGATATCACCTGAAAAAATCGACTAACAATGCTAAGGCTGAGAACCTGTGCCTATGTCATGATACGATACAGCATAGAAGGTAGGCATCAGTACTTTGAATGTACTGAATAAGTGAGAGAAAATATAAACATGAAGAACAAGTAATTGAACTGTAATGATATGTAATGACCAACTGAAATACTGAAAACTGGATAGCTGAAATATAACTGAGATGGTCAAGAATGACACTCTAATAGTCATAGACATGCCCTGAATATGAGATACTGTTATGATCTAACTGTACTAAACTGAACTGAACTGAGTAGATCTGAAACTGTATAGTGCTAAGCTAAACTGAAACTGCACTGACTAGTGGGAGAGTCTATAACCGACATATAACCACATGAGCTAGACATGGAGTTCGATGTATACGCCCCATCAATAGGACCCAATATACCTTGCCAAGGTATAAAGGCTGAGTTGGGTGATCACAAATCTGGGGCCATAGGGCCAATAAAATAACCTACTTTGGCAATGTAGTTCTACGAACCTGGGTAGTTCTGGGAACCTGGGTGCATTAGAACCCCGGTCTGCTCGATGCTAAGTCCTACTCCTACTGGATAGTCCTAGTCTGACTACTAAGCTGATAGCTCGAAACTGGGGTCCTAGACTAAGTCAGGGATACTTATCTGTAAGTACCCTAAGAGTCTTATTGGACCAAATTCTGTAACTGGTCTTCTAAGACTGGTCAGAGCTTCTTATCTAGAAGCGTCGTAACCGTCTAAAGAACAAACTGAACTGAAGTTGGGGTTCTAAGAAGGGTCAGAGTTGCCTATCTGTAAGGGTCGTAACCATCTAAAAAACAAAGTAATATCTGATAACTCATAATTAATTCTAATAACTGACATCTGGGAAGCACCATTGACATCTCAAGAAAAGCCTATAGTCAAACTAATCAGCTGACATTTTTGAAAATACTGAGTAGGCTAGTATTCTGATTGAAACTGGACTAGCATGAACTAACTGAGATAATCATCTAATATTAACAATATGGGAATCCCAATACTGATAGAATATAGCAATATGAATAACTAGTCATTTTTGCAAGACTCTAATTTACTACATTCAAAAGCAAGGGCTAGAATCCATTTACAGGAACAAGCATCAACCTAGTAACAAAATTGTGGAAATATAACTACAATTAGCATGAATAATATTTCACATGATATAGAAGAAATCTGGCTGAAAATTCATTCACATTCGAAACCTCAGGGCCTAGAACTGATAAGAAATTTTAAACAGATTTTGGGGACACAAGGGAAGGATAATTCCCTTTCTAAAATCTCATATATGTGGTGTAGAGTTCTTGAGAGAAGCCTAAAGAAATCTGAAGAACTGAGGAAGCCCTAGTTAGCTCTAAGATGCCTGACAAGAATTTTTGTGCTCTAAGATCGTAGGGCGAGTGGAATGAGAGAGACTTAGTCGATTACCCCTTAATTCTCTCCAAAACGTGCCCAAAATGACATAGTTTAGGGATAAAAATAGCTGGAAGTTATGAAAACACCCTTGGAGCATCACAGGAAAAATCCTGTTGCCAGTCCCCAAGAGGCACTCCACGAGTCGTGGGGTTGAGAACGACTCATGGTGTCGAATCGTGGCCACATCTGGAAAATCCCCAACACTTCCTCGCATGGACAAGGACTGATTTCACGAGTTGTCATGAGATCTAACGACTGGTGATGTCTTCCATTGTCACTAAACTAGAATTCTCCTTTCGACCCCACAACTGGTCCCGATGAGTCATTACCCAGACCCTTCTGACGACCAACAAAATGAGTCATTGCTTGACCTAACGACTCGTTCTGCCTGTCGTTGCCACTGAAACTTGAACTATCAACCTCCGCTCGACGACTGATCACGGGCAAAATAGCATGCCCGAGATACGCTTTATACCTTAATGTAGTCTTGTTTATCTAAGTTATTTCACATACTTTCATGTGATTTTATATAAATGTGAATATATGTGCTAACCAACATGATTAGTCCTTGTTTTATAGGTTAAGAATGCATTTGAGGAACTAATTCACAAGTTGGTGAATAGCAAGGAATGGAGTGGAAGCAAGTGGCGAAAGTCGGCAAGGAGCATGCCTTGGCAAGGCTGGCTGCGCCAGGCAGCGTGCCACGCTAGGCCAGCTGCGCGAGAGAAGGCAGCAAATTGCAGCAGCAGGTAGTAAACTAGCGCACCAGTGTCGTGCCACGCTAGGCCAGCTGCGCGACAGCAGCATGCCAACGCGCTGCATGAGCAGCGTGCCACGTTGGCCAGCGCGGTGACCCTCGGCAGCTTGGTTTCCAGAGGAACTTTCCAGAGAGCTTTCGCGTTGCCTCCGTGTCACGGAGTCATTGCTCCACAATACACTCCGTGACATGGAGCCGTTCCATTACAGGCTAAATTATGCACGTTTTCCATTTACTATAAATAGGACCCTTAGCTCCTAAAATCAAGGGGGTCACGATTTTATTTTGAAAAACCACCTAGGAGTGAAGGGAGAAGTGGGAGAACTCATCTAGGGTTTATCAAATTCCCTTCTCATCTACCAAATTCATGTAAGTATGTTAGTTTAGTATTAGTTAATTGTAGTTTTACGAACATGAATGGGAAGAACCCTTCCTCTAGGGTTGAAGCCATGAATTATGATTGTGCTTTTATGAAATTGTTTTGGAATTAAGTTATTGATTGTTGTTTTCGTCTTGCATTCTGGATTGTTGGTTGTTTTTATGATTGATCACCATGAAAGCATATTTGTTAGCTTGAGTAATAGCTTGAGAAAGCATTACCTAGGTCAAGACATGAGAATGTAAGGAGCATGTTTGTATCTCGGGAGAGATTTTTGTGTCAGGATAGAAATATACCTAACACCGTGCTTGGTTGAGACACGGGGGTTATGAAAGACCAACTTGGGATGTCACATCACCACTCGAAGAAGTAGTTGTGAGGCTAAGTTGAGTTAAATGGTTAGACGCACGAAAGTCCCTAATCGTTTCCCGTAATCCACAACATAATTGATTGCCCGTGACTAGAAATTAAACTCCTCGCTCACAATGATGCAGTGAGGCTAGATTGCCGTGTTTAGAGGCTCGAAAGACCATAAACATGCAATTTCTAATTATGTGAAATAACAATTGATAGTTCCATGCTTAACCCATTGCAAATCGTACTATCGCATGATTAATTGGTTTTAACTCTATGTTGCTCCTAGAGTAATTTCAGAATACTTCGTTGACCCAAACTTAGACTTAATTAATCTCGATCAAAAATGTCTATAACCAACACTTGAGGTATTTAAGATCATACTAGAAATGGATAGTTAGAGGAATGGGTTCAGTCCCTGTGGGTTCGACAATCCGGTTCTTAAAAAGAGCCACTATATTACTTGCACGACCCATACACTTGCGGACGCGCGAATCGGGCACGTCAAGTTTTTGGCGCCGTTGCCGGGGACTCGGCGAAGTTTTGATAATTTATCTATTTTCTTGTGATTTTTAAATTCTCTTAAGTGTTGAGAAACTTGGTCTTAGTCTGATTATTGCAGGTGACAGGTTGTCCTGCCGAGCTGGCTAGAAATAGAGAACTTGTGGAACCGTTGCGTGATCCTGAACGTCAAATCCCTTTGCGAAGGAGAATAGCTCTAGAGCATAAGCGGAAGAGACTTCAAGAAAAGTTACAACAACAACCACCTGCGGGACAAGTACAATTGTCATCCAAAGCAATGGCAGCAAGACCAGTCCGCGAAGTGGCAATCCTACTAGCGACAAATGTGACCTCAAGCATTCGTAAACCGGAGCCTGGACGGCACTTTGAGCTTAAACAGAACATGGTGCAGCTGTTACATTCTAGTGGTCAATTCACTGGGATGGCACATGAGGACCCGCAGCAGCACTTACAGAGCTTTTTAGAGATTAGAGACACGTTCGTCCCCACTGGCGTGTCCACAGATTATGTCCGAATGACCCCCTTCCCATTTTCACTGTTGGGAAAGGCGAAAAAGTGGCTGAAGGCTGAGCCACCGAACTCCATAACTTCGTGGAATGACTTGGCTAAGAAGTTCCTTATCAGATTCTTCCCTTCAGGCAAAACTGCAAGGTTGAGAAGTGAAATACTCAGTTTCAAGCAGAGGCCTGATGAGAACTTATATATGGCTTGGGAAAGATTCAAGTCATTGTTGAGAGATTGCCCCCATCACCAGCAATCAAATGAAGTGCTGGCTAATACCTTTGTAGAAAGTCTTGACCCACACACAAAAATAGTACTAGACTCTGCATCGGGTGGGCAAGCCTTGGATAAGACATATGATGAGTTGTACACTTTGTTGAACAGAATTGCACAAGGAAATCCAGAGTGGCACAGTGAGTCATCGAGAGGGGCAGGAAAGAGATCAGGGTTGATAGACGTAGATGGTTTGAATGCTTTGGCAGCACAGTTAGCTTCGTTCCAGCATCAAATGATGACTCAGTTCAATAAACTGAGTATGAACCAATGCCAGGGCCAGGTTAATGCAGTTCAGCAAGCTCCGAGTTGGTGTGAAATTTGTGGTAATAATGGGCACCATGCAGAATCTTGTGGAGCCAATCCGGAGTCAGTCAATTTTGTTAGTAATGTGCAGCGCAATAATCAGAATTTTGAAACCAGTTACAACAGAAATTGGCAGGGCCACCTGAATTTTTCTTGGGGTGGAAACCAAAAGCAGAATTTTATGCAACCTCAACAACAGCAGTATCAGCAGAATAGGCAGAATGATGGGTAATTGAGTAGAAGCATTGAGGAAACACTGCAGAAAATCATGGAGACCCAGACTCAATTAATGGAAAATCAGGCGAGGATGGCCACAGACTTAATGAATCAACAAGTAGCCACCCGAAATCTTGAAAAACAAGTGGGTCAGATAGCACTTGCTCAAAACATGAGATCGCAGGGGGGATTACCAAGCGACACAGATCCTAACCCCCGGTAGATCAATGCCATCAGTTTGAGAAGCGGTAAGCAAGTAGCTGATGCAGTGCCAAAAGAGCTGAGAAAGGAGGTGCAGCCGGAGTTGGTTAGACCAGGACCATCCATCAACATGGGAGATAATCAAAGTGCTGGGCAACAAAATGCACAACTTCCATTGCAGCCAGCACAAAGACCACCACCACCATTCCCTCAGAAATTCAGAAAGAGCAAGGAGGAGGAATGCTTCAAAAAGTTCTTCGAGAGCTTCAAAGAACTTCACATAAATTTGCCTCTTCTTGATGTTTTGCAGGGAATGCCCAAGTATGCTAAATACTTGAAGGATGTGATGGCAAATAAAGTGAGATTGGTGGATGTCCAGACTGTAGCACTGACTGAGGAGTGCAGTCACAGGGTATTGAGCAAAATGCCAAAGAAGCTCAAAGACCCAGGGAGTTTTACCCTCCCCATACAAATTGGTAAAGCTGAGGTGCTACGAGCTTTGTGTGACTTGGGGGCGGCAGTTAATCTAATGCCCCTATCCTTATTCAACACCTTGGGGTTGGGACAACCGAGGCCAACAAGGTTGATGCTGCAGCTGGCTGACAAGTCGCGAGTGACACTTGATGGAATAATAGAGGACCTTCTCATCAAAATAGGTAAGTTCATTATACCTGTTGATTTTATTGTCTTAGATTTTCAGGTTGATGACCAGGTACCCCTGATCTTGGGACGGCCATTCTTGGCCACTGGAGGAGCGGTGATTGATTTGAAAGCAGGGACCCTGAAAATGAGGGTTGAGGATGAAGGAGAAATCTTCTGCGTCTACCAAGAAATGAACCCATCTGCACACTACAGAAACCTTTGTCAGGTTAGTGTGTTGGCAGAGGATAAGTGTGGGGTGGAGGATTCCACAGGTGCAGGGCCAAAAGAAATTACAAGTGTTTAACCCGAGTCTGATAAAGGGCTTCAAATTGAGAGGAAGTTGGAGAAAGAGAGGAACAGAGTGGAGGTTGTTTCCTCTAAACAACAAAAGAAAAGGAGATGGTTCTCGAAAGAGAACCCATGTATGAGGATGTCCTGAAAAGGATAGTCCACGTCGGGCCGCGACGTAAAATCAGGCGCTGCTTGGGAGGCAATCCAAGGGTACCACAGGTACCATTTTAAGTTCTTGCAATTGAGTTAATTTTTGTTTATTTTCATCTTGTGTTGTTTTGGTGGAAAGTTAAGCGCAGATGGAGGGGAAGTCTGAGTACCCATGGAGGAGAAAGCTAACAAGCATGGAAGAGAAAAAGTGTGGGGTTGAACACCCACTTGTTCAAAGTCGAAGAAACGCATTCTGTTAGCTAAGCCTAAAGGCCTCAGGGAGTATTTCTCACCCTTTGTAAATTTTAATTTGATGCTATGAGGACATAGCGTGATTTAAGTGTGGGGTGAGAGAAATTTCAAGGGAAATTTCAAAATTTTCTGTGCTTAACGATTTTGGTGAATGTAATGCTTGTGCAAAAGTTTGTGAGAAATTTGAAAAATTTGAAAATTTTTCTGAATTAAGCATGACTTCATCACCCGTTGGTTTTTCTTTTCGGTTCTTTTCCGACGGGGGGTCTTTGAACCGAAGAATAAAAATTTTATCTTTTTCTTTCCTTTGTCTGTATATAGTGTTTTAGTCATAGTTAGGGACTATTTCCGACGATGGATGGATGACGACCGTCTTGAGGAAAAATTAGTCGGTAGGTGATTGGTTTTTGAAACCATAACTAAGTGATGCTTGATGTTCTTGTTATGTGTTATACGTGAGTGTAAGATGCAAGTATGTTAAATGTGAAGCATGCAAATATATAACTGTGTTTGAGACACTTAGGCTCTTGAATTTGACTCAATATGATTGAAGCTTAATTCTGAATTCTTGTGATTAGCTGAGTAAGAGTCTGATGAATGTGTCTTGAATTGAGCATGTGCCATGAGTGTAAGATTTTCGAGTATTCTGTGCTATTGTGGATTGTCTAGAACTTGCCTGGTGCGTTTATAAAACAAAATGAAGGATGTGAATTGTAGGAGATGATTTAGGCATTTTTTTTCGAATGAACCAATTCTTATCCCTCGTTTTACCTACCTTGAGCAATTAATCCTAGTTAGCCCTGTTGAGCCTTGAGCCTATTCTTTGACAGCTGCAACATAAGCTTAATCCTTTTTCTTTCATTAGCCTTGAACTTGATCCAAAACTCCTAAGCGCTTGATTGAAAAAAATCCGAAGGAGTAAAGGAGTGAGAAGAATGAAAAGAAAGGAAAAGTAGCAAGTTGTAGAAGTGAGAAAAGGACAAAGGTGCACTTGTGTGAAAATGGTTGAGTATTAGTAAGGAGCAAGAAAACAAATTAATGAAAAATTATTTATAGAGCTCCTTACTAATAAGTTAAAAGTGCCTAAAGAAATGGGGGAACATAAGAGGAACAAGAAAGATGGAAGGAGAAAAAGGTAAAGTAAGGGAAGGGAAGTTCGTAAGGAGGGCGTAATGTATTAAAAGCGCTTAGGAAAGATAGTCACTATTACTGGCCATAATAGTATCTACCTGTCCCTTAGCCTACATTACAACCCATTAAGTCCTACTTGATCTTACATTCACACATCCTTTAATTAGTGGAATAAAACACTAAGGGCAAGCTATGGGTCATTACATGATGCATGTGAATTCTTTGTGAGAGTGAGTGTAATTCTATTTATTTACCCACACATGTTGTGATGTAAAAATGATTTTTGCGTGTGATTGGGTAACTCTCCTTCCGTGAGCGCACATGTTGAATGAAGGATATAATTCATGTGGGATTTCTTACTCAGTTGATTTGCATGAGTTTGCTAAGATCGAGAGTCGATTCTTGAGGTTAAGAAGTCTTAGCATTGTTGTATTTCATCTCGGTGATTAAATTGTGTATGCTCTATCTTTAGCTTGTTATCTTACGTAATCATTATAGCCGTAGCTTGAATTATCTTGCCAAATTAGTTATGTGGGAGTCTCCATATGTATGATTTGTAAAATGTTGTTCGAGGACGCACAAGGCTTTAAGTGTGGGGTTGTGATCACGGGCAAAATAGCATGCCCGAGATACGCTATATGCCTTAATGTAGTCTTGTTTATCTAAGTTATTTTACATACTTTCATGTGATTTTATATAAAAGTGAATATATGTGCTAACCAACATGATTAGTCCTTGTTTTGTAGGTTAAGAATGCATTTGAGGAACTAATTCACAAGTTGGTGAATAGCAAGGAATGGAGTGGAAGCAAGTGGCGAAAGTCGGCAAGGAGCATGCCTTGGCAAGGCTGGCCGCGCCAGGCAGCGTGCCACGCTGTGCGTGTGCCGCGCCCAGCGCCGTGCCACGCCCTTGCCAAGTGCACGAGAGAAGGCAGCAAACTGCAGCAGCAGGCAGTAAACTAGCGCGCCAGCGCCGTGCCACGCTAGGCCAGCTACGCGACAACAGCATGCCAACGCGCTGCATGAGCAGCGTGCCACGTTGGCCAGCGCGGTGACCCTCGGCAGCTTGGTTTCCAGAGGAACTTTCCAGAGAGCTTTCGCGTTGCCTCCGTGTCATGGAGTAATTGCTCCGCGATACACTCCGTGACACGGAGCCGTTCCATTACAGGCTAAATTATGCACGTTTTCCATTTACTATAAATAGGACCCTTAGCTCCTAAAATCAAAGGGGTCACGATTTTATTCTAAAAAACCACCTAGGAGTGAAGGGAGAAGTGGGAGAACTCATCTAGGGTTTATCAAATTCCCTTCTCATCTACCAAATTCATGTAAGTATGTTAGTTTAGTATTAGTTAATTGTAGTTTTACGAACATGAATGGCAAGAACCCTTCCTCTAGGGTTGAAGCCATGAATTATGATTGTGCTTTTATGAAATTGTTTTGGAATTAAGTTATTGATTGTTTTTTTCGTCTTGCATTCTGGATTGTTGGTTGTTTTTATGATTGATCACCATGAAAGCATATTTGTTAGCTTGAGTAATAGCTTGAGAAATCATTACCTAGGTCAGGACATGAGAATGTAAGGAGCATGTTTGTATCTCGGGAGAGATTTTTGTGTCAGGATAGAAATATACCTAACACCGTGCTTGGTTGAGACACGGGGGTTATGAAAGACCAACTTGGGATGTCACATCACCACTCGAAGAAGTAGTTGTGAGGCTAAGTTGAGTTAAATGGTTAGACGCACGAAAGTCCCTAATCGTTTCCCCGTAAACCACAACATAATTGATTGCCCGCGACTAGAAATTAAACTCCTCGCTCACAATGATGCAGTGAGGCTAGATTGCCGTGTTTAGAGGCTCGAAAGACCATAAACATGCAATTTCTAATTATGTGAAATAACAATTGATAGTTCCATGCTTAACCCATTGCAAATCGTACTATCGCATGATTAATTGGTTTTAACTCTATGTTGCTCCTAGAGTAATTTCAGAATACTTCGTTGACCCAAACTTAGACTTAATTAATCTCGATCGAAAATGTCTATAACCAACACTTGAGGTATTTAAGATCACACTAGAAATGGATAGTTAGAGGAATGGGTCCAGTCCCTGTGGGTTCGACAATCTGGTTCTTAAAAAGAGCCACTATATTACTTGCACGACCCGTACACTTGCGGACGCGCGAATCGGGCACGTCAACGACCCTTCACGATGATTCATTACTTGACCTAATGAGTCGTCATGTGGGTTGTCACCCCTGGGCTCCTGATATTAAATTTTCTATTTCGAGCCGCGAGTCTGACCACGACTTGTCTAGTCACTGGATGAGTCGTGCCACAACTTATTTTATGGAAACAATTTCCTAGTTCTCTTATGGTTTTTCATGCAAAGTTTGAGTTTGGTCTAGGAAAGTTTCGGGGTATTACAATATCTCCCCCTTGGGATCATTCGTCCTTGAATGAAGGCTAAAACTGCTGGAAAATCGAGAAAAGAGCTGCAATTTGAAGACTGAGACTATGAACTGATTTCTGAAGGAATAACTGACTCCAAATTGATTTAACCATGCTAACAAAGTTGATGCAACTAGGATGCATATTGAAAATCTGAATAGAGCTGATAAGTACGAAATTGAATAGAGTATCGAGGAGGAATGTAATACCTGATGCTGAAACTTAACTGTAAGGGAATAAATAAGGGTATTTGGCTATCATGTCTGCTTTTGCCTCCCATGTGTCTCCCTCAATTACCTGGTTCCTCCTCAAGACTTTCACCGAAGCGACTTCCTTGTTTCTCAGCTTACGAACCTGACGGTCTAGGATCTAAACTAGGACCTCTTTGTAAGAGAGAGTATCCTTCACTCCACACTGTCTAGTGGCACAACTGAAGTTGGATCACCGATGAACTTCTTCAATAGTGACACATGGAAGACTGGGTGTACAACTGCTAACTCTGAAGGTAATTCTAACTCATATGCCACACTGCCAACTCGCCTCAGAATCGGTAGGGTTCTACATACCTCGGAATAAGTTTCCCTTTCTTCCCAAACCTCATCACCTCTTTCATGGGTGAAATTTCCGGGTGAACCCAATTATCTATAGCAAATTCTAACTCTGTCCTCCTCATATCAGCATATGATTTGTATCGCTCTAAGTTGTTTTCAATGTTTCCCTGATGAATTGCACTTTCTGCATAGCTTCATGAACTGAGTCTGGTCCTATCAAGGTAGCTTCACCAACTTCAAACCACCCTATAGGAGACCTACACCTGCTACCATATAATGCCTCAAACGGGGCTATCTGCATACTGGAGTGGTAGCTATTGTTGTATGCAAACTCGATGAGAGGTAGGTGATAATCCCAACTACCCTTGAAATTGATCATACAAGCTGTCAGCATATCTTCTAAGATCTGAATAGTCCGCTCAGCTTGTCTATCTGTCTGAGGGTGAAAAGTTATACTGAGCTTGACCTAGGTACCGAGTCCTTTCTGAAATGACTTCCAGAAATGGGAGGTGAACTAGGTACTTGTATCTGAAATAATGAACAAAGGCACTCTATGCAGTTTGACTAACTCCCAGATATATAGCCTAGCATAATCCTCAGCTGAGCCTGTAGTTTTAACTAGGAGGAATTGTGCTAACTTGGTCATCTAGTCTACTATCACCCAAATTGAATCATGCTACCGGCAAGTACGAGGTAGACCTGTAATAAAGTCCATATTCACTTCTTCCCACTTCCATGTGGGATGCTGATATCCTGAGTCATACCTCTAGGTATCTGGTGTTCCACCTAAACCTGTTGGCAGTTCGGTACTTATCTACAAATTCTACAGTGTCTCTTTTCATGTCGTTCTACCAGCAAATATCCCATAGATCACGGTACATCTTAGGGGCACCTAAGTGGATAGAATATCTCGAACCGTGTGCTTCTACCAGTATCTATTGTCTCAAGTCACCTACATCTAGTACACATAATCTACCCTGGTAATGAAGCACACCATCTCCCCCTTTTGAGAAAATCTCCACTTTTTTTTTAGAACTGCTTCTTTTAGCTTAAGCAGTATGGGATCTTCATCCTGCCTTTACTTAACTTCAATGACTAATGAGGAATCTGATCCACTTTGCACTACTACTCTACCCTTAGCTAAATCAACCAACAGCACTCCCAACCAAGCTAACTTATGAATATCTTTTTCCAATTCCTTTCTACTCTCTTTAACATGAGTCACGCTCCCAATGGACATCCTTCTTAGGGCATCAGCCACCACATTGGCCTTGCCCGGGTGGTACAGCACACTCATGTCGTAATCCTTCAAAAGCTCCAACCACCTTCTCTAATGAAGATTCAAGTTTTTCTGACTGAACACATACTAAAGACTCTTGTGATCAGTGAAAAAAACCACATGAGCCCTATAAAGTTAATGCCTCCATATTTTTAACGCAAACACCACTGCTGCCAACTCAAGGTCATGAGTTGGATAGTTCTTTTCATGAACCTTGAGCTTTCTGGAGGCGTAAGCTATTACTTGACCCCAATGCATCAGAATGCAACCGAGTCCCACTCTGGAAGCATCACAATATACTACAAACCCATCTATTCCTTCCGATAAGGTTAAAACTAGAGTAGTAGTGAGTCAAGTCTTCAACTCCTGGAAAGTCTTCTCACACGTAACTAACCACTGAAACTTCACCTTTTTCTGAGTTAACTTGGTTAGAGGAGATGTGATAGAGGATAATCCTTCCACAAAATGTCGGGTAATAACTGACTAGACCTAGAAAGCTTCTGATGTCGGTTTGGGGAAGTAGGTCTTGGCTAATCTTTCATCACTGCTATCTTTTAAAGTTCTACCTAAATGCCCTCACTTGAGACCACGTGACCAAGGAAAGTCATAGACTTCAACAAGAATTCACATTTGCTGAATTTAGCAAAAAACTAGCGGTCTCTGAGCGTCTGTGGCACTATCCTCAGATGGTTAGCATATTCCTCCTCATTTCTAGAGTATACCATAATGTCATCAATGAATACAATGACCAACATGTCTAGATACTACTTGAAAACCCTATTCATCAGGTCCATGAAAGTTGTAGGGGCATTAGTTAGTGCAAAGGACATAATCACGAATTTATAGTGACTATACCGAGTTCTGAAGGCTGTTTTCGGTTTGTCATATTCTCTGACTCTAAGCTGATGGTACCCCGACCTGAGATCTATCTTGGAGAAAGAACTGGCTCCCTGAAATTGATTAAACAAGTCGTCAAACCTAGATAGGGGATACCTATTCCTAATTGTAACTTTGTTCAGTTGACAGTAATTGATACACATTCTGAGAGTACGGTCTTTCTTTCGCACGAATAATACTGGAGCACCCCATGGAGAGATGTTGGGCCTGATGAAACCATTATCAAGAAGGTATTTTAGCTGATCCTTTAACTCTTTAAGCTCAGCTGGAGCCATTCTATAAAGAGGAATGGAGATGACCTGAGTATATCGAAGAAGGTCTATGCTGAAGTCTATTTCCCGCTCAAGAGGGACTCCAGGAAGAACTTCGAGAAACATGTCAGGGAACTCGCTGACAACTAGAACTAACTGGATAGTTGAGGTCTCAGAGCTGGAATCTTTGACCCAAACTAGGTAATAAATGTACCCTTTTGTAATAAGCTTCCTTGCCTTAAGGTAGGAAATAAACCAACCCTTAGGCACTAAACTACTGCCCATCCACTCTAAAACTGACTCAATAGGAAACTAA
Organism: Datura wrightii; assembly: GCA_035772735.1. Classification (NCBI taxonomy): domain Eukaryota; kingdom Viridiplantae; phylum Streptophyta; class Magnoliopsida; order Solanales; family Solanaceae; genus Datura; species Datura wrightii. The sequence goes on along the minus strand of JASDFA010000010.1, from coordinate 117,116,939 downwards.
AATCTGACGACTCTAGTTTTGCAGTTGACTGAGGCATGACTGGAGTGTAACTAATCCATGCCAAGAATGAGATCGAAATCGACCTTGTCTAACTCTATTAGATCAATTGGAATGACCTTTTTCAATATTGAGACTAGACAGTTTCTATACACCCGGTTGGCTCTAACTGACTCACCAATTGGGGCAAAGATTGAGAATAGTTTTGAGAGGACTTTCGGATTGATTTCAAATTGGACAGCTACATAGGGATTCATGAGTGATAGTGTGGCTCCTGGATCAAGTAAGGCATACACATCTAGGTGGAAGAGACGTAACATACTCGTGACCATGTGAGGTGAGCTCTCCTGATCCTCATGAGAGGACAAAGCATAAGAGCTATTTTGGCGCTGATCGCCATCCATACCTGAATTGTTGGCCTGCTGAGCTGGTCTGCCTGCTGGAGCTACTGAAGTGGTAGACTATGATCTCCCTCGTCCTGCTGATGGATATTCCCTTAGCCAGTGACCTAGCTGTCCACATCCAAAGCAACCCTCTTTTCCCTGAAGGCATTGACCTGGATGATTCTTCCCATACTTAGGGAAAACTAGAATGGTTGTTGGCGCTGTGACTCTGGTATTGAGAGCCAGATGCTCCACCCTTCCGATCCTTGTAGGACCAAAAAGTAGGGGCGCCGGCTGAAGTGGGCGTTGGAGTCCTCGCCTGCTGCTGCTGTTGTGGGTGGCTACTCCCGCCAGACCTCTGGTGGCCATAATCTGATTGTCCAGTCCTAGCCTACTTATTCTACTACTCCATATGATTCAACTTTTCTACCTCAATCTGCTAGGCATGAATGATGAGGATGGAGAGGTCAATATCTTTTATGGGCATCGCGGTCCTGCACTCCTTAAGTACCAGGTTTTATGCTCTGCTGACAAACTTAAGCATGCAAGCCCTTGGCTCAGCTACCATCTCCGAAGCATATTTTGACAACTGCGTGAACTCCAATGCATATTCCTTCACTATCCTATTACCCTGCTTCAAATTCATGAACTCTGCAACCTTAGCCTCCCCTAACTCTCGGAGGAAGAATCTGTCTAAGAATGCTATGGTGAACTATTCCAACTCCACTAGTTTTGCTCTTGCTGGTCTCCTTTCCTTCCATTGATCATACCAAATTTGTGCCACCCCTTCAACTGGTAGGTGGCTAGTCGACACTCTCTGCGGAACTAACCCCTAATCCAGGTGATCTTCTGCACCTCATCTCCAAACTCCTATGGGTCCTCTCCCACCTTGGATCCATGAAAGGCTTGAGGGTTCATTCAGGTGAAGTCCCGAACTCTGGCAGCTGCTGTGAACCCATTTGAGTTTACCAGAACCACCTGCTGGTTCACTTGGTTTGTTACTGTCTGAGCCAGCAGCCAGATTGCCACTCAAAACTCTGCTGAGGACACTTGATCGTCCTAAGGGGTTTCTAGAGCTGGTGGGGCATGTTGGTTAGCATTGACAGCCGTTCTTCTGTTTCCACATCTTGGAGGCATAGTTTCACTGAAATGAAATAGAGCACGAGTGAGGAGAGTACTTATGGAGTTGAACTTCAATGTACAATAAGAAGTATGAAAAAAGGGAGTTTTCCTAATAACGTCTCATAACCTCCCCGTCATAAGTTTGGCATGATTCACACTCATGAAAAGGACTCTACTTGACGCAGCTTTCAGACATCCTAGGATACTCTAAACCTAGTGCTTCGATACCAAGTTTTTCATCACTCAAGTCTATACCATGGATGAGACACGATACTTGGAGTCACAAGTAACCTCAAGCCAACCCATCGTCTATCATAACACTAGTAATCTGATTAATCATAAGTCGAAGCTTTAAATAATAAAATTATTTACGAAAGCTAATTTGATAAAAGTTCATACATAAAAAAATAATACTGAACGTCTGAGTCTATGTATGAAAGCCATCTACTAGTGATGAGTTACTGGGACAAGCCCCCAGCTAACTCTAAAGTCTAACTGAAAGAAATTAACTGAAAATAAATATCGTCCTCGAAAGATGAAGACTCACCAACTGCTACTGCTGATATCGCCTAAAGAAATCTACTAACGATGTTGAGGCTAAGAACTCGCACCTATATCATGATACGATATAGCATAGAAGGTATACGTCCGTACTTTGAATGTATTGAGTAATTGAGAAATGATATAAACATGAAGCATAAGTAACTGAACTGTAATGACATGTAATGACCAACTGAAATGCTGTAAACTAACTGATGTATAAGTAATATGGCCAATAGGGACATTGACTAATGGTCATAAACATGTCCTGAATTTGAGATATTGATCTAAGTTAAATCTAAACTGAACTAAACTAAACTAAACTAAACTAAACTAAAACTGTACTGACTAGTGGGAGTTTATAACTAACATATAACCACGTGAGCTAGATGTGGAGTTCGATGTATACGCCCCACTAATAGGACCTAATATACCTTTTCAAGGTATAAAGTCATGAACTAGGTGATCACAAATCTGGGGCCATATGGTCAACAAAATAACCTATGGTGGAAACATAGTTCTGGGAACCTCGGCGCACTGAAACCCCAATCCGCTCAGTGCTAAGTCCTACTCCCACTGGATAGTCCTAATTTGACTACTAAGCTGATAGCTCAAAACTGGGATCCAAGACTAAGTCAGGGATACTTATCTGGAAGTACCCTGAGAGTCTTATAAGACCGGATTTTGTAACTAGTGTTCTAAGACCGGTCAGAGCTGCTTATCTGAAAGCACCGTAACCGTCTAAAGAACAAACTAAAACTGAAGCTAGTGGTTCTAAGACTGGTCAGAGCTACTTATCTGGATGCGTCGTAACCATCTAAAGACCATACTGATATCTGATAACTGGTAACTGATTCTGATAATTGATATCTAGTAGGCACTACGACACCTCAAGAAAGGAGTATAGTCAAACTGATCAGCTGACATTTCTGAAAATATTGAAAAATGCTAATATTATGATTGAAGCTGGACTAGCATGCAACTGATAGAGATTTCAACTGATATTAATAATATGGGAATCCAAACACTGATAGAATCAAGCAACATGAATAACTTATCAATTATGCAAGACTTTAATTTATTACATTCAAAACTAGGGCTAAAACCATCTTTACAAGAACAAGTATCAGCTTGATAGCTAGATAGTGGAATTTTAGTAACAATTAACATGAATAATATTCAACATAATATAGATAGAATATGGCTTAAAACTTATTCACATTCGAAAACTCGGGGACTAGAACTGATAAGAATATTTAGATGGATTTTGGGGGCATAAGGGGAGGAAATTCCCTTGCTAAATTTTCACATACCTGGTGATGAATTTCTTGAGAAGGATCCAGAGAATCTGAGGAGGAATCGAAAGCCCTAGTTTTGTCCTGAGAAGCCTGTCTATTTGTTTCGTCGTACAGAGTCTGAGTATTGAGAGAGGAATGAGTGGAATAAGTTGACTACCCTTCTAAACCCCTGAATATAACCCCAAAAAAACATAGTGTAGGGATTTAAAAGGTGGGAGTTACAAAAATAACCCTAGGAGAAAGTCTGGAAAATTGCACGGCAGGGGGACCAACGGGTCACACGACGACTCATTAGGACCAGCCTTTGGTCCTGGGCCTGGATGCTTGGCTTACTAGAAGTGGCAATGGGTGGGGACTATTACTCATTGGAAGAACCAACAGGTCGTTGGTGCCTCCCGTGGCCACTAGAAGGGTTTGGAACAAACACTAGGCCCCCTTCTCTAATGGGTGACACCACGACCTGTTGGTTAGGAAAATGAGTCGTTGTCACCTCTCATCCCGTCTACTGGATATCCTTCAACATGAGCCACGCTTCGCATGGTTATCCTGCTTAGGGCATCAGCCACCACATTGGCCTTGCCCAGGTGGTATATCACACTCATGTCATAATCTTTCAATAGCTCCAACCACCTTCTCTGACGAAGATTTAAGTCTTTCTGACTGAACACATACTGAAGGCTCTTGTGATCAGTGAAAACATCCACATGAGCCCCATAAAGTTAATGCCTGCATATTCTTAACGCAAACACCACTACTTCCGACTCAAGGTCATGAGTCGAATAGTTCTTTTCATGAACCTTGAGCTTTATGGAGGCGTAAGCTATTACTTTACTCCACTGCATCAGAAAGCAACCGAGTCCCACTCTGGAAGCGTCACAATATACTACAAACCCATCTATTCCTTCTGGTAAGGTTAAAACTGGAGTAGTAGTGAGTCAAGTCTTCACTCTTGGAAAGTCTTCTCACACATAACTAACCACTTAAACTTCACCTTTTTATGAGTTAACTTAGTCAGAGGAGATCTTATAGTGGAAAATCCTTCCGTAAAACGTTGGTAATAACCGGCTAGACCCAAGAAAAGTCTGATATTGATTGGGAAAGTACGTCTTGGCCAGTCTTTCACCGTTGCTATCTTTTGAGTATCTACCTGAATACCCTCACCCAAGACCACGTGACCAAGGAAAGTCACAAACTTTAACCAGAATTCACATTTGCTGCACTTAGCCAACAACTGGCTGTCTCTGAGCGTCTGCTGCACTATCCTCAGATGGTTAGCATGTTCTTCCTCATTGTTGAAGTATACTAGAATGTCATCAATAAATACAATGATGAACATGTATAGATACTACTTGAAAACCTTGTTCATCATGTCCATGAAAGTTGTGGGGGAATTAGTTAGTCCAAAGGACATAACTATGAATTCATAATGACCATACTGAGTTCTGAAGGTTTTTTTCGTATGTCACATTATCTAACTCTAAGCTGATGATACCTCGACCTAAGATCTACCTTGGAGAAATAGCTGGCTCCCTGAAGCTGATCGAACAAGTCGTCAATCCTAGGTAGGGGATACCTGTTCTTAATTGTAACTTTGTTTAGCTGATGGTAATCAATAAACATTCTGAGAGTACCGTCTTTCTTTCGCACGAATGATACTGGAGTGCCCCAGGGAGAGATGCTAGGCCTGATGAAGCCTTTATCAAGAAGGTCTTTTAGTTGCTCCTTCAACTCCTTAAGATTAGTTGGAGCCATTCTATAAGGAGGGATGGAGATGGCTGAGTTTCTTGAAGAAGGTCTATGCCAAACTCTATTTCCTTCTCGGAAGGGACTTCGGGAAAATCTTCGGGAAACATGTCAGGGAATTTAATGACAACTGGAACTAACTGGATAGTTGGGGTATCAGAGCTGGAATATTTGACCCGAACTAGGTGATAAATGCACCTCTTAGAGATGAGATTCCTTGCCTTAAGGTAGGAAATAAACCTACCCTTTGGTGCTGAACTACTGCCCATCCACTCTAAAATTGGCTTATTAGGGAACTGAAATCTGACGACTATAGATCTACAATCGACTGAGGCATAATCAAAGTGTAACCAATCCATGCCAAGAATGAGATCAAAATCGACCATGCCAAGAATGAGATCGAAATCGACCATGTCTAACTCTACTAGATCAGCTGGAATGACCTTATTCAATACTAAGACTGGGCAGTTTCTATACACCCAGCTGCCTCTAACTGACTCACCAACTGGGGTAGAGACTAAGAATGGTTCTGAGAGGACTTCTGGACTGATTTCAAACTGGAGAGCTACATAGGGAGTCACGAATGATAGTGTGGCTCCTGGATCTAGTAGGGCATATACATCTAGGTAGAAGAGACAGTAGGGCATATACATCAGGTGAGCTCTCTTGATCCTGATAGAAGGACAAAACAGTGGGCGGTGACCTCCATCCCTACCTAATATGTTGGCCTATTGAGCTGGTTAGCCTACTGGACTTGCTAAAGTGGTAGTTGTAGACAAACATTCCCTGAGTCGGTGACCTAGCTGTCCACACCCAAAGCAACCCTCTTTGCCCTGAAGGCATTCCCCTGGATGGTTCTTGCCACACTTAGGGCAAGTTGGATAACGGTCGCTGACACTGTGACTCTGGGACTGAGAGCCAAATGCTCCACCATTCTAATCCTTGCGGGACCGAAAAGTAGGGGCACTGGCTGAAGTAGGTGTTGGAGCCCTCTACTGCAGTTGTGGGCGGCTACTACTGCCAGACCTTTGGTGGCCATAATCTGATTGGCCAGTCCTAGCCCGCTTATTCTCTTACTCCATGTTTTTCAACTTTTATGCCTTAATCTACCGGGCATGAACGATGAGGCTGGAGAGATCAATATCTTTTATGAGCATTGCGGTCGTGCACTCCTTAAGTACCAGGTTTGATACTCCATTGACGAACTTAAGCATGCAAGCCCTTGGCTCGGCTACCATCTCTGGAGCATACCTTGATAACCACATGAACTCCAATGCATACTCCTCCACGGTCCTGTTACCCTGTTTCATGTTCATGAACTCTATGACCTTATCCTCCCTCAACTCCCAGGGAAAGAATTTGTCTAAGAATGTTGTGGTGAACTCTTCCCACTCTACCTGTTCCGCTTCTGCTGGTCTCCTTTCCTTCCACTGGTCGTACCAAATATGTGCCACCCTTTTCAACTAGTAGGCTGTTGATCGGCACTCTCCACAAAACTAACACCCATAATTCGGGTGATCTTTTGCACCACATCTACAAACTCCTGTGGGTCCTCCCCAACCTTGGATCCAGAAAAGGTTGAAGGGTTCATTCATGTGAAGTCCTGAACCCTAGCAGCTGCAGTAGACCAGTTTGTGTTTATTGGAACCACCTACCGGTTCACTTGGTTAGTCATTGTCTAAGCCAGCAGCTACATTGCCGCTCGGAATTCTACAGAGGACACTTGGTCATCCTGAGGGGCCACTGGAGCTGGTGGGGTAGGTCGGTTAGTGTTGCCAGCCCTTCTTCCGTTCCCTCTTCTTGGAGGCATAGTTTCACTGAAACGAAATAAAGCACGAGTTAGGAGAACATTTCTAGATTTGAACTTCAACACACGATAAGGAGTATGAACAAAAGGGAGTTTTTCTAATAACGTCTTGTAGCCCCCCCGTCATAAGCGTGGCGCACTTCACACCCATGAAAAGGACTCTACTTGACGCGACTTTCAAACATCCTAGGATACTCTAAACCTAGTGCTATGATACCATATTTGTCACGACCTAAGTCTATACCCTAGATGAGACACGGTACTTGGAGTCAGAAGTACCCCAAGCCAACCCATGGTCTATCATAACACTGGTAAACTGAGTGAACATATGTGGAGGCTTTAAACAATGAAATCATTTAAGAAAGCTAAATTTGATAAAAGTTCATACATTTGAAAAAAACTTACTGAATATTTGAGTCTATGTCTAAACGCCATATTTTAATGATGAGTTCTTGGGACAAGCCCCCAGCTAACTCTAAAGTCTAATTGAAAGAAAATAACTAAAAAATAAAAATCATCCTCGAAACATAAGGATTCACCAACTGGAGCTGTTGATATCACATGAAGAGATCGACTAACGACTGAGGCTGAGAACCTGCGCCTATATCATGATAAGATACAACATAGAAGGTATGCGTCAGTACTTTGAACGTGCTGAGTAAGTGAGAGAAAATATAAACATGAAGAACAAGTAACTAAACTATAATGACATGTAATGACGTACTAAAATATTGAAAATTGAATAGCTGAAATATAATAGAGATGGTCAAGAATGAATCTGACTGATGGTCATAAACATGCCCTGAATCTGAGATAGTGATCTGATCTAACTATATTGAACTGAGTAAATTTGAAACTGTACAGAGCTGAGTTAAACTGAAACTGTACTAACTAGTGGGAGATTCTATAACTGACATATAACCACGTGAGCTATACATGGAGTTCAATGTATACACCCCATCGATAGGACTCAATATACCTTGCCACGGTATAAAGGCATGAGCTGGGTGATCAAAAGTCTAGGGCCATGAGGCCAATAAAATAACCTATGGTGGAAACGTAGTTCTGGAAATCTGGGTGCATTGGAACCCCGGTCTGCTAGGTGCTAAGTCCTAATCCTACTGGATAGTCCTAGTCTAACTACTAAGCTAATAGCTCGAAACTGGGGTCCAAGACTAAGTCAGGGATACTTATCTAGAAGTACCACAAGAGTCTTATCAGACACGATTCTGTAACTAGTGTTCTAAGATTGGTCAGGGCTGCTTATCTGGAAATGTCATAACTATCTAAAGAACAAACTAAACTGAAGATGGTGGTTCTAAGATGGGTCAGAGCTGCTTATCTGGAAGCGTCATAACAGTCAAAAGAACAAACTAATATCTGATAACTGATAATTAATTATGATAACTGACACTTGGGAGACACCACTGGCACCTCAAGAAAAGACTATAGTTAAACTGATCAGCTGACAATTTTTGAAAATACTGAGTAGGCTAGTATTCTGACTGAAACTGGACTAGGATGAACTAACTGAGATAATCAACTTATATTAACAACATGGGAATCCCAAAATTGCTAGAATCTAGCAATATGAATAACTAGTCAATTTTGCAAGACTCTAATTTACTGCATTCAAAAGCTACGGCTAGAATTCATTTTACAGGAACAAGCATCAACATAGTCACAAAATAGTGGAAATATAACTACAATTAGCATGAATAATATTCCACATGATATAGATGTAATCTGGCTATAAATTCTTTCCAAGTTTGAAAAGGGTAATCCTAGGAGCTTCTAAGCTACTTTTAATTATGTAAGTTTTCTTAAGCTCTTGAGATAATTGCACATTTGTGTATATTAATCTAGCATCGTCTGAATTACAGCGATAAGTCCTTATTTGCTTATAAGGCAGCACTCAGAGAGTTTCTCAATAGTTCCCAAGTTACAGAGCTCCAAGTCTTAGATCCTTAAGTTATGTCTTCACGTCCCTATGTTATGTTGAAATGTGCTATGCTAGTCTAAGAATTTTTCAAGAAATCATACTTTGAGAATCGTGCTAATATCTCAGTCAAGTATTTGAAGTTGTATACAAGTCATTATAAGAATTTCTGATAAGAAGTCTTAATGTATATGATTTTCATATTATAACATATCGTTGAATTCTTTCAGTTATATATTCAAGTCGCACATCTATATATTTAGCTCTTGTTGAGTTATAATTTGAATTTCCTAAATTCAGAGAAGTGATTATCCCATGAACCAATGTCCCTAATGTCTAAGTAAGTATAAGCACATGCTATGATAATGGTCAGTTAAGGTCAAAACTTTGAATACTAGGAAGACTCCTAGAGGTCACTCGGTTAACTAAATACGAGTTTATACATTATACAAAAATCTCATATGTTGTATGTCTACAGTTCAGCTCTCAGCCCTATGTATATGTTAAGTGTTATGATAAATAACTCCAAGTTCCAAGTTATAAGTTCCATGTTTTCCTGCAAATAAGAAAAATTAATTAAGAAATATATGTGCTCATTGAAGTGATAAGTTTGATAACAGAATTTTAGTGTATAGTTATCGGTACATATGAAGGAACCACCCTGTGGGAAGTGTGTGTGTGTGTGTGTATATATGTATATGTATATGTATATATATATATATATATATATGTAGTTCCTAGATATTTAAGGATTGTATATAAATGAAAATCTATGTGCCTCTACTCAAGCGATACATTAAATTGGTAAGATTATTTGTAGGACATTGCTTGTAAGCCTACTAAAGTTCTTACATTGTCTAAACAACCTGAAGGTCCGTCAAGCGAGTCGACATGTTTGTATATAATTTGACAGATTTATGTGATATATGCACATATTTGCTAATTTTGCATGGTATATGTGCTCACTTGCATTATATGTTACGAAAGAGACTTATTACGGCCACAGATTTAGCATTTGTTATTTCAATGTCATATGTGTTTAATTGACTCAGTATAAGCTCAGCTTCGTTTATCATTATGATTGAGATACTTTTATTTTACCCTAGTATGGTACATCGGCTGGAGATATTTTTATTTATCCTCTATATTGTACATCAGTTGTAGATATTTTTACTTTACCCTGGTATGGTACACCGACTGGAGATATTTATATTTTACCCTGGTGTGGTACACCGGCTGGAGATATTTATATTTTACCCTGGTGTGGTACACCGGCTAGAGATATTTTTATTTTACCGCAGTGTGGTACATTAGCTGGAGGCATTTTTACATGAATTTTATGGTCGGCTGGCCGCCGGCATTATAGTACTTTGCTTATGCATTACTTGGTTGCATTTGCACTTCAGTATTGAGTTATTGTCAAGATTCAGTTTCCAGGATTCCAGGATGTTACTATTCCTTATTTTTGGCTCAGTTATCATTGTTATCTTATATATTTACAGTTTTCAGCCTTATATACCAGTACATTTCATTCGTACTGACCCCCCTTCGCCTGGGGACCTGTGTTCATGCCACAGCTGCAGGCAGAGGCCGAGATGGCCAGTTGTAGTAGCAGTTCGCGAGATCAGGGATGTGTTGGTATGCTCCTTCTTCCTGGATCTAGGGCTTAGTTATTTCAGCTTGAGTTTTGAGTTATAGTTATGAGTAGGTCGGAGCCCTGTTCCGTCCATTAGTTCAGTTTACTCTTTATAGGCTTTGTGGACTTACTATGTATAGTATTATTTAGTTTGTGGCCTTGTCATCTCTCCGTTTCTTGGTTTAGCATTGTCATGGCCATATCGACATTTCAATTATTTATTTGTGGTAGTTAAGACCTTATGGGTCCAGATGTTTACTCCAGTTGATTGTGACAGATGGCCTGGAAGGCCTAGGTGTTATAGTTACAGATGCTATATAGTAGGCTTCCCGGTCAGTCAGGTATCAAGAGCCAGTCGCGCCCTCCCCTAGTTTTGGGGCGTGACAAACTTGGTATCAGAACGAAGTCGTGTCCTAGGGAGTCCACAAGCCATGTCTAATAGAATCTAGCTTATGGGTATGTTGTGCACCATACTTATAATCAGGAGGCTATAGGGCATTTAGGAGTTGTTTCACTTTGTTCATTAATAGATCTTGCTATAGAGCAAAGATGTATGAAGTGTTTAAAATCTAAATCGTGCTGATATTTTAGAATTCGATGGCTACGAGATTTATTGGCATTGATGCTGGAAGAAGGTCCCAGTCGCCGTCCTGCCAATATGAGAGATAGATTAAAGGCTGAAAGTGAGTTTTTTTACTCCCCGTGTTACAGTTCTTCTAGTTCTAGTCAGAGCTACCATAGGAAGGGATTCGACCCCTTATGTTATCCTAGTTCCAGTAGAGCCAGGAGGAGGTAGAGTTGTTTATCCTATAGTTTTAGGTATATCAAAGGGATGAGATCTTGAGAAAGCATTTCAAATGTTAACTCAAATAGTGACATACCAAAAATCAGTTGTTAAAATTAATGGCAGGGTCTAGGTGGATACATCTGTGAGCTCTAGTGTCCGTGGGTTTTGAGCCTAAATCCCCTAGCCTTTACGAATTAGTACTTACCATGAGAACTTCAATGGGTTCGAGTTTGTTATATCCTCGAAGCCCAAAGATTAGACCCAGGAGTTGAAATAGAGAAAAATAAAAATTTTGCACCAGGTCACAGAACGAGTCATTATGTGACCCGTGGGGAGGACCACGAGTCGTGAGGTGACTCGTGGTAAGGGCTGGCTTGAGTTAAAGGAATTTTGAAGGGAGTCGTCGTGGTCAATCCCCATGACTCATCAGATCAGCCGTGGCCAAGGAATTTAAAAAGGGGGAAAATGTGAGTTAGTGCTCCTAACGGATAGGTTCCATGAATCGTGGTTAGTCACTATGATTTGTTGAGTGGCTCGTGGTCATCAGGAAGATAATGAGTTAGGGTTGAGGCAGTAGAAGTGACGAATGGTGACCATGAGTTGTGGTCACCAGTTACGACTAGTGGGATGGCCCGTTACAAGTTCCATGCAAAATTTGGCAGTGTACCCATCTACCAAAGTGACGACTTGTGCATGGTGGCAATGACTCGTTAGGTCCCTCGTGGGGACTTACGAGCAGTTATTTTCTGCTAAGTTTTTAAGGGTATTTTCATCATCTCTACGCTTTAAGGTCCTATACTACGTCATTTTAAGTAAATTTCAGAGTGTATTAAGATAGGTTAAGTCATTCTAACCTATTCCAAACCCATGCATGCAAGTTAGAGAGAGTTAGAGAGAAGATCAAGCCTTATCTCTTCCAATTCTTCTCAATTTCTTCTTGGTAAATTAGGAAAGTGTAAGAATCAGCTATACTCAGGTATGTAGGGTTATGAGTGGGTATTTTGGTTCACACCCATGCCCAACCTCTCCTAATTCATGAAGTTTTCTTTAAAATCTGATGGGGTTTTATCTCAAATCTTGTGGAATTCTAATGATCTATTCATGGGTTATTACTTCTCATGTTTTACATCATATTTTATGAATCATGAGTAGATTTTACAACTAATTCGATTATAAATTTATCTATTTCAATTTCTATTAAATTATGCCTAATTATGCATGCTATATGATGAATTGAGTTATGATCTTTACCTCTATTGTTGATATTCATAAACCCATCATGAGTTATGAGTCATAATATGGATTTACTCAAATTTCCATCATGAATTTATGATTTAAACAGCCTATACATGATATGCAAGTATGCATGAACCTCATGATTTTACTAATTATGTTTTTGGTCGACTCACGGGCCTTACCCTCATGGCTAGTTCACGTATTTACAAGCATGTGTATGATTATCATGATTTATCTAGCCCATGAATCTCATGTATATTACACTATGAGCACTATATATGTTTTCAATTATAAGAATCTCCCATTGTTCTGCATGTTTTATGCATTGTAATGTTTATGTTATTCTGGCTCTGGTGATGATTTATAAAGTTTCTCTTATGACTATGGTAATGAATGGATTACGAATGATTTGAAAACCTTGAGCCTTATGTTATCTTATGATAATTATGTTATGAGCATGTTGTCCCACTCTTGTGATGTCTTATGAGCTTTTATGTATTATATAAATGTCTGTTTTACTTACCTTGCATACTCGGTACATTCCGCATACTGACCGCATACTCTATGTTGTATCATTTCATGATATAGGCTCCGATCTTTAGACCCAGCACCGTCAGTATTTCATGTCATAGTTTAGCATCCATCTCGTGGGTGAGTCCTCATTCTCCGAGGAATAGTTGATATCAGTTGTCTTTTTCATGTTTAGTTTTCTAGACTTTTCATGTTAGTTGGGGGTTTTGTCCCATCAACCCATCGAATACGTTACAGGCTGTCAGAGTATATGTAGTATTTAGCTGATATTATGTAGTACGTTCCGCTTACCATGTTATGTTATGTTTATGCTTCCTCTATGTCGTTATGTTATGCATTACTCTTTTTTGATATTGAGTCGGATGATCTTGGGCAGAATTGCATGCCCAAGTGATACACAAATGCTTCATTTGGACTTGTTTGTCCATCGTTATTGCGTACATTCTCATGTGATTTGTTGTTAAATGTGAATTTATACTAACCAACATGATTAGTGTTGTTTTGCAGGTAAAATGGAATTTTGGGAAGCTGAGATACATGTTGGTAAAATCGGGAATGGACTTGGAAACAAGGAGGGGAAAAGGACAAGGAAGAGCAGCAAAAATAAGGGCTTCGCAATGGAGCCGTGTCACGCTGCCATCGCGGAGTTTCTGCCTCGGGTGAATTAAATTTGGCAATATCCAGTGGAGGTTTGTGTTACCTCCGTGACACAGAGGAAGTGCTACGCGATGCACTCTGTGTCACATTGAGTATAATTACCTGGGACATCAATTTCCAGTGTAGGTGCACGATAGCACCGTGGCACGTTTTCTAGGCTCCGCGATGCAGGCCGTGGCACGCTGAGGTGAAATTGCTTAGGAGCAGAATTTCAGTGAGGGTCCGCGATACCTCCATGGCACGGAGGGAGTGCTCCGCGATACACTCCGTACCACGTTGCTTGTTATTCCAGGAAAAATTATCAACAGTATAAATAGCACACTTAGGTTTTATTTTAAACATTCTGACTTGGTTGAGCAAGAATGTGGGTTACAGGCAGTTGAGGGGACGAAAATTCTAGGGTTCTTCTCTATCTCTTTCTCTTTTATCTCAATTGTTTGTATGATTTCTACTTATTTGATGATGTTAAATCCACAAATGAGTGGCTAAATTCACTTCTTGCTGAGGTTAAGAACAATTGTAGTGGAATGTAATTGTTAATCATTTCAGTTTTCATCTTTTCTTCAATGGTTGTTCTATCAATTCTTGTTTTTACTGCATTAATGTTTGGCCAATGTTAATGTATATCTAAAAATCCAATTTTGATTTTGAAAAGGAAAGAAATTGGAAAGATATGAATTGGTAGGATATGATCTTTTCTTAGTTTAGAAAATTGAGAATTGATTTACATTCAGAATAGAAATATATCTGAAAGTCTTATTAGTCAATTAAGGAATCGGGAATGTATGGCTAGAACATGAAATTCTTTTATCACAGAAATGTAGATTAAGGCTCATGATTCTTAAGTTGGATAGGAGTCGAAAGCTCCAATCCATAGGCAATAATTCTTGACTAGCAACCGAAGGAAAGATTAACTAAATTGTATTGATAAATTAATTCCCTGCATGTTCGTTTTAACCTCAGCTTTCTCATTACTATTGTTCAGACTCACTTTATAATTTTGCCTTAGATTCTTATTAATTAGTAAACTCAAACTCTCAAAATATTATTTATTTGGTTTTCTGCATTCTTAAAGATATAGTTCATTAACACTTAAGTTAATTAGTACTGTAGCTCAGTCCCTGTGGGATCAATACTTGGCTTTACTTAAGCCACTTTACTATTTGTTCGACAACGTGCACTTTTGTGTAGTCACCACAGCTGAACAAGTTTTTGGCGCCATCACCGGGGACTGGCAATTGGCAAAATTATTTTCTTAGTGTTAGTTTACAAATTCTATGTAAGTGCTAACAACTTGATCTTAGCCTTTCTCTTGCAGATATTGAATTCTGTTGAACACTGGCAAGGGATAGGGAGTTAGTGGATTCATACATAGAGCCAAAAAGACAATTTCATCGTCAAAGAAGGGAAGCTCTAGAGAAAAAGCTACAATTGCTAGACAGTCAATTCTGGAGCAACAACAGAATCCACCACTTGTGAGGGCAGTTCTAGTGCCCGAGTAAATGGCAGCACGGCCGGTTCGTGAAGTGGCAATCCCACATGCTAACAATGTTACATCTAGTATTCGCAGACCAGAGCCAGGAGGGAGGTTTGAACTTAAACAGAACATGGTGCAATTGTTGCACACCAGCGGATATTTCACAGGTCTCCCTCATGAAGATCCATAAGAACATCTCCAAAACTTTTTGGAGATAAGTGATACTTACATTCCCGCTGGAGTATCATCTGACTATATGAGGCTTACATTATTCCCATTTTCATTATTGGGGGAAGCAAAGAGGTGGTTGAAAGCCGAACCACCTAACTCTATCACCACTTGGGATGATCTTGCAAGAAAGTTTTTGATAAGATTCTTTCCATCTGGGAAAACAGCAAGACTTAGTAGTCAGATTCTAATTTTTAAACAAAGAGAGGGGGAGAATCTGTACCAAGCTTGGGAAAGGTTCAAATCTATGTTAAGGGATTTTCCTCACCATCACCAGTCCAATGATGTGTTGGTGCATACTTTCATAGAGGGTTTGGAACCCCATACAAAAATTTTGCTAGACTCAGTAGTTGGGGGAAAAGCATTAGAAAAGACTTATGAGGAGCTGTATACTTTGTTAAATCATATTTCACAGAGAAATCCAGAGTGGAATGCGGACTCTTCAAGAGGAGGAACAAGGAAAGCGGCAGGAGTCTGTGAGGTGGATGGTTTTACAGCTATCGCTGCACAGATAGCTGCGTTGCAAAATCAACTCAACACCCACTTCAACAGTATGAGCTTGAATCAACCACAAGCCCCAGTTAATGTAGTGCAGCAGGTTTGGTGTGAAGCATGCGGTAGTAATCAACACTCAGCTGAGTGTTGTGGTGCAAATCCAGATTCAGTGAACTTTGTTGGGAACGTCCAGAGAAATAATCACCAGCAGCATGGCAATAATTACAACTCAAATTGGAGGAATCATCCGAATTTCTCTTGGGGTAGTAACAGTCATCAAGGGCAGAGTTCGAATCAGGGTGCGCAGAGAAATCAAGGGGGGCAGCAGAATTATCATTCCCAATACATAGGAAACAATGCACCTCCTCCACCACCCATCAGCATTGAGGAAATGTTTAAAAAAATGATAGCTAACCAAGCTCAAATGCAGGCTGATTATGTGAAATTAGCGGCAGACTTAAAAAACTAGCAGTTAGCTACAAAGGCGTTGGAGTACCAGTTTGGACAACTAGCTTGAGCTCAAAACACCAGCAGTGACACTAACCCGAATCCCAAGCAGGTCAATGCAATGACCACAAGGAGTGGAGTACAACTCAAGGAGGTGGAACCAGAAAAATCACCTCAGCAATCAGGAGAAGTGGAAAAAGATAGGGAACATGATGATGAGACGGGGAAGAAGAGGCTGATGCAACTCAGCGAACTTGATGAGTTTCGTTGGCATGCCTATGAAAGTGCCAAGTGCTATAAAGAGAAAACAAAGAGGTGGCAAGATAAACATATGGTGCATCGGATCTTTGAGCTGGGGCAGAAAGTATTGCTATTCAATTCAAGATTGAGGCTTTTTCCAGGAAAATTGCGGTCCAAATGGTCAGGGCCATTTGAGGTGGTAAGAATGACCCCACATGGGGCAGTGGAGTTGTGGCAAGAAGATAGAAGTGCCACGTTCTTAGTAGATGGGCAGCGATGTAAGCATTATTGGGGTGAGGACGTTATTCGAGAGAAGATGTCCATCACTCTAGAGGATGATTGAGCAATGAATGACGTCGAGCCACGACGGTAAATC